>CM053787.1:975834349-978234349 GCA_028749045.1 Cupressus sempervirens
GATAATCTTATTCTTCTTAAATATCCTACCTAAGCCCAAGAGAAAGACTTTGGCTCTCTCAGCCTTGATGGGAACACTTGAAATCCATCAAGGGGGTCTACATAGGAGGTAATCGCCACTAAAATTTTAGCTCATCTAGTTCTTGTTGGTCCTTTGCATTTTCATTACTCTCTTGATTATATTTAGATCTCTTGTTCATCTTTTCCTTTTCTCCCTTATCAAGTGTGGCATCCATTCTTCAAGTTTGGCTTCTCTTTCCAAATATGTGTCTTGGTTCCCAGCTTTCCTTGTAATAAAAGCATAAGTTTTTTCTTTTTAGTTCATCATGATAGCTTTTGAGCTCTCTTCTACATTTATGGCCATGTTTCCATGGTTCCTTACAATGGTAACATAACTCATTTTTTTGGGATTCCTTGGAGTGATTTCTTTGTTTTTCACAATGCCTTGAATGGGTGCTCAGTACATGGTTCTTGGACCTATCCTTTGTTGGATGTGTATCAAAACTTAATGCCTTTTGGATTGCATCTTTTAACTTTTTTGGTTCATGTGCTCCCATTATGCTCTTGATTGATTCCTTCAACCCATCTATATATAAATAGGTGAGTCTTTTTTGTGATATTTCATGTACCATGGCTGATAACCTTTCAAATTCCCTAGCAAATTCCATCACTGATCCTTCTTGTCTAGATTGGGTTAATCTTTTGAGTACCATTCTACATCTATCTGATCAATTCACTTTATAAGTTTTTGGGTGAATTCATCATAACTCTTAATTTGTTTATTTCCTTAGTTGCTAAGGCCATGTGGCCACCAATCTTGTGCTACTCCTCTTAAATAAAGGACAATAAATTGAATAACACCTTTTTCTATTATAGGATTTAAGGAAAAATATGTAGCTAATAATTGTACCCATGAGTGTGCTGTAGTTCTTTTTGATCCACCATCTTTTGGGAGACTCACTTTATTTATCTCCTCTCTTAGTCCCTTCTCTTGGTGTATTTGTCTCTTTCTATTAGATAGTGACTTCATCTAAGCATCACAATAGTCTTTAAAGGGTATTTCCGTTCTAATTTATTCATGATCAATTTTAGAGTAGTCACTTATAATGTCATTTATATTATTTACTTTATTTAACCTGTCCTCATCTTCTTGTTCCTCTCTAGGTAGGAAAAGGGGTCTTGTGGGTCTACATCTTGGTTCTAGCATATTTAATTGACTATTATTATTATCATCATTCTTAGACTGGTGAGAATTTGTATCCTTCCCACTTTTGTTTATATTATGGATAGCTTCTAGGAGAAGTCAATTTGTTTCACTTTGCTTGGTTATAGCTCAAGCATTTATTTCAGTTTGGTCCATGAGTGCTTGAGTAGTTTAGTTCATTTTTCCCATGAAAGCTTTCAATTCATCACTTATTTGTTTGTTCATGTTGGTGGAATATTTCCTTCCTTCCCTTTGTAATGCTCTTTGATCTCTTTGGTGCTTTTTGATTAGCTATTGTCTGCAGGCTAATAAGAAAGAAGCTTTGATACCACTTTTAATGTCCCACTTTGAAATGAACTTCAAATTGCTCTTAGTTTCCAATTTAAGGTTTCAAGTATTTGTTCTATACTTGGAAATATATAAGATTTTTATTTTAAGACTATCAATTTTTTTGAATGTCTATATATATATATATATATATAATTTGTATATAGAATAAAATATATTTGAAATTAGGAATCTCTCCTAATAGTATATCAACTTGCACTAGAGCTTAATGTCCCTTTTTTATTTATTGGTAATTCAACTTCCAAAATGATTGTTGATTCCTTCTTTTACACTGGGGTCCTCCTTATTACATTAAACCCTTATCATTTAATGTTTGTGTAACATTTCATTTGCATGTTCTTGCCAAGATGATGCTACGCACGACACCCCACGGTTTCATATCAATATTCACATGAATCAGATGATGATGTCTTTGTGTCCTCCATATCCCTTTCATCTCTACTTTTCCTACCTTATTTACATTAACCTGTATGCGATGGAGTCAATGTAGACATGATACCTTATGTGCTCATTGGTGTAGGTGTTAAAACTGATGTACTTGGCAATGCTGATGTAACACCTTCTTAACAAACCTGATGTTCTCTTATGCCTTTTATTAGTGAATGGTATATTCAATGCCGCTGTAGTTGGTACCTCTCTTGTACCTTTTCAACTCCCTATAAATATCATCAAATTAACTTGAGTGGACGTGTCCTTTGAAGCTTCCCATTGATGGTAGGTTATAGATTTATGTGATGACATATTTGTTTAATAATTTAAGTTAGTGTATTGTTGTATTTTATTGATTTTATTTATATATAGTTTATTAATTATATATATTGATTATATGTATTGGTGTTTAGGTTTATCTATTAATGTGATTAGTTATGCATCTTTACTAATGTATATTACTATCATTGTTTATAATAATAATTATTATAATAATATAAATTTATATTACTAAGAATAATATAAATAATTAAGCAGAATAAATATTTATCTATATTGTTGTCAATAATATTTCTTTTGTGAATAATGATAGCATATATTTTAATCATATAATGAACTATTATTATATAATTTTATTCAATTATAATTGTAGGATTCTCTTTTAGGAGGGGTGATGACACTAACATTCTTATGTCCTCCACTTTTCCACAATCCTATCCATGTTCAGAGGTTATTCAAGAATTTATTTAGAGATATGATATACCTAGTGGAAATATTTTGAAGAAAGATAAAAGCATATTGCTAAATATCTCTAGGGCACCCGTGTCTAAGTTGTTCCATCTTGAAGAGTAAGAATTTATAGATTTGACTCTTGCTTTATTGCTGGCTAGATTTTTAGAAAAGGTATATGTTTATAGAAATGCCATTTCAAAGAGTTGGACTATAACTCCTTATAAAGGTGGCTCTAGGCTACCCAAGATTCTCAAGAAAGGTCAGATGACTCCCTAGGGTCATGATATCATGGTCTTGTTGCATCAAATTTTTGGTTCCCTAGATCTATCTTCTTTTGAGGAATGGATGTTTTTATTCAAATCATTTTGAAAGGATCTCAATTTTTAGACTGGGCCAAATTGATTTCTAGTTCTCGAAGAAGTCAGCTCAAAGGAGCTTTAAGTATGAAGAAATATTTTTATGTCTTCCTACTTGACAGATATACTGGCTAGTACACAAGATTTGCGGTATCTACCTCATGAGCCCTAGGAGAAAAACATCACAATATATAACTATTACCTTGTGTTGCATAGAGATAAAGTTTTGGAATATTCTAGGAAAGTTCATGAAATTTTTTTCAGGGAAGTTGTATTTTGAAATGAAAGGTTGTCCTCAGCATAGGTTTTCTTCTAAATCTCTAAAATTTGTCCAAACCTTTGGTAGCATTTATATCCAATTCTCCAAATTTACCTATGTGAGGATAGGTGGTTTTGATGAAGAACCTTTGAGAATCCCTAAGTTTTCCCTTGATTGTTTCATATTGGCTAAAGTATCTCGAAAAATTATCTTAGTCATAAATAAATTTTCAATTGATGAATCTTCTATTTTTCTTTTCTCAAGCTAGGTAAGATAACCTATAAGAGTATGGAGGATGCTATGTACATAAGTTCAGATTGAATCAATTTCCATCTTGGCTCCTATCATGCTAGATAAAAATTTGATAGTAAAGGGATAACTCATAGCCCATTTGATTCCCATGTGAAGTTTTTGCATGATCCTCATGTTGAAGACTATTGGGAAGATTGTGTAGATGAGCTAGAAGTTTGGAGGAGAGAATATAATAGGCTCACCATTTCCCAGATTAGAATTTTCCATTTAAATTTGGATATTGATGTCTCTAGTATAAAAGAAGATAAAGAAGATTTAACATGCACTCAAATAAAAAAATATTTAATTTCTAGCAAAGCAATCATTAATTGGGAGTCTAAAGAAGAGGAAAAAATTCTTGAGAGAACAAAAATAATGTTTGAGTGAACCAATTCATGGTCAATAATGAAAAAGACACACTATAATGAACAATCAAGTGTTTCCTATTCTAATGTTCATTTCAAATCTATAGGTAATAGGAGATCTACAAGGATTAAGAAGGTGCAAAGCAATAATCCCCCTCTAGTGAAAAATGCCCATTCTAAGAGAAGAAACAATATGGCAACACCTGTTGGGTTAAGTGTAGCTATTTAGGTTGATAATGAGCCTGACAAGGATTCTAGAAGTATCTTGATTGATAACCTTCAATGAGTTTAGATGATAGTAAGAACTTCTCCACAGAGAATGGAGAACTTGAACATTCTAGTTAAAGACAAGGAATCTCAAAAGGCCTTGGATACCACACCAAATTGGCTAGTGGCCTTAGTTAATAAGAAAAGGATATTAGGTCCTATTTTCTTCCCCATTAATGACATAATGAGTAAATACATTACTAGAGCCCTAAAATCTAAAAGGACTAAAACTTTAGCCACAATAGTGTTTGACCAAGACACGGGTAACAAAATTGCTAAGGTGGTGACTTATAACCCAAAAGATGATACTAGTACATTAGACCTGAGTAACTTTGAGGTTACTTATACTAATCTAGGAGTGATTAACTAAGAAATAAAGGAACATTGGGAGTAATCATCCACAAAACAAATTATTATACAATCACAAAATAATGGTGTTGAGAAGAAAAGACTGAAGGCAGAAATCCATAAGATGGAAAAGTACATAAGATCATTAAAAGGGAAAAGTGTTGCAATCAATAGTTCATCTTGACTCATATTTGATCCCAGTGCACTTGAAAATCAATAGCTAATGGATGATTTGAGGAAGGGGAAGGCCATAATCTCTATCATCCATAATTGGATTAGTTGTCTGATAAATATTCTTACTAAGTGTATACAAGACCTGCATAAGATATTTACTATTGCTGAAGTAGTGATAGGTGAGGCTTGTATTCATATAAAAATATGAAAAGAAAAATTTGAAAGATTGTTTGCTATGGTTATGTTGCTAGCAGATGTAGAGGAGTATGGTCCTGATAAATTCCTAGAGGAAAATCTATTGTAGATGGTCGATGTGGGGTTGATCTATATATTGTAGAAGAAAACAACTTGGTGGGTCTTTAATTATGGTTCAACCATTTTCCACATTTAGTCTTTCATGTAGGAATTGAAAACAATTCAAGATGGTGTGAACAAACACCTGGAGACTATTAGTTCAACTCCCCTGGTGCCTTTCAAGGAAGGAGGTTTAGGTGTAGAAACATTGGTTGAGTAGTATGAAGAACCATTATATGTGATTAAAAATGGAGCTAAGTTGATGATGGAAGACCTTACCAAGCTTGCTAAAGTTGAAAAAATGATTAGCATGTGTGGCCAGTAGCTTTTGAAATGCCTAGATAGTGTCACTAAAATGAAACAGGAAAGGGACACATGGAAGAATTACTTGTAGAGCATAAATAGCCCAAAAAAGATTCCATGTCAAAATTTGTCATCACATATAGAGTCTAGAAACTAGTGCAAGGTCCTCATGCTCAAGATGACAATGAGGAATAAGAGACACTAAAGAAACATGGTGATGATTCCCTCTAGGGAAAATTTAATTTATACTCTTTTTATTTTCAAGTTTTAAATCAGCTGCTTCAAGGTTCTACATACCTACTAAAGACTTCATTATTCTAACTATTTCTGAAGTGTCTAAGAATCATGTTTCCATAGAGATTCTTGGACATCACTTTATAAAAAACTAGAAACTCAATAGTGTTAATAGTTGGAAGTTTTTGATGGATATTATACTATGAACTTTTATATTAGTTTTAATAGCTATGCAAATGTTTTAAGTCTTCCAACATTGTACTTGAACATGACTTTTTTTTAGAATGGGAAAGATCTAGTTATTCGATGCTTTGGATTGTTTGATGTTGATTTAGTATTGAATCAATACCAAACTATTAAGATTTCTTTTTGGTATTGGTTAATTATACTATGCATATGTTAGATAAGTATCTATTTTATATATATTCTAAGAAGTGATTGATAGAGAAACTATTTGTTATCTCCATTTTATCCTTTCTTGTTTATTTAGTTGTTGTTTAGCTAATTATCCCTCTATCCAAGAATATATGGGAAACCTAACTACTTTATGGTTAAAAATAATTCTCATTTTTTTTTTTTTGATTGAATATCTAACAAAGAAGCTAAACCTTATCAAAATTCAAAGGGGAGTTAAGAAAGTCAAGATTCTTCAATTGTTGGAAAATTGTATTTGTCTTGTAAATTTGGTCATAGAAGTTCTCGATTATTTGTGCTAACACTGTTGGTACAACACATGGACTTAGACTCTCTTGAATCAACCCTTCTACAATAACTCATGAACTTATGTATTCAAATATTCACTTTTTTGTTGGTGTCATTCTGTGTGCCAAGTTGTTTGGAAACCTAACTCTGATACCACTTGATGAAGGGTGCTCCCTTTAATACCATAAACTATAATAGTAACAAAGAAAAACAACAAATGAAAGAAAAAAAAATGGACTTCTTATTATCACATCAAATGTGGAATTACATTATTTACAAGTACAATATGCTAACCCACATGGGTGCCTTCATTACAGTAATCTACTAGACAATTCTACAAACTACCTCCTTGAGCTATTTTAGACAATGTTTGGGCCTTTCTTAAATAGGTAATTTTATGCCACCTAGGAAGGTTCTAGACATTCAAACTTAATACCTAGAGCTTATAGACCCTAAAAATATATATAAAGTTGGCCAAATACATATTTGACAATTATTTTAGAAATTCTATGTAGCCCAATTTTGGAAGGCCATAACTCTCAAACCATTGCTTTGATTGTTTATCATAATCACTTTTTGGAAACACCAACTCATGTTTAAAAGGCTTAGAACTATTCAAGTGCACTTCTATCATATTTTTGGACCTCATCTAGGCACTCTAAGGCCTCTAACAATGATCCTGAAGATTTTTCTTCTAAATTTTCCATGAAAAATTCATAATAACTTCTCTGATACTTAAGATGTAGCAATGAGATTTTTATGGTAGGCTTATAATTATAAAATGAACTTTCATGTAGAAAATGAGAACATTTCAAGCTCATATGACAAACTGACTAAAAATAGGAAGCTCTTAGAAATAGTAACCACCTTGTTTACTAGTCCTTATTAAAATAGAAAAGACTTTAAAGGAAAATATTTTTTGAGTGATGTAAGATTTCTCACACACCTAGAATGCTCCTGCATTAATCACCATCATCATACTTTTCACTTTGATAATCGTTATCACCACCACCATCTTCATTGTCATCATTATCATCATCTTCATCACCATTATGATGACCATCATCACCTTGATCATCAATGTCTTCGTTAGCATGATCATGATCATGATCATGATCATCATCACCATCATTGTCAACATCACTAGAATCTTCTTCTTCTTCTTCTTCATCATTGTGTAGCATTCGTTTATGATTATTATTTACTTCATCTTTTGATTCTTTAGTATCTTCTTCTTCCATCACATTATACTTTACCAACCTTCCTCTTAGATCATGTCTAACAAAAAATGACCAAATCAGTTTATGTGGAATGCCAAAGTAAAACACTTGTTCACATTGGCTTGGAAGAATAGAAGGCTCATCTTCAACTAGCTCAAATGACCTTGTATCAATCATTATAAATCCACAATCATGTTCAATAACAGTCCTATTAGGATCATTTCAATTCAATCATAGCCTATACCATTTAATGAAAAATATAACTAATTTGAATGAATTAAAATCACACTCAGTTATATCATCCAAAATACCATAGTATAAATTTTTAGATTTTTGAGCATGTATGTCATTTCTGGATGAAATATTGGTGACCTTGAAGACTACACTTATCCCAAAATCATAATTTTTTTTTGTTTTATCTAACTTTTTTATGCAAAATTTATGATCATGATAGTATATAGCTTTGTGGTGTTTAATCTGTAACTATTCAAATATGTCAAGATTATTTACATTGATCTGTAAGTTTATATTAAAGTTATGGGTCATGATTAGTAATTTCTTCTATGTACCTTTTATCTCTTAAGCCATATGCTAGATCAAGTACCATTGGCATAACATTGAGTTCTCCATTGCGATGAGCTTCTTTAACCAATGATGCAACAACATCCTATATTAATGAGCAACCATTTTTTTGAGACTATTGAATCTATACCATCATCTAATCAAAGATAATTTGTAATATACAAATTTAGTGCATCCCACTCACGATCAACTATAAAGAAAACAACTAGACTAGATAGAAAAAACTTATATTGATGATGAATAAGAATTAATTTACCATAATAACATCTTATAATTACCTCTCACTTTCCTTATATATCTTTTTCTATCAAGTACTCCCCTTCAAATGTGTTAATGGAGTTAGGATCCCAAATGTGATTTACATAGAGTTTTGATGCAAATTTGAGAAGATATTCACTAATGTACACCATCTAGTCTGGTATACCATATATCCATCTACCATAAAACCCTTAGGATGTGCTCTTTGTCTAACCAAGCTCTTCATAAATTTTAAGTGCCTCTCAACCATCCACATTAACCTAGTTTGCACAAATTTAAACAATTCAATCTCCTCAACTTGATGTATGAGATAATTTTTTGAGTATTGAAAAAAAAAATGAAGGTAGACACTTTTGCATTTCACACATAAGCTATGAAATTTTTCTTTTTCCAATATTTTATATTTTTTTGATCAATTTTATTAGATGATAACCACCTAAAAGAGATTCAACATGCAAGAACATATAAATGGGATTTCAGATAAAAATATACAATAGATTACATAAAGTAAAGCAAGTCATAAATATAATATATGTGAGACAAATCTAAGAAATAACACTTTTAACCCTATGTATTTTTCAAGATCATATATAACTTGTTTAATACAATTGTCAAATTGGTGTGAGAAGGATATAGGTAGGACATACTGCAATTTTAAAAAATGACCTTTTTAATATATTATGAAATAATACAATAAGTAGTATATGCAATTTTACAAATATATTGTAAATAGAGAACATTACTTACCTTGATGAAGGTATGTCAAAATCACCTTTCCTTGATACAAGACTGCTTATATTTGCAACAAATTCTATGAGAATATTTTTTATGACTTCTTTTAATGCATCACTTTGTTGCTTCATCATTAACCAAGGAAGGGCACTCATATTTATATGGTCTCCATTACTTTTTGATTCAATGAAATCTTTTAATGCATGATTAGATTCATGAATGTCATTACAAAATTTAACAATTTTTTTTTTATCATACCGTTCATCTAATATTTTCTATAGTGTCTCTATTACATTCTTTCCAATATGTATAACATCAAACAAATGCATGATTTGGAGATTATTGTAGTATGGTAACCTACTAAATTGAATAGGATAACTTTTTATTCCTCTAGTAAGTTGGTCATTGATGCCTTGATTGTTGGAAATAGAGATGGAGTAACTAAGAGGGGAGGGGTGAATCAGTTACCACAAAAATAAATTCATAGATTCATAGATGTCTTAAAATATAGTTGCTGCTGACACTTAGTAACCACACAAATAAATGTTGAAACTTGATAGATGTTCTATTAGCTTATTAAGCATTTAAAGTGATTAACATGCATGCATAAAGGAAATAACATGAACACAAGATACACCAGATTTAACGTGAAAACCCAATATGAGAAAAACTACCAAGTAACTAGTCACCAATTTTCACTCTTCTGAAGTGAGCCCTGTTAGGAGCGAACCCTATTAACGGTTACAAAATACACTATTAGGTGTGACCTTGTTAGAGGATTTAATCACCCTGTAAAGAGTGGCCTGGTTGGAGGTCTTAAGAATAATTCAACTGAATTGTCACTTGTTAGAAGATTTACAAAATGGCTATTAAACCAACTCTGTTAAGAGATTTTGAATCACTGTTACAATGATTAGAAAGCAGTAATGAAGTGATCTGAAATATATGCAATTTATCTTTGCTGAATATAGATCTCTATTATACTTCACTAGATCCTCACTAATTGAATACAACTTTGTAGCTCCATAAGGATATCTAATCCTTCTACAACATTCACTCATATATTCAATATTCGCTCATTCCATTTACATCCATACATTCACACTCTTATGCATCCACACTCTTACATATTCATGAATTCATGACTTGACCTTTCATATATACCTTACAAATTGTCAAGTTGGCTAATTACAAGTTACAACAACCGAAAAATATTAAATCAGTCGGCTGCAAATATTGCACAAAATAATTAAACTTAATTCTTTAGAACAATAAAATTCTTTGTTGCCCAACCTAGCTTGGTGACCAATGCTCCAGAATGGTTTCCCTAGTGTTAATCAAGTGAAGCTTGGTAAACACTGAAAACCTTGTAACTTCCTTTGGAGACTGAGTTAACTCGATAAACACTGACCTTCCTTCACTTACCAAGTGAGCTCGGTTAAAGCTAACTTTCTCTTCGATGACTGAGTGAACTTGGTAGACATTGAATTTTCTTTTGTTAACCTTGGGAGCTCAGTTAACATTAACTTTTTGCTAAAAAATCTTTTGATTCCTGAGTGTGCTCGGTAAGAGTTAACTTACTGTGTAATGTTCAGGAATGCTCAGTAGTCACTATAAATTGCTTTGCTAACCATCTGAGCTCAGTAGACTCTGTCTGATGGCTAATATGACATTTGTGTAACATCAAAAGCAATACACAATTAAAAATTGTATCCAACAATCTCCCTCTTTGGAATTGATGGAAACACAACATGTCATAACAGAATAAAATTTGAAAACAAGTCTTTTCTCTTATATGGCAACACAACATGTCAACATAACAATTCTCCCTCTAAGATAGAAAACTCTCCCTCTTACAGTAATCTCCCTTTGTGAAGGAATTACATAGCACACTCTTTATCTTAAACAAAATTTTGATAGATATGATAGTAAAACTCTCCCTCTTTGACAACACATGCCAAAGACAACTCAACTCAAATGAATTTCAGTGTACCTTTAGTACTGATTCATATGCAATATTTCCTGATTATGCTACATCAATTGATAGATCTTCAACATGGTATGAGTTGATGCATCACTAAAAATTTATTTTAATGAACTTTAGATAGGGGAGTGACCCTTAACTTACCTCTTAGATACAAGAATGCATCCTTAGGTAATTATTTTGTGAATATGTCAGAAATTTGTTCCTTTGTATGAACATATTCCAATCTGATCTGCTTATCTTGCACCAATTCTCTGACAAAATAATATTTTATTGCAATGTACTTGGTTCTGGAATGCATCACTAGATTCTTAGATATGTTGATTGCACTTGTATTATCACAGAATATAACAACTAGTTCTTCAATTTCCACCTTCATGCATTCCAACAACTGTTTAAACCAAACAATATTAGAATAGTTTACTACTGCAGCAACATACTCTGCCTGTGCTATAGATTGGGATATACAATTCTGCTTTTTGTTTGTCCAAGAAACCAACCTCTTTCCAAGAAAGAATGCACCTCCACTTGTACTTTTTCTATCATCAAAATTAGCATCAGTAAACAATTTCAAATCTAGATTACCTCCAAATTTGTACCATAAACCATAATCATCAGTTCCTTTCAAATATCTCATTATTCTTTTGATTGCCATTATGTGATTTTCTCTTGGTTTTGCTGAAAATCTTGCTACAATACCAACTGCAAGGGCAATATCTAGCCTAGTATGAACTACATACTGCAAATTTCTAATTATAGATCTATACACTATTTGATCTACTTCTTTTGATTCATCTTCCTTGGTAAGTTTTAATCCAGTACACATAGGAGTCCTAACTAGTTTACAATCTTCCATTCCAAACTTTTTCAATATCTCCTTGATGTACTTTGATTGAGTGATGTAGATACCATTTTTATTCTATTGAATTTGAAGACCAAAAAAGAATTTGATTTCACCAAACATAGACATTTCAAATTCCTTGTTCATTTGTTCTGAGAATTCTTTGCAAAGATCATCATTTCCTATGAACATAGTGTCATCTAAAAATATCTCTGCTAAAACAATCTTATCATCTGATCCTTCCTTTATATAGAAGCTACTGTTATCATTAGTTCTTTGAAAACCAATCTGAAAAAGATAGTTATGCAATCTTTCAGACCATGCTCTAGGGGCTTGTTTCAGACCGTACAATGCCTTAGGTAATTTGCAGACCATGTTCTTCTTATTTGGATCAAAAAAACCTTCAGGTTGTTCAATGTAAACCTCTTCATCCAGTATACCATTGAGGAATGCTGACTTGACATCCATCTGATAAACTTTGAATCCCTTGTGAGTAGCATATGCTATTAAGGTTTTGACTCCTTCCAATCTTGCAACAAGAGCAAATTTTTTTCCATAGTCTATTCCTTCTTCTTGAGCATATCCTTTGCATACTAGTCTAGCTTTGTTTCTTGATACCTTACCATCTTCATCCAACTTGTTTTTGAATACCCACTTAGTTCCAATCACATTTTTATCTTTAAGTCTAGGTACAAGAGTCCATGTCTTGTTTTTTCTATCTATTATATGTCTTCATTCATAGCTTCAATCCAACTATCATTTCCCAATGCATCTTTGGTATTTCTAGGTTCAAAATCAGCAAGTAAACAAGTACTTTTCAACTTATTTCTTGTCATGGTTCCTTAAGATTTATTTGCAATGATCTAATCTATTGAATGATGTCTCTTGACATACTTAGCTAATACAGGTTCCTTGCCTTTTGAATGAATTTCATTATTATCCTATTGCATTTCAACTTCAGGTTCTGTCTGTTTTGGCTCTGTAGATATTTGCTGGGTAGATGTTGGCTTAGGTCCTTCAGACTCGATAGACACTTGCTCTGTAATCATTGAATTTAACTCAATTTGCTGTGGCTCGGTTTGAACTTCCTGTAACTTAATTATAGATGACTTGGGAGCAGAAGATTCCTAATTCTTTGATGTAACTAGTACTATATTAGGTTCAATGAAGATAAACGTTTTATAATCTTCTGATTCCCTTTTGATTTCTTCTTCAGTACTTTTTGCAAACTCATCAACTTTCACATGTGCACTTTCTATTACTTTGTGAATAGACAAGTTCAAACATCTATATGCCTTACTTTTACATGAGTATCCAAAGAATATACCTTCATCACCTTTCATATCAAATTTTTCTTTTCTAGATTCTTTCAAAATGTAACATTTACTTCCAAATATTTTAAGGTAACTTACATTAGGTTTATAGCCATACCATAACTCATAGGGGGTTTTGAATGAGTCTTTCTTTAGCTGTACTTGATTCAGGGTATGAACTGCAGTGCTGATAGCTTCCTTCTAGTATTTGATAGCAATGCTTTCTTCAATCATTAAAATTCTTGCACAATCCATGATGGATCTATTCCTTCTTTTAACTATTCCATTTTTCTTGGGTGTTCCAAGGGCTGATACCTATCTTTTGATTCCTCTTTCAATGCAAAAGTTATTAAACTCATGTGAAATAAATTCTCCACCTTTATCTGACCTCAAGCATTTTAATCTTTTCCCTGTTTCCTTTCTACTTTGGCCAAATACCATTTGAACTTTTCAAATGCTTTTGATTTATTTCTTAGATACATGACTATCATCATTCTTGAGTAATCATCAACAAAAAGAATGAAGAACTTTTCTCCAGTATAGCTTTCAATTCCAACGGGTCCACATAAATTAGTATGCACAATTTCTAATATATCTTCAGACTGATAGATTTTACTTTTAAAACTAGTCTTTCCCATTTTACCAATCTAACAATTTTTGCATAAACCAACCTCAAGTTTCTTTATGTTAGGAATGCCTCTTACTTTCTTGAATTTTCTTATCTTTACCAAATTATCAAAATTTACATGACACAACCTTTTATGCCATAACCAACTTTCTTCAACTTGAGCAATGAAACATGAACATTCACCTAGTTCAAGATAGAACAAGTTACCTTTAGTTTGAGTACTTGATCCAATCAACTTTCCTTTGCCATCCAACAGTCTTATTTTACCATGCATGAATTCTACTTTGAATCCATTATTGAGTAGGTATGCCACACTTAACAAATTATGCTTTAATCCTTCTAACCAATAGGCATTATCACATATAAGCTCTTTAGTTAGAGAGATTCTCCCTCTTCCTTTTATACAACAAGGTTTATTGTTACCAAATATTACACTGCCACCATTGTAGTCTTCAAAGTATTCAAACTTCATTTTGTCACCAGTCATGTGATGAGAACAACCACTATCTATAATCCATATATCATTTTTACTTACATGAGAAATGAGTTCCATTTCTTCATCATTATTAGATTCATCTTTCACAGTAATGTAGACAATTTCATCTTCTTCTTCATCATTAAAATCTTTAGCCATAAAACATGTTTTCTTACCTTTATCCTTGAATGATCCGAAGTCTTTCTTGCCATTGAATTTGTATCCTTTCTTCTCATCTTTATTCTACTTGTTTGGACACCTAGTAGCAATATGACCAACTTCTTCACATGAAAAATAGATTAGAGGTACTTTAACTTTGTATTTTCCTTTGCCTCTAGAATATTTCCTTGCTAGAAGGGCTTCTATTACTTCAAGATCATTATCTAAACTTTGGTTTGATTCATCTTCACTTGTTGACTGAGATTCATTTTTCTTTTTTCCTTTCTTCTTGAGTGAAAGCTTGGCTTCAAATGCTGATTCAATGTTCTTGGAAGCTAGAACATAGTTGTCAAAGTTGTCTAGTTCAAATGCAGTTAATCTTCCAACTATGGCCTCTAGGTTTATCTTATGATTTGCTTCACATCTTCTTTCTTGAATTGCAAAAACTTTGATTGCATAAATGGGAAGTAGAGTTCTGAGAACTTTACTTATAACAGTCTCTTCCTTGATATCTCCTCTAGATGCTTTGATTGCACTGACACATGTTTTGACTCTTTCAACATATTTTGCAATATTTTCATCCTTTCTCATTCTTATTTGATCAAATTGTCCTCTCAGACTTTCTACTTTGGCTCTTCTAACATTATCATCTCCTCCATAGATCTCTTTTAGCTTTTTCCACATTTCAAAAGTAGATTTGCAGTCCTTGATATCATCAAATTCTTCATAACTTAGAGGAGATGCTATATCTATAATCATAATGTTGTGGGTCTTCTTTTCAGAAATATCATTGACAGATAGTGTACCAGCTAGTTCTACATATTTTTCATCAAGGTATTTTAGTCCTGTGTCTCCAACAGAAGCTAGATGAAGTCTCATCAACCCTTGCCATGCTGAGAAGTTGTTCTTGTTAAGTCTTGGAATTTTCCTTTTATAAGACATCTTGATCTTTGGCTTAGATCCTTGAAATCTTATCTTGCAAGCACCAAAAGCTCTGATACCAATTGTTGAAAATAGAGATGGAGTAACTGAGAGGGGAAGGGTGAATCAGTTATCACAAAAATAAATCCACAGATCCTTAGATGTCTTAAAATATAGTTGCTGCTGACACTCGGTAACCACACAAATAAATGCTGAAACTTGATAGATGTTCTGCTAGCTTATTAAGCATTTAAAGTGATTAACATGCATGCATAAAAGAAATAACATGAACATAAGAGACACCCAATTTAACGTGGAAACCCAATATGAGAAAAACCACCAAGTAACTAGTCACCAATTTTCACTCTTCTGAAGTGAGCCCTGTTAAGAGCCAACACTATTAAAGGTTACAAAACACACTACTAGGTGTGATCCTGGTAGAGGATTTAATCACCTTGTAAAGAGTGGTCTGGTTGGAGGTTTTAAGAACAATTCAACTAAATTGTCACCTTGTTAGAGGATTTACAAAATAACTATTAAACCAACTCTGTTAAGAGATTTTGAATCACTGTTACAATGATTAGAAAGCAACAATGAAGTGATTTAAAATATATGCAACTTATTTTTACTGAATATAGATCTCTATTCTACTTCACTAGATCCTCACTAATCAAATACAACTTTGCAGCTCCATAAGGATATCTAATCCTTCCACAACATTTGCTCATATATTCAATATTTTCTCATTTCATTTACATCCATACATTCACACTCTTATGCATCCACACTCTTACATATTCATGAATTCATGACTTGACCTTTCATATATACCTTATAGATTGTCAAGTCGGCTCAATTACAAGTTACAACAACTGAAAAATATTAAATCAGTCGGCTGCAAACATTGCACAAAATAATTAAACTTAAATCTTTAGAACGATAAAATTCTTCGCTACCTAACCTAGCTCGGTGACCACTATTCCAGAATGGTTTCTCTAGTGTTAACTAAGTGAAGCTCGGTAAACACTGCAAACCTTGCAACTTCCTTTGGAGACCGAGTTAACTCGGTAAACACTGACCTTCCTTCACTTACCGAGTGAGCTCGATTAAAGCTAACTTTCTCTTTGATGACTGAGTGAACTAGGTAGACATTGACTTTCCCTTTGTTAACCTTGGGAGCTCGGTTAACATTAAATTTTTGTTACAAAATTTTTTGATGCCCGAGTGTGCTCGGTAAGGGCTAACTTACTGTGTAATGTTTAGGAATGCTCGGTAGTCACTATAAATTGCTTTGCTAACCATCTAAGCTCAGTAGACTCTATCTGATGGCTGATATGACATTTGTGTAACATCAAAGACAATACATAATTAACAAATGTATCCAACATTGATGACTTTCACAAGTATCAATTACATAATTAGTAAATAAAAGGTAATATAAAAATATAAATTTCAAACTTTAGACCACAAACTGGCATGCAAATTTTTCCTTTGTCTAAAGACCTAAAATATCATGTATAATTAGATCATGATTATCATTCACAACTCAAACATACAAAAATAATGTGTAAGCACTATAATAGACCAAAAATATGCGACCTTAACAATATAACATACCACAAAACTGAGTTAGCTTAGGGGCATCATGTATTGTCCATACAAATATTGCATGAAATTGAAATTGTCTTTGTCCTATTGGTCTAGAGATGTCATACATAGTGACTCCATTCTATAACTTCAACAACTTGCTAATAAGGGACTCAATATACACATTTATATCTTTAACTCAGTACTTACCTAGTAATTAAATGAACAAAAAAATTACATAATTATTATGACCATTTTTATGCACTATTTATAAATTAATTTAGATAACCATTAAATAAAAAAATATATGGTACAATCATTGAAATAATTATGTGCTCCCTCTTTATGGAAAACCAAGGAGGAATGTTATTGTTAATAAAAAAAAAGGTGACATTGAGTAAACAGATCTCATATCTCCAAATGGATTGATACCATCTGCTCCTAATAAAAGCTTGAAATTACGAAGTTCTTCTTTAAAGTGTGGCCATATTTTTTCCATCTCTTTAAATGTAGAACCATCCATAGGCATTCACACAATTTCATCTTGACTTCTATTGTGTACATGATAATTCATAAATTGTTTCAAGCTAGTGCACCTGAAGAATCATTCAAGATATGGAATAATAGTAATGTATTAAAGAAGCTTATGAGGTACTTTTTTGGTATTTGATCTAATCGATATATACTAATATGACAATGAAAGCATTCTGTTGCAAATTCATGTTGTTTATGATAGAGAATGTGATCATTAGGACATGAATTTATTGTTTAATACTTCATTCCAATTTGATTCATAATGGTTGATAATTTTTCATATGAACAAGAAAGAATATTTTATGGTGGTAATAAAAACTCATCTATCAACCTACAACAACAAATTTGAATTGTTAATATAATAAATAGTAATGGTATGCTAACATTGAAGATGAAAAAAATGGCATACTTTAACATATGTGATATTGCTACATTAGATAAACCATTCATAACCTTCAAGTTCACTAGCAACACTATAGCAGAGAGAAGAGTTATTTGGGAGCTTTGGTATAGGAGCTTGTATGCCTTCTAGAGTATAGGTATATCAAGACCATTTTCATCATCATTATTAGATATGCTAGTATCATCATTGTGAACATATTCATTATCTGCACCAATACCATCTTCTTCAATCATGTCCTCTAGCACATTATCATCTTCTTCCATGGAAGTGTTATCGTTAGCTTGGATATTCACACCTCTATGTTTCTCTAGTTGGAAATCCACATTCACCAATCGACAAAAATTATGACCGCCTTCAATGTGACCATGTTGCCTATAATGACTTTGGGCTATTGTGATTATAATTATTTGATTCTTTAAGCTCTTACATTTTTTGTAAGGCCAATTACATTTATCAACTTTTCTTTGGAACCAAGACTGCAATTTAGCAATTTTCTCATTATTTGTTCTTGGTTTATATTGCTAGGTGTGGTCTTTCCTCATAGGAAAATATATCTGCAAAATTATTGAACATTTTATACTTAATTTTTATATATGCACATATGGTTTTGAAAGAAAAATTTAGTGTAATTAATGTGTATATTTGCAAAAAACATTGGACATGGTTTTTTTAATGTTTATATCTACACATATTGAACATTTTTACTTAATGTTGTAGGTTAGTCAACATCGATCAACACTATGAGTTGACCAAAAATCTTCAATTTTATGCTTTTTAGAATTCTTTCATGATTTATCAAGTTTTGGTAGGCATTCAAAGTCATTTGTTTGAAAATATTGAAAAGTGGCAAAAATTATGAATAAGTTGTCATGCAACATTTCTTGCAAATTTGGAAGGTCAATAGTCATAGTTGTATTTTGATCAAACAAGTAGAGGTGAATATGTAAGGTCAAGATGCTTGGCCTATAAATTGAATGCTCTTCATCTTAGGAAAATTATGTAGAATTTGATGAAATCCAACATTACAACTTGCCAAGATCACCTATATGCAAATAACCTATTGAAGGGAAACAAAAAAAGGAAGAGGTAGAGCTTGAAAAAACTAAACAAACTGAGAGAGAAGATATTGTAAACAAAAGAAAATGTATTGCTATACAATATGACTTAAAAATGAGTTGAGTTGAAATGAGATAGATCAAATATAAAGGCCTCAAGGAAGCTTGTAGAAAAAGCTAGAAAGTGCTAAAAGATAAGGTTGACAACTAAGCATACATCCACAAAAGGTGGAATATCCTTGATCAAAGTGAGGAGATAAATATGACTTAGATAGGAAAAAACTCTTGTGTTGTCTACAACTCTTAGATTACAACTAATAAATAAATGCATTAACCTAAGTAAACTTAAGTAAAAGAATAAATAATTAATAAATAATTATTTACTCTAACACCCCCCTTTAAGTGCAACTTAGGGGAATGCATTAATCTCACAACAACTAAGATGAAATGCAGAATAGGTCTAAAAAATGAGGCCATGTTAGGTACCCATGTACAATGCAAAAAAATGCAATCTCTAAAAATGGAAAAAGAGAGAAAACCACATGGGAAGAACCCTTCGACAAAAAGAGGTGAGAAAATCTAGTGAAGGAATGAAGAAGCCTCCAACTAGAGGAATGTTCCAGAAATAGGAAAAAATAAGATTATGAAGAGTATCACTAAAGTATGAAGAAGCCACAAACTTTGTCAGAAAGAAACTGCTAATATGAAGATCCTCCATGGAAAATAGAAGGTATGAACCGAACATGTCTATATGGTAGATGATCCATCTCACCAAAATGCAAAGTTAGCCAGCCATTGCAATCACCTAGTATATAAGATCAAATACTAAATACATAGCTCACACTATCAAACCATTGAACCAAGGAAGCATTAGAATAGCAAAATAACCCCCCTAATGTAGACAAGGTGAGATGACAGGCAACTAAGAAAGTAGGCAAAAAATTTTCTACAAAAAGAACCAAGAACAACGAGAGAGTTGAAGAGGTACAAACACTTATAAAGACATAGTCACTAACTCTACATGGGGTTAATGTCATGGAAGGGACACTCACTTGACAAAAGAAGAGAGAACAAAAATTGTAACAACTATCCCCCCATGGTGCTTTATAAAATAGTGCGAGTACAACTATTTCAAAACAATGTTCATGAACTCAAAATGCAAGAGTGACACTTTATTTTAGTGTGTTTTATAAAGATGCTTACAAATGATATCGACAATGATCAAAAAAAGAAAAAAATTGACACAAAAGATAGTATAGCCTAAAACAAAAGATCCAATGTCTTAAAAACAATCCTCAGACCTAGAACACCCAAGATGTCCATCATAGAGAAAAAATGTCAAAAATATGATAGAAAGAGTGATGCTGGAGCATCTAGAGGTATAAGGGCAATCCAGTGTCACCCAAAAAAAAAATGTACTTAGACTTAGTTTCTATTTGATGTGTTTTCATTTTTTGATACCCATTTGGGTCAAATAAAGGTTCCAACTCTCATAGTTCCACTATTAGTGTGTTTGAAAATCCTGAAAAAATAGGAGCATGCAATTTGGCCATCATTTTGGTGACCTAGAAGGTGTAAATTGGCCAGATGAATGTAATTGTGATTTAGAGCATTCCAAAAAAAGAATCAGGTCAAAAGGCCCCACGGTTTGAAAGTTATTGCAGTTTTTTGGGTTTTGGAGACCTCCTAAGAATGCTTCAAAGTTAGGTTAGGGGCATTAAATGAATTCAAAAAGGGCCAAAAAAAGGGGGATGAGTGAATCTAGTCCATAGGGCTATAGAGCGCTTTGAGAGCTTTCTGAAAATGTAAACGGTTCGTCAATCGGAGCTACGGTTCAAAAGTTATGCCTCCCGAAAGTTCAATTACCGTTTCTAGATTCTTCTAGATTTGCACCGACTTCTAACGCCGCTTCTGGAACCTTCTATTTGGTCGGTGGATGCCTACTAGCACTTTCTAGAATGTACTCCTAGTCCTTAACCCTCTGGGGTCTATTTAAGGATATTTTTGGCATTGTAAAAGGTAGTTCAGAGTAGAGTTTGAGAGGAGGTACTAAAAGGAGAAATTATCTCCAGATTTATGCTATTGTAAGCCCTTAGGGCATGTTTTGAAGTTTATTTTCTCTGTACTATTGTACTAGCTTATTATCTCAGTTAATATAAATTTCCCTTTCTGTTGTGTCCATTTTGTTCTTGGGTTGTGTCCCCATCAAGTGATATTAGAGCGGGTTTTCCTAAGTGTGTAGACAGAGCGCCGACTGTGAGGCATTTTGCACCAGGACTGTGTGGTTGTGGGTTTGAGTTAAGAATATAGCTCCACGAAGAGAGCATGGTGGAAGGGCTAGAGCTATTAATCCTGAGGAGGTTAGAGCCCTCCAAAGGCAGGTGCAGGCATTGCAAGAGGAGCTCCGTAGAGGAGCAAATGTTGCCACAGGTGACAACAGTGAGGATGACAATGAAAAGAAAAAATGTGACCAGAAGGGGAACTTGACGGGGAAGTTCTAAATCCTGTAGAGGAAAGGATTTTTAGGCCCATTACTAAGTTTGGGAAAAGACCCACAATTGAAGTGGGTGTATTTTCAGGAAATCTGAAACCAGATGAGTTGATCGATTGGATCAATGAACTGGAAGAATACTTTGAGTATGAGGATATCAGGGACCTAGATAGGGTTAAGTTTGCAAAGGCCAAACTGAAAGGCCATGCCAAAATCTAGTGGCAAGAGGTTCAATTGGAAAGAAATAGAAGAGGAAAGGAGAAGATCACAAGATGGGATCGGATGGTGGAAAAATTGAAGAAGCAGTTCATTCCTGTGGACTACAAGCTTGATCTATTTAAGAAGATGCATGGGTTAAAGCAAGCAAGAAGATCAGTCCAAGAATATATAGAGGAGTTTTATCAACTCTTGATTAGAGCAGGGCATGCAAAAGGAAATAAGGAGAAGGTTGCTCATTATATCAGTGGGTTGCGACTTAGCATCTAGGAGGAATTAAGTCTGGTAAGAATGACTAGCGTTGAAGAGGCATACTAGTTTTCCCTACAAGTTGAAGAGAAGCTGAATAAAAGGTTTGAAGGAAGAAAAAGAGGGTGCGGTCAAGGAGGAAGGGGAAGCGGTAGATCATCTGGAGGTCGCAATGAAACCCAAAAGAAAAATGAAGATGTGGGTACTAGCAGGAACCAGAGGAATGAGGGTTTCAACCGCTCCCATGATCAAGACTTTGGAAATCAAAGAGGAAGAGGTAGAGGACATGGACAAGGAAGAGGAGGCTTCTGTGGTACCTACTTCCATTGTAATGAAGAAGGTCATCATGCCATTGAATGCCCTCAACGATAAGGAAGGACAGATAGGAGAGCTGAGGACCAAGCTAGGGTTGCTCATGTGGATGAGGATGCACAATCATCACATTTAGAGGATGCAGAAAGAGGAGAGACCTTGGTAAATGAAAGAGTCCTACTAAGTGATGAGAATGAACCAGGACAATGGAGGAGTTTGTTCCGTACCAGATGCAAGTGTGACGATAAATGTTGTGATGTGATCATTGATGGTGGTAGCACTGATAACTTGGTATCAGAAGAAATGGTCTCTAAGCTGAAGCTCAAGAGGGAGAAGCATCCCCAGCCCTATCAGATTTCTTGGGTAAAAGATGATCATAAGGTCCTGGTAAGTGAAAAATGTTTAGTAAAATTCAAAATTGGGAGTTATCATGATGAAGTTCTCTGTCATGTTATTTCGATGGATGTTTGTCATCTATTGTTGGGTAGACCATGGCAGTTTGATAGACATGAAATACATGATGCACATGCAAACACATACTCTCTGACAAAGGATGGAGTTTGCCAGAAATTGAAGCCCATGAAAAAGGAAGGTGAAAAGGTATGTAGTAGTGCTAGGATTTGTCTTGTTGATGGAAGGAAGTTTTTAGATGGCATGAAACATCAGCATATGTGCTATGCTTTGATTCCTAGCAAAGATAAAGAAGGTAGTAGTGAAATACCATTTGAAGTTTCAGATTTACTAGGGGAATTTGGAGATATTATCTCTGATAATGTTTCAGATGGATTGCCACTAGTAAGGCAAATCAGTCATCAGATAGATTTGATTTTAGGAGCTAGTTTGCCTAACAAGGCTGCTCACAGGATGACTCCTACTAAAACAAAGGAGCTAAATAGACAGGTTCAGGAGCTGTTGAGGAAGGGCTTGATTTAAGAGAGCCTGAGTCCATGTGCAGTACCTGCAGTACTCACACCAAAGAAGGATGGAGAGTGGAGGATGTGTACAGATTCTTGAGCTATAAATAGGATCACCATCAAGTACCGGTTTCCTTTGCCAAGGATGGATGATATTATGGATTGCTAGAGTAGAGCTCAGTACTTCACAAAGATAGATCTAAAGAGTGGCTATCACCAAATATGGATTCGAGAAGGGGATGAGTGGAAAATAGCCTTCAAGACCAAGGAGGGTCTTTATGAGTGGTTAGTCATGCCCTTTGGATTGATGAATGCCCCAAGCACCTTCATGCAGCTCATGAATGAGGTACTTAAGAAGTTCTTGGGAAAATTTGTTATTGTCTATTTGGATGATATTTTAATTTTCAGCAAGACTTTGGAAGAACATTTACTGCATATTCATAGTGTCCTTGAAAGGCTAAGGGAAGAGAAACTATTAATTAATCTAAAGAAGTGTGTCTTTGCAAAAAGGGAGTTAGTCTATTTGGGGTTTGTTATATCACCTGAAGGTCTCAAAATGGATCTAGAGAAGGTAAAAGCCATCTTGGAATGGCCTACTCCGAGGTCTACTACTGAGGTAAGATCATTTCATGGTCTGGTTAGTTTTTACAGGAAGTTTATTAAGAATTTCAGTGGCATATGTGCACCCCTAACTGATACAATAAGAGGGGATAGAAAAGAGTTCAAATGGACTGTAGGAGCTGCGAGAAGTTTTGAATTGCTGAAGAAGAAGGTGACAGAACTGCCTATGTTGGCACTTCCAAATTTTAGAAAAGTGTTCCAGGTGGATTGTGATGCTAGTGGTAGCGCTATTGGGGCTGTATTAAGCCAAGAAGGTAAGCCTATTGCATATTTTAGTGAAAAATTGAATGATGCAAAGAAGAAGTATTCTGTTTATGATCAAGAGTTCTATGCAATAGTTCAGGCCTTAAAGAAATGGAGGCATTATTTATTGCCAAAGGAATTTGTTTTGTATACTGATCATTAGGCATTATAGTACCTAAATAGCCAAGGTAAATTGAATCAGAGGCATATGAAGTGGGTAGAATTCTTGCAGAGTTATACATTTGTGTTGAAGCATAGAAGTGAAAAATCTAACAGGGTTGCAGATGCACTAAGTAGGAGACAGTCATTGCTTACAGTAATGCAGGTTGAAGTAGTTGGGTTTGATGAACTAATGACTCAATATTTGTGGTGGTTGATAGGTTCTCCAAAATGGCACATTTCATTCCATGCCACAAAACTCATGATGCTGTCCATATTGCAAACTTGTTTTTCAAAGAGGTTGTAAGACTACATGGTCTTCCAAGGAGTATAGTTTTTGACAGAGATACTAAATTTGTGGGGTATTTCTGGAGGACATTGTGGAAAAAGTTGAGAATAGACTTGAAATTCAGTTCAATGCATCACCCACAAACTGAGGCCCAAACAGAAGTGGTAAACAGGAGTTTGGGCAATTTGCTGAGATGTTTAATTGGGGATAAGCCCAAGGGATGGGATTTGATTCTACCACAGGTAGAGTTTTCTTATAATAACTCTATAAATAGGAGTACTGGAAAATCACCATTCCAAATTGTATATGGGAGTAGCTCAAGAACTGCACCAGAGCTGAGGAAGATAGAACAAGGGGAGAGGACAAGTGCTGAAGCTGAGGAATTTGCTAAACATATCAAGCATCTACATGAGGAGGTTCAAGCACACATTACCAAGATGAATCAAGAATATAAAGCTAGGGCTGATCAAAGGAGAAGACATAAGGAATTCCAAGTAGGGGATCTAGTCATGGTGCACTTATGAAAATAAAGATTTCCAGTCGGTACTTACAACAAGATGAAAATGAAGAAATTTGGCCCCTGCAAAATTTTGAAGAAACATGACTCAGGAAATGCATATGAGGTGGAGCTACCAGAAGGTATTCACATTTCTCCCATCTTCAACATTGCAGATTTAATAGAGTATCATGATGATGGTGCAGATGAGGAGCTGATTTTAGAGCCATGTCCAATTCCTGCTTCTAAGAAGGAGGAGATAGAAGACATTGTAGATCATCGTGTGGGTAGGAGTACTAGAAACAGGTAGTAGTAAGAGTATTTGGTGAAGTGGAAAGGACGACCGATCGAGGACTCAAGTTGGATTTCAGCAGCTGAGGTTTCCCATTTGGGATTTCCTCTACCATTTATAAAGTGACAGGGTCACTTTTCAATCTACCCTAGGTGTCTGATGCAGGAACATCCAGAGGTATAAGGGCAATCCTGTGTCACCCAAAAAAAAAAAATGTACTGACTTTGTTTTTGTTTGATGTGTTTTCATTTTTTGATACCCATTTGGGTTAAATAAAGGTTCCAACTCTCATAGTTCCACTATCAGTGTGTTTGAAAATCCTGAAAAAATAGGAGCATGCAATTTGGCCATCATTTTGGTGACCTAGAAGGTGTGAATTTGCCAGATGAATGTAATTGTGATTTAGAGCATTCTAGAAAAAGAATCAGGTCAAAAGGCCCCACGGTTTGAAAGTTATTGCAATTTTTTGGGTTTTGGAGACCTCCTAAGAATGCTTCAAAGTCAGGTTAGGGGCATTAAATGACCTTGAAAAGGGCCAAAAAATTGGGGATGAGCAAAGCTAGTCCATAGGTCTATAGAGCGCTTCGAGAGCTTTTCGAAAATGTAAACGGTTCGTCAATCGGAGCTACGGTTCAAAAGTTATGCCTCCCGAAAGTTCGATTATCATTTCTGGATTCTTCTAGATTTGCACCGACTTCTAACACCACTTCTGGAACCTTCTATTTGGTCGGTGGATGCCTACTAGCACCTTCTAGAATGTACTCCTAGTCCTTAACCCTCTGGGGTCTATTTAAGGAGATTTCTATAATTGTAAAAGGCAGTTCGGAGTAGAGTTTGAGAGGAGGTACTAAAAGGAGAAATTATCTCCAAATTTATGCTATGGTAAGCCCTTAGGGCATGTTTTGAAGTTTATTTTCTCTGTACTATTGTACTAGCTTATTTTCTCAATTAATATAAATTTTCCTTTCTGTTGTGTCCATTTTGTTCTTGGGTTGTGTCCCCATCAAAGAGCATGGGGTAGAATCTGAAAGAAATGACAACATTTCTAAAAAGATGACAAAACGATCGTTCCAAAAATATAAAATTTTCCAAAAAGTAGAGATGGGATGCAAAAGATATTCTTGTCAGAGGGTGAACCCACAATAATGGGTTCCACTTTAGTGGGACGAACAAAAATGAAAAGAATTTCAAAATGAGAAATTGAGTTTACCATATGTTCACGCGAACACACTTATTGTGTTTGCGCAAACTTTTTTTTGAATAATGTTCGCTCGGACATATTTCGTATGTTCCACCAAACATATGTGATATATGTTCACACAAACATGATTTGCATGTTCGCGCGAACGCCATGTTCGCACGAATATGCAAAATCGCAAAAATTTTAACCTTTTTTTCTTTTTTTCTTTTTTTTACTCTTTTGACTTCCATAATTGTAGGAGAATGATCTCCTACTATAAAATAAAAAATGTCAAAATGTGCTTCTCGGAGGAAGCTTTCCAACGACTATAATTTTATTACATAATTTAATCATTAAGACTTTCAAATATGAGTTTAACTCATTATAGGTTCATTACCAATTGAACATCAACCGACTTTGACACCTCGGGAAAATTAGTAAATTAGGTCAAATTTTTTTTGAAAAATATGAAGGCACTGGCTTATTGAGATACCTTTCTATTCAAAAAAAATAAAAATGGTTTATGATAAATTGACTTCAAATTATCTGTGTCAAACGGAACGTATGTCTGAATTACGGTTCATGTCACTTCAAAACTTCATAAACTATACAATATTCAACAAAAATAAATCAAATCAAATGCAGACACTAGATATTGATGCTACAAATCCAACGCAAAAAGAATTACTTCATTATCATTTCTAAAAAAAAGTTATGTGTGTCAAACAGACTGTCACTTTTTACAATACTGAATTTTATTATGTACCACTTTTTGGAGGAGATAAAAAAAAATTGACATAAATAATATTTTTTTTAGATTAAAACATATGGTTACAAACTAGGAACAAAGTACTCAAAATCACTAGTTTATGTCATCTTGAAATTATTTATAGTTTTGGAGATATAGTCACTTGAACGTGACGTTTGTTGCAAAAATATTGATTTCAAAGTCAAAATTGGTCAAAAAGTGGAACCCATTATTGTGGGATCACCCCGGAGTGAAAAATAAAACTTTAGAATTTGATTGCAAAAATGAGCCACAAAACTACATCAAAACCACAAAATACCTACACCAATGTCTTTATTTTAGAACTAACTTTCCAACACTTCTTTCAGATTAGAAAAAATCTTCTGTATGCTCAAGTTATGGCCAAAAAAATGGAAGTAGGTTAAAAAGGGATGTGGAATTCTTATAGGGGTGGTGATTTAGGTTGACATCATGCTGACATCAACATTTCACTATGTTAAAATGGATAGCCATGAGGCCGTCACAACAAAAAAAAAAGAGTCACATGTCATGTCATGTGGCAGTTTCTGACATGTCATAGGTGACGTGGTAGGCACTTAGGAAACTTTCCAAGTGTCATTGTGCTATGTAGGGTGGCAAGGCCATAGGTGGGCAGAGTGTAGGTGAAGAAAACTAGCCGAGGTGGTGGTGGAGCCACAAAATAGAGCAGCACCACTAGCCTCGATGGGTAGTGGGAGGCCTATTGGTGGCAGCCAGGCTATAGTATCTATTGGAAATTTGATTGAAAAGCTTATTGTTGAAGATCAAAGAGGGAGATTTTTGTAAAGAAAGAAGATTTCTATTTTCAATCATTGTTTTTTCATTGATGTCAAACTTGCTATTTGAAGGAATATTGACATTTTTTTATAAGATCCAAGTACTATCACTTAGTTGATTGATGAAGATGATTTGATCAACAAGATGTAAGAAGAGAACCTAAGGGAAAGGTTGAGTTATGATGTTTTAATGAAGTGCAAGAATCATTTAAGACAATGGTTAAATAATGTATTAATAACATACTAAAGGATATAGAGGTTGGTCACACTTAGAAACATTAGAGGAAGAATTTGTAACAAGGTCAACTACAAAGCTTAAACTAAAATCATTAGTGGATGTCGAGCAAGTTAGTTGAAACCAAAATCTTTTTTAGTTCGAGTGTGTGCCAAGTGATCTTCAGATGTGAAGTGTAGGTACTGAGCATCAAAAAAATCTCAGTTGGTGCCAAGTGATCTTCAAGTGCCGAGCATCAAGAAAAACACAGTTGATGTCGAGTAACATAGTATGTGTTGAGTACCAGTATTTCAATAGTGCTGAGCTACTGCATTATTTCAAATGACAAAGATTCTCCAAATCTGAGCCAACAAAGTGGTTATCTTAAATTTTGTGAATGAGTTGGAAGATAAAGATGATGAGCTAGTGGCACAAAATTCTATGTAAACTAATTTTAGGCAAATTCAAGAGGATTATTCAAGAAGTTTCTAGAGGAAACCAAATATGGGTTAGATGCAATGAATCCTACCTAATCCATGTGAATTGAAATTAGAGAATGGAAGAATTGAGTGGGAAAAGGAACTCCAAGAATTCTATTTAAGGAGTCATAAACTAAGAAGCAAATGTTGCTGATGCTATTGCTATTGAAGTACCAAATTGTGAAGTGCTTAGAAGGGTGTCAAGGAGAAGACATCTAGGAGAAGGAAGAGCACAGAGGCTCTGCTTCTACAAGTGGTCATGAAGAGATGATTGCACTGGTACATTGAGTATGGAGACTCAAGGAGACTGAGCTTGAAACGAGTGAAAGTTGTCAAGAGTCATAGAGATTGAAGGGCAGGCAATGGTATAAGCTAAGAAGTGGTCTAAGATCTACAAGTTAAGTTGTATGTTGTAGTTAGATCAAGATTTTAAAATACTCTCTAGCAATTGTATGAGATGTGAAAGTATGATAGACTTAGGTTGGTTTAATAGCCATTTGTAAATTCTTTAATAGGGTGGCATTCCAAGTGAATGTTTTAAAGTCCTCTAACAAGGCCCACTTCTAATAGGGTGGTTAAATCCTCTAACAAAGTCACATTTAATAGTGTGTTGTAAGTCTTATATAAGGCAGGCCTTTCATAGGGCATCACTTCAAAAGAGTGAGAATTGAGTAGCATGTTACTAGTGGTTTTTCTCAAATTGAGTTTCTATGTAAATCACTATGTTATGTGTTGATTTCTTGTGTGTTATGCTTGCATGTTGATTTATAGTAACTTGCTGATTAGAAAAGTTAAAGCTTGGATGAATGAATGGTTGAATGGGCTCACTATACTTACTGAAAAGTTTGAATATTACATATGGACCTTGAATAATTGATTCACCCCCCTTGAGTTATTCTATTTTTTTTTTAACAATTGGTATTAGAGCCATCTGCTGATTTAGTTTCAAGGTACTAGAAGCAAGAAGATCAAGATGTCCAAAAGAAAAGTTCCCAAGCTTAACAAAGACAAATTTGCTGCATGGTAAAGTCTAAAAAAATTGCACCTTGGATCAATAGGTGACTATGCACAAACCTAAATTGGAATAGAGCATGTAAATCCAATAGGACCTCTTACTATAGATGATTTGAATAAAAAGAAGAAGCACAATCAAGCAATGCTGGAGATTGCCTCTCCACTTAATTATGCAGAATATGATGACATCAAAGATTGTGACACTACACTCAAGATATGGAAAGCCTTATCAGTTATATATGGAGGAGATCAAAATGTCCAGAGAGAAAAGAGAGAAAGTTTAAGAGGAAAGTTTGATGACATAAAAATAGAGGAAGGTGAAAATGCTACTCAATATGCTGCAAGAATGAAAGAAGTGGTAAGTACAATAAGAAGTCTAGGTGGTCAATTGGAAGAAGAAAACATCATCAGCAAATACTTAAGAACTTTGCTCCCTATCTATGCTATTATAGTTTCAGCCATCCAAGAGCTAAGTTGTGTACAAGGAAACACACTAACCTTTGAAGAAATAGTGGGAAGACTTACTACATTTGAATTGTCAAAATGTGATAACTACAAACCTGAGAACCTTGAATCTACTTTCAAGGCCAAGATGATAATAAAAGACATTGAGGAAGAGACATCAAACAAGAAGAGAAGAAAGAGAAAATATGCATCTAGTGATAATAGCATAGATGAAAAAGATGTGGAATAGTTAGAAGCAATACTAGCTAGGAAATTCCATAGAGGCAAAGGTAAATTCAAAGGTAAGCTCCCTATCATATGTTTCAATTGCAATTAAGTAGGTCATATTGCTGCAAGATGTACATAGAAGAAGAACTATAAAGAAGGAGACAAGTACAAGAACAAGAGGGAAGATGATAGCAAAGACTACAAGGAAAAAGGTAGGAAATGCTACATTGTTGAAGAAGATTCTGATGAGAATGATGCTGAAGTAGTCTATGTGGCCATGAAGAATGAATCAGATAAAGATGAAGATGAAGCAACAAAATTGGTTACCTATGTAAACAAGAATAACAAGTGGATCATAGACAGTGGATGCTGACATCACATGATAGGAGATAAAAGTAAGTTCATTACCTTTACTCAATATGATGGAAATAGTGTTAGATTTGGTAATGATGCTCTATGTCAAATCAAAGGAAAAGTCTCTATTAAACTCATAGAGAAAATTTCATGTGATAATGCATACTATGTTGAAAGATTGAACTATAACTTGTTGAGTGTATCACAGTTAGGCAATGTAGGTTACAAAGTTGAATTTTGAAACAATACTGCTAAGATCTATGACACTGATGGACATCTAATAGAAAAAGGTAAAAAAATTAGGAATAATCTATTTTACCTAGATATGGAAGATGCAACATGTCTTATTGTTAGACTTGATGATGTGTGGTTGTGGCATAAAAGGCTGTGTCATGTTAACTTTGATAATCTGATCAGCATTAGCAAGAAGAAGAAGGTAAGAGGGTTGCCAAAACTAAAGAAACCTAAAAACACAATGTGCAAACAATGTCAACTAGGGAAGATGACTAAGTCTAGTTTCAAAAGAGAAACATACACTCCCAAAGAAGTACTAGAGTTAGTCCATACAGACTTATGCGGTCCAATAGAAGTGCAAAGCTATCTAGGAGATAGATACATAATGCTACTTGTAGATGATTATTCTAGGATGATAATTGCTATGTTTTTAAAATAAAAATATAATGCATTCCAAATGTTTAAGTGGTATTTGGCTAGAGTTGAAAATGAAATAGGAAAGAACCTAAAATGCCTAAGTTCAGATAGAGGAGGTGAGTTCACATAAAAAGAGTTTGAGATATTCTGCAATGACAAAGGTATCAAAAGGAAAACATCAACACCAAGAACTCCACCATAGAATGGTATTTATGAAAGGAGGAATAGGTCAGTGATTGACTATGCTAGAACCTTGATGATGGAGAAAAATGTTGCACTAAAATACTAGAGAGAAGCTGTAAGTATTGTAGTCTACACACTAAATAGAGTCCAAGTCAAGAATGGTTATAAATGCTATATTCTTAAAGATACTAAAAATGGAAAGTTTGATGCAAAAAGTGATGAAGGCATATTCTTTGAATACTTCACTAGAAGAAAAACATATAAGTGTTTGAACACTAATACTAATAAGATTGTGGAGAGTGCAAATGTAAATTTTGATGAGCATGTAGAAGTTCAAATTGATGAGTCCAAGTAATCAGAAGATTATAGATCCTTTGTATACTTCTATAAAGGAATAAATTTTGAAGACGATGCTACAAATCAAGTTTGGAATCAACAAAATTTTTTAGTATCTACCGAGTCACATCCAGTGAATGCTGAGCTGCATTAAGAAGCTAAGCTACAAAATGTAGAGAATGCACATTCTAACTCTAAAATCAATGCACAAGAGAGAAATGGCGAAGTTCTAGATGAAGAAGAACAAAATGAATCTGAAGCTAAATGATTAAACATGGAAAGAAGGACAGAACCAAGATTAACCAAGTATGTAAGAAGACATCACCCTATAGAAAAAATCATTGGTGACAAGAATGCCAGAACAATGACAAGGAATAGACTTAGGAATGAATCATGTCTAGTGAGCAAGGTTGAATCTAAAATAGTGAAAGATGCACCACAAGATGATGAATGAAAAAATGCCATGGAAGAGGAGATAGATCAGATTGAGAAGAACAAAACATGAACCCTAGTTCCTAGACCAGCTGATAAGAATGTGATTGGTACCAAATGGGTGTTTAAAAACAAACTTGATGAAAATGGTGAGATAACAAGAAATAAAGCCAGACTAGTTTGCAAAGACTATGAACAAGAAGAAGGATTGGATTATGGGGGGACATTTTCCCCTGTTGCAAGAATGGAAGGAGTAAGAATATTACTTGCATATGTTGCATACAAAAGTTTCAAAGTGTACCAAATGGATGTAAAGTCCACTTTTTTGAATGGTATACTCGATGAGGAAGTCTACATAGAACAACTAGAGGGATTTGTAGATGATAAGAACAAGGACATGGTCTGCAAACTACACAAAGCACTTTATGGATTAAAGTAAGCACCTAGAGCATGGTATGAGAGATTTTACAAATATCTTGTGAAGATAGGATTTGAGAGAATAGATGACAACAATAACTTATATATCAAAGCTGAAAAAGGAAAAGACATTTTGATATCAAAAATCTTTGTTGATGATATAATATTTGGAGGAAAAGATGTTCTTTGCAAAAATTTTGCTGATCAAATGAAACATGAATTTGAGATGTTAATAGTTGGAGAAATCAAATTTTTTGTTGGATTACAAGTACATCAATTGAAACATGGCATATTTGTGACCCAATCCAAATACATCAAGGAGATACTTAAAACATTTGGATTAGAAGAGTCAAAACTAGTTAGCATACCAATGGCAACATGACATAAGCTATCCAAGAATGATGAGTCTGCTGAAGTGAATCAAACATTGTATAGATCAATGATTGAAAAGTTGGAATATGTTGTACATAGTAGGCCAAACATTACATTAGCTATTGGAATAGTGGCAAGATTTTTTGCAAATTCAAGAGAAAAAAATTTATTGACAATAAAGAGAATACTGAGATACCTAAAAGAAACTGATGACTTTGGTTTGTACTACAAGAGGAGTGAAAAATTTGAACTCAAAGCCTACATTGATGTAGATTGGGGAGGTAAGATTGATGATAGAAAAAACACCAATGGAGGAGTACTTTTCTTGGGAAAGAGGTTGATTATATGGACTAAAAAAAAGTAAAGTTGTACTTCATAGTCCACTGCTGAAGCTGAATATGTTGTAGCTGCTATAAATTGCACCAATATTATATGGATCAAACATTTGCTACAAGGTATGAAGGAAGAGGTAATTGAGCCTGTGATACTCTATTTTGATAATACAAGTGCTATCAACATATGAAAGAATCTTGTAATAACCAAGCATATTGCAATCAAGTATCACTATGTAAAAGAGTTGGTAGAAGAAAAAAAAGTGAAGATGAATATGTTAGCTCAAAGGAATAGATTGCTGACATCTTCACAAAAGCACTACTTAAAGATGTTTTTTAGTATCTTAGAGGTAAATTAGGGGTGATACCCCTAGCCAAGGCTACTTGAGGGAAAAACAAGACTACCTTGCATCAAATGAGCTAATTATTAAAATATTTTACACATTGATGTAGAGGATGTTTACTTTAGGATTTATGCCTAAAATAGTAGATGTGCTGAAGTCCCAAACTAGTCACAAGAAAGGTGACATAGGGAGAAATTGAATGAACTTGCAAAAGTTACACTTGCATACTAAGATGCTAATATGCCTTTGGCATTGTTGTCAAAGAGAGAGAAGTTGTGAGAAACTGATCAACAAGAGAAGTTATGAGAAACTGATCACATGCTCATGATCTAGTAATCAAAAGTATGAGGGAGATATTGATCAAAAGAAGATAGAGGGAGAAGTTGACAGAAATAATCAAAAGTTGATTAGAACAACAAAAGATGAGCAATATAGAGGGAGAAGCAGAAATGAAGCAATCTAAATAGTAAAGGGAGATGTGAAGTTACAATTACTTTTTGGCATTTGACTTATTGTTCTAACTTAGTTAACTTGTGGTTGAATAGTTTAGTTTGATGGTTGATTAGTTAGGTTTGCCATCAATGCCAAAGAGGGAGATTGTTGGAAATCTGATCAAAAGCTTATTGTTGAAGATCAAAGAGGGAGTTTGTTTAAAAGAAAGAAAATTGTTTTTTTCAATCATTGTTTTGTTATTGATGTTAAACCTATTATTTGAAGGAATAACATTTTCTTATAAGATTCAAGTACTATCACTTAGTTGATTGATGAAGAGAATTTGATCAACAAGATGTAACAAGAGCACCTAAGGGAAAGATTGAGATATGATGTTGTAATGAAGTGCAAGGATTAGTTAAGATAATAGTTAAATAATGTATTAATAATGTACTCAAGGATATAAAGGTTGGTCACACTTAGAAACATTAGAGGAAGAAGTTGTAACAAGGTTGACTGCAAAGCTTAAACTAAGATCATTAGTGGGTGCCAAGAAAGTTAGTTGAAGCTGAGCAAATTCTTAGTTGGAGTTGAGTAATAAGAAATTCTAGTTTATGCCGAGTGATTTTCAAATGCTGAGTGAAGTTCAGGTGTCGAGCATTAGGAAAATCTTAGTTGGTGCCAAGTGATCTTCAGGTGCCAAGCATCAGGAAAAACATAGTTGATGCCGAGTAACACAGTATGTGTCGAGCACCAATATTTCAATAGTGCTGAGCTACTGCATTATTTCAAATGACAAAGATTCTCAGAATATGAGCCAACAAAGTGGTTATCTTAAATTTTGTGAATGATTTGGAAGATAAAGATGATGAGCTAGTGGCACAGAATTCTATGTAAACTATTTTTAGGCAAATTCAAGAGGATTATTCAAGAAGTTTCTAGAGGAAACTAAATATGGGTTAGATGTAATGAATCCTACCTAATCCATGCAAATTGAAATTAGAGAATGGAAGAATTGAGTGGTAAAAGGAACTCCAAGACTTCTATTTAAGGAGTCATAGACCAAGAAGTAAATTTTGTGGATGCTATTGTTGTTGAAGTGCCAAATTGTGAAGTGCTTAGAAGGGTGTCAAGGAGAAGATATCTAGGAGAAGGAAGAGCACAGAGGCTCTGCTTCTACAAGTGGTCATAAAGAGATGATTGCACTAGTACATTGAGCATGGAGACTCAAGGAGATTGAGCTTGAAAGGAGGGCAAGCTATCAAGAGTTGTAGAGATTGAAGGCCAGGTAATGGTATAAACTGAGAAGTGATATGAGATCTACAAGTTAAGTTGTATGTTGTAGTTAAATCAAGATTTTTTAATACTCTTTAACAATTGTATTAGATATGAAAATCCTATGGACTTAATTGTATTAGATATGAAAAAGCCTATGGACTTAGGTTGGTTTAATAGCCATTTTAAAATATTTTAATAGGGTAGCATTCCAAGTGAATGTTCTAAAGTCCTCTAACTAGGCCCACTTCTAACAGGGTGGTTAAATCCTCCAACAAGGTCACATTTAACAGTGTGTTGTAAGCCTTTAATAGGGCAGGCCTTTCATAGGGTATTAGTTCAAAAGAGTGAGAATTGAGTAACATGTTACTGGTGGTTTTTCCCAAATTGGGTTTCCACATAAATCATTGTGTTATGTGTTGATTTCTTGCATGTTATGCTTGCATGTTGATTTAAAATAACTTGTTGATTAGAAAAGTTAAAGCTTGGATGAATGAATGGTTGAATGGGCTCACTATACTTAGTGAAAAGTTTGAATAGGACATATAGACCTTAAATAACTGATTCACCCCCCCTCTCTTAGTTATTCTAAAGCATTTCTAACAGTGTCACCATGGTAGGTTTGTGGTGGCACAGCTAGTGGTGGTGGCTCCCAGGCTATGTGTTTGCTATGCAGGGATGGTGCAGTGGTGAAGTGCTAGTGGCCACTAGGCAACAGTGCCAAAATCAATTTTTTAATTTTTTTTTGAAAAATCATCTATACAGTCCTCTCGGGGGGCTAACAATTTTTGCTAGATGCTACAAAAGCCAAAAATGAATTTTTTTATATGAATCTTAACTATAATGGGCCTTCTAAACTCAATGGCAGTGTCCTTTTAGACCCAAAATGCTCTAAAAAATTCTCTTTCCCTAGACCGAAGAAAAAAATATAAACAGTCTAGGGTTTGTGTATCTAAATCATGGCCTCAAAAATCCTTCAAACTAGAAGCAACAGGGAGGTCTAATACCATGTAGAAGTTGATGAAATTCAACTTCATAGCTTGCCAAGATCACCTGCATGAAAATAAATATTGAAGGGAAACCAAAGAAGGAAGAGGTGGAGCTTGCAGATTGAGAGAGAAGATATTGAAAATAAAGAAAAATGTATCGCTATATAGTATGTCTTGAAAATGAGTTGAGTTGAAATGAGAGAGACCGAATATAAAGGCCTCAAGGAAGCTTGTAGAACAAGTTGGAAAGTGCTAGAAGATAAGGTTGACAACTAAGTATATGTCCACAAAAGGTGGAATATCCTCAATCAAGGTGAGGAGATAAGTATGACTTAGATAGGAACAAACTCCCATGTTGTCAACAACTCCTAGACTACAACTAATAAATAAATGCATTAACCTAAGTAAACTTAAGTAAAATAATAAATAATCATTTACTCCTGTAGGTTGTTGCTGTTGTGATGTACATAATTTGAATCAACAAAGAAATTTTTGGTGGGAAAATAAGTGTAGATAACAAGTACTATTTTGACAAGTAATCAGAAGAATAAAGTTGCAAAAGAGGTTCATCATGACAAGAAGATGGTGATGGGTTAATGCAAGATCACAAATAATATAGAATTGGAGTCTCTTAATTCAAAGGCAATATGTTATCCATGGACAATAAACACAATTGAAGTGTAGCAAAATGAAGTGAAAATAGTAAGGTTAAATTTGCTGAATTGGATTAAGCCATCATTTTTGGCAATTGGTATGTTGAACAGTCAAAGTATAGTATTTATGTTACCAAGGCAAGGTAAACCTTGTGTAAAGATGAAAAATATTGGTTCATGTGGAGCAACTTTGAGTAGGTGTGGTCAATTTCCTCCAATCATGTTGACCTGATAAGTTTTAATTTCTTCATCATTTTTTTGTGGAGAGTGATGATATAGCATGACCTATTCCTCAACAATTTTTTTACTTGCATCACCAAATTCTATGTGTTGTTGATCATAGTTGACCAACTAATGATAATGTAGCCTATGGCTGTAACTTCTAGATCCAATTCAAAATCAATCATAAAGAACTTTTTCCCTAATCTAGTTGTGTCATCCCCTATTTGATTTGTCAACACAAAGACATAAATTGTAGGAAAAAATAACTTATTTACTATTATTTTACTCTTGTTCATATATATGTCAAATATCTACTCACTACTACATACTACCTAACCAAAAATGATACAAGGACATGAAGACTAGTTTTCAAAGGCAAGTGAAATAGGGGAAAGTTGACTTCTAGAATATGTTTCTCTATCTTAAACTTATAAGGAATTTTAAATAAAATATTTCATTTTCAGAAAAGGGAAAATAATCAAGAACCTAGAATACAATGACTATAGGCTAATAAAGAAGTGATCAATAAATAAGTTTAGAGTTAGTACACCCCCACTTTGTCCAACTTCCCCTAAACTTTATACATACAATGGGAAGCCATAGCTGCAAAGAAATAGACCATAGATTGAGTAATCATGGCACTATTCAACATAGCTATAAAAGGAAATTTAAGCATATCATTGAGGAAATTGAAATAATTATGAAGTGATCATTCTTGGTAAGTTGGACAAAAGACCTAATGGTATAAGACTTTTTATGTAGAATATACAAAAGAAAATACTACAGTAGACTATAGTGGATTCAAAATTATTATAAACAAGATTCATTATGCATTTAAGTAAGAAGAATAACTTAGGTTTTCTTTCTTCTAATACTTTAATGAGAATATATTAATTAATTAAACAACACCATGAAAATCTATAGCCATGACTAGCTTATCTATATCTATGAATAGCTTAATTTGCATTATGTAAATCCTAAACCTAAAACATGAGAAACCTAAACTAGACACATGTATCAAACAATGACACTCAAAAAGTGAGCCATGAGCACTCTCCAATTATTGCAAAATATTATTATGTACTATGAATGGTAACTACTAATCCATTTTGTCTTGTATGGGCATACTAGAACCATTTCTTAGTTAAATGATTATTTCTTACATTCAGTGTAAATAGGAGGAATAACTATAACATAGTCTCTCAATGCATTAGGAAACACTCAACAATTTCTTGATATCTTCCTACAAACATAAGGTTACATATATTAGCGATTATTCCTATAAGATGTGCCATCAAACAAATAAAACTAGTTTGAAAAGATTATAACTACAATTTTCATAGAATAAATTGACAAAATAATAAAATAAGATTTTTAAGTACCTCAATCTTCAACAAATATTTTTTGGGTGTATATCTATCAACTACATTTCCATTGTTGTCAACCAAAAACTTAGTGAAGTTCTATTCTATGCTATCACCAAAAAATCCACCTTTGATTGATTTCAAGAACTTGAAAATAGGGGTTGCATTACTACCATTGACCTCAACCTACATCATCAAAGTGCAATACAAACACAAAAGATAAAATGTAATAACTTTTTTTACTAGTTAAATGAAACTTGAAAAATATCAATTATTTTATAATAATATTGCCGATAAAATATCTAGTAAAGATATCTAATAAGAAATCAAAATATATAGCTAATATGCTAAGGTTTCGAAAAATGGGAAAATCTACTATAAAGAGAGTACACAACACATCAAAGATCCAAAAGAGGGAAGCCAATCAAAATTAATGCCCTAATCATTGCCCAATACCCGACCTACATAATGCAATATACATGCTACATTATGATTTACAAAAGAGCCCAATGATCATATGAAGACCAACGTTAATCTAGTCATTACAAAGAGCCAATCTAAAAATGGACATAAATTCTATGCTCATTGATTTTGATCTAGAATTCAAATTGTAAGCATGACAATAACAAAAGCCATCCAATGTAAACACAAACTAGATTCCTAAGTTGAATACAATATCTCCAAAAAATAAATGAGATCCATAAAATTAAAACATGTGAGATCACAAAGAAGCCATGATTTACTTTGAAACCCTTTCAAGCTAGCAAATACTAAGGTAGGCACATTCATAAAAAAATGTGAACCCAAATCTGACTTCTTATTTACTCTACAAAAGTAGCCCATAAAAATTGGCCATATCTAGCATATTTTAAACTCCAACATATTTTAAACAAAATTATATACAAATAGTCTTCAAAATAGAAGTCCCTTAAAACTTGGGCTATATTACAACATGAATATATAACATTTGAACTTAAATATAAGTATCAAAATTTGAAAAATATCACATGACCAGCCATATCAAAACTTCCATAAGAAAGAATGACCAAGTTCATTCTATTTCTATTTCTTCAGAAGAATCTAAAAAGTCTTCCACTTCCATATCAACATCATCAAATGATAAAGATAAAAGAGCCACCAGACATTAGCACAATTCTAATTATTCCTATAATCCAAGATAGGGTTGAAGAAAAGAAGATCATGGTTTTGCCTCCAAGACAAATAACAAAAGTACTCATGATGTATTCACCATCTTTGTCTAAGAAAAACCCCTCTACAAAAAATATAAAAATACTCACCTCAATAATTAAAAATCCAATTATTCTTAATATTTACAAACAATAATAGAAAATGATGTTGATGGTGAGTGTATGAAGTAGTGAATGAATGGTTTTGTTTCGATTATCTATTTTTTCAAAGTTTTAAAACAAATTATACAAAATATAGTCAATTATGACATTTAAAAATATACATAATCAAATTCTATGATACCTTGCTGAATGCAATTTAAAACATTGAAATTAAAGTTGTGATTAGTACTTGCATAAAATAATAAGTTTTCTACCATCTATAAAGAAATGAATGATTAGTTTTTATTTTGATTATCTATAATGTTTAGACCTTTCAAAACATATTGTTTCTATTATCTATTTTATTTTGATAATCAAAATGTCTAGAAAAATACATATAGCTAAGTTAATTAGCATCTAGAAAAACATACATCATCCAATCTAATGATACATCAGAAAAAGTAAATTCAGAATGTTCACAAAAAAAAAGAAAGATTTAAGGATGAACTTAAATAGTACACTTATGTTTTAACTTATATGAATGAATTTCACTAATTTTCATAGAATCTCATCTATTAAACAATTTTGTGTAAGCTTTACTTTACATGAAACAACTATTTGAATCAAAATTAAATTTAGCTAATTTGAAATGTTTAAATATTAGAAAAAATCAAAACCATAACCAAATTTTCAAAAAAATGAGAAGAGGCTACTTAACTCACCTAAAAATGCTGCAAACCCCAAAGCAATAGCAAGATACACCAATATAAACCAAAATTACAATTTGAATTAAAAAAATCATAAATAATCCATATAAATACAATAACTAATCAACTATTAATGCTACAAATGAAATATTATTGAGAAGACCGATGAATTAACATTGCAAGACTCAACTTTATTTGTTGTTTTAGGTTTCCATCTTGTAGGTTGACACCATACCCCTGCTCTTTATAATGGAGTTGGTCGAGAGTCTATAAGATCCTTGTTGTTGCATGAAGAATAAAAGGTATCAACATTCAAGAAATGTGATAGAGGCTTCTATATAAGCTGCATGGTGTTTGGAGGGTTTTAGTCATTCATGGGATGCTGAAGAATCCATTGAAAGAGTTGGGCAACCGAGAAAATAGAGCTTTGAAGTAGTTTCTTAAAATAGCAATGAAATCCTCATTAAGACTAGGTTTTGAAGGTTTAGTCATCTCCATAGTGACTAGGCACCCAAAAGTAAGAAGTTTGGACACTTTTGATAAGGTAAATATTTAGGCAAGTTCATTTGTCCAAGCTCTTTGAGGGTTTTATGAGTTTGTGGGTTGAGTGTGTCTTTAGGCCTATTATCCTAGATTAGGGCTTGCAATTTGAATGCCTTAATAAACAATTGGAAACCTAAGATTTTGAATTTTAGTAGAGCTTAGTATTGGTATTTGAATCCGCTTTTAGTTTTGGTAGTTGTTTTGAAAGATTTTAATTTCTTCCTTAAAAACGCCAAGATAAGGCTACAAGGAAGAGCCCTCATTAGGTTAGCTTGTTAGGAGTGGTTTTTGGAGCCCACTAAGGTGCATGGAACCTTAAGAATTTTTGAAATCACTTTGTTTATGTTTGGTTAAGCCCTTGGAAGCATTTGGGGTGTGGAGTTTATGAATGATCCTAGAGGGTATAAGGGAGTGGAGGTGTTGTGTGGTGAGAGGGTAATTGTCAATATTTGTGAAGATCTAGGTAGGGACATGTTGCTCAAGTTTTAGTTCATATCTTTGCTCTAGCATTTTGAGTCAAGTCAAGTGTCAATTTCTTGAGTTTTAGTCTAGATTTCCTTTAGGATGGCATTTCTTCTCATCATTTCTTTAAGCTAACCTAATGCAAAAAATCATATGAGCAATGCATCAATATAAAGCTAGGTGATTAGGGTTTGGAGGGTTTGTTATGCATTATCTTGATGAGAAGAAGGTCTTGATATCCTAATAATTCACATTTCCTTGTTCATGATCATGTTGAAGATAAGGATTGATGCTGTGAAGTAGTTATTCATGAAAATATTTCTAAATCTTTGAGAATTTCTAACTTCATGGTCAAAGGTTTATATCTAAAAGAAGGATACATTTAAAATTGATCACATGCATATTTAGAGAAAATGCAATAGAGAAAATTGAAGATTGAGGCTAAAACATTGATATGTAGATCATGAGAACAAGTTAGAAGAAATATCAGTTGAATTCAATACAAAGTGAGTGCTCAAAAATGCAAAAATGGTGAAGGAACCAAGTCAAAGGTGGTGTGACTTTTTTTGAGATGAAATTGATGGTTAATATTTAATCTATGTGTATACGTTGTATAATTGCAAAGTTAATTAAATGAAAGAATGCGTGCTATTGGCCAGTTGAAAAGTCCAAATTCTTATTTGTCAAATTGAGTCCCATTCAAATATTAAATGAAAGTTGAATACCTTCAGATATTAGATCCTACAAGATCCACGATCATTGTTATGTTACTATTAAAAGTTATTTGATCATTATTCATAGTAGCATAAGGATGGATTAACACGTGTCTTGATGGGTCCATTATATTCCACAAAGTACAAACTAGTCATGAAGTGCCATGAAGTAGGGTAGTCTAATGTCAGATTCATCAATCAATAAAGTACTTCCACATGTTTTCCACGAGGTATACAATTGGAAGGTGGACCCCTGCCATGAAACAAGGAGACACTGTATTGTTTTATTACCACCATTAGATTAGAAAAGGATCTACGTTTTTCACTATCTCACTATGTAGATTTGAAAGGAAAATAATCATAGTGATGTAATGACCACTTATCACATGTACTTAGTAGAGCCACAAAATATATTATAAAGGAAAAGACAAAGAAGGTTTATAAAAATTTAATCTTGACCATCAATTTGAGATCAATGATGAGAATTCAAAGTTTTGATGACCATTGGCATATGAAATACATAGGTTCATGCAAAATAGAAGAATATGAAGAATTAATGATTTTCTGTAGGATTTTTGAGATTGCATTAAGATGAAAAGTCATGGAATGTTTTTAAGAATATCACAGATTCAAAATCATAGATGGAAAAGATTTCACGTGTTGATATCATGATGCAGATTGGATAATTTCATATTTTATTCTCATTTTCTTTTCTATTATATAATTGTTTCTCTGCCATAATTAAAAAATGATAGAGAACTATAAATGTATCTCATTTAATAATACAAATGCCAGAAAAATTGATTGTGAATTGGTCTATAATTCCATTTACCCTATTTGATTATCATGTTTTGTTGCCCATGGATAGATTAGTTCTATATTAAGAGTTGAAGGACAATTATTTGTGATCCTATGATAATCCATTTCATTTTGATATTTTTAGTAGAGGTGATTCTATTTACTTTCTTCATATATGATTCCACTTCCTCTCTTGTTCATTTCATATTATGCTAGATAGTTTCATTGGGAATTGAATGATAGATGTGTGTGAATTTATTAGTAACTTTTTGAATTCCATTTCATTCAAGCCTAGTAATCAAAATAATTCCATTTTCCCTCATGTACATTTCTTCTTCTCTTCCTCTTTGGCATCTAGATGGTTAATACTATATTTAGAATAGAAGTAAGAGTCAGGAAATCTCAAGATCATCTATTACAGTTGTTCCATTGGGTGTGATAGGTCATCCAAATCTATTTTACCTAAATTGTTTGTGCCTATACACAATTTGGTTATCCCTTACTTCTCTCAAGTTAAGAGCTTATAATATCAAAACTTTTGATCTCATAAAAACATATTCATTGCATATCATTACAAATCATAGGGAGTTATACTTAGTCAATTTAGAGGGCAGTGATAGAATACATACATTGACCCATTTGTTGGTAAACATCCTTTTGTCTCTCGAAGCATTGAGTATCAAAGAGTCAAGATTACAAAATCTAATAGGAGAATAAACTATTAAGCAATGGGACACTAGGAAGAGGTGAGTGTGGCATGAGAAGAAGGCCAACCACCTAATCTCTAGCCTTGAGAGAGTCCTCATGGATTGATAGTAATATGATTGGTAAAGTTTGGAAGAAGCCAAGTGGAAGAGTTGTAAGAAAAACATGTAGAACACTTCTCTACTTGCATCCAGTTTTTTAGGATGTTTTAAGATATTGAGTTTAAGGATTTAGTGCAATTATACACCAACCAAAGGGCAAGGGCTATAGAGGCACAAAAAATGTCAATCATACCAAGCGGGTGTACTTAGCTTTTTTTCCCAAAACTTGTCAAAAAGAAATACTAAGAAAATATTTTTCGTGGTTGGATAGCCACTACTCCACCAAAAGATATGGAAATAAGGTGATGTAATGGTTGTGGTATGTGGCATGTGTGGGATGTTTTTGTTTATTATTTTTAGAAAGGAGAGCCTTTATCACTTATCTTAATTTTTTCCAAGTGTTGAGTATGAGTGATGGTTGTGAGGAGGGAGTCATGTAATAAAACTTCTCTCTCATCATCCTTAAGTGACAATTATGTTTTTTTAATCATATGTTAGATAAAAAATTTATAGGATTATTCACATTGGATGTGACATTATTCTAGTAGATTCCCAAAATCATTCCAATAGAGGAGTTCATGCACTTAGAGCACCATTGTAGATTGTACATTGATATTGCAAATTAGGGGTCAAGAAGATATCTAAACTTATGAAACTTTGCTAGTAAGAATTATATATAAAGAGTGAATTTTTCATCTCTATAATCAAATCCATAACAATTAAGTTTCATGTATTTTTAATATTTGTGCCAATCATCATGTATATCTCTTGTTGTTTTCCAACTATTTGCAATCTTAGGGCCTCAAGTTGTAGGGTTATAACCTTCACTCCATGCATTAATCTCATGAAAAACTTGCCCTTGCTATAACATTTCTTCTTGCTTGAGAGAAATAATTTTTTCATAGTGGGTAAAATGTTAGTACAATTTTGAACTTTAGAGATTGTTTTAGACTTGTCACTTTTCTCCTATTGTTTAGTTTTTCCTGTCAAGTCTTGTAGGGTGTACTTAGCACAAAATACTTTGTTACAAATTACAAATTTCAAGAAATTTAAAATATTCATCTAGATACTCATTAATCCATTTCTTAATCCACTTTGTTAATGGAAAGAGTAGATCCATAGTGAAGGACCTCAAATCTTCATGTGTTGTAGATAATAATTATATGGCTTCTTCAATCCATTCCAAATTTATGAATCCTTTTGGTTTCATCAATTAGAGGTATCTATTAAAGAGGTCTCAAAATCTTTCAATTTCTACATGTGCTCTGAGCTAAAGACCTCCATGTATTTTTGCATGATAATCCTCAAAGGATTTTCAAAGAGTTTCTACAAATCAACTACAAGCTATCAGTATTGCATTGGACAATGTGCAAGCAATAATGGGTATTTTTAGAGTGGTACTTTTTCTAGAGCGTGCAACTAGAAATGTAATATAGTGGTAAATATGTATGTAGAATTCTTTTAAGTTAAAAATAGAGTAGGCATATGAACCATTTGAAAAAATTCCTCATATTAAAAGGGCATCTCATGGGACACATAGTTGTACCATTTGAAGAATGATAAGTGGACTATTTATGCAGGCCCTGGTGAAAGGAATGGTATGTTCAAATATGAAATGGTTTTAGGATAATGCAAAACTATAATTTACAACATTTAATTTCTTTTTATATTGATACACGCTCCTCAATTGATGAATCGGATCTTGACATGTTAGAGGTTGGGAATGGAAACATGAATAGTTAATAAGAAATTTAAAAGCATCCCAAGTTTCCAAAAGGAAAATAATTTCTTAGTATGATATTATTAAGTTGAGATACATAAAATATATTAATAAATAAGTTAGATAAAGAAGAAGAAAAATAAAATGTTTAGAATTCGTTGAGAAGCATAACATACTAGTGCTTTTATCCCTAGTGTTATACAAATTGGACATTGTGTTTGTATAAGAGAAACACACTCCAACAACACATTCAAGAAATAGTAAATTTGCAGTGGTAATGGTAAGAATTATTATTACTGAATAAGAATTATATAATATTTTCAATTTGAATGTCATGAATTTTTTATCCAAGATGAACATTGTTTCTAGTATGAAGTAAATTCTTAGCCTATGTGGACACATAGAGGGACAAAGGCCCATCCACCATGGAAATTTTCAAGTAACAAAAGGAACCCATAGTCAAGAATAATACTATTTCAATTATAAAGTATTACATAGAGCATATAATCTTTTGATTATCTTTACAACACAAAGTTTTAGAGTAATTAAAAATTTGGAACTTCTAAGGGCCCTAACTGAAATACTCTAAGAGAGTAGGTATCATCCTTCATCTATCCCTTTGTTCCTTAAGGTCTAAGATAATGCTAGAAAATGCACATAAAACACTAAACTTCTAGAGCATGGGTTAGTGTTGGACTAAAAAATATTAAATAAAATAAATCTAATATCAAAAGAAGGAGAACTCACCCAAAGTATAAAAGGAAATAGTATACTGCACCATTGCCATGAGAAACCATGAAAGGACTCTCTTTGAGAAGAGATACACAAATCACTTATGTTGCCAATAGAGCATAGATATTCACATGATCACAATGAGCTAAAAGTTCCATCTAAAATAATGTTGATGTTGTAAGTTTCTTAAAAAAATAGGACTTTATAAGGGGAACTAAGAAGGAGTTTTCCAATCTTAGGAGCCAAAAAAACCCAAAGAAACATTGTAAGAGATGATAATAGTTTAATTATATTATATTTGACCCAAAGAGCTAATAATAGAAAGTAAAGAGTATCCAATAGACCAAAAATATCCTCTTGGCTTGTTGTAGAAATCCATTAGATAGGAAAAACTTGGGAGAGAGGCATCACATGGATTGCTTAATTTTTCCAAGAATAGGATTCAAGAGGACCAAAGGGTATGGAATTAATACCTCCAAAAAAATAGTGACATTAATTTCTTATCACCGGGTCTTTTTATAATCTAAGTATCAAACATGAAATTATCATCATGATAGTAAAATTGCGATTCATCTATATACACAAATATCAATGTCAAAGTAGTGACATATCATGGAACTCATGAAAGAAGACCCAATGCCATGATAAACAAGATGGGGAGTTTAAGTGGGATAGACATAAAAGATAGAATCCTTTATGATATGTACCATATAGAGAGTGAGAAAACATCTAGGAGGATGCCCTTACAATTATAAGGAATTTAGGGATAAATAAATTCTCATTGGTCCTTTAGATCAAAACTAATATTCAAGAAAAGGGAGAAGTCATTAAAAGCTACAAAGATTAAACTAAATAAATGGCTAAAGTAATAAAATTATTAATTTATTTCTTGAAGCCTTGTAGTTAATAATAGATGTAAGATAACTTATGAAAAATGAAAACAAGTTAGTCATAAAAGAGCTAACACTTTGAATTGGTCATAACTATGACTTCCATTTTTGTAGTTTGATATAAGAAAGCAAGAGATAATCTAAAATAACTTGAGATGTATACATGAATAACAACTATTCAAAACATAAAGTTTATGCCATTTAAAAGAGAATTCAACTATCTTTAAAGTATTAAGATTATATCATAATTTTTAAGTAAAAGATCCTGATACAAAGTTACACTTGGGTCAAGAATAGTAGAGATAAAAAGGTTGTTGGAAATATAAGAGGAGTAACTAAGAGGGGAGGGGTGAATCAGTTACTACTAAAATAAATCGCATATCCCTTAGATGTTAGTGCAAAAATGCAAACTAAAAACTGAATACTGTTGATGCTTGGTAAACACACAAAATACTGAAACTCTAAGTACTCAACAAATGCTTAGCATACAAAATTTAGATTTTATACATGACTACCATTACTCTAACTTAGTTGCAAACACATAAAATAAAATAGCATGAACACATTTAACACTATAATTTAACATGGAAACCCAATTTGGAAAAAACTAGCAATTGCAACTAGTTACTATTTTCACTCTTTTGAAGTGTGCCCTATTAGGAGCCAACCCTATTAAAGGTAACAAAACACACTATTAGGTGTGACCCTATTAGAGGATTTAATCACCCTATTAGGAGTGGCCTTGTTAGAGGTCTTTAGACAATTCAATAGAACTACCACCTTGTTAGAGAATTTGCAAATTGTTGTTAAGCCAATTTTATTAGGAGATTTAGATTGCTGCTACAATGGTTAGATAGTAACAATGAGATTGCCTGATTTGAATGTAATTGAATTACTAATTATAGATCTATGTTTTGTTTTGTACTTGATCTTTCCTGATCGAATATAGCTTTTTTTCTCCACAAGAATATTCTTCTTATCCTTCACATTTGCTTCCTCTTCTCATCATTAAATCTTCAATAAAATCTTCATACTTTTACTTGCTTACTTACACTTTGAAATCACAACTTAACCTTATACTTATATCCTTCATATTGTCAAGTCATCTCAAATACAACTTAGAATAATTACTATTCATCACCTTAGCCAGTTGGAATCAATAGATAAATCAATTGATTTTAATATGCCAAAATAAGAAAATCCTTCATTAGCCAACCTAGCTTGATAGAAACTAACTCAAAAATGATTTCCTTTGTTAACCAATAGAAGCTCGGTTAACATTGCAAACTTGCAAAAATCCTTTGGCAACCGAGTGAGCTCAATTAGCATTAGTTCCATCCAACTTTCCTTCATTAATCCAGCAAGCTTGGTTAACGCTCACCTTTTGCATACTTTCCTTTGATGCCTAAGTGAAGTCAGTAGACACTACCTTCTGAACTAGGCAATTAGAGGAATGCTTAATAGATAAAAAAAATTGTCTTCACTACCTAAGTGAGGTCGAAATATATTGACTGATAATGATATGACATTTATGTAGCATCAAAGATAATACACAATTAAACAATTGTATCTAACAATCTCACTCTTTGGCATTGATGTAAATACAACATGCCATGGCATAATGGAATTTTTGATTTACACTTGAGAACTCCCTCTGTCAGTATGAGCTCTTCCTTTTACTAGATTCTTTCTCTATCTGCAACAACTTCTACTAAGTTCATTTAGAATTTTCTCTAAAACAAACTTCTCCTTCTTTGGAAGACTTCCCCCTCTTTGATTTCTTACTTTATTTTGGTTAAAAAAATTTGTCAGAGATATGACAATATACTTCTCCCTCTTTGACAACACATTCCAAAGACAATGATTCTATTGGTTGATGAAGGAAATCATTTCTAAGTTAGTTTATATCGAGTTGGGTTAGCTAATAAAGAATTTTCTTATTTTGGCTTATTAAGATCAATTGATTTATCTATTGATTTCAGCTGACTAAGTGATGAATAGTAATTATTCTAAGTTATATTTGAGTTGACTTGACAATATGAAGGATATAAGTTCTGTTAATACCAATGTATCTTAAGTATTGATTCATTTGCAATATGCCCTTGCCAAATCTACACCAACTAATCGATATTCAATAGGTTCTAATTTATACATCACTAAACCTCATTTAGTGAGCTTTATATAGGGGAATGACCCCTAGCTTACCTCTTAGATACAAAAATGCATCATTAAGTAATGGCTTGGTTAATATGTCTACAATCTGTTCCTTTGTATTAACATATTCCAATTTGACTTCTTTCTCTTGTACTAACTCTCTTAAGAAGTGATATTTTATTGCAATGTGCTTTGTTTTAGTATGCATCACTTGACTCTTTGATATATTGATTGTACTAGCATTATCATAGTATATGACTATTGGATCCTTGATCTCTATCTTCATTCCTTCCATCAATTGTTTGAACCAAAAAATGTTAGAACAATTAACTACTGTTGCCACATATTCTTCCTTTGCTATGGATTGAGTTATACAATTTTTCTTCTTGCTTATGCAAGACACTAGTCTTTTACGAAAAAAGAATACTCCACCACTAGTGTTTTTTTTGTCATCAATACTTCTTGCCTAATTAGCATCAATAAATAATTTCAAGTCTAAGTTGCCTCCAAATTTATACCATAAGCCATAGTCTTTAGTACCTTTTAGATATCTTATGGTTCTCTTGATTGCCATCATGTGATTTTTCTTAGGATTTGGTGAGAATCTTGCCACTATTCTAACTATTAGAGAAATATTAGGCCTTGTGTATACTACATACTATAATTTTCCAATCATTGATTTGTATGTGGTCTGATCTACTTCTTTGGAATCATCATCGTTGGAGAGCTTATATCTAGTAGACATAGGGGTTATGACTAGTTTTGAATGTCCATTCCAAACTTCTTTAGTATTTCCTTGATATACTTAGATTGAGTGATGTAGATACCATTTTTGTTCTACTATATTTGCAATCCAACAAAGAATTTTATCTCATCAAACATGGACATCTCAAATTATTTACTCATTTTTTATGAAAATACTTTTTGCAAGTCATCATTTCCTATAAATAAAGTATCATTAACAAATATTTCTACCAATACAATCTTCTTGTCTAGTCCTTCCTTGATATACAAACTACTGTTATCATTTTTCCTTTGAAAGTCAATCTGTACCAAGTAATTATGAAGTCTTTCATACCAAGCTCTAGGAGCTTGTTTGAGACCATATAATGCTTTGTGTAACTTGCAAACTATGTCTCTTTTGTTAGGATCTACAAAACCTATTGGTTGTTCAATACAAACTTCTTCATCAAGAATTCCATTCAAGAATGTAGATTTGACATCCATTTGATACACTTTAAATATTTTATGTGTTGCATATGCTAGTAAAATTCTAACACCTTCTAGTCTTGCTACAAGAGAAAAAGTGTCACCATAATCAATGCCTTCTTGAGAATAATTTTTGTACACCAATCTTGCTATATTTCTTGAAACTTTTCCATCTTCATTCAACTTATTTTTGAATACCTACTTTGTACCAATTACATTTTTATCCTTGGGTCTAGGAACAAGAGTCCAAGTTTTGTTCTTTTCTATATGTTCTATCTCTTCATTTATTTCTTCAATCTAACTTTCATTATTCAGAGCATCTTTAACACTTCTAGGTTCAAATTCAGCAAGTAAACATGTACCTTTTAATTTTCTTCTTGACATTGTTCCATCAAATTTGTCTCCAATGATTTGATTAGGTGCATAATGCCTTCTGCCATATCTTGCCAACATAGGCTCTTTAAGCTTTAAATGAGTTCCATCATCTTCATCATGAATTTTAGTTTCAAGCTCAGGTCCTTTTGTCTATAACTTGGGTCCATCAGGCTCAGTTTGAACTAGCTTGGTAGTCTCAGGTCCTTCAAGATGTAACTCAAATTGCTTTGTCTACAACTTAGTAACTATTGGAGATTTTGGGAATTTGAGAGATGAAGCTTCCTTTCTTTTAGATAGATTTGGTAGGGTATTAGGTCGACAGTAAACAAATCTTTTGTAATCTTTTGGATCCTTACTGCTTTCTTCTTCACTCTTTTCTACAAATTGATCAATTCTAACATGTGCACTTTCTATAATTTTATGACTAGACAAGTTCGAACATTTGTATGCTTTACTTCTATAGGAGTATCTTAGAAATATTCTTTCATCACCTTTTACATCAAGGTTTCCTTTTCTAGATTATTTCAAGATATAACATTTGCTGCCAAACACTTTTAAGTAACTTACATTATGTTTGTAGCTATACCATAGCTGATAAGGAGTTTTTTTTTGAATTTTTCTTCAATTGTACTCTGTTCAAGGTATGAACTCCAATGATGATAGCTTCCTTTAGATATTTTAGAGAAATATTCTTTTCAATCATCAAGGTTCTTGCACAATCAATAATAGATCTATTTCTTCTTTTAGCTATACCATTCTATTGTGGTGTACCGGGAGCTAATACTTGTCTTTTGATTCCTCTTTCAATTCAAAAATTATTGAATTCATTGGAGTTGAATTCACCACCTTTATTTGATCTTAAGCATTTCAACCTCTTTCATGTTTCATTTTCTACTCTTGCTAGATACCACTTGAATTTTTGAAAAGCTTTTGATTTTTCTTTTAGATACATTAGAGTCATCATTCTAGAATAGTCATAAACAAAAAGAATGAAAAAAATTTCTCCACTATAACTCTCTATTCCAATAGGTCCACATAAGTCTATATGAACAATTTCCAAGACTTCTTCTAACTGATAGTTTTTTCTTTTGAAACTAGTCTTTCCCATTTTACCAATTTGGCAGTTCTTGCATAGTCCCATATCAGGTTTCTTCAAACTAGGAATACCTCTTACCCTTTTATGTTTTCTTATCTTAACTAGATTATCAAAGTTTACATGACATAGCCTTTTGTGCCATAACCAACTTTCCTCTACTTGAGCAATAAAATATGAACAATCACTGAGATCAAGATTAAATAGATTATCTTTTGTTTGTTTGCCAGATCCAACTTGATTTTCCTTTCCATCCAGTAGTTTGCCTTGTCCATTCATGAATTCTACCTTCGATATAATGTTATTCAACTATTTTACACTTAGTAGATTATGCTTTAGTCCTTCAATCCAATAAGCATTGTCACATACAAGTTTTTAGTCAATGAAATACATCCTTTTCCTTTTATGTTACAAGGTTCATTGTTTTCAAATCTTACACTACCTCCATCATAATGTTCCACATGCTCAAACTTTTTTTTGTCTCTAGTCATATGATGTGAACAACCACTATTAATAATCTCTAGTCTCTAGTCGGTGTAAATAAGTATCTACTTATTACACTTACTTAAGTTTACTTAGGTTAATGCATTATTTAATTATTTTATATTATTTTATTATTATTTTAGGTGAGACACTTAGGAGTTTGGGTACTCTCATTGAGTTACACAACTCAAATTATGCACATGGTGTCTACAACACAAGAGTATGCATCATTCACTGAGCTGTCATGTTGACAACATAGTTATCTGCACTCCTCATTAAGCACATGTTGTTTACACCACTGATTTGCATGCTACACCATTGTAGACTTATCCTCACATCATCACACTTAATCGTGTGCTCAATGGAGGATAATGCATATCTAGTGGACATGTGCCTGGTTGTATGACATATCATGATGCTGACTTCTATGCATTATAGAAGCTCTCGTAAGGCCTTTATATACAGACACTCCTAGTGTACTCTCAAGTTGGCTAAGCTATCATATTGAATGAATATCATCATTCTGATTATACTATGTCTATTTTGGTCTACTGTGTGCTTGTGCTGAGTTTTTTAGTTCTTGGGTGAATTCTGGCCTAAGCCAAATTCTTACATGGTATTAGAGCTCCAAGGGAGATTCTCTACACATAGCCATTCAAGACCATTCATGCTTCAATACCTCGACACAAATCAGGAGGATCCACAGAAATTGGGAGTGTCTAGACCTAGATCTAACCTCACCATTGCATCCAGAGTATCAATTCGGTGAAGATCAACTATAAATTTGCCTATATTTGGTGAAAGTTGATTGTGAGGTAGTTTTTTTTTGCAAATCAAAACCCGGAGGCCCTGATTTACAAATCAGGTATGATCATTTCATTGATCTAATTAATTTGATTTTCGGATCTAAATTTCTCTATTATTTTCAAAATTATTTTTTCCATTAGTTCTATAGGGAGAGAATTTTTTTTGCTAAATCGGGCAATGACACCCTAGCTTGGCTCTATATTTGGTGTGGAGGAATATTTAATCAATTTTGCAAGATATTGTATTATAATCTACGGGCTTAATTATCAAATTGGGATTCAAGTATCCTTGATTAGCCAACATCCCATCAATATCATCCATCCCATTGCAAACTAGACTGGCCCAAACCACCCATGGCCATTTGTATTAAGTGTGTAGGGACTATTATTTAAATAGTCTGCAAACTACTATTCCCACAAATGTGGGATTAATGCACCAGAAACTAGGTGCAGAAATCCATTCTCTGACAACAAAATACAGTTTTTCAACAACTACATTTGTATAGCATCATTAGTTGAATAGTCTGGTGTCTCTACAAGGCACACGATGATAGTCCATAGCAACATGTGGCAAGATTTCATTCACTAGGTGTGCCAAGTCAAACAACTAGCTACATCAGCCCGTGCCTAGTTAGTAGATAGCTAGACGCCATGCCACACTCCACGCATTTTTTCATATGATCCATATAGTACGGATTGATAGCTCATCTGCCACATCATCAGGGGAAAATTTTTTGCTGACATCACCCTTTCCAATGGATTAAATTTGATGCCCATTTGGATGTCAGTCCTAAGAAATTTTGAACTACTAATGTAAGAGTAAATAATTAATTAATTATTTATTATTTATTCTATTGCTTAAGCTTACTTAGGTTAATGCATGTAGTTGAGGTTAGTTGTTGAAAGCACAGGAGTTTGTTCCCTTTAGCATACTTATCTTTTTAACCTTTTGTCAATGTGTGGTTAGTTGTCAACCTTATCTCCTACCTCTTTCTAGTTTGTTCTACAAGCTTCCATGAGGCCTTTATAAGTGGTCTCTCTCTCATTGTAAATTCATTCCATTTTCCATTTTCACATAGAAATTCTAATTTCCTATTGTAAAATATTCTTGTGCAGTATTTTCTTCAAGCTCTTTGCTCCCTAGGTTTCTCTTCAGCAAGCTATTTGCACTACAGGTGATCTTGGCACATTATCAGAGTCAGATTCTCAACTCCTACATTGTATCAGAGCCTCCCTGCTGCTTCTTGTTTGAAGGATTTTTGAAGCTATAATTTGGAGTCACAAACCCTAGTTTGTTTGCTCAAATTTTCTTCAAATTAAGGATAGAGAAAAGTTTTGGAGCATTTTCAGCCCAAACGGACACTGCCATTGGATCTGAAATGCTATTTATAGCTAAGATTCATATAAAACTTTTTGTTTTTGGCTTCAGGCATTTTTTGAGAAATTTTTTTGGCCTCCTAGGTAGCCGTATAGAATTTCAGAGCGAAAAAAAAATAAAAAATAAAAATGAGCACACTGCTGCAGCATCACTCATGCACCATCATGGGGCTGCTCAAGCACCACTTGTGCACCACCCACTCACCTCTTCGCCAGAAGTGCCACCGCACTGTGGCAGCAGCGCCACCCGATGCCACCGTCACCAACGCGTCGTTGGCACTCCACTGTGGCTCCACCAAGGAGCTTCAACTTGATAGCAGTGCTATCAGGTTTACCTCCAAGGCACAACCACCATTGGTGATCTCTGCTCACACACCACTCCAACCACTTTTTGACATGTGGCCACCTTGTTGACGACATTTTCTGTTAGTAACGTCACCTTTTTGTCCACTGACATTAGCTGATGTCACTTTTTTGATGAATTTTTTTGACATCATTTCCTAATCACTGACATCATCTTCCTAATTGTTGACATCATCATCCTAATGGCTGACATCATCATTCTAGTGACTTCCTGGTGATGGCCATAAGGGTGTCAAATTTAAGCTAGTGTCTGTAATTTTTTAGCAAGGTGCATTTTTGAAGCAACAGTCAATTTTTTGGCTATAACTTGAGCATACAAAGGTCTTTTTCCAATCCAAAAGAAGCGTCGAAAAGCTGACTCAAAGAAAGAGACATTGGTGCTAGTTTTTTCAGATTCTAAGTTCATTTGACTTTCATTTTTGGCATCAAAGTAGAGGCTTATGTTTCCTCCTATTCTGCATCAACAAATCTAGGTTCTTTTCAAATTTTTTGCCTTCCATAGTTGTTTTTGGGGTATTTGAGGGATATTCTTGTACATTTGTAGGGGGGGGGGTGTCTTTCTTTTTTATAATTTACTTTAGTTAAGACCCTTCTACTTCTGTCTTCTTCTTTCTCTCAATGGTAGATTCATCTGTGACCCATCTCACACCACACAACTACCACAATTGGAAGGCACAAATGACTAGGCTTCTCATGTCAAGAGTTCTATGGTCTTGTCTGGATGAGAATCAACCTACTCTTACATAACCTTTTGAGGTTCTACAACATAGGAACAAGATGGATGAAGCCATGGGACTGATTGCACTCAACATTTTAGACAGTCTCCTATTTCACCTAGATGGTTTGACTACTCCACGGGCTTACTGGCAAAAATTTTAGACTCTATTTGGATAGGTGAATGAGTTTTGAGCACTTTAGTTGGATGTAGAATTGACTTCTTTGTCACCAAGAAACTTTCCCACCATTGAGGACTTTTTGATGAAGTTCAAATCCCTATGTGCAGTTTTACAGGGATGTGGGAAGAACAAAATGGATAATGAGTGCATATTTTTGATACTCTCAAAGTTGAAGGGGCAGTATCAGGTCTTTTCTTCTACTTTCTACTCCACCATGGATGCCCTTGGAGACAAACATAGGATGCCTAAATTTGAGATATTTTGTGACAAGTTGACTAGGGAACAGGTAAAGATCCAGCAGGTGGATGGCTCTAGCTCTTCTAGCCAAGCTTTGGTTGCTCAAAATTCTAAGGGGAAATCAAAGAAGAAAGGAAAATCAAAGAAAGATACATCAAAATCTAATCCTAAGCCTCCAGCTAATCCTCTAGCAAACCTTCCCAAGGATAAAGATTCTTCAAAGTCAGGTGAGTCTACCTCCAAGACCAAGAAGAAATCGAGTGAGAACTGTAGTTTTTGTGGGAAAGATGGACACTCAGTTTCTAGGTGTTGGAAATGATTAGAGACTTTAGAGGAAGCCATGAAGGAGCATCACACTTCAGCTTGTCAGTCTTCATCTCCACCTACAGGAAAAGGTCATGCTCTTTCTACATGAGCTATGACTTTAGCACCTTTATGGATTCTTGATTCTGGGTCTTCTCACCACTTAACAAACACTCCTTAGTTGCTTACTTCACTTGCTCCTTGTTCCACCACATAGATTGTAGTTGGGAACTCTTCACAACTTTTATTTTTGGGTTTTGGCACCATTGTTTCAGATAGGGGTTCTCTACAGGATGTGATTTGTGTTCTTGATATTTCAATGAACGTTCTATCTATCTATTAGATTTTCCAATCTGGCTCTAGGAAGACAATCGAGTTCTCAACACATGATGTGGTTATTTAGGACTTGCATGATCTAGAGATGATCATGGCCACTGGGAGTGTTGAGTCTACAGCTTGCCTCTACAGATTTGATGGATTTGAGTCTTCTGATGACACAGGTTCATGTTTAGTTGCACATGCAGATTCAATAAGCAGACTTTGGCATGAATGTTTTGGGCATGTCAATTACAAATATCTTTAGTAGATGAGCACATAGGTACTTGTTCTTGGGCTTCCCCATATTTTCTATCCAGATGGTATTTGTTAGGGATGTGCACTTGGAAAACAACATAGGGATTCTTTTCCACATGGATGAGCCACTCATGCTTTAGCACCTTTGGAGTTGATTCATAGTGACCTCATGTCACTTCCTACTTTTTTTTTGACTGCTAGATATGTGCTTACATTCATTGATGAATTCTCTAGATGGACATGGGTGTACTTTCTTAAGTACAAGTCAGATGCCTTCGACTCATTTTGAGTTTTCAAGGCATTTGTATAGAAGTAGTTTGGACTTTCTATTTGACACATACACATGGATAATGGGGGGGAGTATGTAAACCAGGCTTTTAGAGATTTTGATTCTAAGTATGGTCTTCAGTATCAGCTTTCAGTGCCCTACACTCCTTAGCAAAATGGTGTGGCCAAGAGAAAGAACAGAACCCTTTGGGAGATGGCAAATTGCATGATTCAGTCTAGGTCCATGGATTCATGTTTTTTGGTAGAGGTAGTCAATTGTGCCAACTACATTCAAAATTGGATGCCTCACAAGGCACTTCGACATATGAATCTTGAGGAACCTTGGTCCCATGTCAAGCTTGATGTGTCATCATTTAGAGTTTTTGGGAGTATGACATATGCATTTGTACCTGATGCTCAGAGGAAAGTAATGGAATTGAAGATTTGACCACTAATTTTTGTTGGCTACTGCAAGAATGTAAAGGCTTATAGGTTATTTGATCCTAATTCTAGAGAGGTCCTATTTAGACAGGATGTCTAGTTTGATGAGAGCCCTGTTGTAGTTCATTCCTCACCTCCAACGCCTCCTCCAGCTCCCACTACTCCCTCTTCATCTCCACTTTGTTTCATAGATGATGAGGATGATGATCATGGTGATCCTGATATACCTTCACCACAAGATCCTCCCTAGATCCCTAAATGGGCTCAAGCTACTATTGAGGCTGCAGGATCTCTAGTTGGTGACCCATCCACATCCTGTCACACCCGTTCTCACACTGCAAGTTCTAGTCTACTCAGTCATGCTATTAGTATTGATCCTCAGATATTTGTGGAGGCAATAGGACATTTAGAATGGGACAGTGCAATGAAGGAGGAATATTGTTCTTTGATGAAGAACCACACATGGGATCTTTGTTCCATTGATAAGCATAAGGCTTGTCTTGTTGCGAATGGTTTTTTTCAAGTCGAGGGTGTTGATTATTCAGAGACATTTTCCCCTATCACTAAGATGAATTCTATTCACCTTGTCTTATCCCTTGCAACTTCACAGGGATAGTTAGTTTATCAGATGGATGTGAAAAGTGCCTTCTTGCATGGTCATATCATGGAGGAGATTTATATGGAGTAGCCTCGAGGTTTTGCACAGGATCCCACCTTGGTTTGTAGGCTTCGATGTTCATTGTATGGTCTCAAGCAAGTCCCTAGGGCTTGGCATGAGAAGATGGACTCATTTCTACTATCTACAGGCTTTCCTCACTACCATTTCAATCCCACAATGTACATTTAGTGTCTTGGTGACGAGATTTTGATTCTTGTTTTGTATGTTGATGATCTTATCCTTACAGGTAGTTCATCATCCATGCTCCAAGATGTTAAGTGTGCACTGATGGACCAGTTTGAGATGACTGATCTTGGTTTGCTGCACTACTTTCTTGGTCATCAAATTCGTTAGTCTCCTACTAGAATTTTTGTGTATCAATAGAAGTATGCTCTTGACATGCTTCATCGCTTTCACATGCTTGATTGTAAGGCTGATCCTACACCATTTTAGTTAGGTGTTACTTTTTCTACCTCCTACTCTTCACCTTTAGTGGATGCTACATTGTATTGGTAGTTGGTTGGCAACCTATTTTACCTGACACACACCTGCCCTGATCTTTCTTTTGTGGTTGGCCTAGTCTCTCAATTTTCAAGAGACCCTCATGAGAGTCATTGAAAAACTACCAGGTGTATTTTTCCCTACATTCAGGGCACACTTATGTATGGCATTCACTACACTATGGGGACTCCAAACATTGTTGGCTACACTAACTCAGATTGGGTCGGTGATGTTGATGATCGAAAGTCTACTTCTGGCTTTGTGTTTTGCCTTGGCTCTAGTCCCATCACATGGTCATGTAAGAAGTAGCATGCTTAGGAGCTTTTATCTATAGAGGCTGAGTATAGGGCCATAGTTCTTGTTAGTCAAGAGGCTTTATGGATTCATCAATTGATGACTAAGTTTGGTTTTCCTCTTGATCGCCCCACTATTTTGTGGTGCGATAATAAGAGTGCCATCCACATTTCTTGCAACCCAGTGGAAAATCAACATACCAAGCATATGCATTTCATCCATTAGTTGATCTAGGATGGTGTTATTGCATTGGAGTACATTCCTACCACTAGTCAAGTTGCAAACATCTTCACTAAGCCTTTTGCATCTCCCCACTTTCTTCAGCTACGGTCAATGCTTGGGGTTATGGAAGTTTTCCTTGGGGGGATTGGTTGAGGCCTTCCTTCCTTCACTTCATTTTTTTTTCAGCATGTTGTTTTACCTCTTTTTGGGGGAGAGTTTTTCCCAAGTGGTTTTCTCTCTTTCCCCATTTTACAGAGGTTGTATTTTCTTGCATTGTACTTGGGTACCTTAAATGGCCTCTTTGCCAAGACCCATTTTGCATTTTTTCCTTTGTTTTGTAAGCTTAAGGCATTTCCCTAAGTTGCACTTAAGGGGGGGTGTTAGAGTAAATAATTAATTAATTATTAATTATTTATTCTATTTCTTAAGCTTACTTAGGTTAATGCATGTAGTTGAGGTTAGTTGTTGACAACACGGGAGTTTTTTCCCTTTAGCATACTTATCTTTTTCACCTTTTGTGAATGTGTGCTTAGTTGTCAACCTTATCTCCTACCTCTTTCCAGTTTGTTCTACAATCTTCCATGAGGCCTTTATAAGTGGTCTCTCTCTCATTGTAAATTCATTCCATTTTTCATTTTCACATAGCAATTCTAATTTTCTATTGTGAAATATTCTTGTGCAGTATTTGCTTCAAGCTCTTTGCTCCCTAGGTTTCTCTTTAGCAAGCTATTTGCACTATAGGTGATCTTGGTGCATTAGCAAAGTCAGATTCTCAACTCCTATAGCTAAGATAATTGTATGACTATCAATTTTAACCCCATCATTCGTTGATGCAACCCCTCTCCAGATTCATTTTGGTTTTTTCAGTCTGAATTCGAAAGGCCATAACTCAGATATCCAGACTTCAAAGCAGGTGTGATTTTTTTTGAAATTGGGTAGAATTTTTTGAATTTTTCAGTGGTGTAGTTATTTTTTAGTTTTGGTGCACGGATTGTTCAAAATTTGCATTTTTTGGCAACTGTACTTGTATAATCTTGCATTTTGCAACTTGAAACGCTATGTTCAGGCACATCTGGAGTCAAATATAGGTTCTATTTTTTTTGAAAGTGTATTTTTTTGTCTACTTTCCAGATCTAGTATTAGATTGTAGGGTTTTCTGGACAAAATTGTCACTTTCAGCAATAGAGCCTTTCTTTGCTTTGTAATGCTTTAGAATTGTAGTACATTTTAAAGTTTCAAATTTGTACTCCATGAAAAAGTTTTAACAAACAAAATTAGAAGTCCACAAAGGCCAAAATTGGCAAGTGGCCCATTGTAATCGCACTATTGATAAAGTGCCCAAAGCATCTATTTTGGGGGGTTTCTTGATTTAGTGAAAGGGGGGGGGGGGGGGGGGGGGGGAGGGGGGTGTGTCCTTGGTGTTATGTTCTCTCTTTTCTTAGGAGTAAATAAGTATTTATTTATTACACTTCATTAAGTTTACTTAGGTTAATGCATTATTTAATTATTTTTTATTATTTAATTATTATTTTAGGTGAGACACACAGGAGTTTGTGTACTCTCATTGAGTTACACAACTCTAATTATGCACATGGTGTCTACAACAAAAGAGTATGCATCATTCATTGAGTTTTCATGTTGACAACATAGTTATCTGCACTCCTCATTTAGCACATGTTGTCTACACCACTAACTTGTGTGCTACACCATTGTAGGCTTGTCCTCACATCATTACACTTAATCCTATGCTCAATGGAGGATAACCCATATCTGGTGGACATGTGCCTAGTTGTGTGACATATCATGATGCTGACTTCTATGTATTCTAGAAGCTCTCCTAAGGCCTTTATATACAAGCACTCCTAGTGTACTCTCAAGCTGGCTAAGCTGTCATATTTAATGAATATTGTCATTCTGATCATACTCTATCTATTTTGGTCTACTGTGTGCTTGTGTTGAGTTCTTTAGTTCTTGGGTGAATTTTGGCCTAAGCCAAATTCTTACAATCCATATATCATTTTTACTAACATGAGAGATAAGTGCCATCTTATCTCCTTCATCATCAAATTCATCTCCCATAGCAATATATACCATTTCATCTTCACTGTTATCAAAATCTTTAGCTATAAAATAAGATTTCCTACCTTTGTCCCTATAGTTCTTGTAATTCTTGGAATCCTTCTTGCCTCTATGCTTATTGTTTTTCTTTTCATCTTTGATTTCCTTATATGGACACCTAGCAGCAATGTGACCAACTTTTTCACAGGAAAAGTAGATCAAAGGAACTTTACTTTTGTACTTTCCTCTACCTTTGAAATACTTCCTTCCAAGTAGGGCTTCAACAACTTCAAGATCATTGTCTAAAATTTCTTCTAATGTTCCTTCTTCTTCACTTCATGATTGACTAGATTTTGATTTCTTACCCTTTTTGTTGAGTGAGAGTTTAGCTTTAAAAGTAGATTCAATAAGCTTTGAACTAGGAACATAGTTATCAAAGTTATCTAACTCAAAAGCTATCAATCTTCTAACTAGAGTTTCCAAAGATATTTTTTTATTTGGATCACATATCATCTCTTGAATAGTAGACACTCTAATTGCATAAATAGGAAGAAGAGTTCTAAGTACCTTACTTATATAACTATTTTCTCTTTAATGTCTCCTCTAGATGCTTTGATTGGACTTAGACTTGCTTTGATCCTTTACACATTTTTTTGCAATGTTCTCATTTTCTCTCATTTTCACCTGATCAAAATGACCTCTAAGACTTTAAGCCTTATCTCTTCTTACATTTCCATCTCCATATATATCTTTTAGTTTCATCTACATTTGATAAGTAGTGTTGCAGTCTTTAACTTCATCAAATTCAACATAACTAAGAGCAAATGCAATATCAATCATCATGATGTTATGATTCTTTTTTTCAAGAATAACTTCAACTGATAATGTTCTAGTGGGAATCTTGTATTTAGTATCAAGATATTGAGTCATTGATGGTATCCAAGTATAACCTCATAAGTCTTTTCCATGTTGTGAAATTGTCTCTGTTTATCTTGAGAATCTCTCTTTTGTAAGAAAACCTAATCTTTAGCTTAGGTCTTTGAAACCTTCTTTGCAAGCATCAAAAGCTTTGATACAAATTGTTGGAAATATAAGAGGAGTAACTGAGAGGGGAGGGATGAATCAATTATTACTAAAATAAATCCTAGATCCCTTAGATGTGAGTACAAAAATTCAATCTAAAAATTGAATACTGCTGATGCTTGGTAAATACACAAAATGGTGTAACTTGATAAGTACTCAAAAAATGCCTAGCATATAAACTTTAGATGTTATTTATGATTAACATTACTTTAACTTAGTTTCAAACACATAAAATATAATAGAATGAACACATTTAACACCAAAATTTAACGTGGAAACCCAATTTGGGAAAAACCACCAATTCCAACTAGTTATTGTTTTCACTCTTTTGAAGTGAGCCTTGTTAGTAGCCAACCTTGTTAAAGTGATGGGGACACAGACACAACAGAAAAGGGAAAAATTATATTAACTAAGAAAATAAGTTAGTACAACATTACAGGAAAATAAACTTCAAAACATGCCCTAAGGGCTTACAATAGCATAAATCTGGAGATAATTTCTCCTTTCAGTACCTCCTCTCAAACTCCATTCCAAACTACCTTTTACAATGCCAAAATCCTCCTTAAATAGACCCCGAAGGGTTAAGGACTAGGAGTACATTCTAGAAAGTGCTAATACGCATCCACTGACCAAATAGAAGGTTCCAGAAGCTACATTAGAAGTCAGTGCAAATCTAGAAGAATCCAAAAATGGTAACCAAACTTCTGGGAGGCATAACTTTTGAACCGTAGCTTCGATTGACGAACCGTTTACATTTTCAAAAAGCTCTCAAAGTGCTCTATAGTCCTATAGAAAATCTTCACTCATCCCCCATTTTTTGGCCCTTTTTGAGGTCATTTAATGCTCCTAACCTGACTTTGAAGCATTCTTAGGAGGTCTCCAAAACCCGAAAAACTGTAATAACTTTCAAACCATGGGGCCTTTTGACCTGATTCTTTTTTTGGAATGCTCTAAATCACAATTAAATTAATCTAGCCAATTTACACCTTCTAGGTCACCAAAAATGATGGCCAAATTGCATGCTCCTATTTTTTCAGAATTTTCTAGCACACTGATAGTTGAACTGTGAGAGTTGGAACCTTTATTTGACCCAAATGGGTATCCAAAAATGTAAAGAAATGAAACATAAACTAAGTCTAAGTACATTTTTTTTTGGGTGACAAAGGATTGCCCTTATACCTCTGGATGCTCCTACATCATAAAGTTACAAAACACATTGTTAGGTGTGAACTTATTAGAGGATTTACTCACCCTATTAGGAGTGGCCTTGTTAGAGGTCTTTAGATAATTTAGTAAAACTACCACCTTGTTAGAGGATTTGCAAATAGCTGTTAAGCCAACTCTGTTAGGATATTTAGATCACTGCCACAATAGTTAGAGAGTAGCAATGAGATGATCTAATTTGAATGCAACTGAATTGCTAATTATAAATCTTTGTTCTGGCATTTACTTAATTCTTTTTGATTGAATATAGAGTTTTTGCTCCACAAGGATATTCTGCTTGTCCTTCAAATTTGATTCCTCTTCTCATCATTAATTCTTTAATAACATCCTCATACTTTCACTTGCTTACTTACACTTTGAAATCACAAGTTGAACTTATACATATATCCTTCATATTGTCAAATTTTCTCGAATACAACTTAGAAATATTATTATTCATCACCTTATGTTGGCTGGAATTGATAGATAAATCAATTGAACTTAATATGCCAAAATAAAAAAATCCTTCCTTAGTTGACCCAACTTAGTAGAAACTAACTCAGAAATGATTTTCTTTGCTAACCAATAGAACCTTGGTTAACACTCCAAATTCACAAAAATCCTTTGGCAACCAAGTGAGCTTGGTTAGTACTAGTTCCATCCAATTTTCTTTCATTAACTAAGTGAGCTCAGTTAACACTAACCTTTAGCATACTTTCGTTCAACACTTAAGTGAACTTGGTAGACGCTACCTTCTGAACTAGGAAATCATAGGAACACTTAAGTTAACACTAACCTTTAGCATACTTTCCTTCAACACCTGAGTGAACTTGGTAGACACTACCTTCTGAACTTGGCAATCATAGGAACACTTGATAGACATGAAAAACTATCTTAACTGCCTTAGTGAGCTTAGCATATACTAACTGATAATGATATGACATTTGTGGAACATCAAAGACAATACAAAATTAATCAATTGTATCCAACAAAGGTATGTATAGTAAAATATAATTTTCTGAGTCAAATAGGATTGAAAGACAAACCAAGTTAAAAATATAACAAACAAAGATTGATAAGGCATGTTATTAATTCTCGAGGCTTATAGTCTCTCTGAGGTCTTCTATAACTTTTATGGATCTTGTTAATGGAAGTGTTGTGTTGACTTCTTATATGTTTGTATCTTGAAATGGAAAAATCAAAGAAGAATCATTTGCCAAAACTGATATATGAGCTATAGAGAATTACTATGTTGACTCCCCATACACATAGGCAAGAGTTCTTAAGAACCTATTGGTCTAATTTTTTACAAGGTAAAATTTCACAATCTAGGTACAAAAAAGTTAGAATTGAATCCATTATTGGAGGCTAGGGTTTTTAGTTTTTGGTCTTGCAATTTTGGTAACCTTTGAAAACCTTTGTCAAACCCTAGGTCTCATTTCTTTTGAATTTATTCGGGTGCAAAACCTTTTAACGTATGAATATTCCATGTTCCATTCAAATATTTTACACCCCCAAGTGACCTTTTTCTATTTTATTTCACACCGTCTGATCCTTATAAGATCTATGACAGTCGCATCGTCGCTATAGAAAGATGCAAGCATTTTAACCACAGTGACATAGCGACTGCCACAAAATTGAGTGGTGGTGTTGTGAAATGGAGGCACAATGACTAGAAAGTTTTTTGCTTTAGAAGTGTTTATTCACATGTTTCATGTCAGCGCTATCAAAATTGAAAAAGGAACTAAGAATAATGAAGTGAAAAAGGCGTCAACAAAATCCATTTTTTTCGATGGGTCACTATGTTGCTATCAAAAAATGTTTGCACCTTGCCAACAGTGACATGGTGCCTTAATAGAAAATATAGATGATGGTATCTTTTGAATTTCTTGGTGACCATAAAATCTCCCAAGTGGCATTGTGGATGTGCAATTTTATTGTTCTATCAGAGGTATTAATTAAGATAATCATGATTGACAAGTACAATTTTCCTACTGCCAAATTTCATTAGTATTAGTGAGGTCACTATGTCGCAACTGCAAAAATAATGGATCTCTCTTATAATGACATAGTGCCTTGCTAGAAAGTAATAATGCAACAATAGTTCCAGAAGGTGGTCCCTAGACACATGCTTTGTTAGATGAGGATCACACAACCTTTGGGACACGGTGGCATCTAGCTGGAGACACATATGCATAGAAGTTTTGAGAACACCAGAGGTCGCTATGTCACAATCATAAAATCTTTGCGCCTCACCATTAATGACATAAAACCCAGTCAAAAAATGTGCATATGGTGGGACATAAGTTATGTGATAGTGTAACTAGGAATAAAATATTGATTTATGTGCTAGCTAGATAGGATATCCTCACGTCATCAGTAACTTGGACCCACACTCCATTTAGAAATTAGATGAAGGATTCTGATCATTCAATCAAGATTATATCAATGATCATTGCTACATCACTATGAGAAGATGTGCACTATTTACCCTACATGACATAATGACTATGGGACCCACCATAATTATATGTATGTCATATAGTTTCCTCAGCCTTAGATCAAGCTCTGATCTATAGTTGTCTTTTTATCGCAATGGTGAGTTGCTTGAATGTTATGTATAGTGACATAACAAGTATAGTAGATAAAGAGGGGGCCCACTATATTTGTATTAAATAACGCATCAAATATCCTCTGCTTAATCAAAATGGAATCAATGATCGTCACTTTATCACTATGGGAAGTTGCTTAGGTTTTATGTATAGCAACATAGCAAACAAGGAAAATGTAGGAGGGACCCACCACTCTAATAATAAAAATGTAGTAAAATGCCTGCCATCAAATTAAGATAAGATCAAGGGTTGTCGCTTTGTTTCTATGGTAACATGCTCACTCTTTATGTATAGTGAGGTAGTGACTCAGTGATATGTGTCCTTAGAAATCAGTGGGTCTAGTTTGAAGTGCCAACAATGAAGGAAAAGTATACATGGTGAGATCTCATTGGATTGATTGCCAACATATCAAGTAGAATGTGAGTCATCCCTATTTGCATTCTTGGATCGTAGGATTTTTCAAGATCAATGCTGTAAATTTGAACATAGAAGGTGGTGCCATTCTGTTTCCCTTACAGTTCATTTATGAGGAATGAAAGCTTTGTGTGCAAGAAAGAATAGAGCATATTACACGAGATCTCACCATTTTCATCTCACGCAAACAAGATTTCAAGTTTTCTAAGCAAGATAAATTACTACAAATATTGTATTGGTGCTTGATCAGAGCGTGAAGCAGTTTCCCATTGTTTGCAAGATATTGTAGAATTATAGAGAAGAATGAGTAGAAAATAAAGTAAGTACTTATATAATATAACCTCTGTAGCATTTCAATTTCTATGAATTATAGTCAAGATGCCTCCAAAGAATGTTTTTTTTGGGCAAGAGAATTATTTGGACAGGAATATCCGTGATGACCTATTTGAATTGCTCCCTAAATCCACCATTGAGATTGTGCAAGTTAAAAAGATAACCTCATGAAACCCTACGCTAAGAGTCAGAGATGGATTATATGATAAGGGGAATTGGGTTTGGGATGCTAACACTTCTTAGACTGGTCTAGATTTATTCAAGAAATGGTTTTGAGAGAGGAATTTGTTTGCCCCACATGCCAATATTTGGAACTTTGATTTAGGGAAATTAGTGGTTCTAAGTGTCTTTATGGATTATGACCTCCTTGAGGCTATGGAAAAAAACTATGACCAAATAATTAGAGTGGTGAGAAGAGTTGATGGTGAAATTTTGATCACAATTAGCCCAGAGGAAATTAGGCAAGTATTTGGTTTAGGGCCTCTCACCGACTACCATGTGCCCATTGATTTGAAAGGATTAGAAAAAGAATACATGTCAAAGAAGGATGTAGTTAGGCAAGGAGCACTGAGGGCACATATAGGAAAAATTGGAACTCTACTAGCAATAACAACAACCTCCAAGGAACCTTTCAAAAGGGCATACTTCAATACTAGGGCTGTAGAGACATACATGACTCTATGTAGAGTTTTTGGAGAAGATGAAGAGGAGTTTATACCCATGGATTTTATGTACATGATTACTTAGATTTCATCTTTTGGTGTGGACATAATTTTTGATTTTTCTTCTTATTTAGTTGAAGAGATTCATAATGACCTAGTTGGGATTGCAAAAGGCAAGGTGAAAAAGATTTTTGGTCACTATTCTTTTTTAATGCACATGTTTTTGTTCAAAGGAGTAATATATTTTGGAAAAGAGATGAAATTGAAAAGGGAACAAGATGGGGAAGAATTTCTAGTCCAATTATGGAGTGCAGATATGACCTAGGAAGGATAAAAGGCTAGTTTTGTTAGGTTTGATAGGTATTTTGCTTCCAAATTGAGATGCCTATTATTAAGTGACAATCCCAGAATACCCAAGGCATTGGCAAGTCTTATTAGGCCCCTAGACAATCCTATTGGTTTGAAGGTTTCACACAACTGGGGATACATCATCCCATATTCAGTCTCAACTATCATTAAGATTTATGGTTTCAGAGGTACTCCCCATGTGTTACCTTACCAAGTGCCCTTAAAGTTAGGAATGGATGAATTTTTGTGGCAATTGGGAGGACTAGAGGAAACTTATTTGTTGAAAAGATCAAGAGGGTCACTATTCCCCAATTGCACAGTGGCTCATCAATTTGTAATCACTAAAGGGGGTTTGTTTTCTCTACACAAGATATAATATTAGTATAAGATGGTTATTTCTCACCCTCATTTTTGTGACACTGAGGGATTTTATCATTTAGCCTTTAGACATAGAATTAAGCTTGGTAAAATTGATCATGAATTCTATTTTCCTAAAGATATAATAAGAAATGAATACTCCTTGCAAGAGCAGGAGACTAAGAAGCAAAAATGGAGAGTTTTCTCAAAAGTTTTGGATTTTACACATTACTTTGATGTAGTTATAGTCCTCTAGGTAATGCCATTACAAAAACAAATATAATAAATAAGCTCATGCTTAATTTTCCTAAAACAATGGAAACCATGAATGAGAAGAAAAAAAATCTTATTAATTCTTTCCCAAATAAGGCTAGGGAGGTAATGAGGAAACTGGGATTTACTCCCAACATAGGGGTTGGCCAATTGACTATCCAAAAGAGGCTAGGTTATACTATCATTTAGAATAAAAGGACCACTTTGGATAAAGGAAAAAAAAAAACTAGATCCACTAGTGCTGTCTAGGAAGAGAGGCCTCTTGAGTCCTCCCCTAAGAGGCAGAAAATAATAAGGAAAGAAGATCCTCACATTGAGGAATACTCACCTTCATAGACCTCTCTAAGGATTGAAGACAAATATCTTACTTGAGAACAAATTGAACAATTGGGGTCCCAAGGAGGTGTTTTTTTTACTTAAACTAAAATAGATGAAGGGAACCCCTAGGAGCCTCCTCTGCCAAGTTTTTAGTTGATAATTATAGATTATAAAAGAAGGGAATTAGACCCCGTGTTAGAGCAAGCAAGTCAATAGTTTTTGTCAGATGATAATTTTGTCAAATCTAGAGCCTTTTACTAGTTTTCATGGAGAAATAACATGGAAAAATTCGAAGAAAGATGCAACAAGCTGAGAATAGAGCATCCAAAGATGGAGGAGGCACCCTTGCAAAATCAAATAAAAGAAAAGATGATTCAAGAATTCCAAAATGTAACCCCTGAAGAGGGGAGATAGATGGTAAAGTCCTCAAATATTTTATTATTACCCAATTAGGATATAGCTGATGCTTTGATTTTTAATTCTATTTCAAATAAATTGGATTTGCAAGATCCAAGCAAGAAGGAATTCACACATACTGCTTTCAGTAAAGACTAGGTTGCTCTGGTTATATGGTCATTGAAAAAGGGATCTAGGACTATTTCATCATAGTTAGATGACTCAGGATTACTGGGAAATATCATTGTGAGAAGAGTAATAGAGACATCCCATGTACAGGTAGCTCATATTGGTGTATGAACATCTCACTTTGTTTTGGCTATTGTAGAAAAGGAGGAAAAGGAAATGTTTGAATTATAGAGTAAGTATGAAACAATTTTGGAAGCTTACAATAAAGAGATCCAAAATAGGATTGAGCTTGAGAATAACATGATGGGAAGGTCTTCCAGACCAAGGAAAACATATCCTATCCCTCCAGTGGAGTCTTTTAAATCTACTCCACTTATAGAACTACTAGATACACCATAAAGGCCACAATACTACACTGCTGAAGATTTTGAAGAAGAAGAGAACAAGTTGTGGGCATTACATGTAGAGATAAATGTACAATGTGAAGATAAACTAAGAAAGGCTCTAATGTATCTAGTAGAAAAAATTGAATGGCCACTATTTCATGATCAGTTAGCAAAGGTAATAAGCATATGGGAAGAATTGAAAGCCCATGAGGAGATTTCAAAACCCATTGTCAATAAGTGGGGAAAGACAAGGAAAAAAATTACCTTTTTGTGTTATTTTTTTATAAAGTCTTTCCATGACTATATTGAGAAAACATATGATATTGCTAATGATCTATTAGATTTTGATAATAGAAGGGTTGCATTACAACTGAAAATGGTTTCTTATCTAAACAGGTATAAGAATGAGAAATTTGATTTGTTTTCTTGTGCTTTAGATAGAAAGAATAATTTAAAGAATAAGGATGAATGGGCCAAGGAATTGGGTGACCTATTCTATTTAAGAATGAATAAGGTTATCAATGAAAAAGGGCATGCTTGGTGGGCCACCATAATAGAGGAATTGGTGAAAGTCCAATTATTCTTTGATTCTTTAAAACAAGATTTTGTTAGTATTGATAAGGAAGCTAAATATGTGCTTAGGAAGCGACATGATGTATTGCAATTCAATTGGCCAGATGATACACTTTTTGACACATGGATGGCAGACATTTCTTCTAATGAATAGTTTGAACAAGTTGAAATAGACGATGATAAGGTGCAAGAGGATGAAGTGTAGATTATTGACACAACAACACCAGATTAGAGAGATGAAGAAGATAAAGGCTAACAATCAATTTTAGTTACAAGGTCAAAAGCCCAGGATGTGAACATGACAGAAGAACAATTAAGTGTAAAGGTAGTTTTGTTAGTTAAGGGTGAAGATAGTGAAAACCCATAGGTAGAAATTGATTTGCAAGTACTACAACAAGAATCATCATTGGCCAATATAGTAGCTACATAAACTAAGGATTTAGAATAAATAAAGGCATATCATTGGAATTGTAGCATATGAAGATGAAATAGGAAAAAGGGGCCTACCAAGAGAATGATGTGATGTTACCTTTCTGTTACATAAAGTTTTGTCTTTTTCCTGTTAACCATAATGTAAATATCTTTTGTAAAAGGAAACCTATCAATTCTCTATGCCTAAAGCTTGTTGCATCTCATGCTATATAAGTGAGATTCTAGGGCTAGAGAAGGGTTTGATTTCTAATGCATTTGTAGTTTACACTTAGGATGTTTTTGGTTCAGTTATTGAGCAAACTTTATGATCTATCTTCTCTACAAATTTTCTAAGAATACATTAATGTTGAGTGATCCTTGTGTCTCTTTCTAATGTCATTCTAAGTTTTACTACAATTATATACAATTTTCAAGGAAAATTAATACAAAATTGGGCTATCCCCATATCTTTTCTTGTTGAATTTTGTCTCCTTTATTGTTACCTAGTTATTTTGATATTGTGTGAGTAAAGCTTGTCCAATTGAATGCAATTCACTAAGGTTATATGCCAATTCATTACTGCTATTAATTCAATGAATTAAGTAAAAGGTTTGATGAATCTAATGGGATTTCTATGGTAATAGAAAGGATGTCTATGAGAATGAATTCCAATTAGAATCGCTAATAACATTTATTGTAATGCAACAAATCAGATCTATAAATTGGAGTAGACTCTGAGTCCCAATGGAATAGGCACTGATCAAATTAATTTAGTCTGTAGATAGGTAGATCATGAATAAGCATCAAGTCTAAAATCACAATCAACTTTGTTTTACTTTCTTGAAGATTTTCAAAGGTGGTCAGTGCTTGTTTGCATGGAATATTTTAGCCTTAATCAGCCACTATTGCTAGGAATACACGCAAATCTATAGAAGAATTGTGACCAAATCTGTTATATGGGATATATTTTATCTAATATGTCAAGAAATGGATAAATCATGTATGTGTCTGAAGATAAAAGATGAGAATAAAAATGAAACTCATATAATTCTCATACAAAAGTATTCAGTTTAAATCATCCCCTAGGTATACCCACCTTGGTTTTGTTGAAGCTGGGTCCAAGTGGTTTGCACATGAAATTGTTAATAGGAAATGGCTAATCCTTAGGTTATGTGAGTATTGTCACTTTGATATTGAGCATTTTGTTATTCAATAGTTTTAAACTCCAACAGAACCCATGTTGGAAACATAGAAATGGCACAAAGATGAGATAAATAAGGGTGATTTCCATTATTAGTCTAGATGGAATCCCTTGACCACATGTACATGCATAATAAATGCATTATTATTCATGAATATAGAGGATGTCATTGATTGTTGTTTCAATGTAGGGGTTTGCCTCGTTTTCTAACTATAAAGGTCATATTGAAGATGATGGAAACAATGGGGTGCATGGAAGCATATATCAAAGATTAATGTAGATAGCCCCATTGCCACTTTGAAGTGGGTTTGTTTAGCATGGCATATATATCTCACACAAACAAATTTGGAAATTTATTATTAGGACCAATATTATTAAATTGCTTGTCTTAAACTCAAATCAAAGTAGTGAATATATCATTACCTCTATTCCATGAGAATTTATTCAAGGAAATTCTAGTGTCATTCTTCAATATATGAATAGTTCCAATTTCCTCTAAATCTCTATAAGTCACTAATGAGCATCTAGGATTGGTGGGAGAGGAAGGAAGGTCCAACTTGTTGGGTGATAGAAAGAGTTTTCTTTGATGAATACCACACACTAGATGCTCCAATAGCATGTGAAGATGAAAATGAAAGTAACATGTAACATTTTTTTTTTCCATTTTGTTATTTGAACCTGAATTGGTTCAAATTTTGACCAACTTGGGAAACCCTAAGCTAATCAAAATTTTGAGCAACTCGGGTATAAAAACCAAAAAATGTATTGAGAAACTCTCTACCCAAGTTGGTCAAAAAGTTAGGTCAAAATTTGACCTATAATCTACTAGTGAAAGGTGCCACCAAAAAAGGGGCACTTTGACAAGTAATCAAGAAAATAAAACTTAAGTGTTTATATAACCTCAAATCAAAATATCATCTTGTGTGCTTGGAAAACATACACATTAATGATGCTCTTTCTTAGGAAAACCTATTACATCCCAATTGCATTGATCCACTCAGTAAATACATCCATGGCATATCCCTGTTGGAAATATTTAGGACTAACAAGGTTACTGAGAGGGGAGGGGTGAATCAGTAAACTTTAAAAAAATTAAACCAATTCAACATAATAACAAATTCACCATTCATTCATCTACTTTACTGTATGCATGAAAAGATTAACACACTAATTTGGTGACCCAGAAACCTTTCAATTTGAAAGTAAAACTAGGGTGGGATGATGCCCAAAAAACTTCAATACTGCAGTATAAAGTTGGCCGGTTAAGGCTTACAATGATCACTTCTGGTGATCTGCCCTGTTAGGAGCAAAATAGGACTGCTAGATCCACCTTGTTAGAGGATTTACAAAAATACAATGAAGTATGCACTCTGTTAGGAGATTTATAAAAGAATTTTAAATCTACCCTGTTAAAGGATTTACAAACTGATTCACCTATTAGGATGAAGCAGTGGATCTGCTTGCAACTGGTTTGCTGATTAGATCTTATGTACTGATCACTTGATGTGATGGATATATCTTTGCTGCTCCTTGATAACCTTGCTAAATACTCTACTGCTGATTCTCCTTTAATTCGCTCAATTACATTCTTACTTCACTATATTGCAAATGGCACAATACTTTACATATATACCATTCCAATATTTACAGCAACAAGGTCGACTGAACACAAGTGGACCAAACATTACTGAGTTGGCCAGATAGTAGAAAACTCAAGTTCCTCAAACTCACTCGGTGACCTTCTGACACTCGGCATCCACTATATTACACGGCATCATCATGCACTCGGTAGAGGTAGGGACTCAGTCCATACTAATCACTCTGACTAGCTTGGAACTTGGTAACCACTAGTGACTCGGTAAACATTGTGTCACTTGGTAGAAACTAACTCCTTTGATTCACTTGGTAAGCACTGAATACTTCTTTTACCTTTCTGTCTTGGTAATCACTGAAACCTTCATTTACCTTCCTGACTCGGTAAACACTAGATCCTTTGTTTACCTTCCTGACTTGGTAAATACTAAATCCTTTGTTTACCTTCTAGACTCAGTAAACACTAAATCCTTCATTTACCTTCCTAACTCGGTAAACACTAAATCCTTCGTTTACCTTCCTGACTCGATAAACACTAAATCCTTCGTTCACCTTCCTGACTCAGTAAACACTACTGAACATACTTGGTAACCAACGAATTCTCGGTATGAACTATAAATTGAGTGATGAACTTGGTAAGCATTCAAATTTGAATAAGTGTTGTAACTAATGAAAAATGTATCATTATTCCAACAATCTCCCCCTTTGGCATTAGTGACAAAAACACTTATGAGCCAAAATTTATATACAAGATCTGACAAAACTGACTTGATTCTGCTTTGCTAAATATACATGGGCTACCTTACATATAACTCCCCCATACATTATACACAAGGTTTTTACATGAGTTATATGTATTTATTCATATTATCACCACTATCATTATTTCTTTATTACTTTATTACCTTCTCCCCTTTTGTGTCTGATTCTCCTCTATATATTTCTTTCTGCCCCTTTTTGACAATAATGCCAAAGAATAATGAATGTATTTACATGGAGACACCAAAATGTGTGATAAAATCAGAATGTACCTAAAGAATTAGTTGCAGAGTTTTATCCCAATTTTCTTGCAGGATATTACATGCGGAGAGAGCTACTTGAACTTCTGCAAAAAGTTCAACCACATGGTCTGCAACAGAGAAGTTATTGTCATGGATCAATGTTTTTGAATATGCAATGTGTTTCTGCATTGTGTTCATGATGGGAAGGATCATGTTATGAATTTCTAGCAGTGTAGACCTTATCCTTCATTCCTCTTTGAGTAGCTCTGCCTACTTCTCTGCCAAAAATTTGATCCTGAGGTGATGAGATGAGCTTGAGCTGGGGTCAAGCTTCAGTGATTGGGCACTTATCTTCAGATCCTTATCTATCTTATTTAAATTTTCTCTTATTTCCTTTGTATACGCGGTAACATCACAAAGTTTTGCAAAAAGGGAGTTTACGTTATTAAAAGAATTTTCAATGTTAGAAAAAATTGAGTTTAATTCACCCTATTTTATTGCTAAGTGCTGAGCAATGTGCTCAAACACCTTATTTTCAAATTTCCTTTCTGCTTTCTCCATTAACTTTTCTTGTCCTGAGATATCCTCATTAAATTTATTCACTGCTTCTTCTAGCTGCAACAAAATGTGTTGAGATGAATCCACATCAACACTTATAGCCTCAGTTATTATGTTTTTAGTACTTTCAATTATGTTGAATTCTCTGTCCCTTTCATTCCTTAGCTGCATTTGCTATGCCTTTTGCTCTTGATGCTGACTAACCAATCTTAGTTCATTAACTATAGCAGTTTCTAGATTTATCTTTGAAATGACAATTTCTTCATCCAAATCTATATCTCCATCTAATACTTTGCCTATAAGCAGTAGTTTCAATGGTGTCTTTGGTTTATTTGCAGTACTTACCTCTTTTCCTTTTGAAGTAGATACAATGGTTGATGATGCAGGATTAGCAGTCAAGACTGGAATGGGACCAACTAAAGGTAAACTAAGAGAAGTGCTAGCTGTATCAAATCTTGATATACTTCCCAAAAATGATGTACTAATAAAAAATGATGTACATACTAGTATATTTTCAATTGGAGAACTAACTAGAGCAAAAATTGGGGCCAATGTGGCTGAGGAAGACAAAATTGATAAGAAACTTGGAAGACTTACTGTACAAGCTATAGGTGGAAGAGATATACTTAGTGAAGTAACTGCTGTAGTGGATGACTCGGTGGCTGATGATGTGCTTTGAAGCTTAGTAATTGAAGAAGTGACTGCCAGCTTGGTAGATGAAGTGCTTGGCACTTGCATTGCAGAAACCTGGAGCTGAGAGGAGACTGGTGGAAATTGAGCAATGGATGTCTCTGTTGTGCTCACAATCTTGCTTGAAGATCCTATCTCCATAGTAGATTTTACAGTCTTTGGTGAGAGTGAGGAAGGGAGGCAACGACAACTGCTGCAATTTTGACTACATCATCCTCTTCCTTAACATTTTCTTCCTCTTTTTCTTCTTCTTCCTTCTTTTTCATTATTTGTTCAAGGTCTTCATCAGTTACTTCCATGGAAATGGTGTTGCCACCATCCATATCCTCTTCATCATCACCATTTTCATCATCATCCTTGATCTCTATGGGTTCCTTAGTTGTCTTATGCAGTTTATATGAATCACTCCAGACATCAGTTCCCTTTTTAACAACCAGCTCAATGCTTTTTAGCAATATGAGACATGTATTAAATCTCATATTCATTCTGCCTTCATGATCCTTCAATGCCCTTTTGATTTCTGCATCTGTTAGGCTGGGGACTAGTTCTCTTAATCTTTGCTCAAAAATGTCTTTAACTGTTTGCTTGGTGATCTCCCATCTCACCTTTATTTTATCAAACAGTTCAGCAGGAATTTGGGAAACAAATTGGTCTGGGGAGAATTTCCAGGTTCCCAACTTCTCCATTATCAGATCTTCAATTTCTTTTTGCTCAATAGGAGTTCTGGTTTCATATTTCAATGCCTTGAAATTGTTGATTCCTGCACCAATCCTTAGTTGTTTCATCCTTTCTTCAAATGTTAGAGGTGGTTTGCTGAACACAACTTCTTTCTTGCCTCTCCTGGTTCTCCTTGTGAACATTGCCTGAGGTTTGGTAATGATTACCCTACCCTTTTTCTTTGTTGGCTCTGCTTCCTTTTCTGGCTCCTCTTCTACTTCTTCCTTTTCTTCATCCTCACCGTTGCCCTCGGTAAGCATAAGAGATCCAGTATCAGCTTTCAACTTTTCTATCATTCTCTTGCCTTTAGAGATTGCTTGAGGAAGCTTGATTTCAAGCTCTATTCTAACCTTTTCCTCTTCATAGGTTCCAAATGCAGGCAACTTGGGATCCACTGGTTCATTTACCAGTGCCTCAATGATATCTCTGGCATCATCAATATTTAGCTCATAGGGCAATGGTTTTACCCATGCCACTTGAGGTTTGACTGCCTGGATGTAGACTCTGTCATAGTCAACCATGAAATAGATATCATCCTTATAATCTTCAACAAGTTTTAGAGGTATCCTGAACCTGTTGTTCATCCTTTCTTTGAAATCTTCAAAATAATTATCCATTACCTTGTCAAAATTGATACCCATTTTTGCTATGAAATCGTTTATTTGATACAAAATTGGAGTATCTTTCCTCCATACAACTGTACCTTTAGATGGAAAGAATTTTTGTACATAGAAAAATAAACAAACTAGCAAAGAACCAAATTTGTAGGGGTTTGTCTTTGCAGTCCTTATGCTATCCATGTTTTTATTCAATTGTCTTAATAGCACATCAACTAGGTCAAACTCGATGTTTTTCTTCACAATTTTATATGCCAAATCTATAGCCTCATAGGGTACAGTATTCAGCCTGCTGGAACTATACAGTTTGTATGCAATAATATAAATACCAAATTTCAGTTCTATATCTAAAACATTGTTAAGCTTTAAACCTCTGCCATCCCATACAGCTTGGGTTAATTTCTGAAGTTCATCTTGACCTAGGGTTTTGGTGGTTTTGGCTTTGGTCAACATTGGTAAACCCGTGATCTTGTGGATCATCTTCTTTGTTATGGGGATGGGTTGTTCTAACCACAATTGTCCATCATGCACACGACTTAAGATATACCTTACCCATTTCACTTGGAAACTCCTTGGCAGATGCAGGATATGGGTAAACCTTTGGTTTCCAAATGTTTAAACTTGGGTTTTAGGGTTCCATCCATGCATAACTCGGCTAGGGTACTATCCATATCTAGTGTCCCTATTTCTTGCATAGTACACTAGAAATGAGTATGAATATCATTGATAAGAAGTACCTTTGGAGGGATCTGTGATTGAGCTCCATGCAGGTCGAGTGATTCAGCGATGGTAGGAACGATTTTGAAATTGGGCACCTTCCATTCGACTCCCTTCACAAGCATTTTAGAACCTTTCTTTGCCTTGCTGCCACTGGTGCTTGCGGATGCCATTGCTACTTGGTGAGAGAACAATTTTGTAACACAAATTCTTCACTGGAAAATTTCTTCAAATCACTTGAACTTTCTCGGATGCACTTGAAAATATATTTGCTCTGTGAACTCTGAATTCACGATGAAAAATGAGATCAAATTTTGCGTTTTTGATTGAAATCTTGTCATTAATGCTCGAGTATGAAGGTAGCTGAGAATTAGGGTTTTACAAATAGTCATTGAATTACTCGATAAACCTTGTAACTCGGTGAACACACAAAACCTTTCTTATTTTCTCGACCAAGCTCGGTAAATTTTGAAAACCAACCTTACTCGGTAGATGCAACACTATGAATTATGACTTGTATCAGCAATACTGATTTATCATTTCCACTCCTTCTTTTTGGAACTGCTTAGGATATGGCTTGAAGATTCAGTCCCTTATCCCTTTTGATAAGTCTAATTAGGAATGGTGGAGTCACCCACTTCTAGAGTGACATTTCCATCATTTGAATTTTCTTGCTCGGTAGACTTAGGAATCCACTGTTGTTTCATTTGCTTTCGAATATTATCAGCTCTAGTTTTCTTTTCATCTTCAAATTTTCCTATATTCATGCAATTCTTGGCTATATGACCAAGTTCAGTACAAGTATAGCATCTTATGGTTGTATCTTTCTTCCTTAGGTGATGCCTTCTACAGTTTGTTCCTATGTGTCCATATTCTCCACAATAGTGACATCTATACCAAGTATTGTAATCCCAACGAAATATTGCTTTGAAAATTTGTTCTACTGGATTGAATGATTTTGATCTACATTCAGATGCCTTGTGTCCTTGTTTCTTGCATTTTTGACATTCGCCTTCAAACTTTGGTTTCTCCTTGCATTCATTGGCTTTGTGACCATGCTGATTGCAATTGAAACATTTGCCATTGAATTTACCTTTACCATTACTCCAACATTTGTTAGATGTATGACCTATCTTGCCACAATGATTACAAGTAGGTCTTTGATTCCTTTGGGTACCTTTTTCAGAAGATTCACCTTCCTCCTTGTATCCAAGACCAGCTTTACCCTTTTGCTTATAAAAATTCTGCTCATTTTTCTGATTCAATTGATTCATGTCTACTTGAGATTTCATCATCCTTTCATTGACTTTTTTTTCCACATTTAGATCATTTTCCAAGCTTTCATTGATTTTCCTTTTAGATCTTAGGTCTCTTCTTAGACTTTCATTGATTTGTCTTTCAATATTCAATTCATTTCTCATTCTTTCACTTTGTGCTTTGAGAATCCTGATTTCTTCATTTGCATTGGATAGTTGATCTGCTAGATCTTCATGTTCAAGGGATTGATTTTGAGTTTCATTGTCCCTTCTTTCTATTTCTTCTTGCATCATGTTTCTTTGCTCCATAATTTCACAAAATCTTATTGATTGAGTTTCTTGTTCCAATCTTAGCATCCTTACTTCTTCTTGCAAAGATCCATTCTTTTGTAGAAGTTCTTTGATTGCCTTGTCTGCCTCATTAGCTTCATTTGAACTACTTGATGGGATGAGATCTTCAATTTTTGTTTTAGTATACTGATGATCATTCATTTCTTTTGCAAGATCTTTCCTTCTTTTTAGGGATAGAGAAAGATGCTCTTTTGCCTTTTTGAGTTGTATCATGGCCATTTCCAAATCTAGCTTCTCATTCTCAATAGTTTTGTCAAGTCTGAATATCTCCATTGTCCTTGATCTTTGCTCAAGTTGTTTAAACTTTATCCTAAGAACCACAATGCTCTGATACCAATTGTTGGAAATATTCAGGACTAACAAGGTTACTGAGAGGGGAGGGGTGAATCAATAAACTTTAAAAAATTTAAACCAATTCAGCATAATAAAAAATTCACCATTCATTCATCTACTTTACTGTATGCATGAAAAGATTAACAAACTGATTTGGTGACCCAAAAACCTTTCAATTTGAAAGTAAAATTGGGGTGGGATGATTCCCACAAAACTTCAATACTGCAGTATAAAGTTGGCCGGTTAAGGCTTACAATGATCACTTCTGGTGATCTGCCCTGTTAGGAGCAAAATAGGACTGCTAGATCCACCTTGTTAGAGGATTTACAAACATACAATGAAGTATGCACTCTATTAGGAGATTTATAAAAGACTTTTAAATCTACCTTGTTAAAGGATTTACAAACTGATTCACCTGTTAGGATGAAGCAGTGGATCTGCTTGCAATTGGTTTGCTGATTAGATCTTATGTACTGATCACTTGATGTGATGGATATATCTTTGCTGCTCCTTGATAACCTTTCTGAATACTCTGCTGCTGATTATCCTTTAATTCGCTCAATTACATTCTTACTTCACTATATTGCAAATGACACAATACTTTACATATATACCATTCCAATATTTACAGCAACAAGGTTGGCTAAACACAAGTGGACAAAACATTACTGAGTCAGCTAGATAGTAGAAAACATAGGTTCCTCAAACTCACTCGGTGACCTTCTGAAACTTGGCATCCACTATATTACACGGCATCATCATGCACTTGGTAGAGGTAGGGACTCGGTCCATACTAATCACTCTGAGTAGCTTGGAACTTGGTAACCACTGGTGACTCAGTAAACATTGTGTCACTTGGTAGAAACTAACTCCTTCGATTCACTTGGTAAGCACTAAATACTTCTTTTACCTTTCTGTCTTGGTAATCACTGAAACCTTCATTTACCTTCCTGACTCGGTAAACACTAGATCCTTTGTTTACCTTCCTGACTTGGTAAATACTAAATCCTTCATTTACCTTCCAGACTCGGTAAACACTAAATCCTTCATTTACCTTCTTGACTCGATAAACACTAAATCCTTCGTTTACCTTCCTGAGTCGGTAAACACTACTAAACATACTTGGTAACCAATGAATGCTCGGTATGAACTGTAAACTGAGTGATGAACTCGATAAGCATTCAAATTCGAATAAGTGTTGTAACTAATGACAAATGTATCATTATTCCAACAACCCCAGCCTACCTTTATTTCTTCTTAGTATAGCAGAGGCATAGCATGGAAGTATGAAGTTTCAACTATGATTAAGTTTATAGTTGTACACTAGTTTTTAAAGTGGCAAGGCCCATATGGTGGGTTGATGCAGGAGCATCTTGGGTTTCCTTGTTATCCTACTCATTTTTGTTCATTGTACATGTTGATGCCAAGTTACTGTAGCTCTAATAGATGTCAAGTTACTATAGCTCTAGTGGAAGCCAAGTTACTCTAGCTCTAGTGGATGCGAAGTTATTATAACTCTAGTAGATATCGAGTTACTATAGCTCTAGTGGGTGTTGAGTTACTATAGCTCTAGTGGATGCCAAGTTACTATAGCTCTAATGGATGCTAAGTTACTATAACTCTAGTGGATGCTGAGTTATTGTAGCAATTTAGTGTTGACCTACTGTTCCTTCATGTGTTGAGTTACCCAGTCTATGCCGAGTGACTCTTCATGTGCTAGGTGACCCTTCATGTGGCGAGTTTTCCTATTTATGCTGAGTATCAACATTTGGACATAATTTTTGTGAGCTAACTTGTGAGATTTATTTATATCGTGACATTTATTTTAAGATCTTTTCTTGGGATGTGTCCAAACCATTGTTGGGTTAGCCTTCCTCTTATGTAATGTTCTAGAATGATTTGTAAGCTTTTTTGAAAAGTATATATAGAGTGTTTAGGCTTAGATTTAAGGGAAATTTTTTAAAAATGGATTGAGGAGTAGAACTAGAAAGTATGAATTGGAAGCTAGATCTTAGATCATGAATGTATTTTGTATTTGGCCGTAACATAGAAGGCCCTACAACTTGGCATGTATGCTTAGTATTTGATGAATCAATAAATATTTTCTCTTCTTCCTCCTTGGGTTGCTATTCTATGTGTTGTGTTTCCACTATGTTAACTCTTGCAAGGTGGTTTGGATAGCTAGGTGTGCCTTTGGCCCTAGTTGTTCATCCCTCCCTACATCATGGGTTGGATTGTGAAGTGAAGATTGGCCTACTTTCCACCATTCACCATGTTTGGTGGATTCCCCACTTTGTTCGATGGATCACTACAACTCACTTTTCTTGTTACACACAAATCCAAATGCTCTAGTTCTATAGATTATTGGCACACTTATCTTTCAAGAAGTTGAGAGGGGGAGCAAGGGCAGTGAGGCTCTTCAGCCAACCACCTAGTTTATGCATGTCCTATGTGTTCAAAATGCCTAGTAATTGTTTCCTTCTTCTCAAAATTGCATTGGAAAGCAACCTGGAGTTACTTGGGTACTTCTTGATTGTTATGATGAACCTCAATACAAACCTTATAACCTACAAATGTACGTGCAAAATTGACCTTCTAACAAAATATGGAGTGTTGTATTCTAATGTGGGAGTTACACATCTTTGTTTGAAGAGGCAATTGACAAACTCAGCCTACATGAGATTAGCTATGTAGATAACAAAAAATGAGGAGGAATTCTTCTAGTCTCTAAGTTTTATGAGTTTGGTTTGAGCTATCAAAACTCTACACTGAAAGTCTCACTTAGAGACAATGCATGCAAGAGAGTCATATATCCACCTTGGTGGGGCAATGATTTGCCTTTATGTTTTTATATGCAAATGTCTCTAGTAAAACTTGTCTTAAAGAAAAATGATGTTTTCAAAGGACAAGAATTACTCATGTGGTGGGGCCCGATGCTAGTTCAATGAATAATTCAATTTTGACCAAGCTCGTGACTTTTGAGATGATGACATTGCATTCTCCAAGAATTATTCATATGTTCAGAGATCAAACATTTGAAGATTGAGATTTCACCCTCCATGGGAGATAGTAAAGCTTAGAATATAGAGATATGATTCTATGCAATTCCATAGGTTTGGAAGGCTAGAAAATGAAGATTACGATCTTATAAAAATTGTAAGATTGTAAACCTAAAAATATATAGTTAAGATGTTACACAATCGTGTAGTCGAAAGGCTAAAATGGTGGAGATAAGATGTTATGAGGATCTTATAGTTGGGAAAGGGAAAGATTGAAGTTGCAAAGATATGAGTGTAAGATCGCAAGTCTAGAAAGATGGAGTAAATCATGAGATCATAGGTAAAGAATTTCAATCCTCCAAAGTTACAAAGGGAGAGGTGGGTCTTGTCTGGGTGAGAGGGCCAACAAAATTGTGACACTTGGTGGTCAAGAAGGACTAGAGGAATAAGTAGATTATAAAAGGAAATTAAATTGAAATATATCCACAGGTAGAGGCTCAATGCTCATTCTCAAAAGGTGAAAAATTTAAATAAAATTGATATTATTATATAGTTCAAACTATATAGATTTTGAATTTTTAAATTTTAAATGTCTTATTCATGGCCAAAGGCTAGATTTTTCAAATGCACAATAGGGCGACCATTTTTATCTAGAATATGGAGTGCTCTATACCATTGGAAAGGGAAAAAGCTAAATTTTCCATTTTTGTAGTTATAATATGCATAGGTATTCAATGGTAAAAGTTAGAGATAATTTTGTAAAATTTGGGGCATTCCTAGCAGGATGAGCATTTATGCTTGATCTTCATAGCAATAATGAGGATTTAATTTTCAAGTGGAACAAAATAAGATTTAGAGAATAAGATGAAATTAGATGCACTTAGCAGTCCATCAAGAAAGAAAGAAATGTTTTGGAAATAGTTAGAGATGATAAGGCTTTGTTGGCAAGAGGAAGTTGAAGATTAATTTGACTAAAGGCAGTAAAAAACAAACAAAATTAAGTTGCAGATTCCTGCAATAAGTGCCTCCAGTCAGATTTGCATTTACTTTCCTAGTTTCATGCAAATGCAAAGAATTTTTTAAATGTAAAATTGGAGAAATATCTTTGTATTTAATTTTTAGTAAGATTTTGACATCTATTCTCCCATATAAAGCTTGTTGCAATCTATAAAAGAGGATTTCTAGGATGTGGAGGAGGGGTTCCAATTTCCTTTGAAAATCCTTTCAAGCTACTATGATACCACACATTGGTTCCAATTTTTTGGGTTTTCCATTACTATGATTCCACTGTTCTTTAGTATTTATCTTGTATGAACAATAGTTAATAAATTATAAATAGTTTTGGACTATTTAGTTGTTTCTGAGTTATTCCATACATCCTTTATGTATTTTTTTCAAAGGAATAAATAAAATGAGCAATGAGTTTATTTTTAATTTGAATGTTGTCTCTTGTTTATGCTATTTGTAATCTTATATGGTTTGTAAACAAAGAGCACAAATCCAGTTGCAACTTCTTAAAGTTTTATGTCTAAATATGTTTTCACTATTGGAACAAAGAGCCAAGTAAATGCTTGACATATTTGATAGGGTTTCATATTTCATAGAAGGATAGGTTGAGTATGAGGTTCAAAAATTATGCAAATTTTTGCTTCATAATGTGAATGGATAGATATAGAAGTCTAGATATATGAAATGTATCAATGATTTCCAAGGATGTGTGTTAGTGATTTATGGAACTCCCAAATAGATAAGGAACTGATCAACTACATGATCTATATGTTTGTTGTTCATACTTGGATTTCGCTGATATTCAACATATTAATCAAATTAATTTCCCTTTCATGTTGAGAGTTGAAAGGATACCCTCACTCAGCTTGTGAATTTCATAGTTTTTTTCAATTTTCTACTGCATGCCTTTGTCATTGCATAAGTATAGGAGAAATAAGGGTTTTAACTTGTTTTTATTGATTTAGGTTGTGTATTTTGAAATTGCTACCATATTATTGAATTTGAGGTTTGTGCACTTAGGTCCTGTAGAGCTTGAAGAAGTATATAGCCTTATAGTTGGCCCCAGTGTCTAAATGGGTATGTTTAACATGGGAATTAGCTACCCCTAGATGTATTTGTTTTTATCAATGAAGCTATTATTTCAGGATCCAACAAAGAGTATTCGAGCTTCCAAGAATAATTCATGTAAGTTCAGTTGATTCCTAGTCTGTTTATTCTTTTATGTTAAAAAATTCTTTCCTTCAAAGGAAAATTTTTCTTGGAAGAAGGAAACCCTAGTATTGTATCAAATTAATGAATTCATAAATAAGATGGGTGAGAACTTTGAAAGAATCATGGATGCATACTTTGATAACCTTGAGGAGAAGATGTAGAGCAGGCTTAGGATCCCTAACTAGTTGGTAGATGATTATGAGTGTAGACACCTAAAAATCTGTAGAAAATAAAGTATTTTTATTTTCTGAAAAAGTCCTGATGACATCATCGTTTATTAATTAATTAATTAATTAATTTTTATGCCATTAAATCCTTTTATCTTAATTAAAAATATTTAATTAAGGAGTCCCTCCCAAAAATGTTTAAATCTTATTTAAACATTATTTTCTTATTTATTAATTATTTAATTAATAAATTGACCAAAAATCCTAAAATAAATAAAAAATTTATTTTTTGCCCAAAACTTGGCCAATTTCCTTATGACCAATAACCTCTTCCAAAATCTTCTAATCCTTCTTTAATTTCGATTAAAGGCTAATCTCATCATTTCCTACCCCTAACCCCAACTCAAAATATTTAATTAAAATTAAATATTAATCGTCATGTTTATTAAAAAAGTTTTAATAAATATCTCCTCAACCCAAACCCTTGAAATAAATAAAACTTTATTTATTTCTTAAAAATCTAATTTATCCTCATCCTAGGAAATTCTAGACTATTCTAAAAAGTCTTTATCCTCATCCAAAGTCTAGACTCTTCTAGAAGATGTCTTTAAACCTAATCCTAATCCCCTCCTAACCTTGTCACATTCCCTAAACATGGGTTAAGACTTACTAACCCAAGCCAAAGTTAACAAATATCTCCTTTTTCACCCACCCTCATTAAATGCCATCCACTTGCCTATCCCTAAGCTAATCCTAAACCATCCTAATCCATCCTCTAATCATTTGCACAAGCCTAAACAAGCTTAAAACCTTCCTAATCAAGTCCAAGTCAAAATTTCTCTCATCACCCTCAAAATATCTCAACCATAAAACTTTATGAAGTCCACTAGGTCATAAATGACTCTTACAAGCCCTTTTATTGCTCTTACAAGTCATTATGAGGGTCTTTATGAAGATTTTATCCCTTGAGCCTCCTTTGTTGACTCATCCTTCCCCTTTCCTCCATCCTCTCACCATGTGACATGTGTCACTCCTTCATTGGCTATAAGAAAGCACAATCCATGTGCTCTCTTCTCATGCAATCTGAGACCTCCATGAGCTTTTTTCCATCCTTGCATCTTAGACCTCAATCCCTCAAGCCTCTTGCCTATAAATTGGATCCTTCCCCTTTGAAAAATAACACAATCCATGAAGTAAAGTTATGATGCTATTTTGAGAGCCAAATCCATACTAAACCCATCTATCCACACCAAAAATCCACAATCATCCATTGAAGCCTTTGGAAGCATATTGAGCATACATCCTATCCATTTAGATAAAGCTACTCAACAAGAGAGCTTCTTATTGAGAGAGTCCATTAATGGCTCATATTCTCAATTGAGAGCTCATCTTAGTCTATCTTGAGGTTTATGAATTTTTTTTAATTTGTAGAAGCTTTATTTAAATTTGGTTTCTATTAGCATACTAACATTGCTCATATACATTTTGGCAATGCCCGGTGGGACCCCGCATGGGTCATCTTCATTAGCCTTTTTAGTCAAACTTTTGTATGTTATTTTTTGATTTTGGCTAATTTTTCTTGTTTTTGTGATTGGTAGGATTGTATAAATTGGTTTTGTAGGTCCACATGAGCATGAAGAAGACAAAGGAACTCATAATCTATCTCATAGTGTTTGCAGATTTTTCAAGCTTATAGGTGGACAAAGAACTTGGAATTCTTCTTCCTCTTCTTGTCTATATTCTTCTTATTCCATCTACTTCTTCTTATTCTTCTTGTGGGAGATCTTGGCCATTTTTTTTTAAGGAAGAAAAATCATACACACTTCTTTTTAGTGCTTAAAATGAACCCCCAAATCATACTTAAATCTATTGAAAAATTAAAAATTTGCAAGAAAGAAAAAATCTTTTAACAAGTGAAACTAAACCAATCTAATCATTTGCATCCTTGCAACATCAAGGTTTTAGATGCATTCATGCAAAATTAGGAACACTTCATTTTTGGGAATTTAAAAAGAACTTCAAGTTTCCATTTCAAAAGGTTCAAAATCAACACTAAGTGCACACTAAAGTTCTTTTAAAAAATCTCATGAAAACTAAGAGTCCTAAATGGTTGCCAAAAATTGTCCTAAAAGCTTTGTTATTTGTTCCAAACAAATGTCTTATTGAAAAATCTTGAATGTTTCTTAGGATTTTCATGCATCAAAACAATCTAGGAATATCATTTTTGGGCTTAAAATATGCAAACTAGAACACAAAATCTTGAATGAAAACCAAAGTCCAAAGAGTCATTTTCACTTTTGAGTCCAAAAAAATCTTGAATGATCTAAGGTCAAAACAAAGCACTTCAAAGTTCTTAAAACAACACACAAAATCTCAATCTTGAATGCTCAAAAGAAAACAACTGAATGTTTAAACCACTTTTCTTTGAATGCATGTTGCTAAAATCACTCTTGAATGCCATGGATTAAAATCAAAATTTCCTTGAATGCATGATTAAAAAAAAAAATCAAATCTTGAATTCTAAGGATCAATTAACCATTGCAATATCAAACACTTCATTTGGAGCTTCTAAAAATTGAACAAAATAAATCTCTTTTCCACATGCAATCTAGGTAAAGTTTGATTTTTGGACATTTAAGAAACCTTGTTAAGTTAAAATACAAATTTGCAAAAATCAATTTGAGTAGTTCCTTGGACTCACCTCTTTTCTAATCACCCATCAAATATTAACCATTGGTTGCAATCTTAGCACCATTTATGGGGATGGGTCTACTTAAAAAAGGTGTTAAATGTTCCACAATCTAACTCACTCACTTGGTCTTTGAATGTTTGCTTTAACTTTATCAAAATTCTTAAATGATCAAAACTCTAGATTAAATCGATCACACTTCAAGTTTGGGCACTAAAATTGAACAACAACTGACATGGAGAGCCTCCGGGTGCACGCTTGAAATCGAATCTCACACACTTTTGTTTTGGGCTTAAAACAAACTCACACTCAATCTTGAATGCCTTAAAGAAAATTAATCGATACTTGACGTGGAGGGCCTCTAGGCACGCAAGTTTGCTTTTTTTGACCCTAACTCTTCTTATTGTTTGCATTCTTCGATCGATTTACTTTTTTTGGCGCTTCAAGTTGGAATTGAACATTGTCTCTTAAACATGAGTGCTTGCAAAGTCTAGATTAGCACACATAAGAGTTAGTTGGTAAAAGAACAAGCGTGTTTTTTAGCCCAAGGTCATCCAAGTCTTCTCTCCCCTTGTTGTCTTTTGAGGCCATCTTGGGTGCATAAGATTAGGATCCAAAACCTTGTTTCTTTTTAGGAGGCCTGCTTGGGGATTTCATCACCCCTTGGATGACCTCAACTCCAGCATTCTGGTGGAGTATAAGAATTGGGAGGTGAATCGAAAGACACCTCTCTTGGGATCAAGATTTTGTCACTCGTGCTAAGCCTCAAGGAACTTTATACCCTTGAGAAGTGAAAGAGGAGAAGTGGCTTACCGCTCCTCTCGGCTGTGTGACATCTTTTTGGTCTCATCTACGGATTTGGGCCTCACATACCTTGGGTATATCGAGGATTTCTTAGCTAAACCAATTGTCAACCTTGTAGACAACCATCTAGGATGTTAATGTGTTTGAGGTGATTGATCGAAACATTTGTAGAACATACACACTCCTTGGTGCAAGTATCACTTTCTGAGAATCAAAAACTTCTATCTAGTTGTTTCTATCTATTGCTTGATCTTTTATTTGTTGAATGAATGTTTGCCAAACTTGGTCAATCCTAACTTAGGGCATACTTAGCGTAGTCACTGCCTATTCCAGAAGTTGAACGAGTTGAAGCAAAACAACCAAGATCTCTCAAAGCCAAGCAGATTCAGAAATTGATGTCAGAGCAACCCAAACCCAAATAGAAGTTCCACAAAGTTAAACTCAAACCATCCCTAGCATACCAAGAACTTTTAGCCAAGAGAAAAGAAATAACACCAAGCCCACGAATTGTCAAACTCCACAAAGCAGAGGAAAAAGCTATCGACGAAGCAGTTCAAGAGGCCTGGTTAGAGCGCACAATCAAATTTAGCCAACATTGAGGAGTTAATCCTGCTTATGCCTTACCAACTAGGCATGATTTCTATGATTAGACACCCTTGTTTCTCCACATATTCTTGGATAAGCTTCACTTTAGAGTCATCTTTGTAGAAAAGCCAGCCATCTTAGGTTATCCCCTTAAGCATTATTAGCTCATCCATCTCATTTAGAATCAAACCATCTAGCCAACAATCAAAACCTCACATCCAAGCCTTCAAAATTGTTGTCACTTTTGCCAAAAGTTTGCCACTCCTAAAATCTTCCAAATCCATCAATCTCACCAAGGTTATCCCTTTGACAGAGCTTTGTCTAGGGTAATCTGACTTTGTCACTTGTTATCCCTCATCACCTTGAGCTAAAGGTTGGGATCCACAAGTGGTCAATCTCGTGTTCTTCCTAAAGGATCATCAATCTATCCTTAAGTTGACACAATCACCACCAAGCTTGCACATAGGAAAGTAGACCTTTCGTGCTTTAGCAACATATCTTTGAAGTTAGAATCTCCAACCCAATCCTCCTTAGGTTTTTTCATATAGCTTGGCCTTAACCTAGGAAATCATTTGCATAGAGAAGCCTTCCCCCTTTTGCATCCATCAGCATTATTGCATCTCATCCCTAGGAGCATTTTTCATGCCACCCGTCACTCGCTTAGCCAAAAAGAAAGAAACAATGGAGCCCTATCATTTGGATCGAACAACCTCACCCCCCTTGAGCACTCAGCCATCCTTCAGCCCAGAGAAAGCTATTCCATCATGTACTGACATTGAAGCTTTCATGAACCAACCAGGAAATGCAGTATTGGTAAATGCCATTATAGACAAGAATGAAGAGACAATCATGGCTAATTTTCGAAGGGAAAATGTAGGAACCTTTGACTTTGGAAGACCCCCTCCATTATCAGATCCATCTCACCCATTGTTTGGGCAGCTACCACCACCCATAGGCTCTTATGATCCAAATTATCCTCAATATATGCCAAAAGAAGAGCATCCAGCCAATCCATATGATCCAACAGACCCAAACATACCATCATCCACCCAAGTTGAAATCTCCATGCCGCAAGCCAACCCATCCACCACCACTCCATCCTTGGTTCATACCTCTCCGCTCCAAAACCCCTTTACCCAAAACAGCTCATCGTTCACCCCCTTCACTATTGCTGCTGCTGCCCCCCAACCCAGCCTTCCAAATCCGTCCAGCTCCCAAATCAGTGCTAGCATCTTTGGCCAACCTCAGCAATATACAACAGGGATGCCACCCATGGGGCCAAGTAATCAACCTTTCATCACCCCCAGCTTGTTCACTGCAGCCCAAAGCACAATCCCATCTTTTCCATTAGGTCTTGGGAGCTCAATACCATTAGCCACAAATCTACAAGCTACTACCCTCACTCCACAAAGCTATCAAATCCCACAAGCTACTACCAATTTTCTACCAAACTCCCAAGTGACCCCAGCCCCTACCACCACTCTACCAAGCTTCCAAATCCAACCACAAAGCTTTCAAACCCCATCAGTTCCATTCCCAAGATTTTAATTCCCACCACCTCCACCACCAACTAATCCATTACCTCCAATTACCAACTACTTTTCAATGCCACTTCTAGGAGGTAATCCACCACCCCAGCCAACCACCAATTATTTGCAGATACCATCCCAAATGGGGGCACAACCCACATATATTGGTCAAACCCCACAAGCCCCCCGATCCTTTCCCCAAGCCTCTCAACCATCTTATACCTTACCTCCACAAAGCAATCCATTTATCCCACAACCAGCTTATGTTCCTCAATCCCAACCTCAAATCCCATATCAACAGCAAGCCTCGCAGCACATGCAACAATATGTGCCACCTCCCCCTCAACAACCTGTCATCCACCATGCAGCTGCCCAAACAATGTACAATCCCTATCAGAAAATCCCTCATAGCCATCTATATTCAGTGGCCCCATCCAGCACATACCTACCTCAAGGCACTCCTACATTGGGGGCACCCCAGCCATCACCTATCAATTTAGAATGGGAGCAAATGAAGATAGCTCTGAAAGCCATCCAAGAAGGGAATGATCTGAAGACATTCAAGTTTGAGAATGTGTGTCCTTACCCATTTGATAGAGCCATTACCATGACACCATTTCCCGAACACTTTGAGGTACCCAAATTTGACAAATTCAGAGGAAAAGGAGACCCTGTCACACATATCAAAGAATTTTACATGCACTGCCAGGACGTAGCATACAATGATGTCTTCCTCTTGCCCCTTTTTCCCAAAAGATTAGCTGGACCAGCTCTTGAATGGTTTTATAGAATCCCCTATGGCACAATTAAAAACTTTGCTGAATTATCTGAGGCATTTGTAGCCCAATATGCCCATCTTGTTGAAACATAGCTATCAATAGTTGATCTTGTCCACACCAAGAAAAAAGGTGGAGAAAGCCTTGCCGAATACCTACAAAGATGGCAAACCCTTACCACCCGCATATCCTGCACCTTGCCAGAATGCCATGTGGTGAAAATGTTTATTGATAATGCCCATCCTAGCTTGGCTCACCACATGACCATGAACTATTTGCAAACCTACAAAGATATCAAAGAGAAAGGAATGATCCTTGAGCAAGGACTCATTAAAGATGGTGTGGTCAAGCTTAACAAGGAAGCCAACCAAAATCAATCACATTCCAATGACAAGTCTAGGTATTGGAACAAAAACAAGCACGTTGCAACAGATGGCGTCATTGACACCAGACATGTGAATATTGTTGGTCCTTCTCACAACCAGTCCAACCCACCATATCAACCAAAAAATCAACAAGCTATCAACTACCAACAACAGAATAACCAAAGCTATCAAAACCACAATCCAAGACCCAACTTCCAAGGGTCTAGCAATCAAGCTAATGCCATCAATGTAGCTGCAGGACAAAAGCCTAGATTCCAACCTACACCTAGAAACTATACACCCCTTGGTGAGCCATTGGATGTCATTTTTGAGAAATTAATCAAAGAAAACCTCATCAAATTTCCTCCTACCCAGCAAATTGACCCAAGCCAATCCAAAGCTGCATGGTACAAAGATAATGAGTACTGCAAATTTCATAGGGTAAAAGGTCACACTACCCTCAGATGCATGAAACTGAAAGACTATGTGCAGGACCTCATTGATCGAAAGGAAATCACTGTTGGTGCCCAAACCTCTCCCAATGCAGGCTTACAGATCTTTCAAAATGCTTTTCCTCCACACCACAACCAAAATCCTGGAAAAGCACCTATCCAAACCAACAACAACAACACCAACAACCGTCAGCCAAACCAATAGCATGGGAAGAACAATGACCACACTTTATCCTATATAGACTATGGTAGCCTTATAGGTTGTATATCCGAGAAAGAGCCTTCCGTCAATGTTATCAATATCCAAGGACCAAATAATGAGTGTGCGGTCACCACACGAAGAGTGCGATTTAACATCGCAGGCCCACCTATTACACCAACACCATCAGCTCCATCAAAAAGCCAGTACAATATCTTAGAACACCTTGGGAACATGCCAACCCAAATCTCCATTTTAGAACTTCTTCGCACTAGTCCTGTGTACAAGAACATCCTTGACAGTGCTCTCATAGAATCTCATGTCCCTTCTGATATCAATGCTACTGATTTTCATAATCTTGTTGGACACCTCTCATCCTCATGTGCCCTATCGTTCAAACCCACCGACATACCTGTGGTCGAGCCAGATCACACCCTTCTGCTTCGCATAGCCATCATGGTATCCAACTTTGCTATAAAAAGAGTAATGATAGATAATGGATCAGCCTTGAATATTTGCACCCTAAAATTCATAAAACAAGCTGGGTATACTGAGGCAGATATCATCAGTGAGGTTATCACCATCAAAGCTTATGACAACTTGGAAAGAACCACAGAAGGAACTATTTTGCAGCCAATCAAGGTTGGGCTAGTCATCCAAGAGACACTCTGCCATGTTATTGATCTAAAGCTACCATTTAACATCCTCCTCGGTCACCCATGGATTCATGCCATGAAAGCCATTCCATCCACTTACCATTAGTGCATCAAATTTCCGCATCAAGGCACTGAGGTAACCATCCATGCCGATCCAGAACCCTTTGCTTACTGCAATGCGGTTGAAGCTTCATATACAAACCATTGCCCTGGAATTGATATCGGCACATCCATTGCCAGCTCATCCCACACTTATAATGACCCAGAAACCATCCTCGCCTCAACCCTGTCTACCGTGAAGATCAATAACAAAGGTTGTGGAGAGTATAGTCTGTCAGATGCATTTGCTGTCGGGGCACTCCCACTTGATCCACATGCCCATGGACAACCGACATATCACAAAGCTAAGGAGGTTCCACCTCCTTGATACAAACAGTTTGGCCCAACAACCTTTGTATCCTCAAAAATCCCTCTTCATGAGGAGCTCACTCCAGATATCAACAAATGGTTACATAAGGATGCACCTCAAAGAAATCAAGCACGCCTTGATCACTTCAGCCAAATGTATCCCCAAGAACATAAGCTCATCACTGACAAATGGAACTATCAAGGTGGTGGTCTAGGACCAGAAGAAAGAGGCATGCAGTGCCCCATCGACGCACACAAGTGGGAATCCAAGTCAGGTCTTGGCTTTGGCATACCCACAATTGGGGGCACCAATGAGAGCGGACACGCTTTTTTAAACATTCACCGCAACCTTGTCGAAATCGAAGACATTCCTGAGGAAGTTGAAAAGAGAGCCTACGATGATATCCTAGACCAAATCTCCCTCGGAGACTTTGTTCTCCAAGAACTATCCATCCACCTCATTGACCTACCACTCGCCCATCCACAACTCATAGATTGGGACCAACCAAGTGTCATACACATCGATGAGTTCACATCAGAGGAGGCACTTCTAAGATTCATGGGAGCTGAAACTCCTCACAAGAAAACAAAGCCAAATTTTGCCTATATCTACAAGCTAGATCCCAAGGGGTATTTTGGAGAAAATCCCCAACCTAGTTCCGATACACCCAAAACTGGAACTAAGGTGAATCTAAGACTAGCTAAGGCAATGAAGAGAACCCCTCAGCAAGAAAATCCAGAAGAACATGAGGATTTAGCATTGCCTCCTCAAGATAATCGACCAGAGGTGTCTTCTATTCTAATTGAGGATACTCGAGAAGTCAACATTGGTTCATCGGAGATCCCCAGACTTGTTCACATTGCTGCATCCCTATCACAAGACCAAGCTGACCTCCTCTTTGAGGTCTTAAGAGAGAACATTGGCCAATTTGCATGGTCATATCAGGACATGCCAGGACTTGATCCAAAGCTTGTAGTTCATCATCTTGCAGTTGATCCAAAGATCAAGCCCGTCAGACAAAAGCTTAGAAAAATGCACCCCAAGGTGGCATTATTGGTCAAAGCTGAATTAGAAAGAATGTTAGTTGCTAAGGTTATCTGACCTATCGACTACTCAGAGTGGATCTCCAACATAGTCCCTGTCACTAAACCTTCCGGTGACATCAGAATCTGCACTGATTTTAGAGATCTTAACAAAGCTTGTCCAAAAGATGATTTTCCCTTGCCCAACATAGATATGATTATAGATCTTACAGCTGGACATGAAATTTTGTCCCTCATGGATGGATTTTTTGGGTATAATCAAATCAAGATTGCAAAAGAGGATCAGCATAAGACAACATTCACTACTCCTTGGGGAACCTTTTCCTACAACATGATGCCTTTTGGCCTAAAGAATGCTGGGGCTACCTATCAAAGAGCTATGATAGCCATTTTTCATGATCTCATCCATAGAATTTTGGAGGATTATGTGGATGATATCTTAGTCAAGTCTCATACCTTCATGGATCATCTTGCTGATCTGGAGAAAGTCTTTGATAGGTTAGCCAAATATCATCTCATGCTGAATCCCAAGAAATGTTTCTTTGGGGTCACATCTAGCAAGCTTCTAGGTTTCATAATTTCTAAACGAGGTATAGAGATTGACCCCAAGAAGGTCAAGGCTATCTTAGACATGCCTCCTCCCCAGACACTGCGACAACTTTGCTCTCTTCAAGGAAAGCTCCAATCTGTTCGGCGCTTCATCTCCCAGCTTGCAGATAAGTGTACACCATTTTCACATTTACTGAAGAAGGATGAGAACTTCAAGTGGGATCCTTTATGTCAGCGCAGCTTCGACCATCTCAAGCAGTATCTCATCAATCCCCCTATCTTGGTTCCACCAGTTCTTGGTCGTCCCCTAATTTTGTACATATCAGCAACACCTACTGCTCTAGGGGCACTTCTAGCACAGCTTGATGACTACAATAAAGAAAGAGCCATCTACTACATCAGTAGAACCCTAGTTGGTTATGAACTCAATTACACTCCTATGGAAAAAGCTTGTTTGGCAGTTGTTTTCTCAACTCAAAAGCTTTGCCATTACATGCTAAGTCATACCATCCAACTAGTCTCCAAGATTGACCCTCTCAAGTATATGCTCTCTAGAACAACACTTACAGGCCGTTTGGCCAAATGGGTTATGCTCCTTAGTGAATTTGACATTCAGTATGTGGATAGAAAGGCAAACAAAGGGCAAGCTATAGCAGATCACCTAGATGATGCACCTCTAATAGATGCTTATCCATTGATCACAGAATTTCCAGATGAGCATATCTGTCTAATTGAAGAACAACCCCCATGGAAACTTTATTTTGATGGCTCATACACATCTCATGGATCAGGGGCAGGAATATTGTTGGTCACACCTCAAGGAGATTACATTCCAAAAGCCTTCAAGCTACAATTCCCTAGCACCAACAATATAGCTGAATATGAGGCCCTCATAGCAGGATTAATGATAGCTGCAGAACGGAACATTGTTGAGCTACAAATCTTTGGCGATTCTCAGCTCATCATCAAGCAAGCCCTAAATGAATATCAAACCAAAGATTAAAAGCTATTACCCTACAAAGAGCTGGTTGATCAGCTAACCTAACATTTTACAAAGCTTAAGTTTACACAAGTGCCTTGAATACAGAACAAAGTAGCAGATGCTATGGCTACTATAGGCTCGCTCTTGGAAATTCCCCAAGCAGCTACACAGTATGAGTTTTTAGTGGAGCAACTCCTCACACCTGCCTATGCGAATGAGGATTCAAATCGTGTTTGTATCTTGGTTGGTCCCCAATCCCCTTGGTACCATGAGATTCATGCTTACCTTAACGATGGTATCATATCCCCTCACCTCACACGTACCCAACGCCAGAACCTCATCCAAAAATCATCCCGCTATGTTATCATAGCCAATACCCTATATCATCGGGGTTATCACGATACTCTCTCTCAATGTTTAGACCAAAATGAGGCCGCGATGGTGTTAAAGGAAGTACACTCTGGACTTTGCGGTGCCCACACGAGTGGTATTGTCCTAGCGCGACAAATCCTTAGAGCAGGCTACTATTGGCCTACCATTGAAGAAGACTCCTGTGACTTTGTCAGAAAGTGTCTCCCATGTCAGCAGCATGCAAATATTGTGCACGCTCCAGCATAGGATCTACAGCCTATTGCACCACCTTGGCCTTTCGCTTGTTGGGGCCTTGATCTAGTTGGAACTATCACACCCCTCTCATCTGATGGACATAAATGGATAATAATAGCTACAGACTATTTCACTAAATGGGTGGAAGCAGTCCCCCTAGTCTCAGCTATAGGAGTTCAAGTCTCCAAGTTCATCTTGTACCACATTGTTTGCCACTTTGGCATGCCATCCACCATCTTCACCGACCACGGAGGTAACTTTGAAAATATCAACATGGAAGAATTATGCACTTCCCTCCACATCCATCATCGCTTTTCTAGACCATATTTCCCACAAGGTAACGGCCAGGCAGAGGCAACTAACAAAACCCTCTTAAAAATTCTAAAGAAAGTTGTCAATGATTCCGGCCATGATTAGCACCTACAAATAAATCCAGCCCTATGGGCCTATCTAACTTCCTTCCGTACATCCACAGGCACAACTCCATACTCCCTAGTCTATGGTGCCAAAGTGGTACTACCTATAGAGGTTGAACTTCCCTCCTTGCGCATATCTTTGCAAGGGAAAATATCAAATGAAGAATATAGAGTAGCTCGACTCACCCAGCTAGATCTCTTACACGAGAAGCAGCAACAAGCCTATGATCATCTCATAGTCTATCAAACTCATCTCAAAAGAAATTTCAACAAGAAGGTGCTTCCATGAAACTTTCAGCCAGGTGACATGGTCCTCAAAGAAAACATGAAAGTCCAAGTAGATCGAGAAAAGAAAGGCAAGTTTGAACCTACATGGCTTGGTCCTTATGTTGTCACTGCTTCCTTTGGCTCTGGAGCTTATCAACTATCTACACCAGAAGGAGAACTCTTGAATGATCCTACTAACATCATTCATCTCAAGAAGTTCTATGCTTGAAGATCCTTGGTATACCAGGCTTTTGCAAAATACAAAAGAAAAAAATAGTAAAGAGAAATAAGCGTCCAATGGTGAAAACTTGGCAATTCAAGCACCTTGGCTAGGTACCTTGGTGAAAACTTGGTAATTTAGGCACCTTGTGTACTAAAGACTAATCCATTATCTATCACTATCCTATCCCTCATCCATTTACCCACCATCCCATAAGACACACTTGCTTGTTCCCTTGGTGTTCCAACCAAATATCCAAAATCTGATGAAGCTTGTAAATACCTCCTGTACAGCTTGTAAATCTTGTACCAAAGCTTGTATTATACCTTGTAAATCTTGTACCATACCTTGTCTATCCGAATCTTGTCCAAGGTTTGTACCATATTCCAGCCTATAAATAATCTTGTATCCTAGCTTGTATACTATCACGTGCACACACAAAACCCCATTTTCACTTAATCTTTTCGCAAACCATCTACCTATCCACCTTTCACCTATTATAGACATCCCATCCTTCACAAACATTTCCATCTCACAAAAACCAAAACATGAAAAAACTTGTACATTTGTAACATATCTTGGTCCATCAGCTTGTACATCCTCTTTAGCTTAGTACCATTGTATTTATCCAGCGTTCGTGTCAGTTCATCCTTGGTCAACATCTTGCACACATCGCACACCTTGGTTAGATATTCCAATGCACCCTTTAGCTAGATTTCCTATCAACAAAGTGTTATCTTTCTTAGTTCAGCTTGCCAGACGCATCACTCATCCAAATCCACCAGCTTAGGTGCTCTCTGATAGGTCCTTGCAGGATATAGCTTTCCTCATGTCTGATCTTGGTCCGTTAGTACCTCGTCCTACCCATCTCATTGGAAAATGGTTCTCTTTTGGATTTTCACTTTCTTTTGATTTGGGATCTTCCCTTTTGGGTCTTGAAGTATCTTTTCCAAGCAATCTCCTTGTTCCCTCCTCAAGGTTGCCACGATCTTCCATATCATGGTATGCTGCGAATGGGGCAATTAGAGCGTAAGGTCTTGATCAGGTCTTTCGTTTGTTTTTCTTTTCTGCTTGAGGGTTCTCCAATGTCATTTCCACGCTGCTTCCTCTAGGATTCATGTATGATGTTGGGGCAATCCTTGTGTGTTTGTTTTGAGTTAGTTTGTCAATCCTCTGGACGGTTGGTGAAAAGGCCTTGATGTTCTTGGTAACCTTGGCAATTAACCAATAGTCCTATAGCAAATCTAGTGCTCAACTACATGGTGGTACTTCTCTTTGAAGTATCCCCCCGCTCAAAAAGCTTCAATGGTTTTCCTTCATCTCCATTATCCCCCATCCATATCCAGCATCCGTCTCTCCTACCCCAGCTTATGCATCAGTATCTCTTTGAATCACTCATCACTCTTAGCTTTAGGGATCCACAATCCTATTCTTAGGGATCCACCAATCCAAATCAACCCACCAAGACTCATCTTTTGAGATCCACAATCCTAGTCCTAGGGATCTCTGAAACCCATCTTCCACCAATCTTAATCTTTGAAATCCTATTGCGTCAGCTTTATAATCCCCTCATCCATCTCCCTATCCTAGATTTCTTTTATAGCGCTCCGCTCCTTCATCCTCCACCTTCCCTAAAGTCTTAAGCTTGCTTCCTCTTGTGCATCTGATTCTCCTTTATCATTCTCCCATAGTGAGAGTTTGAGCTAATTCAGCCCCTTCTCTTTGCCAATCTGAGTCTCCTTGCTCATCCCAAATTCTTGTACTTTTCAAGAAGCCATCGAGCCTCACTTTCTCTCCCCGCTGCCTTGTTAAGGGGGCATCTCACAGCCCATTCTCTCCTCTTCTGCTCTAGCCTTGGGCATCTTATTTTCTTATCTTTGATGCCATGCCACTTGCAGCATCACATCAAAGAGGGGAAAAATGTAGACACCTAAAAATCTGTAGAAAATAAAGTATTTTTATTTTCTGAAAAAGTCCTGATGACATCATCATTTATTAATTAATTAATTTTTTAATTAATTAATTAATTTTTATGCCATTAAATCCCTTTATCTTAATTAAAAATATTTAATTAAGGAATCCCTCCCAAAAATGTTTAAATCTTATTTAAACATTATTTTCTTATTTATTAATTATTTAATTAATAAATTGACCAAAAATCCTAAAATAAATAAAAAATTTATTTTTTGCCCAAAACTTGGCCAATTTCCTTATGACCAATAACCTCTTCCAAAATCTTCTAATCCTTCTTTAATTTCGATTAAAGGCTAATCTCATCATTTCCTACCCCTAACCCCAACTCAAAATATTTAATTAAAATTAAATATTAATCCTCATGTTTATTAAAAAAGTTTTAATAAATATCTCCTCAACCCAAACCCTTGAAATAAATAAAACTTTATTTATTTCTTAAAAATCTAATTTATCCTCATCCTAGGAAATTCTAGACTATTCTAGAAAGTCTTTATCCTCATCCAAAGTCTAGACTCTTCTAGAAGATGTCTTTAAACCTAATCCTAATCCCCTCCTAACCTTGTCACATTCCCTAAACATGGGTTAAGACTTACTAACCCAAGCCAAAGTTAACAAATATCTCCTCCTTCACCCACCCTCATTAAATGCCATCCACTTGCCTATCCCTAAGCTAATCCTAAACCATCCTAATCCATCCTCTAATCATTTGCACAAGCCTAAACAAGCTTAAAACCTTCCTAATCAAGTCCAAGTCGAAATTGCTCTCATCACCCTCAAAATATCTCCACCATAAAACTTTATGAAGTCCACTAGGTCATAAATGACTCTTACAAGCCCTTTTATTGCTCTTACAAGTCATTATGAGGGTCTTTATGAAGATTTTATCCCTTGAGCCTCCTTTGTTGACTCATCCTTCCCCTTTCCTCCATCCTCTCACCATGTGACATGTGTCACTCCTTCATTGGCTATAAGAAAGCACAATCCATGTGCTCTCTTCTCATGCAATCTGAGCCCTCCATGAGCTTTTTCCCATCCTTGCATCTTAGCCCTCAATCCCTCAAGCCTCTTGCCTATAAATTGGATCCTTCCCCTTTGCAAAATAACACAATCCATGAAGTAAAGTTAGAATGCTATTTTGAGAGCTAAATCCATACTAAACCCATCTATCCACACCAAAAATCCACAATCATCCATTGAAGCCTTTGGAAGCATATTGAGCATACATCCTATCCATTTAGATAAAGCTACTCAACAAGAGAGCTTCTTATTGAGAGAGTCCATTAATGGCTCATATTCTCAATTGAGAGCTCATCTTAGTCTATCTTGAGGTTTATGAATTTTGTTTAGTTTGTAGAAGCTTTATTTAAATTTGGTTTCTATTAGCATACTAACATTGCTCATATACAATGAGTAGGATATATGCTTCCTAGTTAACTATGACAATGTTTAGATATATGCAGTTAGACTTTGGATTACATGGGTAAAACCTCTGGCATATGAGGTGAATATTAATAAAATAAATGACATTATTGAGGGTCTCATCATTTAGCCTATGGACTCCAAGGCTACCTATTTTGGAACATGTGAGGAGGCAAAGACAATAATCTCATTTGTGATTTAGATCCCTCAAATTCTAAAGAGAGAAAAGAAAAGGCTAGAGAGAATTGGAAAGAAACTTGGAAAATTAGAATCACTTCTTATGATCACTCAAGGAAATGGTAATGACATATAAGAGGAATATGTAGAAGAAAGTGATGAAGAAGAATCAAAAGATGAACCTCCTAAGAAGAAGGTGAAGACTCCATCTAAACCTCCACCAAAGAGAGCAACAAGGTCAACTTCTGTGATTACAACTACCAAGCCATGAAGGCCAATAAAGAAATTAAGATTTGAGAATAAGGATGATGATGAAGATGAAGATAACACTCTAATAATATCTCTCAAGAAGCCACCACCTACCTTTGAAAAAATACTGGAAATGTTAAAGAAGGAAGTGGAATGGAAGATTTCAAATAATTGAAGTATGAAACAAGAAGCAAAGAGAAGTAGAAGTAGATTGAAGAGGCAATGATTGATAAAATGGAAAAATTGAAATATGACCTCTAAGAACTTAAAGGGAAAGCTCCTAATTCCATACTAAAGGTTGTCTCTCACACTTTGGTCAATTCAATAAAAATAGAGAAAGACATCAAAGATAAGACCTTAAGAAAATTGATGCCTAATCTCTCAAACAAAGAAATCAAGGAGGCAATGTCTAATCATGAAAGTAGATACTACCAAATTTAAAGCTTTCTAAATTTTGTCTAATAATATGTCTATGTATACAGACACACACACATATACATATATGCACATATATGTATATATATGTATATGTATGTATATATCTATATATATATACATACATATAGATATATACATACATATACATACATATACATATATATACATATATGTATATATATATATGTATGTATATGTATGTATATATACATGTACATATATGTATATGTGTGTGTGTGTGTGTGTGTGTGTGTGTGTCTAGAATATGTTATGGAGTCTACAACAAATATGTGGAAAATAATTTTTGATATCAAGGAAGAAGGAGATCTTCTAGAGATTCAAATAATTAAGGATTATGATCCTAAGAACATATCTACATAAGTAATGGCATCGCTTCCTACTACTCCACCTAAGGCAACACCTAAGCCATAAGCCATTGAGTTGAACTCAATTCAACGAAGTAGTGAAGTGAAGTCTATATAACCTTCACTAAGCTCTCTCTTAGAGGTAACTTAGCATCAGACCCCGACAACTTCAATTGAGAAATAGACTCCCATAGTCTCAACCAAGCAGTAGCAGGAGAAGGACTCAGTTGTCAAAGGAAAAGAGATTATTCCTACTTTAACTAACAAGAGAAAAAGAAAAGAGAAGATAGTTGATGACATAGATCTTCATGAGGAGATTGTAATCCAAAATTGTGACCAATCCAATCTATCTGACGAGGAAATGGATATCTTGGGAGAGTTATGAAAGAAAAGAGAAAATCAAAGAATGCTAAGGGTTGAGAGAGATAGAAGCAAAGTTTTGGAAGACATCAAAGAAATATTTGTAATGCTCTATCTATATAGGTAAATGAAAAAGCCCCTATCATTGATCAATTATATTGTACATAAGTTTAATGAGGAAATTAATGGGTAGGACAAACTTCTTATGAAAGCTAAAAGGAACTTTGAGAATGAAGTGCTAGAAAATGTAGCTCAAAAGATAGAAATTGATCAAGTAGAATTATCTACTTTGATTTCTATATTAGAAATTGTTGTAAACAATGTTGTATCTTTATTTGTAAATTTGAATGATTCCACTACTTTACTAGGGAAATAAAAGAGAAATTGGCCAAGATTGTCATGGACTGGAAGGATAGTGAAAATCAGTTGGCACTTAATCCAAGATCCAGTTCCAATCATTTTGTAAAACCCAAAATTTTGATTGATAGATCTGTAAGCAAAATTAATAATAGAAGAGGTGAGAATAAGTGAAATATTGATTTATATACACAGTATGATAATTCCCCACATGGACACCATGCAGAAGAGAATGGATCATGCAAGGGAATTCATGAAAGATACAAATATTTCAATTGTAAATCACATACTTAAGTTATCAGCAAAGATTTGGATTAATCTACACATCTTGAAGGTGCTACAAGATTACTCGGACAAGACTTTGTCTGTAATTTTGAAGGTACACCATGATTTTCTTTTTCATTTTGGTATAACCTTGTAAATTTTTGGCATTTGTAACAAAAACAAGGGGGAAAGTACACAAGGGGAAGTACAATATATGAAGGGGAAAAATATATAAATTAAGATATGTATATGTACAGTAAGAAAGATATGTAAAAAATAGAATTTTTTTTTTTTTGAAAAATCAAAAACAAAATTTTTCAATTCAAATTGAGCTATAGAAAAGAGCATACTCAGAGGGGGAGTTTTACTAAAGTAATTTTGATTTCAAATCTTATGAATGGTAAATATTTTGTCACTAATGCGAAAGTGGGAGATTGTTAATATTATGTCAAGATATATTTCTAATTAGTGTCAAAAAAATTAGTCATGAAGAAAGATAGTAGTAACCGAGTTACCAGTCTGCAATGTTAACCAAGGTCCTAAAGGAACCAAGAAAACAAAATTAACCTTGGATAAAGTTGCAATGTCAATCGAGTTTATAGTTCCCATTGAGCTGTAGTGTCAACCAAGCTGACAACTATTGAGCTCTAGTGACAACTGAGTTGAGAAGAGTATTGTTGTTCTAGTATAATGATCAATTTGGAAGATTAGTCTGAACTAAGAAATATCTAGAAAGTGATTAGTATGAACTAAGCATCTAGTAGTAGCCAAGTTGTAGAGTTAGCCAAGGTGAAAATGTTTCCTAAGTATCTTTAGCATCACTTGAGTAAGCCATTGTACATATTGAGATGACTCAGTAATTGTTTCTAGAATTGTTTATATTGTAGATGACCTATGAAGGAATTATTTGGATAGATATAAGTATGAAGTATTTTTTTTATCCATAGAAGAAAGAAGTAAGTAATTGTATTTGAAGAACATTAGAAAATATGGAAGAGAAGATTTTTTAGAAGGCTATAAGCACTCCAAGGAAAGGAAGAGATTCATCTATCAAAGTTAGGTGATCAGTTTACTTCAAAGGATCTTCATCAAAAATTAGAGTTACACAACAATGATTAATCCACTGATTCATTCTAATAGGTCCATCAGTCCTAAATCATTTAATAGGGTGAACCTAATTACCCTTTGGAGAAACTCCTAATAGAGTACATACTTGATTATATTGCATAAATCCTTTTACAAGGTGGAACTAACAATCCTTATTACTCATAACTGAGTAAGATCACCATTTGTGATCATTTGTAAGCCTTAACATGCCAACTTTATTACTACAGTAGTGAAGCATTGTGGGTGTCATCCACACCCCAATTTTACCTTCTACTTGGAGGGTTTTTGGTTTATCAATTATTGTGTTATCATGTTGTTATTTTACTACTTTATGTTTCTTAAATGCAATTATATTAGACAACTTTAAAAAGTGGATTAAGTATAAGAAGTTCAAGGGGTCTATGATTCACTTCCCTCTCAGTCACCTAGTTTGTATTACATTTCCACTAGGTGTATCATTAATTAATTATCCTTTGTACAACCCATAGCACATAAAGAACCCCATAATGTGTTGATTGTCTTGGAAGACCTAGAAGTTAGTAATGTCATCCAGAGTAGATGGGGAAGCCACAAGCTTTATTGAGAATGTTTTGAGTTTTATTCTTTCCACAAGTTGTAATGCACTAGCATAAATTGCAAGGGCATCAACTACTACATTCTCCTTCTAGAGATAGATCTTGCATTTATGGATTCAAAATTTTCCATCAAGTCCTAAACTCTCTTTTGGTAAGAAAACCATTTTCTATCATTGCAAGAATAGATTGATTTCATTTGTGAAATCACCAACTGAAAGTCTCCTTCAACTATGTGATCTTTGGCATCCTTTTCTAATGAAAAGAGGAGTTAGTGTATCAAGGCTTCATATTATACAACATTAATACTACACATGAATTGTAAACAATATGGATCATACAAGGACCTACCTTTGGGATTCAGTAATTCAATACTTGCTTCAACTCCTAATTTACATTTGGAGCTATCAAACCTAAGTTTTCATATTAGTTATTCTTTTAGTTTCCTCTACTTGTGTTTATTTTTTTAAAGCTTTTCTTTTACTCAAACTTTGAAGGATTGTTTCTTTGGGAACCATTGCATCCTTTCATATGTTGGGCTTGATGAGTCACTAGTGGTTACCCTTGATATAAGGATTGTTTATTTCTTTTGTTCATCTTCAATTTCCTTAATCAACTTTGTGATTTTAGTAGTTTATGGTTTAAGTCAAATGACCACCAAGGTCCAGCCTTGACCTTTCACAAAGCATCTCCTTATAAGAACTTTAATCATCCCTATTAGAGGAGAAGATAAAGCTTCACCATATGAAGAGGTGTAACTATATGAAGCATTTAGATCTTATTTTATTTCCTCTTCATTATTCATGATTTTAGATGTGCATGAGTGACTTGAATTGTCTTTGGGTATTTCACTTGTGGTTTGACTGGTTGTTTAGTTTGTTATCTGAGTTAGTACACAAGCAATTCTTATTTACATTATAAGTACTCAAACTCTGAATGGATTTCCCTATGCAACTTGAAAAATCTTGGAAGGAGTAAGATATTGGGATTTGCTTCTCCCATTAAACACTATAAATTTGAAATCATGATATCTATGAACTATTTCATGATTTCTTCCCACAAGGTAGGATTTTGTGATCCTATTGGGTTATTGTATTTTTTGATTGAAGTTATATCAAGAACCATTACCCTATAAGAGCCTAAGCCTTATTAAAGAAATACTACTTCATTCAAAGGATTATAATCTATGATCATTATCTTTAATTTTGGTTCAATGTCTATTTTAATCTAGTTGTTCAATCCCTTCCAAGGTAGCCATAATTGGGTGAAGTCTATTGAGAACCATTCTCTTAGGCACTGAGTCCATTCTCTGCTTAGTAATAGGTCATATATTTCTTGAATTTATACCACATTTATGCCAATGATATCTTGGATCTGGGAGTTTGTAAACAACCATATGCAAACATCTTTCAACACTCCTATGACCTTCACTTCAATTTTGTTAAGTTGGATCACTATTCTATTTGTCAGTTATGAGGTAACTCCTAACTTCTTAGACATTGAAAGTGACATAATATTGCAAGAGGATCCTAAATCTATGAGGTAATTATGAAGACTTCTTCCAAAGATTATAAGACTAAGAAAGAAAGGGGGCACTTTGGCCTTCTCTTTATACATAGTAGGCATAGCCTTAGAAGTTTTGAGCTATGGTGATACGTTCTTCTAAGGGCTAGCATCAAACATTTTTTCTATATGATCAAGAGCTTTTAATAATGTTTCTCTTTGACTAGGAAAACTTTTTAGCATATTATACATGGAGATATTAGCCTTGGTCCTTTTTAACTCTTCAATGTCACTATACTTTTCATTTGACTTAGCATGATTCTTTAGTATAGTGGGTATGTTTCCTTGTGCTTGAATTTGTTGTCTAGAGAAGGGTTCTATTGTAGGTGTATGATTATTATTCACTCTTGGGTCTAGTGGTGTTGACTATAACCTAGAGGGAATTACATCAATCATGGGTTTAGGGTTTGATTCTTAGTTAAATGGTAATATTCCTATATGCTATAAAAAATGTTTTTATCTGGAATGTACAAATTATCAAATATAAACATCTAATACAAAATATTAATTATAATAGGATATTATATGAAAGTGATATGTTAATCAAAAGTAAACTAACTCTTAATATAAATAATTATAATAAAATAATATTCAACTATTATAAATATAACATGAATATTAAATATATGCATATATTTAATTATATATTATCTTACATATATTTAATAATAAAACTATTATATAGATAAATTGATATATAATAATCTAAACTATAGATTAAACATAAACATAATAATTATATAAATAAATAAATGAACAATAATATCAAATGTAAGTAATGACTTAATTTGGTAATTAAAAGTCACCACTTAGGAACATGACCATTCGATCATACTGGATAGATATATATAAATAATAGGGAGGGGCATTAATAGAGAGAAAGAACAACATAATAAATAACATGGATAATGTTAAGTCAAAAATTGACCATACTACAAGGATGATGGAATGGAATACCAAAACCAACAACAATAAATAGACAATAATATTGAAGGACCAATATTGAACTAAGGAAGCAGTCATGGAAAGAGACGGAGGATGCGTAACTGGAAAATAGTAGAACACGATCAACAATATAATGGAGGGAGATCTAAAATCCTTTTTGAGGAATGAAATGATACTTGTTGTCTTATAATTAAGGATATAGTTTAGTATGTTTTATAACAAATCAATGCTTCAGGGATCTCCCATACACAGCAAATAGTCATTGACAGGAATGTATTGCTGAATAAATCAACCAAAAGTTTTCAATCAAGAAATAAATAGTTGCAATTATGAATTGGATGAATATATAACAATCAACATAATGCTTGATGCACATAATATATCCTTGTTACAGTCACAATCTATTCCTCACATGAAAATAATATACAGATGGAGATTGCTGACTTAACAGTCGGTCTACCACTTATGAACATATGATTGATGTAAGTATCCTCATGATTAGAGGGATACAAAAATAAGCCATAGTAAGCCTAGATAAAATATAAAGATGAAGAACATAAATTATACCCATTAGGAAGAAATAATATACAAGTTAGGCTTCCTGCAATTAGTAGATAAAAAAGACAAAACACGGGAGGAAAACCATTTTCAAATGTAACATATTTCACAATTATGTTGAAGACAATATGTAGAAAGAAATAGTGCCAGTGATACATACTAAACCATCACTAGAAATAAATAGGAGGGTTTAATTACAATGGCATACTCAGCCTCAGTCAAGATTCAAGACCAATCAGGAAAATATGGGCAAAAAAAGATACAAACAAAAGGAAAAGTGCCTAAAAAAGTGAATGACCCCCAAAATGGGTTCATTACACAAGGCTGCAAAAAATGCACTCAAACAAGATAAAATGATTATGTAATAACAATAGTGATTCTTTTTGGAAATATTCAAGACTATGCTAGGTTACTGAGAAGGGAGGGGTGAATCAATAACTTCTAAAAATTCAACAATTTCAACTCTTAATCCAACAATCCAATTAGCATATAATCCATCACATATAATTTGATCTAATTGCATTCATAAGAAAGTAAAAATATGAAAGCATTCATAACATTATGACACAAAGATTTGGTGACCCAAAAGACTTCCAAATAGAAAGTAAAACTGGGTGGGGATGATACCCACAAACTTTAGTAATGTAGTATAAAATTAGCATGTTAAAGCTTACATTGATCACTTTTGATGATCTAACCTATTAGAAGAAATAAGGACTGCTAGGTCCACCTTGTGAAATGATTTACAAACATATTAAGTATGCACTCAATAAAGAGATTTACAAAAGATTGTTAGGTCTACCTTGCAAAAGGATTTGACTGATCCACCTATTAGGATGAAATAGTAGATGAAATTTGATCTACAACTTTCTTTTATGAATGAGATTTCTTTAAGTACTAATCACCTTGTTGTGATAGATATGACTTTTCTACTCCTTATACTGCTGTAGCCTTTGTAATTTTCTCTTCTTTCTTTTCTCTAATTAATTCCACACATACACAGACACTTGGATATGATAGAATACATTACATATGTCAATCCAATTATACAAATTACAAAGTCAACCACAATAAAAGTTAACACAAATATTACAAAGTTGGCCCACATGAAAACACTCAAGTTTTGAGGACTATCTCGATGAGGTTTTGATACTGGACATCCACTATCAATGCTTTGACTCATCATGCACTTGGTAGGCATAGAAGCTCAATCCATACTAATCACTTCCAAGTAGTCTTGAACTCGGTCTACAATGGTGACTCATTAGATACTCTGAAACTTTTCATATAAACTAAATCACCTGTTTACCATGACATGAATTGGTAAACACTCTCAACTCAAGCTTGGTATAAAATGAGTTGCTTGGTTAACATAGAGAAGATCAGTTAACATTGGACTCACATGACATACATTGTGTACTCAGTAAAAACTGCTCAGCTTGGCTTACACTAGTAAACTTGGCATACATTAAGATGCATGGTTTACACTGTTGATCTTCACTATATGTGACTACTTAGTAACCACTAAGATTTGTCCAAAGGACTCAGTGGCAACTATAGAACTCAATGACAATTGAAATATTTGGCAAAAACTAATAGCTATACAAAGATCTCGGTAGCTATATACAATCTAAATAAGTGTGTCTCACTAATAACAAACTTGACTGATATGTCAACAATTCTTTCTCCAATTCATCACAACAACAAACTTTTTCAACATAAGGAAAAAACTAGAATGAAAAGATCACAAAATTGTAACAATGTGATAAAACCATTATCTGAATTCACAAAAAATAACATACTCCAACAAGATTTACTACACTCAGAATGAGAGCATCAATAACATTTATTATTGCATCAAAATATCAGCCCCAAATACATATTACATCTATGTATTTAAAAGAAATACCCTCCTTTTATATTAGGAGTAAGTTCTTTTTTAATGAAAACTCATGCCAAAAACTAATAAAATAAAGCTAATTACATGTAAACTCACTCTCTAAATGGTGCTATGTAGGTCTCCACCCTTATTTATTAAAAATAATGGGTACATGATGATGCATAGGGTCTAGGGTTCTAGTGCTTATCTTCTCCAAATTAGAGTTTAGTCCTTTGGATTGTCTAATCATTCTTCCCTTCTATGTCTTCTTCACCAACCTTGGGCTCTAAGGCCCTTTATCCAACTTGCCTCCTAGGTATAGTTGGGTTGGTGCAAGAATAAAAACAACTTGTTTAGGGACTAGTCCTACTAGCCCTTGCTTACCTTATTCCTTCCCCTAGAAATCCAAACCCCTATATAGGATCTTTCCCACATACTTCTTAGGTCCTTACTGTAATACCCCAAAATTGGCTCATTGCCATGATCACCAATTTTGGTCTATTTTAATCAATCCTAAGACCTATTCTAATAGGCTATTCTCATTCTGATTGTCACTACTTGACTTAATTGTTAGATGCAGAAAAACCTAATATGCATTCATCATATTTCGTATATAATCCCTATAGTACTCACTCATATTAGCTACATTAAACCTATTTGATTTAAATTTAATTTAATAAAAAATATTCATACTTTATTAAATTAAATTATCTCCTAAGGCTAATGTATTACGGTGTTAAATTTATTTAATTTAATAAATATGCTTATTTTAATTAATTAAACAAAATTATTTAATTAAATAGGAAGTCATTCCTAATTAATTAAATGAAATTATTTAATTAAATAGAAAAGGTATTTATGAGAGGATATCTCATTTTATTAAATTAAATATTTGTCCTAAATCTTCTCTTCAATTCTAAATAGAAACTTTGAGTGAACTACTTCTCAAAATTAGAATCAATCCAGTTAACTTGTTCTCTCACTCACAACAAGTTCAATTAACTACTCATCACACTAAGATCAGAAATAGTTCACTTCACCTACACAAAGAAGTTTCCGTCTTAACTGAATCTTTGCTTCAATCTTGATTGTCGATCCGAGTTGATCTCACCCATTGATAGATTCTAGGAATTCTATTTAAGGAACTCATAATTCCTCATTACAGAGGTTGCTATTGAATTACTGTCAGATTGCATACTCACTTTCATAGCTTTATATGTGCTTTTTCTTAATATCATAGTATCATTTAGATTAAACAATGCATACATGTAGTTTAATTTCTTCTAATTCCTTTTTAGATTAATGCTTGCAGTTAATATAGATTAATTGCATAATCATATAGTTGCATTCAAAACCCTTCGTTCTAGATGGTCTAATTACCTGTACCTCAAATTTGAGAGCATAAGTAGGTAAAATCCACTTAGATAGAAGGAAATAGGTCATCTTGTAGGACTCCTCTTGTGTAAACAATCTCATGTTCATTCTAGGATGGATCTTCATATAAAGACCATGTTGAAGTGTGTGTGTTAAAAGAGGCCACATTTCATGCATACACTTACTAGTGTATTTATTACCTTCTATATCCTCCCCAAACCTTTCAAACTCTTTTGGTCATGTTGGCAATCACTTAGTTATCACTACCCACAAGTAAGGCTAATTAGGCCTAATTTGAATTAGGTTTGTTGTCACTATTTTGGTCAAATTCTGAAAATACTTCTACAAAACCCTATGAAAGACCATATGGCTACAAAATATATCACTTAGAACTTCAAGAATACCAATTTATAGAGCTTCAAGTCACCCAAAACCCTAATTTCTCATAGGCTCTATTTTTTAGGCTAGTTTCTAGGCCTCTAGACCAGTTTTAGCAAAAAGCTTCCAATAGCCCTTCAAAGTTCATGTCAACCCCTACAACCAAATTTTCCTTCAAGGAGACATTCTAGGGCTTCCATCCATCCCATTGAATTGGTCATATCAGATCATGGGTGTTTTCTTGAAATACATCTTCACACTATCCTGACTCATCTACTTGAAGCAGTCAAACTAGGACATCACTCCAAAATTGGGAGATCAGTTGCAAAGAAAAAAATGAAAAAAAAAATTCAATATTTACAAATCCTAACCTATAATCCCACAAGGTTTCATACATTTTCAAGCTTGGATGATCATGTTAGAGCCATTTTGGTTCCTAGAACTTTTCAAATGGAAATTCGAAACTAGTCACCTAAAACATAGTATACTTCTTTAACCCCATAATTTAGAAACCAACTTAAATATGCAAAAGAAAGATAAAATAAAACTCTACAATTCCTTGAAGTTATATTATGCAATCCAATCCATACAAATTTGTACAAGAGTGTAAAAAAATTGTAAATGCAAGGAAAAAATTAGATTATATCCATATAGGTTGTTCACCCATGAGGTTTGCAACCAAAATTCATTCAAACCTCCAAAAATATTCATCCCATACTCAAATTTTTGAGAATGAATGGCTAAAAACACCCATTCCTTCATTGAAAACTTCTTGAAAAAATTGCAAAGGTTTCTTGGGCAACTTTTGAGTAGTTTTGCAACTTTTGATCATTTTTCTTTTTGAGTGTTTTAGGAAAGTGGATGCTCCTAGGCCTATCTTAGGACCCTAGTTAGAAACCTTAGGACCCTATAGGTGATTGAACACCCTAGTTTCTCAATCTTAGAAACTTTTGACCCACTTGACAACATTTGATAATATTTTGTCCCCATGAGCAACTTTTTCCCTTACAAGCATATTAGGACAAGTTTGTATCCAAAGGCCATTAGATCATATTAAACTCACACAAAGAATCCTAATTAACCATAAACAACATCTAAACCCAAAAAAATGGAGGTTCTTTTCATGATACTACCATGGGACAAAGAACTCAAGTCCCTTGAGTTATTAGGTCTTCAATGGTGATACCATGTTTTAGCATGTCTACCTTAGTCATCGAAGTAGCTTCTGCATATGGAAATCCTTTCCATTTTACCAAATATGTTTTATAGGTACCCTTACTAGTCTTTTTAATCACCTTGGAGTCCACTATAATATCCAACTATAGAAGTTGAGCAGTGGGTAAAAATTTGACCTAATCATTTTTTCCCAAATCTAAAGGAGCTTGCTGACCAGTATTAGAAGGAAGATCCTATTAGGGAAACATGTCACACATATCGAGTGAGATTCCCAAATAAGGAGGTAGCTCCACTTCATATGCATTCTTACCATACTTGTGTAAGATCTTCAATAGTCCTATCTTTTTCATCAGTAGCTTGGTAGGAACCCCCTTTGGAAGTATTTCTTTTATGATGTAGGAGTATCTTGGGTTGCCTTGTTATCCTACTCATTTTTGTTCATTCTGCAAGTCGATGCCTAGCAGTTCCTTCATGTGCCTAACAATTCCTTCATGTGCTTGGTTACTAAAGCAATTCCTTCATGTACCTATCAATTCCTTCATATTCCTAGCAATTCCTTCACGTTCCTATAAATTCCTTCATATGCTTAGTTATTGTAGCAATTCCTTCATGTGCTTATCATTTCCTTTATGTGCCTAGTTACTATAGCAATTCCTTCATGTACTGAGTTACTGTAGCAATTCGTTCATGTGCCAAGTAACTATAGCAATTCCTTCATGTGCCAAGTTACCCTATGTATGCCTAGTGACTCTTCATGTGTCGATTTACCCAATGTATGTTGAGTGTCAGCATTTGGACATGATTTTTGCAAGCGAACTTGTAGGATTTATTTCAATTGTGATATTTATGTTAAGATATTTTCTTGGGATGTGTCTAGACTAGTTTTTGGTTAGCCTTCCTCTTATCTAATGTTCTAGAATAATTTGTAATTTTTTTTGGCAAGTATATGTAGAGTGTTTAGGCTTAGAGTTAGGCAAGTTTTTAGGAAGAGGAATTTTAGAGAACATAACTGAAACTGCAAATTTGTAGTTGGATCTTTGAATGTGAATGAATATGTAATTGGCCATAACCTAGAAGGCCTTATATATGGGCATGTATGAAGATGTTTTAATGGATCAATAAAAGTATTTCACTCTTCTTCCTCCTTTGGTTGCTATTCTTTAAGTTTTCTTCCATTGTGTTAACTCTTGCAGGGTGGTTTGGATAGTTGGGTGAACCTTTAGCCCTAGTTATATCTATCCTTCCTTGCATTAGTTGGTATTAGAGCTTGAGGTTCATCCTTGTGGAGATTGGATCATGTAGAACCTTAATTTGGATTTGGTTGTAGGGTTGTAGATCTGAGGATTTGACCTATAACTTGTAGAGGGTTATGATCTTGCAGGAGCCTAATTTGTAAAGATGGTTCGTGGTAGAGGAAATAATGTTGATAATGCTATATTGGATCAGTTGAGAGAAATTGTAGCCAAATAAGATGCTATGGAGATAGCCCAGAGGAGAGGAGCATATCTTGATGATGTAAGTGATGATGAAGTAGTAGTACCAAACCATAATTTAGAACCTAAAGAAGATCAAGATGAGGAAAGATTGTTGTGAGTGTTGTTTGGGGAAAATTCAAATCTTGGTCTGGAAGTTGTTTCTTATGATGGAAAATGGGATACCAATGCTATGTTAGATTAGATCTCAATTATGGAGAAGTTCTTTTAGTATGAAAATACTCTTGATAACAGAAAGGTGAAGATTTCTTTCACTAGGTTGAAAGTTCATGCATCACTATGGTGGGAGCACTTGTAAATAGATAGACAAAGGAGAGGAAAGGAGAAGATCAAAACTTGGCCAAAGATGATGAACAAGGTAAAGAAAAAATTCCTCCTTGTTGATTACCAAGCTAGCTTGATGAGAAATATGCAAAATTTGGAACAAAAGGACATGACTGTGAAAGAATATACCATGGAATTCTATAGATTGGACATCAGATTTGGATATGTGGATGATGATGTTGAGTAAATTGCAAGGTACATTAATGGATTGAGATCTAGAATACAAGATGAAATAAGTTTTGTGAAGTTAGAAAGTGTAGAAGAATCATATCAATATTCCTTGAAAGCTGAGGAGATCTTGACAAAGAAGCATGAAAAAAGATAAAGAGGTAGAGGTGGTAGATTCCAGAAAGCCATAGGTATATCTTATGGTGAAGGTGGCAGATTTGACCATTTTATGTAGAATAAAGGCAAGTCTAAATGGAAAAATGATGACAAAGGCAAGACCAAATGGAAAAGTGGTAATTCTTATCAAGGAGGCATTAATTCTTATTGATGAAGAGGTAATTCTTATTCTATGGGTGGATTTCATGATAATTGTTTCAGATGCGGTAAAGAGGGACATAGATCTTTTGAATGTAGATCCTCTGAAAGTGGGCAAGGTAATAGAAATGCTATGATTCAAGGAGATGATGAGGGTTCAAAAAGTGGAATTGAGGCTAAAGAAAATATGATGGTGAGAAGAACCTTATGTAATAAGGGAAGTGATGAGGAACTTGTTTTAAGCATAGGTCTTTTCAAGACAAGATGTAAGATGGCTGGAAAATATTACAAAGTGATCATTGATAGTTGAAGTTCTATGAATCTAGTATCATAAGAGATGCTTATCAAGTTGCAATTGCAAAGGCTAAAACACCACAAACCTTATCATGTTTCATGGATCAAAGATGAACATAAGATATTGGTAAGTGAGCAATGCCTTGTGAAGTTCAAAATTGGACATTACTTTGATGAAGTTTTGTGTGATATTATACCCATGAATTGTTGTCATATTTTTTTGGGTAGACCTTGGCAATATGATAGATATGTTATACATGATGGAAGATTGAGTCAACATACTCTATGGGTAAATGGAAAGAAACATACATTGTTGCCTTTGATTGAAAGTCCATATGAGGTTAGTTGTACTGCAATAAAAATTTGCATGGTTAATGGAAAGTAATTTGAAAAGGAAATGAAAAAGGATCAAGTCTGTTTTGCCATAGTTCTTAGGGGACTGAGTGTTGCTAGTAATGACCAAGTAGAAGAAGTTGGTAATGACAAAGTGATAGTAAAAATTGACAAATTTCTTAATGAGTACAAAGATATTGTTGCTGATGATATTCTTGATGGTTTACCTCTAGTAAGAAGTATAAGTTATTCTATGGATCTGATTCCTAGAGGTAATTTTCCAAACAAAGCACCATATAGATTGACACCTATAGAGAATGAAGAACTTAACAGATAAGTGCATGAGTTGTTACATAAAGGATTGATAGAGAAAAATTGAGTCCATGTGTTATACCTATTGTATTAACACCTAAAAAGAATGGAGAATGAAGAATGTGTATTGATTCCAGAGCTATTAACAAGATCATAGTGAAATATAGGTTTCCTATGCCAATGATGGATGACATAATAGATTGTTTGAGTGGAGCAAAGTATTTTACAAAGATTGATTTGAAGAGTGGCTATCATAAGATTAGAATTAGAGAAGGTGATGAATGGAAGACTGCTTTCAAGACAAAAGGTGGTTTGTATGAATGGTTGGTTATGCCTTTTGGTTTGAGTAATGCATTTAGTATTTTCATGAGGTTAATGAATAAAGTTCTGAAAAGATTTTTGGGTAAGTTTGTGATTTTTATTTTGATGATATTATGATATTTAGCAAGACTAAGGAAGAACATCTTGAGAATATTAGACAAGTATTGTTGAATTTGATAGAGGGAAAGTTGCTAATTAATCCAAAAAACTGTTCTTTCATGCAAGAGGAAATTATGTATTTAGGATTTGTGATTTTAGCTGATGGTTTGAAGATGAATCTTGAGAAGGTTAAAGAAATTTTGGAATGGCCTACACTTGAGATTGTGGGTGAGGTATGATCATTTCATGGTTTGGCAAGGTTTTACAAAAATTTTATAAAGAATTTCAGTTTTTTTTGTAATGCTCTCACTAAGACAATGAGGGGAGATAAAAAGGACTTCAAGTGGACACATGGAGCTGATAAGAGTTTTGAGACTTTGAAACAAAAGGTTGCTAAATTACCTGTATTAGCTTTACCATATTTCAACAAAGTATTTCAAGTTGAATGTGATGCAAGTGGTAATGCAATAGGAGCTATATTAAGTCAAGAAGGTAAACCTGTTGCTTTCTTTAGTAAAAAGTTGAATGATGCTAAAAGGAAATATTTTGTGTCTAATCAAAAATTTTATGCTATTTTCCAAGTATTGAAGAAGTGGAGACATATTTGATTCCTAAAGAGTTTTTATTGTATAGTAATCACAAAGCTTTACAATGCGTAGGAAGTCAACATAAATTGAATCAAGGACATATGAAGTGGGTTGAGTACTTGTAGAGTTTTAAATTTGTGATCAAGCATAAGAGTGAAGTTTTAATAGCTACTAATGCATTGAGTAGAAGACATTCTTTTTTGATTGAAATGAAGGTTGAAGTTCTTGGTTTTGATGAAATGGAAGAGTTGTATGATGCTGATCCTAATTTTTCTGAAGTGTGGAGAGACTGCAAAGCACCAAATCTGACAAATCACATAAGTAAGTATGATGAGTATTTTATTCAAGAAGGTGTTGATGTTTGAAAATGTTACCAGTTTCCAATTACCCAGATGAGAATATGACACATCTAGGGGAAGCTAACTCCCATCTTCAACACATCATTTTAGACACCAAGCCAACTATAAGGTTTGACCCTTCTTCACTTTAGGCTCTGCAAGACCTAGGCAGGTGAACCTTAGATTCAATAAATATGGTATCAGTGCAAAAACATATCCCTAAATCTATTAAAGTAGATAAAATTCTTTATTTCTCCTAATGACTTATGAAATGAGATAAATCTCCAGTAGCTAAATGCAAAACCATGGAGTTCATAAGATGAGTGAGGGCATCACATTTAGGTTCTTCAACATGAAAGGGAAAGAAAATTTGATTAATAATGTTGATATCAGCAAGACCCAAGTATGAGCAACATAATTGAATGATCCTGTCTCTGATCAGTGCTTTATCTATTGGGAAATTAAATGAATTACAACTGTACATCTTATTGAAATCTTTGACATAATTCCTACATCAAGATCCTTGATCTATCTTTCACTTTGTGAACAAACATCTGCTTTAGATTTAAATCTCATACTCAAAATATCCCATCACTAAATCTACAAACCCTATGATAAAAACCAAGCAATTACATGACTCTTTGTTCCATAAGAAAGAAATTTCAATCACATACATCCTTAAATAGAATGCAACCTAATTCATGCTCTTTGGTCACAAAATAGAAGAAATTATAGATCCATAAATAGGAGACAAGATTTAGACTGAACTTAAAACATTTGCTGTATTTTATTCATTCTCCTTGAAAATGAATGCATGAAAGATGTACAGAAACTAACTCACAAATCACCTAACAAATCTAAACTATTTGCATAAAACATAAACTATTATTCAATACAAGAGAGAATGTTGGGTGTGTGGTTTTCATAGCCTGAGAAAAGCTCCAAGAACTAGAAATTAAAAACCCACCAACAACCATTTTTAGATAAGAAGAAAGAATATGTATGAAGAAAGCAATTCCAGGATTGAATTTGCAATTGACATGTGTCCCTTTAGAATTCTCCTCAAGAAGCTGAAAATAATCTCTCTACCTTCTCTCCTCAACTGCCAAGATCAAATCCTTTCATTTTACCTCTCAAAAGCATCAAAATATCTCAGAAACCTAATGATGAAAGGATGTAATTGATTTTGGTGTTAAAATGAATTCATGGTAAAAGTGAAAAACTAGTTACAATATGACCTCCAAAATGCAAGAAGACAGTTTAAATTTGATGTTCTCTACATTCAGATCCCAACAAGCCTTTAAAACTGCCCTTTAACCAACTCTGATGATCAATGTTGAAATTTGCCTGTTCTATTGAGAATGCCTTAGATTTTATAAATTGGCTTATAGACTAAACCAGTAAGTGCTTGTGCAAAAACTGACTTCATAGTTGAAAAATTCAGATTCTCTCGGTTTTGGCAATATATAAAATTGCATATTTTTCTTAATAGAAACCTCTTAAATCTCAATTTGAAAAATACCCCTCTATTATAACTATCAGGTTTACACTGCTTTTAAATTTTAAATTTTCAAAAATTAAAAAAATTTCTAAAGTTCAAACTTTAGAAAAAACCCCCTTTGATTTTAAAACTTTGAACGTGCACTTAAACATGGGAAAATGATTAAAATATTTGATATTTTCATTACTTTCATTTTTCTCTTTAACTCCATTTGGGTCAACCAAACTTTGACTAACTACCACGTGACACTCTTTGATTGGTCCACCCTTGTCCAATCACCTTGTACATCATAGCCACATCACCATCTAAGTAGGCCTAATGCCACATGTTGCATGCCTGCTTGCTCGCATTTTCTAACTGGCATGCATCTTTGAAATGCGAGATTACACTAATTGTTGGATCATGACACATGTCATGATTTGAGCACTTCCCACCTAAAATTTCTCTAGAGTGCCACCTCACTACGCGTAGGATCTACTTTGACACGTGTCAAAATCTTGCATTCCTGCACTTTTAACTAGTGAGCACTTTGGTTTTGCGAGCGTGCACCAGCCCTCCAATCTTTCCACATGTCAAAATCTCATGTGATCTCCATTCTTGGTGCCATGTCATCGCACTTGCATCTTTGTTTAAAATTTGTGATGTCATTGCTTCCAACTATCACATCAAGGTTGGCTATAGGGCCCACAATGCATGCTTGTGGCTTCAAAAGCCTCTTGTCTTAAGACATTATGCTTACGGTGTGCATTAGTATTTAAATATCAAAGTATCCCCCCACATAGGCAATGTGGGATACATGTTTAAATGAAAACTCTTCCCCGTTTTGCGTGAATGACTATCTCTTTGCATTTTCTAGCTTGCTTTAAAATGTGGGGGTCCATTCTAAATGCCTCTACCCCTGCTACTCTTTCTAGCTATTGTTCTAGTCTTTTTCTAAACATGTCTATGGCTTTCTCTTAGTCAACTCCCTCCTCTTTCACACCTCATGGAAACACTATTTTATCACAATAAAAACTTTAGCGTAGCACAAGGGTCTATATATTTGCATAAAAAAGTTTTTCCTGCCATAGACAACCCTGACACTCCATCTCTAATCATATTTACTTTGGCTGTGGTATTCTTCCCTTCGTCTAGCATGACTCTTCGTCTTTCATTCATGCCTGGGAGTGTGATATTGCTACTATGTATTTTCTTCCCTATTTGCATGAAGCTACCTAAGCATGGGCTCTTTTATATGTCCCCAACCTTCAAAGTGCAGAAAATGTGTTGGAGGAACTCAAAAAGAATAAGAACCATGTTTTTTCTGATATTTCCTTGATGTCATGGATGATTTATGCCTGTGGATCTGCATTCTCTGTCAAAACGTGGATTGCCTACAAGTTTCCTCTTCCCCCATGCCTTTGCCTAGACACTCTTAAATGCATAAAAATGGTTTTATTTTGATCTTCAAAATTTTATTTCAAAACACTTGTGACTCCATTTATGTTGTGCCGTAAATATATGGTTCTAAAATTTAAAAGCAATGTATAATTCTCAAATGTAGGAGTTTACACAAATGCCAATATATTTTAAAATGAATTTATCTTTAAAACTAGATAGTAGAAAATTGTTTCAATCACTTCTATAGGAAACATTGGCAAAGCTATTACTATCAAGACTCTGACTGATGAAATTAGTCGGGCCCCAAAGTAGGTCCGGCTAAAAAAATTTCAATTTTGAACAACTGATATTGCAAATCAATCCATCGATCATCTTGAACTATCTGAAATCAAATTTGATCACAAATTCGCCACAGGAAAACTTATTTTAATCATTTTTGCACCACTATGAAATTTGTGTTTGGAGGCTTGCCAACTAGCCTTAAAAACGGACTTAATCAAGTAATTAGGCCACAAAAATCGGCATGAGTGTCCAATCTTGCACACTCTACCATACTACAAATTCTTAACCCATGAAAAATTCCTAGCCAAAATATTTTAATCGCCGAATGTCCATACTTCAAATATCTTGCAGGCAAACGGTGTTAAAAAACATAAAGTGGGCTCAGGTTCGACATTATAAATTGGGTTATTGATCACTTGGGGTTCTAAAAACTAGGGTATAGGTTCTTTTCCATGAGAAGAATATAATTCTACGTTTTGCGCTCATGACAAATCACAAGATGCATTTTGCAAATTTTCAAAAATAGGCACTTGGAAATTTTAAACTGGCAAATCTGTCAAAAAGTAATTTTTGGCAAATGGACGGACATAAGAAAGTATGCAAATGAATTTTTCATGACTTGGGAATTGGCATACTTCAAGGACTGTTAGGACACAACACAATGGTACAATCCATTTAGGCTAGCAAATCACAAGATCAAAGTTATAACATGCCAAACAGGGGAACAGATCAATATGGATACCTTAGCCGTAACAAAACAATGTAAACTGGATTTTTAATCATGTTAGCAAACTGACCAAATGGATTTTTTATTATCTCAAAAGTGGAACATATGAAGTTTCTAACCCCTAAAACACAATGCAAAAATAATTTTTTCATTTGGGTCAATTGGGTCAAAGATATTATTGGTCAAACAGGGCTTCCCAAAATTGTGAACAACTACACAAATGCCAGAAATAGTAAATGACTCATTTTGAGGGGTTCAAAACCTAGTCAAATGGATTCAAAATGACTTGAAACTTAGAACATAGGTTCTTTGATATGCATATTAAATATCCCCAAAGTATCCAGTCATGAAACATTACTAGGTGCGAGATATTCAGATGCAAACAAGGCCTACTGTCGCTATTTGACATGGGTAGAATTGCAAATCTTGATGCTAGCTCAAAATGGGACTTCCCCGAATGATTTGAAATGAAAATTGAACCTCATGAAACAAGTGGACATGCTAAATGGTGTAATCACCTAAAAATGGTTACCTAGACCATAAACCCCCTTCTAGCATTTATTGCTAATGTTACTAAGCGTTTGATCACAAAAATAAAGTAAAATCAATTTATTTGATTTTAACCTATAATTTGATCATCATAATCTAAAACCATATTTGATTAAAAGAATTTTCTCCCTTTTATTTCATATATAATGTTAGAATTCTTTAGAATAATGAATCAGTTATTCAAGGTCCAAATGCCCTAATAATATTTTTTCATAGATTATAGTGAATCCATAAACTTTTCATCCATTCAAGCTTAAATCAATCATCCTTAGAAAATTACAGTAAATCAATATGTAGAGATAAAACATGTAAGATCAACACATGACACAGTGATTTACATGGAAACCCAATTTGGGAAAAACCACCAGTAACATGCTACTTGATTTTCACTCTTCTAAAGTGATGTCCTGTTAAAGGCCTTCCCTATTAAAGGCTTACAACACGCTATTAAATGTGACCTTGTTAGAGGATTTCACCATACTATTAGGCATGGGCTTGGTCAAAGGACTTTAGAACATTCACTTGGAATGTCACCCTGTTAAAGGATTTACAACATGGCTATTAAAACGACCTAAGTCCATAGGATTTAAACTATCTGTTACAATTGCTAGAGAGTAACAATAATGACTTTTTGATCTGATACAACTTACAACATATCTTGTAGATTTGGATCACAATTTAGTTTAGTCCTTTTGCTTGGCTTTAATCACTTTAGCTCTGATAGCTTGTCATCTCAAGCTTCATCTCTTTAAGTCTTCTTACTCATCATACCAATGCAACCATATATGTAGTCATCTGTTGAAGTAGAGTAACTGTGCTTTCTTACTCCTTAGCACCTCCTTCAGCACTTTATGCTTTCATGCTTGACCTCCTCTCTCTTTTTGCTTCGTAGCCTTATGACTCCTTAAATAGAAATATGGATTTCCTTTGCCACTCGATTCTCCTTCTCCAACTTTAGGGTTTCAAATAGATTAGGTAAGATACAATGTATCTACCCCATATCTTTCTCTTATCTAGAAACTTCATCTAGAGTCCAGTTGTATTCTTCAAAAAAAAAAAGTTCTACATGGTGTTTTGTGCCACCAGCTCATCACTCTTGTCTTCTATTTGGTTCACAGAATTCAAGATAACAACCTTGTCGGCTTGAATCTTTGGATTTTGAAATAATGCAACAAATCGACACTATTAGTTTACTGATGCTCAAAATCTTTGTGTTACTCGACACTTGTATTTGCTCAGCACCTGATCTTTGCTCGGCATCTGATCTTTACTTGGCATCTTATCTTTACTTGGCATCTAAAGATCACTCAACATCTGATATTTACTCAGCATCTGACATTCACTCGACACTTGTTGTCTTGACTCAACACTTGAAGATCACTCGGCATCTGAAGTTGAACTTGCTCGACTTCAACTAGGAATCTGTTCAACACTAACTTGCTTTCTCAGCTCTCTCTCTCTAATGAACTTAGTTAGGCTTTACAAATGACTTAGCTAAAAATTTATATCTTTGATATGTTTCAGTGTGCCCATTCTCTGTCTTAGAGTATGTCGTCAATACACTTTTTCATCAATGGCTTAGCTGATGCTTATACTTCATTACAACATCATAACTTCAACCTTTCTCTAGGTGTTCTAGTTACATCTTATTGATTGCCTCCTCCTTGTCAATCAACCAATTGATAGTATTTGGATCACTAAAGCAATTGTCATTCCTGCAAGTAGAAAATTTAACATCAATGACAAAACAATGATTGAGAACATTCTTTACCAATTCCATTAATTTTTATATATGATCTCTTCAGTCATTTCCAACAATCTCCCTCATGATCTTTTCAATCAATTCCAACATATAATTCTCAAAAATCCATCCACACATTTATTATTTCATAAATAAAAGAAATGCATTTTTGTCTACAAATAAGCTCTCTATTTTGACAAAATATTTTGTCTACACATGAAGGTGTAATTTTCCACGTGTAAAGCCTTTTATTTTGACAAAATATTTTGTCTACACATGAAAGTGTACTTTTCCATGTGTAGAGCCTTCTATTTTGACAAAATATTTTGTCTACACATGAGAGTGTAATTTTGCATGTGTTGAGAAGCCTCCCATTTTGACAAAACAAAATCATATTCTACAAAAAATGCATAATTTTCTATAAGTGGAGTCTTTTATTTTGACTAAGGACATTTTAATGTCAAAAATTAGGTAAGGATTATTCTCCACCCTTGATTAACCATTTCTTGTCTTTTGATCTGAACCATCCAATTTTTTTTAAAAAGAGGGCTCTCTCCTCATATGAAGACACTCTTGAATATTGTTATGTTGCAGGTTTTCTTAGAGCTTATGGAGAACTTCTCATTTCTTGTCTCATTCTTTCATAAACTTCATATTAGTCTTAAGATCATATTGCATATTAATGTAGTTTCTTTGCAAATAGTTAGATCACATAGCTTAATAGTTGGATTTGTAACATTCCCATATCATTTTAGCATGGCTTGCATTGCGCATCTCATCCTAATATAGTTTCATTTTTGCATTGCATGATCCAAGAGTTCTTTGACACTAGCACTCTTGCTCTTGTCTAAAGAATCTCCCACTTTGTGATTTACTAGCAAAGGCTATGTTTCTAAGGCTCAACTGAGAGCGCTTATATGCTCATTTGTATGCCCCTTGCACTCCATGACTAGAAATCTCTAAGCCGACATCTAAGCATTCCAATCTCATGGAATACCTTGGATAGAAGGGTTTAGAGTATTACACAAATACAATGTACAAATGGAAGGTGTTAGAAATATTAAACACCTCTTGGGGCTCAAAATTATAGCTGGGTACAAACTCATCAAAAAGACATTTATAGGGCTCAATTTCTCAATGGTACTCAAAATAAAGGCTACAATTTTGAGTCTCAAAAGAAGGTATGTTATTTAAATGTACTCAGTTGTGTATTCCTAAAAGTTCTATGAGGTTGAATCTGATTAAGGAAAAGCATAGTGGTTGATTAGCTAGATATTTTGGAATTGATAAGACATTGAGTTTGTTGAAAGAGAAGTATTATTGGCCACAAATGTATAAGGATGTTCAGAAATTTGTAAAGAGTTGTAGAGTTTGTCAATTTGCAAAAGGGGTGAGTCAAAGTACTGGTCTATATACACCTTTTACTGTTCCTAAGAAACCTTGGACTGACATCAGTATGAGTTTTGTTCTTGGATTGCCTAAGATAGTGAAAGGGTATGATTCTATATTTGTTGTAGTGGATAAATTTTCTAAGATGGCTAATTTCATACCATGTAAGAAGACATCAGATGCTAAGCATGTTGCTAAACTTGTCTTTAAAAATATTGTGAGATTGCATGGATTACCAAGAAGTATTATTTCTGATAGAGATAGTATGTTTGTTGGTTATTTTTGGAAGACTTTGTGGAAGAAGATGGGTAATGAGCTAAAGTTTACTTCAACATTCCATCCATAGATAGTGTAGTGCCTGCCCCTAGTTCGCATTTTGTTATTGTTGCTGAACTCTTTTAGAGCTAGTTTTATGTTGTTGGTTAGCAACATTCTTTTGAGATTATCAGATATTGTGCTATGGATTTAGTGTATTATGTGATGAGATTACTTAGAATTTATATTTCAAGTATGCATGATGATTATTTTTAGTGCTTTTAGTTATTAATGATGATTAGTAAGATGATTTACCATATGTGTTTTCTTATGGATACTTACCCCATACTTGCATGTGTATGGTGTGCGTGTTTGCTTTGTGTGTTTGCTTTTGTATGGTGTGTCTGATGTGTTTAAAGAAGAGAGTTGTAGTCACCTGCTAGTCAGGATCTACACGATGCACCACTTCTTGCCATTGCCTATTTAGTTTAGTATATATTGTGTTTGTACATGCATGGTTTTTATTCAGGTTGCAGGTACCGGGTATCGACTTTTCAAATTTTTTCAAGATGAGTGTACCCTATCATATTATCTTAATGATAAGAGAGGGGAGATAAATTCTCAAGTCCAAATCCCTACCCTTTAAGCCATCCATCCTAATTGAAAATTAGGACAAGTATCTGAGTTGAGTACCCTCTGAATGCGTCAGATGACATAATTCGTGATATTAAACCCTTTAGATTTATTTTGTATGATTTTTTCTATGATGGGTTTTCATATTTTATCTTGGAGGTCTATGGTGAATTTTCCATTAATAAAGTCTTAACAAATAGATTTAATTAATAAATTATTTATTTGAAAAAATTAATAAAATATCATGATCTTTGATATTTTGATTGTGATTAATTAAATGTGAATTATTGAGGTAAGGAATTAAATAAAAGAAAATTAGAAATTAAAATTAATAATAATTATAAAATAATAATAAAGTAATAAATAAAATAATAATAATAAAAGTTATAAAAATTAAAATGAAAGTTATAAAATTAAAATAGAAATTATTTAAAAAGTAAATTGGAGTTATAAGCTTGCATGGGAATTAACATGTGTCAACAACACGGAGGTTAGTGCATCAATTAAGCACAAGGTGTCTACAACTCTATGACTCATCAAAAAGGTTGGAAAAGACCCATGCTTAGTTGGTGACACCTTCTAGCTGTTTCAAGAAGCATTCTAAAGGTTTCTTGAGATCTCTTTATATTTAGGCATTCATAGAAGCTTAGGGATATAGCATGGAGAGCAATTGGAGCATTGGAGGACTCAATAACTCTGAAGAAGGGAGCTTGCTCTGCAATTTTTTTGAGGAAGAGCGAATTAGCATCAGAATCCGGCACTTCTTGTCACATGGGAATTTCGGTTGGCTTGGATCATGGAGAAATTTGTGAATGTTGGAGAAGGAAGGGATTTTCTATGGACTTCTGAGGCATGGCAAATTAGCATCAGTGTCCAGGTGCACTCGTGATATTCTCATATTCCCTTTGCACTATTTCTCTTCCTGTCTTCATCATATTTTTTTATGTGTCTGAATACTCTTTGTGATTGAATCTACAATTAAATTTTAAAATGGTTTGAAGATTTATGGCCAAATCCATTAGTGAAATTATTGGATAAATTTAGAGAACAATTATTTAAGAGGAAATTCTTAATTCATCACAAATTGACCTGTCACTGCCCCTTGGATAGACCCGAACTCAGTCATTCATAAATTTTTATTATGATCAAATTTATTCGATCGCTCTAGTCAGAATTGGTGCAACTTGGCCCTCTCCAACATATTTAAATTTCAGTTCGATCCAACAGTTCATCAGGGAGATATGGCCATCGTACTGGGACTATTTTATTCAAGGACATATATTTCTCCATTTTCCATAACCAAGAGTTCTTTATGCTTAAACTTCACAAAAATAATATATCAAAGCATGGAATGAATTAAGATATTATTACAATATGGCCTTAGTAGAATCTTATTAATATGCATTAGTTTTATATGGTTTATTATCTAATCTAATTAAATCAAATTTAATTAAGATTAGTTAATAGTAGAAGAAGTGTAATTAATTATTAGTCAATCTAAGTAAATGGATTTTTAAATCAGAGAAAATCAAAAGAAAAAAGATTTTAATATAGTTTATATAGTGGACTTTTTATAATGTATATTAAATAATATTTAATATATATTAAATAATTTAGAGATGGTAATTTTATATTACGTTTTTAAATGTGGAGACTTTAACGATATTGGATTTAATTGACAAGGGTCAAAATCATTGTTATAACATTTAATAACCTAGTTATAATCTGAATTGTTAATACGTTATAATTATTGATATACCTTAATGGTATTAAGAGTTAACTAATAAAGCTTATGTAAAATTCTCTAGATCGATTAATAATAGTTTTGATGAGTTTATTATTTATTAATGTTTGTTGGGTCTAACAAACTATTAATAAATAATAGTATAAATAGTTTAAATAGTTATCAATTAATATGATCAGAGTTAATCTAGAAGAGATTAGTTAATGATTGAAGTACTGTAAAAGATATTAATCAAATTGAATTGGTTAATAATTTGGAGGAGTATCAATTAACTGAATCAACGTACATAGGGGAAACTTATTTGAGATAATAATACTTGGTATTGGGAATTTATTATAACTTGTTATTATTAAAATATAAATGGGAACTTTGTTGAAGAGTGATGAATTTGGTTAGTATAGAATTATTAATAATATTTCCAATATAGCTTGTTATTAATTATTAACAAGATTATTATTATTATTGAATTCTTAATATGATCATTTGAGTATTGAATTATAGTTGACTTTCGACTTATAGAATTCTAGTTGGTTATTAGTCAACTGATATTAATTGGAACGTTGCTATGGTTATGCAATTATTAATTAAATCAATTAATGAGAGTTAATTAGATTTAATTTATAATTAAGTTATGTAATAGAGATCTAATTGACATAATTCTTTTAACGAGATTGTAGATTATCTATATCAAAGTTGATAAGTCTTATGACTTGAATTATGACTTTAGATATTATATGGTTGTTAATGATGATAACGATTAAATTAAAAGAATCAAACTTTAGTAATACTTAATTAAGTTTCTAATTGGAAACTAATAAGATGTAATAGGTCATGGATGGTGTACCTATGTTAATGGATTGAGATAAATAAAGTTATCTTCTTCTTATTCGAAGATTGATAATTGGTTCTTTTATAAATGAATAATGGTCCTTTGATTATGTTGAAATGTAGAAGTAATATTAAGGGAGAGTTATCCAATTAGTACTATGGATCTTAGCAAATAAAGCAAATGATTTAATAAGTAAATATTTATCCTTAGGTTATTCTTAGAATGTAATTCTTAATAATGGAAGGATAATGCTATTGGGGAACAAATGGGTTGACTTGTAGGTCAAATAATGAAACTTAGACACTTGAGGTATACTTGCAAACAGAAAACTGGAAACCCCTACACATTATTCAACTATGTGATTTTAGTAAACCAAAACATGTGTTTGCATCGTGTATTCTATATGCTTCTTGTTTTGGGTTTTGGGTTGACTAGTGTTGACCAGTCCTAGGCTGTTACCAGAGGCTCGGGGGTTATGAGATGTGTTGGCATGTTGATCTTATTTGGTCTCGATCTTTATAAGCCCAACCATGGTAATGTGATCGTGTGCTCTATGAAATTTTTGTATTTATTGATTGTTATTGTTCATTAGTCTTCATGAGTGAAGCTGAGATATATGTGTATGAGACACTTGAGCTAATCATTTTTGATTCATTGATCAGTTATCCTTGGATTATTTTCTAGTCGCCATGATGGGATTGAAATGTGGATTTATTTCTTGATGATGTCATGTTGTGACATGTTTGACTCAACCATTTTGGAGTCTTCGATCACTATAATTTTGAGATATTCTTGGTTGCTTGTTGAGAACCAATGGATACTTATGATTGTCAGTGATGCCTTCAGTTGCCAACAAAGAACTGTTGTGGTCATGATTTTCTATGGATGCTTTTTTTCAGATGCTCATGGAGATTTGATGATTCTTATCTTGGAGATTTGATGATTCTTATTATGAATATTTGATGCTTATATTATGGATATTTGATGATTCTTTTTATGGATTATCTTTTGGATTTTCTTTACAGTCGCTTGCACATGATTGTGGTGATTTTATGATTCCATGAGCTTAGGGTAGGTTATCTACTTGTAGTGTTGGGAAGTGGCTTGCAATGGGGGCCAAGGCCCTAAGTGGCTGCCAGGGTAACTCATTGTAAGTTGGTTAATAAGTGATAACATTTACACACTAAATGGAGATTAAATGAACCTAAAAAGATAATTGTTGATGTTCTCGCCCATGCCTTGAGCGCTTGTATAGGCTAGGATGGGAGTAGTGAGAATGCATGGTTGCGACCTTGCATTCCGTAGTATACCTCGTCAGTATGAGAGGATACTAGTGGCCGCATGAGATCAGTATGGACCCATGGACTTTAGCTAACTACCAGGGTAAATTGTACGTGATAAATGTGATGACACTTTCTCGCTTGCATAGTAGGTTTCCTACATGTCATTGTGTGCCTTTAAGAATTAGATGTCGATTTTGTGTGATGGAACCCTTGAGTAGTATACTTTTAGGATTCCTGGACTTATAGAGATTTGTGCTTTGTGAATTGATAGCCTGTTTGGGACTTGAGATTATCTCCTCAGCACAGTGGGAGTGGACCACTTAGGTTCCACGCGGTTGGGTGGTAGTGTATTTTTCACTCTTATAATTTGAGATCCGTCTGAGACACCGTGGCTGATGCTTTCTTGGTTGGTATTTATCTTCATTATGTTCTTGGATCATTATGATAGATGATATACCTTATGATAGATGTATTTACTGGTATGTTCCTTACATTGATGATTTGCATATGTTAGTTGATGATTTATTATGCTTTACTTTGCATGTTAGTAGGATTTTTTTAGGAGTGACATTCCTACTATGATAATACCGATGATCTCTTTGGTGCTTTGGAATGTTACGTACGGAGGGATGGCTAGGATCCACGATGGTCTAATGATGCTATTTACTTTTGGGAGGAACCATGCACTTAGTTATTTATGATGATGATGTATCATGCATTGTTTATAGTTTCATTTACTTTTATTGCATTATGGATTAATATTGGATGATGATGTACTTTATTTACATGGATGCTTTATTCTTTTAAGCTTTTCATACCCTGTAACATGTACAGTCGATGATTGAGCAATCTAAAATGTAATTACAAAAAAAGGACACTTGTATGTAGTTTAAGAATGTTAGTTGTATCATTGTTATTTCATAAGGATGTGATGTTAGATGAATAGTTAATTTAGATGTAATGCTACGTTAAGGGATCCATGAAGAATGTAATCTGCTATGTTATGATTACTTTCAGTTGGATGTTACTATTGCTTCCACGAATGTTATGAATGGTTTATCTATCATGTTTAAAAAAAATAAAATTGTTTGGTAAACTTAGTGTAATTCTTTGGATCCCTTGGTGGGGCATTACAGATAGAGGTTGTGAATAGAAGCTAATGCAGGAGCATCCAGAGGTATAATGGCAATCCTATGTCAACCAAAAAAATGTACTTAGACTTAGTTTTTGTTACATGTGTTTTCATTTCTGGATATCCATTTGGGTCAAATAAAGGTTCCAACTCTCACAGTTCCACTATCAGTGTTCTAAGATAGAGTATTTAAACACCTTGGGATACATGTAAATGCACAAGATGACTCCTACTAAAACTGAGGAGCTAAATAGACAAGTTCAGGAGCTATTGAGGAAGGGATTGATTCGGGAGAGCCTGAGTCTATGTGTAGTACCTGTAGTACTAGCACCAAAGAAGGATGGAGAGTGGAGGATGTGTATAGACTCTCAAGCTATAAATAGGATAACCATAAAGTATCAGTTTCCTTTGCCAAGAATGGATGATCTGATGGATTGCTTGAGTGGAGCTCAGTACTTCACAAAGATAGATCTCAAGAGTGGCTATCATCAGATATAAATTTGAGAAGGAGATGAGTGGAAAATAGCCTTCAAGACCAAGGAGGGTCTTTATGAGTGGTTAGTCATGCCCTTTGGATTGACGAATGCCCCGAGCACCTTCATGCAACTTATGAATGAGGTACTTAAGAAGTTCTTGGAAAAATTTATTATTGTCTATTTGGATGATATTTTAATTTTTAGTAAGACTTTGGAAGAACATTTATTGCATATTTGTAGTGTCCTTGAAAGGTTAAGGGAAGAGAAACTGTTAATTAATTTGAAGAAGTGTATCTTTGCAAATAGGGAGTTAGTCTACTTAGGGTTTGTTATATCACTTGAAGGTCTCAAAATGGATCCAGAGAAGGTAAAAGCCATCTTGGAATGGCCTACTCCAAGGTATGCTACTGAGGTAAGATCATTTTATGGTCTGGTTAGTTTTTACAAAAAGTTTATTAAGAATTTCAGTGGCATATGTGCACCCCTGGCTGACACAATAAGAGGGGATAGAAAAGAGTTCAAATGGACTGTGACAACTGCAAGAAGTTTTGAATTGTTGAAGAAGAAGGTGATAGAACAACCTATGTTGGCACTTCCAAATTTTAGAAAGGTGTTCCAGGTGGATTGTGATGCTAGTGGTAGTGCTATTGGAGCTGTATTGAGTCAAGAAGGTAATCCTATTGCATATTTTAGTGAAAAATTGAATGATGTGAAAAAGAAGTATTCTGTTTATGATCAAGAGTTCTATGTAATAGTTCAGGCCTTAAAGAAATGGAGGCATTATTTATTGCCAAATTAATTTGTTTTGTATACTGATCATCAGGCATTACAGTACCTAAATAGCCAAGGTAAATTGAATTAGAGGTATATGAAGTGGGTAGAATTCTTGCAGAGCTATACATTTTTTTTGAAGCATAGAAGTGGAAAATCTAACAACGTTGCAGATGCACTAAGTAGGAGACAATTGTTTCTTACAGTAATGCAGGTTGAAGTAGTTGGGTTGGATGAACTCAAGAATCTATATCTTGAGGATCTTGATTTTGATCAAGCATGGAAAGCTTGCAAAGAGCCTATTGCTGTAGAGAGAACCAAGTGGCTAGACTATCTGATTCAGGATGGTATGTTGTTCAAAGGCAGTCAATTATGCATTCCAAGGAGTTCCATGAGGAAAAATTTGATTAAGGAGAAACATAGTGGAGGGATGGCAGGACATTTTGGTCAAGATAAGACCATTTCCATTCTTAGAGAACATTATTTTTGGCCTCAGATTTCACAGGATGTGAAGAAGTTTCTATAGAGTTGTTAGATTTGTCAAGTTGCCAAGGGATTTAGTCACAATACTGGACTTTATCAGCCATTGTCTATTCCATCAAAACCATGGGAGGACATAAGTATGGATTTTGTTCTTAGATTGCTAAGGACACAAAGGGGTAATGACTCAATATTTGTGGTGGTTGATAGGTTCTCGAAAATGGCACATTTCATTCCATGCCACAAAACTCATTATGCTATCCATATTGCAGACTTGTTTTTTAGAGAGGTGGTTAGACTACATGGTCTTCCAAGGAGTATAGTTTCTGACAGAGATACTAAATTTGTGGGGTATTTCTAGAGGACATTGTGGAAGAAGTTGAGAACAGACTTGAAATTCAGTTCCACACATCACACGTAGACTGACGGCCAAACAAAAGTGGTAAATAGAAGTCTAGGCAATTTGCTGAGATGTTTAGTTGGGGATAAGTCCAAGGGGTAGGATTTGATTCTACCACAAGTAGAGTTTTCTTACAATAACTCTATCAATAGGAGTACTGAAAAATCACCATTCCAAATTGTATATGGAAGTAGCCCAAGGACTGCACTAGAATTGAGGAAGATAGAGAAAGGGGAGAGGACAAGTGTTGAAGCTGAAGAATTTTCTGAACATATCAAGCATCTACATGAGGAGGTTCAGGCACACATTACCAAGATGAATCAAGAGTATAAAGCTAGGGCTGATCAAAGGTGAAGACATAAGAAATTCCAAGTAGGGGATCTAGTCATGGTATACTTACAAAAAGAAAGATTTCCAGCCAGTACTTACAACAAGTTGAAAATGAAGAAATTTGGTCCTTGCCAAACTCTGAAGAAACATGACTCAGGAAATACATATGAGGTGGAGTTGCCAGATGTTATTCACATTTCTCCTATTTTCAACATTGTAGACTTAACAAAGTATCATGATGATGGTGCAGATGAGGAGCTAATGTTAGAGCCATGTCCAATTCCTACTTCTAAGAAGGAGGAGATAGAAGACATTCTAGATCATCGTGTGGGTAGGAGTACCAAAAATAGGCAGTATGAAGAGTATTTGGTCAAGTGGAAAGGATGGCCGATAGAGGACTCAACTTGGATTTCAGTAGCTGAGGTTTTCCATTTGGGATTTCCTCTACCATTCATAATGTGATAGGGTCACTTTTCAATCTACCTTGGGTGTCTGATGTAGGAGCATTTAGAGGTATAAGGGCAATCTTTTGTCAACCAAAAAAAATGTACTTAGACTTAGTTTCTGTTACATGTGTTTTCATTTTTGGATACCCATTTGGGTCAAATAAAAGTTCCAACTCTCATAGTTCCACTATCAGTGTTCTAGGATATAGTATTTGAAAACCTTGGGATACGTGTAAATGCCAAAAAAATAAGAGTATGTAATTGAGCCATCATTTTGGTGAACTAGAAGGTGTAAATTGGTTGAAAGATTGTAATTGTAATTTAGAGTATTCCAGAAAAAGAATTAGGTCAAAAGGCCCCATGGTTTGAAAGTTATTGTAATTTTTTTGATTTTTGGAGACCTCCTAAGAAGGCTTCAAAGTCAGGATAGGGGCCTTAAATGACCTCAAATAGGGCAAAAAAATGGGGGTTGATCAAAGCTGGTCCATAGAGCTATAGAGAACTTCGAGAGCTTTTTGGAAATGTAAACGGTTCATCAATCAGAGCTACAGTTCAAAAATTATGCCTCCTGGAAGTTTAGTTACTGTTTCTAGATTCTTCTAGATTTGCGTCGACTTCTAAAGCAGCTTTTGGAGCCTTCTATTTGGTCGGTGGATGCCAACTAGCACTTTCTAGAATGTACTCCAAATCTTTAAACCTTCGGGGTCTATTTAAGAACATTTCTGGCATTGTAAAAGGCAATTCGGAGTGGAGTTTGAGAGAAAGTACTAAAAAGAGAAATTATCTCTAGACTTATACTATTGTAAGCCCTTAGGGCATGTTTTGAAGTTTATTTTCTCCGTACTAAATGTATTAGCTTATTTAAAAAGTTAATAAAGTTTCCCTTTCCTATTGTGTCCATTCTGTGCTTGGGTTGTGTCCCCATCAGAAGCTTGGGTAATTTGTTGAGATGTTTAGTTGGGAATAAGCCAAGTAATTCATAGATGGTATTGGCACAAGTTGAATTTGTATAATAGGAGTATAGGGAAGACACTTTTGAGATTGTTACCAGAATGCATCCTAGAGGTATATCAGATTTGAGAGATGTTGTAGGTGAAGAAAAGAGAAGTACTGTAGGAGAAAATTTGCTAATTTTATTGAGTTTTTACATAAGGAAGTGAAGTTAAGGTTGGAACAATGTAATCAAAAGTATAAAGAGAATGCTGATCAGTCTAGAAGACACCATGATTTTTAAGTTGGTGATGAGGTGATGGTTCATCTAAAGAAAGGAAGATTCCTAGTTGGAACATATAGTAAGATAAAGATGAAGAAATTTGGACCTTGTAAGATCTTGAAGAAGTTTGATAGTGGTAATACTTATGAAGTTGAGCTACTTGATGACATGGATATATCTCCTATATTCAATATTGCTGATTTGTATAAGTATCATGAGTCAGAGGATGAATTTATTGTATTAGATGATTATTCTAAGAAGTAGATTGAAGAAGTTGAGTAGATATTGGATTAGAGAGTTGGCAAGAGAACAAGAGGAAAATATTACTATGAATATTTAGTGAAGTAGATTAACAGACCTATTGAAGATACTTCATAGATTTCTCAATTTGTGTTAGATTCTACTTAGGTTATGACATGTCCATGATTTAGGAGAATCATTTCTTTCAACCCCAGTTGTCTAATGCAGGAGCATCTTGGGTTGCCTTGTTATCCTACTCATTTTTGTTCATTCTATAAGTTGTTGCCTAGCAATTCCTTCATGTGCCTAGCAGCTCCTTCATGCACTTAGCAATTTCTTCATGTTCCTAGTTACTATAGCAATTCCTTCATGTGCCTAGAAATCCCTTTACATGCCTAGTTACTTTAGCAGTTCCTTCATGTGCCTAGCAATTTCTTTATGTGCCTAGCAATTCCTTCATGTGCCTTGTAATTCATTCATGTGCCAAGTTATTGTAGCAATTCCTTCATGTGCCAAGTTACCAGTGTATGTCAAGTGACTCTTCATGTGCTAAGTTACCTAGTGTATGCCGAGTGTTACCATTTGGACATGATTTCTACTAGCCAACTTGCGAGATTTATTTTGATTGTGACATTTATGTTAAGATCTTTTCTTGGGATGTGTCTAGATAATTGTTGGGTTAGCCTTCCTCTTATGTAATATTCTAGAATAATCTGTAAGTCATTTTGGCAAGTATATGTAGAGTGTTTAGACTTAGAGTTAGGCAAGTTTTTGGGAAGAGGAATTCTGGAGAACAAAACTGAAAGTGCAAATTTGTAGTTGGATCTTTGAATGTGAATGTATATGTAATTGGCTATAACCTAGAAGGCCTTATAGCTGGGCATGTATGAAGATGTTTTGATGAATTAATATAAGTATTTCACTCTTCTTCCTCCTTTGGTTGTTGTTCTTTATGTTTGCTTCCATTGTGTTAACTCTTGCAGGGTGGTTTGGATAGCTGGGTGAGCCTTTGGCCCTAGTTATCTCTATCCTTCCTTGCATTAGTTTTTTTTTTATAAGTTTGGTAAGTACCAAATCTCCCACCTTGAATTGTATATCACTCCTTGACTTATCTATCCTGGTTTTGTATTTTTCAACTTGGTGTTGCAAAGTCTTCCTAACTTGGTTATGAAGTTCCTTCATCTACTCTGCAAAGGATTATCCCTGGGCACTCCTTCTATCCCTCAAGGTAAGGTCTCTCAACTCCATGGTCCCTCTTGTAGTAACCCCATAAACTATTTCAAATGGGCTCTTTCTAGTACTCCTATTGATAGAGTCATTATAGGGATATTCTACTTGTTCTATAATATGATCCCATGACTTTCCATGCTGTTTAGTCAAACATACGATTAGGTTACATAGAGATTTTTTTACTACCTCAATTTGTCCATCTGACTAAGGGTGATAGGATGGAGAGAAAGATAAGCTTATTCCTAACATTTTCCAAAGAGTTCTTCAAAAGTAGCTTACAAAATTACTATCCAGCTCATCACTATGTTGAGTGGCAATCCATGGATTCTTACTATGTCTTTGAATAAAAGTCTTGCAATGTATGAAGCATCATTGGTTTTTATGCAAGGAATGAAATGTGACATCTTGGTAAACCTTTCCAACACTACAAACACACTGTCATCTCCTCTTGGTGTCTTAGGTAGTCTCAAAACAAAGTCCATTCTTAGGCTCACCTAAGGTGTCTATGGTATGGACAGAGGCTAGTATAATCTAGTGTTGCCACTATGTCCCTTGGCTCTTTGGCATATCTAAAAGTGTTCCAATTTTTTTTGACATATATCTGAAGTTTAGGCTAATAGTGATATTGGAGCCAACTAGTGAAAACTAGATATTGCATCATATTTAGAAGGTTAAAAACCCTAAAATTGACTTTTATTTCATCAAAATCAAACATCTGAGGTTAAAGCTAGAGTCAATTGATTTTTGGAGGTGTGGCGATGGAAATTTAGGAAAAATAATTATGGAGGTTGTTTAAGATCTTTGTTCTTGAATTTTTCTACAACTCATAAATCCCAAATTTTTCAACTTCAAAGGCTTAGCTTAGGCTCATCTGGACACATATTTATGTGCTATTTGTTTTGAGAATACATAATTTTTTGTCTACTTTCTAGATCTAATATTAGTTTGGACTAGTTTTGAGTAGATATAGTACTTTTAGAAATTGGTCTCATTTTGGCCTATTGACACTTGTAATTAATTAGATCCCTAAGAGGTCTTGTGTCTTATCTTGTTGAGTCTAATATAGTTTCATATTTATTGTTGTAACTATCAAAATCAAAAGTCCATTTATGCCCTAAATTGGCGAGTGGCCTATTGTAAATGCACTAAGTATAAAGTGCCAAATCATACATTAAGGTTGGAGGTGAGGGGGTGGTTTCATTGATTATTTTTAAATTTTAAGGGGTGCATACATATATTGATCTCATGGAGTTTTGTTTCACATGTTAGTTTGGTGTTAGATTGAGGTTGAAAAAGAAGAACTATTAGAAATGGAGTGCCTTGATAATTGATCATCTAAGAAGAGAGCATAAGGAAGTATTTTCTTATCTATGTTCCAAAGAACTGCCCTCTTCCATTGATCTAACTCCTATTAAAATAATTTTAGATGTCATTTTTTTCAATCTTAATGTTGATGGTTTAGCTATCATTGGAAAGGCAATTGAATGGTATGACATTTGGATGTGACTTTGGAAAGCATATAGAGATCCTATAGTTCCTCTATTTCTAGAAGACATTCTATCTTCAGGCACTCTAGTTATCGTACCTTCAACTCTAGTTTTGATCATACCTCCTAATGCTCCTATTGCTTCTACTGATCAAGTTTTAGTCATAGATGCTCCTAATTCAGTGCAGTAGGAAACACCATGTCTTCCTATTTTAGCTTCATGGGATGACTTCCTTCTAGATATTTGACATAGGACAAAGGGGTGAATAACTAGGTCCAAAGGCTCACCCAGCTATCCAAACCACCCTGCAAGAGTTAACAAAATGAAAGCAAATAGAAGGGACAACAACCAAAGGAGGAGAAGAAAGAAATACTTTTATCGATTCATCAAAATATCTTCATACATGCCCAGCTAAAGGCCTTTTAGGTTACGACCAAATACAAATACAACTTCTAGATCCATGATCTAGCTTCAAATTCATATTCTAAACTCATATATTGTTCTTTCTAAACTCTCTCTCTCTCCTAACTCTAAGCCTAAACACCCTATTTATACTTGCCAAAATGGCTTACAAAACATTCTAAAACATAGAGAAGCCACAAATCAGCAATCAGCAAACATAACTACCTATACATAAATTAAATGTGAGTAGAGTTAGCCCAAGCTAGAACCAGACACAAACAACTCGGCAAACATAGGGAAACTCGGTAGCCATTGGAACTCGGTAGCAATTGGCACTCGGCAGCAACTAGAACTCGATGGCAACTGGAACTCGGTAGCAAGTGGAACTTGGTAGCAACTAAAGCTCAGTAGCAACTAGAACTTGGTGGCAACTAGAACTCTATAGCAAATAGAAACTCAATAGCAACTAGAGCTTGGTAGGAACTAGAACTAGGTAGCATCTAGAAACTAGAACTCGATAGCAACTAGAAATTGGAACTCAGTAGCAACTGGAACTCGATAGATACTAACAGAATGAACAAAATGTGTAGGATTACAAGGAAAACCCAAGATGCTCCTGCATCAAATAACCAAGGTTGGAGAAAAATGATTCTCTTGAATCATGAAAGTGTCAAAACCTAAGCTAAATCCAACGTAGATTGAGAAATCCATGTAGCATCTTCAATAGGTCTATTCTTCCACTTCACGAAATATTCACAGTAATCTTTTCCTCTTGTACTCTTACCAACTCTCTGATCTAGTATCTATTCAATTTCTTCAATCCACTTCTTAGAATAATCTTCTAATACAAAAACTTCATCATCTGACTTGTGATACTTATACAAATCAACAATATTGAATATAGGAGATATATCCACGTCATCAGGTAACTCAACTTCATAAGCATTACCACTATCAAACTTCTTCAAGATCTTACAAGGTCCAAATTTTTTCATCTTTAGCTTACTATATGTTCCAACTAGGAATCTTCCTTTCTTTAGATGAACCATTACCTCATCACTAGCTTGAAAATCATGGTGTCTTCTAGACTGATCAGCATTCTCCTTATACTTATGATTGCTTTGTTCCAACCTCAACTTCACTTCTTTATGCAAGGACTCGATAAAATTAGCAAATTCTTCTCCTGCAGTGCTTTTCTTTTCTTCATCAGCAACATCTCTCAAATCTAATATACCTCTAGGATGCAGTCTAGTAACAATCTAAAAAGTTGTCTTCCCCGTACTCCTATTCACAGAATTATTATATGCAAATTTAACTTGTGCCAATACCATCTCCCAATTACTTGGCTTATTCCCAAATAAATATCTTAGCAAATTTCCCAAGACTCTATTCAAAACCTCTATCTATCCATCTATCTGTGGATGGAACGTAGAACTGAACTTTAGCTCAGTATCCATCTTCTTCCATAAAGTCTTCCAAAAATAACCAACAAACTTACTATCTCTGTCTAAAATAATACTTATTGGTAATCCATGCAATCTCACAATCTCTTTAAAGAAAAGTTTAGCAAAATGCTCAGCATCTAATGTCTTCTTACATGGTATGAAATGAGCCATCTTAGAAAATCCATCCACTACAACAAATATAGAATCATACCCCTTCATTGTTTTAGGAAATCCAAGAACAAAATCCATACTCTTGTCAGTCCAAGGTTTCTTAGGAATAGTAATAGGTGTATACAAACCAGTATCTTGACTCACTCCCTTTGCAACTTGACAAACTCCACAACTCTTTACAAATTTCTAAACATCCTTATACATTTGTGGCCAATAATACTTCTCTTTTAGCAAACTCAATGTCTTATCAATTCCAAAATGTCTAGCTAATCCACTACTATGGTTTTCCTTAATCAAATTCAACCTCATAGGACTTGTAGGAATACACAACAGAATACCTTTGAATAAAATACCTTCTTGAATGAAATATTCATCGTACTTACTTATGTGGTTTGTCAGATTTGGTGCTCTACACTCTCTCCATGCCTCAAAAAAATTAGGATCAACATCATACAACTCTTTCATTTAATCAAAACCAAGAACTTCAACCTTCATTTCAGTCAACAAAGAATGTCTTCTACTCAATGCATCAACAACTTTGTTAGTAACTCCACTCTTATGCTTGATCACGAATGTAAAACTTTACAAATACTCAACCCACTTCATATGTCTTTGATTCAATTTATTTTTACTTCCCAACTTTTGTAAAGCTTTATGATCAGTATACAACACAAACTCCCTAGGAATCAAATAATTTCTCCACTTCTTCAATGGTTGAACAATGGCACAAAATTCTTGATCATACATAGAATAATTCCTTTTAGCATCATTCAACTTTTCACTAAAGAAAGCAACAAGCTTACCTTCTTGACTTAATACAGCTCCTATTGCATTACCACTTGCATCATATTCAACTTGAAATACTTTGTTGAAGTCAAGTAAAGCCAATACAGGTAATTCACCAACCTTTTGTTTCAAAGTCTCAAAAATCTTATTAGCTCCATGTGTCCACTTGAATTCCTTTTTATCCCCCCTCATTGTTTTAGTCATAGCATTACAAACAACACTAAAATTCTTTATAAACTTTCTATAAAAATTAGCCAAACCATGAAATGATCTTACCTCACCCTCATTCTTAGGTGTAGGCCATTCCAAAATTGCTTTAACCTTCTCAGGATCCATCCTCAATCCATCAGATGAGATCACAAATCCAAAATACACAATCTCCTCTTGCATAAAAGAACACTTTTTCAGATTAATCAACAACTTTTCCTCTTTCAACCTTTGCAATACTTGTCTAATATGTTTAATATGTTCTTCCTTAGTCTTGCTGAATATTAGAATATCATCCAAATAAACAATCAAAAACTTACTGCAAAAATCTTTTCAGAACTTCATTCATTAACCTCATGAAAGTACTAGGTGCATTAGTAAAACGAAAAGGCATAACCAACCATTCATAGAGACCATCTTTTCTCTTGAAAGCAGTCTTCCATTCATCACATTCTCTAATTTTGATTTGATGATAGCCACTATTCAAATCAATCTTGGTAAAATTCTTTGCTCCACTTAAACAATCTATTATGTCATCCATCCTTGGCATAATAAACCTATATTTCGCTGTTATCTTGTTAATGGCTCTGGAATTAGTACAAATTCTCCATTATCCATTCTTTATAGGTGCTAATATAATAGGTACAACACATGGACTCAAGCTTTCTTTGATCAAACCTTTCTGTAACAACTCATGCACTTGTCTGTTAAGTTCTTCATTCTCTTCAAGTGTCAATCTATATGGTGCTTTGTTTGGCAAACTAGCTCCAGGGATCAGGTCCATACAATGACTTATACTTCTTACTGGAGGTAAGCCATTAGGAATATCATCAACAATAATTTCTTTATACTCATTCAACAACTTTGTAATTTCTTCTGGCACTTGGTCAATACTACCATCTGTCATTCGGTCACCACTGACTAGCACTCAGTTAACACTACTCGATTTTCTTGGAATTATAGAAAAAAAAAACTTGATTCTTTTTCATTTCCTTTTCAAATTGTTTCCCATTAACCATGCAAATTTTTATAGTAGTACAATTAACCTCATCTGGATTTTCGATCAAAGGCAACAATGTTTGTTTCTTCCCATTTACCCAAAGAGTTTATTGATTCAATCTTCCATCATGTATAACATATCTATCATATTGCCAAGGTCTACCCAACAAAATATGACAACAATCCATGGGCATAATATGACACAAAACTTCATCAAAGTAATGTCCAATTTTGAACTTCACAAGGCATTTCTCACTTACCAATATCTTATGCTCATCTTTGATCCATGAAACATGATAAAGTTTGGGATGTTTTAGCCTCTGCAACTATAACTTTGTAACCAGCTCTTGTGATGCCAAATTTGTAGAACTTCCACTGTCAATGATTACTTTACAACATTTTCTAGCCATCTTACATCTTGTCTTGAAAAGAATTCTCCTTAAAATAGGTTCCTCATCACCTCCCTTATTACATAAGGTTCTTCTCACCATCAAATTTTCTCCAGCATTAGGTCCACTTGGTGAACCCTCATCATCTTCTTGAATCACAACATTTCTATTGCCCTGCCTACTTTCAAAGGATCTACATTCAAAAGATCTATGTACCTCTTTACCACATCTAAAACAATTACCATGAAATCCACCTCTAGATTAGGAATTACCTCTTCCTTGATAAGAACTAGTGCCTCCTCGATAAGAATTACCACTTTCCATTCGATCTTGCCTTTATCATCATTCTTCCATTCAGATTTGTCTTTATCCTACATAGAACTTTCAGATTGGCCACCTTCACCATCAGCTCTACCTCAGCCTCTCTGGAATCTGCCACCTCTACCTCTCTATCTTTGTTCATGCTTCTTGGTCAAGATCTCCTCAGCCTTAAAGGCATATTGGTATGCTTCTTTCACACTTTCCAACTTCACAAAACTTATCTCATCTTGTATTCCAAATCTCAATCCATTAGTGTACCTTGAAATTTCCTCAACATCATCATCATCCACATGTCCAGATCTGGTGTTGAATCTATAGAATTCCTCAGTATACTCTTTCATAGTCATGTCTTTTTGCTTGAAATTTTGCATATTTCTCAACAAGCTAACTTGGTAATTAGCGGGAAGGAATTTTTTCTTTACCTTGTTTTCCATCTTTGGCCAAGTTCTAATATTCTCCTTTCCTCTCCTTTGTCTATCAGTTTGCAAGTGCTCCCACCATAGTGATGCATGACCTTTCAGCCTAGTAACTACAATCTTCACCTTTCTATTATCAGGAGTGTTTTCATACTCAAAGAACTTCACCATATCAGAGATTCAATCCATTTTTGTCGAATTTTCCATCATAAGGAACAACTTCTACAATAGGCTTTGAATTCACTCTATACAATACTCTCAACAATCTTACTTCATCTTGGTCCTCTTCAAGTTCTTGATTAGGGTTTGGTGTTGCTGCTTCATCATCACTTACATTATCAAGATGTGCTCCTCTCCTCTGAGCTATCTCCACAACATCTAATCCTGCTATAATTTTTCTCAACTGATCCAATATAGCATTATCAACATTATTTCCTCTACCATGAACTATCTTTACAAATTAGGTTCCTTCAAGATCGTAACCCTCTGCAAGTTATGGTTTAAATCCATAGATCTAGCACCCTACAAACAAATCCAAAATAGGGTTCTAACGATCCAATGTCCAAAAGGATGAACCTCAAGCTCTGATACCAAGTGACGTAGGCAAAGGGTGAATAACTAGGGCCAAAGGCTCACTCAGCTATCCAAACCACCCTACAAGAGTTAATACAATGGAAGCAAACATAAGGGACAACAACCAAAGGAGGAGAAGAAAGAAATACTTTTATTGATTCATCAAAATATCTTTATACATGCCTAGCTAAAGGCCTTTTAGGCTACAACCAAATACAAATACAAATTCCAGATCCACAATCCAGCTTCAAATTCACATTTCCAGACTCATATCTTGTTCTTTCTAAACTCTCTCTCTCTCTCTCTCTCTCTCTCTCTCTCTCTCTCTCTCTCTCTCTCTCTCTCTCCTTCTCTCCTAACTCTAAGCCTAAACACCCTATTTATACTTGCCAAAATGGCTTATAAAAAATTCTAGAACATAGAGAAGCCACAAGTTGGCTCTCAGCAAACATAACTACCTATACCAAAATTAAATGTGAGTAGAGTTGGCCCAAGCTAGAACCAGACATAGAAAACTTGGCAAACATAGGGAAACTCAGTAGCCACTAGAACTCGGTAGCAACTAGCACTCGGTAGCAATTGGAACTCGGTAGAAACTAGAACTTAGTAGCAACTAACACTTAGTAGCAACTGGAACTCAGTAGCAACTAGAACTTGATAGTAATTGGAAACACAGTAACAACTGGAGCTCGATAGCAACTAGAAACTGGAACTTGGTAGCAACTAGAAACTAGAATTTGGTAGCAACTGGAACTTGATAGCAATTGACAAAATGAACAAGATGTGTAGGATTACAAGGAAAACCCAAGATGCTCCTGCATCAATATTCTAGGAATATTTGTGGAGTCATACATTGAATATGTAGGAGACATCATTTATGAAATCAATCTTCTCTTTATTAAGGAGACTTCTTCACTTGTTGCAAGGGAACACTCTAACCCTCAACCACCTGAGCTTTCTTTCGAGACTGACTTAATTGTGGACATTTCTTTACATCAACTGGAGGAGAACCCTTTTTACTTTAGAGGAGAAATATTAGTCCTTGGAGGTTATTGTTGTGGTCTCCAAAACATATGCCCCATTCCTTACTAGGAATGGGGACTCCCTACTTTTTTCAACTCTCGAACTCATAGTTCGGGAGTTGGGAGAAGAAAACTTGGTTAAATAAGTTAGAATTTTAGAGTCAAAAAACCCAAAAAATAAAAAAATAAAAAATAAAAATAATTAATTTAAAAAAATAAAAATAAAATAAAATAAAATTTCTCGTGCGCATGTGCATCGAAGCATGCATGCTTTACAAAAAGAAAGGGGGTTATAAAACCCCCCCCTCCCCTTCTTACTTGTTCATTTTTTAGAAGGGCAAAGAGGGAGAGGTATGGAGAACCACTCCCCCCACCTCAATTTTTTTTCCCACTCAAACTACAGCACACACCCATGGGAGGAAGCTCGCGTGGTCATCGCCACCGTGCCCCTTTTCGTTGCACGATGTGACGTGATGCACACCGCCACCTCCGCTACACCCTTTTGGGTGTGCGATGATTACCGCTATGTGCACCCTATTGGGCTGTGGCACCTCTCACCCCCTCCCTTCTTTTGGGCAATCATGGTGGCACATGTCGCCCTCATACAGACACTAGTGCATGATGACCACTGCTGCGAGCGCCGAATTGCACTATAGTGCCTCTCACCCCCTCCCCTCTTTTGGGCACATGTAGTAGTGCACGTCACCCTCATATAGACCCTAGCCATGCATGCTACCATGCCTCTGTTTGCTTAAAGAATAAATTTGACAACTGAGTGTCAATACACTTAACCAAGATCAAGAATAGGTGCCGAGTGCAATAGATGCCGAGTAATCTTCAGGTGTCGAGTAAAGTGTAGGTGCCGAGTAAAGTGTAAATGCCAAGTAAAGTGTAGGTGCCGAGTAAAGTGTAAATGCCGAGTGAAGATTAGGTGCCGAGTAAAGTTTAGATGTCGAGTAACACAGTTTTGTGTAAGTGCTGAGTAACTTAGTAGAACAGCATGTGTCGAGCAATAGAAATATTTCAGGAGCCGACTAATCCAGGATATCAGCATAAGAGTTTGGAATCGAACAAACTATGATGAAAATAATCTTTACGGCCGACATAAGGAAATCTCGAAGGATTTAATGATCAGATCGAATCTTTTATATTTCCTATGTAATTTGCATGCAGCCAATAAGAAAAATGATAAAGGCATGCAACCAATCAGCAAAAGATAAGTATTAAGTGGAAATGAAGATTGAATATGGATCGTAGATCCAGACCTAACCCTAAATCCTCGAATGTCTTTATAAGGAAGATGATATTTCATAGAGAAGATATGTAGAGAAGGAGATGATGAAGATGATGATATAGAGGAGAAGATATAGAGTGATTGATATACTATTTTCAAAAGTGAAAGATATCAGATCACAAAGGATCAAGATCAGATGAAGCAGAACAGAGCCAACATTCAGCAATCAAGGATTGTAAACTATCAGGTTCATTTTACCTAATACTTTCTAGCCATTGTATTAGCATGGAAATCCTATGGTGATAGGTTAGCTTAACAGCTATTTCATTGATCCTAGAGATAGGTGATTAAATCCTTTAACAGGGTGACACTTCATGTTAAGTGTTTGCAAATCCTCTAGCCAGGTCACTATTGACAATATTGCTGCAGTAATTTTTGTGGGTATCATCCCCACCCCAATTTTACCTTCTTATTCCTGGAGGGTTTCTAGGTTACCAATTTTAGGTGTTATGTGTTATTGATGCATGTGTTAGTTTCATGTTTACTTAATGTATTTACATGCATGCAATTTATTTCCACATAAAAGTTTTATAGGACAAATTTTAGTACTTCTGATTCACCCCCCCCTCTCATAAGTACTCTTTCCACATTTGAATATTCCAACAATTGGTATCAGAGCATTACCAGGTTCTCATAAGGAAAATTTTAACAGCTTGGAGGAAAAGATCTAGAGATGGAAGCTTTCAAACTTGGAAAGATCATTGAAAATTAGGTGATAGATGTGCAACTTGCTCTGCATAGCTTGGAGGAATTTAGAATCAATTTGAGAAACTCATTAAAAAAAAGGAAAGATCTGGCCATAGCTGAGAATGATATACACTACAAGGAAATTGATAGCACCAACATATTTTCCAATAGAGATACCAAAGAGTTTGATGCAGCAATAGCAGAACTGATGGAGAAAAAAAAAATTCAAGCAGAAGAGATTAGATCTCTCAAGATGGAACATGAATCATAGGCCATAATGATACATGAAATTATAGAACAAAAGAAAAGAGCAGTTGATGATAAGGTCATGATGGAAAATGACAAAAGGAATCTTGCAAACAGACTTGAAGAAAAATGTACTGAACTGACAAGGATCTCAAACATGCAGATGGATACACTTGCTCAAATGATGAACCTTCATCATGAACTCAATGTGAAGGACATTGCGATCTCTACTCTGAAGATGCAGAATGAATTGAACAGAGAAAAAGAGGTAGCAAAAAATCTCAACAAGTCAAGTGAAGCCATCAAGTATTTTGAACAGTTGCTGAAAACTCCAAGATCTACCCATGATACATTAGGACTTGGTTACAATAGCACTGAAGTTGGAGAATCATCAAAAAGTGCTGAAAAAAGAAGTGACAAAGGTAAGAATACTAAACCCACTTGTCATTATTGTAATAAGAAGGGACATACTACTAATGTGTGCAAGAGCAGAAGATTCAATCAACCAAACACACCCAAGAGTAAGAGTTTCTGTCACAAGTGAAACATGCAAGGACATATGACACAAGATTGCAGATCTAATTTCACAAGGACTCAGAGATTTGATGGACATTGTTATAATTTCAATAAGTATGGGCATAGGGCATTTGAATACAGATCAAAACCTATGTGGACATCAAATCAACCAGCAAAAATAGAAGGAAAAGAAAGTCATCATCATTGGGATTACAATACCAGGTACAGTTGTCATTATTGTCAAGAATATGGACATACACCACAAAACTGCATAAGAACACATTTCAGAGGGAACTACAAAAGATGGTTGAACCAAACCACATGTTTCAGTTGTCTAAAAACTAGTCATATTAGCAAAAACTGTCCTACAAGATCAAAGGCACCCAAGTTTGAAGAGAATAAAGGCAAAGAAAAGATTGATATTGAAAAGATAAGGGGGCAAATGAACAAGACTTGGAAAAAGAGAGATGAGTGCAATACATCAAGTGAAGGGATCACTTCACCCAATGGGTCAAGTGATCACACTTCATCAAACTAAGCATGAGAAGTGTATGGGACTGATATACAAAGTTATATCAGAAATCAGTACCAAGACAAAGAAGCAATTCAAAGTATAAATCTACACGAAACAAGATGTCAAGATGAAAACTAAATGTTGATGCTGAGCTACCTTTGGATATCGAGTCAAAACTCAAAACAGATGCTGAGCTCCCAACAGCGACCGAGCTGATAACCGATGCCGAGTTAAAAAAACTCCAATGGAAGCCGAGTAGAAAGGAAATTTAGTAGATGCCAAGTTAGGTTGAAATTTCTTCAGAAGCTGAGTTGGCAGTTGAGCATTTAATGCAATGAAATCAGGGTATATTATCACGATTTCAATCAGTTTTTCGCATCGCGATCAAGAAGCAAAGCCAAAAAAGGAGCGGAGAAGATCAAGAAAAGTTCAGAAGCAATTTGTGAAAGATTCCAACAACGATCTCATCGATTCAAGGTATTTCTCTTAAGTGCTGAGCTATGTAGGTCTCACAAACTTGTTTGAATTATAAAACCCTAGTTTGGAAAACAATGGCATGCGGGTCAGGAACCACCAAGGGTTTAGAAAGCCATGAAGTTTAGTTGGTCAGCAACGAAGTAAAACAACCTGAATTTAAGCCCATACCTGAAGTAGCATACAAGAATGATCCTGTAGGTGCATTATCAGTTATTCCGGATAAAGTTGTTATGGTAGAAGATGTTCGCAGATGCTACAATTGTAAAATTGGTGCCATAGGAGACTTAGAAATTCATAATGCATATGATAAATTATGTGAAAACAAAGTACTAAAAAATGAGTTTTCCATTGTAGAAAGAAAAGGATTAACCAAAACCCTAGCATTTTTGACTGTCTTCAAAATAGAATGGGTACAGATAGTTTTGAGCCGAATACATAACGAAGCTTTTTGGTTAGAGTCAGGGCCAGTAAAATTCACCGAGAAAATTTTTCATAGGGTTACTAGTATTTCAACCCTAGATCAGTCAAAGACCTTGCGAAGTGACAAAAGGGAAGTAATTGAGAGAAATACAGGTGCAAAATGGAACAATAGAGGGATGACTATCGACATAGTCACTGATCCTCTACTAAACTTTGCTGTAAGAATTATTTCACACAAATTCTATCAATCAAGCAGATTAAATAGTGTACCTTGTATAGAAGTTGATGTTGCATACAAGATAATAAAAAGGGATCACACTTATGATCTAGCAGAGCTCATGTTTCAACAGATTAGTGAAAATCTGGGAGCTATAAGGAAGAGCAAAGGAGCTCAATATAAATTTGGATCAGTTTTGATATGGATGTTCTTCTATCTGATGAAAGAATTTCCTTCTATAGGGAAAGTTAAATGGAATCCAGACAAAACAATTGTTGAAAAAATTAATGGATACATTGAATAGATGGGTGAAAATTTTGATGCCCAAATGACTGGTTATTTTGAGGACTTCAAAAAGTCCGTGAAACAAAGAATGAGAATTCCAGTTTCAATGAATGAGAAATATGAAAAAGATATTTGCTTTCTTGTAGATATAGATTATACTTATGTGCAAGCAGTTATACCTAGAATAAGATGGCTTAGGCCACTAGGATATGAACTTGATGTTGATCAAGCCTCTACAGCAATAACAACCTTACTTGCAGAAGAAGTAGACAAAAATGCAAAAATCTTTGGAACTTATGATGTTGTCAAATCAAAGATAATAACAGAGTTGAAGACTACTTCAGCAGTAAAGAAGAAAGAGAAAATGGTAAGACAAATCAAAAAAAAGTTTGGTGTAGAAGAAGAAGGGATAGTAGAAGAAGAAGGATATGACATTAAAAAAGAAGAAGAAGTCATTGAAGAAGAAGAAGACAAACTTCAGGATCAGACTCAAGGGTCAGAAGGAGACAAAGAGGAAAGTGCTGAGGTTGAAGTAGCCAAGGAAGCACCAGTCAAGAAAAAGACCACAACTCCATCTGCTCCTAAATCCAAGGGGAGGAAAGAAGCTGCCCCAGCACCAAAAAGACCAACCACAAGGGCCACAACTCAAAAAGCAAAAGAAGAGGCTAAAAGGAAGAAGAAAGACTCAAAGAAGACTACTGCTGAGTCAAAGAAGAGGAAGTTCATTCCCTAGCCTAAAATAGATGAGGAGGAAACAAAGTCAGAAGACAATAGTCAATCTCAAGAGGTAAGACAAATACCCCAGATTGATGTTGATAAATTATGTACAGAAATTAGAAATAATGATTTGAAAGGATTAAAGAATCTGAATTTTTCTAAGCTCACCAAAGGAGAGCAAAATAAATTAGAGGAGTCTGTGTATGCTATGATGGCTGAATATAAGCACACACCTCTAGAATTAGATGACTCTATGCCGAGAGAACTGTATACAATCATAGAGGATAAATGGCATTTTTGTTTACAAATGGAAAAAGAAATAAGGGAGTCAACATTGGCAAGATTGTTGCCTGATTTGACTAGAGATCAAATAATAAATGCCATAAAAAGGCATAATAATAGATTCACTCCCAAGTATAGAGCATTCAGTATTCTACAGAATAAAATTGAAGAGGTAGTTACCAAATCCACAAGATTGTGGAAAATAGTTTACAAGAAGATTGAAGATGTATATAATGAGGAATATAAGGCAGAAGCAATTGTCAAGATAAAATAAAAGGGAGCATCAGAAATAAAAGAGAAGAAACTAGTGGAGAAGGAGAGTAAAGGAGAAAAGGAAGGAGAGGCACTCAATGAGGAGAAAAAGGAAGAGAAAGATACAACTGAGCCACAAGATCAAAGTATGCAAGACATACAGGTATCTCCTCCTAGTCCTCCTCATGCCACCATCACACCTGCAGATTTCATAAAAATAAAGGATGTTACAGAAATTTTAGTTCAAAACATCAATCCATTAACTGTAGAGGATTTGGAAATCCTTGACCAATCATTTTTAGTAGCAAAATTAAGTTCAAATCCTATATTGGTTAGTGTTGATGAATTATAGAATCCAGAAGTCAAAGCAAAAGCAAGGGTAAAAGCACAAATGCCACCTTTGATCACACAAAATACTGGTATTCTATTCCTTCCACCACCACCTTCATCAAGTATAAGTACTGATACACTCCAAGTGCCAAGTATAGCAGCAGGGGAAACAGAAGAAAAATCTGAACAGCCACCAAGTTCAACCCCATATAGCATTCAAAAAGGGGATACTCAAGCTGAAGAAAAAGAGACATAGAAAAAGGAGGAGACTGCAATACAAACACTGGTTGCATTACCCAAATCTGGGACTCCAACACAAACTCTTCAGCAGTCGAGCACAGATGGATTACAGTTGAAAATCAAAACACCAGGCTCAAGTTCATCAAAAGTAGTCAGGAGACTTCACTATGGAGTTCCTGAGCTTGATGAAGAAATTAAAATCCCATATTATGAATCTAGCAATCTTATAGAAGAAAAGATTAATGAAATTCAGAGTGCACTAGACAAAAGAAGGAGACAAGAAGCACTAAGAAAGGAATACAAGCATAAGCGTACATTGAATGAAATTAAGGACATATTCATGAAAGCTTTTTGCTTACAATCTCCAGATGAGTCAAGAAAAATCATGGAATAAATTTCTAATATAGTTGACCAGGTGACTAATGAAGACTAGGAAACAAATGTAAAATTACTTGAATGGTCAGAAAAGAAGTTCCAAGGAAAAGTAAACAGTAAAATATCTAGTGATATAGCACTAGCACAAGAAGAACTGGCAAAGAAAGTTACAACAGTTAAAATTGTACTAGGAAACATCTTTTCCCTGTACAACAAGTTGTGTGATTTTTCAACATTCACACAAGACACTAGCCAGAAAATACTGAGTTTGGAAAGCAATCTGAAAACTTCTAGTATGCAACTCCCTACAGATCCAGCTCAGAGTGAGAAGCATTTTGTCCAATCGCTTCACACACAAAGAGAGCTAGCCATTTTGGCAACGGAGGAGGTGACTACAAAAGCCAAATTGATACAAATGCAATCATCAATTACTCCTCATTTGGGATTACTTCATAAGGAGAAAATAAATGCAGAGACAGTCCTCAGGAAAGACCCCAATCTTTCTTCATTTGATGGACTTGTACACCTAGTAGCAGAGATTGCCATCCAACATAAGACATTAGATGTCACATTAGAAAATTGGGATGCAGCTCTGAAGATACTCTTTGAAGTAAATAGCACATTTTTGGCCAAACATGGCATTTCATTGTAAAGACCCTTGACATAAGTGTCAAAAAAGGGGGAGAATAAGTAATTAAAGAAAGAAGTTGAGTACAGGAATGAAATGATAAGTATAATAAAAGGGGGAGTAAGTATAATAAAAGGGGGAGATAGCAGAGATAGCCAATTTTGAAATTTTGATAGGGAGATAGCAAAGATAAGCAAATTTTGGAATTTTGGGGGAGAAAGCAAATTTTGGGAAGCAAAGTTTGAATGAAGGATTAATTACTGAGTCACATGGGTTAAGTCTTTTTGCCACTCATGTCAAAGGGGGAGATTGTTAGCTTAAAGAATAAATTTGAAAACTGAGTGTCAATACACTTAACCAAGATCAAGAATAGGTGCCGAGTGCAATAAATGCTGAGTAATCTTTAGGTGCCGAGTAAAGTGTAGGTGCCGAGTAAAGTGTAAATGCCGAGTAAAGTGTAGGTGCCGAGTAAAGTGTAAATGCTGAGTGAAGATCAGGTGCCGAGTAAAGTTTAGATGCCGAGTAACACAATTTTGTGTAAGTGCCGAGTAACTCAGTAGAACAGCATGTGCCAAGCAACAGAAATATTTTAGGAGCCGACTAATCCAGGATATTAGCATAAGAGTTTGGAATCGCAGAAACTATGATGAAAATAGTCTTTACAGCCGACATAAGGAAATCTCGAAGGATTTAATGATCAGATCGAATCTTTTATATTTCCTATGTAATTTGCATGCAGCCAATAAGAAAAATGATAAAGGCATGCAACCAATCAGCAAAAGATAAGTATTAAGCGGAAATGAAGATTGAATATGGATCGTAGATCCATACCTAACCCTAAATCCTGGAATGTCTTTATAAGGAAGACGATATCTCATAGAGAAGATATGATAGAGAAGGAGATGATGAAGATGATGATATAGAGGAGAAGATATAGAGTGGTTGATATACTATTTTCAGAAGTGAAAGATATCAGATCACAAAGGATCAAGATCAGATGAAGCAGAATAGAGCCAGCATTCAACAATCAAGGATTGTAAACTATCAGGTTCATTTTACCTAATTCTTTCTAGCCATTGTATTAGCATGGAAATCCTATGGTGATAGGTTAGCTTAACAGCTATTTCATTGATACTAGAGATAGGTGATTAAATCCTTTAACAGGGTGACACTTCATGTTAAGTGTTTGTAAATCCTCTAACCAGGTCACTATTGACATAGTGTAAAGCCTTTAACAGGGCAGGCCTTTAACATGGCAAACCATCAGAAGTGGTTAAACAATATTGCTGAAATAATTTTTGTGGGTATCATCCCCACCCCAGTTTTACCTTCTTATTCCTGGAGGGTTTCTGGGTTACCAATTTCAGGTGTTATGTGTTATTGATGCATGTGTTAGTTTCATTTTTACTTAATGTATTTACATGCATGCAATTTATTTCCACATAAAAGTTTTATAGGACAAATTTTAGTACTTCTGATTCACCCCCCCCCTCTCATAAGTACTCTTTCCACATTTGAATATTCCAACAGCCTCCACCCACTTTTTTTTTAATTTAATTTAATTTTAGTTTAATTTAGTTGTAAGAGAACAAAGAAATTAAAAATAAATAAATAAATAAGTTTTCTAGAAGGACATTTTTTTTTCTTACATTTTTTTTATATATCCAATAATTAATCATTTTTTTCTCTTTTATGATGTGTAGGTAATATAATCAGATGTCGTCCACATCTAGATCAGCAACAAAACTAGTTTTGTACAAGTTCCAAGGTGTAACCCCAAAATCATGGTTGCACGATGAATACTCTAAGATCAAAGACACAAAACTTGGACACATGGACTTGAGAGAGTTCTTGAGAGTTTGTAACAACCCAACTAAAAGATCATCTTTGAGATGTACCTTTATCCATTCTAGATTGGTAAATGCAACATCACATTCCTGGACTATGTAGTCAGCTGAATTGATTATGACCCTATCTCAAAATTTTGTTCTCGATGAAAGGGTGGTAAAGAGCGTCATTGGGGAAGTGGTCTTAGATCAAGGATCTGATAATATCAAGAGGGTTTTTCACCTACCTAGAGCCGATTAGTTTATTAGGCTTTCATATGAAGTAGCTGAGAGGTGGCATAAGGATCATTACTAGGAGGCCTTTGACATCATATATTTCTCATACTTCATTGAGAATCCACCTCTAGGGAAGACAATCAGCAAAGTAGATATGACTCGAGGATACATGAAGGATGACATTAGATATTCAATCATTCTTCTGAGTAGAGTTATGGGATTTCCTGCAGTAGGTCATCTCACTCCATTCATGGTCAACTTCATTGAGACCATCACACACACAAAGATGGCACTAGATTGGGCCACCACACTTAGTGAGAACTTGTGTGAACAGTTGCGGATAGTAAAGGACAAGAAGAAGTTCTATATGACTTCTTATATGGTATATCTACTTGCAGCAAGAGCCACCGACTATCTTAGGTTGTACAAGAAGGGAAATATGTAGGATCCTAATGCATGGCCATATAGTGTCTATCCTCAGCAAGTTAAGAAGAAGCTCTCACTGTAGAGCAAGGAGTACATAATTGTGAATGATGCCTTCATCTTTGCCATCATTTGATTCATCGAAGGGGATTATGGGAAGAGATTGTCTAATAAGGCCAAGGCATAGATCATAGGTCTCAATGCATATTTCATCTAGTTTCAGACATTCACATACATTTGGGTTGATGGTGCATCCATTCATCCAAAGAAGCTTCCAAGATACCCAAGTCACAAGTTGGTTCTAATGGAAATTTCCCAGCAGATTGAGTCAGCTTATGAGAGGATAAAAAAAAAACAAAGGCCTTGTTGGGATTGGCCTTTTGTAATAGGAGCATACCAGGTAAAGAGAAAGTAGGATATCCTAACTTTTGAGTGGGAATGGGAGAATTATCATCTTGAAGAATATAACTCTGCCCAACCATTCTTTGACAATGTTGGTAAAGTGGGAAACCTGGCAGGAAAAGAGTTCTACCACAAGGATTCCATTGAAGATCATTGGATAAATGCCACAAATGACTATGATGTTCATATCAGGGACTATTGTAGAATTACTTTGTATTTAGTGGATAAGGCTCTCCACTTGACCATCCCGAATGAGATAAGGCTACAGGATTCATAGGAGCTACTAGATCCCTTATTAAATATAGATAAAGTTGGCAAGAGGCCCATCTTGAATGCAAAAATTGATAGAGAGGAAGGAGATGATATTAATCATTGAATGTGATATGTCATCAGAATGACAAAGAGTTGGATCAAGAAACCCTTTCCACTTGATCCAATTCCAAATATAGTGATATTCCATGCACATGCTTGCCCAGAAAGGGTAAAGGGGAAGAAAGTCATAGTTCCTATCTTTGTGCTCCAGTCTCCTATTAGGCAAGAAAGAGTCTACTGGCTTGATTGTCCAGTGGGTAACTACCATCCTTTAGAGAAGAAGAAGGGAAAGAGGAAGAAAGCCTCTCCTCAGAGGATTCAAATAGAGCATTTTGAAGAATAGGCCTCTTCGCAGTAACATGAATCTACTCCCCAGGAGCCCCAAGACTCTCGAATTTCTAATATCTAGGTTGATTTTCCATTACGTCCTATTTTGTCAAGCCAACAAGAAGAGGGAGAGATTCTAGAGATATCCATTCATCTGATGCATGAAGAGCCCACTTCTCCTATGGTTCCATAGAAGCAAAAGGAAGGAAATGAAAAGGAATTCAAATTTGATGATGAAACTAATGAAGATGATCAAAAGAAAATGGTTATATCACAAGTTGATATCAATCAAGGTGTAGTGACAGATGTGTGGTACCAAGATATTGTCTATTATCTCTTACAAGATCAATGCCCCAAATGGATGAACAACTCACAACGTAGGGTACTTAAGATGAAATGTGAGTCTTACAAATTGCTTGATAACAAGTTATATAAAAGGAACTACGAAGGGATTTATTTGAAATTCTTATGATCTAAAGAAGATAAGGACATCTTGAAACATTTTCATGACAAGTATGGTATGGGACACAGTTCAGCAGAAGCAATAGCTCACATGATTTTAAGATTGGGTTATTTTTGGCCCTTGATATTCAAGGATACTTTTGAACATGTGCATTCTTGTCATATATGCCAAACCAGTGCTAACAAAGAAAGGGACCCAACAATGCCACTATAGCCAGTATATGAGGTGCACCCTTTCACAAAATGGGTACTAGATTTCATTGGCCCAATAAACCTACTATCATCAACTGGACATGCTTTCATTCTTACAACTATGGATTACTGCACAAGATGGATGGAGGTAGAGACTCTCAGAAATTGCACTGCTAAGGTGGTGACTGACTTTTTGGAAGAACATATTGTTACTTGATTTGGAATGCCATTTTCCCTTGTATGTGACAATGGGTCTGCATTTGCATCTACATTTTTGACACAATGGGCATTTGAAAACAAAGTCATTATCAAATTCTCCTCAAATTACTACCCACAAGGAAATGGGGTAGTAGAGTCTACAAACAAGAACTTAATCATAGTGATAAAATGATTGCTAAAGGAGAACCCTAGGGAATCACATACACAATTGAAATATGCCTTGTGGATGGATCTTGTTAGAGTTAAAAAGGCCTTGGGTACTTCTCCATATCTACTTGTTTACAAGAAAGAATTGGTATTCCCACTCAATCTCAAGATTCCAATCTTAAAATTCATGAGTTGGTATGCTGATGACACTAATAGAGTACAAATCTAATTGATGAATCTTTTGGAAATGGATGAGAAACAAAAAACTACATTAGAGCACATGGCTAAACATCAAGCTATTGTTAAGAGATGGTTCGACAAGAGGGCCATAATAAAATCCTTCAAGTTTTCTGACCTTGTCCTACTTTGGGATAAGGCAAAAGAAAAGCCGAGTAGCCATACAAAGTTTCAATGCTTGTGGACATGCCTGTATTAGATTGCAAAAATTCTTGGAAAAAACACTTTTAGGCTAAGTTCCTTACAGGGGGAATTTCTACCTTTTCCCATAAATGGGCAATTTCTAAAACATTATTTTGAATCCTTAAAAAATAAAAATAAAATAAAATAAATTAGTTAGGTTTTATTTCCGCATCTAGATTAGATTTTTATTTTTTCAAGCATGTAAATTTCTACAAGTGTGTTTCTTTTCAAGTTGTGTGTTTGCTTTCAGTCGTGTGTTCATTTTCAAAGTTATGTCAATCCTAGGGGGTAAGGTGTACTTGGGATCTTTCTCATAATTTTTACTAACCACTCTTTGGTCCCAATTTTAAGAGGAGGTATTTCTTTGTCAAAACATTTTGATGGCTATGTGTCTCATACCAATCGAGCAATTAACATTTCTTGTGGAATTTGGGGACTTTTAGTCTGGAAATCAGAAGCCTAAACCAATAAGCACTCAACACTTTGAAAATTTTAAAATTTGATTTTTTTAGGTGTTTTTGAATTAAAGTCAAAGACAATGTGGAATGATCCAAACTTCAACTGGTTCAAGCAAGAGGGATCTCCTCGAAAGGTTACTAAGATCATTGTTGGTGTGAGAGATTCCTAAAGTTCTAAAAGAGGAATGGAAGGGATGTTCATAAGAGATCAAATCCAAGAAATGACACCAATGTTTTGGCTACACAATCTAAGCATAGTAAGGATATAGTGCAAAAAAAAAAAAGAAAGAAGAAAAAGAAAAGAAAAGACAGTGTTAAGTCTGAAGGATTCTAGCGATCTGAAATGGCTAAAGATACGTTACAAAACAAAGTGTCTTGCAGTCAAAAGTATTGTTTCATCAAAAATAATGCATGGAATGACATGGAGAAATCATGCAAAAGGCCAAAAAATTAAATGAACGTAGCATCCTACCAAGAGCCCTCGAACTGATTCTTTCATCTGGTCAAGCAATTGATTGACAAAGAGCCTTCATGGAAATTTTGAATGAATGAGCTGGGAGGGGTGAAAGATTGTTTTGAGTTGATAGAGAACTTTGATTGATGGCATCTTGACATGTCAAAGGGAATGAATACACAATGCACACACTGAGTTTGAAGGTTTTAACTTCAGAGATTTTGTTTGCAAGGTCATCTCAAATATGCTCAAGGTGTTTGAAGTTCGGTTGGTGTTTGACACACAGTGGAAGAATGTTTTCTGATGAAGAAATGCCTTGGTCATTTGTTCTTTTTTTTAGGGCTATTTGTTGTGGTCTCCACAACACACGCCCCATTCCTTACTAGGAATGGGGACCCCCTACTTTTTTTGACTCTCAGACTCATAGTTCAGGAGTCAGGAGAAGAAAACTCTGTTAAATAAGTTAGAATTTTAGAGTCAAAAAATCCCCAAAAAAAAAAAAATAAAATAAAAAAAAGAAAAAAAAATTTCGCTCACGTGCGCATTGCAAAAAGAGAGGGGGTTATAAAACCCCCCTCCCCTTCTTACTTGTTCATTTTTTAGAAGGGAAAAGAGGGAGAGGTATGGAGACTCCCTCCCCCCTACATGCATTTTTTTTTCCCACTCAAACCCTAGTGCGCACATGCCCATGGGAGGAAGCTTGTGGAAGCACCACTATGCGTGCCCTTAAAGGCTACGTGAGGCTACCACCATAGTGTCCCTTTTGGGTACGCAGTGTGGCATTGCAAGTGACCTTTGGGTTGCACGTGGTCACCACCGTGGCCTTGGATGCACTTGCCACTACCACGTGCATTGTGCCATGCTCTCTTTTGGGCACACATGGTGATGCACGCTGCCCTCATATAGACCCTAGCCACGCACACCACCATGCATCCACCCACTTTTTTTTTAATTTAAGCTAATTTTAGTTTAATTTAGTTGTAAGAGAATTTTTTTTTAAAAAAAAGAATATATATATATATATATTAAAAAAAAGAAAAAAGAAAAAAGAAAACAACAAAATAAATAAGTTTTCTAGAAGGATGTTTTTTTTTCTTAAGTTTTTTTTATATATCCAATAATTAATCATTTTTTTTCTCTTTTGTTACGTGCAGGTAATATAATCGGATGGCGTCCACATTCGGATCAGCAAAAAAACTTGTTGTGTACAAGTTCCAAGGTGTAACCCCAAAATCATGTTTGCACGATGAATACTATGAAATCAAAGACACAGAACTTGGACACACAGACTTGGGAGAGTTCTTGAGAGTTCGTAACAACCCAACCGAAATATCATCTTTGAGATCCACCTTTATTCATTCTGGATTGGTAAATGCAACATCACATCCTAGGACCGTGCAATCACCTGAATTGATTATGACCCTATCTCGATATTTTGTTCCTGATGAAAGGGTGGTAAAGAGTGTCACTAGGGAAGTGTTCTTAGATATACAACCTAATAATATTGAGAGGGTTTTTAACCTACCTAGAGCCAATCAGTTTATTAGGATTTCATATGAAGCAGCTGAGAGGTGGCATAAGGATCATTACCAAGAGGCCATTGACATCATATATTCCTCATACTTCATTAAGAAGCCACCTCAGGGGAAGACAATCAACAAAGTAGATATGACTCAAGGATACATGAAGGATGACATTGGATATTGAATCATTCTCTTGAGTAGAGTTATGGGATTGCCTGCAGTAGGTCATCTCGCTCCATTCATGGTCAACTTCATTGAGATCATTAGACACGCAAAGATGCCACTAGATTGGGCCACCACACTTAGTGAGAACTTGTGTGACTAGTTGCGGATAGTAAAGGACAAGAAGAAGTTCTATATGACTTCTTATGTGGTATATCTACTTGCAGCAAGAGCCATAGACTATCTCAAGTTGTACAAGAAGGGCAGTGTGTAGGATCCTAATGCATGGCCATATATAGTCTATCCTTAGCTAGTTAAGAAGAAGCTCTCATCGGAGAGCAAGGAGTATAGAATTGTGAATGATGCCTTCATCTTCACCATCATTTGATTCATCGAAGGGGATTATGGGAAGAGATTGTCTAATGAGGCCAAGGCACAAATCACAGGTCTCGGTGCATATTTCATCCAATTTTAGACATTCACATACATTTGGGTTGGTGGTGCATCCATCCATCCAAAGAAGCTCCCAAGATACCCAAGTCACAAGTTGGTTCTAATGGAAAATTTTTGGCAGATTGAGTCAACTTATGAGAGGATCAAGAAACAAGGAAGGTCTTGTTGGGATTGGCCTTTTCTAATAGGAGCATACCAGGTAAAGAGAAAGCAAGATATCCTAACTTTCAAGTGGGAATGGGAGAATTATCATCTTGAAGAATATAACTCTCCCCGACCATTCTTTGACAATGTTGGTAAAGTGGAAAACCTAGCAGGAAAAGAGTTCTACCACAAGGATGCCATTGAAGATCATTGGATGAATACCAAAAATTACTATGATGTTCGTATCAGGGACTATTGTAGAATTACTTTTTATTTATTGGAGAAGGCTCTCCATTTGACCATCTCGAATGAGATAAGGCTATAGGATTCACAGGAGCTAATAGATCCCTTATTCAATACAGATAAAGTTGGTGAGAGGCCCATCCTGAATGAAAAAATTGATAGAGAGGAAGTAGATGATATTAATCATTGAGTGAGACATGTCATCAGAATGAAAAAGAGATGGATCAAGAAACCCTTTCCACTTGATCCAATTTTGGATACAGTGATATTCCATGCACATGCTTGCCTAGAAAGGGTATAGGGGAAGAAAGTCACAGTTCCTATCTTTGCGCTCTAGTCTCCTATCAAGCCAGAAATAGTCTACTAGCTTGATCATCCAGTGGGATACTACCATCCTTTAGAGAAGAAGAAGGAAAAGAGGAAGAGAGCCTCTCCTCAAAGGATTCAGATAGAGCATGTTGAAGAATAGGCCTCTTTGTAGCAATAGGAATCTACTCCCCAGGAGCCCCAAGACTTTGGAATTTCTCATATCTAGGTTGATTTTCCATTACCTCTTGTTTGTTCAAGCCAACAAGAAGAGGGAGAGATTCCAGAGACATTCATTCATCTGATGCATGAAGAGCCCACTTCTCCTATGGTTCCATAGAAGTAAAAGAGGGTCAAGGTTAGAATGAACAAGAGGCAAAGAGTTCATACAAAGATTAGTGCCTAATCCCTCTATTCTTGAAACCATTGCCGAGGAAGAATTAGATGAGGGGGAAATAGAGTCAGATGAGAAGGAGGAGCAAGTGCCTCTCCAAAGGAGAACTCGACTGACTAAATCCATAGAATTGGAAAGAAAGATGAGTGTCACAAATACCCCATCACCCACCCAAGCTAAAATGGTAGAACTCTCTTCTTCGGAAGGTGAAGTAGAATGATGGGTGAATGAGAAAAGGGAGCTAGGTGATGATGTTTTCTCCATCCCAAATTTTGATTTCATGCCAGTAGGTATAGAATTGGTAGGAGATAAGATTAGAGATAATCCTATAGGTGAATTTTAATAGCAAGATTGGACGTAGATGCCACCTGAGACACAAGGTCCTCATCCAACTCCCCCATCTTCACCTTAGGTTATGATGGTAGATAAGGTTTCAGTGACACCTCCACCTCCAAGTTCATAAGAACATGTTCAAAAGGAATTGTTATTACAAGGAGAACCAGAACCAAGGGTTACTGATGAGCCATCAAAAGAGGCACAGGTAGTAGAATATATACAACAACCTTCTTAGGAAGTTGAGGATCAAACTATAGGATCTACAAAAATTGAGACTACAGAAGAAGAACCCTCACAATAGGAGACTCCAAACAAGAGTGATAAAGGGAAGGAGGTAGTTGAACACATCCCTTCATCATCCAAAGCCAAGGTTATAGAATGACATATGCCGAGATGGTTTTGGAAAGAAATAATGAGAAGTGCTAAGCATCAATTCTTTTCTTTAGAGGATGATATTTGTGACATTGCAAAGATTTTGAACAAGCCTGACTCTCCATTAGATGATGCAACACCCTTTTCATTCATTACTACTACCTGAAACTAGGACTTATTTACATAGGTGGCACACCCTCCAAAAGGTACAGATGAAGAAGTTGTTAGCCTTTAGGACTACAAAGTGAAGGATATCATGTTAGGAAAGCCTACATGGGATACTTCCTGACAGATGATGACTATCAAAGTCAAGGAGGTTCTTAACCATATGGAATAGGATGAGATTGGAATCAATACACTTTGAAGGCAAGTTGAGATCTTAAAAGGATATTTAGCTGAAGTTATTGGTCCTCTTGATTCTGAATGCCCTGAGGAGACTTTGAATACCATTCTTAGAGAAGGGGAAGGTGTAAAGCTTAGTCCATTTTTGAGCGCTTGTCAGGATTGGTGACATAGCCTTAAGGATAAGGGTGTCACTATAATCATAGGAAGTTTGAAGTTATTGCATGCTACACAAGAGAAGGTTGATACGATTGTGGAAATTTTGAGGCAAGACTTCAGTATTATGGATGAGGTACGGGTATGGAGCAAGGATTTATCAACTCTACAGGCCATAAAAGGGGAAAGTTACCACATTCTAATTGATGTATATACCAAAGAAGAGTTAGACATGATAGATGATTGGATAGAAAAGATTATAGATGGAAATAAAGTGATGGAAACATTGCATGATGAGATACATAGGCTCAAGGACCAAGCTCGAGAGAAAATTTTGGAAGTAAAAAAGTTGTACAATGATGCATGCTTGGACATTTTTGAAGATGAAAAATGAGAGAAGCTTTTACCAGTTGAGGTAGTTGTGGAAAATTTTAGAAAAAATTTAGAGGAAGCATCTAGTGATGAAGACATTAGATAAGCCTTCAGGATAGAAGAAGAATTGTTAGAGTTGGACACCAAACTCAAAGATTTTGCAAAAACTTGAATTGAGGTGGAAACCTATAGACAGAAGGTCAAATACAAGTATGAGGCTTTGGATCTTCCCAATGTTGCTAATATTACTAAGATTATAGAGAAATTCAAGGGAAAACATCCAAACATATCTTTAGGATAAAGATGAGAAAAACCCAGATGCCAGAATTTCAATTTTGACACTTAGTAAAATTTTGAGTTTTTGACCCAATCAAGGTCCATAGGTCCATAGCTCTGCAATTCCATAGGTTTTCAAGTCCATAATTTAGAGGTGTGCTGATAGTTGACTGCCAGTTCCAAAAATAGCACTTTCCATGCACTGGGAGTGCATTTTTGATGGCAAGTTAACTCCGACACACATCAAGTGAAGGGTCAACTTCTATTTTTAGTGTCTCCATGCACTTCTACTTTGACTGATGGCTTCCTCCTACTTTCTCTCTCATGCTTTCATTGTTTTTGACATGTAAAGGGCTCATGCATCCAATTAATGAATAAAATATGGATGGAGTTCCTCTAAGCACCAATTAGATTATCAGTTTGTATATATTTAGTTTGTTTTAAATGTTTTAAAAGTATTTTATTAAGATATCTCTCACTCTCAACACAAATTGAGGAGATGATTTATTATAAATACCCCATTGTAAAATGTAATAAAGGCCACCATTATTATGCAATAAAATTATGCTTTTGGTGCTAGCATTCAGAGTGTAGTTATTCTTGCTTGAATGTGTTATTGTTTTGTGAATTTTATTCATGAGATTGTGGTTGAGTCAAAAGTTTATTGCATTGTTTTTGGTTGTGTGATCTTTTAGTTCTGGTGTTTGTTATAGATATATGAATTTCGTTGATGTAATGAGCTTGAGAAGAGATCACCCGATTATGTCTACATAGTTTTCTGTCTCACATGAGCGCACTTTCCATGGCCTTGTGATTTGATGAAGAGTGAAACATCATTCGATTTTTTAAAGATTCTCATCGACGATTGCATCAGTGGATTCTACGAAGCACTGCTCCTATTTTCATTGGTTTTCTACAAATTTCTTCAAAGGTTTAACTTGTAGTGTGTTGTGTTTTGTAGCTTATGTCCATTTAGGAATTTCAATTTCAAGTCATTTTATTTCATGTTATTTGTGTACAACTTTGTTATTTACTTTGCTAACCCCCTATTAGAATAGGACTTCATAGTAGCTACATTGTTAGAATTGCATTCATTGAAAAATAGAAAATACAAAAATATTATTCTTTTGGTGTGATATTTTGAGCTAGCAAACAAATTTTACTTCAATTCCAAGATAAAAGAGTTTTTAGAACCAACAAAGGCCTCCTCATGAACACTCACATTTATCTTCTACTAAGCGGATTTTGGTAAGTCGCAAGACAAACACTAAACCTTGGAGCGAATCCTTAAAAAGATTTACTTTTCAAGAGAGGAATTACACTATGGATTCCTACCATTGGCCTCATGCAAAATGAATGCCCAACAGTTATATTGCAATTTTCTCAGACATCATATTTGGGGAGCATTTTCTACTACACCTATGGCACCATTTCTTCCTACAAGGAGGAACTTCATTAAGCTTTCATAGTGTAACTTCTTCAGTCATCAAGGAGCTTCTTTCATGGGTGTACATTCATTATTGAGGGGGGTGACATTGCTTCTCTTCCTATATCTTCCTATTAGGATGCTTCATTGTCTTTGGAGGTTGATTTAGTTTCATACATGGACATGTTACCTTGTTTGCCACCTTCTTTTGAGCAACCACTAGATTGGTTCATGGCATCTACATTCATCAATGACTTGTCAACACATGAGTAAACTATAGTGGTAGCATCCACACCATACTACATATGGATCCCTCTTCCATCTTCCTATCTGCATGGGGAAGCATACTTGCACCTATACTTGGTGTATCTTCTTCCTAAAGGGAGAAATGTTGTTTGTAGGCATTGGATTCTCTTTTTTCTTCAAGCACTCATCATTAGGAGATCCTTCACTAATGGGGAGATTTCATCAAGGGATTGTCTATTGTATATGCATGATGTATGCTATAATGAGGGGGTATTGATTACTCCATCCATACATGCATCTTTCTTTATTGTACTTATCTCTCTTTTTGGAGGAGGGTTTTTTCCATGAGGTTTTTCCTCTTTCTCTATTTTTAGAGAGATTGCATTTCCTTGCATTGCATTGTATGTACAACATTGCATTTGTACTTGGGTACCTAACATGACCTAGTAGTTAGCACCCATCATGCATTTCATCATAGCTTTTGTGAGCTTAAGTGGATTCCCCTAAGTTGTACTTGAGGTGGGGTGTTAGTGTAAATAATTATTATTTACACTTAGGTTAATGCATTATTTTATTATTTATTAGTTAGACACCTAGGAGTATGCATACTTATATGAGTTGTTGTAAGGAAACTTGGCAACAAAGAATATAACCGTTTCCACATAACTCATAATAGATCTGAAATAAATACGGAATTAAAATCCACATGCAAGAGAATAGACAACATACCCACAAAATTGTGACAAAAGATATACCCTAGGAAACCCTCATTGAGGGAAAAGCCTAGCCTCCAAAAGCATCCATCACCATATATTATTTAGCAAAAATACCATTGCCATACAACCATGGAAGCCTTCATGGCCATAGTCACAACCGAGCAAACTATGCGAATAAGCATGAATCTGCACATCCCATGCCATGCTTCCAACCTTCACAAATGCTCCCTTTGCTAACTTGTCAAGCCTTGTCCCGCTCGACTCTTGCCTTTCTCACTCTTACTCTACAACAACTACTCTTGTGGCTGCTTATATAGTATCAAGTCCCACAAAACCACTAAGTGGTATTACATAAACCATGTGCTACCTAACCCACTAACCCCACATTTAATATTGGGCATTTAATTCTTTTCTCCAATATTAAATAATTATATGAAATATTATCACAATGTTACAATGCAACTCATCAAGAATATTCCATGGAAATATTTACATATTGCACGTCCATCTAGGCACAACATTACATAATAAAATATAACAATATTATGCAATGTGTGAAACACCCATTATCTCAACAATCTCCCACTTGTATACATTGGATAGGGTCAATCCGTAGCCACATAAATGAACAAGGGAAAAATCCCTCCCAAAACATCCACCATCATGTATCAAAATACACCAAGTGCTCCATCCTGGTACCTACAACAACATCTCAAACATGAATGATCTCACCTCCTATTATTCCACTACCACTGAACATACATAGAAGCCATCCAAAGAGAAAGCCACTTAACCTGTCGCAATAAAAGATCATAAAATCCTGTACCAACTAAAATGCCAAGCACAAATAACCTGATCCAAAGGTAATCATATGTATCCATAGTTGTCAAAATATCCATAGCTGAAATAGCACCCACAGCAAGCACCAAACCCATCCAACTATCCATACCTCAAAGGTATAACAAGTGAATCTCATATCACCGACATATCTAATCTGCAACCCACAGTCACCAGCCTCAAGAGAAATACCTACCACATATATACCAAGAAGCTCCCACTGCAAAAGATAATGTCAAATCTATAACCAATCCACTCACAACATCTCAAAGAAGTGAATCCATGTAGCATCAAGGACATCCACAATACATAGACTGATATTCTGCAAGAACAACTCTCATAACAAGTCTCCAATGCTCTCCCAAGTTTTCCACAACCAACAGAGGAAAGAGATAAAGTAATAAACATGTCATCTCTCACATGAAATACATGAACACAAACCAGTGATCACAATCTCTAACCAATCTCAAATCCAATGTAGGCAAAATTGAATATCCAAGAAGATAACCAAGACTGGGGAAACCATGCAAATCATAACCTGTATCATATCCTTCTACACAACCCTCAAGATGTAAATTGTGCAAGTATGATCTCCTCTATTAAACTCCAACAAGAAGCCTCAACAACACCCAAACCTTACCATATAGCTAATCATGGATGTAAGCCTCACAAGAAGATCAAACTCAATAAACCATTCCTAAATCCAAGGAATACACCCAATATAAAACCATCTCCCAAAATCAACCAATATAATAACATATGCAAATGGAGATAACCAATGCTAAACCATCTCTCAAATGAACCCTCCATAACTAACTCATGTATCATAGCTCAAGATCCATATCCATGAAAGACAAGCATAAATATAATGTAACTAAGAGAAACAATGGGCTATACCTCTCAAGTAGCAAACTGTGGAGTAGACCAAGAGTGGGGAATGAGAATGCTCATCAAGATACCCAAGTCTCTAAACAAGACTCACCTAAGAAGAATCTCCTCTCACGTCCGTATTAGGTGACTGCCCCTCAGACTTCCTACTGAAACCATCAACTATCCCAACAAATACTTCTCTAATCTAAGAAAAATCAGTATCACCACTATCTCTAAGTATCCATGAGCACCTATAACCAATCAATCCATGCCAAATCCAAATGAAACATAGAAATATCATGAAGTATCCAACTTATGATTAGTGTAATCAATACCAAGAAACTAAACCAAGATCAATGTCAAAGTTTCAACCATGGCCTCGGGAACATAAACATGACAACATGATCTAACTATCTCAACCAAAGAGATAACATGCTCCATATGAACACACCATAACATGTCACAACTCTAAATGCATATCAAGAGTATACCATGACATAATAATGAAACCATCCTCATACCAAAGATAACATGCCAAATAAAAACATAAACCACACCTTTTCCAAGAACCCTGTGAGTCCTCAAGATGCAACCATCTCTACACACCATGAAGAAAAACCATCTCCACATACCAAGAAGAACCATCTCCACACACCATGAAGATAACCAAGAACTTCTATGATTCCTCAAGATCTAACCATCTTCATACACCATGAAGATAACAAGTGCACCATGCAAATGTCAAAGGCACTTCTTTAGCAACAAGATCTAAGACAAACCTTCAACATCTAAAAACACTCAATAAATATATCAATGCCAAGAACTCCCACTCAACTGTGGTACCAAGTCTCCCATGGCATCATGAAATCCATCTCCTACTTAAAGATCCAAACCAAACTAGGAACTAATCTTGCACTGTCACCCCATGATTGTCACAAGCTCCCACTAAACCATGTATCCAAGCTATCCATGACATCATGATGAAAAAATAAAAATCATCCTCTAATCATGAGAATCAACCAAGGCATCAAACCATCAAAGAAATCAAAGTGCACATCATGAGCTCCTCAAAAGAAACCAAATAACCATGATCCTCAACCAAGAAGATATACCACCATAACTGAATCAAAAAATCCAAGCTAATAAACATCAAGGATGTACCTGTATATCTAATCATGTCATGCCAAAATCCATGGCACCATGATCACATCCATGAACTAAGCATCTAGCTCTCAATTGTCCAACCTGTCAGTATAAAATAGTCAACCACAATCCTCCACCATCACTATACCTGGTAACAACATCTCATCCCTTCTTCATGAAGAATAAAATTAGAAAATCATGTGACTCAGGGCATAGACAACCCAAATCTAAGCCACCAATCTGAATATGCATCAATAATAAAAGATCAATGGGCAAAGACAACCCATAACCATGCCATAAATGCAACTTGTAAGTATATATTTCTTACAACACTGCACAACTTGTAGATCCAAAAAGTCATCATACATATCCAAACCAAATACTAATAACCATATCATTAGGAGACCAATCTAAATAATTAATTGAGTATACAATGCCATTAAATCTTAAATCTTCCAATGCCATAAACTCACAATGTTGCCATAGTCAAAATATACCATAAACTATTCAGATCAATATATCACCAAATAAATCATGCCAAACCTATACCAACTCTAAACCAATGTGTAGAGCTCTCAAAGAGCTTTCTATTGACTACTCAAAGTCCAAAATTTGACTCCGTATGCTCAAGTTATGCCCTAATTCGTGCTCAAAATAAATAACATCTGACTTTAGGGCTCTTAAAACCTAAAAAAATTTCAAAATCATAGAACCAAACCTACACCATGTTGTAGTACTCTAAATTATCTTTCCAACACCTATAAGAACTCTAAAATTTGATATTCTAAGAGAAATTTATGACCATTTTACTAAGACAGTCTTTTTACTATTTTCATTGTGATTTTTCATTTTTTATTTTCTTTTGTGACGAAAATTCTGACGGGATTAAATTTGATGGCCATCATGAGTTGAAACCAAAAAACTCTTTCATTTCCTCTTAACATGGCCAAACTAGAGCATATTATATATCAAAATTTATGGAAATGTTGACCTAGATCCAATGGTGAGGTCTGTTTTTACCCATGAGGTCATTTCTGCAAGCTCCCCCCAAAACCCTCATTTAAATGAAACATCCAAAAAACTCTTTTGTCCAACAATTTCACATGCCCAAATATTTTAACATCCCATCATAACAAAAAATCCAAAATCCTCAAATTTGCAATAAAAACTCATATATCTTGCCCTTTCTTTTATCCTCTCATGCATTCCCATTGATTCAATCTAGGGTTACAATAATAAAACTATAGCTTTGATACCACTTGTAAGGAAACTTGACAGCAAAAATACCATTACCATACCACCATGAAAGCCATTATGGCCATAGTCACAATTGAGCAAATTATGTGAACAAGCATGAATCCACACATCCCATGCCATGCTTCCAACCTTCACAAATGCTCCCTTGGCTAACTTGTCAAGCCTTATCTAGCTTGACTCTTGCCTTTCTCACTCTTACTTTACAACAACTACTCTTGTGGCTACTTATATAGTATCAACTCCCACAAAACCACTAAGTGGTATTACATAAACCATGTGCTAACTAACCCATTGACCCCACATTTAATATTGGGCATTTAATTCTTTTTCCCAATATTAAATAATTACATGAAATATTATCACAATGTTACAATACAACTCATCAAAGATATTCTATGGGAATCTTTACATATTGCACGTCTGTCTAGGTACAACATTACATAATAAAATAAAATAATAAAATATAACAATATTATGCAATGTGTAAAACACCCATTATCTCAACAGTTGTCATGTTGACAACACAAGAGTTAGCAACTCATTTTAGCAGATGGGTTCTACAACACTAGAGTTTGTATAATCAATTGAGTTGTTATGTAGACAATACATTTGTTTGAATTTTAATTAAGCACATGATGTCTACAACATAATTTTATGTGAAACACCTATGTAAACTTATCCTCTCATCATTGCACAAACTCCTATGCTCAATGGAGGATAATTCACTCTTAGTGGACATGTGCTTAGTTGTGAGGTTGATCATATTGCTAACTCCTAGACATTCTAGAAGCATTCTAGAGGCCTTTATATTCAAGTACTCCTAGTGTAATTGTACAATAACATGAATCATTTATCAATTATCAATTATTGAATAATCTAATATCCAAAGATAATCAATTATTAATTCTCATATTGTTATGATCATACATTATTTGGTCCATATTATGCTAGTCTTGTGCTTCTTGATCTTGGCTTTATTTTTTTTGAAGGAAAATTCTTCATGGTATCATAGTTATACAAAATTCTTAGAAGGTATCAGAGGTATACCAAATTCTTACAAAGACCATCTCCAAATGCTTCATGTGTGCTTCCTTAGACTTGCTAAAAATCAAAATATTATCTAGATAAACAATTACAAATTTACCTATAAAGTTTGCTAGCACTTCATTCATGAGCCTCATGAATGTGCTAGGTACATTTGTCAAGCCAAAGGGCATTCCAAACGACTCATACAACACTTCATTTATCTTGAAGTATGTCTTCCATTTATCCCTAGGCCTAACTCTAATTTGATGGTACTCTAATTTCAAATACACCTTGGAGAAATAAAAAGAATCCCCCAAATTGTCCAAAAAATCCTCAATCTAAGGCATGAGAAATTTGTACCTAATTGTTATTTTGTTAATGTCTCTAGAGTCAATACACATGCTCCATTTTCCATCCTTCTTAGGTGCAAGGATAGTGGGCATGATACAATGACTTAATTTCTTCCTTATAAGCCCCTTTTCTAGCAAGTCTTGTTTCTATTTAGCAATTTGTGCATTCTGAATTGGAGTCATTTTATAGGCTGCCTTGTGGGGTAAATTAGCTCCTAGCATTAGGTCTATCTAATGACTCACATCTCTCATGGGTGGCAAAGCACTAGGCAGTCCATTATCTACTATCTCATGATACTCTCCAACAATTGTTGCATTTCTTGAGGTATATTGACTTTCTCCTTAGTCCCATCTCTTGGCATCACTATCACTATACAAAAAGCCCCCTTTTCCTTCTTCATGACTTTAAGGAACTCATTTCCACTCTAAAGCATCACACCAAACACCACATGCATCTCTTCATTAGGTTATGTTAAAATATCCATCTAAAACTTCTTACCTTGCTTAGTGATTACATAATTATTCATTTCCCCATCATGAATGGCCTTTACATCATATTGCTAAGGATGCCTTAATAGGAGGTGACATGCATCCATAGGCATTATGTCACATAGCACTTTGTCTTTTTACTCTCCTATTTCAAACTCCACCAAAGTTTGTTGATATAGGGTGTTCCCCTTAATACCATAAACTCATAACAAAAACAAAGAAACAATAGAAAATGTGAGAACAAAATATGGACTTCTTATTATCACCATAAATATAGAATTATAGAATTCACAATTACAATATGCTAACCCACATGGGCACCTTCATTACAATAATCTACAAGAAAAGCTAGAACTATCACAAAGAGCTATCTTAGACAATGTTTAGGCCTTTCTTAAATAGGAAATTTAATGTTGTCTAGGAAGGTTCTAGACATTCAAACTTAATACTAAGGCCAAGAGACCCTAACAAAACATATAGAGTTAGCCAAATACATCTTTGACAATTATTTTAGATATTTTGGGTAGCCCAACTTTGGAAGGTCATAACTCTTGAACTATTGCTCCAATTAACCATTATAAACACTTTTTAGAAATGCTAGCTTCTAATCTATAGACTTGAAATGCCACAAGTGCCATTTCATGAGGTTTTTAGACCTCATTTGGGAGCTCTAAGGCCTCCAAAAATGAGCATTAATATTTTTTTGCAAATTCTTCCACCAAAAATCTATAATAACTTCTCTGATACTTAAGCTAGAGCAACGAAAATTTTATTGTAGGCTTATAACTCTAAAATGAACCTGTTGACATATCAATAAGGTTTGTTATTAGTGACACACACTTATTCAAATTTTATATGGCTACTAAGCTAATTGAAAAATCTATAGTGTTTGCCATGTAATCCAGTAGCTATCGAGCATTTTAGTGGTTACCAAGTATATTCAGTTAACATGAAGCCCAATAGTTCAAACCAAGCAGATTCAATCTAGCAATTCAAGCTAAGTAGTTCAATGGTTACCAAGTATTTCAGTTTCTGCCAAGTTTGCAGTTCATGTAATGTGAAGCTAGTGTAAATTGAGCTTATGTGCTTATCGAGTGATTCAATTTATGTCAAGTTACATAGTATCTACCAAGTCACTAGTGTAGACCAAGTTCAAGGCTACTTTAAAGTGATCAGTATGGAATAAGCATCTACATCTACCAAGTGCATGACAATGCCGAATAATGATAGTGGACACTGAGTATCAAAACTTTATGAAGCTATTCTTTAGAATCCAAGAGTCTTCATTTGGGCCAACTTTCTGATATATGTGTTAGCTTGTATGATGGACGACTTTGTAATTTTGTAATATATATATATAATGTATTGTATCACATCCATATGCTTGATAATGAGCATGTAAGAATGTGAATGTGAATAATTGAAGTTCAGCATCAGATAAAAAGTAAATTGTGAAGGCCAAATCAAAAGAGGAACAACAGAGACATATTCATCACATAAAGGTGATTAGTACATTAAAAAAATCTCTATCAACAATCTAGTTGTAAGTCATAGATCTACTATCTCATTCTAATAGGTGAACCAGTCAAAATCCTTTCAAAAGGTAGACTTAACAGTCTTTCTTAAATCTCTTACTAGAGTACATACTTCATTATATGTTTGTAAAACCTCTAACAAGGTGAACCTAGCAGTCCTAATTGCTCCTAATAAGGTAGATCATTAGAAGTGATCATTGTAAGCCTTAACAGGCCAACTTTATGCTATAATATTGAAGTTTTGTGGTTTCTAGGTCACCAAATCATTGTGTTCAAGTATTGTGGATGCTTTTATCTTTTCAGTTTCTCATGCATGCAATTAGATCATATGTGAAAAATTAAATGTTAAGTGGTTTATTGAATTAAGAATAGAATTTGGTGTAGAAATTTTAGAAGTTACTGATCCACCCCTCCACTCTCAGTAACTTAGCATAGTCTTAAATATTTCCAACAATTGGTATTAGAGCTTTTTGGTTCTCAGGAGAAATTTTAATAGCTTGAGCAAAGATCAAGGATATGGAGATATTCAGATTTGATAAGGAAATTGACAATGAAAAGTTGGATCTAGAAATGGCCATTGCACAACTCAAGAAAGCTAAGGAGCAACTTTCCCAATCCCTAAAAAGAAGGAAGGAACTTGTAAATCAGATGAATGATCATCAATACATTGTGGAAAGAATTGAAGATTTTTTCCCTTCAAATAGTTCAGATGAAACAAATAATGGAATCAATGAACTCCTAGAGAAGAATGGTTTCCTACAAGAAGAAGTAAGAAAGCTCAAAAGATAATAAGAAATTTAGTCACCGAGGCTATGTGAAATCTTGAAATAGAGGAACAAGATAAAAGAAGAAGTGGATGGAAGAAACAATGAGATCCAGAACCAATCCCTTTAGCATGCAAATCTTATGGATCAAATCTCCAATACAAATGAGGAAATCATGAGCCAAAGATAGATCAATGAAAGATTAAGAAGTGATCTAAATTTGTAAAGATAAATCAATGAAAGAATAAGAAATGAGTTGACATCTAAAAACAAAATTAGTGAAAGATTGAAAAATGACCTAAACACTAAGAAGAAAATCAATGAAAGAATGATGAAATCTCAAGTAGACATGGTTCAATTGAATGAGTAGAATATCTATAGACAAAAGGGTAAAGTAGGAATTGGATACAAAGAAGAAGGTGAATCCTCTGAACAATGTGCTCAAAGGAATCAAAGACCTACTTGCAATCATTGTGGTAAGTTAGGCCATATATCAAAAAAATGTTGGAGTAATGGTAAAGAAAAATTTAATGGAAAATACTACAATTGCAGTCAACATGGTCACAAGGCTAATGAATGTAAAGAGAAACCAAAATTTGAGGGCAAGTGTCACAAATGCAAGAAATAAGGTCACAAGGCATCAGATTGCAAAACTAAGTCATTCAATCTAGCAAAGAAAATTGTGAAAGTAATATTTGGTTGGGAATACAACACTTGGTGTAGATGTCATTATTGTGGAGAATATGGACACATTGACATGAATTGTGTTAAAAATCACACAAGGAGAAGAGATACCACCATAAGATAATTCACTTGTACCAAACTTGGTTATCTAGTCAAAAATTACATGAATACAGGTAAAATTGAAGATGAAAAGAAGGAAAAAGTAGATAACATTCAAAAGAAGATGAGGTAGCAATGGATCCCTAAATCTATTGAGGATGCTAGTTCAAGTAATGATAGTCATGTTACTCAAGAAGTGGGTGACTCCACCATTTTTAACTAGGTTTCTAAAGGAGAACTAGAACTGCATTATCAAGATCACATTCAAATAGTTCTAATTGAAAAGTGACAAAGATCCAAATTAGTATTCAAGATACAAAAGGATCACTGAGGAAGATTGATATCAATTATCACCAAGTTACCTTCTATACTAAGTAAGGTTAGGTCATAGACTCTACTAAGAAAGGTTAGGATTAACAAGACACACATGATTACTAAGTCATGAAGCCTTCACTAGGTAATCAATAGAATAGTGGATGACACACTATTGAGCATAATGTCAAGGATGATGTCAACCTAGCTACCTTTGTGACGGGGACACAACCCAAGCACAAAATGGACACAATAGGAAAGGGAAAATTTTATTAATTATGAAAATATGATAGTACACTTAGTGAAGAGAAATAAACTCCAAAACATGCCCTATGGGCTCACAATAGCATAAATTTGGAGATAATTTCTTCTCCTGGTACCTTCTCTCAAACTCCACTCTGAACTACCTTTTACAATGCCAAAAATGTCCTTACATAGACCCCAAAGGGTTAAGGATTAATAATACATTCTAAAAAGTGCTAGTTGGCATCCACCATCCAAATATAAAGCTCTAGAAGTCATGTTAGAAGTCAGTGCAAAACTAGAAGAATTCAAAAACAGTAATCAAACTTTTGGGAGGCATAACTTTTGAATCGTAGCTCTGACTGATGAACCATTTACATTTTTAGAAAGCTCTTGAAGTGATCTATAGCCCTATGGACTAGCTTCACTCATAACCCATTTTTTGGCCCTATAAAATGTCATTTAATGACCTAAACTTGACTTTGAAGCATTCTTGGGAGGTCTTCAAAAACTAAAAAACTATGATAACTTTCAAACTGTGCAGCCTTTTGACCTGATTCTTTTTCTAGAATATTCTAAATTACAATTTTAATCCTCCCTCCAATTTACACCTTCTAATCCACCATAATTATGGCTCAATTACATAGTCCTATTTTTTAGCATTTACACGTATACCAAGGTGCTCAAATACTCTAACCTAGAACACTAATAGTGGAACTGTGAGAGTTGGAACCTTTATTTGATCCTAATGGGTATCCAAAAATGAAAATACATGAAACAAAAACTAAGTCTAAGTACATTTTTTTGGGTGACACAGGATTGCCCTTATACCTTTGGATGCTCCTGCATCACTTTGTACTAAGCATTAATGGAAATTTTTTAACAAAAAACATGAAATCAAATTCATTTTTCATCATGAAATCTACAGTTCTACTGTGAAGAAGTAATTTACAAAGCGATCAAGTGACTTTAAGAAAATTTGCATCAAGTCATCAAGGTTTTCATAGTTTATTGAGTACAATGGCATAAAGTAGTAGCAAAGTGAAGAGAGGGTCTAAGATGTTGGTTTCAGGAGTTGATTGGAAAGTGCCAGATTTTAAACTTGTACCTGTGATTACATAAATTCTTGACTCAACCAGAGCTCAATCACAAATTCCTCTAGAGGTACTCCTTATTAACAATATTTTTACTCATTTCAAGTGTTCTATTCAAGAAATTGGAACCCTAGAAATGGATGATGTGCTAGGTGAATTATGTGTTAATGGAATTCTTAAACCTGAGCATAAGCATTTGGAAGAAAAAGGTTTAACTCATATTCCTCACATGCCCTAAGGTTTTCAAATCGAATGGATTAGATACATTCTAAGCTAGGTGCATAATGGTCAGCTATGGCTTGAACAACTTATTATGATTACAAAGGAAATGATTCATCGCATCACTAGCCTCCCCATGCTAACCAAAGCTAAAACCACCAAAACCCTAGGTTAGGCTGAGCTAGAAAAGAAAACCCTAGTTGATTGGAATGGCAGAGGGGTGAAAATTAGTAGCGTAATAGATGCAAAACTAAAATTTGGGATTCATGTCATAGCACATAAGATATATAGTTTGAGTCATAGTATATCCTGTGAACCTGTAGACTTGGTTTATAAAGTGGTGGAAAAAAATCTATCTTATGATTTGGTAGACCTATTGTTGAAGAAAATCAACAAGAATATGGAAAGCATTAGGAAATCCAAGAACAACCCTTGTAAATTTAGTTCACTCTTGACATGTTTGTTCTTTTATGTTTAGAAGTTCTTCCCTTTCAAAGATATAGTAGTATAGAGAAAAGATGTGCATGTATTATATAAGATAAATGAATACATTGGAGAAATGGGAGATAACTATGTTAGAATTATGGAAAAATACTTCAAAGTTTTCAAAGAGAAAATGAATAATAGGTTTAGAATACCTAAGACATTAGTTGAGGATTATAAAGATGATGTATGCTTTATGGTTGATTGTGACAAAGTTTACATTCAAGCAGTAAAGCCCATAATTGTATGCATAAAACCTCTTCCTTATGAGGTAAATATTGATGAAGGAAAGGATATTATTGAAGCTCTAGTTAATGAACTTGTTGATCCAAAGGCACCATACTCTGGAACCTATGTTAAAGCCAAAGCAAGAATAGAACTGGAGATAAAACTCTCTAAAGAAATTAACCAGGGAAAGAGGAGGATAACTAAACTTAAATCTAGCACACCTCTCATGTTAACTGAAGGTAAGTGAGAAGATGTAGAAGAGACAAAGGATGAAGAGGAATTAGAAAAGGAAGAAGAACTTATAAAGAAGAAAGGCAAGGTGATCATCACCAAGCCACCTAAGCCATCCATTGCGGTCTTCACAAGGAGGTCCAAAAAGAAATGAAGTGAAATTGTCCTTAGAAAACTTCATCCCACCTTCTATGAAAAGTTGAAATAGATGGAAGAATGTGTAGGCATAAAAATATTCAAATCTTTTAAGTATGAAACAAGGACAAAGGTAGAGAAGAAATAGGTTGAAGAACTGATGTTGACCAAAATGAGAAAATAGAAGTATTCACTAAATTAGATAGCCTCTCAAATATCTAATGAATTATTAGAGAAAACAAACCCTAAGGAAGTTGCTACCGAGCATGATAGATGTTGAGGTAAAAGTGTCTTTGAATAAAAATGAAGACAAAATGACTCTTAGATTTAATACATGTCTAATTTTGATCAAGGATGTAGAGAATGTGGTTAAGAATGCCACAAGAATCTGGAAGGATGTTTATCATCTACATAAACCAAGTGACCTCCTAGTAGATGTTAAGGATAACGATGATGACAATGATGATGATGAAGGAGAAACTTATACTGAGCCCACACATTTTGACAATGAGGAAGTTGAAGAAGATAAAGAGGATGGAGCTACTAAGGAAGATAAAGAAGATGATGAGGAGACTGACCCAAATAAGATAGAAGCTGTAGTCATTGCCTCACTTCCTCACTCTCCAAGGAAACTAGTAACTATATCAAGCTCAAAGATAGCTTCAACAATTTTGATTGTGATAACCATGGACACTTCAAATGTCCAATTACTCTTCGCCTCAATTCAACTCAATGTATCTATAGTAAAAGTGACTTCCACTTCATCTACTAAGTAGCAACCTCTTACTTCTCTAGCTACCGACTCATCAGTTATGAATATAGTGCCTTCTATAATTTTGAGCTCTTTAGCAATAAGTACTTTAGTTTTGGATACTACAATTTTGTCTACTTTGGTTTTGGATTTAGTAAGAATTCCTATTAGTATTCGATTGGTTAGTAATATATCAATTTTCACTACAAGTCCTAGTATATTTACAATTATTTCAATTCTAGATACAAAGGCATTAAGTACAAGGACAATTGAACCTAAGGCTCAACTGAGTACAAGAATTTTGGGTAGAGGAAAGGTGATAGAGGAGGACATAGAATTAGATAAGAAAAATAGAAATTCCCAAATGGGTCATTGATAATCTTACTACAAACCAAATGCACATAGTTGGTGAACTCCTTCAAAAGAAGGTAAAACAACAAAAATTGAGAGAAGAAAGAAATAGAGAGTATAAGATTATTGATGATGCTAAATTTTTTTGTCTGAGGCAGTAGGTATTGAGGTAGATTCTTCTCAACCTATTTTGTTGTAATTAGAAAAAGTAGTCCAAAAGTTTAATGAGGACAATAGTGGACAAGATAATTAATTGAGAAAGTTGAAAAGAAATTTGACAACAAAGTGCTTGAGCATATTACTTAGCAAATTGCTATCCATCAAGTTGAGCTTTCATTAATTTTGGCCAATTTTGAATCATATTGCACCAATGTGACATCACTTTTTGTGAAGTTATGTGATGTTTCTAAGTTCACAAAAAAAATAAAGAGAAAAGTATCAAAAATTGATGAGGATCTGAAAGCTAGTGCTTAGCAGTTGCAACTTGACCATAGTTCAAGCTCTGCACATCACATGAAGATTAGATTTTTGTTAGACAAGTAGGCAAAACTATTGAGAGAATAAGCAAGGATCTGGTCATCACTAATTGATATTCAAAATATGATCCTTCCTATCTTGGATACAATGCAAAAACATATTATTTACTCAGCAACATTAATCCATGACAATAACTTCTCTATTGCAGATCATGTGATAGAACTCTCTACAGAAGTACAAATTTCTCTCCATAAATGCAAGATTTTGCAACAAAATTGGGATAAAACTCTGGCACTTATTCTTAAGGTACATTGTAAAGTTTTATCTCATATTGGTGTCTCCATGTAGATAAGTTTTGAATAATTCTTTGGCATTATTGTCAAGAAAGGGGAGATTATGATTGAGGTACATGGTATGCTATATATAGAGACACATAGTATGGGGAAGAAACATGCTATGAGGAGAATGCATATAATAAATGATGTATAGTATACCTTACAAAGATAAATTTTGAAAAATCTCAAAATAGTATATTCTACTGAGATAGTATCACATGGTGATGTATATAAGATTTTGGTTGATAAGTGTTTTTGTTAGTAATGCAAAAGGGTGAGATTGTTGATATATTAATCAATTTTTTTATTAGTGACAGATAGTTATTTAGATTTTTTGTGGCTACTAAGCTCATTGAATAGTCTATAGTGTTTGCAATGTAATTCAGTAGCTACCAAGCATTTTAATGGTTAGCAAGTATATTTAGTTAACATGAAGCCTAGCAGTTTAAATCAAGTAGATTTAGTCTAGCAGTTAACCCCGAGAAGTTCAGTGGTTACCAAGCATTATAGTTTCTACCAAGTTTGTAGTTCATGTAATGCAATGCTAGTGTAAACTAAGCTTATGTGTTTACCCAATGAATCCGTTTATGTCAAGTTACATAGTATCTACCGAGTCACCAGTGTAGACTGAGTTCAAGAATACCTTGAAGTGATCAGTATGGACCAAGCATCTATGTCTACCAAGTGCATGATGATGTCAAATAATGACAGTGGATGCCAAGTATTAGAATGTCACCAAGCTAGCCCTCAGGATCCAAGTGTCTTCATTTGGACTAACTTTGTGATATATGTGTTAGCTTGTATGATGGATGAATTTGTAATTTTTTAATTTAGATTGATATATATTTATGTGTGTGTGTGTGTGTGTGTGTGTGTGTGTGTGTGTGTGTGTGTGTGTGTGTGTGTGTGTGTGTAATGTATTGTATCAAATCTATATGCATGATAATGAGCATGTAATAATGTGAATGTGAATAATTGAAGCTAAGTAGAAAATAAAGAGTAAATTGTGTAGGCCATATCAAAAGAGGAGAAATAGAGACATATTCATCATGGAAAGGTGATCAGTACATTTAAGGAATTTCTATCAGCAATCTAGTTGTAAGTCAGAGATTTACTATTTCATCCTAATAGTTGAACTAGTCAAAATCCTTTTATAAGGTAGAATTAATAGTCTTTCTCAAATCTCTTAATAGAGTATATACTTTATTGTGTGTTTGCAAAATGTCTATCAAGGTGGATCTAGCAGTCCTAATTGCTCCTAACAGGGAAAATCATTAGAAGTGATCATTGTAAGCCTTAACAAGCCAACTTTATGCTACAGTATTGAAGTTTTTTGGGTCTCATCCCCACCCTATTTTTACTTTCTATTTGGAAAGTTTCTAGGTCACCGAATCATTGTTTTCAAGTATTGTGGATGCTTTTAATTTTTTAATTTCTCGTGCATGCAATTAGATCAGATGTGAAAAATTAAATGTTAGGTGATTTATTGAATTTAGAATTGAAATTGGTGTAGAAATTTTAGAAGTTACCAATTCACCCCACCCCTCTTAGTAACTTAGCATAGTCTTGAATATTTCCATTAGAGCCTTCATGTAAAAAATGACAACATTCTAAGCTTGTATGACAAACTTCCTAAAAATAGCATGTTCCCATAAATAGTAACCACCCTGTCTACTAGTCCTCATTAAAATAAAAAACAATAAAAGAAAATAGTTTTGAGTGATGCAAGATTTCTCTTACACTTTGGATGCTCCTACATCAGATGCCCAGGGTAGTTTGAGAGGTGACTCTGTCATGTCTCAGGTGTTCAAAGGAAAACCAAGAAAGTAAACCTTCTCCCTTGCTAGCCATGATGAATCCTTTACTGGACTCCCTTTCCATTTGACTAGATAAGATTTAGAAGTTCTATTCCTTATAATTTTTCCAACATAACTATCTAGCATCTCCTCAATTTCCTTTGTAGCTGGACTAGGTGTTGGAATACTTCATTGCACTTTTGGAACTTCATCTCCTTCACCTCCTTCACAATACTCTATCAAATTTAAAATATTAAATACTGGTGAAATATTAAATTCAATAGGAAGCTCTACTTCATAACATTTTCAGAATCATGCCTTTTCACTATCTTGCATGGTCCAAAATTCTTCATCTTCAGCTTAATATATGTACCCACTTGAAAATGCTCCTTTCGCAAATGAACCATGACTCCATCTCTAATCTAAAATTATTTATACCTCATTTTCACATCTACCTTAACCTTGTGCTATGTATTCATCTTTATGATGTGCTTCCTCACCTCCTTATGAATGTTCTTCAAATGCTCCACAAATTCTTTTGCTTCATAACTACTTATCTCTCCTTTATCTAACTACCACAATTTAGAAGCATTTTTGGGACTACTCCCATATAAAATATAGAATAATGACTTATTAGTACTCCTATTGATAGAATTATTATATGAAAATTCTTCCTATGGTAAAATTAGACCTCATCCTTTTGGTTTGTCTCCAACCTAGCATCTCAGCAAGTTTCCCAAACTATGATTCACAACTTCTGTCTATCAATCAGTCTATGGATGATGTGATGAATTGAACTTCAAATCTATCTTCAACTTCCTCCATAATGTAAGCCAGAAATATCTAACAAATTTGGTATCTCAATCTGAAACTATACTATTTGGCAAACGATGTAGTCTCACCACTTCTTTGAAAAATAACTCTCCTAGATGAACAACATTAGTCTTCTTACAAGGAATAAAATGTGTCATATTTTAAAAACTCTCAACCATCACAAAATTAGAATAATGCCTATGATGTATCCTCAGTAATCCAAGAAAAAATCCATGCTGACATCCTCCCATAGCTTCTTTGGTATAGGTAATGGCTGATACAATGTTGTATTCTACTTTACTCCTTTTTCCAACTGACATACTTTGCAACTCTAGACAAAATTCTACACTTCTTTCTACAACTATGGCCAATAATAATTATCCATAACTAAAGGAATGGTCTTATCTCTGCCAAAATGTCCAATCAATCCTCCACTAAGTTTCTCATTGATGAGATTCTATCTAATTAAACTTTTGGGAATGCACAACTGGCTTCCTTTGAACAACATACTATCTTAAATTATGGAATCCAACCACTTTATCCTATCAAGTGTAATAGGTTTTGTACAAGCCTTCCATGCTTCACCAAAATCAAGATCATTTGTATATAAAGCACTGAGTTCTTTGAACCCAATCACCTCTATTTGCATTTCTGGTAGAAAAAAGTTGTCTTCTACTAAGAGGATCTGCAACTCTATTAGACTTCCCACTCTAGTGTTTCAAAAAAAAAGTATAATTTTGCAAAAAATCAACCCAATTCAAATGTCTTTGGTTTAATTTTCCTTGACTATTCAAATATTGTAAAGCTTGATGATCAATATACAAAACAAGCTCTTTTGGAAGAAGATAGTTTTTCCACTTCTTCAATGCTTTAACTATAGCATAAAATTCTTAATCATAAACAAAATATTTTCTTTTTGAATCATTCAACTTCTTAATAAAATATGCAATAGGTCTACCTTCTTGGATTAAACTAGCTCCTATTGTAGTACCACTAGCATCACAATCTACTTGAAATACCTTATTAAAATCAGGAAGTGCTAAAATAGACTGCTCAATAACTTTTTATTTCAGCAAAGTAAAACTCTTATTTGCTACTATAGTCCACTTAAATTCTTTCCTATCCCCTCTCTTTGTTTCAGTCAAGGGTTCAAAAATACTGCTAAAACCTCTTATGAACTCTCTATAAAAACTATCCAGTCCATGAAAATATATTAAATCTATCACACTCTTTAAAGTATGCCATTCAAGGATAGCCTTTACTTTCTTTGGATCTATTTTTAGACCTTTTGTTGGACTATAAATACCAAGTACACCAACTCCTCCTTTACAAAATTGCACTTCTTTAGGTTTATTAGCAACTTTTCTTCTCTAAACTTATTAGACACCTTGTGAATATGGATCAAATGATCCTCTAATGTCTTACTAAAAATAAAAATATCATCTAGGTAAACAATGACAAACTTATCCAGAAACTCCTTCAAAGCCTCATTCATGAGCCTCATGAAAGTTCTTGGTGCATTGGTTAGCCCAAAAAGCATGACTAACCACTTGTACAATCCTTCTTTTGTCTTGAAAGTAGTCTTCCACTCATCACCTTCTTTGATATGAATCTAATGGTATCCAATCTTCAGATGTACCTTTGTGAAATACTTAGCTCTACTCAAATATGATCCATCCTTGGCAATGGAAATCTATACTTGATTGCGATCTTGTTGATAGCATGAGAATCTATGCACATCCTCTATTCTTCTTTTGTACTAATATGAATGATACAACACATAGACTTAAACTCTCTCGAATCAACCCCTTCTTCAACAACTCATGAACTTTTCTATTGAACTCTTCACTTTCTGCTGGTGTCATTCAGTGCACTACCTTGTTTGGAAAAATAGCTAGTAGAACCAAATATATTTGGTGACTAATCTTCCTGATTGGGGGCAATCCATTAGGTACATTATCTGATACAATATCAAAAAAATATCCCAACATATATGCAACTTCTATAGGTACCTCCTCTACTTCTTCTTTACTATCTTTGAGAATTATAGAAAATACATATGCTCATTCTTCATACCTTTGAGAAACACTTCTCCAATAACAAAACATATTCTGACAATACTATGTATACCTTTTCTTTTTTCTTCTTCAATTGCTTCAACTTATGTTTCTCTCTATCCTTAGTCAAAGTGTAGATATTCTCATGTCCATCATGTTCAACCCACTTGTCAAATTGCCATGACCTACCCATCAACATATGACATGTCTATAGGTATGATATCACATAGTACCTCATCCTAGTAGCTTCCAATCTTGAACTTCACTGAGCACTGCTCATTGATCATGACCTTGTGGTTATCTTGTACCTAAGAGATATGGTATGGAGGTGGGTGTGACTATCTCTTTATCTTTAACTTGGTGACCATCATTTTGACACCATATTATTAGTACTTCCACCATCAATGATCACATCACAATACTTATCTTCACATCTGCACCTTGTGCGAAACAAGCTCCTTCTTTGATTAGCTTCATTCTCATCACTCAAAAGGAATCTTCTATTAACTATGACTTCTCATCTTTCAACATCTTCAAAATGTGATCATCTGGCTTCTTCATCAACATATGCAACTCTAGCCTAGCTTTCTATTCTTTGATCTATTCTTCCTTGGCAATGTGTACATCCAAATGCTCTATGCCCTTCTCCTCTTCTAGATCCTTGTCCTCTCCCTCTTCCTCTCTAACCTCTATTTTTTTTATCATGGAAATGATTGGAATTGTTTTCCTTCTAGTTATGACTACTAGTTCTAGCCTCATCTTTATTCTTTTGATCATCATTACGACCACCACAAGATTGTCTGCTAGATCTTCCACTGTAACATCTTTTAGTATTCTTGTTATCAAACTTCTTCCTTAGTTTCTCCTTAACTCTTAGGGAAAACTATTATTCCTCCTTAATACTATTCATTCAAACTAGACTTAGCTCATCCTAAATACTTAGCCTTTCTCCTCATTAGCTTTTGTATAACTAGTTCTAATGAGAACTTAATAGAACTCTTCAATATACTCTTAAACAAATTTTTTCACTTTCTTCATCTTTTGCATTTTCTTCAACAAATCAAGCTCATAATCTATGGGAATTAATTGTCACTTCATTTTAGCTATCATCTAATCCCATTTGGTAATGTTTTCCTTTCCCTTTCTATTTCACTTCAACTAAACCTCCTACCACTAGATCTTTGCATGTCCCTTTAGTTTCACCCTCACAAACTTGACTCTATTAGGATCCTCAATATCTTCATACTCAAAATACTCCTCTAATTCATTGATTGAATTGATCAATTTATTTGGGTTAAGGTTTCTCAAAAATGTGGGAACTTCAAACTTAGGTCATTTTTCAATCTTGGAGATGGCCTTAAAAAGTATCTCTTCCTCTGAGTTTAGAACTCCCTCTACTTCAAAATTTTCTTCTTCTTTGTCCTCATCCTTACTTTCATCTCTTATGGGAAGATTTATTCCTCTACACATTTGTGTTAGATTGTGGTGACTGATCAGGAAAGTACTGTACATACTTCATAAATTCTTGTATAAAAGGGTTTAGGGTTAGGTATTTTCATTAGGCTGACATATGGCCGACATGTTGTAACCCTGAAATAGCATAAAATACTTGTATAAAAGGGTTTAGGGTTAGGTATTTTCATTAGGTTTTGATGCGAAATTGCTTCTTATGGCAATATTGAGCTATAAGGGATTGTGGATTGTAATCAGGTTGTAATCACTGGATTGTAATAATATTGGACTTGCAGTTTGGTGGATGTAGCCCAAGGATTGGGTGAACCACGTTAAATCTTGGTGGCTTGTGTTCATTTATGTGTGATATATTATTTTCTATTATTGGTAATATTTGCATAAAGTTTTTTATTTATCTCTGTGGTTTATCCTAACAATTTGTTCTTTCAATGCTTGCATTTTTCTTCAGAGGCCTCAAAAACCCTTAGGCATAACACGTACATCTCTTCCACCAAGTTTTCTTTAGGGAGGGATTTTTTCACTTCCATTGAAACCCTAGTGAAAACTACCTCACAATTGGCAATCTGTCTACATGCTCAACCCAAACTACAATCATGGTGTGAACAACCTCATAGTTGGCTATCTATGCACACACTCAAGAACTTGGCTTTGATACAACTTGATGAAGGGTACTCCCCTTAATACCCTAAAATCATAAAAGAAATAAAAAAACAACAACAAATGTGAGAGAAAAATATTGACTTCTTATTATTGCCGCAAATGTGGAATTATAGAATTCACAATTACAATATGCTAACCCACATGGATACCTTTATTACAATAATTTTCAAGACAAGTTGTAAACTATCACCTAGAGCTATCCTAGATAATGTTTGGGCCTTTCTTAAATAAGAAACTATATGCTACCTAAAAAGGATCTAGACATCAAAATTTGATACCCAGGGCTGAAAAATCATTAAAAAAAATATAGAGTCGGCCAAATACATCTTTGACAATTATTTTAGATATTTGGGGTAACCCAACTTTAGAAGGTCATAAGTCTCAAACTATTGTTCTGATTGATTATTATAAATACTTTTCAAAAATACTAGCTCCTAATCTACAAGCTCCAAATAGCAGAAGCACTCTTCTATCAAGTTTTTGAACCTCATCTAGGTACTCTAAGGCCTACAATAGTGACCCTGAAGATGTTTCTACAAAATTTTCCACCAAAAATTTGCAATAACTTCTTTAATACTTAAGCTAGAGCAATGATATTTTTATGCTAGGCTTATAACTCTAAAATGTGTTGGCAATATGACCAATTAGTCAAATTAGGTGAGATGTGTGGTTGTCATTTATGGAAACATATGTTTTGCAGTTTAATTATGATTATTTGTGAAAGAAAATTGTTTAAGTATTGGACAATGTTACAACAACATGATGAGAATTATTGGTATCAAATTATTCCCTTGGAATATTCTCTTGCGTAGCTAAACATAGATGCATGACATCACTCTAATGATGCATACCAATGTGCATGTTCATATGAGTAACCAAGTTCAAGTTATGAAGGAAATACCTATGTAGTTAATTCACAGTGCAGAATAAAGCATGTTAGCAAATTGAGTTGTACAACTTACGGAATTGTTTTGATTACTGAATCTTGATGAGATGACTCTAAGGATGATATGTGAGCTAACTAAGGAAGAATTTATTAATATGATTGATATAAGTAAAGAATTTCAATTGTGAAGTTATTATGCCATGTGATGCTATGATATGTGATGCAAAGTAATGTTATGATAATGCGAGATATGAACCAAATTGATATGCGTGTAGTCACTCTTTGTATGAGGAACTGATAATCAAAAGAGTTGTGAAGTACAAGTGATCTAGTATTGTATGTATATTTTTTCTCTTGAATAACTTATTGTGTAGTTGCATGTTAGGGTAGTGGGCTCTTCTTGCACACATTTGTATATGATCCACCAACTCCTAATAGGGTTGAAGCAACTCCTAACATGGTTAAGGCTTCTAACTAGGCCTAGTCTCTTAATAGGGAGTCAAGATACTATACATTCTTCATAGACTCCTAATAGTCAATATCCTTAATTGGATTCTTATATATAGTGAATCATCTTGTGGGTTTCATCCCCACTGGGGTTTTTCGTTGGTCAAGGTTTCCCTAGTTAACAAAATATGGTGTTATGAGCTCTCTTCATGTATGGTTGTTTATACTATTCAGAATTATTGATTTACTTCCTTATGCATCTATTGAAGTAATTAATAATATCTAGTTGTGGGAAAAAAGATCAAACATACTGATTCACCTCCCCCTTAGTATTATCTATTTCTAATAATTGGTGTTAGAGCTTAGTCATTTAGAAGAGGCTTAACAACTTGAATAAGATCCCTAGGGATATGGAACAATTGAAGAAGAATCTTAAAGAAGCTCTTGAACAAATTGATCTACTTACCAATGAAATAGATGGCCTAAAAGATAGATATAAAGATGCAAAAGCTTACATTGGTGAACTGAATGATAAGATAGATGACCTGATGCAAAAATGACCTAGTGAGTAAACTAGTGATGATTATATTGAAGATCTAAAGAAAGAAAATGAGATATTGAAACATGGGTTAAAAATAGTTGAACTCAAGCTAAGTCTTAAGAAAAATGGAGGAAAGAATGACTCTCAAATAAAAGCTAAAAATGTAGATATAAGATCCTAGTTAAGAAAAGTAACATCTAAATTAGAATCTATCAAGTTGGAGCATGTAGAATTAGAGAAATACAACACTATTGTGAAAGGTGAATTGGTGCAAACTAAACAACAACTTGAGAAATTGTATATCCAGTAGTGAAAAGATTGAAGAACAAATATTTGTACAAAGACCTAGTTATGAAAAGACTAGACTTTGATTCTTTCTTGGACAATCTGCCAAGAAATCTATTGAGAGAAAAGAACCTGATACTCCTAAAGTAAAAAAGGATCAAAACATAAGAAAAATAGATGATAAATCTAAAGGTAAAGAGAATGTTACTCACTCTAAGAAATATAAAGAATCTGATCGAGATGAGGATAATAGAAGAAAGGAATCTCATGCCAGGTATAATGAACTTGAACATATTAGAGATGATTGCAAAAGTAAGTCTTTTAAACCTATTTCAAAATTTTTCATAATTATCATGGATATGGACATCATGCAGTAGATTGTAAAAAACCTAAATTTAATAATAATAATGAAAATAGTAGAATGTTTAGGAACTTTAACCATGCAAGAAAAAAAAGAAGATCTCACAACAATGAAAGTGGAGAAAGAAGACAAATTATTTTTTACAGATGCAACAATCTTGGACAAATTGCAAGGAATTGCAGAGCACCTGACAACAAAAATAATGAACAAAGAAGGAATGTACTTGTATGTCAATTATGTAATAAATTTGGACACACAACAAAGTTTTGCAGAATGGATAGAAGAAACCTTAACAAGAATCAAAACTACAAAAGGAACAATAGAAGAAATGATGACAATTTGAAGGAAGAAATGAATGGTTTGGCAAAAGAATTTAAGAAAATATTTGTAAAGGTAAAAGAAACTAGAAGTTCTCATATATTTCAGGAAGAAGGACATCCTAATGCACTTGGTAAGATAGTAAAGTCACTTATTTTCTATGACCCAACCTAACTACATTAAGCATTCTCAATAAAATAGTGAGTCAATAAATAATAATGTATGTTAGAGAGAATATCACAAGTTTCACAATTAGTAGTATATACTAGACATTTAGAGGAGTCTACAATGAAGTGCACATTGTTTAATATGACTAGTATAAGGTTATGTAAGAAAAAATAACCTCTCTAACATATAGAGACAATACTTTAAACTGGTGGTAGACACACATTTAATGCTAAGTACAAATTGCAAAAGATTTAAAGGACCCAAATTGATTTATGAACATCATTTGCTTGTGTGAAATCTTAAGTACAAGATTGAAGAGAGATTTGAAGTTCCAAAGAAGTTTTTAGGTACAAGTGATTGCTGAAAACCCTAAAAAATGAAATTGAGGTATTTTTCCAAATTTGTTGAGCATATTTTTAGTAATGGAAACTCAAGGAGTGTTTAATATTAGTGATAGACCTAGATATAACATCAAGAAACACCCATTTGTTTCTTAACTTGATGACCTCATTGGAGCATTTTTTCAAGTACCAAAAAATGTTGTTCATGTCAAAGACATAAGAAGTTACATTCACTATAAAACATAAATCTTAGGAGATACTAATATTCATAATAAATTGGATAGAATGTGCAACAATGATTTTCATTAAAATCAGAATATGTATACCTAGAACAACTTAACATAGTTAAGCATATGTTCTATATGGACTTTGATAACCACGAATGGGCAAGAATCATTCTAAGAATAGTTCATGATGACCTTCTATGGTTAGGAGATTCAATTATATGCATCAATAATGACCTAATTCACAAGGTCATAGGTTTAAGCAATGAGAGATGCAATCCCTACCGACTCATATATTCTTCTACACAACAAAGAAGTTTCCTAATATTTCAAATTGGGATGGAAGTGAGTGCACAATGCAAATTATCACTCATGCTTATAGATCTAAATTAGAAACAATTAAGGATAATGATATTAATAGAATGATGAAATCATTCCAAGCTAAAATGAAGTAAAGGTATAGGATACCTCCTATACTGATAGAAAAATACAAGGATGAAATATTGTTCATGGTAGAAATAGATTTCACATGCATGGAGGTAGTAGTTCCTTGAGTGTAGTTCATTGAACCTATGAGTTATGAAATAAGTGCTAAATTAATTGAAGGCTATGCACAGATAATTATACACTATGAAGTTGATTCTAGATGCCCTAGATGGGGTACATATGCTAAAAAGATGAAAGAAGTCAAAACAAATCTAATGGACAAGGATATCAAGAAGAAAGTAGACAAAGTAATTGATTCCATCTTAAAAGATAAAGGGATGTCTAGAAAGGAATTTGAAGAGGTGAAAGGGACAGCCTCAAAAATGAAGGCTAGTGGTCAAATTGAACTATTGACCCCTACACCTATTGTAATGGCCAGACCTACTAAAGAGGCCACAATTGCACAAACAAGTGTTCAAGCACTTGCAATGCCATATACAAGAGTTGTAGAGTAGTAACCCTTGAGGAAACCAAAGAAAATAGAGGAAGCATCACCACCAAGAAAGTCCACAATGTTTGAGAAAACTAAACCCCCTCCTAAGAAGAGATTCATGAAAATAACAAGTGGACTAGGTAAGAGGAGAAGAACCTTGCAAATCAGCTCCTCAATATTTGAAGAAGAAATTGGTGACAAACCAGTAGAGCCAACAGATCAGGAAGAAAAGACATCAATAGGAAGAAAAGCATGGAACCCAAAGGTAGAAAATCTCAATATGCAAATTATTAATGACAACAACTTTGTGCAATTAGATAAGTATTATGATTTGTACAATAATATGGCTAGGAGATAGCTAGAAAATGTTATAGTTAGAAATATGATTCTAAAAGATAAAAGGTTTGATAGCATAAAAGGTCAAATACTTGAAGATTTGTACAATAGACTAAGAAATAGAAAAAGTAGAGTAATTGAAGAGGATAAAAAAATAAGGATGAATATTGTGAAAAAGCTATGTATAGTAAATAATGAGGAAGAAATAAAGGAAATTCTAAAAGGAATAGTACCATTATTGAGAAATAAGAAGAGATCTATTCTTCTTATGGGAGGAAATTATGAATAAGTGAATGTGGAAACTCAAAAGGAAATAGTCACATACATGTCTACTATGCCTAAGGAGTCTAAGGAGAGTGCACAATCAAAGAATACAAGCCCTACAATGGTAGTAGTCAGTCCACCTTATAGTTCTGAGCAACCAACTAAAACTTCAATTCCAAGTGATTCACCACACATTACCATTGATAGTGAATCTATGCAAGTAGATAACACCAATGTATTAGTGGATATAACTGAAGATCTATTAAAAGATTTTGGCTCTATCATTTTTGGCAATAGTGTTAACTACAGTAGCTCTTCTGATGAAGAATAAGAGTAGGAGCAAAAGAAAGAAGATGTAATTTCTGAAAAGAAATTTGAATCTACGACTGAGGCAATGGATAAAAATGTACCCTTAGCAACAACTATAGTGAAAACCTCTACACCACCTACACAAGTAGCAATGGTCACCTTAGTAGTACAATCAAATGATGAAAATGAAGCAAAAAATATTATATCTTCTTTAAGTAAATTCCTTGAAAAGAAGAAATTAGTTAAGTCAATTGAGAAGACATTAACTTTAGTTTTGGATAGATTGGAGAAGACAATAAGCTCTATTGATACATCTATAGACATTAAATAGAAAGTAGCAATTATGTGCAAAGCCTTTGATAATGAGTTTACAATGCTTACCAATGTTGCTAAAATTCAAGCATAGACTAAGCATGATTGTAAACTACTTAATACTATGTGTACAAATATAAGAAATGATACAAAAACAATGGATGTATGCATTAAGGTACTGAGGTAGAGTATGGAAGAAGGGAAATAGATATGTGCTAAGTGCAATTTGGCATACCTTCACCTTCACAGTTTTGATGAGAAAATCAACGAGAAGACAACTGAGCTTTAGACACTCACTGAGCATACAATGCAAGAACTTCATGATAGAATCCAAGATATACAAGAAAAAAAAGAGAAAGCTCTAAAAAGATTTACTCTTTTGAGAGACCATTTATCCCCATAGATTACATTGTTACAAAATTAGTTGGAGGAATGCTTGGTAGCTAAGACCTCATATGAAAAGTTTGTGGCTAAAGACTTGAATGTATTAGAGTTAGCTACATATACTTTATGTGTGCTAATAAGTGTGTTAGATGCACTAAAAGAAAGTTGGAAGAAACATCTTACACAGTTGAAGACTAAGTTTAGTGATTATTTTTCCAAATTTTGACGTAGCTTTCAGATTTTGATAGGTTTTTCTTTTTGTTGACACCTTTGTCATTGATGTCAAAGGGGAGGAATAAGGAAAATTGTAATTGTAAGTTATATAGTTGTACTTTGACATATAGTAGTAAGATTTTCCTTGACCAAGCTTTGTAATTAGAGTTATAAGGGATGTAATCTTTTTTCAAAACATGAATATAATATTTTTACTATGTTATGTATGGTTTGGTATGACAACATTTTTTGGGACTTAGCCAATTTTCCCAAAATGTTGCCATTAATGCAAAAGGGGGAGATTGTTGGCAATGTGACCAATCGGTCAAATTAGGTGACATATGTGGTTCTCATTTATGGAAACATATGTTTTCAATTTGTGAAGGAAAATTGTCTAAGTATTGGACAATATTACCACAACATGATGAAAATTATTGATAGAAAATGTTCCATTGGAATATTCTCTTGTGTAGTTAACCATAGATGCATGATGTCACTTTGATGATGCATACTAGCGCACATGTTTGTATGAGTAACCAAGTTCAAGTTATGAAGGAACTACCCATGCAATTACTTCATAGTGCAGAATAGAGCATGTCAACAAATTGAGTTGTATGACTTACATAATTATTTTGATTACTAAATCTTGATGAGCCAACTCTAAGGATGATATGTGAGCTGAATAAGGAAGAATTTATTAATATTATTGAAATGATTAAATAACTCCAATTATGAATTTAGTATGCCATGTGATTTTATGATATGTGATGCAAAGTGATGTTATGATAATGTGAGATATGATGAAAATTGATATGTGCACAATCACTCTTTGTATGAATAACTGACAATCAAAAGAATTGTGAAGTACAAAAATTGATCTAGTATTGTATGTATATCTATTATCTTGAAGAACTCATGTATAGTTGCATGTTAGGGAAGTGGGATCTTCTTGCACACATTTGTATATGATCCACCAAATCCTAATAGGGTTGAAGCAACTCTTAATAGGGTTGAGGCTTCTAACAAGGCCTAGTCTCCTAACAAGGACTCTAGACACTATACATTCTTCATAGACTCCTAATAGGGTCAATATCCTTAATCGGATTCTTATATATAGTGAATCATCTTGTGGGTTTCATCCCCACCAGGGTTTTCCCTTGGCCATGGTTTCCCTAGTTAACAAAATATGGTGTTATGAGCTCTCTTTGTGTATGGTTGTTTATACTATTCAACATAATTTATTTACTCCCTTATGCATGTATTAAAGTAATTAATAATATCTAGTTATGGGCAAAAAGATTGAAAATACCAATTCATCCTCCCCTCTTAGTATTATCTATTTCTAACAAAGTGAACCTTCATGTAGAAAATACGAACATTCTAAGCTTGTATGAAAAACTTACTAAAAATAGCAAGTTCCCATAAATAGTAACCACCCTATCTACTAGTCCTTATCAAAATAAAAAAGACTCAAAATAAAATATTTTTGGGTGATGCAAGATTGCTCTTACCCATAGGATGCTCCCACATGATTTTTTCATCGACCACTATTTGCTAACACTTTGTACAGTGTGGTGTGAGGTATCCTTCTAAGATTTAGTTTATCCACCATCTCTATTGACACTATGTTTTCTGTGAAACTAGAATCCACTATCACCTTGCAGATCTTCCCATGTAACCTACGAGTAGTTTTGAACAAGCATTTCCTTTGAGGTTTCTTAGAAACACTAGGAACCTTCAATAGTGTCCTCCTCAACATAAGATTTTCTCCAACTAACTTTAGCCCTACCTTGGAAATTGGTGATATGACACATTGTGTGTCCTCTTCTTGTACCTGTAGACACTCAAAAATGGTTCGGATCTATAATTTCATCACTTCCTCATACTAATTCATCCCATTTTCATTCTACTAATTCTGATCTCTTGGCCAACTTGATCATATCTCAACAGTGTTTGTCATCATTCATATCCTCTTTCATATCAATTGCATGTCATTTCAAAACCATTGCAAATCAACTCAAAATCACCCCAAATCAACTTAGAATCACCTAGAATCATTCTAAATCATCAAAAAACATATCAAACATCCAAAATCAATCATCATCTATCTAATCCTAGGCATTGTTGTGGCTTTCAATGCCTTAGAAACCTATCAATTTAACCTTAGTACTATCATGGCTCTCAGTGCTAGGTCAAACTATAATTCATGTCATCCAATATTTAACATCATTGAGTCCTTCAACATTGGATCATGTCATGTGTCCTTGGCATGTTATCGATTTCAATCAATCAATGAATTTTACCATGGCTTTGGTCTACCTATCATCATCCTATTAAATTTGTATCATCATCACATTTCATCAAAGGATACTGTTGCACTTATTTAATCAATTTTGGCCAATCATTTACTAATTTTCTCTATAGCATTAAATAATCCATGATTTAATCCTATCATTCTTACTAATTATTCTTCCTAATTTTCATCCTCAATTAATTAATTTTATTAATTAATTGATTCATCATTCACAAACCATGGAAATTCTTAATTTCCTAATTCACATTTTCCTCCATTAATTCCATTTTTGCTAATTTCTATTTTGTGGAATAAAGGATTTTTAATTGAAATATTCCATGAAATATTGACATCATCATGATACTTGGGTATGACACCTCATGAATTCTCCTTTGACACTTGGCTAAGATATGTCATAATCTAATATTCTTATTCTCTTACGCACATCCATATTTGGCCTCCATTGTCATAGATTCTTGACTTTAAGTGGGTTGAGGTGGCATATGATGCATCATAGATTCTCTTCCCTCTTTAGCCAAGTTTGACTTCCAAGCATCATAGAATCCTACACTTGGCATCTTGTGACATATGCATCATGGATTCTCAAAGGAATCTCTTGCCAAGTCACATATCTAAGGGTGAAAAATCCAATGCTCTCATCCTCCATGCTGATTATAAAATGAGCATTCTTTCTATCATTTCTGGTCCCTAATTCTTGAGTTCTTTGGTCCCTAGTCTTCTCATCTTTTGCACTCTTACTCTCACATTCAAGTCAAAACTTCAAGTATTCTCATAGCACCACCATTATCATAGACTTTTCTTCAACTTTGTATTCACTATAGGAATTTTTGGAGCTACATCATTTGGAGAAGAAAGAAGGACATGGGAGCTACAAATGAAAGAGGGGGTTTCTAACCTTGTGTTGCTTTCTTTATTAGTTTGGCTTTCATGGTAGACTAGTGTGTGCTAGCATATGTTGATTGGGTTTGTGATTTTCTCATAGTATATTATGCATTAGCCCATTTTCTAGGTCCTAAAGTATCAACTAAGTTCTTCTTTTTCCATGGATGAGGTGGAACATTTCTTAGGATACCTGCCCATGGTATGGCCCACTTGGTTTTAATTGTAGCATATACCTACTTCCCTATGACTGAAACCTACCCCTATGAGGCCCTCTTCCTCTATATTCTCCCCTCAAAAATGTTCTTTTACTCTGATTGCCTCCATTTTTATATGAAGACTGAGCTTCTTCTAGCCTACTTGGGATTTTTCCTCTTCTAAAGTTACAACTTCCTCTAAATCCCCTATTACCTCTTCATCTTTGTTGGGAATCATGTCTCCTTCTAGCCTTCTCCTCTACTCTCAATGATAGTTGAAAAAATTTGTGCATGTTGTTAGGGGCCATCATATTGATCTCATCTTGGATTCCTTGCCTCAATCCATTGAGATACCTAGCTACTCTTTCTACTTCCTACTCTTGTCTCATTTCCCTTCGACTCAACTTATTGAATTCCTCGGTATAGGAACTTATAGTCAAGTCTATTTTCCTTAGGTTTTGTAAATTGTGATATATTTATATCTCATAATTAGTGGGCAAGAATTATGCCCTTAAACTGATTTTCATCCTATCCCAAGAAACTACTTTCTTCTTCCCAGCTACTACCCTATCATATTGCATCTTATTCCACCAAACTAATCTTGACCCCTTGAGCCTAGCCTCAACATAACTAACTCTCTTCTCCTCTAACACTTTTTTATAGTCAAATTGATTATCTATGACCTCTAGCCAATTTAGCAACTCTTCTCCATTAAAAATACCACTATAACAAGGAATGTGTTCCATATTATATTTATTGATAGATTTGATGAAATCCAAGAACACTTTCTGGACCTTTTCCAACTCCACTCCTTTTCCTTTGTCAGGTGTCTCTCATGTTTGGATTTCATCTTCTTCCTCACTTTTATATCACCACTGAGTGGATATCCTCTTGTTCTATGATTTAGCTAGATTGGCCTTTGCTAATAGTTTTGATGGAACTCAAAATTGCATTACCATTTTGAGTGTCTATTCCAAATTTTGAATCATTTTGAGCCCCTTATGAATGCTTTTCATGGATATGTAATTGGTTGTCATTTCAAGGCTTAGGAGGTGTTTCAGTTGTTTAACACCCTTAATTTGACATATGCATATGTTTCATATTGATAAGTTGACATTCTGAGCCATTTTGTGAAGTCTTGTTTTCTATAGTTTCCAATTCTATATTTTAACCTTTGTCAAACAATGACATGAAGCCCAGTTTTCCTTTGAATATCTTTAACCTAGAAATTTTTTATGACCAACCACTTTGGGAATATTTAATATGCATATCAAAGAACCTATGTTCCAAGTTTCAATTCATTTTGAATATGTTTGATTGGGTTTTGAACCCCTCAAATTTGGTAGTTTATTGTTTTCATGCATTTGCAAATTGTGCAAAATTCTGGAAGGCCTTGTTTGACCTATCATAACTTTTGACCAGTTGAACCGAATAAGAAATTTCCTTTTACATCATATTCTAGGGGTTAGAGAATTTCTATGTTACTAATTTGAGCTTATGAAAAATAGTTTGATCAGTTTTCAAACGTGATTCTGAGTGGAATTTATGAGTTTTTACTAGTCTCATGAAATGCAGATTGATCAATACCCCATGTCAAGATGTTATAATTATGAATTTGTGATTTCCTATATCAAATGGTTTGCTCCCTTTAATTCTACTCTAAAAATACTTTAAGTGTGTCAGTTTGTAAGCCTTGACAAATCCATCTGCAGACTCTCCCAAAGCCTTTTCATTTGCAAAAACTAATTTTCTACTGATGTTTCCTATCCTGCAAATCCAGCTAGCCCACTTTGACTACTTGCCATTTGTGTCATGTTACTTATCATTAGCCCAAATCAAAGATTTTTACTCTCCTTTTGATAGTGAACTAAATGCATGTTCCAGATTTCTAACATGTTTATGTGTAGGTGATTTTAAGAAGGAAACTTTGTCAGTCAATATCTTTTGACTAAGAATTTTTCATGAAACAAGATTTGATGAGGTAGGAGGATGTGGAATAAAGAATCAGTGTGCTAGTTTTCAAAGCCCGATTAGGTGTTCTAGTCAATTTTTAAGGCTAGTCAAAGGACCTCCTAATGAAAAATTGACAATTTGCAAGAAGATGTAAAATGAGCTTTAAATTCACTTTCAACAGTCAAATTTGTTTCAAATCAGTGTCAAACAATGAATGAGTCAGTTTTGCAGTTTAGTCATTTGGAAACAAGTTTTTTTTTAGCTGGACCCACTTTGGGGCCCGACTAATTATACCAGATTGATAAGATTGATAAAATGTGAAATTGAAGATATTCAAAAATTAAAATGATATTGATCATTATGAAGTGCCATGATTTCTTTTGAGAGTCGGGGCATCATTGAGAACTATACATCAAAAAATTACAACAAAAATACTACATTATACACTTTTTAGCTCATTAGTATTTTTAACATGTTAGAGAGTTTGGAATGCTTTACATACTCAGTTGGGAGTTAGGGGAAAAGGTACCATGCTTCATAAAGCAATATTCTTGAATACAGGAGTTTCTTATGAAGCATGTGTAGGAGAAAATCATGCTATAGAATCTAGATTTCCTTCTGATATAAAGTTGATTCAAGGCCAATGGAATAGGAAAGACCTCAATTATAGTCTCATTTGTTTTCATCTTAGTCTATAAGGTAGTCAAATCCAATTCCAATACATTAATGAAACATCCAAGGCTTAGCATGCAGGGAGCATTTTTGAACAAGTTACAAATATGTGATTTAAGTTACACCATGTTGAAAAGAAGTGTATGGCTAGTTGATGGCTGAAAAAGGTGCAATTAAATGATGAAATAATCAAATAGACATACTATTACTCTATTTCTTAGGGTACATTAGGGTTACTACTATCATGTCTAGAGATCTTGCACTTAAATCATCATTTGGTGACTGTGGCACAACATCAAATTTATATGGAAGCAACTAAAAGCATATAAATCTATGTCTGGCTTATGGGAAATCAATGGCAGAAACAAAAGCACCTTGTTCCCAATGTGGAGTTCCTATTACCTACTTAATTTAGGAGTATAATGTCTGAGTAGTAACAATAGTGATAAAAAATATTCTATTGCAAGATTTGTATGAGGTTTACCAACTTTTTCCAAGAAGAAAGGATCTAAAGCAAAGTGGCTCAATATAAGAAACTCACTTTGGAGTAAGCAAAAAAGAAAACAAGAAACTCGTAGGAGAAAAGGTAGAGCCCTCGGCTAAGAAGGAGGCAGGGGAAGACATAGTAGAATCCTACATGAAAGAAGACCAATGCAAATAATGTTTTAATTAGCAAAATGATAGAGGAAGATTTAAGGGAAAAAGTCAACACCAGATTAGAGAAAGCCACAAATTGCAAAATGCATGCAATGAAAACCACATTGGAGGAGGCTTTGTTGAAAAATACACGTTGAAGGAGGATTTTTAAGGCATGTGGGGAGATGGTGCAACCACAACATAAGAGGAGGTAAGTTAATTCCCATACTAGAGGAGCACACAACATAGAAGGAAGATACACATTGAAAGTGGATGCTTAGAAACTAGTAAAGCACCCACATAGAAAGATACAACATCAAAATATGCTTCACCCTAATAGAAAATGAAAATGAAGACCCCACATTGATTAGATGAAGGAATCACTGCCTTCTTGTAGAGAAAAAAATAGAGTATAGAGGATTATGAAGCCGTCGGGGAAAATATGGATAGATGGGTTATTTTGATGTTGTTTTAATGCACATGACCAGATAAGAAAGTCACAGGGAGTTGCAGGTTAGAGGTTGAAATCACAGGGAAGTAGGAGGAAAGCAATGAAAAACACAGTATCCCACATTCATACTGAGGTGGGGACTTTTTTGATTTAAATATAATGACACATACATTGCATGTTGTCTTTGAGACAAGTGCATGCTTATGTGATGCTGAGCTTGTTGTGTGGAGGGGCCCATCCACTATGGCATGCTCGTGGTCAAACCAAATTTTTGACCCACATGGCACATTTGGGAGGCAAGCCATGAGACTGGGGAAGGCAAGATTAAGGAGCCCTAATGTTACACTCAGGTGGTAAGAATGTAAAGAAAAGTAAAGAGGGTTACAATGCTCCAAAATCCAAGTTTGGTGTATGAGCAGAAGGTTGAGCTTGAAGACTTTAGATTGCTACGAGATTTTCTTTCCATGTGGTCAGAAATAAAAAATATGTGCCCTCTAGTGCTATGAGAGATGGAGATGGAGGAATTAAAAGAATTAATTAATATATTAATTAATTAATTAAAATATCTCAAATGGCAAATGATAAATAAAGGATTGACACCTGGCATCAGCGGGAGATTTAAATGTGAATATAAAATCAAATTCAGAGATGAATTAGAATCAACGCATGATTAATTTTCAAATGCAAATATTTAAATGAATTTAAATGTTTTATATAGTTCAAACTATATAAATTTTCAAATTTTTCAAATTTTAAGCTCTATTCATGGCTTAGGAACTAGAATTTCAAATGGATCATAGGGGAACAATTTTTATCCAAAATATACAGTGTAGTATACCATTGGAACTAGGAGGAGATGCATTTTTAAAATTTGGGGTTAGATTTTGAGCGGGTCTTCACTAGTTTGTTTTATAAGTAGTTTTTTGTTTTTGGGGGCATTCTCAACAGAGCAGGAAAAATTCATCATGGAGCACCAAAATCAATTGGAAGGGAAACATTGAAGTTTTTTGAAGCATAAAATGAATTCTAAAAGGGTTTTCATGCCTTTAGAGGTCATTTCAATTTATTTTTCCTGTAGCCTTGATTTCAAATCAAGCATCAAATTAGTTATGATTCTCATCAAATATCTGAAATATTTTGTACTTGTAGAGGCCAAATTATGAGGATTTCATTTTATAGTTGAGGGGAGAGATTAGTGAGATGTTTTTAACTTTTTAAGAAGGTTTTTCAAGTGGACACTTGCCACTAGGAATTCATTTCTCCTATATCATTCTCTTTCTTTCTCATGGTTGTTGTGGATAGTTTTCTTTGTGATACTAGCAGGGTTCCAATTTTCACTGTGAAACCAAGGTTTTTGTTGGTTTTGCTTCCTGTCTATTAAGTTGTGCTCTAGAAGTGAAGGCCACACATCCACTCTTGTGCAGATTTTCATTTCATTTCATGTATTGTTTTCTAAGATATTGGAAAGTTGTTGCTAGATCACGTGAATTATTTTGAGTTTCATTTAGTTTTACCAATTGATGTATTCAGTCTTTCCAAGGATGAATGTAAAGGGGATTTACAATGAATTATTTGTGTTTTCTTATTCTATCTCCTAATTCTTCATATGCTATTGACTTTGAGATTAAATGAATAAGGTTCATTTGATTTAAGGAAGCTTGGATGAGTTGTATGTCAGATCTGCTATTGCTTTTAACTCAAAGCGTTGAGAAAATGCTTCAATGTTCTGATAGGTTTTCTAGGTATATGAAGGGGATATTTCATAAGAATAGAATTTGGGGATTTCCATTGGAAAACTTAATTTTAATGCAATTAAGTTAGGTCATCCTGCTAGTAATGACTCTATGTTTCAATGGATAAGGCACCAACCATGAAATCAGATGCAAGCTAGGGTGAAAGTCATTTGCATAAATCTTTTAAATTAAATAAATTCAGTATTTCACATTTTTTTGTGGGATGAAAAGGATTAACCCTCTTTTAGTTTATGTGTTCATAGGTTATGATTTGTAGCTACCTCATTTTTATGTTATTGCATAAGTATTAGAAGAAAAAAGGGTTTCATCTATTGTCATTAGGTTTAGGAATATGTTTTTACATTGGTACCATATTAATTGAATCTAAGGTTAACTTGCCTAGGTCTTGTAGTGCCTAAAGTGAAGGAGTTATGCGCTATAGTTGGCCCAAGATTGTAGTAGAGTGTATCCATCATAAGAATGTGTAACCCATACAATGAGAAAGAAAGAGAATGATATATGAGGAAGTGAATTCTTGGATGTGATCTAAAGATAACATTTGTCCACTTAAAATTCCCTCTCCTAGTAGTGAAAAGAATCTCTCTAATCTCTCTCTGCAACTGCATATCAACTCTTCAATCATTTTGGCCTCCAAAAGAAAGAAATTATTTAGATATTTGATGAAAGAACATAACTAATTTTGATACCAAATTTGTACCCAAGGCAACAACAAAAATTAGTTAAAGAAGACCCACACAAATAATGAATTAATCAACAAAAGGATAGAGGAATAACAGTAGATCCCCACATAGGGCAACCAACACCAAAGAAGACTTTAGATACAAGTCATAGCCAAAAGAGAGAAAGATTTAAGGGGAATAGTCAATGCAAGATTAGAGAAAGCCATAGATTACAAAATGCATGGAATGAAAACAATGTTGGAGGAGTCTTTGTTGAAAAATACATGCCAAAGGAGGATTTTGAAGGTTGTGTGGGGAGATGGTGTAGCCATGGCATAAGAGGAGGCAAGTGAATTCCCATACTAGAGGAGCACACAACATACAATTAAGATCCACATTGAAAGTGGATGTCTGGAAACAAGCAAAGTACCCATGTAAAAAGAAAAGCCCCAAAAATATGGACGAAACACAACATGAAAATATGCTTCACACTAACAATAAATAAAAGGGAAGTCCCCACATTGAATAGATGAAGGAAGCCACTACCTTCCTGCAAAGAAACAATAGAGTATAGAGGATTATAAAGTTGTGGGAGAAAAATGTGGATAGATGGGTTATTTTTATGTTGTTTCAATGCACATGATAGGATAAGAAAGCTGCAGGGAGTTGCAAGTTAGAGGTTGAAATTGCAGGGAAGTAGGAGGAAAACAATGAAAAACACATTATCCTACATTCATACCGAGGTGGGGACTTTTGTGATTTAAATATAACAATACATACATTGCCTTTTGTCTTTGAGACAAGAACATGCCTATGTGACACTAAGCTCATTGTGTGGAGGGGCCCATCCATCGTGGCATGATCATGGCCAAATGAAAATTTTGACCCATGTGGTGCATTCAGGAGGCATGCCCTAAGATTGAGGAAGGTAGGATTAAGGAGCCCTGATCTTATGCTCTTGTCGTAAGAACATAAAGAAATGTAATGAGGGTTATGATGCTTCAAAAATTGAGTTTGGTGTATGAGTAGGAGGCCAAGCTTGAAGACTTTGCATTGCTACAAGATTTTCTTGCCGTGTGGTGGAAAATGAAAAATATGTGCCCTCCGGTGCTACAAGAGATGCAGATGGAGGAATTAAAAGAATTAATTAATATATTAATTAATTAATTAAAAATATCTCAAATAGAAAATGATAAATAAAGGATTGACACTTGGCATCAGTGGGAGATTTAAATGAGAATATAAAATCAAATTTAGAAATGAATTAGAATCAACATATGATTATTTTTCAAATGAAAAGATTTAAATGAATTTAAATCTTTTATATAGTTCAAACTATATAAATTTTTGAATTTTGGAATTTTAAGCTCTATTCATGGCTTAGGAGCAAGAATATCAAATGGACAGTAGGGCCACCATTTTTATCCAAAATATATAGTGTAGCATACCATTGGAACTAGGAGGAGATAAATTTTCCAAATTTGGGGTCAAATTTTGAGCAGGTCTTCACTAGTTCATTTTATCAGCAGTTTTGTGTTCTCAGGGGCATTCTCAGCAGAGTGGGCAGAATTCATCATAAAGCACCAAAATTAGTTGGGGGAAAAACATTGAAGTTTTTTGAAGCATAAAATGAATTCTCAAAGGGTTTTCATGCCTTTAGAGGTCATTTCAACTAATTTTTTCTATAGCCTTGATTTCAAATCAAGCATCAAATTTGTTATAATTCTCATCAAATATTTGAAATATTTTGTGCTTGTAGAGGGAAAATGATGAGGATTTGATTTTTCAATTGAGGGGAGAGATTAGAGAGATGTTTTTAACTTTTTAAGATGGTTTTCCAAGTGGACACATGTGAGATATAGATCAGATCCAAGAATTTATTTCTCCTATATCATTATCTTTCTTTCTCATGGTTTTTGTTGGTAGTTTTCATTGTGATACTAGCAGGGTTCTAGTTTTCATTGTGAAACCAAGGTTGTTGTTGGTTTTTCTTCCTATCTATTGAGCTATGCTCTAGTAGTGAAGGTGACACATCCACTCTTGCACAGAGTTTCATTTCATTTCATGTATTATTTTCTGAGATATCAGAAAGTTGATGCTAGATCATGTGAAGTATTTTGAGTTTCATTTAGTTTTACTAGTTGATGTATTCAGTCTTTCCAAGGATGAATGCAAAGGGGATTTACAATGAATTATCTTTTATTTCTTATTCCATCTCCTAATTCTTAATATGCTATTGACTTTGAGATTAAATGCATAAGGTTTATTTGATTTAAGGCAGCTCAGATGAGTTGTATGTTAGATCCGTTGTTGCTTTTGAGTCAAAGAGTTAAGTAAATGCTTCAATGTTTTGATAGGGTTTCTAGGTATATGAAGGAGATATTTCATAAGAATAGAATTTGAGGATTTTAGTTGAGAAAATTAATTGTAATGCAATCAAGTTATGTCATCCTTCTAGTAATGACTCTATGTTTCAATGGATAAGGCACTGATCACTACATCAGATGCAAGTTGGGGTGAAAGCCATTTGCAAAAATGTTTTAAATCAAATAAATTTAGTATTTCATATTTTTTAGTGGGATGAAAAGGATTAACCCTCTCTTAACTTATGAGTTCATAGGTTATGATTTGTAGCTATCTCATTTCTATGTTATTGCATAAGTATCAAAAGACAAAAGGGTTTCATCTATTGTAATTAGGTTCAGGAATATGTTTTTGTACTAGTACCATATTAATTTAATTTGAGGTCCACCCACCTAGGTTTTGCAGAGCTTGAAGTAGAAGAAGGGTCAAGCCTTATAGTTGGCCTGGTGTTTGAAAGGATATGTCAAAGATGGGAGTTAGCTGCCCCTAGATGTACCGCATTCTCATCGGCGTAATTTGAAACCTGTAACATTTCAAAACACCAAAAAAATAGCAACTTTTTTGGGGAGATAAGATGGAAGTACATCTTGTTACAAGGACAAGAATCTCTGGTGTTAATTGAATACTTCAATCTTATTTTTAGTATGGTTTTTCCCATTTGAGTCACCAAACAAATGGTGACTCTGTTGGGGAGATAAGATGGCAATACATTTTGTTAAAAGGACAAGAATCTCGGGTGATTAATTGAGTATTTCAGTCCTTAGATAATAAATAGCATTTTCTAAATTTGTGTGATAGAAAAACCTTGAGAATTTGAAGAAGATTCAATACAATAGGAAGGATTTGCTATAGTAGTAGGGTTGTGAGGTGCTTTTCATATCCTTGCTGATTTTTGTGTTCCCCAGTTAAGTTTTATTCATGGACAGCAGTATGCTATAAGATTGGATGTAAATTGTGTTCTATGACTATTATAAGTCTATCTTTAATCAGTTCATTTTTGCATATGCTGTTGAGGAAGTTTCAAAGTCAAGAATTTATTTATGAAGTGCATTTTCTTTTCAAGGTGTAAATGATTTGCAAGTTTTTCATATTGAAAGTTTGGTTCAGAATTTACAAGTGGTAAATTGTTTCAAAATCTTTTCTCACTAAATGTGAGTGGCAACTCTAGTCAAAACCTCTATGCTAGTGCACGATTTATTTTAATATTAGTGGCTTTGAGTATTTATGGGAAGATCTAGTTTGTGTGAAAAGGGGAAGTATAAGTTCTTGATAAATGGTTTATGTGGTTGTGTGTATCTGCTGAAGTAATTGATTTCAAAAGGTGAATCACTATTGTGATTTCATTTTCCTCTTCAAGGAGGTGGTAGCTCTACAAAAGATTTTATCTATGGTGTGAAGGTTCTCATGTTTACATAGTGCCAATCAACAGATCAGAGGTTTAATGTAGCAACACATAAAGGTATTTTTAATTTTCATGTATTTGTCCTTCATGAAATTTGAATGAACAAAATGGCTACCTCCATCTAGTGGTTTCATCACTAAGACAACAGAGGTAGATGTTTAATAGTTTATAAGATGGATTTGAATTCTAGGTCTGAAAGTGATGTGCCAACTCTTGAAAGTTTTTGTGCAAATATCACTAAGTTGAAAAGAAAGATTCTTGATAAGACTGTCATTGGCATAGGAAATACAATTGGTAATATTAAGGGTCTTAATGCATTTCAAGCTTACATGAAGTTCAAATAAATAGTTATGAATCTTGATGAGTCTTTCAGACCTAAGGAGTCTTCATGGCCAATGGTACTCTTAGAAATTTTTATGCCGCATTCAATTGATTGGTCAACAAAGTCAAGGTTAGAAAAGATTATTGAAATCCAAGATTTTGTCATGGAGATTGAAAGTTCTTTGAATGCTAATGAATCTAAAGTTAATGAATGCAAGGAATCCATTGAAAATTATATGGAAGATGAAGAGTCTTAGTTTTATAAATCAAATGATTGTAATAAGCAACTTGATGACATGCATAATGTGGATTCACTTTGCTATGATGTTTATTATAAAGAAGAGGAAAAGTATAACATTAGTATGAGTTTTTCTTCTAGTGATAAATGTGAATGTGCTAAGATACTGGTTGTTGAGTTATTGTCTAAAGAGGAAACTGCATGCGATAATTAGAATTCTGATTTTTTAGAATATTTTACTAATGAATCTACTATTATAAATGTGTCAAGCTATCCAGATAACAATCACAACCAAGGAAAAGAAACTAGTAATGAAGTCTTATTAAGTGTTGATGAGATTTCAGATTTGTTGGCTCATGATTTTGAAAGGTATGCTAACTTATTCAAGGATGCTTGTGCTTTGCCACATTTTTGCATTTTCATATGATAAGGTCATTTCCCCTAAATTTGATGTTGAAGAAGATATAGTTTCAGAATATGCTTTGTCAAGTTTTGGAGGTGTATGTTATGGTAGTTCGTAGATCAATACACATGACAACTTCTATGTTGAGAAGAAAGAGATAGAGATAAGGTATATTGCTGGTTCATTTTCTTCTTATTTTCATGAGGTTGAGATACATTTATATTGGTCATGTGTTAAGGAAAGTAATACTAATGAAGTGGTTTATTCTAGTGAGTTATTTAAGGGAAATATTGATATGGATCAGCATATTGTGAACATGCAATTTCATGATGATTCTTGTAATTTGGTATCTAATCAATTGTTTAAATGTGAAGAGGTTGTAGTGAATGTTTAGTTTGATTTATGGAGTACTGATATTATAAATAAGGAGAAATCAAATTTTTCATTCCCTTCACATCCCGAGGCACAAGGTGAGTTACAATTCGATTCATGTAACTTTTTGAATGGAGTAGAGTATCAATATTTTGTGTTTTCAGATGAAGGCATCCATGATTCAATTAGTGATGATCAGTTTCAGTTTGATATCAGTTGTTATGATCATGCTAATTCATATTTTCATAGTGGGAAAGATGAAGAGTTTAATGCTGATTTGTACATGCACTATGCCAATGAAGGTGTGAATTCAGTTTTGCCAAATTTTTTGTTTCAAGATGCTAATCTGATTGGTGGAATTGATGAGAAAGATAATTTTAGTTTAGCTCAAGAAAATGAAAATGAGAATTAGGTGTATGAAAGAGGTAAGGAGTTTTGAAGACTTTTTGGTGGCCCGGGGTCATCATTTGTACATAATAGTAGTAGTTTCCTTGTTTTCAATAAAGTTGTTCATCAGTCAATATCTTTTGACTAGGAATTTTTCATGAGATGAAATTTGATGAAGTAGGAGGATGTTGAACAAAGAATCAGTGTACCAATTTTTAGAGCTCGATCAGGTGTTCTAGTTAGTTTTAAAGGCCAGTCAAAGGACCCCCTGACGCAAAATTGATAGTTTGCAAGAAGATGTAAAATGAGCTTCAAATTCAATTTTAGCCATCAAATTTGTTTTAAATTAGTACCAAAAGGTGAATGAGTTAGTTTTGTAGTTCATTCATTTGGAAATGATTTTTTTTTAAAGCCAGACCCACTTTAGGGCTCGATTAATTATACTAGATTGATAAGATTGATAAAATGTGAAATTGAAGATATTCAAAAATTAAAATGGTATTGATTATTATGAAGTGCTAGGATTTCTTCTAAGAGTAGGGGAATCACTAAGAACTATACATCAAAAAATTACAACATAAATACTATATTATATGCTTTTTAGCGCAGTAGTATTTTTAACATGTTAGAGAGTTTGGAATGCTTTACATAATTAGTTTGGAGTAAGAGGAAACAATACCATGATCATAAAGAAATATGCCTAAATACAAGATATTATTATGAAGTATGTGTAGGAGCAAATCATGCTATGGAATCTAGATTTCCTTATGATATAAAGCTGATTCAGAGCCAATGGAATAGAAAAGACCTCAATGATAGTACCATTTGTTTCCATCTTAGTCCATAAGGAAGTCAAATGCAATTCTAATACATTAATGAAACATCCAAAGCTTGGCACGTAGGGAGCATTTTTGAACAAGTTACAAGTATTGGATTTGACTCAAACCGTGTTGAAACATAGTGTATGCCTAGTTCATGGATGAAAAAGGTGCATTTAAATGATGAAATAATTGAATAGACATACTATTACTCTATTTCTCAAGGTACGTTAGGGTTATTGCTGTCATGTCTAGAGATCTTGCACTTAAATCATCATTTGGTGATCATGGCACAACATCAGATTTATATGGAAGCAATTGCAAACATATAACTCTATGTCTAGCTTGTGTGAAATAAATGGTAGAAATAATAGCACCTTGTTCCCAATGTGGAGTTCCTATGACCTACTTTATTTGGGAGTATAATGTCTGAGCAAGTAACAATAGTGATAAAAAAATATTCTATTGCAAGATTTGTATGAGGTTTACTAATTTTTTCCAAGAAGAAAGGATCTAAAGCAAAGTGGCTCAATATAAGCAACTCACTTTGGAGGAAGTAGAAAAGCAAACAAGAAACTCATAGGAGAAAAGGTAGAGCCAACAGCTAAGAAGGAGGCAGGGGAAGACATAGTAGAATCCCATGCGAAAGGTGACCCACATAAGTAATGGATTAATCAGCAAAAGGATAGAGGAATAGTAGTAGATCCCCACATAGGGTAACAAATGCCAAAGTAGACTTTAGATAGAAGTCACAGCCAAAGGAGAGAAATATTTAAGGGGAATAGTCAATGCCATATTAGAGAAAGCCATAGATTGCAAAATGCATGCAATGAAAACCCTATTGGAGGAGGCTTTATTGAAAAATACATGCTGAAGGAGGATTTCAAAAGCATGTAGGGAGATGGTGTAGCCGTGGAATAAGAGGAGGCAAGTGAATTCCCATACCAGAGGAGCATGAAACATACAAGGAAGATCCATATTAAAAGTGGATGCTTGGAGACAAGGAAAGAACCCATGTGGAAAGAAAAGCCCCAGCGGCATGGACAAAACACAACATGAAAATACACTTCACACTAATAGAAAATAAAAATAGAGCCCCCACATTGAGTATATGAGGGAAGCCATTGCCTTGATATAGAGAAAAAATAGAGTATAGAGGATTATGAAGCTGCAGGGGAAAAATGTGGATAGATGAGTTATTTCAATGCTATTTCAATACACATGATAGAATAAGAAAGTGGTAGGGAGCCGCAGGTTAGAGGTTGAAATCATAGGGAAGTAGGAAGAAAACAATGAAAAACACATTATCCCACATTCATACAAAGGTGGGGACTTTTGTGATTTAAATATAATGATACATACATTGCATGTTGTCTTTGAGACAAGCGTAGGCTTATGTGATGCTGACCTCATTGTGTGGAGGGGCCCATCTATCATGGCATGATCATGGTAAAAAATTTTTTTTGACCCATGTGGCACATTCAAGAGGCATGCCATGAGACTAGGGAAGGTAGGATTAAGGAGCCCAGATGTTATGCTTAGGTCATGAGAACATAAAGAAAAGTAAAGAGGGTTATGATGCTCTAGAAATTGAGTTTTTCATATGAGTGGGAGGCCGAGCTTGAAGACTTTACGCTTCTATGAGATTTTCTTGCCATGTGGTCAAAAATGAAAAATATGTACCCTCTAGTGCTATGAAAGATGGAGATGGAGGAATTAAAAGAATTAATTAATATATTAATTAAAAATATCTCAAATGGAAAATGAAAAATAAAGGATTGACACTTGGCATCAGTGGGAGATTTAAATGTGAATATAAAATAAAATTTAGAGATAAATTAGAATCAACACATCATTATTTTTCAAATGCAAAGATTTACATGAATTTAAATGTTTTATATAGTTCAAACTATATAAATTTTTAAATTTTTAAATTTTAAGCTCTGTTCATGGCTTGGGAGCCAAAATTTCAAATGGATCATAGGGGCACAATTTTATCCAAAATATACAATGTAGCATACCATTGGAACTAGAAGAAGATAAATTTTCCAAATTTTGGGTCAGATTTTGAGCAGGTCTTCACTGGTTCATTTTAGATGTAGTTTTGTGTTTTTGGAGGCATCCTCAATAGAGCAAGCAAAATTCATCATGGACCACTAAAATTAGTTGGGGAAAAAATTGAAGTTGGTTGAAGCACAAAAAATTTTCTGAAAGGGTTTTCATGTGTTTAGAGGTCATTCCAACTACTTTTTGTTGTAGTCTTGATTTCAAATCTAGCATCAAATCTATTATGATTCTCATCAAATATCTAAAATATTTTTTTCTTGTAGAGGCCAAATGACGAGGATTTGATTTTGCAGTTGAGGGCAGAGATAAGAGAGATGTTTTTAACTTGTTAAGAAGGTTTTCCAAGTGGACACATGTCAGATGCAGATTAGATCCAAGAATTCATTTCTCCTATATCATTCTCTTTCTTTCTCACGGTTGTTGTTTGCAATTTTCTCTGTGATACTAGCAGGGTTCCAATTTTCATTGTGAAACCAAGGTTGTTGTTGGGTTTTCTTCCTGTCTATTGAGCTATGCTCTAACAGTGAAGGCCACATATCCACTCTTGTGCAGATTTTTATTTCATTTCATGTATTGTTTTCTAAGATATTGGAAAGTTGATGCTAGATCATGTGAAGTATTTTGAGTTTCATTTAGTTTTATCAGTTGATGTATTTAATCTTTCCAAGGATGAATGCAAATGGGATTTACAATGAACTATCTATATTTTCTTAGTTTGTCTCCTAATTCTTCATATGCTATTGACTTTGAGATTAAATGAATAAGGTTCATTTGATTTAAGGTAGCTTGGATGAGTTGTATCTCAGATCTGTTGTTGCTTTTGACTCAAAGAATTAAGTAAATGCTTCAACATTTCAATAGAGTTTTTGGGTATACGAAGGGGATATTTCATAAGAATAGTATTTGGGGATTTCAGTTGACAAATTTAATTGTAATGCAATCAAGTTAGGTCATCCTACTTGTAATGACTCTATGTTTCAATGGATAAGGCATTGGTCGCTAAATCAGATGCAAGCTAGGGTGAAAGTCATTTGCACAAATCTTTTAAATAAAATAAATTTAGTATTTCAAATTTTTTTGTGGGATGAAAAGGATTAACCCTCTCTTAGCTTATGAGTTCATAGGTTATGATTTGTAGCTATCTCATTTCTATGTTATTGAATAAGTATTATAAGACACAAGGGTTTCATTTGCTGTTATTAGGTTCAAGAATATGTTTTTGCATTGGTACCATAGTAATTGAATCTGAGGTCCACCCACCTAAGATTTTCAAAGCCTAAAGTTGAAGAAGGATCAAGCCTTATAGTTGGCCTAGTGTCTAAAATGATATGTCAAAGTTGGGAGTTGGCTTCCCCTAGATGTACCATATTCTCATCGAGATAGTTTGAAACCTGCAATGTTTCAAAACACCAACAAGTTCTTGGACCAAGTACACTATGGCACCCTTTCTCATTACCTTAGATGGCATATTGTCAAACTCTTGACTTTCCTCCTCTTCAAACATACAAAAAATTTAAACATAGTTTTGGCTTTGATACCAATTTGATGTAGAGGGTCAAGGGTTCTAGTGCTTATCTTCTCCAATTAGAGTTTAAGCCTTTGAACCATCCAATAGTTCTTCCCTTCTATGTCTTCTCTAGTAACCTTGGCCTCTAAGACACTTAATCCAACTTGCCTCCTTGGTATAGTTGGGTTGGTACAATAATAAAACCAACTTGTTTAGGGACTAGTCCTACTAGACCTTCCTTACCTTATTCTTTCCTTTAGAACTCCAAAGCCCTACTTAATATATTTTCCACACTCTTATTAGGTTCTTACTAGTGTATTTACTACCTTCTATATCCTCTTGAGACCTTTCAAACTCTTCTAGTCATGTTGGCAATCACTTAGTTATCACCACCCAAAAGTAGGGCTAATTAGGCCTAATTTGAATTAGGTCTATTGTCATTATTTTGGTCAAATGCTAGAAATTTTTCTACACAACCTTATGGAAGACCATATGATTTTAAAACCTATCACTTAGCACTTTAAGAACACCAATATATATAGCATCAAGTCACCCACAACTCTAATTTCTCATAGGGCGTAGTTTTTAGGCTAGTTTCTAGGCCTCTATACCAATTTCAACAAAAAGCTTCTAATAGACCTTCAAAATGCATGCCATTGAATTGGGCATATCAGGTGATGGGTGTGCTCTTTAGACACATCTTCACACTATCTTAGCTCACCTACTCTTATCAGTCATCCTAGGACATCACTCCAAAATTAGGAGATCAATTTCAAAGAAAAAATGAAAAAAAAACCACAATGTAAAAGTCTTAATGTATCATTCCATAAGGTTTCATGAAATTTTAATCATGGATGATTAGGTTAGGGCCATTTTGGTTCCTACAACCCTATAAATGGAAATTACAGCCTAGTCACCTAAAAAATAGTATAAATCTCCAACTCCACAACCTAGAAACCAAATTTAATATGAAAAAGAAAGCTAAAACCAAAATCTACATATCCATGAAGTCATATTATGCAATCCAATCCATACATAGTTGTACAAAAGTGTAAAAAATTCGTAAATGCAAGGAAATAAATTAGAAAATGTTCATACATGTTCACACATGAGGTTTTGTTGCCTGACTTTAAGTCACCCATTTTTTTGGCAATATTAGTCATATCAATTCAGTCTAGTCAGTCTTGAGTCTAGGTCTAAGTCGTTATAGATAGGCAATCTTTGTCGGGTTCCCCTTCAAATTGCTTTCTTCTTTTCAAGCCAGGTGGGTTATTTGGAAGTCCTGTCATGATGGGTAGGTGATAGATCCCAACTCAGCTAAGATAATATGCTCCTATTGACAATCTATTTCAGTAGAAGAATGATGATTGTGAATCATGATCTCCAAGAATTTGCAAGGAATCAAAGGAAAGTTTTTAGGTAACCCTTTACACTATGTTTGAAATAGGACTAAGACTATACCTTGACATTGGTGCATCATATTTCTTATCAAGACTTCCAAAATTCTTAGGTGAACATGTGGGTCAGACTGGCATAAGATTGGATGGAGCAGAATTAGTCACTTGTAGTCTTGCAACTCATTTTGTGCATTCTATGGGGTTGCATTTGTTGGAAGAAGCTTTAGCCAAAGTGGAGAAACCAGATTCAAATCTTGTTAATTTTGTGATTGATGGATTTTCAGATAAATATGTGTGAAAAATGGGTGCACACGGGTTGAGATAAGTGGAGATCCAAGTCCAAGGGAAAAGAGAGGACATCAGTGCAATAAGACTTGGTACGTATAGCTCCCTCAAATACTTGACCCCATCCAAGTTTAACGAAGTGTATTAGGGATTGTCGATAATGGATAGAGTTATCAAAAGGGGTAATCCAATCTCTTTTTCAAACCCAATAACCTCCCTATGGTGAGCTTGAGGAAATTATCTTCGCAAAGTGCAATACATTATGATCATGGATTGGGGAATAAATCAAACAAAAATAATATCACATAGGGTTGTACAGTCAGAACTCAAGAGTGAGAGCATGCACAGTGCAACTTTCCCAACCCTGGGAGTATGCAAAATGTAAGACTGTAACTATATATAAGGAGATTTCTTTGATTTGGAATTAGAAATTAGTGATATGAAATGGCCTGCTGCAAGGTGGATTCCCTACTTTGGAAACTAAATCAAATTGATCCTGTGAAGAGCACAAACACTTTGAAGCTTCTCCAAATCTAATTAGGGCACTCCAAAGGGATACACTCTACTTTGCAAGGATTTTGAAGACTTCTACATCCATAGACTGTATTGCCATATTAAGGACTATTTCAACTGGCCTATTGCAATTGCACCAGATGTTTAGATAGATGTGATTGAATGTTATTCAAATGACAACAACAAAACATTATTATAGTCCAATTGGGATAGATGTGACTGAAAATAGATGTTTAAACCTTGTGTCCTACAACTATCTTGTATTTGCATCAATAGATGAATACTGTACTCCAGAGGTGATTGAATCATTGAATGGATTTTCTCTGAGTCCTTGCAGTGGCCATGCTGATGGAGATCTTGAGAAGCATTAAACATAGAAACCTTGTTAATTTCTGGGGTTATTTTGTTTCATCAACTAAAGTGCTCATCTATGATTACTTGCTTTTGGGTAGTTTAGATGATTTTCTACATGATAGAAAACAACCTACATCATCTCTAAACTGGAACACTAGGGGTAAATACACTTATGGAAGATGGTAGATTGGAAGAGATTGTTGATTCAAAATGTGATTGCATCTCCTTAGATACCATTGAATCATTTCTAAAGATCACAACACTGTGTGTAGCACTAGGCCCAAGGGTTTTGTCTCAACTATGAGCAGAGTAGTGCATATACTAGAAGAAGAAACTATGACCATTATTCACATTACAAGGAATTATTGGATGTTTAAGAAAAAGAGACTTTTCAATGGAGACCAAAGGAAATTCCCTTATATCTAGAATAGATGGGACTAAGAGGAAAGTCTCATATTTTTATGATCCAGATGTTGGGAACTATTACTATGGACAAGGTCATCCAATGAAGCCTTATCAGATACAAATAACACACACTCTTCTTGTTCACTATGGTTTGCATAAAGAAATGCAAGTTCTTAAGCCATATCCTCCTAGAGATAGAGACCTTTGTCGGTTTCATGCAGACAACTATGTAGCATTTTTGAGAGGAATAATGCCAGAGACAACATAGGACCAACTGAAGTTATTGAAAAGGTTTAATGTTCGAGATGACTGTCCTATATTTGATGGGTTGTATCAATTTTTCCAAACTTATGCTGGTGGTTCTATTGGTGGTGCTGTCAAACTTAATCACAAACAATGTGACATTGCAATAAATTAGGCTGGTGGTCTTCATCATGCAAAAAAAAAAAGTGAAGCATCTGGATTTTGCTATGTGAATGACATTGTTCTGTCCATCTTGGAGCTATTGAAATATCACAAGCATGTTTTGTATGTTGATATTGACATTCACCATGGTGATGGAGTTGATGAAGCTTTCTACATGACAGATAGGGTAATGACTATCTCATTTCACAAATTTGGAGAAATTCGGTGCTATGTTCTTTGAATATTTGTTCTTGATATTCCTAGTTGCCACCTCTTCAATATATCATTCAAGTAAATTGGCACTCTTCAATATAGATGAAATTAAGAGGCTCCAGAAGCAATAAAAAAGAAGAGCATTCAAGCTAGTGATAACTTCTCCTTATCTAGCATCCTACAAATGGCAGGCTATTATGGTTTTCTTGAAAACCAAAAGGTTCCTCTAGCAAAATGTGAATTACACATTTGGGAGATTGACGAGATGCATAATGATAGGTCTATTAATCAGCTCCCTCTACTTTTAGATTGAATTCGATGATGTATATGGCCTTACATCTCAAACACTCTACATCTATATGCAAATCATTCTCATTGGTGTTGTTTCAGCCAACAATGTCATACCTTAGATTGGTACTAATCATTTAGTCTATTTCAAGGAAAAAAGAGTAGGGATGTATGCACCCATCTTCTATCCCTTATCTTGGGCTCTTGCAGAGATCCCATATTTCCTAATTGCAACTTTTGTAATTGTATTAATAGGCAACAACATGGCGGGATTGGTAGTTGACAACATTTACAATTTCATTCTCTACTAGATATGTCTCTTCATCTTCACCATCTCAGTCACTTACTTTGGCATGATTCTCACATTTCTTCTCCTTATATGATGAGACAAATAATCTTGAGTATCTAGAATATATATATATATATATATATATATATATAAGATATTGATACTCAATCTTGATTATTAAAATCTTGCACCCATGACAGTTAGATGCCACATGCCCGTAAAGTATCATAAGGATATCTTGGCTTACAATATAATTTATTATACTGATAATATGGTAAAACAAGAATAATGTATGCTTGTGTGTCCATAAAGAATTATCATGTGGCAGGAATTATGAGTTACATTTGCTTATTCCTTGGGGAAGTATCAAAGTTAAAGGGATGAGTTTTCTCCCAAGAATAAATTACAAATTGAACGGTTATAGAATCAAAGAGGCAAAGGAATTGGATGGTCATGGAAGAATAAATCAATCACTTGAGAGATTGTTTATTGCAGATCTTGTGTAGGGAATGGGGGTTCTTCTCTTTCTGGAATACAGTCAGAGAGCTAAAGGGAAGGGGAGGGCATTTTAGTTTAGATTTTTCATTTAATTGCATGTAGAGGGTCAACAAAATGGTTGATGTATCAAACTTGATATTGCAGAGCCAATAAAGAGGATTTTATGTCAATGATTTTCTATTCCATTTAGTTAGGAATTGTCGCTTCTGTGTTTCTTTCTTTTAAAATCTAAATTATAGAAGGAGAGAAAAGATGTTTTATTCTTTTGTCATGAGGATATGAATTAACCATAGTAAGAAGTGCTTTGGGGTATTCAGAGAAAGATTCATTAGAAGTCTTTAATCATCTCATTTATTTTTTTGTTAAGTGTTTGTTGTAGGATAGCTAATTGTTGGGTTATAAATTCATAAGATTTGTGGATTCTATAACTTGGTTCGTAGATTAGTAAGTATTTCTTTGCCTAGATTAAGTCCTATTTAGGTTTAATTTGGTTTGCCTCTTTTGCTCTCAGGTTAAGAGCATACCCCATGTTAGATTATAGGAACAAACATAATTCCTTGAACATTATTCACATAGGGAGTTGTACCTTAATTCAGAGGGAAACTAGTTATTCTCAAAAATAGTTTCCCAACTATTGTGTAAAGTTGTTCTTCATTACAAATTGGGCAAATTAAAAATGAGAATCAGAAGAAGAACAATCTTCTTACCAACAGGTTTGCAACTAAAATTCATTCTAACCTTCAAAAGTATTCATCCCATGCTCAAATACTTGAGCATTGGTGGTTACAACCATCCATTACTTTGTTGACAATTTCTTGCAAAAATTACAAAAGTTGCTTGAGTAACCTTTGAGCAATTTTGCAACTTTTGAGTAACCTGTCCTAAGACCCTATTTAGGACCCTTAGGAACGTATAGGTGATCAAATACCCTTTTTTCTAATTCTTAGCAACTTTTCATCCACTTGACAATATTTGACAACATTTTATCCCCATGAGAAACTTTTACCCTTACAAGCATATTAGGACAAGTTTGGATCCAAGGACTATTGAATCTTATTAAAATCACACAAACACTCCTAATTAACCCTAAGCAACATCTAAACCAAAAAGAGGAGGTGTTTTACACCACATGATCCTTTACCTGACTTAGAACAATAAAAGAAGAAGAAGAATAGAAGATAGAAGCCATGAGATTATCTAAGAATCACTAGGATCTCTAAAAATGTAAGCTTGGCCTTCTCTATGTGTATCTAGGAGTTAAATTACTATCAAAAATATGTTTTTGATGCATGGAATGCTCAAAAATAGCAATTAATTGTTGACACACTACTCCAAAATTGTTGACATCCATCTTGATTTGGCTCATGAATGTGCACCTTGAAAAAGTGCACCTTTGAAAAGTGCACTTTTGGAAAGAACACCTTGGTGATAGGACAAAATTAAAAATATCAAAATTCTACTAAGTGTCAAAATTTAATTTCTAGCATCTGGGTTTTCTTCCCCTTTAGACCAAAATGATGTCTAGATGTTTGCTCTTGAACTTTTCAATTATCTCTATGATCTCCTTAGTCTCTAATAAATCTAATGACTTATAATTATTGTGTACCACCTAGAAATAATTATTTATTATCTTTATATCTACAAAGTCTACTAGTTTGGAATCTAACTCTAGTAAAGCTTCTTCTATTTTGAAGATCTATTTTACATCATCTTCAGATGAAGCTGTAATCACCCAAAAATAGTCCAACAAAGTAAAAGCTCCCTTTTGGTCTTTTAAATTTATTCTAATGCATTCTATCCTCCAAAAATCTTCATCCCATGCTCAAATACCCAAGCATGGGTGGTTTCAACTATATATTCCTTTATTGACAAATTCTTGCGAAAATTGCAAAAGTTGCTTGAGCAACTTTCGAGCATTTTTTTTTAGTGTTTCAGGCAAGTGGGTGCTCCTAATCCTATCTTGGGACCCTATTCAGGACCCTTAGGACCCTATAGGTGATCAAATACCCATTTTTCTCAATCTTAGCAACTTTTGGTCTACTTGACAATATTTGACAACATTTTTTCCCCATGAGCAATTTTTACCCTTACAAGCATATTATGACCAGTTTGGATCAAAATACTATTGGATCTTATTAAAATCACACAAAGAATCCTAATTAACCCTAAAAAAAATCTAAACCAAAAAAAAGTAGGTGCTCTATACCACATGACCTTTACTTGACTTAAAACAATAAATAAAGAAGAAGAATAGAAGATAGAAGCCATGAGATGATTTGAGAGTGACTGGGATTTCTAAAAATGCAAGCTTGGCCTTCTCTATGTGTTTCAAGGAGTTAAATCATTGTCAAAATGTGTTTTTGACACATGGAATGCTCAAAAATAGCAATTAACTATTGACACACTACTTCTTCAAATTTTTAGTGCCCATCTTGATTTGGCTCACCTATTGAAAGTACACTTTGTAAAAGTGTATTGTTAATCTAAATTGCTTCCCACCAAAAAGTCAAATTCAATTAATGATTAGTTGAACAGTCACCTATGATGTTCATGAAATTTTGTAGCATTGAGTCATTTTCTCTGTTCATGTTATACCTTAATGTTTTATGTAATGAACATGTGATTTAGATGGTCATGAGTGGTTAAGAACTAACTAAGGTTAAGGCTACAAGAATGCACTTTTCTTTGATTTCACCCAGTCACAAGGTCATGTTGACATATTAAAGTTTGAGTTACAACAATGTGCAAAAGAAAGATTCCAATGTCCAAACTATATAATACACCATTAGATCCTTGAGATCTATGGCCAGTGCATGATCACTATAGATCAAGAGGAAGCTAAGCTTCAATTTGCTATTGACCAATTCCATTTGTTTCTCTCTGTTGCAAAGGTTAAAAAATAATGCTAGTTCAAGGTGGCAAGGTAGTAATGACTAGCAGATCACAGTTTCATAAGCAAAAATAGTTATTCAAAAAATGTAGTGGTGAGGATGTGATCATGGATAATTGAACACAAGGCATGAGGTTTGAATACTAACATGTTGGCATGACAATGAGAAATGTTTGGTCTATGTAGCAAAATTAATGGTTAAAATCTTAGTTGACCAAAGATCATGATTGATTTGGAGGTTAGTAGTAGCAAAAATATTTCCTTGATCTATCTTTTTGATTCTATGCAACCACTTTCATTGATCCTTGGGCCTAATAGAGGCAAGATATACTCTACCATTGTTTGTGGATTCACTCTTTCAGTTAGAGATTAAATAATTACATTCATGAGCTCTCAAAGATTTGTTGGTGAAGAAGTGATCTTTCATGCATAGATTTACACAAAAAATCAAATCTTTCTGATTTTTCCTAGTGTTTTTTCTCTAGAGATTTGATTGTCATGGTTGAGTTTTGTCTCATGAGGGAAGTTACCCAAGTTATACTTGCACTATAAAGGAAAAAATTGTGCTCTTTCTAAAGGTCATATTTTCTTTGTTTCTTTAGTACTGCCTTAGGCATGCTACTGTAAATTCCCTATTTCCTTTGAGTTATATGACTTTTTGCCTTATCTCTTTTGATCATCATTGTACTATGAAAATTTTCTTGCCTCTCTTCAATGTACTACAAATATCTATAATCTGCTCTTTCTATATATTTTTGACTTGTGAATGATAAAATTGAAGTATCTTCCTTATGTTGATCATATGGTTGTCTAATATATGTGTAATTTATAGATTAAAATAGAGTTGAATCTATATACCTTTAGACTGTCATGATAATAAGACTTTGTATGTATGAGCAAACACTAATCCGAACACCCTATTTTAGTACATGACCTATTTAGAATAGAATGGTAGTTTCTTTGATGTATTCCTTCTCCTTTTTCATCAAGAATAGTTTAGGTGCATCCTAATAGTAGAGGAAGCAGACCTTCTCCAAAGATTCAATCTCATAGTTCAAGTCCCACAACTTAGAGATTGTTTCCATGTTTCATGAGCCTATCCTTAGGTAAGACATTGGGCAAGGGTGCAATCTTTTGTGACAACAATTTTTGGCACACCCAGTGGAAAATCATATTTTTTAATATCCCAAAGTTCACTAGTGTCAAGAAAAATTCCTTGTTCATACTAAAGGAATAGTACTGCCTTTAGTAAAAAGAATTAAAGAGGCTCATTATTCAAAAGTACTTGGTGACTCTAAGCTACAAATTTCATCCTATTTCCAAACCAAAGTTGTTGTGATTCATGCCCAAGAGACACACAAGGGCATCCTCTAGAGGTAAGTTCTAGTATCAAGAGCTTTCCTTTTCTAACACAAGAAGAAATTTTAGAGTATCTTTGTCACCAGTTAAGATTAAGATAGTAGTGCACATCACTAAAAGATCCATTTCTACTCCTCCAATCATTAGATCTTATCCTAGGATATCATCCACTCATATCAACAGAACACTTGCTTATATGGCTAGAGCTCATGCTTTCACCACCTTCAATGGTGGGATTCCCCTCCTCTTAGCCCAAAGGCATGACCTAAGTTTATTGGTGAGACCTCTATGTCCCCTATTGAACATATTCAAGAAGTCTCTAATGTCTACAATATTCATGGCATCTCTAAGGATGATGTAGTGGTCAGACTCTTGGCTTCGTCCTTGAAAGGAAAGGCATTACAATGGTATAGAGGTTTTCCTCACAACTAAATTACTAATTGGGATGGGTTAGGGGCATCCTTATGTAAGCATTTTGAGGAAAAAAGTGACCACTTGTCACTTTTAGAGCAATTGAAAACTATCAAAAGGGCCCTTCATGAGTCTATGACCAATTTCAATTATAGATTTTAGAAAACATGGGATAAGATACCTACTACAATGAAGTCCTCTCCTAGTAATGCATTCTTGTACTAGATTAAAGCCTTTAATAGTGATAATGCTACCACCTTGCAATCCATGGGGGAGATACCTTACTAAATGCTTATGAGGTTTCCACAAGAGCTAAAAACATTTTGATATATGGAGGGAAGTTAGCTCCAAGGCCCCTAATGCCTTTCTTCTATGACATGCCTAACCAGTAACCCACTATAGCCCCTATTCATTTCTCCTTTATAAGTTAGCCTCTTACTGTGCTTCCAATAGCTTTAACATCCTCTAGTAGAGTTGATAGGATTGAGGCTATGATGCAAACATTAATGTATAATGTAGACAAGGGAATGTTGGATCAAGAAAGAAAGATAGAAGAGAATAGTGTAGTAGTGTAGAAAATGGGAAATGAGTTGGTGACTATGAAGAGGCAATAAGCCCAAAATAATAAGCCTCTCCAACTCTAGATTCAAGGTCCCATTCATGGTAGACGTCAAAACCAGATTCATACCCCCTACAATCAAAATAGACCTATCAACCACCCCTAGGCTTCAAACACCAACCTAAACAAGGCCTTAGTCCTTCTTAATAACCTTGCCCAAGATCAAGATTTTTGGCCTTCTTGTAACTACTCCTATGGATATTGCATGTGTTAGAAGGAAGAATCTTACTTGGCTTTGACTATACCTTAGTGAGCGGTTGTCTAGCAACACAATGTTTCTTAGCCTATTGATAGCATTCAACATGATGATTGTTCTTTTATGAACCACCTAGTGGAAGAACATGGTAATGTAAACCAAGATTCCTATACTTACAATACTAGGAGAAAGAAAAGAGTAGTGGAGGCGATGGCACCTCAAACTCCTAATTATCCATTCACATCAAGTATAATGCCACATATACAAGTAGTCATGCAACAACATAGTGCTAATCAGCCCACTGATGTTTCTCTAAAGTAGAGATAGGATCCAAGTAGAAATAAGGTAAACAACCCAAAAACTATCCCATCTCAGACCTCTACTTCTAGGGCTCCTACTAGAACATATAATGCTTCTTTTAGTTTGGTAGAGAAAATGAGGAAGACCAATGCAAATATTTCCATGTGGGATGCTATGACTACTATACCATCATAAAGGAAACTATTGCAGTAGGAGTTGGAAAGCATTGAACTTAGAGATCAACCACCTAGCACAAAGAATGTTGTAAGCTTGGTGCAACCATCAATCTAGGCAGAAGTAAGAAAAAAGGTTAGACCTTCTGCATTCTATATTTCTCTTCGCATAGGATATAAGCTAGTTCATAACTATATGATTGACTTTAGAGCCAGTAGTTTAGTAATGCCCAAATGTGTTGTTGTTACATTAGAAATGAAATATGAACCTATTGTTAAAAATGTGTTACAACTTGATGGTAGTACCACCAAGACAATGTGAATCCTTAGGAATGTTGAAATGGCCTTACATGCCTGTCTAGGTTGTACTGCATTTCATGATACATCAATTGCTAAAGTCAAGTCATGCCTATCTAGGTTGTACTGTATTTCATGATACATCAATTGCTAAAGTCAAGTGACATTTTTCCATTTGTCTATCAAGGGATTTCACTAATTAAATAGGTGGCTACATATCTTCTAATTAGCCATATATGTTTTTAGAACCAACTATGGAACCAAGGCTTTAATTAAAGCATAACCATTAGCCCTCCATCATATTGAGCCCTATACTCCTAACTTCATCAATATGAATTGTACCATCCTAGAAGTAGATGAGAATGATGTAGCAAAGGAGCCTACTACTTCCTTATCTAATACACTTGATTTCCTCTTGGAAGAATGGGATAATTATTATTAGTTTGATCCCATATTTGAGACTTTAGAAACCTACTTAGGCACATATTTCATATCAAAAAAGGATCCTCTCATTCCTAACATGATGAAAGCTAAAGAAGATATAGATGGGATATGGAGCATGTACTTTAATGGATCAAGAAACAAGAATGGGTTAGGGGCTGGTGTAATGTTGATTTATACTACATTAGAAAAATACTATTTCTCATTGAGGTTGTAGTTTAGTTGTAGTAATAATGTGGCTGAAAATGAGGCTTTGATTCAGGGTCTTTTAATTTCTTAGAAAAGAGGAATCTAGACATTAAATATGTATGGGGATAGTGAGTTGGTGTTTAATCAAGTGAGAAATCAAATTGTCACTAAGAATAATTTTCTCAAGTCTCACAAACATAGGGTATGGGATTTTCTTAAGATTTTAGTGCATTCAATATTCAAAGCATTCCTAGGAAAGAAAACAAACATACTAACAAGCTTGTGATAGTGGGTGCATCTCATGATGTCGCAAAAAAGCTTAAAGATGAAAAGAGTTAGAGAATTAAGATGGTAATTAGATCAGCTATTCCTCACAATGATATCAATTGGAAGGTCTTTGAATCTAATGCACAAATTATGAGTTTCTTATAGAATGAACTAGAATTTTCAAATAGAAATCAAGAGAGGTTGCATGACCAATATGAAGATCAAATCATTGACCTCAACTCCAAAAAATTACCTAAGGGTCTCATTACCTTAAAATTTATCTTCAACCCTAATGACCAAGCAAGGGAAAGAGGCATGAATCTTCCTACAAATAAAGGAGACCATGTACAATCATAGTTGCTAATGAAAAGATACTAAACTTGGGAAAGGTATGTTTTGAAACTAAATAAGAAAATTTTGTTCATTTGTGTCAAGAATTCAATGATGTATTTTCTTGGACATACAATGATTTGAAAGGATTTGATCCTAGTTTCTTTCAACATACTATAGATCCGGTAGATAATGTCAAGCCTATTAGATAGAAACAAAGGTCAGTAAAGACCAAGATTGAGCCCCTTGTAAGAAATGACCTATCCAAATTAATTGAGGTCAATATCATCTTTCCTATCAAGCATTCCTCTTGGGTGGCTTGTCCTTATTAGAAAAAAGAATGGAGAGATTAGATTGCACGTAAATTTTAGGGATCTTAACTAAGCCTCCCTTAAATATTAGCATCCCCTCCCTTCCATGGAACCAATATTGCCTACGGTCAGTGGTTCAGAGAGATTCTCCTTCTTAGATGGGTTCTCAAGTTATAATTAGGTGTTGGTCAAAGAGATTGACATATATAAAACTACTTTCATTATTAAATGGGGTAGCTATGCCTATAGTAATATGCCATTTGGACTAAAAAAATGCAGGTGCCACATTTCAAAAAGCAATGGAGATGGCCTTCAAAAATATGATTGAAAAATTTGTGTTGGTCTACCTTGATGAAGTAGGGAATTTTGTTCATCTCAGGCATGTATTTGTAAAATGTATAGAGTACAAGGTATCCCTAAATCCAAGCAAGTGTGTCTTTGCCACTAATAAAGGGAAACTATTGGGACATATTATATCTAAAGAAGGCCTGACCATTGATTCAGAAAGAAAAAAAATCAATAATTTCCCTCCCTCTTCCTAGTCACAAGAAAGGTTTGCAAAGCTTTCTTGGCAGAATAAACTTTGTAAGGAGATTTTTTCCTAACCTAGCTACCATGGTAAAACCTCTTACAACTATGCTAAAAAAGAATATGGCCTTCTCATGGACCAAGGAAGGGAAAAAAAGTTTTGAGAAGATCAATTTAGCCATAGCTTCAACTCCCCTTCTCATTAATTAGAATTTTGATAAGGAATTCATCCTTTATACCTTAGGAGGTGAGTTGAGTATTTCTACTATCTTGATGTAGTTAAATGAAAAAAATGAAGAGCAACCTTTTTTTTTTTTTTTAGTGAAGGACTCAAAGAATATGAAAATAGATATAGCTATGTGGAAAACTAGGGTCTTGTAGTTATAAGAGCCCTGAAGAAATTTAGACACCTACTATCACATAACAAGATTCACTTATTGGTCCCTCATGCTAGTGTAAAGGATTTCTTGTTGAGAAAAGATATTAGTGAGAAGAGAGCTGGGTGTATCACCAAGCTAATGAAATACAACCTAGATATTTAGATCACCAAGCTAATAAGGGGAAGGGGATTGTGTAAATATATGATCTCCTCTCATGAGATTAAGGGAGAGATTGTTTTGGTATTGGTAGAATAATAGGAGAATGAAATGACAATCCAAGGAGTTGGGTGAATGATATGAAAGACTTCTTGGTTGGGAATAGGAATCCTTAGGGGCTAGATAAATTTAAGAGAAGACAATTCAGGCTGCAATCTATTCCTTATGCTATAATTGATGGTGTTCTTTTTAGGAAAGATTTCAATGGAACCCTGTTGAGATGTGTTGATACAGATCAAGTAGAGATAATGATCAAAGAAATTCATGATGATCCTGATGGTGGCTATTTTTTAGCAAGGACTAGTAAGATGAAAATTATGAGAGCTAGTTACTACTAGCCCTCCCTATTCCATGATTTCCACAAACATGTGAGGAAATGTGAGAAGTGTGCTTTCTTCTCAAGTACGTAGAGAGTTGAAACTCTTTCACTTCACCCCATCCAGGTAGATCAACCTTTTTCCTAATGGGGATTAGATTTTATTAGTCCTTTCAATCCTCTTTCTAGCTTTGGTCATAAATGGATTTTAGCCACTACAAACTATTTTACAAGATGGATAGAGGTAGTAGCATTAAGAGATGCCATAGAACCTTTAGTCGTTGAATTCCTTGATGGGATTGTAACTAGGTTTGGTGCCCTTTTAACTATTATTTTAGTTAATGCTAAATAATTCATAGGAGCTTAGATTTATACATGGGCTCTTGATCATGGTATTTACTTAAGTACATCCTCTAACTATTACCCTCAAGGTAATGGCTTGGCTAAGTCATCTAATAAGAATTTTATCAGAATCATTAAGAGGATAGTTGAGGATAAGCAAAGGTGATGGCATTAGAAGTTGAAGGCTAACCTTTTGGCTAAAAAAATCACACCCAAGAGAGCAATAGGAAACTCTCCCTTCATGTTGGTCTATGGTATAGAAGCTAGGCTTCCTATATCACTAGAGTTTCTTTCTCTTGATTTGGCTTATTAGTTGGAATTGACTAAAGATGATGTTGTGTTTGTAAGAATTGTAGATTTGATAGAGTTAAGGGAAAAAGAGGTCAAGCCATCTAGACCTTAGAGATACATCATAAATAGTTGAAGAGGAGCTTTGATAAAAAGGCTAAGATCAAAAATTTTAGGGAAGATAACCTTGTATTGAAATGGGATGCTGATAGAGCAAAGGATGGGAGACACTCAAAGTTTGATTCCTTATGGAGTGAACCCTACATGATCATTAGTTGTAAGTAGTCTAATTCCTTTTAGTTAAGCAAGCCTAATGGAAAAGTATATCCCATCCCTATTAATGGGATACATCTTAAACCTTGTTTCTAATGGTTGTCATTATCTCATGTACATAGTTCGAGTAGTTTTTCTTTCTTGTCCTTTCCTATTTTCAATTAGAAGTGCATGAGAACATGTTTTGTTTTATAAAGAGGGGTTTAGTTCTATAAGTTGTTTACAAATTGTAAAGAAGAAGGATTTGCTTTGGTATGAAGTATGATAGAGGTGGTAAACTCATGAGGTTACGATTTTAGAGACTCTATAGCCTAATAGATCTTTTTGAATTGTCACTGGTCATATGCTAAGAATGCTTGCATTCCCCCTAAGTTGCCAAAAAAACTAATCTAAATCTCCTCCTACCAAAAAATCAAATTCAAATAATGATTAGTTGAATGGTCACCTAGGATGTTCATGAAATGTTGTAAGATCAAGTCATTTTATCTGTTCATGTTATACCTTAATGTTTGGTCATGACCATGCAATTCACATGGTCATGGGAAATTGAGCACTAACTATGGTTAAGGCTACAAGGGCACACTTTTCTTTGATTTTTCCCAGTCACAAGGTCATGTTGACATGTCATGGTTTGAGTTGCAACAACATGACAAAGCAACATTCCAATGTCCAAATTATATACTACACTATTAGATCTTTAGATCTATGGCCAGTGCATGATTACCACATATTGAGAGGCATATAAGCTTCAAGTTTCAATTGAGTGATTCCCATTGTTTCACTCAGTCACAAAGGTTAGATAATAATGCTTGTTCAAGGTGGTGAGGCAACGATGACCAGTGGATTGTAGTTTCACAAGCAAAGATAGTTACCTAGGAAAGGTGGTGGCAAGGATGTGGTTGTGGATAATTGAATGCAAGACACAAGGTTTGAATATTGATAGATTGACATGAGAATGAGAAATGTTTGGTCTATGTAGAAAAATTAATGGTTAAAATATTAGTTGACCAAGGATCATGACTGAGTTGGAGGTTAGTAGGAGTAGAAACAATTCCTTGATCAATCTTTTTGATTCTATGCAACCACTTTCATTGATCCCTAGGCCTAATAGATGCAAGAAATACTCCATCACCATTTGTGGATCCACTCATAGGTTAGAGATTAAATAACTATCATTTCTAACCTCTTAGAGATTTTTTGGAGAAGAAGTGACCTTTCACACATAGAGTTACGCAAAAAAATTAGATATTTCCAATTTTTTGTAGCATTTTTTCTCTAGAGATTTGATTATAGTGGTTGAGTTTTGTTGTATGAGGGAAGTCATAAAAGTTATACTTGCACTATAAAGGAAAACATTGTACTCTTTCTCAAGATCAAACTTTCTCTATTTCTTTAGTATTGCCTCAAGCATGCTACTATAAATTCCCCATGCCTTTGAGTTATATGACTTCTTGCCTTATCTCTTTTGACTATCATTGTACTGTGCAAATTTTCTTGCATCTCTTTAGTGCATGACAAATATCTATAATCTACACTTTCTATATCTTTTTCACCCATGAATGATAAAAGTGACACATCTTCCTTGTGTCAATTTTTATATCTTTAGACTTTCATGATAATAACACTGTGCATGTACGAGAAGAGACTAATCCAAACACCCTATTTTGGTGCATCACCTCTTTGGAATAGATTGGGTAGTTTCTTTGATTTATTCCTTCTCCCTTTACATCAAGAATAGTTTAGGTGCATCCTAATGGTAGAGGAATCCAACCTTCTCTAGATATTCAACCTCATAATTCAAGTCCCACAACTTGGAGGTTGTTTCCATGTTTCACCAGACTAACCATAGGTAAGACTTTGGGCAAGGGTGCAATATTTTGTGAGAACATGCACCTCTAAAAGGTGAACTTTGGAAAAGAACACCTTGGTGATAGAACAAAACTAAAAAATATCAAAATTCTGCTAAGTGTAAAAATTGAATTTCCTACATTTGGGTTTTCTTCCCCTTTAGACCAAAATGGTGTCTAGATGTTTGGTCTTGAACTTTTCAACTATCTTTGTGATCTCCTTTTCCTCTAACAAATCTAATGAATCATATATATTGTGTACCACCTAGAAATAATTATTTATTTCAATGTTTATATCCACAAAGTCTTCTAGCTTGGAATCTAACTCTGGTAAAGCTTCTTCTATTTTGAAGATTTGTCTTACATCAACTTTAGATGCAGCTGTAATTGTAGACACCTAAAATCCTTTAGAAAATAAAGTATTTTTATTTTCTGAAAAGTCCCCGATGACATCATTATTTATTAATTAATTAATTATTTAATTTATTTATTTATTTTTATGCCATTAAATCACTTATCTTAATTAAAAATATTTAATTAATAAATCCCTCACAAAAAGTTTAAATCTTATTTAAACATTATTTCCTTATTTATTAATTATTTAATTAATAAATTGACCAAAAATCCCAAAATAAATATTTAATTTATTTTTTGCCCAAAAATTGGCCAATTTTCTTAAGACCACTAACCTCTTCCAAAATCTTCCAATCCTTCTTTAATTTCGATTAAAGGCTAATCCCATCATTTTATACGCTTAATCCCAACTCAAAATATTTAACTAAGGTTAAATATCAATCCTCATGTTCATTAAAAATGTTTTAATAAATATTTCCTCAACCCAAACCCTTGAGATAAATAAACTTTATTTATCCTCAAAACCTTATGAAGTTCTAGACTCTTCTAGAAGGACTTTATCCTCTTCCTAAGCCTATCTCTAAACCCCCTTTTTAGCTTAATCCACCCCATCCACCCATACTAACCAAGCTTAGCTACTAACTCACCCACCCTCATTGAATGCCATCCACTTGCATTGCTCTAACATCCCTAATCTAATCATAAATCACCTCTAATCCCCCCCTAACCTTGTCACATTCCCTAAGCAAGCTTAAAACTTTCCTAAACCAAGTAAATTCAACAATCTCAACTCCCTCCAAAATATCCCAACCACCCAACCATGAATGCTCTTACAAAGGCCATAAAGACTCTTACAAGAATATTCATTGCTCTTACAAGCCATTATGAAAGGTCTTTATGAACATATTATCCTTTTAGCCTCCTTTGTTGACTCATCCTTGCCCTTTTCTCCATCCACTCACCCTGTGACATGTGTCACTTCCTGATTGGCTATAAGGAAGCACAATCCATGTACTCTCTTCTCATGCAATCTGAGCCCTCCATGAGCTTTTCCCCATCCTTGCATCTTAGCCCTCAAACCCTCAAGCCCTTAGCGTATAAATTGAATCCCCTCCCAAGCCATTTTATCACAACCTTGAAGCTAAAGTTATAATGTTAGTTTGAGAAACAAAGCCCTTAACCATACCCTTATGATGTCAAATTGAGAGCTCACAAAGCTACCAATTTACCATTTTCCATCTCCATTTGAAGCATAGTTTGAGCATCTTGAGCATACATGCTAAATCCATATCCAAATTAGACTCATCCCCAAATCAAGAAAACAATCTCATTGAGAGAGCCTCTCAATGGCTCACATTCTTATTAGTATACACATTTTGGCATGCCCGGTGGGACCCCACTATGGGTCATTCATTCATCCATTTCACTCTATGTTTTGTTCTTATAAACTAACCATTTAATGTTTGTTGTTGTTTGAGTGGGTTGTAGGGTGCTTTGCTTGTTTTTGCAGGTTAAAAGACACACTTGGGAGAAAGACATATCCTCTAAAATCTAAAAATAATCAAATTTTTTTGGAAAAACTCATGCATTTCAGTTCTGTTCGTGCAGTGTTGTCTCTGCAGTTCAGTGTCTCCATAGATTGGCGTCTGCGCCAAGTGAACTATCGTCTGTGCTTGGTAAACTGTTGTCTCTGCAACCTCAACCGCTGTCTTTGAAGTTTGGTGTCTCTGCTTAGTCTACTATTGGCTGCGCCACCACCAAACTGTCATCTCTGCAATCTAAACTCTTGTCTCCATCGTTACCAACCTAAACTGTCGTCTCTGCAACCTAAACTGTCATCTCCACAACCTAAACTGTCATCTCTACCACCGCCAACCTAAACAATCATCTTCACAGGTCAGCATCTCCACCTATTTTTTGGTTGTCTATGCCACCAAACTGAACTGTTGTCTCTGCCTCTTTCTCTGTCATCTCCATAGATTGGCATCTCCTCAGTTCAACATCTTTGCAGTTTGGTGTCTCTGCCTGATGAACTGTTGTCTTCACCTGTTATTGTTGCATTTTTATTTTAGCATCTCTATTCCTTCACTTTTGGTGGTTCCATAGAGTAGAGGTTTTTTTAAGCATTTTATGCCTAAGAAAAAGAACAAAAAAAGTTGATTTTATTTTCTCCATAGTTAAGCTTCAAATTTTTGAGATTTTTGGGTTACTGATCAAATTGGGTATTGTAGCTTTGCAGGTTAGAGCATCTATGAAACCACTAATCATGTTTCTTGTAGGTTCTCCTTACATGGTTTAATGCACTTGAAAAATGAACTTGCATGCTTAAACACATTTTTCTTTGAATGAATGTTTCTCAAACACAACCTTGAATGCCATGGATTAAAATCAAAGTTTTTCTTGGAATGCATGATTAAAACAAATAAACACAATCTTGAATGCAAAATATCAATTAACCATTGCAATATCTCACACTTCAATTTTTTTGGCATAAAAAGAAACTAACTCCACATTTTGGAAATTTTCTAAGTTATAAAAACTATTAAAGACACTTTGAGTGAGTTTGTAGTTGGACTCGCCCTCTTTAATCACCCATCAATTTAACCATTGGTTGCAATCTCAGTGCCATCTATGGGGATGGGTCCACCTAAGAGGGTGTTAAGTGTTCCACAAAATCCAATCTCCACTTGAGTTTTTATTAGTTTTTCTAAGTTAGAAAATTTCTTGAATGTTTATTAGTCTTGCTAATACTTCATTTGGGCATAAAAATTGAACAACTCTTGACGTGGAGGGCCTCCAGGCACGCGCTTGACAATCGAGTTTCACACATCTTTCTTTTTGGGCTTAAAAAAAAATCACACCAACTCTTGAATTCCTTAAAGGAAATTTATCGATACTTGATGTGGAGGGCCTCCGGGCATGTGATTTTACTTTTGTTAACCCTAAATCTTCTTGGTGTATGCATTCTTCGATCGATTTTACTTTTATTGATGCTTCAAGTTGGAATTGAACATTTGCATCTTAAACATGAGTGCTTGCAAAGTCTAGATCAGCACACATAAGAGTCAGTTGGTAAAAGAATAAACATGTTTTTTAGCCCAAGATCATCCAAGTATTTTGTCCCCTTATCATCTTTCGAGGCCATCTTGGGTGCATAAGATTAGGATCCAAAATCTTGTTTAATTTTTAGGAGGCTTGCTTGGGGATTTCATCACCCCTTGGATGACCTCAACTCCAATGTTCTGATAGAGTATAAAGATCGGGAGGTGAATCCAAAGACACCTCTCTTGGAATCAAGATTTTGTCACTCGGGCTAAGCCTCAAGGAATGTTATACCCTTGAGAAGTAAAAGAGGAGAAGTGGGTTACCGCTCCTCTTGGCTATGTGACATTTTTTTAGTTTCATCTATGGATTTGGGCCTCACATACCTTGGGTATATCAAGGACTCCCTAGTTAAACCAATTGTCAGCCTTGTAGACAACCATCTAGGGTGTTAATGTGTTTGAAGTGACTAATCAAAACATTTGTAAAACATACACACTCCTTGGCACAAGTATCACATTTTTAGAATCAAAAACTTCTATCTAGTTGTTCCTATCTATTGCTTGATTTTTTTACTTGTTGAATGAATGTTTTCCAAACTTGGTCAATCCTAGCTTAGGGCATACTTATCGTAGTCATTGCCTATTTCAAAAGTCGAAGAAAAAAAATCAAGATCTCTCAAAGCCAAGTAGATTCAAGAATTCATGTCAGAACAACCCAAACCCAAACAGAAGTTTCACAAAGCCAAACTTAAGCCATCTCAAGCATACCAAGAACTTTCAGCCAAGAGAAAAGAAATAACACCAAGCCCTCAAATTGCCAAACTCCACAAAGCAGAGGACAAAGCTACCAACGAAGCCCTTTAAGACACCTTGTTAGATCACACTATCCAACTTAACCAACATCGAGTTAACCCTACTTATGCATTACCAACTAGGCATGATTTCTATGATTAGACCCCCTTGTTTCTCCACATCTTCTTGCATAAGCTTCGCTTTAAAGTCATCTTTGTAGGAAAGCCAGCCATCCTTAGTCATCTCCTTAAGCTTTTTAGCTCATCTATCTCATTTAGAACCAAACCATCTAGCCAGCAATCAAAAAACTTCACATCCAAGCCTTCAAAATTGTTGTCAACTTGCCAAAAGTTTGTCATTCCTAACATCTTCCAAATCTACTATCCTCACTAAGGTTATCCCTTTGACGAAGATTTGTCTAAGGTAATCTAGCTTTGTCACCTTTTATCCCTCATCACCTTGAGCTAAAGGTTGGGATCCACAAGTGGTCAATCTCATGTTAATCCTAAAGGATCATCAGTCTATCCTTATGTTGACACAATCACCACCAAGCTTGCACATAGGAAAGCAGACCTTTCATGATTTGGTGACATATCTTTTAAGTTAGAATCCCCAACCCAATCCTCCTTAGGTTTTGTCATATAGCTTTGCCTCAACCTAGGAAAACATTTACATTGAAAATCCTTCCCCCTTTGCATCCATTAGCATTGTTGCATCTCATCCCTAGGATCATTCTACATTTTCATGCCACCCGTCACTCGCTTAGCAAAGAAGAAGAAAGAAACAATGGAGCCCTATCATTTGGATCAAACAGCTTCGTTCCCCTTGAGTAGTCAACCATCCTTCAACCCAGAGAACACTATACCATCACCTACTGACATTGAAGCTTTCATGAACCAACCAGGAAATGCAATATTGGTGAATGCCATTATAGACAAGAACAAAGAAACAATCATGGCTATCTTTTGAAGTGACAACATAGGAGCCTTCGACTTTGGAAGACCTCCTTCCTTATCTATTTCCATCTCAACTATTGTTTGGACAACTCCCACCACCCATAGGCTCTTATGATTCAAATTATCCTCAATATGTGCCAAAAGAAGAGCCTCAAACCATTCCTTATGATCCAACAGACCCAAACATACCAACCTCCACTCAAGTTGAAATCTCTCTTCCACAAGCCAATCAAGCCACCACCACTCCACCATTGGTCCATACCACTCCATCCCAAACCCCCTTTGCCCAAAACACCTCACCATTAAGTCCCTTCACTATTTCTGCTGCTGCTCTCCAACCCAGCCTTCCAAATCCACCCATCGCCCAAATCAGTGCTAGTATCTTTGGCCAACCTCAGCAATATACAACTGAGATGCCACCCATGGGGTCAAGTAATCAACCTTTCATCACCTCCAACTTGTTTACCTTATCTTAGAACACAATTTCATCATTTCCAATAGGTCCTTGGAGCTTAGTGCCATCATCCACAAATCCACAAGCTACTACCCTCACTCCACAAAGCTATCAAATGCCACCAACTACTACCAATGTTCTACTAAGCTATCAAGTGACCCAAGCTCCTGCCACCACTCTACCAAGCTTTCAAATATAGCCACCAAGCTATCAAACCCCATCAGTTCCATTTCCAAGCTTTCAATTCCCACCACCTCCAACACCAACTAATCCATTACCTCCTATTATGAACTATTTTTCTATGCCACTTCTAGGAGGAAATCCACCACCACCAACCACCAATTACTTGGCCTCTTTTGCCATGCAGATACCTTCCCAAATGGGGGCACAACCCACATATATTGGTCAAATTCCTCAAATCCAAAGTCAAGTTCCACAAGCTCCCTGATCCTTTCCCCAAGCTTCACAACCATCTTATACCTTACCTCCACAAAGCAATCCATTTATCCCACAACCAGCTTATGTTCCTCAATCCCAACCTCAAATCCAATATTAGCAAAAAGCCTCGCAACACATGCAGCAATATGTGCCACCTCCACCTCAACAACCCATCATCCACCATTCAGTTGCCCAAGAAATGTACAATCCCTACTAGCCCATACTCAAAGCCATCCATATTCCATTGCCCCATCTAGCACATACCTACCTCAGGGCAGTCCTACATTGGGGGCACCCCAACCATCACCCTTTAATTTAGAATGGGAAGCCATGAAGACAACTTTGAAAAACATCTAGGAGGGAAATGAACCAAAAACCTTCAAGTTTGAGATTGTGTGTCCTTACCCATTTGACAGAGCCATTACCATGACACTATTTCCCAAGCATTTTGAGACACCCAAATTTGACAAATTTAGAGGAAAAGGAGACCCTGCCACACATATCAAAGAATTTTACATGCACTATTAAGAAGTGGTATATGATGACGTCTTCCTCTTGTGTCTCTTTCCCAAAAGCTTGGCTGGACCATCTCTTGAATGGTTTTATAGAATCCCATATGGCACAATTAAAAACTTTGCTGAATTTTCTGAGGCATTTGTAGCCCAATATGCCCATCTTGTTGAAACAGAGCCATTAGTAGTTGATCTGGTCCACACTAAGAAAAAAGGTGGAGAAATCCTTCTCAAATATTTTCAAAGATGGAAAACCCTTACCACCCGCATATCTTGCACCTTGCCAGAGCACCATATGGTGAAAATCATTATTGATAATGCCCATCCTAGCTTGGCTCACCACATGACCATGAACTATTTGCAGACCTACAAAGATATCAAAGAGAAAGGAATGATCCTTGAGCAAGGACTCATTAAAGATTGTGTGGTCAAGATTTACAAGGAAGGCAACCAAAATCAATCACATTCCAATGACAAGTCTAGGTATTGGAACAAAAACAAGCACGTTGCAACAGATGGCATCACTGACACCATACATGTGAATATTGTTGGTCCTTCTCAAAACCAGTCCAACCCACCATATCAACCAAACAATAAACTAGCTATCAACTACCAACAACAGAATCACCAATGCTATCAAAACCACAATCCAAGACCCAACTTTGAAGGGTCTAGCAATCAAGCTAATGCCATCAATGTAGCTGCAGGGAAAAAGCCTAGATTCCAACCTGCACCTAGAAACTATACACCCCTTGGTGAGCCATTGGATGTCATTTTTGAGAAATTAGTCAAGGAAAACCTCATCAAATTTCCTCCTAGCCAAAAAATTGACCCAGGCTAATCCAAAGCTGCATGGTACAAAGATAATGAGTACTACAAATTGCATAGGGTAAAAGGTCACACTACCCTTAGATGCATGAAACTAAAAGATTATGTGCAGGACCTCAATGATCAGAAAGAATTCACTGTTGGTGCCCAAACCTCTCCCAATGTAGGCTTACAGATCTATCAAAATGCTTTTCCTCCTCACAACAACCAAAATCCTGGAAAAGCACCTATCCAAACCAACAACAACACCAACAATCACCAGCCAAACCAACAGCATGGGAAGAACAATGACCACACTTCATCATATATAGACTATGGTAGCCTCATAGGTTGTATATCCAAGAAAGAGCCTTCTATCAATGTTATCAATATCCAAGGCCCAAACAATGAGTGTGTAGTCACCACTAGAAGAGCGCGATTTAACATCGCAGGTCCACCAGTGTCACCAGCACCATTAGCTCCATCAAAAAGCTAGTACAATATCTTGGAACATGTTGGGAACATGCCAGCCCAAATCTCCATTTTAGACCTTCTCTGCACCAATCTTGTGTACAAGAACATCCTTAATAGTGGTCTCATAGAATCCCATGTCCCTTTAGATATCAATGCTACTAATTTTAATAATCTCATTGGACACCTTTCATCCTCATATGCCCTATCATTCAAACCCACCGACATACCCATGGTCGAGCTAGATCACACCCTTCCACTTCGCATAGCCATCATGGTATCTAATTTTGACATAAAAAGAGTAATGATAGATAATGGATCATCCTTGAATATTTGCACCCTAAAATTCATAAAACAAGTTGGGTATACTGAGGCAGATATCATCAGTGAAGTTATCACCATCAAAGCTTATGACAACTTGGAAAGAACCACATAAGGAACTATTTTACTGCCAATCAAGGTTGGGCCAGTCATCCAAGAAACACTCTACCATGTTATTGATCTAAACCTACCATTCAACATCCTCCTAGTCACCCATGGATTCATGCCATGAAAGTTGTTCCATCCACTTACCATCAGTGCATCAAATTTTTGCATCAGGGCACTAAGGTAACCATCCATGCCGATCTAGAACACTTTTCTTACTGCAATGTGGTTGAAGCTTCATATGCAAACCATTTCCCAAGAATTGATATCAACACAGCCATCGCCAGCTAATCTCACACTTGTAATGACCTAGAAACCATCCTTGCCTCCACCCTATCTAGCATGAAGATCAATAACAAAGGCTATGGAGAGTATAGTCTGTCAGATGTATTTGCTGTCGAGGCACTCCCACTTGATCCACACGCCCATGGATGATCGACATATCACAAAGCTAAGGAGATTCCACCTCCTCAATACAAATAGTTTGGCCCAACAACCTTTGTATCCTCAAAAGTCCCTCTTCATGAGGAGCTCACTCCAGATATCAACAATTGGTTACATAAGGATGCACCTCCAAGAAATCAAGCATGCCTTGATCACTTCAGCCAGAAGTATCCCCAAGAACATAAGCTCATCACTGAAAAATGGAACTATCAAGGTGGTGGTCTAGGACTAGAAGAAAGAGGCATGCAGTGCTCCATCAATGCACACAAGTGGGAATCAAAGTTAGGTCTTGGCTTTGGCATACCAACAACTAGGGGCACCAATACAGATGGTCACACTTTTTTGAACATTCACTGTCACCTTGTCAAAATTGAAGACATGCCTAAGGAAGTTGAAAAGAGAGCCTACAATGATATCCCAGACCAAATCTTCCTCGGAGACTCTATTCTCCAAGAACTATCCATCCATTTCATTGACCTACCACTCGCCCATCCACAACTCATAGATTGGGACCAACCAAGTGTCATACATATTGATGAGTTCACATAAGAGGAAGTGCTTCTAAGATTCATGGGAGCTGAAACACCTCACAAGAAAACAAAGCTAGATTCTACCTATATCTATAAGCTAGATCCCAAGGGGTATTTTGGAGAAAATCCCCAACCTAGTTCTGATACACCCAAAATTGGAACTAAGGTGAATCTGAGACTAGCTAAGGTAGCAAGGAGAACCCCTCAACAAGAAAATCTAGAGTCACAAGTAGAACATGAGGATTTAGCATTGCCTCCTCAAGATAATCGATCAGAGGTGTCTTCTATTCTAATTGAGGATACTAGAGAAGTCAACATCAATTCTTTAGAGATCACCAAACCCTTTCATATTGCTACATCCCTATCACAAGACCAAGCTGACCTCCTCTTTGAGGTCTTAAGAGAGAACATTGGCCGATTTGCATAGTCATATTAGGACATGCCAGGACTTGATCCAAATCTTGTAGTTCATCATCTTGCAGTAGATCCAAAGATCAAGCCCGTCAGACAAAAGCTTAGAAAAATGCACCCCAAGGTGGCATTATTGGTCAAAGCTAAATTAGAAAGAATGTTAGCTGCTAAGGTTTTTTGACCTATCAACTACTCAGAGTGGATCTCCAACATGGTCCCCATCACTAAACGTTCTGGTGACATCAAAATCTGCATTGATTTCAGAGATCTTAACAAAGCTTGTCCAAAAGATGATTTTCCCTTGCCCAACATAGATATGATTGTAGACCTTACAGCTAGACATGAAATTCTGTCCCTCATGGATGGATTTTTTGGGTATAATCAAATCAAGATTGTAGAAGAGGATCAACATAAGATAGCATTCACTACCCCTTGGGGAACCTTTTGTTACAACATGATGCCTTTTGGCCTAAAGAATGCTGGGGGTACCTATCAAAGAGCTATGACAACCATTTTTCATGATCTCATCCATAACATTTTGGAGGATTATGTGGATGATATCTTGGTCAGATCTCATACCCTCATGGATCATCTTGCTGACCTAGAGAAAGTCTTTGATAGGTTAGCCAAATATCATCTCATGCTGAATCCCAAGAAGTGTGTCTTCAGGGTCACATCTGGCAAGCTTCTAGGCTTTATAGTTTCTAAATGAGGTATAGAGATTGACCCCAAGAAGGTCAAGGCTATCTTAGACATGCCTCCTCCCCAAACACTTTGATAGCTTTGCTCTCTTCAGGGAAAACTTCAATCCATTCGATGCTTCATCTCCCAGTTTGCAGATAAGTGTACACCATTTGCACACTTACTGAAGAAGGATGAAAAGTACAAGTGGGATCCTTTATGTCAACGTAGATTCGATCATCTCAAGAAGTATCTCACCAATCCCCCTATCTTGGTTCCACTAGTTACTGGTCGTCCCCTAATTTTGTACATATCAGTAATACCTACTACTCTATGGGCACTTCTAGCACAACTCGATGACTATGGTAGAGAAAGAGCCATCTACTACATCAGTACAACCCTAGTTGGTTATGAACTCAATTATACTCCTATGGAAAAAGCTTGTTTGGTAGTTGTTTTCTCAACTCAAAAGCTTCACCACTACATGCTAAGTCATACCATCGAACTAGTCTCCAAGATCGACCCTCTCAAGTATATGCTCTCCAAAAAAGCACTTACAGGCTATTTGGCCAAATGGGTTATGCTCCTTAGAAAATTTGACATCCAGTATGTGGATAGAAATGCAATCAAAGGGAAAGCTATAACAGATCACCTAGCTAATGCACCTCTAATAGATGCATATCCTTTGATCACAAAATTTCAAGATGAACATATCTGTCTAATTGAAGAACAACCCCCATGGAAACTTTATTTTGATGGCTCACACACATCTCATGGATCAAGGGAAAGAATATTGTTGGTCACACCTCAAGGAGATTACATTCCAAAATCCTTCAAGCTACAATTCCCTAGCACCAAAAATATAGCTGAATATGAGGCTCTCATAGCAGGATTAAAGATAGCTACAGAATGGAACATCAATGAGTTACAAATCTTTGGCAATTCTCAGCTCATCATCAAGCAAGCCCTAAATGAATATCAAATCAAAGATGAAAAGCTATTACCCTACAAGGATCTAGTTGATCAGCTAACCCAACATTTTACAAAGCTTTAGTTTATTCAATTGCCTCAAATGTAGAACAAAGCAACAGATGCTATGGCTACTATCAGGTCGCTCTTGGAAATTCTCCAAGCAGCTACATAGTATGATTTTTTAGTCGAGTAGCTCCTCACACCCACCTATGCAAATGAGGATTCAAACTGTGTTTGGATCTTGGTTGGTCCCCAATCCCCTTGGTACCATGAGATTCATGCTTACCTTAATGATGGTATCATATCCCCTCACCTCACACATACCCAATGCCAAAACCTCATCAAAAAAATATCCTGCTATGTTATTATAGCCAATACCCTATATCGTTGGGGTTATCACAATACTCTCTCTCGATGTTTAGACCAAAATGAGGTCGTGATGGCGTTAAAAGAAGTACACTCTAGACTTTGTAGTGCCCATACAAGTGGTATTTTCCTAGCATGACAAATCCTTAGAGTAGGCTACTATTGGCCTACCATTGAAGAAGACTCCTATGACTTTGTTAGAAAGTGTCTCCCATGTTAGCAGCATGCAAATCTCGTACATGCTCCAACATAGGATCTACAGCCTATTGCACCACCTTGGCCCTTTGCATGTTGGGGCCTTGATCTAGTTGTAACTATCACACCTCTCTCATTTGATGGACATAAATGGATAATAATAGCTATAGACTATTTCACTAAGTGGGTGGAAGCAGTCCCCCTAGTCTCAGCTACAGGAGTTCAGGTCTCCAAGTTCATCTTGTACCACATTGTTTACTTCTTTGGCATCCCATCCACCATCTTCACCAACCACAGAGGTAACTTTGAAAATCTCAACATGGAAGAATTATGAATGTCCCTCCACATCCATCACCACTTTTCTAGCCCATATTTCCCACAAGGTAATGGCCAGGCAGAGGCAACTAACAAAACCCTCCTCAAAATCCTAAAGAAAGTTGTCAATGATTCTGGCCGCGATTGGCACCTACAAATAAATCTAGCCCTATGGGCCTACCGAACCTCCTTTCATACATCCACAAGAACAACTCCATACTCCCTAGTCTATGGTGCCAAAGTGGTACTACCTATAGAGGTTAAACTTCCCTCCTTGCGCATATCTTTGCAGGGGAAAATATCAGACGAAGAATACATAGTAGCTCGGTTCACCCAGCTAGATCTCTTAGATGAGAAGTGACAACAAGCCTATGATCATCTTATAGTCTATAAAACTCCTCTCAAAAGAAATTTCAACAAGAAGGTGCTTCCATGACACTTTCAACCAAGCAACATGGTCCTCAAAGAAAACATGAAAGCCCAAGAAAATTGAGAAAAGAAAGGCAAGTTTGAACCTACCTAGCTTGGTCCTTATGTTGTCACTGCATCCTTTGGCTCTGGAGCCTATCAACTATCTACACCAGAAGGAGAACTCTTGAATGATCCTACTAACATCATTCATCTCGAAAAGTTCTATGCTTGAAGATCCTTGGTATACCTAGCTTTCAAAAAATATTTAAAAAAAAAAAGAAATAGTAAAGAGAAATAAGCGTCCAATGGTGAAAACTTGGCAATTCAAGCACCTTGGATAGGTACTTTGGTGAAAACCTGATAATTTAGGCACCTTTTTTACTAAGAATAATCCATTATCTATCACTATCCTATCCCTCATCCATTCACCCACCATCCCATAAAACACCTGCTTGTTCCCTTGGTGTTCCAACCAAATATCCAAAATCTAATGAAGCTTGTAAATACCTCCTGTACAGCTTGTAAATCTTGTACCTCAGCTTGTAAATCTTGTACCTCAGCTTGTAAATCTTGTACTGCAGCTTGTAAATATTGTATCATCCCTTGTATCATAGTTTGTATATCCAAATCTTGTACCATATTCTAGCTTGTATTATATGCCAAATCTTGTATCCTAGCTTGTATCCTATCACATGCACACAAAGAATCCCATTTTCCTTAAGCTTTTCACAAACCATCTACCTATCTGCCTATCAACTATTGTAGACATCCCACCCTTCACAAACATTTCCATCTCACAAAAATAAAACATGAACAACCTTGTACATTTGTAACATATCTGTCTCTATTAGCTTGTGCATCCTCTTTAGCTTAGTACCATTGTATCTATCTAGATTTCATGTCCTTGATCAGCATCTTGTACACATCGCACAAATCTTGGTTAGCTATTCCAATGCATCCTTTAGCTAGATCTCCTATAACCAAAGTGTTATCCTTCTTAGTTCAACTTTTCAAGTGCATCACTCATCTAGATCCATCAGCTTAGGTTCTCTCTAATAGATCCTTGTAGGATATAGCTTACCTCATGTCTGATCTTGGTCCATTAGTACCTCATCCTTAAATTGACACAATCTCCACCAATCTAGCTCATAGGAAAGAAAAACTCTCACTTTTTGACAGCATGCCCTTGAATTCTTCCATCCATAGGAAAGCCAAAAATCTCCAGCCAATCCTCCTTAGGTCTGTCATATAGGTTTGACTCTCCCTAGGAAATCCTTCATCAATCAATCCAAAATCTAGGCTTAATCCAAATCCAACCATGAGCTTCCGTGTTCATCCATATGCAAGACCCCATCCCCTTCCAACTCATCATCAAAACATGAAATCCCAAACCTATCATGATGAGTTTGGTTGTATTGTCCTTTCTCCCACTACATCCTATTCCAATGATGATGAAAATCTTGTTGACTATGACAGGTATCTTGAGAGCCTTAGAGGCCTTCCACCAACCATCCCCAAAAATCCAAGAGTTATTCCAAACTATCTAGTCATGCCATCTATCTCAACTTCTCCTCCATCACCCAATCAACCAAGCTTCCAATCTTCCACCCTCATCACACCAGCTATTCCTATCAATCCACCACCTCCACCTCCGACACACAAGTCTCCAAGGAATCTCCTAGAGGAAATACAAGAGAAGCCACCTCCAACAGTCGATAAGCCATATCATCTAATCCAACCATGTGAAGTAGTCAATGATGAAGCTTCCCCATCTCCCATAGCTATCATCCCCATACCATTCATCAAATTTCTTAAAATCTCTCCACTTCCTGCAAGCATCAAATTCCCACCACCCATCAAATCGCTCCAAATCCCATCCACATCTCCTCCTCCAAGCATTATCCAAATCCCATATAATGAACCTCATGCATCCACTCCCATCGATTCCTATCAAGATCTTGTCCAAAAGCATGTTGAAATATCCTCCGACAGAACAACAGATCCTGTCATCCCACTTATTCCCCTACATGATCCACTTTTACCATCCCCTCCATATCTAAATCCTACCATCTTACTTACTCCATCTAAAGATCCCTTTCCCTCAGCCAACCCAACTCAAGATCCTATCCTCCCATCTCCTCTGCTTCATGATCATACATCTCCCATAATCCATGATGATAGATCCATCAAAGAAGAACTAATTATCATATTCGAAGCTCCAACTCCTTAAGCTAGTAATGGACTCACATCTTGTGTTCCAAATAATGAACATCATATTGAAAAAAGAAATGAAAATGTATTTCTAGATGTTGGTATCCCCTCTATTCTTGCATGCTCCCAAGTCCTTCCATCTCCACCCCAAAGTTCCCATCCATCTTATTCCGCATCTATTTTGGGCCCTCATCCTACTCCTTATCTCCAACCCTCCATTTTGGGTCCATATATCCCTTATCTAAATCCCACACCCTTTCCATCCATTTTGGGTCCTTACATACCTAATATGAATCCTTTATCCCCTCCATCTATTTTGGGACCTACACCTTCACCGTTTCCATCTATTTTGGGCCTATATCCTTCCTTCCCTCCATCCATTTTGGGCAATTATATCCCTCCATATCCTACGTTCCAATCTATCCTTCCATCCCCTCAAATCCACCAGCTAGATCATCAAAGGCACTCACCCTTGAATCCCTTCCAACCTTTAAACCCTATCACTCCATCAATTATCCCTCCATCTCCTCCATGCTCTTGTTCCCATCCCATGGCTAATAGAAGCATATTGGATGCCAAAATACAAAAGCATAAATCAAAAAAGCCTTAAAAATCCAAGTCTCAACATGTCCCTTCTAAAATACATGTTCAAAACAAGAAACATTTAATCCCAATCAAAGAAAAAGCCAAGAGGCGACAAAAGCCCAAGCTAAAAAAGTCAAAAATCATGTGGATACCCAAGATGCTCATAAAAGAAATGCATCTCAAAGAAAAATCTCAATTGGCATCCATTCATGCTACTCAAAAAGCCTCATCCATCCATCCTTCATCCAAATCCCCATATAAGCATCCTTCAACCCCCCAATCCACTTTTAGTCCATATGCTTCTTATCCTAAATTTCCCATCCTCCATCTTCCAACTCTACTTTTAGTCCTTATCTTTCTCTTCCTCCATTTTCTCCTCAATCTCACTCAAAACCATCTTTCCCACTACTTTATCACCTCTCAAGGTGTGTCCCAATGATGATCTTTCCATTTTCCTCATCCATTTACCCACAAGCCTTATGTCTTCGCATCCATTATTTGTCAAACTCCCACCCACCATTCCACTTGTTCAATACAATCCTTTTTCATCCATCCTACCAACATCTATGAGCCAAAAATAGTTTAAGAAAGCCAAAATCATTCCAGCTAAGTCCAAAGTCAAAAATTCAAAAAAAAGTAAAGAAAAATAAAGCGTCCACTGGTGAAAACTTGCAAATTCAAGCGCTTTGGACAAGTACCATGATTTTGGTCACATCTTGCCATCCAGCTCCATCTTCCAATTTATCCACCTATCTTTCATCCTCCAGCTTCCATCTCACACCATCCACTGATCTTCTACAGCTTTAGCCAATCATCCCATCTATCATCCGTCTCCCTAGCGCATTCTACTTTTCCATCCTAGCTTGAATCCTATCACATCCATCGTAAGACCTCCTTCCACATGTCATCTTCTGACTGGGGGCATTGTATTCCTTGGAGATCTTGTCTCATCCATCCTCCCTTATGATTGGTCTCTCACTCTAGGCTATCCTCATGCAAATCCAATGTCATCCTCTCATTAGCCATTCACTCTAGTGCCATCTATCAGCTCAGCTATCACCAACCCTAGCATTGTCCCCATCCTTGGTCGCAGATCTATCATCATCATTGGATACATCCTTGCACATCCATATCTTATGGTATCAACTCATCCTTAGCTTCTGCATCTTGCACCAACTTGAGCCATCCCGCTATCTTATCATCCGGAGCTCCTGTACAGCTTGTAAATAATCTTGTATCCAACGCTTGTATCATACCTTGTATCATAGCTTGTATATCCAATCTTGTCCAAAACAACTTGTACATTTGTACCATATCTTGGTCCATTAGCTTGTACATCCTCTTTAGCTTAGTACCACTATATCTATCCAACGTTCGTGTCAGTTTGTCCTTGATCATCATCTTGCACCCATCACACATCTTGGTTAGCTATTCCAATGCATCCTTTAGCTAGATTTCATGTCACCAAAGTGTTATCCTTCTTAGTTCAGCTTGCCAGATGCATCACTCATCTAGATCCACCAGCTTAGGTGCTCTCTGATAGATCCTTGTAGGATATAGCTTTCCTCATGTCTGATCTTGGTCCGTTAGTACCTCATCCTACCCATCTCATTGGAAAATGTTTCTCTTTTGGATTTTCACTTTCTTTTGATTTGGAATCTTCCCTTTTGGGTCTTGAGGTATCTTTTCCAAACAATCTTTTTGTTCTCTCCTCAAAGTTGCCATGATCTTCCATATCATGGTATACTGCGAATGGGGCAATTTGGACGTACAGTCTTGATCAAGTCTTTTGTTTATTTTTTTTTTCTGCTTGTGGGTTACCCAATGTCAGTTCCACTCTGATTCTTTTGAGAATGTTGGGGAAATCCTTGCATGTTTGTTTTGAGTCAATCCATCAGTCCTCTGGATGGTTGGTGACATGGCCTTGATATTCTTGGTAACCTTGGCAATTAACCTACAGTCCTATAGCAAATCTAGTGCTCAACTACATGGTGGTACTTCTCTTTGAAGTATCCCCCTGCTCAAAAAGCTTCAATGGTTTTCCTTCATCTCCATTATCCCCCATCCATATCCAACATCCATCTCTCCTACCCCAGCTTATGCATAAGTATCTCTTTGAATCACTCCTCACCTTTAGCTTTAGGGATCCACAATCCTAGTCTTAGGGATCCACCAATCCAATCAATCCACCAAGCCTCATCTTTCAAGATCCACAATCCTAGTCCTAGGGATCTCCGAAACCCATATTCTGCCAATCTGACTCTTTGAAATCCTATTGCATCAGCTTTTTAATCCCCTCATCCATCTCCCCATCTTGGATTCCTTTTATAGTGCTCTACTCCTTCATCCTCTGCAATCCCTGAGAACTTAAGCTTGCTTCCTCTTGTGCCTCTAATTCTCCCTTTATCATTCTCCCGTAGTGAGAGTTTGAGCTAACTAAACCTCTTCTCTTAAGCCAATTTGAGTCTTCTTTCTCATCTCAAATTTTTTTACTTTTCAAGAAGTCGTCGAGCCTCACTTTCTCTCCCCGCTGCCTTCTTGAGGGGGTATCTTGCAGTCCATTCTCTCCTCTTCTGCTCTAGCCTTGGGCATCTTATTTTCTTATCTTTGATGCCATGCCACTTGCGGCATCACATCAAAGAGGGGAAAAATGTAGACACCTAAAAACCTTTTAGAAAATAAAGTATTTTTATTTTTTGAAAAATTCCTGATGACATCATCATTTATTAATTAATTATTTAATTAATTAATTATTTAATTTTTATGCCATTAAATCCCTTTATCTTAATTAAAAATATTTAATTAAGGAATCCCTCCCAAAAATGTTTAAATCTTGTTTAAACATTATTTCCTTATTTATTAATTATTTAATTAACAAATTGACCAAAAAACCCAAAAAAAATATTTAAAAAATTTTTTGCCCAAAACTTGGCCAATTTCCTTAAGACCACTAACCTCATCCAAAATCTTCTAATCCTTCTTTAATTTTGATTAAAGGCTAATCCCATCATTTCCTACCCCTAATCCCAACTCAAAATATTTAATTAAGATTAAATATTAATCCTCATGTTTATTAAAGAGGTTTTAATAAATATCTCCTCAACCCAAACCCTTGAAATAAATAAAACTTTATTTCTTTCCTAAAAATCTAATTTATCCTCATCCTAAGAATTTCTAGACTCTTCTAGAAAGTCTTCATCCTCATCTTAGGAAATTATAGACTATTCTAGAAAGTCTTTATCCTCATCCAAAGTCTAGACTCTTCTAGAAGATGTCTTTAAACCTAATCCTAATCCCCTCCTAACCTTGTCACATTCTCTAAACATGGGTTAAGACTTACTAACCCAAGCCAAAGTTAACAAATATCTCCTCCTTCACCCACCCTCATTAAATCCCATCCACTTGCCTATCCCTAAGCTAATCCTAAACCATCCTAATCCATCCTCTAATCATTTGCACAATCCTAAGCAAGCTCAAAACCCTCCTAATCAAGCCCAAGTTGAAATTTCTCTCATCTCCCTCAAAATATCTCAACCATAAAACTTTATGAAGCCCACTAGGCCATAAATGACTCTTCCAAGCCCTTTTATTGCTCTTACAAGCCATTATGAGGGTCTTTATGAAGATTTTATCCCTTGAGCCTCCTTTTTTGACTCATCCTTCCCCTTTTCTCCATCCTCTCACCATGTGACATGCGTCACTCTTTGATTGGCTGTAAGGAAGCATAATCCATGTGCTCTCTTCTCATGCAATCTGAGCCCTCCATGAGCTTTTTCCCATCCTTGCATCTTAGCCCTCAATCCCTCAAGCCTCTTACCTATAAATTGGATCCTTCCCCTTTGCAAAATAACACAATTCATGAATTAAAGTCATAATGCCATTTTAAGAAGCCATTTTACATCAAAACCATACACTCACACCCAAATTCCAACTCCATTGGAAGCCATTTTTGAAGCATAAAGCTTGAGCATACATCCTATCTATTTAGACAAAGCTACTCAACAAGAGAGCTTCTCATTGAGAGAGTCCCTTAATGGCTCATATTCTCAATTGAGAGCTCATCTTAGTCTATCTTGAAGTTTATGAATTTTGTTTAGTTTGTAGAAGCTTTATTTAAATTTGGCATTGCTCATATACACTACCAATTTGCCATTTTCCATCTCCATTTGAAGCATAGTTTGAGTATCTTGAGCATACATCCTAAATCCATATCCAAATTATACTCATACCCAAACCAAGAGAACAATCCCATTAAGAGACCCTCTTAATGGCTCACATTCTCATTTGAGTTTGTTTCCTCTTTGTCTCTCTTAAAGGTTATATTAGTCTTGTTAGTTAATGCTTTGTTCTCTTAATAGATTAGTGTTTCTTGCTAACATATTAGTATACACAGTAATCACCCAAAAATAGTCCAATAAAGTATAAGACCCCTTTTTCATTTTTAAAATTTGTCTAATGCATTCTTACCTAAAAAATATTCATGCCATGCTTAAACACCCATGCATGGGTGGTTACAATAGTCCATTCCTTCGTTACCAATTTCTTGCAAAAATTGCAAAAGTTGTTGGAGCAACTTTTATGCATTTTTGGTTTTTTGAATGTTTTAGGAAAGTTGGTGCTCTTATACCTATTTTAGGACCCTATTTAGTATGCTGAGGACCTTATGGGTGATTAAATACCCTTTTTTCTCAATCTTATTAACTTTTGATCCACTTGACAATATTTGACAACATTTTGTCCCATGAGAAACTTTTAAACTTACAAGCATATTAGGAAAAGTTTGGATCCAAAGACCATTGGATCTTATTAAAATCACACAAAGACTCCTCATTAACCCTAAACAACATCTAAACTAAACAAAAGGAGGTTCTCTACACCACACAAGCCTTTACCTAACTTAGAATAATAAAAGAAGAAGAATAGAAGATAGAAGCCATGAAATGATATGAGACTCACTGGGATTTCTAAAAATGCAATCTTGGAATTTTCTATGTGTTTGTAGGAGTTAAATTTCTAGAAAAATGTCTTTTTAATGCATGGAATTCTCAAATATAACAATTAACTGTTGACACACTACTTCTTCAAAATTGTCGGCACCCATCTTGATTTGGCTCACCTATTGAAGTGCAAATTGAAAAAGTGTACCTCTATGTTGGTAAATAGATTTATCCTTCCTTATTTCTTAAGGATATGAATTTTAGTGCCCAAATCCTAAACAATATCTAGTTACAATAGTTGAAAATTTGTTCTCTGATTATTGGCTTTTCTTTGAATTGGTAGGTATAGCTCCCTTATGGAATAATATGCAATGAATTATTTTTTGATCCTAAAACTAATACAAGGTATGCTCTTAACCCAAGAGCAAAAGAGGAAAACTGAATTAAGCCTAAGCAGAACTTAATTCAGGTAGGGTAAAATTTCTAGTTTATGAACCAAATGATAGAAATCACGCATCCTATGAATTCATACACTCAGCATTCAACTAATCTACAACAACTATTAATAGAGATGTAAATGGAAAAATAAAAAAAGGTCTAATGATTCCTTCTCCAAATATTTCATAGCACATCCTACTGGGTTTATTCACAACCTCAAAACAAAGGAATGAAACAACCCTTTCCTTCCTACTATAACTTAGTTTAAGAGAAAGAATCAACTAATTAACAACTATCAACTTACTGGAATAGGAAATAATTGACATAAAATACTCTTCAATTGACTTTGCAACATCAAGTATCCTACTCAAAAATTTTCTGACCTTTCATTAATTATTCAACTTCATACATATAGAGTTGAGATATGACCATTACAATAGGAATTTTAATTGGTTCATCTTTTGAGGATGAAAAATGGCAAGATGCCAATTATTCATATTTTAAAATTTACAAAATTTGCAAAATTTACATTAGAAAATGAAAAGGGATTATCAACTAAATCACTTGGACTTCTTTCCATTTTTAGTTTTCTCTCTACATGCCCTAGCACCAACTATAATTGGAATCATTTCTTCATGACTAGGCACATGTACATTAGTGAATCTTAAGAGCCACTTCGAATGCTCTTGAGGTAGCTACTTCATTGCATTTAGCTAACTTGTCAATTCTCCCATATCCACATGTACATATCCACCAAGCATCTACAACTCTACCACTCTATTTTAATTGCTTGAAGTCATTCCAGATGGATTACTCAAGTATGTGGATAAGTTGTTTTTCATTACTTCTACCCCAATGAGAGATTTCCCTTGCCCACTAGTTTGTGAGTTAGTGTGTAATCCTTGCATGAGTTTGAATGTTCTTTGTTGGGTCTTCCTCACTTTTTCCCCTATTTCTTTGAGTCCCTTTTCAACCTCTTGAATCATCTCCAGTTTAAATTGCATACTTTGAAGCCATTCGAATAGAGGCTTAGTCCCTTTCTTCAAAATATTTGCTTCAACTACCTCTTTTGCCTTCATTTGGATTATCATTTTTAGGAGAGAAATACATTCATTTCATTTTGCCTTCTCTGCCACCAAAGTATTGTGATTAGATATGATATTATCCTTCTTAGTTTCCAATTGAAGGATAACATTTCCAATTTGATTGATTAGAGAAATTCCATCTAAATTAAGTTTCTCAATCCATTCTCTTCTGATTTGACCAAAATGCCTATCTTTATGAAGTTGTGAGATGAAAGCTTGCACTTCTTCTGCTGTGGGGTTCTCAGTAGCAGGCACACCATAATGGTTGCCAATGGAACAACTAACTGCCTAATAAATCTTTTCAATTCTTCAATCTCGGTCTTCATCTTGATTTTTGACAATTTGAGGCTCTCCAATTGTTCTTCTATCACCTCATTACTTGATCTCCATAGGCCCACCTTTGTATCATGTCTAGCCTCTCCAAGATCAATTGAATGTAGAGTGAAATCATCAGGTGTCATGTCCTCAATTCTCCCTGCTTTGTTTTGCTTTGCTACCTCCATTGTTAAGTGTATTGTTTTTGGATCTTGCCCAAGTATTGATAAAGTATTCTACTTCTTAGCTTTCACTATTGTAGACCTAGAGTGAACTACTTGAGACATAGTATCCTTTGCAGGGATGCTCTCCTCTTTCCTTTTTCTCTTCTTTTCTAAGGTGTCTTCTAGCCAAGACTCTATATTAATCACTTTAGAAGTAGTCGCAAGTGACTCTATATTGAACATTTTCTTCTTCATCGGAGTCACTGCCAGTGTAGTTGCAGAAAAAGGATTCTTAGGATCTTGAAATAGAAGCCTAGATGCTCTCGAGGCTTTCTCTGCCTCTTGAGTTTTCCTTGCAGCTTTGTCAAATTCAGTGGACTCACTACTACTACTCTATTCATCCTCAATCTCTACTATCTTAATTGGGGAACTAGTTGGCTTGAAAAGGGGAGTGCTTTTAGATGGAAAAGGGTTATGATGAGGAGATGGAGTTGGAGTCACATGAGGAGATGAGACTAGAGTAGTAACATGAGGAGGTGAGACTGGAGCAATAACACAAGGAGGTGCGATTAGAGAAATAACACCATCTTTTAGCATTTCAGTCCTCTTTTCTTCGGTCCTAGCTTGGGCTCCAATAACTTGTAGAGAACCTCCTTGGTAATTTGGAGCTATTGACATGTTTTTCTCTGGGGGTTGGTCACCTCCTCCTACAGATTGAGTAGGTTCTTGAGCAGTCATAGTTGTAACATTGGGTGTGGCACTTTGAGAAAAAGTGGGAGTAGCAACGACTGGAAAAGCTTGAGTAGTCTTGCTCCTACTCCAACCCTTTTTTGCAATCCACTAGACCCATTTTCTAGTTCTTTTGATGATCCAGGCCATCATAACATCAAGGTCTTATTCCATATCAACATATGGCTTGGAACTAATTGGAGTATTTCTCAATTTGGTCAAATATGTATTACTATACATATTTTTCCCATCATCTTCTAGCCCTTCCACATCTAAGTTAATGCCATATGTCTTTATTTGATCTACTATCAATACAAAAAAAGCCTGATCTCAGCTTTCCAAATCATCTTTACAATCCTCCCAATAATCTTCCATAGTAGTAACATGCTTGATCACACTTCCAATTTGATGCACATCTCTAGCATACACATTTGGGTCAAACATAGGCCTCACCACTTTATATTCTTCTAATTTGAACTTGTTCTCAAATGCCTTGAGTATGTTTTTGGCATTTGATCAAGAATCACAACTGTAGGCTCCAACTTTTATGGGAAATTCATATCCCTTTTTCCTCAAACTAGTGCTTAGCACATTCACCTAGGTTGCTTGTCCCACAATCTCAATGAGCACGATCATGTCATCTGGATATCTAGGCAGCTTTAGGGGAAATTCATTGAAAGCTACAAGATGTAAATATGAAAAGGATGAGAATTGGATGAAATAACTACCAAATTGACTGATGGCTACCATTGCTTCTGGGTTGAATCTCCTCTCCATACACCCTTGGAGTTCCTTGCAAAGCCTCATTGTAAATGCATCATTAACTTTGATATACTCTACATAACTATTTTGTAATTTCAAGCATGGGTGAAACTCATAACTCTTTACATCATCTTGAAAATTCTCTATTCTTGGAATGCCAGACCATAATTGTAGGGAAGCCAATGTATATATCAAGAAATAAGACATATAAAGTGAATTATAGAACTTAGCTACACTAAGATCCCTAGAAATATGTTCACTTACCTCATATGCCCAGTCAACATATTGTGTATCCGAGAAAATAACGTGTACCAAAAAGAAATATTGTTCTACAAAATTAAGGGCTTTAACCTGACCTTTCAATCAATGCGATAGAAGTAGAATGTCCATGATCTTGGGCTTGAGATTAGTGCTAAAAAGGGTTTTAGGAACTTTAGCTTTAGCTCCCCTTGGCTTTTGGAACCAAGAACTCATGATCTCTTTTTGCCACACCATCTTCTTTAGAGAATTCAGACATAGCTCCTCTAATTGTTAATTTAGAGAACTCTTCTCTTTCTGTAATCTTCAAAAAATTGACTACTACTTTCCTATCATATGAGATTAACATCGTTTGATCAAGCAGTAAGATTTTCTTCGTATTTGGGTTATAGTGATTGATACATTCAATAATTTGCTTCGGGGCTTGTATTGCTATGAGAAATCTTCTTGATTCTACCAAACCACTTCCTCAGAGTTTCTCCATTATGGGATGGATTGGCTCCATCCTCAACCTTCTTTGGAAATCTTGCATGTCAAAGAAATAGAGTGAAGTGTCTATGATATTCTACCACGTAGACTTGATTCCACCCAATCCATCAAATCCAGCAAACCTTGTTGCCATCTCGACTGAAGTAGAGATAAATTGGAAATCTTAAAACTCAAAATAGGATAGATAGTAGAACTTTGTAATTTTGGGAATTTTGGAATCAATACTCAACTCAACAGCATAATAGTTCAAATAAGTAAGCAGTAGTTTGAAAATCTGTTATGTTCATCTCTATATAGAAACACCAATCCACCTGTTAATCTTTAAGATCCGTGCCACACAAATGAATTAAATGATAAATCTATTAGATTAGTAAATGTGGAGGCTAAAATAGATTATTTCTTGTCTTTTCACTATTTCTATTGGCCCAACAGTTACTTTCCTTTATTACAATTTTACTTTCGCATTTTTCACCAAGTTTTCGAGAATTAAGAATGGAGTACTCCGTGAGTAAAAATCCGCTCAACCAGATTTTGAATAGAATATCTTCCTCAATATGATCAACATGCTTCCCTTATATTTTTTGTCCTCCTATAATGGATTTTTCAAACAACCCTGCATGCAAGAGTGATTTTCTATTGGATGAGGAAAACTGCCTTCAAGGGTAGAAATCCCGCAGAGGAGAAGATGATTTCCACTTTTTCTCTTTTGCTCTCATTTTACCTTCTCTACCTAACCACTTTAATTTAAGCCTTCAAAAAATATAAAATTGTCTTTGCAAGTGGAATATGGGACCCACTGACTCACTTTATTCTTTCACAAATGCTCTTTCAAAAAATTGACTTCTTGGTTCGAAATCTGCCAAGGAGAAGCTATTTCTAAGTTTTTCGCTGATGCCCTTTTTTATCATCTTAGTGAGTTTTGAAGGGTTCCCACAATGAAAACATGGCAATAATTGAATGATCTATCCATAACATAATTCACTTCCCTTCATTTAAGATCACAAATTGCATTTGTGAATCTCGACGTAGTTTCACCTTCAGGGTGCGAGAACTCGCCAAGAAGAAGATGAAATTGGATTTTTCGCTAGTTCAACTTTCTATATGTTCAGAACAAAATGAGCTACAAGTAAGTTCATATAAAGTAACATAGTTTAATGATCTCCATTGAGCAAGGTCCTAAACTACCCCAAAGACTCATGATGATAAATAAAACCCACCTGGCCATACAATGCGAGAGAAGGGAAAAGATGAAAACCCGATGGAGATACTTATCACTTGAGGAAGAAAGGATCATCTAATTCGACCAAACTAAACACAATACAAGTTATTTTCCATTTTGCAAAATTGGTATATGATGAAAATTGGGGCAATGGTTGGCTTTGATTGGGGACTTGGGTAGAGTATACCCAAGCAAGGAATTTAGAATCTCTAGTTTGCAAAGGAAATAAAAGGTGGCAACACAACAAAAATAAGGCAGGACAAACTAGGAGACAAAATAGGAAGGAAAGCTTAACTATTAAAACATAGACAAGAACTAAAACATAACTATAATGCCATCTAGGGGTTAACTATTTTCAATTTGTAATTTGATAGAGCTTTAGATCCTAACCATTGTAATTTAGAGTAGTACTAAACCATTTTCATATGCCAACTTGAAAGAATTATTTTCTAGTGCTTGATAAATCTTGAATGGGCCTTTCCACAAAGTATCAAACTTCTTATGCATTCCTTTAGGAGCCTTTCTTTTGTCCAAAAGCAACACCATGTCTCCTATCATAAACTTTCTAGGTCTTGTCTTTTTATCAAAAAACTCTTTCACTCACATCTGGTGTTGTGTAATATGGTCTACAATCTCTCTCCTTTCTTCTTCGAGTTTTCTTAGATATAAGATCCTCTTCTTTAGACCATCCTTATAGAAATCATCCTCAATTACTATTCTAAGTTTTTTCGTGGCTAACTCTAGAGGTAGATGTAGGTTGGTTTCAGTTCCATAAACTAGTTCAAAAGGGTATATACCAATTGCCCTCTTGGGTGTTACTCTATCTGCCCAGAGTGCCTCATGAATCTTTTTTTGCTAGGTTTTCTAATTATCTGAGACTAGTTTCTTAACAATATTAATTAAGTTCTTATTGCTAGACTCTACATAGCCATTCCCTTGAGGGAAATAATCAGATGAATGACCAATGGTGATCCCGTACTCAAAACAAAAATTAGTAATTTCGATTGAAGAAAAATAAGATGCATTATCAATCATGAGTTTAACAGGGACACCAAACTTGACCAAAATATTTTCTTTTATGAATTCACACACCACCTCAGAAGTAGACTCTTTTTTAACCTTAGCTTCTACCCATTTAGTGAAGTAATCAGTTGCAATTATTATATATTGATGACTAGCACTGGATGTAGGGCTAATAGAACCAACAAAGTCAAGGCCCCACTATTGAAAAGGCCCTTCAATGATAATAGGTCTCAAAGGTAAAGCAACTAATTGAGGATGTCTAGAAAACATCTTGCACTTTTCACACTTTGCTACCCATGCATATGTGTCTTTAAATATCCCAGGCTAGTAATAGTGTTGCCTTAGTATTTTAAATGATGTGACTAAAGAAGAGAAATGTCCTCCACAAGCTTCATCATGGAATGTCTTCAACAACTTTTCTTGCTATTTTTTATCTACACATCTAAGGAAAGTACCATCAATAGCCTTTTTGAAAAGCTTACCATCCCAGATGACATACTTAGCTACTTTTAGTTTTAGATCTCTTCTTTGCTTTACATTTAGGCCCTTTGGACATTCACCATATGTTAAAAGGTAAGAGATGTTTTCAAACCATGGATTATAGAGACCTACAAGTAACATTAATTGCTTCTCACCCAATTCTTCTAACCTTCCAGTGATTTTTTTTTTGTAATTGCCTTGCATAGATCATTCCCTCTTATCAACTTGGTAGGTTTAATCTCTATATCATATTCTTGTATTTTTGCTACCCATGATCCTTTGACATTGCAACCTATATCCTATTGTGTTGGTACACTCTTTACTACTACATCTGGGACAAAAAATATTGAATGTGAATGCAGGATATAGAATTGAAAATGTTTAAGAGCCTTGACCACTGAGAAAGCATGCTTTTCAATTTGTGAATATTTGAGTTCATGGTTCTTTAAAGGTATGCTCATAAAAGAAATAGGAGCTTGTATTCCTTCATCATTCTCCTACATAAGAATAGCTAACAATGTATGTTTAGAAGCATAGCAATAAATGATAAAGTCCCACTTATAATTTGGATGACTCAGTACTAGAGCATTAGCAATAGCAATTTTTATATCATGAAAAGCTCGCTTCCCTACCTCATTCCATTTGAAATTTGAATTCCCTTTCATCATATCTACTACATGTTTAGTAGTTTCCAGAAAATCAAGCACAAATCTTTTGAGAAAATTTACTTGCCCAAAGAAAGATTTAACCCCTTTTTTGTTTGAGGGTAGGCTCAGTCTCTGAATACCTTCCACTCTTTCAGGGTCAACTCTAATGCCTTCCTGGGACACTATATGGCCAATGAGTTTTCCTTCTGTCACATAGAAAACTGACTTCTTTGGGTTGAGAGATATTCCATACTCTCGACACCTTTGTAACACCTTCCTCAAATCTCCCATATGATCTTTTCTTTTTCTTGAGAACATGGTGAGGTCATCCAGGTATATGACTATGATTCAATATTTCAAATCAGCAAATGTATTTCTCATGCACCTTTGGAATGTTTCACTAGTGTTGATAAGTCCAAAAGGCATTTTGAGATACACAAATGTACCCCAAGGAGTAGTGAATGTCATCTTATGCTAGTCTTTCTCTTCTACTTCAATCTGATTATAACCCAAGAAGCCATCAAGCATAGACATCATTTTAGATCCTGCTAATGTTTGCAATAAATAGTCCATGTTAGGAAGAGAAAAGTTATCCTTTAGGGATGCTTGATTTAGATTGCAAAAATCAACACAGATTCTTATTTCTATGTTCTTTTTTCTAATTGGTACTATATTGGCTATCCAGGTGGAATGATGAATGGGATAAATAATTATTGCTTTTAACATCTTATCTACTTCTTGGAAGATGGCATTAGTGACTTTAGGATTATAGTTCCTTTGTTTCTTTCGAAAAGGGGCTACATTAGGCTTTAGTGGAATTTCATGTTTTACCTTCCCATTTTTATAACTTATCAAATCTTCATAGCTCCAAGCAAAAACATCTATATATTCCATAAATAGATTCTTTGCAGCCTCTTTCTCTTCGAGTGAGCAACACCTCCCAATGTTAATTAGTTTGGGATTATGAATATCTCCAATGTTAACTCCTTCATATTCACCCATTGTTGGCGCCTTTTTTGCTCTCTTCTTCTTTATGTAAGCATCATGTCTATTAAACAATTTTTCTAAGGCCAAAAAATATGGGGGAATAATGTTGCCTTTCAATTGAACTTCCACATTTTGGCTATGTTCCTTAATTGCATCAGAGCTTTCATGATCACTTCCACTAAACTCATGGTCAAAACTAGACTTGTCATTCTCAAGGAACATCTACAAACTTTTATCATCATTAAAAACTTGCCATGATTTTGTGTTATCTGGAATGGCAAATCGATACACAATTTTGATCTAGTATTTCTTATCTTGGAAATATGGGTGAGGAAGTGATAGGGAGGTGGAGATAGCTAAAGAATTAGCTTTAGTATTCATCTCTCTCAGAACTACTTCAATAGAGAAGGCATCTAGACCTTCAATCTCATCCTAGACTTTGTTCATGTAATTCTTCAGCTTGTGATTTTTAATAGAATACTACCCCTTTACTTGCCTTACAATAAGCTCTGCATCACCTTGGGCTTTTAAAATCTTTATTCCTTTTTCTTTTGCTGACATTATTCCTAGTAATAAGGCCTCATATTTTGTAGTATTATTTGTATTCCCAAATTCTAATTTGAAAGCCATAGGTTTAGGTTCTCCTTCTAGGGATATCAATACCACACCTACTCCAGATCCTGAAGAAGCAAAATTTCCATCAAATTCAAGTATCCATATGCCTAGTACATCTTTATTTTCATTGGGAACTTTATTGTTTTTATTTTTGTCCATTTTTTCTTTTAGGTTTTCTTCAGTAAACAACATATAATTGCCAAACTCTAATTCTTGATATAGGATTTGAGCTTTAGGGTCATCTGATTTCAACACTATGAACTTTGCCTTTTCTTCAGGTTCTATCTTGACTTTCTTATTCTCAATAGGTATTACTACTTGGGACCAATCTAGTTTTATTTCTCCTCTTAAGTCACGAGAGAAACTTCTACTTAATAGAAGTCCATAACTTGTTGGAATATCAACTACTAGGATAGTCAATAGGAGCTTTTTTTTTGGATGTGAAGCTAAAGCTACCTGTGTATCTTTAATCTATTTGAGTAAGGGAACTTGTTTGGCATCCATTGAATAGCATCTTCCATGCACTTTAGTAATATTGAGACCCAAAGATTTAGCTATAGAATAAGGAATAACATTATCCGATGCACCCAAATCTATTATACAATTACTGAGTTTACATCCATTGATGTACAATGAGATAGAAAAGGGTTCAGGTTTTTCCCAGGAGAGGTTGCTAAAACTATGGAATCTTCTTGATTAAACAAACTAGATATCAAGGTTTCATCTTTTTTTTCAACCATTACGTTACAATTAGCATCTGATGTGTTTCCTTTACATCGGTCTACCAACCTTTTTAACTCAGAAGGATGTGACTTTAAATAATCAATAGTGGAAATTTGAATTTTTGACTCTTCACAAAACTGAATGAAATCAAATGATGTCTTGTCCTTACTTATTTTTGAAGTAGATGTTCATTGATCAATATGTACATTGTTCATTGAAGGGCTGAAGTCATTCCTATGAGTGTGACTAGTCGTTTGGTTCATTAACCTTTTTCCATGGGTAAGCACTGTGTATGAAGTTCCATCAATAGTTGTGTAACACTCACCTTTTGATTTAGAATCTAATTCATATTCTAAAAATAAATTTCCAAAGTTTCCATTTGAATAAGAATCAAGCTTTGAACAAGGAGCTGTAATGTTTAATTCATTAGTAGATAACAACTGCATCTTTCGGGCGGTCTCTAAACAATTTTCACTATCATGATCTATGGTCAAATGAAAGATGCCCATATTTCTTTTTTTTGACACTGCCTCAATTTGTAACCTAGGTTGTGAACTTGTAAGCTGTGGAAATCTACTTTCATTACTTTTTCCTAGTGATTTTTGGTAATTCCGCTAATAAGAGCTATTAAATATAGGTAACTACTTTTTCATTGCTACTATTTCATTAGACAACTTCCGAATCATCTCTTTGGATGATGTGGTATTACTAGAAATCCCTTTAGTTTGAAGTTTTTGTTTCCATTTTCCCACAAAAATTAAATCATCCTCACATTCAATAGCTTTCTTCTATGCATCATCTAGATTAGTGGGACGTGCTCTTCTTAGATCATAATTGATATCTAGAGGCATAGCACTAATAAAGAAATTTTTCAAATTACCAGGTGTAGGTCTATCAGCAATAGGAATTCTGCTATTAATCTTATTGAATTTGGAAATGAAATCCCTCATTCTCATACTTGGTTGCTTCTTAATTGAAGTCAACTATGTTAGCAAGGCATGCTCATCTTCTACAATTTTGAATCTAGTCTCAAATTCAGTTCTCATTGTATAACAATTAGTTATTGAGCCGTCAGGTAGATGATAAAACCAATCTGCTATACTATTTGTGAGGGTTTCTACAAACAATCTTACAACATCATCATGATGTTCCACTCCTAAGATATGAGTAGCCACAAAGAAAGCTTTAATTTATTCATCTATAGTGACTTTCCCATCACCTAATAATTTAGGAAAATTCTTCCTTGAACCAGCCAAGAGTGGATGTTAAGCGTTCAATGCTAACAGCCCTATTGCCATGGCCCATGGAGTGGCCATGATTGTTCTAGTGATATATGGTGGAAAATTAACAACTGGAGGGGTAGTAGCTCCATGAAGTGCTAACATCTGACAAGTGGAATGTGAAGTATTGGCATCCTAATTTCTAACAAGAGAATGGGGTCTACTCTGACTTTTACCTTCACCTTTCTACTTTGGGATGTCTAAAATAGGCAAGCTGAGCTTTGCAAGTTTATCAAAGGTGGAATCCTGCCCACCCTGTTCCTTGGTACTTTTGAGGAACATGAATTGTTCCAAGATGTTGGGTCTAGTTTATCTCTTAGCTTATTGTCTTGATTGTCTTTCTACTCTCTGGATATCTCTCCTTTAAATAGCTCTTTCAAAGGCTTTAGATCTTCTTTCTTCTTCCTCTAATACCTGGCTACCACTCTAATAATGTTTAGTGTTCCTTCTATGCCTCCAAATGAATGAGTTAAGGGATGAAATTATGTCCTTTTGGTCGTCTTGAAAACCAATGTTAGGTTGGAGCACTAGGATTATGTTTTCATGATGTAGTACCATTTTCCCTCATGACATAGGCTTTTTTGATCAAGTGATTGTTCGTATTCCCTAGTAGAGTCACCAAAAATCTATTGGTAAATAGATTTGTCCTTTCTTATTTCTTAAGGATATGACTTTTAGTGCCCAAATCATGAACAATATCTAGTTACAACAATTGAAAAGCCATTCTCTAATTATTGACTTTTCTCTGAATTGGTAGGTACAACTCCCTTATGGAATAATAGGCAACGATTTATGTTTTGATCCTAAAAATAACACAGGGTATGCTCTTAACCCAAGAGCAGAAGAGGCAAACCAAATTAAGCCTAAGCAGAACTTAATTTAGGTATGCTAAAATTTCTATTCTATGAACCAAATGATAGAACTCACACATCCTATGAATTCATACACTCAACATTCAACTAATCTACAACAACTATTAATAGAGATGCAAAAGGAATAATAAAAAAAAATTTAATGAGTCCTTCTCTGAATATTTCACAACACATCCTACTAGGTTTATTCAGAACCTCAAAACAAAGGAATGAAACAATCCTTTCCTTCCTACTGTAACTTAGTTTAAGAGAAAGAACTAACTAATTAACAACTATCAACTTACTAGAATAGGAAATAATTGACATAAAATACTCTTCAATTGACTCTACAACATCAAGTATCTTGCACCAAAATTTTCTGACCTTTCATTAATCATTCAACTTCATATATATAGAGTTGAGAGATGACCGTTACAATAGGAATTTTAATCAGTTCATCTTCTAAGGATGAAAAATGGCAAGACACCAATTTTTCATATTAAAAAATTTACAAAATTTGCAAAATTTACATCAGAAAATGAAAACAGAGTGTCAACTGAATCACTTGGACTTCTTTCCCTTTTTAGTTTTTGCTCTATATGCCCTAGCAGAAACTATAATTGGAATCATTTCTTTGTGACTAGACACATGTACATTAGTGAATCTTAAGAGCCACTTCAAATGCTCTCAAGCCAACTCCTTCACTGCATTTAGCTAACTTTTCCATTCTCCAATAGCCACATGGATGTATCCACCAAGCACCTGCAACTCTACCACTCTATTTTGATTGCTTGAAGTCATTCCAGATAGATTACTCAAGTATGTGGAGAAGTTGTTTTTCATTACTTCTACACTAATGAGAGATTTCCCTTGCCCACTAGTTTATGGGTTAGTGTGTAATCCTTGAATGAGTTTGAATGCTCTGTCTTGGGTCTTCCTCAATTTTTCCCCTATTTCTTTGAGTCCCTCTTCAACCTCTTGAATCATCTCTAGCTTAAATTACATACTTTTAAGCCATTCAAACATAGGCTTAGTCCCTTTCTTCAAAATCTTTGCTTCAACTACCTCTTTTTCCTTCATTCGAATTATCATTTTTAGGACAGAAATACATTCATCACATCTTGCCTTCTCTGCCACCAAAGTGTTGTGATTAGATATGATATTATCCTTCTTAGTTTCCAATCGAAGGATAACATTTCCAATTTGATTGATCAGAGAAATTCCATTTGAATTAAGTTTCTTAATAGATTCTCTTCTAATCTAACCAAAATGTCTATCTTTATGAAGTTGTGAGATGAAAGCTTGCACTTCTTCTACTATGGGGTTCTCAGTAGCAGGAAAACTAGTAATGGTTTCCAATGGAACAACTAACTACCTAATAAATCTTTTCAATTCTTCAATATCGACCTTCATCTTGATTTTTGACAATGTGAGGCTCTCCAATTATTCTTCTATCACCTCATTACTTGATCTCCATAGGCCGACCTTTTTATCATGTCTGGCCTCTCCAAGATTAATTGAATGTAGAGTGAAATCATTGGCTATCATGTCCTCAATTATCCCAATAGAAATGAAGGAATGAAACAATCATTTCCTTCCTACTGTAACTTAGTTTAAGAGAAAGAACCAACTAATTAACAACTATCAACTTACTGGAATAGGAAATAATTGACATAAAATACTCTTCAATTGATTCTGCAACATCAAGTATCCTACTCAAAAATTTTCTGACCTTTCATTAATCATTCAACTTCATACATATAGAGTTGAGATATGACTGTTACAATAGGAATTTTAATTGGTTCATCTTCTAAGGATGAAAAATGGCAAGATTCCAATTTTTTGTATTACAAAATTTACAAAATTTGCAAAATTTACATTAGAAAATGAAAAGGGAGTGTCAACTGAATCACTTGGACTTCTTTCCCTTTTCAGTTTTTGCTCTACGTGCCCTAGCAGAAACTATAATTGGAATCATTTCTTTGTAAATAGGCACATGTACATTAGTGAATCTTAAGAGCCACTTTGAATGCTCTCAAGCTAGCTCCTTCATTGCATTTAGCTAACTTGTCAATTCTCCAGCAGCCACATGTACATATCCACCAAGCATCTGCAACTCTACCACTCTATTTTGATTGCTTGAAGTCATTCCAGATAGATTACTCAAGTATGTGGAGAAGTTGTTTTTCATTACTTCTACCCCAATGAGAGCTTTCCCTTGCCCACTGGTTTGTGAGTTAGTGTGTAATCCTTGCATGAGTTTGAATGCTCTTTCTTGGGTTTTCCTCACTCTTTCCCCTATTTCTTTGAGTCCCTCTTCAGCCTGTTGAATCATCTCCAGCTTAAATTTCATACTTTGAAGCCATTCAAACATAGGCTTAGTCCCTTTCTTCAAAATCTTTGCTTCAACTGCCTCTTTTGCCTTCATTTGGATCATCATTATTAGGAGAGAAATAGATTCATCACATCTTGCCTTCTCTATGGACAAACTATTGTGGTTAGATATGATATTATCCTTCTCAATTTCCAATCGAAGGATAACATTTACAATTTGATCGATTAGAGCAATTCCATCTACATTGAGTTTCTCAATCCATTCTCTTTCAATCTAACCAAAATGGCTATCTTTCTGAAGTTGTGAGATGAAAGCTTGCACTTCTTCTATTGTGAGGTTCTTAGTAGTAGGCACACTAGTAATGGTTTCCAATGGAACAACTAATTTCATGATAAATCTTTTCAATTCTTCAATCTCGACCTTCATCTTGATTTTTGACAATTTGAGACTCTCCAATTATTCTTCTATCATGTCATTACTTTATCTCCATAGGCCCACCTGTGTATTATGTCTAGCCTCTCCAAGATTAATTGAATTTAGAGTGAAATCATTGGGTGTCATGTCCTCAATTCTCCCTACTTTATTTGGCTTTGCTACCTCCATTGTTAAGTGTCCTATTTCTGGATCTTGCCCAAGTATTGATAAAGTCTTCTACTTCTTAGCTTTCACTATTGTAGAACTAGAGTGAACTTCTTGAGACACAGTATCCTTTGCAAGGATGCTCTCCTCTTTCCTCTTTCTCTTCCTTTCTAAGGTGTCTTCTAGCCAAGACTCTATACTAATCACTTTAGAAGCAACTCCAAATGACTCTATACTAAACATTTTCTTCTTCACCAGAGTCACTACAACTGTAGTTTTAGAAAAAGGATTCTTAGGATCTTGAAATAGAAACCTAGATGAACTCAGGGCTTTCTCTTCCTTTTGAGTTTTCCTTGCAACTTCGTTAGATTTAGTGGACTCACTGCTACTACTCTGTTCATCCCTGATCTCTACTATTTGAATGGGGGAACTAGTTGGCTTCAAAAGGGGAGTGCTTGTAGATGGACCAAGGCTATGATGAGGAGATGGAGTTGGAGTAATGTGAGGAGATGAGATTGGAGTAGTAACATGAGGAGGTGAGATTGGAGCAATAACTAGAGGTGAGACTGGAGCAATAACATGATCTTTCGACTCTTCAGTCCTATTTTCTTCAGTGCTAGCTTGGGCTCCAATAACTGGTAGAGTACTACCTTGGCAAGTTGGAGCTATTAACATGTTTTTCTTTGGGGTTTGGTCACCTCCTCTTGCAGATTGAGTAGATCCTTAAGCAGCTATAGTTGTAACACTAGGTGTGGCAGTTTGAGAAAAAGTGGGAGTAGTAGTGGTAGGAGAAGCTTGAGTAGTCTTGCTCCTACTTTGGCTCTTTTTTGCAGTCCACTCAACCCATTTTTTGGTTCTTTTGATGATCTAGGCCATCATAACATCAAGGTCTTCTTCCATATCAACATATGGCTTGGAACTAATTGGAGTATTTCTCAATTTGGTCAAATATGTATTACTATACATATTTTTCCCATCATCTTCTAGCCCTTCCACATCTAAGTTAATGTCATATGTCTTTATTTGATCTACTATCAATCTAGCACAAGCCTGATCTCAACTTTCCAACTCATCTTTACAATCTACCCAATAATCTTCCACAATTGTAACATGCTTGATCATGCTTCCAATTCGAAGCACATCTCTGGCATACCCATTTGGGTCAAACATAGGCCTTACCACTTCATATTCTTCTAATTTGAACTTGTTCTTGAATGCTTTGAGCATTTTTTTGGCATCTAATCAGGACTCACAACTGTAGGCCCCAAATTTTATGTGAAATTTGTATCCCTTTTTCCTCAAACTAGCGCTTAGCACATTCACCTAGATTGCTTGTCTCACAATCTCAATGAGCAGGATCATGTCATCAAGATATTTGGGTAGCTTCAGGAGCAATCTATTGAAAATTGCAAGATGTAAATATGAAAAGGATGAGAATTGGATGAAATAACTACCAAACTGACTGATGGCCACCATTGCTTCTAGGTTGAATCTCCTCTCCAGACACCCTTGAAGTTCCCTACAAAGCCTCATTGTAAATGCATCATTTACTCTGATATACTCTACATAACTATTCTGTAATTGCAAGCATGGGTAAAACTCATAACTCTTTACATCATTTGGAAAATTCTCTATTCTAGGAAGGCCCAACCATAATTTTAGGGAAGCCAACATATATATCAAGAAATAAGACATATAAAATGAATTGTAGAACTTAGCTGCACTGAGAACCCTAGACAGATGTTCACTTACCTCATACACCTAGTCAACATATTATGTATCTGAGAAAATAACTTGTACCAAAAAGAAATATTGTTCTACAAAATTAAGGGCTTTGACCTCACATTTCAATTGATGCAAAAGAACTAGAATTTCCAAGATCTCAGGCTTGAGATTAGTGCCAAAAAGGGTTTTAGGAACTTTACTTTTAACTCCCCTTGGATTTTGGAACCAAGAACTCATGATCTCTTTTTGCCATAGCATCTTCTTTAGAGAGAATTCAGACATAGCTCCTCCAATTGTTAATTTAGAGAAATCCTCTCTTTTTGGAATCTACAAAGAATTGACTACTGCTTGCCTATCAATTGAGATTAACATCGTTTGATCAGGTAGTAAGATTTGCTTTGTATCTGGGTTATAGTGATTGATACATTCAATAATTATCTCTAGGGCTTGTACTACTATGGGAAATCCTATTGCTTCTACCAATCCACTTCTTTGAAGTCTCTCTATTATGGGATGGATTGGTTCCATCCTCAACCTTCTTTGGAAATCTTGCATGTCAAAGAAACGGAGTGAAGTGTCTGTGATATTCTGCCATGTAGACTTGATTCCACCCAATCCATCAAATCCAACAAATCTTGTTGCCATCTCGACTGAAGTAGAGATAAATTGGAAATCTTAAAACTAAAAATAGGATAGAGAGTAGAACTTTGTAACTATGGGAATTTTAGAATCAATAGTCAACTCAACAACATAACAGTTCAAATAAGTAAGCAGTAGTTTGAAAATCTATTATGTTCATCTCTATATAGAAACTCCAATCCACCCGTTAATCTTTAAGGTCTGTGCCACACAAATGAATTAAATGATAAATTCATTAGATTAGTAAATGTGGAGGTTATAATAGATTATTTCTTGTCTTTTCACTATTTTTATTGGCCGAATGGTTACTTTCCTTTATTATAGTTTTACTTTCTCATTTTTCACCAAGCTGCGAAGAATTAAGAATGGAGTACTCTGTGAGTAAAAATCCGCTCAGCCAGATTTTGAATAGAATACCTTCCTCAATGTGATCAACATGCTTCCCTTATCTTTTTTATCCTCCTATAAGTGATTTTTCAAATAACCATGCTTGTAAGAGTGATTTTTTGTTGGATGCGAAAAACTACCTTCAAGGGTAGAAACCTCGCAAAGGAGAAGATGATTTCCACTTTTCCACTTTTTCCCTTGTTTTACCTTCTTTGCCCTAACCACTTTACTTTAAGCCTTCAAAAAATATAAAACTAGCTTCTCAAGTGAAAGATGGGACCCACTGACTCACTTTATTCTTTCACAAATGCTCTTTCAAAAAATTGACTTCTTAGTTCGAAGCCTGCCGAGGAGAAGTTGTTTCTTAGTTTTCCACCGATGCCCTTTTTTATCATCTTAGTGAGTTTTGAAGGGTTCCCATAGTGAAAACATGGAAATAATTGAATTATGTATCCATAACATAATTCAGTTCTCTTCATTTAAGCTCGTAAATCGCATTTGTGAATCTCGATGGAGTTTCACCTTTGGGGTGTGAAAACCCATCAAGAAGAAGACGAAACTAGATTTTTTGCCAGTTCAACTTTCTTTATGTTTTGAACAAAATGAGCCCCAATTAATTTCATTAGAAGTAACATAATTTAAGAATATCTATCGATCAAGGTCCTAAACTACCTCAAAGACTCATGATGATAAATAAAACTTACTTGGCCATATAATGTGAGCTAAGGGAAAAGATGAAAACTCGATGGAGATACTTATCACTTGAGGAAGAAAGGACCAACTAATTTGACCAAACTAAACACAATACAAGTTACTTTCCATTTTTCAAAATTGGTATATGATGAAAAGTGGGGCAACACTCTGAAAAGTGCATTTTTCAAAAGAACACCTTGGTGATAAGATGAAATTTAAAATATCAAAATTCTACTAAGTGTCAAAATTGAATTTCCAGCATTTGGGTTTTCTTCCCCTTTAGACCATAATGATGTCTAGATGTTTGTTGTTGAGTTTTTTAATTATCTTTGTGATCTCTTTAGCCTATGATAAATGTAATGACTAATATTTATTGTGTACCACCTAGAATCAATTATTTATTTCTATCTTTATATTCACAAAGTCTTCTACCTTGGAATCTAGCTTCAGTAAAGCTTCTTCTATTTTGAAGATCTATCTTAAGTCATCTTTAGATGAAGTTGTAATCACCCAAAAATAGTCCAATAAAGTATAAGACCCATTTTTCTCTTTTAAAATTATTCTAATGATAGAAAATAAATCATTTATCCTAATCAAATCCATTTATTTGATTATTATATATGGTTTGACTACTTTATCCTAAGTCACTTATTTAATTAAAAGAAGTTGCTCCCTTTTAATTAAATAAAAAATCCCCTGAGTGTGCACACATAAATCATTATTCCTATTTGAAAAAAAGAGGAAAATGCATTTTTTTCTACACATGAATGCACAAGTTTCTATGTGAGAGGAATCTTCCTTTTTCTTAAATAACTTTAATTCTTCTCCATACATATTTTGCCTCTTAAATTTAACCATTTATCTTGATTAGATAAGATTCTTATGCACATGGATCACTCAAGATACATTCTCCACCCTTGATGATGCCTCTCTTGGCTTTTGATCTAAACATTCAATTTTTTTTCAAAAGAATGGTCTCTCCCTATTCTTGCATAGGTGATGGAGTTGGAGCTATCATCACACTCTTAGTTTTAAGCCTTGATACCTTGTTCATCATGGATAGGTTATCATCTATCTATCTTGCATTTCAATTTCTAGATTAGCTTGTTGTCTTTATTGCATTGCATTACACATTACTTTCGCCATAGCTAGCTCTTGCATCAGATTTAGCTTATATCTTGCATTTTATTTGAATCTTCCGTTCTATGGTGCACCTTTCAAGGGTTTCTTAATTGGGTTTATTTGGGAGCCATTGTTATATTATTATTTTCCTATTTTATCCTTGTCTGTCATAAATAGGAAGCTATAGGTCGATTCTATTGGAAACTAAAATTGGAACAATTGTTTTATTATCATTAATGATAAATATACTAATGGGACATGTTTCTATCTAATCTAAATGCAATATATATTTGATTGATGAAGAGGATTTGATAAGTTTCTCATAACAACAACACTTAGAGGTAAGCTTGAGTTATGAAAAGGAAGCTACAATGAATATTTGACTAGTTAGACTTTGTCAAAACAAAGTGATTGTTTAAATCATGTTCAAGTTAAAGTCTTTATAGTATAAGTCAATATATGTCACTTATGTAAAGCTTGACCAAGAAATGGAGTAAAATAGTAAGGATTATCGAGTGATGCTAGTGTTGACCAAACTCTAGTACAAATTGAGCAATTTAAGTATTGACTAAGCTGTTGTAAATACAATACTGAAAGGAAACTCTGGGCGGGGGGGGGGGGGGTGAGTCAATACTTAAAACTTCAACCTTAAAATCATTCACCGTGCATCCATCTCAAAATCTATGCATGTAAACTGAAATACCAAATTAAGCACATTCATCCATAACTTGAAAGTAAAAACATTCAACACATGTATGACACAATATATTTGGTTACCTAGAAACCCTCCAAGGAGAAGGTAAAACTAGGGTGGGGATGACACCCAAAAATATTCACTAATATAGTAATAAAGTATATCTAATGAAGGTTACAATGTTTGATCATGAAACCAATCCTACCTATGAAAGGTCTACCTATTAAGAGCTTACAAGATTGCTAGGTCTTACCCTGTTAAAGGATTTCAACGCCCTATTAGAAGTGTGCCTGGTAAAAGGACTTTAAATTAAAATGAAGTAAGCATCTTTTTAAAGGATTTACAAAAGCCTATTAAGACTACCCTATTAAGAGATTCAACTAATTCACCTATTAGAATGCCTCATCAATGATCTTGTGCTTAGCACTCTACTGCTAGATAACAAATCACCTCTTTCTTGATGTGTACTTGATGCTCACAGATCAAATGTATCTCTTCTCTCCTTTAATTCCTTTCCTCTATTCTCCTCTAACTAATTATACAATGTATCTCAATTCACAACTCCTTATCCACCATGAATGCTCTGTTTATGCATGAAAACTTCTCTCTTTTCTCTTTCTGCATTCCTAACAAGTTTAGGGTTTGTCCTCCTTAAGAAGACCTAGGTGACTTAGGGTTAGGTATAAATTAATGATTGTGATTCACCTATTATGCCACTTAATCCTTCTATTTTTTTGATTGGTTTCATGTACTACATAGGGATTCTCAACAAGGTTTTTCCTTGTCATCTCAAATTGCAAAATAATCCTTAAGTCGACTCCAAAATGGTTTACATAGTAGTTTATTCTATTACAAACAACTATATCAAAACTATATTACTTGGCACTTGAAGTCCCTAATGGTTGACATCAACTATAACTTCAATGCTATAAATCAGCCTCTAAATGACTTGGCATCCATTGATCGCTCAACATCTAAATGACTTGAACTGACTATTTTCTTGACACTTGAGTGACTCAATAGTTACTACTTACTCAACACTTAATGTATATCTCTTGCTCAACATATACTATCTAGCAACTTATGCTCGACATGTATTACTTATTTGACATAAACTAAGTAAATATACTAAGTATATTGTTGCTTATTTGTCAAAAAAAATCTAAAATTAAAAATCTCCCCCTTTGACATGAGTGGAAAAAATACTTGGTCATGCATGAATAACCTTAGCCTTTCTAGCATAACTTAGATAATTTCCATTTACATAAAAAACTTCAAAACTTAAAATTTTTACAAAAGTTATGAATCATCAGTCATACTTCAAAATTCAATAACTCCTCCTAAGTTGATTATTCCATTCTAAACTAAAAACTAAAAACTTCTTCTGAGTAGATTTTGCATATGCTGACTCACTAACTCTGTCTCTATTTGATCTCCAAACTTATCTCTCCTTATCATGCATTCTTGCATTCTTGTCCTTTATTTATTCTCCCCCTTTTGAAACTTATGTCATGATTTGTACACAAATGGTGTGTTTGTCCAAGAAATTTTTATAGACCTCATTTATTATATTTAGAGGTGCATCCTAGTTACCACAAGCTACCTCTAATGATTTGATTTGGATGGCTAACTCAATGACAAGATGAACTAAGCCTTTAAGAGTAGAAATATGGGGATCATTCTACATTAATATCTCTATAAAGGCTAGCTCCTTGTGAAGTATATCCATGTGAGGGGTCAACATGGATTGAATACTTATTAGTCTAGCTTGAATATTGGCATCTTGAGCATGTAGAGATGCCAACTAACCTTGAGAATTCATCAAATTCCTAAAGTGCTTCTAACTCTAAGTTGGAGAATTGGGTAGTGTAGTACCTACTAGCTTCATATCTCCCCTAGATTTTCAATATGGCACTGCACTTCTTGTGTGAACAAATTTGTATCACATGTCTTGGTATAAACTAAGAAAATATTCTTTAAGACTTTCTTTACACTATCATTCTTGGTTGCTAACTCAACCTAACTAAGTGCAATAGAACTTGATATCTTTTCATTGACTTTTCCTTGAAACTTTCTTCTAGACCATTCAAGTAATTTTACATTTGAATCTAGGTTTGCATCATTGATCCATTCTACAATGTTGACCAAATTCTTCATGATGGACTTGTCTTCTTTAGGTGTTGGAAGGATAAATGCATCAAGAAATATATCCTTGATGTCTTGCACTACTTGCTTCAACCTATGCTCCCCTTTGAGTAGTTCGTGTTGCATTTTCTATGCAAATGCATCCTATAGTATGCCCATTTGTTCAATAGTGATTGTTGCAAGGTCAAACTTTGGTAACACAATCACTTCATCCAATTTTATATCACCAAATGATGTAACATCACCTACCTTGGATATACTAGGACTAGGTCTTAAGGATTGCAATGGTGTATCCTTTAGACTCGGCCTATGAAGTGCTTGACTTGGAGGAGTAGTAGTTTCTGGAAAAGTACCTAGTTTTTGTATTACTAATTGCTCCTTAGGCTTTGTAGTCAAGTTTGACACTTTAGTCCTCTCCTCTTCTTACTTTTTAATTTCAATTGCACCTTGAACTTGTGTTCCAATCCATGCATCAACAGCAACTCCTGGTACTGATACTGTGTGCACCAATTTTCTTACATTTGTCATGGATGTCTCTTTTCTTTAATACACTACAATGGGTAATGTAGGTTGTATCATAGTAAATTGAGGGATTTTTTATATGTCTTATGATTCCACCTCTATAAATGTCTTCTTTGCCTTCTTAAGTTATGCCTTGGTGGTGGTGTCTAGCAATATCTTCTTCATGTCCTCCTCCATTAGGGGATTGATGTTTTGAGGCACATTGTCAAAAACATCCTTCATCTATATAATTTAAGTGTCTTCTTTTGTCCCATGTTGTGGACTAACACTCGACATCTATATATTTGGTATACTCTCTACTATTTGCTGCTCATCTTTAGCTATTGCCTATGTATCTACATTTTTCTTAGTGCCTTCCACATATGCACCTTTCCTAGTATCAAGCGTAGTAACCTCAATTACTTCTTCTTCACCTTTTTCATCACGTACCTCAAAAGGTGTCTATTCAATTTCTTTAGGTGTTGTTAGCCCATTAATTACCTTCCATATTTGGGTACTCTACTGAACAAAATCTTCATTTTTATTCTACAAAATAAGGAATGTTTAGTAATTTGGAGAAAATCTTCCTATGTACTTCTTAATGTCCTTTGTTGGTGCTAAAAATTGTAGCCCAAATTTTGAGCACCGTTGAAGAAATTGAGCCCTATAAATGCTTTTGATGTGATTATACCTGGTTGTAACTTTGAGGCCCCTAAGTGGTGTTCAATGCTTCTAACACCTTTCATCCAGCATGTCCAAGTGTTCCATGATGATAATTTTTCATTTCAAGTTATTTTGTGAAGTCTCATTTTGAGCTGGTGTCATTTCTGCATTTTCACTTAAGTGTTGAATAGTGACAGGAAGTTGTGTTTGCCATTGAATATCTCGCACCTAGAAAATTTTTGTGATTCACCACTTTGGGAGTATCTAGTGTCCATATCCAAGAACCTATGTTTGAAATTTTGAGTCATTTCAAATCTGTTTGACTAGGTTTTGAATCCCTCAAAGTTGGTTAGTTATTATTTTCACACTGATGGACATTGCACATCATTCTGGGAGGCCCTATTTGACAAGTCATAACTTTGACCCAGTTGACCAAAATGATAAATTTCCTTTTTTTTTCATTGTAGATTTTAGAAACTTGTTATATTTCAAGTTTCAGCTTATAACAAATCCGTTTGATTAGTTTTCAAACATGATTCCGAACACAATTTTTAAAGTTTTACTGGTGTCAGTATTTGCAGATTGTTTGGTACCCCTATTCGGGATGTCATAACTTGAGATTCATGATTGGTAAGATCAAATGGATTGTACCACTATGTTTTCCTCTAAAAATACTCCAAGTGCATCAGTTTGTAAGTCATGATGAATCCGTATGCACACTTTTCTAGGTCGATTCCATTTGCAAAAAATATTTTCTATTAGTGTTTCCAGTTTACAAAATCTAAGTAACCCACTTTCACTGGTTTCCATTTGCATCCTATTATTTTTCATGAGACCAAATTGTAGATCCATAATTTCCCCATGACAGAGAACCAACATCCCAATTTTCATTCCCCCAAGTGTCAGTTTACCCAGTTTTCGAGGCCGATTCCGAATGCGATTTATGTTTTTTTAACATGTTTTCTTGTAGGCAGTTTTGAGAGGACAACTTTAACAAAGAATATCTTTTGATCCTAAATTCATCATGAGATGATATTTGACAGGGTTAAATTATGTGGAACAAGGTTTCAATGTGCCAAACTTTAGAGCCCTGTAAGGTGTTTGGGTCAATTTTTAAGGCTAGTTAAGGGACCTCCTGACATGAAATTCACAATTTGTAAAATAATGGTAAAATCAATTTTTAATGATTATTCATAAGGTCAAATGTGTTTTGAATCAGTCCGAGGTCACTAGTGGATCAATTTGATGGTTTAATTTGATATTTTAGTGGCTAGTGTATTGCGAGCTTCATTCCTAACTCGTGGGACATAGTTTATTTCTTCTGGTGTTGATGGCTTGTTGAAGCTATGCATAGTTAAGTCAAATGAATGTATTGCAATTTTTTACTAGCACGAGGAAAAGATTTGTACCTTGGCTATTGGTAAGAAGAAAAAATGCATGCAAATGGTGGCAGTGATTCTCTTGTAAATCTGTGACATGATTGCACTATTGCAAATGAGGAGGAAGCTCTTCTTAAAGAGGCAAAAGAAACATTGAAAGACCAATACATGGAAAATGCTCTAGTAGATATTAATTTTGTCAAAGCAAGCTACCAGTTGAAGTCAATGAGCTCCACACATTGAAATACAAAGTTTTGGCTTTGTAAAGTCTAATGCATAGAAACAAGTCCACACCATGATCAAGGGATGCCATTTAAAAGAGCAACCGAATTCCACATTTAAAGGAGAGGATCATGCAACCAAATCCATCCATATAAGGAGTTCCCATGGCTTAGAAAAGAAAACCACCAAGCAACAAATGTCCAGAAGAGCATGGAAGCCGTAGTCTTAAGACAGGGTGCAAGTTAATGTAAGAGAGCAGGCTCCATCCACATTGAAGAAGGAAGTCCATGCATCAAAGCCACCAAGTTTGAAGATGCAGTCAATTTTAAAGTCAGAATATGCATGAAGAAATAGAGGATTAGCCACAATGTTAGTGGTAGTCAAAACAAGCTCCACATGTCATTACAAAACTGTAGACCAAGTAACAGGAAAGAAGCCTGCACCCACATAGAGATTTAAAGCCGTGGCAAAGAAAGACCACTTGTATAAAGAGAAAACAACATGGAAAATTTTAAAAACCATCTATGCAATAAGAAGATATCCATACAAAAATTCATGCCTAGCATTGGAATGAAGCCACAAAGTAGGGGAGGCACGGAGAACAGAAACAAGCAGCAGCATTGGAGGTGGACGCAAGTAGAAAATAAAGCCTCACATTACAGTAGATTTCCATGCATTGTAAGAATAGGTAGATGCCATGAAATGGAAAAATAATGAAAGCCACCAGTTAAACAAAAAGATGCCAAACAATGAAGGAACACTTGTAGAGCAGAGGAATGGTGGCAGTATAAATGGTAAAAGCCACGTTTTAAAGAAAAAACCAAATGAAGGGGTGTCACCATGGCAGAGGTGCAAAACACAAGAGCAGAAGCATTAAGACTTTTTGTCCCATATGCTTTGCATGGGTAGATTCTGATATCTTTATAAGGATTTGTACTCAAACCTTAAGTGTCTTCAAGACATGCTGCCTTCAAAGGCAGAGCACACATGTGGAGGGGCCCGCGGGGTTAAAGTATATAAGTTTTGACTCTCAATGCATAAAACTAGGGCAAGCGAATAACCAAAGGATAATTTGAAAAGCTTTACGGGGTTATGCTCATGTATGAGTGAAAATTGATTTGAAAAGCCTTACACTCTTCCAGTTGCCCCATATGGTTGAGAGAGGCAAAATTTAAAACATCGATGCTATGCAGAATTTGCTCTTGTAAGAGCGTAAATCAAATTTTGAAGAGGTCCGCTTATACATCTTGAGTGTATGAGAATAAAAGGAAATGCACCCTATATAAGCATAAAGTAGATTTCAAAGGGAAGCCTATGTGCACATAAAGGAAAATGTAGGAGCTTCTGGTGTTACGAAAATAAAGTAAGCATATGAGCGTAAAGGAAAAAATCAAAGCCTCTAATGGTATGAGAGATGGATATTGGAATAAAAGGGGTTAATTAAATAATTAATATTTCAAAATTGCATAGTCAATAGTAGATTGACACATGGCAATGGTAGATTGGAGGAAGAGTATAAAGGAAAAGTAAAAATGAATTTAAAATCAAATTCAGAAGTTACAAATGCACAGGATGAAAAATTTGAATAAATTTAGATGATTTATATAGTTTAACTATATAATTTTAATTTTTTTTTTGAATTTTAATGCAAAGCCACAAGCCAGGTCTGAATTTTTCAAATGGCCATATTAGGGGCATTTTTTGTCCAAAATAGGCACTATAATATATCATTAGAATCAAGAGAAGCTGAATTTTCCAAATTTGAGGTTAGATTATGCACAAGCCTTTGTTGGTTCATTCTATAAGAAATTTTGTAATTTTCAAGGCATTCTCAATGGAATGAGTAGAATTTAGCATGAACCATCAGGATCAGATAAAAGGCAGATTGAAGGTTTGGTGAAGTCTGGATGTGAGGAAAATTGATTCTAAATGTTTTTTTTGGCTTTTAGAAGTCATTTTAAACTAATTTTAATTTTTACCATGGGTAAAGATCAGGCATGAAATCAGTTACTAGTTAAATTAGATATTTGAGATATTTTGTGCTTTTGAGAGCTGAATGATGAAGATTTGATTCACTAGTTGAGGGGAGAGATTAGAGAGATGTTTTAACCTATTGAGAAGGTTTTCCAAGTGGACAAATGTCATGTTCAAATTAGATCCAGGAATTCTCTTATATCTTTCTTTTCTTTCTCTGTTGTAGGTTGTTGGTAGCTTTCTCTAGTTAATGCCAGCAGGGTTCTAGTGTTTTATTGTGAAACCATTTTCTTCAGCATATTCTTTCGTGTATGAACAACATTAGGAAGGATAATATAGATAGTTCAGATTTGTTAGGTGTTTTCTATGTTTTCATTTCATGCATATGAACATATAATTTCAAGGAAATTAATACAAAGAATAGCAGATGGTTGAGTTTCATCTTGAATCTTGTCTCCTTCATCAGTGATCTTCAATGTTTTATAATCTTTGACATAGAGCATAGGTTGTAGTTGTAGTTCCTTAAGGCTATATGTTATTTCACTTTTGCTTATAACTCAAGGGGTTATGTAAATGCTTTAGGGAGATCAACAGGGTTCCAAATTTTCTAATGGGGATATCATGTAAGAATGAGGTTCAGATTGAGCATAGATTTCTATTTACAAATTAAATGGATAGATTAGATATCTGAAGATACAAATAGGTATTAGATATCCATATGTGTGTTTTTGATTCATAAATTTTCCCAATAGTTAAGGAACAGATTAGTTTATAGGATCATTAGGTCTTATTGCTACATATTAGGGGTCTATTGAAATCAACATTATTAATCAAACGTGTTTTACCCTTTCATGTTGAAGGACCTAGATGTAATACCCTCACTCAGCTTCTGAGATTTATAGATCTACATTTAGCTATTGTAGATTGATGTCATTTCATGAGTTATTAGGAGATATAAGGGTTTTCATTTGGTTAATAGATTTAGGGATATGTTTTTGCACTGGTACGGTATTAATTGAATCTAAGGTCTACTTGCCTAGGTTTAGCAAAGCCTGAAGTAGAAGAAGGGTCATGCCTTATAGTTGGCCTAGTGTCTAAAATGGCATGTTGAAAATGGAAGTTAGCTACCCCTATATGTGTCATATTCTCATTGGGATAATTGGAAACCCTCTAGCATTTTAAAATGCCAACATCCTTCATCATCTTAGATTTATCTAAATCTAGCATCACTCTTGCAAGTATAGTTTCTCCTATATTTCTCTTTATTAGGCGTCTATATTTCCATCTTTGCTCAACTCTATCATATAAGTTCTTTGATAGAGACTTGGTAATCTCAATTAGAGTCATCTTAAATATTTCCATCATGGCATATACTGACTCTTCTACCTTATCTATTTCTAGTTGTCCAAGCTTATCAAATTCAATATGTGAAAATCCACTTAAACCTACACTAGTCTTTATATTTCCACATAGATTATCGAAATCAAAAGAAGAACTATAACTTACCACTTTGAATTGGCTATTATCATTATATTCTATCCTCTCCTCATTTGATTTAGCTGGATAAATTTACTTTCTCCTTTGTCTCTTCTTAGACTCATCATCTTGTATAGCTTTCCTACCCTTCATTTCTTTTGGCTTTGCCACTTCTTGAGGTTTCTTAGTTGTAGCTCTTGTGCTAGTTTAGGTAGCTAGAACCATAGGTTTAGGTAGCAAGAACTATAGGCTTAGGTTTTACAACCTTCTTTGGTTTGCTAACTATTGGAGCTTTATCTTTCCTCTTCTTCTTCTCTGTGGCTATAAGTGCTTCACTAGCTTCTTCTCCCTTAGAACCTTCTTCAAGCTTGACTTATTCTCCACCTTGATCCTCTCCTTGACCTTGAGTTAGGGACACTAGTGCTTGAGTAGGGATATCTTCTTCTTCATCATCATATTTAGTATCTTCCTCTTATTCATCTTCCTCTACTCCTTCACCATATTTTTTCTTTAAATTTCTTAATTATTTTGTTCTTCTTTCTTAATACTGATGCTATCTTCAAATCCATGGTTATCTTTGATTTTGTAACATCATAATTATCAAAGGCAATAGCCTTATTATCTACTTCTTCTATAATAAAAGCTATAATTGTTGTAGATTCCTCATCTACATTAATCTCATATCCTAGAGGTCTTAACAATCTTACCCTTGGAATTGCAGCCTATACATATGTGAAATCATTATCAACTAGAAAGAGAACATCATTAAAATGTTTTTTCAACTAGTGACAATAGAATCCTGTATATTTTTTTTATTGACTTCTAAAAGTCCTCAAAGTAACTAGTCATAATTGAGTCAAAATTATCTCCCATTTTCTTAATGAATTCACCTATTTGTACTGCTTTAGACCTATTTGAATTCCATTAAACTTAACCAAAGGAAGGAAAAACATTTTGTACATAGAAAATATAGATACAAGTATTGATCCAAACTTGCATTGTGCACTCTTGGTTTTCCTTATGGCTCCTAGGTTTTCTAATAATTATTGCACCTATAGCTTGAAAAGGTCATAAGAATGATCCTTCTTCACTATCTTGTAGCCTATGTCAACAACAACACATGGTACACTATTTAACCTACTTGATTGGAAGAATTTTTGTGAAATAATCCTTACTACAAAAACAATTAGGGGATCTGTGATGGTATTAATTGTCATTCCTCTCTTATTCCACACTAACCCCACATTTTTCTCAATGACCTCTTTTGCTTCACTTCTCATAGTTTTGTATTTGTCTAGGGTTGGATACCCTATTACCCTCTGCACAATCTTCCTAGTAATCTTGCTAGATCCATCTTCTAACCATACATAATTTTCATAAATTTTTCTCAAAAAAATCTTAATCCATTTTTTCTTTAAAATATTTTAAAAATCTAGGTCATGAGTTAACCCTTTTCTGTCTACAATCTTGTATTCCTCCTTCAATACACAATTCTAACATAGTTTTCCATATAGGTATTTGATTTCCATGTCACCTATACTACCCACCTTGTATGTATAAAAAAATCTCACATCTTGAATTAGTAATACTTGTGGGGATATCATGGATAATGCACTAGATAGATCTTGTTTATAAGCAATGTTGGCAATTGCCTTGAAATTTGGTTGTCTAATCCCATTGCTGATTAATTGAACATTAAAAAATTTCTTTCCCTCTTTGACCACAGTAGCTAATGCAGGAGCATCAAGTTAGGATTTTGGTGGAGTTGAAGTTTTTGTGATTAGGGATGTGTTGGAGGAACATTTGGGAACCTTTTTCCATGTGTGCATAAAGATTGGAGTTAGCATGTTAAAGTTTGAGTTATTTTTACCTTGCTACTAGAGCTATGTTTTTTAGTTTTTGGGTGCATGTTGTAGGCCATGTAACTAATTTTTCACAATGAGTTAGAGGATGAAAATTAAATATATTAAAGAGGGCCTAGATGACTATCTATGGTCGAAGGTTGAAATATTAATGCATCATGGTTTGGGAGATATGGCCAAATTCTAATGCATCAATTTTATGCCATCCTCATGATGGGTTTCTGTGCATGACTTTCAGGATGGATGCACAACTGTTGTTGAAGAACTAGCCTTTTTCCAATTAAGGGGTTTTAGAGGACATAAAATAATACTTTTAGTTTGGATCATAAGTCTTGATTCAATGGGAGCTAGGAAATATCACAATTTTTCTCGGGTATCAATTTTTGGACAATTTAACTTGAAACATGTGTAGTTTTCATCTTGTGTAGTTTTGTATGAGGAAATGGGATTTTTTAATAGAGGTAAATGGTATTGGTTCATGTGTGGACATAAATGTAAATTGCCATTTTTTTTTCATGTTTTTTAGAGTTTTGGTTTACTCTTCTTAGGTGGACCTATATTGTAATTAAATGTTTGACTAGTCAACTTGTCGCTTAGCTGGCTATATAAGGAGTATGGGTTGATGTAGAAATTATCATTATAGGATGAGTCTAGATAATTGGAGGATTTGATATCACTAGTAGAGGAATAGCTAAGATAGCACATTTGGATAAAAGCTAGTGACTTTAGTTTAGAAACAAGGAGATTGCTTGGTGACATATGAGCACAAGTTGAGATCTTGGAGGTTTCTGCCAGAGTGCTGTTATGTTACAGATCTGGGCTAGCTAGGAATTGAGTTGGACCTTGAGGGATCTTTGAGAACTATTTTAATTTATTTATATCTGACCATAAGCAAGAAGGCCTTATATCCCAACACATTAATTGTAATTAGTTGTTTTTATGAATAAAGTGTTGTGAATTGGTATTAGAGCTTGTGTTATTGTTTATATTCCATTGTGTGGTTATTTTATGAGGGTTAGGACATCTCTATTGGGGATTATCCTTCATTGTATTTTATTAGGTGGTATTAGAGTGAAGGTTTGATTGATCTAAGTTGTTGATCTTATCAGAGAATAGTTATTTCTAAGTGTGCAGATAGATCACTGAAGTTGAGCTAGTTTGCACTAGGGCCTTTAGTTGATCTGAGAAGATCTTGATATGGTGTTGATTGTGTTAATGATCAATTTCTTTAGAGTCCTAGTTTATAATTCTTGGTTTGGGGTGGTATATTTTTATTTGACCTACACTTTTAGAGCACTTGTAGATGGATCAGTAGATGCAAAGATTGAAGGTTGATCTTGTTGAGGTATGATCATAGAGAGTTTGTGGATTATAGATCCATTTTCTTGAACTTGTGATTTTTTCATGGTTGTTCATGCAAGGTGGCAGGTTGCAATTTGAATTATAGGCAATTTGAGGTTATCACAAGGAGTGTGGGAAGGATTTGTTGCAAAGGGTTTGTAAAAATCTTGGATGATGGCTTAGAGAGGATTGGACCTTGTGATGCTATGAATCTCCATGATGTTTTGGATAGGAGGCTTTCTGAGATGTCCACTCAATTTGAAGCTAGTTTGGTTGATCGAGCTGAGCAGGTTTATACCTAGTTTGATACTAGTTTGAATGATCAAGTTAAGGATGAGATGATGAAGGCATTTCATAGATGTCTATGTAGTTGGAGTCTATCAATCTAGAAGAGAGTTGTCTGGCTAGTTAGAAGATTTGTTTGAGAAAGAAGATGCCATAACAAGGTTAAGGTGGTGGTTGGTTTTGTTGATCAATTTATGAAGTTTGATATAGAACCTATTAGGAAACTTAAGGCTATTGTTGAGGATATTCCTAACCCTATTGATGTTGGGATGGATATTTTATTCATTATTATTTGGTTGAGTATGACATGGAAATTGTAGAGCACTTTTTCATGGATAATCAGGTTGTTATTGATGAGTTACATGTTGCAGTGTATCTTGTTGTGAGCAATTAGATTGCTGAGGATTTACATATGGATGAGGATTTGCATATGTTTTTTGAAATAGATTTGAATTCATATTTTTTTTCTAAGATGATTAAGGATATGGATGTTCCTTTTGATGTGAAGTTTGATGTTGCTAGTGTGGATTAACTAGTTGCTGATTTGGTTTTGGATCTACATGATACTGCAGATTTGTATGTTTTTTATTTGTTCATGGTTGACATTGCTGAGGATTTACACATTTTTCTTATTGGGGATTTGAATTTACATGTTTCTAACTTTATTTTGGAGTTACATGATGTTTCTAACATGGAGTACATGTTTGAGGATATTGTTGTTGCTAGTTGTGAACAGTTGCAAAGATTTTTGTTGAAGCATTATGTTTAGTTTGTTCTTGGGAGTGAGCATGTTGATTAGGTTGTTGATATTCTTTTGATTCTAATTTTTTAGTGGATGAAGCATATATGGTTTATTTTCAGATTTTTTCTATTGAATTTGATAATGTGGAAGCCTTTGGTAAAGATGAAGTTGGTTGTAGATCTTTCTTTAGGCATCAAAGTATGAGACAAACTTTTCTATTTACCTAGGGAATCTGACGTAGGAGCATTGAGCTTGGATTTTGGTGGATTTGAGGTTTTTAAAATTGGGGATGTGTTGGAAACACATTGGGGAACTCTATCCTATGTATGCATAGAGATTTGAGTTACCATGTTAAAGTTTCAGTTGTTTTACCTTGTTATTGGATCTATGTTTTTAGGTTTATGGGTTCCTATTACGAGCCATTTAACTAATTTTTTGCAATGTTTTAGCGGCTAAAAATTTCAAATATTGAAGTTGTCCTAGATTATCTCTAATCCAAGGATAAAGTCATAATTAATCATGGTTTGGTAGATATGGCCATTTTTCTAATACATCAATTTTATGCCAGTTTTGTAATGAGTTTCTATGCATGAATTTTGGGATGGATGTGAAATTATCCTTGAGAAATTAGAATTTACACACTTAAGGGGTTGTAGATGACCTAAATTAATGCCTTAAATAAAAATAAAAATTCTTGATTCAATCAGATCTAGGAGATATTACAATTTTTTCTAGGTTTCAAGTTTTGGACAGTTTCATGTGAAATGTGTGGAGTTTTCATGTTGTGCAATTTTGTATGAGGAAATGGGATCTTGTTAAGAGAGGGACATGTTATTGGGTCATGTGTGGACCTAAATGTAACTTTTCATTTAGTTTTGTTCATGTTTATTAGATTTTTGGTTTACTCTTCCAAGGTGGACCTATATTGTAATTAAATGCTTGACTAGTGAACTTGTGGCTTAGCTGGCTATATAAGGAGCATGTGTTGATGAAAAAATCATCATTATGGGATGAGTGTGGATCATTTAAGGATTAAATATCATAAATAGAGGAATATTTGAGATATCACATTTGGAGAAAAGGTAGTGGTTGGGGTTTAGAAACAAGGAGATTTCTTGGTGGCTTGCAAGCACAAGTTGAGATCTTGGAGGTTTCTACCAGATTGCTATTATGCTATAAATCTAGGCTAGGTAGGAATTGATTTGGATCTTGATGAATCTTGGAGAACTATTGAAATTTCTCTATATTTGGCCACAACTGAGAAGGCTTTACAACCTGACACATTGACTGTAATTAGTTTTTTTTTATGAATAAATAATTGTGAATTGGTATCAGGTCTTGTATTATTGTTTATATTTTGCTATGTAATTGTTTGTTGGGGATTAGGACATCTCCATTAGGGATTCTCTTGACTTGCATTGCATTATTAGAAGAAGAAATAAACACCATATTTAATACCTAGGGTTTATAAAAATTCAAATAGCATAGCTTGACACATGATAAATACCTTCACAAATCTAATGAATGGTGTCAAACAATCATTGAATTTACTATGAAAATGCTTGGAATGATCTCCTTAATTTTCCTTTAGCTCTCTCTCTCTCTCTCTCTCTCTCTCTCTCTCTCTCTCTCTCTAGATTCAAATGATGTCAAATGAGTTAAAAATTGATCATATAGACCTTAAAAATTCACAATTAATACTCAATTCTTACACAACTATAAGCTCAACTTAAATAGAAATTTTAACTTGGGTTCGATGTAGTTTTCTTTAAGCTCAGAAACTAGTATGAGCTTGATCAACAATATCAATTATGATAGCTTGTCACTAATTAGATTTCACTTGGCAACAATAATGAAATATTTCATGCTCAATAATGACATGAAAATTGTCAAAAACTAAAAAATTGTAAATTGTCAAAAATTTCTTGCAGATTCTAAACAACACCTTGCATATTTCTTCATTCAAATATAATACTTTTAGAACTAAATCCTTGGAATTGATGTACAATTGAACTTTGAATTATCAGTCCCACACTTAGGTCTTGATTTCTTAATTGGAGGTGGTGTGATCAATTAATCCATTGGGTGAAGTGATGCCATCTAAACTTGATGTGTTGTATTCTTCCTTTCTCTTCCATGTCTTTTTTATCTCATCTCTAACATTCTCAATATTTTTGAACTCATTTCTTAGTGCTCTTGACCTTGTTGGATAATTCTTACTTATATGACTAGTCTTTAAGCAACTAAAACATGTAGTTTGACTCAACCATATTTTTTTAGTCACTTTTGAAATGTGTTCTTATACAATTTTTAAAAACATGCCCATACTCTTGAAAACAGTGACAACTATACCTATTATCATAATCTCAATTATAAGAGTTTCCATTGTGCTTTACCTTTTTCTACTTGTTTGATGACCATTTGGGCTTGGATCTACATTCATATGCTCTATGTCCATACTTGTAATAGTTATAGCAGTAGCCTTCAAATGTTTGTGTCTTGGTTCTACATTCATGTGCCCAATGTCCTTGTTTGTTGCATTTATTATAGTGACCCATGAACTTCTACTTAGCATTCTAATTCACAGTCTTGCTCCTACAAATATTGGCAGTATGACCTATATTACCACAATTATGACAAGTAGGTTTTGAGTTATTACCATTGGCATTCCTTTGTTCATCACCTTTTGACAATTCTCCTTCAATACTAGTATAACCTAATCTAGTAGTATCACTGTTGGATCTAGGAGATCTCATCAATTGCTCAAAATATTTGATGGTTTCACTAGGTTTGCTGAAACTTTTAGCAAATTCTTTTTTCATTTTTAGATCATTTCTCATTTTTTCATTATACAACTTTAGTGTTGTGATCTCAATATCTGATCTCAATATCTTTTTCATTCAATTCATGATTTGAAATCATCATTTGATTCAATGTTTCTAATTGCACGTGTGCAATCCTATTCACTTCTAATGTCTTTCCTTCTAGTTTGTTGGTTAGTATCTTTTTGTCATCTTCAATCATGACTTTGTCTTCCTTAAATTTCTTTTTGGCTTGGTCACCTCACATAGTAATACTGATTGGTTTTATTATTCTCTCTTGATATTTTGACCTCTTTAGTTAGAGCTTCATTCTTTTCCATCAGATGTTCAACTATTGCATCAAATTCACTTTTATTTCCATTTGTAAATAATTAAATAGTGTCAATCTATTGGTAGTATGTAACACTCTCTTCAATAGATACCTTTTTCCTTCTTTTCAATGATCACTTTAACTCATCTCTTTCTTTATTTGAATGATGTAGGGAAAGCTATATTTCAATCTTTTGTTTCTTAATAGTCTTTTCCAACTTGTAGACTTTCATCTCCAAGATCTTTCCTCAAAGCCACAAAGCTTTACTTTCTAGAGAACTAAGCTTTGATACCAATTGTTGGAGATACAATAGTCAAAGTAAAATCTAAGATGTTGGGGGGGTGTGGTGAATCAGTACTTAAAACTTTAACCTTAAAATCATTTATGACACATCCATCTCACAATCCATGCAAGTAAACTTAAAATGCCAAATTAAGCACATACATCCATAACTTAAAAGTAAACAAAATTGAAGACATGTTTGATAGAAGCTATTTGGTTACCTATAAACCCTCCAAGGAGAAGGTAAAATTGGGGTGGGGATGATACTCAAAAATCTTCACTACTATAATAATAAAGTGTATCAAATGAAGGTTACAATGTTTAATCATGAAACATGATCTACCTTGTGAAAGTTCTACCCTATTAAGGGCTTATAAGATAGTTAGATCTTACCCTATTAAAGGATTTCAACACCCTATTAGAAGTGTTCCTAGTAAAAGGGCTTTTACTTATAATGAAGTAAGCACCCTATTAAAGGATTTACAAAAGCTTGTTAAGACTACTCTATTAAGAGATTCAAATGATTCACCTATTAGAATGTCTTGGTAATGATCCTATGGTTAGAACTCTACTACTAGATAATAGATCACCTCTTTCCTAATGTGTACTTGATCCTCACTAATCAAATGTATCTCTTTTGTCCTCTAATTCCTTTCCTTTGTTCTCCTCTAACTAATTCTACAATGTATCTTAATTTACAACTCCTTAGCCACCATTAATGATCTATTTATGCATGTGACCTTCTCTCTTTTATCCTTTTACATTCATAAAAATTTTATAGTTTTTCCTTGTTAAGAAGAACTAGGTCACTTAGGGTTAGGTATAAATCAATGATTGTGATTCACCAATTATGCTACTTAATCCTTCCCTTTTTCTTATTGGTTGCATGTAATTCATAGATATTCTCAATAAAGATTCATCCTTATCATCTAATATTTCAAATGATCCATAAGTCAGCTCCAAAATAGTTTACATAGTAGTTGGTGCCATTACAAACAACTATGTCACAACTATATTACTCGACACTTGAAGTCCTTGATGCTCGACATCAACTACAACTTCAATGTTGTAACTTAACCTTTGAATGATTCAGGATCCATTGATCACTTGACATCTAAGTGACTCAACACTTAATATCTTCTTGATACTTGAGTGATTCATTATTTACTACTTGACACTTACTATATATCTCTCACTCAACATATACTATTTGACAACTTATGCTTGACATGTATTGCATGTTATGCATGAACTAAGTAAATGAATTAAGTATTTTGTCACCCATATGTCAAAACCAATATTAGACTAACATGATCATCAATATTGACTGAGTGATAGTATGATGCTGAGCCAAATGTTCGATAGTGATTGAGAAAATCAGTGATGACTAAGTGTCATAAAATAGTATAAGTTGACTAGTAATATTTTTTAATGCATCTATGAAATCATGATCTCTATTCAACCTAATTGATTTTTGGGGATATGGAAACCATGTTGAAAATAAGATTGATGAGTTGGTTCATCTAATTCAAGGAGAGGATTAGGTATCGCACCTAATGATCAAATTAGATGAGAAGTTTCTAGAAAAGAAAAATCATGTACATATACAATGAACTTGATGTATTGAATCAAAAACCCTAAGATGTATGGTGATCATGGAAAATGAAAAACCAGAATTGCCTATTTAAGAAGGTGTAGAGCCAAATTCTATAGTGAGAGAGGAGAAGTGCACAAGGGTAAATGTATAAGAATAGGGTATGTGAAAGAGTGCACAATGAAGGTGATATAAGCATTAAATATGAGACACAAAGAGAGATAAGGAATCTGTATGTGTTTCAGAAAGAGGGAACAAAGTTGTTGAGGTTGATAAGTGAATCTCAGTAGAAGGCTTAAGATTGAGAAGGGTGAATTCTTGAAGGGTTTCCAAGAAGATTAAAGATAGAGATCACAAGGAAGGCTTATTAGAGAATCATCACATGAACTGAACAAAGATTTGAAACTACAAAAGTGAGTTGTAATCATATAGGTCAAACCCAAATATTTTCTTTCTAATTTTTGTAAATAGTTTATATTGAAATCCCTTTAATCAAAGGTTGACCTATTAGGTATTGAATGACTTAACAATCTATGTAAATCCTTTAACATGGTGATATTCTTATGGAATGATTAAAGTCCTCTAACAAATCCACTCCTAATAGGGTGGTTCAATCCTCTAACTAGGTCACATTTAACTATATATATTATAATCTTTGACAAGGTTGACTCTTAATAGAGCTCACTTCAAAAGAGTGAAAAAGTGGCAACATGTTGTTGGTGGTTTTTTCCAAATTGGGTTTCCATGTTAAATCCTAGTGTCAAACTTGTGTTGAATCTTTTATGACATTTTTCATCAACATGTTCACATTTAACAAGTCTATTATACTAAGATAGTGATCTACAAGTAATTTTGATTATTAGTATACAATAGAGACCAAGATAAAATAAGATAAGCATAATTGATAATATTTTATGTTTAATTATTCAAATTGTACTTATGGACCTTGAGTAATTGATTCACCCCACCAAACCCCCCAATTATTATAAATATTCTAACAATTAGTATCAGAACCAAGTGCTTACAAAGAGAAGTTTGAAGGTACTCAAAGATAAAGATCATGAATCAAAAAAGGGCTGTACCAAACATGAATAAGGAGAAATTTTTTGCATAAATTTTTTTGATGAGGCTACATATATCAACTATCAATGATGCTTCTATAAGCTTTGTGCATAATGAATATGTGAAGATAAATTATGTTCCTCTAACTCCCAAACAGTTGAGAGCAAATAAAGAACACAATTAGACAATTTTGATGATTGATTTAGCTCTAAGCTATGCCAAGTCTAATGATATAAATGAGTATTATAGAGAAAAAATATGTGGGATAAACCAAAGACCATATATGGAGGAGATGACAATGTTTAGATAGCCAAACTAGAAATCTTGAGAGGTAAATTTGATAAAATGAGGATGATGGAAGGTGAGAACATAGTACAATATTGTAAAAGAGTCAATGAAGTTTTCAATACTATTAGAGATGCAAATGGAGAAATCAAAGATGAAATAATGATACGAAAGGTATTGTGAACTCTACTTCCTATATATTCCATTAAAGTTTTTGCAATAAAGAAGTTGAGATGTTCTCTAGGTAACACTTTTTACTTTTTACTATGGAATCTTCTTTTAAGTCACAATTGGTTCTTAGAAAATGAAAGGGAAAACATGTGAAAAGTGATAGTGGCACTTTCGATGATGATCTTGATGAGCTTGAAATACCTATTGAAAAAAGATTTGCAGAGATAGAGGTAAATACAAAGGTAAATTACCTATAATTTTTTTTCATGTAATAAGGTTGGTCATATAGCTGCAAGATGTCCTAACAGAGAAGACAAGGATGAGAGGTAGGAAAATGAGTACAAAGGAAGGAGAGATGAACTAGATTACAAGGAGAAAAATGATGATAAAGGTAATAAATCTTGTTATATTGCTGAAGAAGAAACTATTACTGAATTTGAAAGTAATGATGATGAAGTTGTCTATGTTGCTATGAAATAAGATTCTAATGAGGATGAGAGAGCCGCTTTAATTTCAACTATGAACAAAGTGACATATGGATAATTGATAATGGATGCTCTAATCAGATGACTAGTGATAAAATAAATTTGAAAACATTGGACCATACAAATATGGATGTGTTAAATTTGGTAATGATACAATGTGTGTTGTGAATGGTAAAGGGACAATTCAATTTTTTGATAAAATCAAGTGTGACAATGTTTATTGGGTGGAAGGACTTAACTATAATTTGTTGAGTATTTCATAGTTAAGAAAATTAGGATACATAGATTGATTCCATCATAGAAATACCAAGATATATGATGCTAATGGATAACTAATTGGAAGTGGTGATCAGACAAGAGGTAAATTGTTCTATCTAGATTTGTCTAAGGAGACATATTTATTTGAATAATAATATGATGTTTGGTTATGGAACAAAAGATTATGTCATGTGAATTTTGACAATTTGGTGAATATTAGTACAATGAAGAAAGTAAGAGGGTTGAAAAGCTAAAGAAGCTTGATATTACTATGTGTAAACAATGTCAATAGGGAAAAATTACAAAGTCTAGTTTCAAGAGAAAAGCATACCCATCTAGTGATATTTTGGAATTGGTTCATACTAACCTTTATGGACCCATTCATGTTCAAAGCTATTGTGGAGATAAGTATTTCACTTTATTTTTTGATGACTATTCTATAATGATAATTGTGATTTTTCTTAAAGATAAATTTGATGCTTTTTGTTTATTTAAGTGATATTTGGTTAGAGTTAAAAAAGAAATAGGGAAGAGTGTGAAGTTTTTAAAATCTGACAAAGGTGGTGAATTCATTTCCAATGAGCTCAATACATTCTGCAATAATAGAGGAATTAAGAGACATATATAAACACCAAGGACCCCTCATCAAAATTGGATAACTAAAATGAGAAATAGATGAATAATAGACTATGCAAGAACATTGATGATGGAGAAAGTCAAGAAATACTATCAATACCTTAAAATAGAGTACAAGTCAAGAAAGGTACAAATGCTACACCTTTGAAACTATGGTATGTAAATGCTTCTAATGAAAATATTTCAAAATTTTTGGAAGAAAATTCTATATATTCAAATATAATATGAACCAAAATCTTGATGAAAAAAATGATAAAGGCATATTCTCAGGATATTCTACTAAGAGTAAAGCTTATGTGTGTTTGAACTCTAACACTAACAAAGCTTTGGAAAGTGAAAATGTGAAAGATGTTTAATTTTTTGGAAAGAAATGATATTGAATGTAAGGAAGAAATCTAAAGATTACAATACATTCATATATGTAGATGATGGGTCTCCAAGCACTCTTACTAAACAAGCAAACCAAGCTGCAATTTCCCAGTAAATAAGAAATGATGAAGTGTAACAACAGGTTGCTAAGCAATAGACAATGAGAGCCAAGCAAAAAGAATGCTAGCCAAGTATGTAAGAAGACATCATAAACCTAATAAAGTCATTGGAGATGCATAATATTGTGTTATGAAAAGAAATAATTGCTAGCCATTTTCCCCTCTTGTCAAGATTTGAATTATTTTCAAGTGACTGGCATGTCTAACGGTCATATTTTCAAATATTCAAATGATGAAATGTTATAAAAGATATATTTAAAACCTTGGGTTATTTGTTATCCTAAGTCCTAAGGCTTCTTCACATTATAAATTTCTTGGAGGGCCTACATCTTCTCAATCATCTAATCTTCTACAATTGATGATGGTCACTTTATCATTATCAAAAGTTGCATGACAAATTCTCATAAGAACATATTAAAAATGTGACATGCATGTAGGTGGGGTATTTTTCTTTTGACTTATGCATAGTAATCAATGAAGATATTGGGAACCATTGTTTGGAAGAAGGATCTATGACTCTCATTATGTTACTATAAAAAGTTGCTAGACTTTTTGTCATAGTGACATAATGATAGCATGCCATACATCTAGTGGGCCACTTCATTTTGTAGCTTGAAAGGATGTTGAAGGAGATGATAGGTGTTCTTTTCTAATTGGTCATTTTGAAATTGAATCAAGTTTTCAAAGTTTTCAACCAGCATTGTTGATAAGATCTTGATTAGGGATCATCATTATGTGACTATCAAAAGTTACATAATGAATACTCATAGTGACATAATGATAGCATGATACATGTCTTAGTGGACTAGGGTGGTGAATAAGTAGTGTCTTTTAGGTTCATTTTTATAAGGTTGCTGACATTTGATGTTAGCCAAGAAAACCATGATGATGATGTGAAGTGTTAGAATCATGCAGGCACTAAGTCGCAACAATTATTGAAAATGTTAAAGACATGTTGTGAAGTAGTGATAATAGTTAGTTTGATTCATTCACAATTTCACGAGGTTAAATAGATAGTTAAGATAAAAGGTAACTATAACTAGGGTAAAGATGGGGTCAACATAATTTTGCATGCTGGTGAGGTGGAAAAAATGTTTTAATATGGTTGGATGACATGGCCAAGCCTAAGGATTGACTCTAGTTGACTGATAACATGGCTGACTTGGCATACTGATAACAAAGGAAGACATCTCTTTAATGGAAATTTTGATCTTTTTGATCATCTACCATTTACTTCCAATGTTACCCATGCTTGATAAATATAAAGGGACACTCCATCACTGCCTGGTTATCTATCTACCTAGATAGAATGATAATGGCTATTGTTTTTGTCTTCTTAAGGCTCTCTTGGAAAAATATATGATTTTCTTCACATATGGATGTGTACCATAATTAGATCTTTCCCAAATTTTTAGTGATTATTCACTATAACGTTAAATATTGTGCTTTGTGTTAGGGTAGAAGCTATATGAGATGTGCTTGTACTATAAAAGAAAAGTTTGTAACCCTTCACAGGGTTGGTCATTTTTTTCTCTTATTATATAGTAGTAGTATCCTATACTTTGTTACTATAATTTTATTTTTTCTACAAGTGAATGTAATCCTATGCTTTACCTCATTCTCCCATCAATATAAGTGCAAATCTTCTTGTCTTTGTTGGTGTTTTTTTTTCATTCTTCAATTTGCATAACAATATCTACTCTTGCCCTGAATGTTATAGAGTGAAGCTCCTTTCTTGTGGCATTTCATTTGGTTTCTAATCTAAATTTAACTGTTGGATTAAGATATAGGTTAAATTAGTGTATTTTGAGGTTATGTTCATGAATAGTGCATTGTTAGGTAGAGATATGATTGAACAAACTATTTTTGTTTATCACCACCTTTAGATTAGATTAGGTAGTTTTCCTTCATGAATTATTTCTCCCTTTTCCTCTCAAAGAGTAGTTAGTTGCACCTTGATAGTAAGAAATTAGACCTTCTCCAAAGAATCAATCTCATAGTTCAAGTCCCACAACTTGGAGATTGTTTCCATGTTTCACAAGGTTGCCTTTAGGTAAAAACTTTAGGCAAGGGTGCAAGCTTTTGTGACAATTTTTTTTGGAAAACCTAATGGGACCTGATATTGAAGCATTTTAAGTTCGTTAGTTTCAAGAAAGGAACTTCAAATACATGTTGAGAAGATAGTGCTAGTCTCAATATTTTTAGGCCTTGAAGGGGCTCATTTACCAAGTACTTGGCAACTCTATTCTATAATAAATCTATTTTTAGACCAAGTTGTTGTGATTCATGCCCAAGGCTCATACAAGAGCATCTTTAAGAGGTAATTTTCAATACACTAAGCTCTCATTTTAAAACCCTAGAAGAAAGAGAAATAGATTATCACTATCACTAGTTAGGAGTGTAGTAGTAACAAATACACCTTCAAGATCTCTTTCCACTCCTCCTACTGATAGGTCATAGCCTAGGGTGTGATATTTTCATTTAAATAGATTATTATTCCATATGGCACAACCTATATCACATTCATTTGCCACCTTTAATAGTGGGAGTCCTCTCCTTCTAGCTCAAAGAAATGATATTCTAGTGTTATCTCTCAAAAGTGTACCTAATTTCAACTTCCATCTCCCCTATAGAATATATTCAAGAGATTTCAAATATTTGTAATATACATGGCATTAAAGAAGATGATGTTTCTATTAGGCTTCTAGCTTTGTCCTTAAAGGGAAAAGTATTACAATGGTATAAAGGTTTACCACACAACTCTATTACTGATTGGGATAGGTTAGGAGTAGGACTTTGCAAGCACTTTGAGGACAAAAGTGATCACCTATCACTTTTAGAGTAGCTAACAACTATCAAGAGGGCACCCCATGAATATATGACTAATTTTAATTATATATTTTAGAAGATATTGGATAGAATACCTATTGTAGTAAAGCCTTCCCTTAGTAATGATTTCTTTCATTACCTCAAAGCCTTTAATAGTGACATAGCTACCACAATACAAACTATTGGGGGGGGATACTTTACCTAATGCCTATGAAATTTCTATAAGGGCAGAAAATATCATGATACAAGGAGGGAGGCTAGCTCTAAGAATTTGAATGCTTTTCTTTCTTGACATGCCCAATCATTAGCCTACTATAACCCCTATCCTTGGCACATCTACATGTGAAACTCTTGCTATTATCCCTTTAACCTCCACAAATTCAAATGGAATAGATGAAACTAAAGATATGATGCAAACCATGATGCAAAATATAGACAAGACATTATAGGTGTATGTGTGAAAATCTAACTATTGTGAGTATGCATAAACAAGTAAATGTGCATATCAAAAGATTCAAAACAAATAAACAATACAACTAATGTTAGACTTGAGTTTTAAAAGCTATGTAACTAAAAAACTAGAGTCTTCATGAAACCTCAAAGTAACTCAACACAGGTAGCCATAAGAGGCCTTGTTGGTATGCTTAAGAATGAGGGATGTGGATGTGCTCTCCTTAAACACAAATATGAAATTCCATGATTGATAAATGATATGAAATATATTAAAATGAAGAGAGAACACTTCAAGAAATGGCTATGGAAGAAACCATGCTTGAAAGCATTCAAAGGAATATGAACGTGGATGCAATAAATTAAACCAAGTTAACAATGCAAATGAAAATGAACTAGCAACTACCAAAGGTTAGTAACAATGCATAAAAATCACTAAAAATCACTAGAAAGCTCTAAGTCTAAACTAGTATGATAAAAATGCATATGGAGGAGATGAAAAAAGCTTGAGATAAGGACTTTATTTATAAATTTGAGAGAGGCTTTGGGGAGGTAGCATCTGTGAAACATCCACATAGGTGCCATAAGGGAGACACATGAACTAAGGGGACAAGCCATGAAAAGGTCAAATTAAGACTTTTTAGTGAAAGTGATGGCTCAATGTTTGCTCACACATGTGTGAGAAACCTTGGAGAAAGGAAAGGAGGAAAAGTGTGTAAGAGTGTAAGAAAATTTTGGATAAATTAATAAAATAGAAGCCTTATTGGATTTTGAGTTTCTCACACGTGTGAGAAAACACTTAGGAGCTAAAAGGTCTTTAGGATAATTAAGTGGGATTAATTAATGGATAAGCTTAGAAGAATGAGAGTGATGGGTGTAGACTAGATTTTAGGTGGGATTAGGATTAAATTAAATAGGATTTAACTTAATCACATGATTATATAATTTAATAAAGTGGAGGGAATTAAATAAATTGAGATTTATTTAAAATACGAATTTATGAAGTGTTATGTATTAAATAAATATAACACATTAGAGGGGATGCATTTAAATTAAATTTAAATACATTAGTGAAGTGAACCTATTTAATTAAATAAGTAGAAGAATATGAAAAATATAATTAATTAATAAATAATCAATTATAATGTCAAAGGAAATATTAAATTAATTAATATAGAATTTGGGACAATTTTACATGTCTATATGTTGTCCCTCTTTAATGTGATATCAGGATGACATTATATCAAAGAAAAGAAAATATAGGTTGCCCTAGAAAGGATAGGAGTCCTAGGCATTGTGCCATGGACATGACAAGGGACGAGGGTGCCCCCTCACAAAAATAGAGAAAAAAAAATTTTGCACAATTTTTGTGAAAATGATTCTAGAAGAAAACAAAGGGTAGGAAAAAGACATAGATGAACATTTTGCATGATTTGGGGATAAAAAAGGGTAGACATGGCCAAGGAAAGGGTATAAGTTCAAAAGGGGACCTTAGATGGCCTATATAAGCCTCCAAGGGGCACATGGAAGAGTGATTTGCATACCTAGAGAGCATAGAACTAGGGCAAAGGATGGGTATGATTGAGAGACTATAGATTGGAGAGCACATTTGGGAGCATTAGAGGTCAGCCAACATGTGACCACCGATAAGTCAATTATCCCTACTTGTCAAATTTTTAATTACATATTTGATTTTGGAATTTACTGCACATTAAATGGGAAAAAATAAGGTCAAGGTAGAGATGATATTTCTCTGCTTTGTCATCTTCATAGATGTCAAAATAGGGTAAATCCCTCTATAGAGATGGTAGGATAGTCCTGACAAACCATGATGCCCCATGCTGAGATAAGCAAAAAGATCCAAAAATAAATGGAAAATTAATGATTGCATGTCTATGCTATTGATGGTGATGGTGATATTTTGATCATGAGAGTACTATTCCCTGATGATGGTGCTAGCAAAGAGACTCATAGAGGTGGGGTGGGGACATGTTCAACTATGTGGACTAGAGTGCATCCATGAGTGGTTAGATCTGAGGACACACTCAACATAACTATCAGCAATGATAGGGTGCTGACATACACCAACCTCTAGCTTCCATCTATGTATAGGAAAGGTGATAAATACCTTACTAGATGTATGGAAGATATTGAGAGTGTCGATCCATAGCCAATATGCAGAGTATGTGTTAGAGGGTGTACATCCCTATCTATGGGAGTGCTTTGGGTAGCAATAATAGAGGCTACCTAAACAAAAATCATAACTGGTATGGAGGGAGGCATTGGACTAGAGGTTGCCATGACTTGCTATGTACTTTGCTTCACTTATATGGAAGATGGTACTAGACCATATTGGGCATAGATTTTCAATCAGATGGAAGCAAGTTCTTAGCACTCTACTACAAGATGATGGCATATTTTTTTGCTAGGGTCAGACCATCTTGGCCCAATTTTATTATGATCTTCATATGTTCACATATAGGACACAATGAACTATAGCTCCAAGAGTGACTTTACTAATGGTATGTTCATGGGAGCACATAGGAATGACTAGACCCATTACTAGATGGGAGATATGACTTCTTGGTGAGCCCTATGCATGTTTGTATAGGCCATCAATCTAGTATACATTCACTTAGTCAGTAGGATTCTAAAGGAGGTTCTTAGATGAGATCATCATGTTTGACTAAATGCCATATGTAGGTGGTGAGAAATGGGGGGCCACATTGCTAACAAGGGAGAGGATGACATGCAGGATCAACTTTATCTCCTGTACATGTAGATAGACTATTGGTTGATTGGTCAGATGGTACACATTGTTATGGGATATATTCCATCTAGGGTGTAGTGATAGTTCAAATGGATTCAGGATGCTATACTAGATAGTTTCCAGTATTGAGAGTATGGCAAATTATGGGGATCTGGGACTACTCTAAGATTGGTTAGGGCTTCATGGTATGGTATGTAGCTAGTGCCATGGGCACTTGGATAGGATATGGGGGATGTAGGTATGACACCCACATATAAACATTGGTAGGTTGCTCATCAACCCTTGAGACTGACAGTGCTAGGAGTGCCTCCACTAGTAGAGCAACCATGAGGTGGTGGAGATGGGGGACATGTAGCAGCAAGGCCACCACTAGGGTAGGTACCATAGTAGGGGCCATAGGTATGGTCAGTGCACTAGTAAAGAGTGTGACCACTAGGAGGGCTACTACTAGCGTTGGAACCATAGCGCAGTCCATAGGTATAGGTGCCATAGGTATAGGTGCCACTAGGGCCAACTCAATAGGTAGATGTAGATATAGTGAGGGCTGAGTAGGATAGCCTCTAGATTGAGGTTTTCCATCTATAATGGGAGGTAGTACCTAAGAGTGCTCGAGCTATGCCTACATAGGTAAAGATTGCCTAGCTACATGCTAAGATATAGGTAGAGCGTGCCAAGGTAGATAGTGCATAAGAGGCCTTAGTAGTGCTATAGGTGAGGTTGGGTGTTGGTGAGTTTAGCAACTTTATGATGTAGGAAAATATGGATGAGCTAGCCAAGATAAATACTCTTTGGTAGGAGGTGGTCACTCTATGAGTAGAGAGAGAGACCTATGAGAGGCAGGTAAATGAGTATTGTGGCCAACATGATATTTCTAGGTAGATGGTGTAGATTTTGGGTATGGTTACCATGATGTAGGATGCTTTGACTATATTCTAACATGAGGCATGAGCCATGTGAGAGGTAGCCTAATATAGGTCATTGTATCATGATGTCGTGCTGACAGATCAATGATAACTTGAGTCCTAGGAGGCATCTAGTTCATGGACCATAGGGGGCCATCAAAGGACAGAGATAGAAGTGGGATAGGGTATGCCTCCATGAGGAGGGGACATAGGAGGGGCAAGACCCTCATAGCTAGCCACATGATACCTAGAGCTTTCATTTTGATACAGTCATGTAGATGTAGCAAGTTTTTCATGGTGCATTATGCACAATGTACTACATGATTCTTTTTAATACAGACTATACATGTACACTTATTCTTTTGATATATATAACATGATTCAATGATCCTATATGTAGCCAGATGATTACCTATTATGCATGTGATGTCTATGTTGTTGTTACTAAAATTATGATGTAGGATGTGTGTGATGTTATTTTTCCTATGATGCATATATGATGAGTAAAGTGTGGATGATATAGGTCCTATGGTGATATATGAGATGTATGCATTTTTTTTTTCACAAGTATGGATTTACTATATGATTTTCTTAAGATGTATCATGATGTTTATGCCACTAAATTTAATTATTATAATGATATCTAATGGACTAATTAATGAACAAGTAATGTGACCTAATGAATGAGATGCATAATGTAATATTTAATAAATACAATAGATGAAAAATGAATGTATCCTAAATGAAAATGTTAATAACATATGAATCATGAATGAGCTAAAAAATGAAAAATGAAATGATGTAAGCATGACATGTAAATGAAAATTTAAAAAATGAATGAGACCTAAATGATGGACATGTGTCAAACTTGTTAACTCAGACGAATCAAATAGCCTAGTATAGGAGGGGGAATAAACATAACCTTTTTCTCAAGCGGAGTGCAATGAAATCCTATACTACATGAATCCTAGCTACATGATACTAAGGGATTTAGTTGTGTTTATATGGGAGAACACACCCTAATTTGATTTTGCAAAAGGAGTTATGCACCTAATGCTATATAAAAATAGATGACAATGTTTGTTTGCATGGACTAGACTCTCAAAAGTAGAGAATTTAAGACAATATATGTAGTTTCCATAGTTATGGTGAAACAAATGTCATATATGCACTAGAGAAGTCTAGGCACACCCAAATTCCATTTAGGGATCTTGGAGGAAAGTGTGCTAACTTGTTGCCCATAGTGAGCAATACATAACCATAACTTAGAACTACCATAGATGCATTTAAGAATCATGAAAACATATCATATTATAAATGACATGTGTAGTCAATTAAAACCATGCAAGTGATACCAAGATATGTAATGTAGTGCCTACCCCTAGTTCACATTTTGTTATTGTTGCTGGACTCTTTTAGAGCTAGTTTTAGGTTGTTGGTTAGCAAAATTCTTTTGAGATTATCAGATATTGTGCTATGGATTTAGTTTATTATGTGATGAGATTACTTAAACTTTACATTTCAAGTATGCATGATGATTATTTTCAGTGCTTTCAGTTATTAATGATGATTAGTAAGATGATTTACCCCATACTTGCATGTGTATGGTGTGTGTGTTTGCTTTGCGTGTTTGTTTTTGTATGGCGTGTCTGATGAGGTTAAGGAAGGGAGTCGTAGTCACCTGCTAGTCGGGATCTACACGATGCACCACTTCCTTCCATTGCCTATTTAGTTTAGTATATATTGTGTTTGTACATGCATGATTTTTATGCAGGTTGCAGGTACCGAGTATCGACTTCCCTGAATTTGCCAGGATGAGCGTACCCTATGATATTATCTTAATGATAAGAGAGGGGAGATAAATTCTCAAGTCCAAATCCCTACCCTTTAAGCCATTTGTCCTAATTGAAAATTAGGACAAGTATCTGAGTTGAGTACCTCTGAATGTGTCAGATGACGTAATTCATGATATTAAACTCCTTAGATTTATTTTGTATGATTTTTTCTATGATGGATTTTCATATTTTATCTTGGAGGTCTATGGTGAATTTTTCATTAATTAAGTCTTAACAAATATATTTAATTAAACAAATTATTTATTTGAGAAAATTAATAAAATATCATGATCTTTGATATTTTGATTGTGATTAATTAAATGTGAATTATTGAGGTAAAGAATTAAATAAAAGAAAACTACAAATTAAAATTAATAATAATTATAAAATAATAATAAAGTAATAAATAATAATAATAATAAAAGTTATAAAAATTAAAATAAAAGTTATAAAATTTAAATAGAAATTATTTAAAAAGTAAATTGGAGTTATAAGCTTGCATGAGAATTAACATGTGTCAACAACATGGGGGTTAGTGCATCAATTAAGCAAAAGGTGTCTACAACTCTGTGACTCATCAAAAAGGTTGGAAAAGACCCATGCTTAGTTGGTGACACCTTTCAGCTGTTTCAAGAAGCATTCCAAAAGTTTCTTGAGACCTCTTTATATTTAGGCATTGATAGAAGCTTAGGGATATAGCGGGGAGAGCAATTGGAGCATTGGAGAACTCAAGAACTCTGAAGAAGGAAGCTCGCTCTACGAGTTTTTTGAGGAAGAGCGAATTAGCATCAGAATCCATCACTTCTTGTCACGTGGGAATTTCGGTTGGCTTCGATCATGGAGGAATTTGCGAATGTTGGAGAAGGAAGAGATTTTCTATGGACTTATGAGGCATGGAAAATTAGCATCAGTGTCCAGGTGCACTCGTGATATTTTCATATTCCCTTTGCACTATTTCTCTTCCTATCTTCATCATGTTTTTTATATGTGACTGAATACTCTTTGTGATTGAATCTAAAATTAAATTACAATCTAGATATGTATGGTTGCAAAGAAAACAATAGAAAAACTTTAGATCCAATTAAAGAAAAAATTAGATCTAAACGGGTTTGGGTTCGAATTAGAATCAAATTGAAATAGATTTGAAAATGATTTGAAGATTTATGGCCAAATCCATTAGTGAAATTATTGGATAAATATAGAGAACAATTATTTAAGAGAAAATTCTTAATTCATCACAAATTGTCCTGTCGCTGCCCCTTGAATAGAATCGAACTCAGTCATTCATAACTTTTGATTATGATCGAATTTATTCGATCGCTCTAGTCAGAATTGGCGCAACTTGGCCCTTTCCAACATATTTAAATTTCAGCCTGATCCAACAGTTCATTAGGGAGATATGGCCGTCGTACTGAGACTGTTTTATTCAAGGATAGATATTTCTCCATTTTCCATAACCAAGAGTTCTTTATGCTTAAACTTCACAAAAATAATATATATCAAAGCATGGAAAGAATTAAAGATATTATTGCAATCTTCCCTCAGTAGAATCTTATTAATATGCATTAGTTTTATATGGTTTATTATCTAATCTAACTAAATCAAATTTAATTAAGATTAGTTAATAGTAGAAGAAGTGTAATTAATTATTAGTCAATCTAAGTAAATGAATTTTTAAATCAAAGAAAATTAAAAGAAAAGAGATTTTAATATAGTTTATATAGTGGACTTTTTATAATGTATATTAAATACTATTTAATATATATTAAATAATTTAGAAATGGTAATTTTATATTATGTTTTTAAATAAGGAGACTTTAATGATATTGGATTTAATTGACAAGGGTTAAAATCATTGTTATAACATTTAATAACCTAGTTATAATCTGAATTGTTAATACGTTATAATTATTGATATACCTTAATGGTATAAAGAGTTAACTAATGAAGCTTATGTAAAATTCTCTAGATCGATTAATAATGGTTTTGATGAGTTTATTATTTATTAATATTTGTTGGGTCTAACAAACTAATAATAAATAATAGTATAAATAGTTTAAATAGTTATCAATTAATACGATCAGAGTTAATCTAAAAGAGATTAGTTAATGATTGAAGTACTGTAAAAGATATTAATCAAATTGAATTGGTTAATAATTTGGAGGAGTATCAATCAACTGAATCAACGTACATAGGGAAAACTTATTTGAGATAATAATACTTGGTATTGGAGATTTATTATAACTTGTTATTATTAAAATATAAATGGGAACTTTGTTGAAGAGTGATGAATTTGGTTAGTATAGAATTATTAATAAGATTTCCAATATAACTTGTTATTAACAAGATTATTATTATTGAATTCTTAATATGATCATTTGAGTATTGAATTATAGTTGACTTTCAAATTATAAAATTCTAATTGGTTATTAGTCAACTGATTTTAATTGGAACGTTATTATGGTTATGCAATTATTAATTAAATCAATTATTTAGAGTTAATTAGATTTGATTAATAATTAAGTTATTTAATAGAGATTTAATTGATATAATTCTTTTAACGAGATTGTAGATTATCTATATCGAAGTTGATAAGTCTTATGACTTGAATTATGACTTTAGATATTATATGGTTGTCATTGATGATAATGATTAAATTAAAAGAATCAAACTTTAGTAATTCTTAATTAAGTTTATAATTAAAAATTAATAAGATGTAATAGGTCATGGATGGTGTACCTATGTTAATGGATTGAGATAAATAAAGTTATTTTCTTCTTATTCGAAGATTGATAATTGGTTCTTGTATAAATGAATAATGGTCTTTTGATTATGTTGAAATGTAGAAGTAACATTAAGGAAGAGTTATCCAATTAGTACTATGGATCTTAGCAAATAAAGCAAATTATTTAATAAGTAAATATTTATCCTTAGGTTATTCTTAGAATGTAATTCTTAATAATGGAAGGATAATGCTATTGGGGAAAAAATGGGTTGACTTGTAAGTCAAATAATGAAACTTCGACACTTGAGGTATACTTGCAAACAGAAAACTGAAAACCCCTACACATTATTCAACTATGTGATTTTAGTAAACCAAAACATGTGTTTCCATTGTGTATTCTATATGCTTCTTGTTTTGGATTTTGAGTTAACTAGTGTTGACCAATCCTAGGCTATTACAAGAGGCTCAGAGGTTATGAGATGTGTTGGCATGTTGATCTTATTTGGTCTCGATCTTTATAAGCCCAACTATGGTAATGTGATCATGTGCTCTATGAAATATTTGTATTTACTGATTGTTATTCTTCATCAATTTTCATGTGTGAAGTTGAGATGTATGTGTATGAGACACTTGAGCTAATCATTTTTGAGTCATTGATCAATTATCCATGGATTATTTCTTAGTCGCTATGATGAGACTAAAATATGGATTTATTTCTTGATGATGTCATGTTGTGATATGTTTGACTCAACCATTTTGGAGTCTTCAATCAGTATAATTTTGAGATATTTTTGGTTTCTTGTTGAGAACCAATGGATACTTATGATTATCAGTGATGCCTTTAGTTGCCAACAGAGAACTGTTGTGGTCATGATTTTCTATGGATTCTTTTTCCAGATGCTCATGGAGATTTGATGATTCTTATTTTGGAGATTTGATAATTTTTATTATGGATATTTGATATTTTTATCATTGATATTTGATAATTCTTTTTATGGATTATCTTTTGGATTTTCTTTACAGTCGCTTGTACAGGACTGTGGTGATTTCATGATTTCATGAGCTTAGGGTAGGTAATATACTTGTAGTGTCGGGAAGTGACTTGCAATGGGGGTTGGGGCCCTAAGTGGCTGCCAGGGTAACTCATTGTAAGTTTTTTTAATAAGTGATAACATTTACACACTAAATGGGAATTAAATGAACCTAAAAAGATAATTATTGATGTTCTCATCCATGCCTTGAGTGCTTCTACAGGCTAGGATGGGAGTAGTGAGAACACATGGTTGCGACCTTGCATTCTGTAGTATGCCTCATCAGTATGAGAGGATACTAGTGGCCACATGAGATCAGTATGGACCCGTGGAGTTTAGCTAACTACTAGGGTAACTTGTATGTGATAAATGCGATGACACTTTCTCGCTTGCATAGTAGGTTTCTTACATGTCATTGTGTGCCTCTCAGAATTAGATGTCGCTTTTGTGTGATGAAACTCTTGAGTAGTATACTTTTAGGATTTCTAAACTTATAGAGCTTTTTTCTTTGTGAATTGATAGCCTATTTGGAACTTGAGATTATCTCTTCAACATGGTGGGAGTGGACCACTTAGGTTCCACGCAGTTGGGTGGTAGTGTATTTTCTACTTTTATCATTTGAGATCCGTTTAAAACACCGTGGCTGATGCTTTTTTGGTTGATATTAATCTTCATTATGTTCTTGGATCATTGTGATAGATGATATACCTTATGATATATGTATTTACTGGTATGTTCTTTACATTGATGATTTGCATATGTTAGTTGATGATTTATTATGCTTTACTTTGCATGTTAGTAGGATGTTTTTAGGAGTGACATTCTTACTATGTTAATACCGATGATCTCTTCGGTGCTTTGGAATGTTACGCACGGAGGGATGGCTAGGATCCACGATGGTCTAATGATGTTATTTACAATTGGGAGGAACCATGCACTTAGTTATTTATGTTTGTGATGTATGGTTATCTTACATGATGGATGTCTATATCTTTATGATGATGATGTATCATGTATTGTTTATAGTTTCATTTACTTTTATTGCATCATGGATTAATATTGGATGATGATGTACTTTATTTACATGGATGCTTTATTCTTTTAAGCTTTTCATACCTTGCAACATGTACAGTGGATGATTGAGCAATCTAAAATATAATTACAAAAAAAGGACACTTGTATGTAGTTTAAGAATGTTGGTTGTATCATTTTTATTTCATAAGGATGTGATGTTAGATGAATAGTTAATTTAGATGTGATACTATGTTAAGGGATCCATGAAGAATGTAATCTGTTATGTTATGATTACTTTCAGTTAAATGTTACTATTGCTTACACGAATGTTATGAATGGTTTATCTTTCATGTTTTAAAAAAAAAAATTGTTTGCTAAACTTAGTGTAATTCTTTGGATCCCTTGGCAGGGCATTACATTTGATAACAGAGCACGAGTTTCAACATTGGGAGCTCTAGGTATTTTGGAATGCCACTAGTTGTTAACTAGTTGAACAAAATGAAACTTTGAACTATCATGTGTAACTCTTCGAAATTGAAAACTTGAAACTGGGTGAACTGAAATTGTTACTTTCATATTATTCATAGTTCAACACTTAGTTTTCAAAGCTGAAAATTCCACTTAAACTTAAATAGGGGCAAAACTAAAAATTGTAAACTTATTCTAGTTGCAAAAGATGTATCATTCAATCTATGTTTTAAGGTAGTATACCTTTGTTATCTTTGCAAGCATTAAGTTGCTCTTGTTTAGAATATATTAGGGGATCTATTTCAGTAGTTGTTAAAGGAATAATGTTGGATCGATATAGTTTTCGGTTTACCATTAAACCAGAATCATATTGCTCTAAGGGTGTTGTAATATTCTTAGTGGAAACATGTTTCTCTACAGAGGGAAAGGGTTCAATGGGACCCGCAAAGTGAGTAACTTAGTTTATCAATCTTGTAGGTTTCTAAGAGTAAACATAATCCCAGAGGGGGTGGATGTAGTGCCTGCCCCTAGTTCGCATTTTGTTATTGTTGCTGGACTCTTTTAGAGCTAGTTTTATGTTGTTGGTTAGCAACATTCTTTTGAGATTATCAAATATTGTGCTATGGATTCAGTTTATTATGTGATGAGATTACTTAGACTTTACATTTCAAGTATGCATGATGATTATTTTTAGTGCTTTCTGTTATTAATGATGATTAGTAAGATGATTTGCCCCATACTTGCATGTGTATGGTGTGCGTGTTTATTTTTGTATGGTGTGTCTGATGTGGTTAAGGAAAGAAGTCGTAGTCACCTACTAGTCAGGATCTACATGATGCACCACTTTCTGTCATTGCCTATTTAGTTTAGTATATATTGTGTTTATACATGCATGATTTTTATGCAGGTTGCAAGTACCAGGTATCAACTTCTCTGAATTTGCTAGGATGAGCATACCCTATCATATTATCTTAATGATAAGAGAGGGGACATAAATTCTCAAGTCCAAATTCTTACTGTTTAAGCCATTTGTCCTAATTGAAAATTAGGACAAGTATCTGAGTTGAGTACCCTTTGAATGCGTCAAATGACGTAATTCATGATATTAAACCCTTTAGATTTATTTTGTATGAATTGTTCTATGATGGATTTTCATATTTTATCTTGGAGGTCTATGGTGAATTTTCCATTAATTAAGTCTTAACAAATAGATTTAATTAAATAAATTATTTATTTGAAAAAATTAATAAAATATCATGATCTTTGATATTTTGATTGCGATTAATTAAATGTGAATTATTGAGGTAAGGAATTAAATAAAAGAAAACTAGAAATTAAAATTAATAATAATTATAAAATAATAATAAAGTAATAAATAAAATAATAATAATAAAAGTTATAAAAATTAAAATGAAAGTTATAAAATTTAAATAGAAATTATTTAAAAAGTAAATTGGAGTTATAAGCTTGCATGGGAATTAACATTTGTCAACAACATGGGGGTTAGTGCATCAATTAAGTACAAGGTGTTTACAACTCTATGACTCATCAAAAAGGTTGGAAAATACCCATGCTTAGTTGGTGACACCTTCCAGCTATTTCAAGAAGCATTCCAAAGGTTTCTTGAGAACTCTTTATATTCAGGCATTCATAGAAGCTTTGGGATATAGCAGAGAGAGCAATTGGAGCATTGTAGGGCTCAAAAATTTTGAAAAAGAGAGCTTGCTCTGCAAGTTTTATGAGGAAGAGCGAATTAGCATAAGAATTTGACACTTCTTGTCACGTGAGAATTTCGGTTGGGTTGGATCATGGAAGAATTTGCGAATGTTGGAGAAGGAAGGGATTTTCTATGGACTTCTGAGCCATGACAAATTAGCATCAGTGTCCAGGTGCACTCCTGATATTTTCATATTCTCTTTGCACTATTTCTCTTCCTGTCTTCATCATGTTTTTTATATATGACTGAATACTCTTTGTGATTGAATCTACAATTAAATTGGAATCTAGATATGTATGGTTGCAAAGAAAATAATAGAAAAACCTTAGATCCAATTAAAGAAAAAATTAGATCTAAACGGGTTTGGGTTCGAATTAGAATCAAATTGAAATAGATTTGAAAATAGTTTGAAGATTTATGGCCAAATCTATTAGTGAAATTATTGGATAAATATAGAGAACAATTATTTAAGAGAAAATTCTTAATTCATCACAAATTGTCCTATCGCTGCCCCTTGGATAGACTCAAACTCAGTCATTCATAAATTTTTATTATGATCAAATTTATTCAATCGCTCTAGTCAGAATTGGCACAAATTGGCCCTCTCCAACATATTTAAATTTTAGCCCGATCCAACGGTTCATTAGAGAGATATGGCCATCGTACTGGGACTGTTTTATTCAAGGACAGATATTTCTCCATTTTCCATAACCAAGAGTTCTTTATGCTTAAACTTCACAAAAATGTTGGAGTTGAGGAAAGCCAACTCCGAAGACGCCAAAATCACCTGCATGCGAAACCTGTCAAAGAGAAGCCATAGAAGGGAAGAGCATGGAGCACGGGCAAAAAACCCTAAATGGACATGAGAGCCATCATAATGCAAACACAAGAGGAAATGTATTTACAATAAGAAATGATGTTATATTGTTGTGAAAATACAATGAGAGAGAGCCTGAATATAAAGAGCTCATGGAAGCTTGTAGAACAAGTTGGAGGGTGGTAGAAGATAAGTGTGACAACTAGAAGGGAACAAACTCCCGTGTTGTCACCAACTAACCACAACATGCATTAAATATAAAATATTAAATAAATGCATGACCTAAGTAAGCTTAAGCAAATAGAATAAATAATTAACAATTAATTATTTACTCTAACACCCCCCCTTAAGTGCAACTTAGGGAAATGCCTTAAGCTCACAAAGCTAAGATGAATGCATAATGGGTCCCGGCAATGAGGCCATGTTAGGTACCCATGTACAATGCAAGAGATGCAACCTTTGTAAGTGGAGAAAGAGAGAAAACCACATGGGAAAAACCCTCCCCCAAAAAAAGGTAAGAACCTAGTGAAGAACTGAAGAAGTCTCCAACTAGGGAAATTGTCCCCTAAAACAGGAACAATGAGTGATCATGAAGAAGGAGCATCACTGAAGCATGAAGAGCCGCAAATCTGTCAAACTGCTGATCTAAAGAACCTCCATGGAAGAAGAAGGCACGAACCGAGCATGTCTATATGGTAGATGATCCATCTCACCAAAATGCATAGGTAGCCAGCCACTGCAATCGCCTTGTACATAGGATCAACCACTGAATACATAGTTCACACTATCGAACCATCGAACCACGGATGCATTAGAACAATAGCATACCCCCCCTTAATGCAGATGGGGTGTGATGATAGGCAACTGAGAAGGTGAGCCAAAATCTCCTGCAAACGAACCAAGAACGAGGAGAGAGGGAAAGAGGTACAGACACCGATAAAGACACGGTCTAACTGACTCTGCATGGGCTAATGTCATGGAAGGGACACTCACTTGACAAAGGGAGAATTCCTAAAATAGAAAACAATAATCCCCCCATGGTGCTTTATGAAAATAGTGCAAGTACACCTGAATCAAAACAACGTTCATGACTCCCAGAATGCAAAAGTGACACTTTATCTCAGTGCAATACAAAGAAGTGCTTCAAAATGATAGCTACAATGATCAAAATGGAAAAAGAGTTGTGACAAAAGAAAGTACAGCCGAAAATAAAGCAAACCATGCCAGGAAAATGATCCTCGGGCCTAAAACAGTCAAAATATCCACCATATAGCTAAAACGACAAAACTATGATAGAAAGAGCAAAGGCCAAAAATGAAGAAAAATGACTATATTTCTGAAAAGAACACAGAACCAACATTCCAAAAATATAAAGTTTTCAAAAAACTGACATGGGACGCAATAGATATGCATGCCGGAGTCAAAAATAAGACTTCAGACTTCAATAGAAAAAACAAGCAATAAAAAAGCACCAAATCAAAAAATACCTGCACTAAAATCTCCATCTCGGAACCAGCATTTCGACGCTTCTTTCGGATCAAAAAAATACCTCCGTATACAAAAGTTATGGCCAAAAAACCACAAGTAGGTCCAAAAGTGAATCAGGAGAGGTGAATGCAAGGATGGATGATGCATGCTGATGTCAGCATTGGATGGGAAAAAATTTGACGGCCCGTCACCTGTCGCTGCAAAAAAGAGCTCCACGTGGCAGATCCACGTGGCAAGGCGACGTGGCAGGGGTGACGTGGCATGGTCCACGTGGCAAGTGCCACGTGGCACCCAAGCCACGTGTCACCCCCACAGCTGCTGACGTGGCCTGCTGTGTTATCTGACCCTGCAGATGTGGCGTAGAGCGAGCGGGCGAAGCGGAGCTGTTCAGCTGAGCGGCGGGCGGAGAACTAGAGAGGCGCCGCCGGGAGGAAGCGGCGAACTTCGGAGGCACCGCCTGAAGGAGTGGCCTACGGGCGGCGGAGGAGGCCGAGCGGAGCCCGGGCGGCGCTACCTACTGCGACCGCTGCGGGCTGCACGCCGATGGCGCGATGGTGGCCCCGCAGTGGCGCACCCTAAATTATTTTTTTAAAATTTTTTTTCGCTCAAAATCGTTCGTACAGTCCGTACAGCAGTGCCCGCAACCAAAAAAATTTGCCTCCCGGAGCTCTGTCTCCAAAATTGACAAGTTTTATATGAATCCTGACTGTAAACAGCCTTCTGGATCCAATGGTGATGTCTGTTTGGGCTGAAAGTGCTCTGAAAAAATGCTGATCCCCTGATTTGAAGAAAAATTGCACAAACAAACTAGGGTTTGTGACTTCAAATCATAGCTTCAAAATTTCTTCAACGAAGTTGCAACAGGAAGGCTCTGATACCATGTTGGAGTTGAGGAAAGCCAACTTCGAAGACACCAAGATCACCTGCATGCGAAACCTATCAAAGAGAAGCCATAGAAGGGAAGAGCATGGAGCACGGGCAAAAAACCCTAAACGGATATGAGAGCCATCATAATGCAAACACAACAAGAAATGTATTTACAATAAGAAATGATGTTATATTGTTGTGAAAATACAATGAGAGAGAGCCCGAATATAAAGAGCTCATGGAAGCTTGTAGAACAAGCTGGAAGGTGGTAGAAGATAAGTGTGACAACTAGAAAGGAACAAACTCCCGTGTTGTCACCAACTAACCACAACATGCATTAAGTATAAAATATTAAATAAATGCATGACCTAAGTAAGCTTAAACAAATAGAATAAATAATTAACAATTAATTATTTACTCTAACAAAAAATAATATATATCAAAGCATGGAAATAATTAAAGATATTATTGCAATCTTCCCTTAGTAGAATCTTATTAATATGCATTAGTTTTATATGATTTATTATCTAATCTAATTAAATCAAATTTAATTAAGATTAGTTAATAGTAGAAGAAGTGTAATTAATTATTAGTCAATCTAAGTAAATGGATTTTTAAATCAGAGAAAATGAAAAGAAAAGAGATTTTAATATAGTTTAAATAGTGGACTTTTATAATGTATATTAAATACTATTTAATATATATTAAATACTATTTAATATATATTAAATACTATTTAATATATATTAAATAATTTAGAAATGGTAATTTTATATTACGTTTTTAAATGAGGAGACTTTAATGATATTGGATTTAATTGACAAGGGTCAAAATCATTGTTATAACATTTAATAACCTAGTTATAATTTGAATTGTTAATACGTTATAATTATTGATATACCTTAATGGTATTAAGAGTTAACTAATGAAGCTTATGTAAAATTCTCTAGATTGATTAATAATAGTTTTGATGAATTTATTATTTATTAATGTTTGTTGAGTCTAACAAACTATTAATAAATAATAGTAAAAATAGTTTAAATAGTTATCAATTAATACGATCAGAGTTAATCTAGAAGAGGTTAGTTAATGATTGAAGTACTGTAAAAGATATTAATCAAATTGAATTGGTTAATAATTTGGAAGAGTATCAATTAACTGAATCAACGTACATAGGGAAAACTTATTTGAGATAATAATATTTGGTATTGGAGATTTATTATAACTTGTTATTATTAAAATATAAATGGGAACTTTGTTGAAGAGTGATAAATTTGGTTAGTATAGAATTATTAATAAGATTTTCAATATAGCTTGTTATTAGCAAGATTATTATTATTGAATTCTTAAGATGATCATTTGAGTATTGAATTATAGTTAACTTTCAACTTATATAATTCTAGTTAGTTATTAGTCAACTGATATTAATTGGAACATTGTTAATTACTCATTAATCAAATCAATTAATGAGAGTTAATTAGATTTAATTAATAATTAAGTTATGTAATAGAGATTTAATTGATATAATTCTTTTAACAAGATTGTAGATTATCTATATCGAAGTTGATAAGTCTTATGACTTGAATTATGACTTTAGATATTATATGGTTGTCAATGCTGATAATGATTAAATTAAAAGAATCAAACTTTAGTAATACTTAATTAAGTTTTTAATTGAAAACTAATAAGATGTAATAGGTCATGGATGGTGTACTTATGTTAATGGATTGAAATAAATAAAGTTATCTTCTTCTTATTCGAAGATTGATAATTGGTTCTTTTATAAATGAATAATGGTCCTTTGATTATGTTGAAATGTAGAAGTAACATTAAGGAAGAGTTATCCAATTAGTTCTATGAATCTTAGCAAATAAATAATATTATTTATAAGTAAATATTTATCCTTAGGTTATTCTTAGAATGTAATTCTTAATAATGGAAAGATAATGCTATCGGGGGACAAATGGGTTGACTTGTAGGTCAAATAATGAAACTTAGACACTTGAGGTATACTTGCAAACAAAAAATTGAAAACCCCTACACATTATTCAACTATGTGATTTTAGTAAACCAAAACATGTGTTTGTATCGTGTATTCTATATGCTTCTTGTTTTGGGTTTTGGGTTCACTAGTGTTGACCAGTCCTAGGCTATTACCAGAGGCTCGGGGGTTATGAGATGTGTTGGCATGTTGATCTTATTTGGTCTCGGTCCTTATAAGCCCAACCATGATAATGTCATTGTGTGCTCTATGAAATGTTTGTATTTACTGATTGTTATTGTTCATCAGTGTTTATGTGTGAAGTTGAGATGTATGTGTATGAGACACTTGAGCTAATCATTTTTGAGTCATTGATCAGTTATCCTTAGATTATTTTCTAGTCACCATGATGGGACTGAAATGTGGATTTATTTCTTGTTGATGTCATGTTGTGACATGTTTGACTCAACCATTTTGGAGTCTTCGATCATTATAATTTTTAGATATTCTTGGTTGCTTGTTGAGAACCAATGGATACTTATGATTGGCAGTGATGCCTTTAGTTGCCAACAGAGAACTATTGTGGTCATGATTTTTTATGGATGCTTTTTCCAGATGCTCATGGAGATTTTATGATTCTTATCTTGGAGATTTGATGATTCTTATTATGGATATTTGATGTTTTTATCATGGATATTTGATGATTCTTTTTATGGATTATCTTTTGGATTTTCTTTACAGTCACTTGCACAGGACTGTGGTGATTTTATAATTCCATGAGCTTAGGGTAGGTAATCTACTTATAGTGTCGAGAAGTGGCTTGCAATGGGGGCCGAGGCCCTAAGTGGCTGCTAGGGTAACTCATTGGAAGTTTTGTTAATAAGTGATAACATTTACACACTAAATGGGGATTAAATGAACTTAAAAAGGTAATTGTTGATGTTCTCGCCCATGCCTTGAGCACTTGTACAGGCTAGGATGGGAGTAGTGAGAACACATGGTTGTGACCTTACATTACGTAGTATGCCTCGTCAGTATGAGAGGATACTAGTAGCTACATGAGATCAGTATGGACCCATGGAGTTTAGCTAACTGTCAGGATAACTTATATGTGATAAATGCGATGACACTTTTCCGCTTGTATAGTAGGTTTCCTACATGTCATTGTGTGCCTCTGAGAATTAGATGTCGCTTTTGTGTGATGGAACCCTTGAGTAGTATACTTTTAGAATTCTTTGACTTATAGAGATTTATGCTTTCTGAATTGATAGCCTATTTGGGACTTGGGATTATCTCCTCAGCACAGTGGGAGTAGACCACTTAGGTTCCACGTGGTTGGGTGGTAGTGTATTTTCCACTCTTATCATTTGAGATCTGTCTAAGACACCGTGGCTGATGCTTTCTTGGTTGGTATTTATCTTCATTATGTTCTTGGATCATTATGATAGATGATATACCTTACGATAGATGTATTTACTGGTATGTTCTTTACATTGATGATTTGCATATGTTAGTTGATGATTTATTATGCTTTACTTTGCATGTTAGGAGGATATTTTTAGGAGTGACATTCCTACTATGTTAATACCGATGATCTCTTTTGTGCTTTGGAATGTTACGCATGGAGGGATGGCTAGGATCCACGATGGTCTAATGATGCTATTTATGATTGGGAGGAACCATGCACTTAGTTATTTATGTTTGTGATGTATGGTTATCTTACATAATGGATGTCTATATCTTTATGATGGTGATGTATGATGTATTGTTTATAGTTTCATTTACTTTTATTGCATCATGGATTAATATTGGATGATAATGTACTTTATTTACATGACTGCTTTATTCTTTTAAGCTTTTCATACCTTGTAACATGAACAGTGGATGATTGAGCAATCTAAAATGTAATTACAAAAAAAAGACACTTGTATGTAGTTTAAGAATGTTGGTTGTATCATTGTTATTTCATAATGATGTGATGTTAGATGAATAGTTAATTTAGATGTGATACTATGTTAAGGGATCCATGAAGAATGTAATCTATTATGTTACGATTACTTTCAGTTGAATGTTACTATTGCTTCCACGAATGTTATGAATGGTTTATCTTTCATGTTTAAAAAAAAAAAAAAAATGTTTGGTAAACTTAGTGTAATTCTTTGGATCCCTTGGCGAGGCATTACATGTAAGATCAAGGCACATCATAAAAGGCCACTACTAATAGACAAAGATGAAATTAACAAAAAGAAACCTCATGATCAAGTAGTCAATCAGTCCATAGTTCCTGCCAAGAACATTAAGTCCCAAAAGTGAAGGTTGTAGTGCCACATGTAGGAAGGATTCATCCTATAAAATTTATTTTTTCTAATTTTATTGTCACAAATATATGTTGGCAAGGGCTATGAAAAGAACAATTTCTCGAATCGTGAAGTCTCAACTAGTGATTTGTTTAAGTTTTTTTGCAATCACTACTGTGGTAAAAAGCTCTATGTAATGAGGGTAGGACAAACATTCAATAGGAAAGTGCCTTGAGGACTAGAGGTTTTTTTGGAAGATGAAAGTGAATGGATGCCTCATAGCTAAGAGGTCTTTTATTAGATGCATGAAAAGTGCAAGTCATAAATGACTTCTACACAAAGATGGGATAAAATGGGTGAACGTGGTGAAGTGAGATGAGTCTCAAAGATAATGGACCAAAAAACTTTTCTTTAGGAACTTTTTCTCTTTTTAGTCCTTTCTTCAAGAACATTTTACAAATGTTTTTGGAGTTTTCTGATTTTCTAAATTTTTTGAATTTTGTGGAACTATAACCACACTATAAAAGAACTGTAGAACTCAAGCATAAAACTTCTTGAGGTATTAGATATTTATAGGCTTAGGGAGTTAATCTCCCTCTGAAATGGCAATCTGATATGCCCTAGAACCAGATTTTTATATAATGATAAATGGAATAAGTCAATTAGCTTTCAAAATTTCCTTTCTTTTCATGGTTTTGGAGTTTCCTCATGTTATGTTGCAACACTAAGTCACTCACCTCAAAATCTTGAGCTTTGATCCTTTTGTGAAACTAGAGTTGAAGGTGATTTTGATCCACATGAAGATGGTTTATGGCATTGAGGTGTCTACTCTTGTAAGTGAGCAACTTGGTATTCTTCTTCGAACATTAGATTCTTGAGAGAGATTTGGAGGGAAGGGAGCCCAATTTTAATGGGTAAAACAACTTTAAAACCATAAACAAGGGAAAATGGAGTGGCCCCTACGGGGGTATAGTTGGAGGTGTGGTAGGCCCAAAGGGTGAGAGAAATTTGGAGTGCTAATCATGACTAGCTGCATTGACAATTTACTTTAAAATTTTCAAAATGGTTTTATTGCTGGCTTCAGCTTGATCATTGCCTTGTGGGAAGTATTTGGTAGAAAAATGTTGGGTGATTCCAAATTTCCTACATAATGTGGCAACTTCCTAAATTTTGAAAGGAGTTCCATTATTAGTCATGATGTCTTGAGGGATACCAAAATGATAGATAATGTAGTTCAAGATGAACTTTAGAACCTATTTTTTAGTGTTTAGGTTAAAGGGATAACCTCGATCCACTTTTTGAAGTACTTAGTGGTGGAAATAATATACTTGTGGCCATTTACATAATTTCATTATATCTGACCAAAAATATTGAATCCCTAGTGGGAAAAGGGCCATGGTGTGATGGTGGGTTGAAGGTCTTGGGTGGGAGCATGTATCAAATCTCCATGTTGCTGACAAGGAACATAATGTTTCACAAAATGTTAGGCATTGACCTCCATAGTCGGCCAATAGTAACCTATTTTGATGGGCTTTTTTTGCTAGCATAAGGCCACCAGAATGGGCACCAACAATTCCTTCACAAACCTCTTCTAACATCATTCTAGCTTCATTTGAAATGAGACATCAGAGGAGGGTTCCATCAAAGTGTTTTCATAAAAGTCTATCACCTAGTATAGTATATCAGAAAGTGTGACAAATGAAGGTTTTTCTTTGGATCATGAAAAGGGATATGGGGATATCTTTTGTGATGAAGATAGGAAAAAAACTCAGAGTACCATGGAGACTTAGGACCAACAATCTCACACAATGACTTTGATTCAAGTTGCTCATAAGTAGGAAGAAAAGGATTCTCAACAAGAAACTCAAACTTAGAACTATATTTAGGCATGGAGATCATGGAGGCAATGTTGGAACTAATTGAAAAGATCATGAGGGAGATTGTTGGAAATGACTAAAGAGATCATATATAAAAAGTAATGGAATTGGTGAAGAATGTTCTCACTCATTGTTTTGTCATTGATGTCAAACTTGCTACTTGTAGGAATGACAATTGCTTTGGTGATCCAAATACTATCAATTGGTTGATTGACAAGGAGGAGGCAATCAATAAGATGTAACTAGAACACCTAGAGAAAGGTTGAAGTTATGATGTTGTAATGAAGTACAAGGATCAACTAAGCCATTGATGAAAAAGTGTATTGATGACATACTCTAAGACATAGAGAATGGGCACACTGAAACATATCAAAGATGTAAGGTTTTAGCTAAGTCATTTGTAAAGCCTAACTAAGTTCATTAGAGAGAGAGAGAGCCAAGCAAGCAAGTTAGTGCCGAACAGATTCCTAGTTAAAGCCGAGCAAGTTCAACTTCAGATGCCGAGTGATATTCAAGTGCCGAGTCAAGACAACAAGTGCCAAGTGAATGTCAGATGCCAAGTAAATATCAGATGTCGAGTGATCTTTAGATGCTGAGTAAAGATCAGATGTCAAGTGAAGATCAGGTGTCAAGAAAATACAAGTGTCGAGTAACACAGAGATGCCGAGTATCAGTAAACCAATAGTGTCAAGTTGTTGCATTACTTCAAAGATCGAAGATTCAAGCTGACAAGGTTGTTATCTTGAATTCTATGAATCAAATAGAAGACAAGAGTGATGAGCTAGTGGTACTGAACATCATGTAGAACATTTTTGAAGAATACAACTAGACTCTAGATGAAGTTTCTAGATAAGAGAAAAATATGGGGTAGATACATTGTATCTTACCTAATCCATTTGAAACCCTAAAGTTGGAGAGGGAGAATCAAGCGGCAAAAGAAATCCAGATTTCTATTCAAGGAGTCATAAGGTTACGAAAAAAAGAGAGAAGAGGTCAAGCATGAAAGCATAAAGTGCTGAAGGAGATGCTAAGGAGTAAGAAAGAACAGTTACTTTGCTTCAATAGATGACCACAAATATGGTTGCATTGGTATGATGAGTAAGAAGACTTAAAAAGACAAAGCTTGAGATGACAAGTTGTCAGAGCTGAAGTGATTAAAGCCAAGCAAAAGGACTGAACTGAAGCGTGATCTAAAATCTGCAAGATATGTTGTAATTTTTACTAGATCAAAAAGTCATTATTGTTAATCTCTAGCAATTGTAACAGATAATTTAAATCCTATGGATTTAGGTTGGTTTAATAGCCATGTTGTAAATCCTTTAATAGGGTGACATTCCAAGTGAATGTTCTAAAGTCCTTTGACTAGGCCCATTACTAATAGTATGGTAAAATCCTCTAACAAGGTCACATTTAACAATGTGTTGTAAGCCTTTAACAGGGAAGACCTTTAATAGGGCATCACTTTAGAAGAGTGAAAATCAAGTAGCATGTTACTAGTGGTTTTTCCCAAATTGGGTTTCCATGTAAATCACTGTGTCATGTGTTGATCTTGCATGTTTTATCTCTACATATTTATTTATTGTGATTTGCTAAGGATGATTGATTTAAGCTTGGATGGATGAAAAGTTTATGGATTCACTATAATTTGTGAAAAAGTATTATTAGGGCATTTAGACCTTGAATAACTTATTCACCCCCCCCCCCCCCCCCCCCTCCCTCAGTTATTCTAAAGAATTCTAACAGGCAATGGTGGCCATAACATCTACTACTTTGTTATTAGTCCTTAGTATCTACTAAAAGACTATCTCAATGTGCTGCAATGGTAGAGAAGAGAAATGCTATAGTAGGCAACATTGTTGAAAATGTAATAGGGAATTTAATGTTATGTTTTAAATGCTTTTAGTTTTTGAAGTTTGTAATAACGTCCTACATGTGGTAGCATACCTAGAGTAGCAGTTCGATAAGCTCTCCAGATATAGCCTCCTAGGACTAGGTGTGTGGATCTTAAATTAAAATAGTTTTTTTTAGTTCGTAGGTGGAGTGTTTAATGATTTTTAGAATCCAATAATAGGTAGAAGGAAGTTTTTGAAATATTCCTAACTTAGAAAATGACTGTCTAATATTGCTAGAAAAAACATTTCAGATTCTTATCCTTTTTTTGGATAGAAGACATTCTTCTTTTCTAAATAAGAAGAAAACGTTTCACATCCTTTAATTAGGAAAAAAAGTCAGTTTTAAAATGAAAGCCAGTCAGCTATGTAGAAAATGAATCGAATTTGGAGAGATATGAAATGTTTTTTTTATTTTGTCTTTGTGCAAGTTTTTGATGGTCTGAGTTTTGAACAGATTTTTCTTATCTTCTCACTGGAAACAAGTTTATAGTTTGCAGAAGATTAAAACGTTTTAGTTTTGGGTCGAATTTGGTATGTTTGCAAAAAATTAGTCTCAGTGCGTAGGTAATATCTCCCAAATGCACTATTGGCTTTTTATGAGCTTTGGATATGTTATTATAGGCCTAATTACGCCCATCTTCACTAGAGAGATTGAAGAGTTTTGATCTGGTTCAAAAGTTATACATGTCTGTTCACAGGTCTATCTAGAGATAGCAAGAAACAATGTTTTGCAGAAAAATGTACTCTGATGCGGGGTCAATATCTTGGATTTAAACCATTGGATTTCTCTCAAATTTTTATAATTTTTTTGAAACCTAGTTAAAAAAAAATATCAACTGTTGGATTGAGAAAATATTGTCTGGTTCAAAAGTTATACATGTCTGTTCACGGGTCTATCTAGAGACAGCAAGACGCAATGTTTTGCAAAACAATTTACTCTGATGCGGGGTGAATATCTCAAGTTTGAACCATTGGATTTCTCTCAAATTTTTATATGTTGTTTGAAACCTAGTTATGAAAAATATCAATGGTTGGATTGAGTAAATATTTTTTGGTTAGAAAGTTATTCATGTCTGAGTGCAGTTCTATCCGGAGGCAGCAAGAAGGAATTTTTGGGGGGATTTATTTTCAAAGTTTTGAATCTAGTGGATGGTTATAGGAGTCTTATGAGTTGAGTCTAAGGTATCTCTGGTTGTGTTTTCATAATAATAATAATGATAAGAACAGTTGGTTCAAATCACAATGGGTGGTTATAATATATCGTGTGTGATCCTGAAGGTTGTAGATTCCCCTTGAAGCAACTTAGTTGAGTGACTGATTCCTCTTGAGTTTTCCAAGGTGTGGCTCTGCATCATTTTTGGTATCAGAGCATAGTAAAAGATCTGGGTAAAGAAAATTGTTGTTTGTGAAAGATTGAGAGAAGAGCCTGAGAAGAAGTCTAGGAGACTAGATAAGAAGAAAATAACCTAGCTGAGGAATGATGGGACAAGAAGAAGCAGCTTTATTGTATCTTTTTAGAAGGTATCGACAGAGAAAGGATTCTAAATAGAAGGAGATAGAGGAAAAGAAGAAAAGAGAGAAAGAAGAAAGGAGAAAACAAAGAGAAGAGCTAAGCAAGATAGAAGAGGAGATAAACAATTTGAGAAGGAGACTTGAGGAGAATGACGCTAAGTTGAAAGAGAATAAAGCTAAGTTGAAAGAAGTGCAGCAAGAACACAAAGTGCAGCAACAAGAAGTGCAGTAAGTAACTATTGGTGAGAGCAGTAATGAGACAAGTCATATGGAATTTGAGTGTGAATAATTTTTGGTTGGAACAGTAACATGTCCTTTGAAAATAGAGAATAGTACAATGTTGGAAGGTACTCCTACAGAAAAGATTTTGGAGGCAACTGATGAAGCCTTAAATATGCATAATGAAGAAAAATGTCAAGAGGAATGGCATGAAGATGAAGCTAAGGAATGTGTAACAACAAGTTCTAAAAAAGAATCTGATTTATGGGAAAAATTTGCAGCCATTGTGGGAGAATGGAAAAGGCATGGCAGTAGTACAGAAACTCAGCTTGAAGAAGAAAGGAAAGAGTGCAATACTGTTATTGTTCTTGAGAAAAGTTGTAATAAGAAAGAGATATTTGAAAGTAAGATTACTACAGAAGATCAAGATGATGATAAATGTTTAATAAAAGAAGAAGAGATAAATACGATTCTTAAGATTCAAGATGTGAAACTGGTTGATAGTCAAGAAGTAGATAAGTTTATGGTTACTATTGATGAAGATAGATATGATGCACATTACATGGTGTATAAGGAAGCTCATATTCAAAAAAAGAACTCAAATAATCTTAATGCTGATGATATGCTTTCTTCTAATAATATTTATATAGGGATGCAGATTTCATGTATAGTGAATCATGCTGGAGAATTTTCTGTGACATTTACAGCATTAAAGAATCAAAGCTACAAGGTGGAGAAGTTGGATATTATTTTTGTTTTTCTTGTAGATATGCTCATACTAGTTCAAAGAAATTAGAAAGTTTGAAAGAAGAATGAGATTCATTTCTACAACACATCATCTCAAGAGGACTTGAGATTCATTCTACAGGGGAGTATGCTGCAGTGGTAGAGAAGAGAAACGCTATAGGAGGCAACATTGTTGAAAATGTAATAGGGAATTTAATGTTATGTTTTAAATTCTTTTAGTTTTTGAAGTTTGTAATAACGTCCTACATGTGGTGGCATACCTAGAGTAGTAGTTCAATAAGCTCTCCAGATATAGCCACCTAGGACTAGGTGTGCAGATCTTAAATGAGAATAATTTTTTTAGTTCGTAGGTGGAGTGTTTAATGATTTTTAGAATCCAATAATAGGTAGTAGGCATTTTTTGAAATATTCCTGACTTAGAAAATGACTATCTAATATTGGTAGAAAAAATGTTTCAGATTCTTATCCTTTTTTATGGATAGAAGACGTTCTTCTTTTCTAAATAAGAAGAAAACGTTTCACATCCTTTAATTAGGAAAAGAAAGTCAGTTTTAAAATGAAAGCCAGACAGCTATGTAGAAAACGAATCAAATTTGGAGAGATATGAAATGTTTTTTTTATTTTGTCTTTGTGCAAGTTTTCGATGGTCTAAGTTTTGAACGGATTTTTCTTATCTTCTCACTGGAAACAAGTTGATAGTTTGCAGAAGATTAAAAAGTTTTAGTTTTGGGTCGAATTTGGTATGTTTGCAAAAAATTAGTCTCAGTTCATGGGTAATATCTCCCAAATTCATTGTTGGATTTTCATGAGCTTTGGATATGTTATTATAGGCCTAATTATGCCCATCTTCACTAGAGCGATTGAAGAGTTTTGATCTGGTTCAAAAGTTATACATGTCTATTCACAGGTCTATCTAGAGATAGCAAGAAGCAATGTTTTGCATAAAAATGTACACTGATGCGGGGTCAATATCTCGGATTTAAAATGTTGGATTTCTCTCAAATTTTTATAGGTTTTTTGAAATCTAGTTACACAAAATATCAACAATTGGATTGAAAAAATATTGTCCGGTTCAAAAGTTATACATGTCTATTCACGGGTCTATCTAGAGACAGCAAGAAGAAATGTTTTGCAGAAAAATGTACTCTGATGTGGGGTCAATATCTCAAGTTTGAATCATTTCATTTCTCTCAAATTTTTATATGTTGTTTGAAACCTAGTTACGCAAAATATCAATGGTTGGATTGAGTAAATATTTTTTGGTTTGAAAGTTATTCATGTCTGAGTGCAGGTCTATCCGGAGGCAGCAAGAAGAAATTTTTGGGGGGATTTATTTTCAAAGTTTAGAATCTAGTGGATGGTTATAGGAGTCTTATGAGTTGAGTCTAAGGTATCTCTAGTTGTGTTTTCATAATAATAATGATAAGAACAGTTGGTTCAAATCACAATGGGTGGTTGTAATATATCGTGTGTGATCCTGAAGGTTGTAGATGCCCCTTGAAGCAACTCAGTTAAGTGACTGATTCCTCCTGAGTTTTCCAAGGTGTGGCTCTGCATCACAAAGAAGTATTGTTTAAGATCTTCAACTATTTGACAATATGGCAACACATTTTCATCCTTTGTTTGGTATTCACCTGTGAGTTGCCTAATGACCAATTGGGAGTCTCCAAAGACAAGTAGGCTCTTAATGTTCCAATTGATAGCTTGATAGAGCTATGTTACTAATCCTTCATACTCAAATACATTGTTTGTGCAAGGGAAAGAGATTTTATAAGACTTAGAAATAAGGTCTCCTTATGGTGTAACAAACAAAATTCTTGCCCCTAGTCCCTTTTGTTTGAAGGAACCATCAAAATATAGTTTCCATTGTGTACTAGGGGTAAAAATTGTAATTGTATCATCTAGAAAATCTACTATTATAGGATGGTGTCCTTGAAGAGGAGCTTCATCAAGTTGGTCTATAATGACTTGTCCCTTAATGGCCTTGTGATCTTTATAGAAAATGTTGAATTCACTTAAGATCAAAACCCATTTTGCAACACAACTAGTGAGGGAAGCTTTTGATAGAAAATTCTTGAGGGGATCTATCTTGGCAAAGAGATGTGTAGTATGATAAATATTATAATGAAGTATTTTTTGCATGCAAAATACTATTGCCAAATAATTTCACTCAATAGTAGTGTAGTTCAACTCATAGCCAACTAATGTTCAACTAAGATAGTAGATACATTACCTTTGTCATGTAGTTGTGCTAAGAGAGCACATAGGGAAACTGAAGTGGAAAAAATGTAGAGAATCAATAGTTGTCCTACAATTGGAGGGACTAGAACTAGTGGATTAGCCAAGTATAGTTTAACTTTCTCAAATTCTTTTTGACATAGGCAATCCCATTGAAACTTGGTGTCTTTTTGAAGCAAGTGTTGAAGGGGATAAACTTTATCTGCTAACTAAGACACAAACCTTCTAATGGACTGTAATCACCCTTGAAAGCTATAGAGTTGTTTCAATGTAGTAGGTGGAGACATTTCCATGATGGATTTCACTTTGGCAAGATCTACCTCAATACCTCTTCTTGAACCTATGTAACCTAACAACTTTCCTACTTAGACCCCAAAAACACACTTCTTTAGATTAAGGCACACTTTGTATTTCTCCAATCTTTCAAAGATGATGGTAAGTACAATAATGAGGGAATCACATCTCTTGGATTTCCCTAGAATGTCATCAACATAGTCCTCCATTATTACATGTAGAAGATTGTAGTCATTGCATGCATATATGTGGTGCTAGAATTTTTCAAGCCAAAAGGCATGACTTGGTAACAAAAGGTTCCCCATGAGGTAGTAAATGCCATTTTATTTTGATCTAATTGTAACCAAAGAAACCATCCATTAAAGACAACATTTCATGTCCTATAGTCAAATCCACTATGATGTTTATGTTAGGAAGTGAAAAATCATCCTTAGGACATGCAAGATTTAAATCTCAAAATTTTGAACAAATGTGGATACCCCCAGATGCTTTACCTACAAGAACAATGTAGGAAACCCACTCAGGATAATCAATAGGTTAGATGAATTTTTCCTCTAGCATTTTTTGCAATTTTTCTTTGACCAAAAGTGCTACCTTAGGATGCATCTTGTGTAACTTTTTCTTCATAGGTTTAATCTTTGGATCTACTGCTAAGTGATGCACAACCAAACCTATTTCTAAAATAGGCATGTCTTTGTATGTCCATTTAAAATTGATTTTTCCTTTTTGTATGAAATTAGTCATCAATTTTTGTTCTTCAAGACCTAGGGTAGAAGCAATCTAGGTGATTTGTGGATTATCTACCATGGCCAAGTTAACTATAATTGTATCTCCATTCAATATAGATTACTTTTCTAGTGGCAAAGATCTTAATGGCAGGTCAATTTGTCCCTCTTTTGGAACCTCTAGGAGGTTTTCACTAGAAGATGTATCCTTTTTTGTCTTTTTCTTCATCAAAAAGTGCTCCAAAAGAGTTTTTACTAGAGGATGTTTTTTTCTATTTTTAAGAGAGTTGACTTGGCTAATGAAGTAGGCTTCCTCATTATTGTATATGTGAAATGTGGGCTCACATCCTCACACACACTTCAACATGGTCATTATCTGAAAGATCATCCTGAAACGAATACAAGATTATTCATCCGAGTAATCCAATAGTTTGACCTATTTCCTTCTAACTAGAAGGATTTTGTCTTTACTCTTAGATTGAGAAGCGGGCAACCAAACCTTTTAGTATGAAGGATTTATGTAGCTATATGAAAATGTAATTAATCTAGATGAAATGTAATTCTAATATAATAATAGGAAAAGAAAATTAAGCTATATGAGTGTATTTTAGTTTTAGATGATATTTAATGCTAAGCAATTATGAAAGCTATGCAAGTATTAAGGAATTAAGTATTTATTTCGATAGTAATTTGATGCAATTAAATTACCATCCCCAAAATGAGGAATTAAAAGCCTCTTAAATAGAATTCTTGAAATCAACCAATGATTGAGATCAATTGAAATGGATGGCCAAGATCGAAGTTGAGATTTAGTCAGGATAGAAGATTCCTAGTGTAGGTGAGGTTAACTAACTCAGATCTTGAGTAAAATGAAGAGTTAACTGAAATTCACTTGAGTGTGAGAATAAGTTGATTAAGTCAATTCCAATTTGAGAGATAGATCACTTAGAATTCCCATTCCTAAAATAAAGAAATTATCTCATTAAATTAAATATGTTTAATTCCTTCACACATTAGCTTAAAGAAGTAATTGAATTAAATTAAAGTATGAACACTTACAGTTAAATCAAATTTAATCAATAGGTTTAATGTAGCTGATTTGAGTCGATACATAGGAATTTAATGGAGAATGTGATTAATGAAGATTAGGGTTTTCTACATCTTGCAATTAGGTCAAGTAGTGATAACCAGAATAAGAATTGCCTAGTAAAACAAGACTTAGGGTTGATCAAGATAGACTAGAATTGGTTTACATAGAAATGTGTCAATTTTGGGGTATTGCATTTTCCATCTTTGAATGAATGTGTGAGCAATATGTTTAATTCAAAAAAATCAAAAGTATGATGCAAAGATCAAGAAACAAGATTAGTTTTGAAATTGATTATATGGAGACCAATTGGTAAGCTTTTAAAGCTTATCTCCATAATGAAGTTAAACCTTAGGGAATCTAGATAGAACACTTAGATGTCAAGATTCATAAGCTTTTAAATATTATCTCTAAAACAAAGCTTAACCTTAAAGGATCCAGATAGAACACCTAGATACCTAGATTGATAAGCTTTTAAAGATTATCTCCAAAATGGAGCTTAACCTTAAGGGATCTAGATAGAGCACCTAGATACCTAGATTGATAAGCTTTTAAAGAGTATCTCCAGAATATAACTTAATCTTAAGGGATCTAGATAGAACACCTAGATACATAAATTGATAAGCTTTTAAAGATTATCTCCAAAATGGAGCTTAACCTTAAGGAATCTAGATAGAACATCTAGATACCTATATTTAAAAGAGATTAAAAAATGTATCATGAGTCATAGAATCATCTCCAGAATGAGGCTTGATTCTTAGGATTTGGGGTTTAGACTATCTTGATACCTGTCCATCAAACTCTGATAAGGATAGCTATAAGATATGATCAACTGATCAAAATATGAGACATATGAAATAGATATCAAATAGAAAGGGGACAAGATGCGCTGAGTGATGAGGACATGAGTTTCAGATTGAGTTAAAATCTAGATTAAATGATGTAAACATCTAACCCCCTTAGGAGAGAATTTGAAAGATGACACACTAGAAATACAATGTAGAATAGTATATTTAAAGATACTGAAGAAATGTAAGGTTCAGAAGAATATAGAAGAAATTAGAAGGATCTAAAGAAAATTTGGAGTCAATTTGAAGTGATTTCAAGGTCTAAATGGCCAAGTTTGACTAGAGTTTTGACCATAGTTGACTTGAGTTGAATTTTTCCAAAGGTTTGGAAAAATTTGAAGAAAATTGTGATTTGAAAAGATTCCAAGAGTCATGAAGTATCAAAAAAATTGGACTAAACAAGCATTCGATCAAGTTGATCCCAGAATTTTAAAATGTGTTTTTGAGCTGCTTAAGCTTGTTAGATTTTAAATTTGATCCCAAAAATGGATTCAGAGTGGTCAAATTAGCCAAGTGGTGATTAATCAATTGTTTGTGTAGTCATGAAGAAACACAATAATTTGAAGAAGCCAAAAATCCCTCATCATAAAGGATGGAAGTAAATCTGCAATCAAGTCATGTGCTTATACAATACAACCCTATGCTAGATGCAACCTAAAACTAGATGCAACCCTAGGTCTAGTTACCAAGCTTTGATAATTATCATCATAGAGTGTATAGAAAAACCCCATATGTCATAAAATTTCCACTAATGTTGCAATCACGGAAATATGAATGGGAACTATGTTCTAATTTTGTTGGGATTAAATGTAAGAATTTGAGGCACAAAATGACTAGAACATTTGTCCCTTTTAATGTAGCAATTAAACATACGCATCAAAGCATAAATGCTAGGATGACTAGAATGTTTCTTGCATTTAAACACACCAAATACATGAGAGATCCTTCTTATGCTAAGTAATCAGTAAGTATTCTATCCATAATGACCCTTGCATTAATAACCTAGAACAAAAGTGTGCTATGTATACTTGTAGTGACCAATACATTCACCTATCAAGGAAAGTATTAGTATTTACTATAGCATAAAGAGTTCACTCCAACAAGCAAGGAAAAGAGCCAACCTCAATGAAGATTATATATAAAAGGAGTAGAGGTATACATGACCATCCAATACAAGATGGAGGCTCTTATAATGGATACCCCATTTATATGGATGTATCAAATCATTGGAACTAAACCAAAAATAGAAAGCCAAGAAAATATCATGCCCCCAGTCCTCGCTTCTTTGGTTGAAAGAGACATCATCAAGTTTCTCAAAGAGACATAATAAAGAGAAAGAAAAAAAAACAAAGAAAAGCTTGACATATCAAAACAAGGTTATCATTTTGAGTTCAGTTTTTATGTTGTAGGATTGATGTCAAGTGTCAATGTCTAGAATATAGATGAAAGAGATCTCTTCAGTAGGATGACAATAGTAGATAGACACAGTTAGAAAAACTAGTGAATGAAGTCAAAGAGGAAGCTTTAGTAAGAAGAACCTTAGTAGGAAATTGAGTGATGGTAGATAGATATAGTTAGGAAAAATTGGTGACTAATGCGAGAGGGATCTCAAAAGTAACACTAACAATAGTAGGCAGACATAGTTAGAATAGTTGGTGACTAACGCAAGAGATTGTTCATGAGAGGAATTTCAAAAGTGACATTAGTGACAATAGGCAGACATAGTTAGAACAACTGGTTAGTATCTCAAGAGATTCCTATGACACTATAGGGTGTTACCCTCGATTTATAACAAGATTCAAGCCATGGATACATGAGAAAAAGAAACAAACTAAAGTAGGAAAACAACTGTACAAGAAGCTAGAAGATGCATTTTGAGATATGGGATTTTGAAACAAGAGGTGCCTGTTTACTAGGTTTTCACCTTCTTGGTTGAGATTCTATTTTTATTGGTACTACCAAGGCACCTCTTGCTAGGTTTTTGAAAAGACAATGATTTTTTCCAAGACTTTTTGCAATTTAAAAAAAAAATTTTAAAGAAAATTTTCAAAATTTTAGATCTTTTTCAGAGTTTACTAGCTCTCAAGTAGGATCATATCATTTTGTTCCAGTATCTAGCAAGGTGTAGGATGAGATGTAGTAGCAAGCTAGTGGATAAGTAGAGATGGATAGGCAAGGAGTATGAAGCAGTGAATGTTATCCCCAAGGAAAGTCTTCACAAGATTATCCAAGCTAGGGAAAAATGATATAGCAATATAAGCTCATGGTGTAGTGAAGGATATCATGTAAGATATTGACATGATTTCATGAAATGTAGGTAAGCCAAGAGAATGGACATGTCAAGAGTTTGCTAAGAACTTGGTTTTCTTCTCTCTTTCATTGGTCAAGACCAAAGGGTTAATTGAATAGGATAGAAAAGTTTGTTATGGATGTTATGAGTGAATGAATTTGGGAATGAGGACATTTGAAGGATAAGCAAGATCATGATAGGATTTCATGGATGGAAGAATTATGCATGACACCTATTTACCAAGTTTTCATCATGGTAATTATCCAAGGTGCCACAAAAAGTGCCTTTCACCATAGGATGCATTTATTTTTCTTTTACTTTTGCTGCCAAGGTGCCACAAGAAGTGGTTTTTGCCAAGGCACTTTTTCATTTTTTTCATTTTTTTTTTAAATTTAAATTTTTAGAAAGAGCTCAAGCTTTCTCAAGTTAGATAGCATGCTTATAAGAAAGATAATTAATGATAAGCCAAGGCCATAGCAAGGTATGCTCAAAGATGTTGATAAGGTAATAGAAGGAAAATGATAGTATAATAAGTAGGCGTATGGTTTAGAGGATTTCATGAGCATGGATTAGATATTAGGAAAGATCAACATTGACACACACCCTAAAGGGTGATGGAATGATGGGGAAATCATGGACAAAATAGATAGGCTTAGATATATGAGGTATCAGAGCCATTTTGTAGAAAGGTGGAGTAGAAGCTTTTGAAACCTTTTTAGGAAGATGTTGGGAAGAAGATGGAATGGAAGCCTTTGGACTCTTGAATGTCAACTTTGATTTGTTTTCAATATTCAAGTCCTTCAAAAGAGGCATGGGAATCCATATATCTTTTGGTTTTTCATTAGATTCTTTAGAATGCATTTCTTCAATAATAGATTTAAGAACCCACACTTTATTTGATTGAGCTCTTTGAATAGTGGACCTTTGTGGTCTCTATTGCATATTTTCCTTCTTAATATTCACATGTCAATTAGAGGGGACATAGTGACCTTTTTAAGATGGATTCATGGACTTGTGTTTGAGTTGATCATCCAAATTTCTTCCAAAGGACTTGGAACTTGTGGATGAATGAGGCCAATATGACTGGTTTAGATGGAAAGGTGAATGTGAAGAGTTCAACTATATGTATCTTTGTTGATCTTGGGGTAGGGTAGGAGGAATGCGTAATGAGTTGAGAGTGGAAATCAGAGATAGAGGAGTATAAGGTCCCAATATGGATGGAAGATTTGAAGGTTTTAGCTTAGATGGATAGGGACCAAGAATAGATTTAGCAGATCTAAATGTACCATGAGTAGGGATATCAACATCTTTAGAGTGAGAAACATGACCAAAACCATCAATAGATTTATGAGTAATTGTTATAAGAGAAATACCTTTGATAGGATTATTTAAAGTTTGGGCATAATTTTGAAGTGAATGTAGTGAGGTAGAACAAGAGGCTAAAGGAACAGTTTTCTCTTCAAAAGGAATTTTACATAGCATAGGAAAAGTATCCTTCTCTTGGTCTTTAATAATATCCTTAGGGATGATGGAAGAAATATCTTGATCTTTCTTAGTAGAGGTGCATGAGATGGGAGATGGAGGACTATGTGGCTCTTGAGATGGAGGCACAAGATTTTGAAAGATTTAAAAGGAATGAAGGAATCTTGGTCTTGATCAACACTTTTTTCTTCATCATTTAAGTAGTCCTCTTGACATGAAATGAATTTTGAGTATGAGGGAGTATCTGAATCTGTATTCGAATCTATTTTTTGAGTTTTCATAATAAGCTCTTGAAGTTCAAAAGAAAAATTACTTCGAGTGGAATTCATAGGCATAGCAGGGTATGAAGACGTATGATCTATGAAGGTAGTGAAAAGACTTGTAGCCCAATATTTGTTGGCTTGAGTTTCTTTGAAGGAAATCCTTGAGGGTACACATAGTGAATAGGGGGAGTAGCGAGTTCTTTTTTTGGTGAATATGTGTTAAAAATCTTAGATGCTTTAGAAGGTGATGGCATGTTGGAAGAAGTAGAAGTTGCATTTGAACCATTACTAGACTTGGTTTCATGATGTTGATCATTCTCAAGAGTAGAATCTCTAGTAGATGAGAGTTTAGATTTTTTAATTATGCCATTATCAAAGAGATCTTGGATTTTTTTTCTCAACTCCTTACAATGTGAAGTTTTATGTAAATTATGTCTATGATAGGCATAATAGTTATTCATAAAGGAAACTCCTGCCAAAGTAACCTTAGGTAGAATAATGAGTTTTTCTTCAAGAAGCTCTTCCAAGGTCAATTCATAAGATTACCCCAAAGGTGTGAAATCACACTTTGGTTTAAATTCCTAAGGTTTGTTTTCAAAGATACCTTTAGATTTCATTGGTACACTACTTTCTAAGGGTTTGGTTTCAACATCATAAGAATTTGATGGCTCATTGTCATTAGAGGAACTAGAATAACCATGCAAGGAGCAAGTGTTTGATGATGTTTTTGTTGACATATCAGTTAGGTTTGTTATTAGTGATAGAAACTTATTCAGATTCTATATAGATACTGAGATCATTGAATAGTCTATGGTGTTTTCCATGTAATTCAGTAGCCACTGAGCTCTATAGTTGCTACTGAGTCTTTTGGACTAATCTCAGTGGCTATCGAGCAGATTTAGTTATTGTGAAATCTACTAGTTCAAACCAAGTATTTCAATATTCACCATGTTTATCAATGGTTACTGAGCATTGCAATCTCTATCAAGTTTGTAGTTCAAGTGATGCAAAGCCAATGTTAACCAAGCTAATTTATGACAACCAAGTGATTCAGTGTTTTTTGAGTTGCACAATATCTACTGAGTCACTAGTGTAGACTGAGTTCAAGACTACTTGAAAGTGATCAGTATGGACCAAGCTTCTACGTCTACTAAGAGGATGATGATGCCAAGCAGTGATAGTGAATGCTGAGTATTAGAACCTCGCCAAGTTAGTCTTCAAAACCCAAGTATCTTCATGTGGGAAAACTATGTAATATTTGTGTTAACTTGTGTCATGGCCGACTTTGTAATTTTGCAATTTGGATTGGTATATATATGTAATATATTGTGTCATATCCAATGCAAGGATGAGAATGTGAATGTGTGAGCATATGTAATGTAATGTGGGTGTGAAAAGTTCAAGTTATGTATGCAGCAAATAAAGAATTATAAAGGCCATATTAGTATAAGAAGAAAACGAGACATATCTATAACAAAAAGGTGATCAGTACACTAAGGAATCTCTATCAACAAACTCAATTAGAAGTCAAAGATCTACTACTTCATCCTAATAGGTGAACTAGTCAAAATCCTTTAACAAGATAGACCTAACAATCTTTTATAAATCTCTTTACTTAGTGCATACCTCATTGTATGTTTGTAAATCCTCTCACAAGGTGGACCTAGAAATTCTATTTTCTCCTAATAGGGCAGATCATCATAAGTGATCAATGTAAGCCTTAATAAGAAAACTTTATGCTATAGTACTAAAGTTTGTGGGTATCATTCCCACCTGAGTTTTACTTTCTATTTGAAAGATTTTTGGGTCACCAAATCTTTATGTTCAAGTGTTGTGAATGCTTTCATGTTTTCAGTTTCTCATGCATACAATTAGATTAGATGAGATGAATTAAATGCTAATTGATTTATTGGATTAAGAATTGAAATTGTTAAAGTTTTGGAAGTTACTGATTGACCCCTCCCCTCTCACTAACTTAGTATAGTCTTAAATATTTCTAACAGTGTTTTCCCCTTCTTTTAGTCTTTTAATTTTAGCACTTATTGTTTCAATTTGTTTCTTCATATTTGTAAGTAGAATCCCTTCTTCTTCACTAGGAATGTTAGAATGAGTGTATTTATTGCTAGCCATTTTGATGTACTATATTTTATTAGTGACAACCAAGTTTTGGAACATAAGCCTGTTGTAGACAGAGGAATAGTATAATGTTTACAGCCACAGACAATGACAAAAAGCAAAAGCCTAGACAAGAACCACATAAGAATGTAGCCTTAAAGTAAGATAAGAGTGTTTTATACTTGGGTATGAGTCATATGAGTAATGGCTATAATAGCCAAGAATTTTGAGTATTGTGACACAAAGTATGATGAGCACAAAAGGATAGAATAAGATAAACAAGTGAGGAGACTAGTTCATGGGTAGATCATAAGTTTTCAACTAAGAAAGAGATCACTATTTGGCACTATTTACAATTAGAGAGGGGTAAACTATTGTAGGTACTAGATAAGACTTAGAGCACAAATAGCTCTAATAGATAGATTTAGGACAAGATCTTGCATGAATATTCTCAAGGAACTACTTGAGAAAGTGAAATCAAGCAAGCAAAGACTCAAAACAACAATTTTGGACCAGGTTTCTTGCACAAGTACTCATACAAGGCCATGTGAGGATGTGCTAGACTTACAAGAAAATAGGATTTTGACAAAAAGGATAGAGTTTGCAAGATCTCATACAAGAGATTTGTATAGAACCAGGTGAGGACATGGATAAAGCCACATGATGAAGTGCTAGCTAAAAGGTACTCATGCAAAATTTTGAAAAACTAGGCACAAAAATAGAGACCAGACTGATAACTAAGATTGAATCTAAAGAGATTTTACAATTTTTATACTTATCTAATAGATTGTTGGTTGTTTTGACAGATTTTAAATGGACAACAAGATAGTTTTCAAGTTTTTTTGAGAAAGATAGTTGTTTATCAAAAAGGCATGAGAAGTAAGAAATAGTCACAAACAATCCAATTGAGGACAAAGTAGCTTAGAGGGACAGGGGAGTCTTGAATTTCAATTTGTTTGATAGGTTTGAAAAGGTTTAAGAATCAATAATAAACAATCTTTTATCCTTATAACCAAAAATGGTAGAGGAAGCAAAACCTTTGTCCCACAACTTATGTGCATGTGTTCACCTCACACATCTATGTCACCCTACTAGAGGGCACCCATGTTTTTGGTATATTCTAGGGGCTCAATAACATATATTCTTAATGAACACCCTTGTGATAGGTGTCAAGCATGTATACCACCTTCCAATACCTAGGTACATGCCTATGGTGAGTTCTATAGGAGAGATTCTTCCACCTCCTTGCACAAAGATTATGCCCCCTTTAGAAGGTGAATCGGGTAGTGACTAACTAAAAGGTTTTTACTTAACTTTCATTCACTAACTCCTAGTGGCTTTGCAAGTGAAGTTGAGGCCAATAGCCCACACAAAATTTTATAAGCGCACACACTTGACTAGCAAGACTAGGGCTGGCACTGGCAAGTGTAGTTTATAGAGCTTCTTCTAGATATGTGATATTAGAATGAAGAAGAGGAAATTAATATGTCTTTGGAGTCTTTCTCTCTACAAAGCTTCTTTATTATAGTGATTTGGAATCTCTAACAAAAGGAGTGTACTCACTTGGGTCATTCCTAGAGGTTGGATCACTCTGACAATCCCTCTAAGGGTTGACTTAGATTGGTGGTTTAGATCTAAGGGTCCAAGTTTCTAATTTTCCCTAAGGGGAAAGAACATACTCCTCTACCTGGTCACCTCACCCAAACACACAAGACATGTTAATCACCAAGTTAGATTAATCAATCCAGACTTTTCCTTTCTCAAGAATTTGATTCCTTAAAAGGAAATCATCATCCCTTCATAGAAGAGGACTCATACTAGAGAACCACTAACTTTCTTGATTCCCTCAAATGCCATCTTTTAGAGGCTTCTAGGTTTTTGATTTACCCTTGGGAATGACTTCCAAGTGGTAAAGAGCATACTCCCATATTCCCCTATTTTTCACCCTACAAAGTTCACAATCCCTAATTATACTATGTATGAAAAAGAAAAAGATGACATGACATTTTGAGTGGGTTTAAAATTGGTTTTCAACATGCATTTCTTTGGCAAGCATCCTCCAATCACATAGTTAGTACATGTTTGAAGTGTTTAGATAAAAGAATCTTCATCAAAACATCTTGCAAATCACTATTATGTTGCAAAAAATCAGAAATCTAAAATAAAATACTTTAGAGAAAACTGTTAGCCAAACATAATGATAAAAAAATTGAATCTTGGAAAATCGTATTTTGCATGTGCTATTGCAAAATTTTGTGTGAAATCCTACATAGGCCCACATGAGAAAATGTTGTGCACCACACAAGAAAACACATAATTATACACTTTTTCACGCGAGGAAGTGCAATGAAAGGTGCAAAATTTTTAGTTCTTTACACAAAAATGAGATTTCTCACATGAAAATCTAGAAATCTGTACAAATGAATGTGACAAAATCATGAAAAAAATATAAAAGAAAGTAGATGAGGCTAGAAAAATTGATTTCTCAGCCCCATAGTGGGTGCCAAAAATTTATATACAAAATGTTGGCCTTAGATCCTCATACACACTTCAACACAATCATTATCTAAGAGATCATCGTAGAATGAATATGAGATTATTCATCTTAGTAATTTGATAGTTCAACCTATTGCCTTCTAACTAGAAGGATTTTTCCTTTGCACTAAAATGAAGAAGTGGACAACTAGACCTTTTAGTATGAAGAATTTATGTAGCTATATGAAAGTGCAATTAATCTAGATGAAATGCAATTCTAATCTAATAACAGGAAAAATAAATTAAGCTATATGAGTGAATTTTAATTTAGATGATATTTAATGCTAAGAAATTATGAAAGTTATGAAAGTATTGAGTAATTGAGAATTTATTTTGAGAGCAATTTGATATAATTCAATTCCCATCCCTGGAATGAGGAATTAGAATCCTCTTAAATATAATTCCCAAAATTAACCAACAACCAAGATCAATTGAAATGGATGGCCATGATTGAAGCTAAGATTTAATCAAGATGGAATATTCCTAGTATAGGTGAGGTTAATTAACTCAAATCTTGAGTATAATGAAGAGTTGACTAAAATTCACTTGAGTGTGAGAATAAGTTGACTAAGTCAATTCCAATTTGAGAGATAGATCACTTACAATTACCATCCCTGAACTAAAGGTAAGATTTGGAAGATTATTTAATTTAATAAAATGATATATGACTTCATAAATGCATATTTCTAAATAATTGAGTAAATAAACTAAATAAAGACATTATCTCATTAAATTAAATATATTTAATTCCTTAGCACATTAGCTTAAAGAATTAATTTAATTTAATTAAAATATAAACACTTACAATAAAATAAAATTTAATCAATAGGCTTAATGTAGCTGATTCAAGTTGATACTTAGGAATTAAATAGAGAATGTGATTAATGCAGATTAGGTTTTTGTACATCTCACAATTAGGTCAAGTAGAGAGAACTAAAATAAGAATTTCCTAGTAAACTAGGACTTAGGTTTGATCAAGATAGACCAAAATTGGTTTACATGGCAATGTGCTAATTTTGGGGTATTACAATTGTATTGGATCTCATATTCATAATCTTCAAGATTCTTAAGGCCACAGAGTGCCATCACTACTTCATCAGTGTAATAGATATCAAGAGCTAGTGGTGTGTCCTAAAGGTCCCAGTCTATCATGTTAGGATTAGTGAGGGGTAAGTTAGTAGATGAAAAGTTAGCAATGGTAATGACATGAATGTAGTTCACTAGGTCATCTTCAATATATTAGAAGGGGATTTCGAAGAATTCCTCCTCCTTAGTCTTAGAATTAGGTTCAACCATACAATAGTTGTCAGCAAAGGACACCTTGTGTTTAATGGAACCCAAACCATGTCCTTTAGGATAGCTATTAGCCTCAAGGGGTTATCTAATTCCATCTTCTTTAGGTCTAAGTCTAGTGCTGTTATATCCCATATCTTTTATTATATTCCATAGGGTCATCTTTTCTATCAAAATATAGCCAATCTAAGATATTAGACTCCATGTGTTCATCACTAAGTGAACCCCAATGTTCAAAGGTTTTCTTATTAACATGCATTGTATCCTTATTTGTAGAAGATGGTATTTGGGAAGGTTATACAAAGGATCAGGGGGAGAGTGGTAGTTGTCCAACACACAAGGCACTTTCCAACTTATACTCTCCCATTCCTTGGTTAGCAAAAGTAACCTTCTTCACTGTAGTATTAACCTTAATATCTTCAACCTTCTCTTTTCCTTTACAAGAACTAGAATCAATATTGGATAACTATAGTATTTTTGTGGAAAGTAATTTCGTTATTGTGAGATATCTGGGTATAACCTTAGGAAACTCATTGACTGGAAATTTTTTTATTGGGAACCTTCCAATCTTTTACTAAAAGAAAAAGGAAAAGGATCGCCTAGAATTGTGACCTCTCTTCCTTGGTGGGAAAATTTCAAGCACTAATGGTATTTAGATGGGACCACTTTTAGTGTATGTATCCAAGATTGATTGAGCAAGATGTTATATGGAAAGTCAAAATCTAGGACATCGAAATTGATATTTTTTACAACCGACCCAACCTTTAGCTGTAGCATGATAACTCTTTTGATTCTCTTTCTCTTTCATCATATGCTATAATTTTTATCCATTTATTGGCATCTAGGAGGTCTTCTAGAAGCACTAAGAAATGAATCATCTTCAATGTACAAAGGTTCAAACCGGATCAATTATTTATAAGGACTCTTTTTATTTTATGTCACTATATAAGGACTTCAATGTGGAGCGAAAAATTGTGGTGATGACTAGGACATTGGAAATCTTTGTCTGTGAAAACAAGGTGTTGTTGTGTGGCAAGATATCCAATCATTGTAGTGAATCAAGATGCATTAATTTTTCTAGGAACATGAGAATCTAAAAGAGAAGTCTTTAGAATTTCCTTGTGGATAGGCGAGGTGGTGAGAAGCTATAGAATGGATTTCTATGTAGGAGTCTTCCCTAACTGATAGAGAACATAATAGAAAGAAGTGGGTCTTTGTGAAGTGGATGGCACAATAGGCACATGTGGGATTAGGAGTGGAAACTTGCAAAGTAATTCTTCCCCACCGAGTGGTTATGTGAGCGTTTACTTCTTCAATGGGGCCACAAATAGAGTCAAAACCACATATTTTTTTTTTTTTCAATTTTAACACACATGGAGTCAAATCCTAATATGTGGTTAGTAGAATAGTCATAATATAGTGTGTTAGATGTGGAAGCTTGGTTAACATTGTTTGTATTATTGTTTCTATTTTTTTTACTATCATTGCTTTGGTCAGGAAATGACTTTTGAAATATCTTCAGTTTAACATTTTTAAAGGGTGGTCCTCCTTCAACCTCAATTTCCCCATCATCAAAAATATTTTGAATGAAGACTTTGAGTTTGATACACTTTTTTGTGTCATGTCCTTTGATGCAGTGGTATTTCCAATATTCATTTTCCCTATACCATTTTGATTTGGGTTGATTTTCATCAAATGGCCATGTGTTGGGAAAGATCATTAAATGGTGATCCATTAACTTCTAAAATATGACATCCAAGGGTTCATGAAAGCTAGTGAAATTTCAATTTTGATCATAATCATGATTGTAGTTGTTATTATTGTTATTATAGGGAAATAATTATGTTTGATCATGAGATTGTTGGTTGTTCTAATTGTTGTTTTGATTTTGATTTTGATTGTCACGGTTTGAATTGTTGTTGTTTCAGTTATTATAGTTGTTGTTGTTGTTTTTCTTTCCACCTTGAAGGTTTTGTACACTTTTGACATCAATGACACCATCATGGGTAACACCTTTATTTTTGGACCAAAATCCTAGTTTTCTATTATTGTTTGTGTCATTTTTTGAAGATGAAGAGCTATAATGTTCAATGGAGCCCTTGCCCAAGAGTCCATTTTCAATGTTCTTTCCTTTCTTGACTAATGTGGAAAAGTCTTTAGGACTAGGCATCTTCATTTGGAATGACATATTTGGGATCAAATTCTTGATAAATGTGTCTTCTAGATAGGAATATTCAATTTTGTATGACATACAATTAGCAATGTGCCACCACCATTGTAGAAAATTGGCAAATGTTCCACTGTTTCATTGTTTCATGTTGCACAAATCACTCAATGAGGCATGATGCTCCATGTCATAAGAATATTGTGCTACAATTTTCCCTATCAAGTCATTGAAAGAGGTGATGAAACCTCTAGGAAATTTCATTAGCCATTCAAGTGCAGGGCCTCCAAGGATTCTTGTAAAGATCCTCTTAATATAATCATCATTGTAGGCCACTTCTTGACATAAGAAATAAAATTCCTTGAGATGTGTGACTAGACATGTTTCTCCAATGTATTTGTCAAATTTAGGAATCTCAAAATTTGGTGGAAATGATATCATGTTGATGGATCTATCAAATGGAAAGGGAAAAATTGAGAAATCCTTCACCCCTTTGTTGTTCATTTTATGGACTAAATTTTGAAGTTCATGCAACTGCTAGGCTAGAGCTTGGTTTGGATGCATTTGTGATTGTTGGGAATTGATGAACCCACCTCCAAAGTTGTATGGATTCCCAAATATATTATGAGGAAGTGGAGGTTGCGCTGCACCACTTTGGCCAATGTATTTGATATGTAGTCATTGAAATTGGTACAGATGGTTTCATCATACTTGTTTGCATTTGCAGCTAAGAGGAATATATCAGTTGTGTTGGGATTTCCATTTGTTGTATAGGTACTTGCTCAATGTTTAAGCATCTTATAGTTGGACCTATCAAGGTTAACTACAAAATACTAGCATGTGTAGTAGTATTAGGCATAACACTCATAATTTGTTTAATATGTTCCACACTTAATTGGAACATAGGTTGTTTTGAAGCACTTGATGTAGATATAGAACTAGTACTTACCACAGGTTCTTTTTCCTTGCCAGATGTTTGGGCTATGTTTGAAGTTGGAAAGACATGAGCACCATCATTGGTAATTTTTCTAAACGAAGTGCTCTCATCAAAAATTTTAGGGACATTAGCACCATCTTTAATTAGGTTTAGGATGATCTCTATCTTGTTTTCCCTAATAGATTTTTCTAACATTTTAATGTTGTATGGATCTACAAGAAATATTTGGACATCACTAGGGATGTTTTTATTATCAATGAGATCTTAATCTTGGTAAACTTCTTCATCACCACATGTGTTACTCCCTAGAGTGGTGTTTTGAAAAGGATTCTCTGATTCTTGTGTGGATGTTGAGCTAGGAATACCAAAGTTCATACTAGGGGGAAATGTGTTCCTTAATGAGGTTAATCAAGGAGGAAAATGATTCTCCATCTCTTATTGTCTTAGTAATCCCAATAAATATGAAATAGGATTAAATGTTAGTCTATCGGATTGTGTTTGTACCATAAAATTGTGACCAAAACAATGGGTGGAAGATTGTGAAAGAAAGAGAAGATATGAGAGAGCAACTAAACCTTATATATGATAATAGGGAAGAAAACCTAAATGTGAAAAAAAGACCTTGTTGATTTGGAAATCCAAGTGTGATATAGGATAAAAGTATCTTTCTCCTACCAAGGATGGACAAGTGATCTTTGGGAAAGATAGGACACCAAATAGATTACTCACTATTTGGAGATGGACTTGTGATCCAAAATGAGTGAGTGCAACTATGATAAATTTTTTCTTTGTGGATAAAGGTCTAGTGTTGTAATCTTAGAAGTTTTTTAACTAAGATATTCTTAGGCCAAAAGATTAAGGTCTAAATGATAAAGCTCTTTAGAGGAAATTTTGCAAATGGAAGACCAAAAATTTCATAAAATGGATTTACATAGAAAAATGAGGGTGATATGGTCACTATGCAGATAACTCAATCTTCTCTCACTAGAAACAAAAATCTCAAGTTCACTCTATGAAAAGTAGACCAATTTTGAAGTTTAATATCATATAAGATTACATCATAATGGTCCTATTCAACTTCTTCTTGATGTCTTTGATAGTGTATCAGAATTGTTTATCACTATGTGCTAGGATTTTCCTTTTCTTGTAGGAAAATAGTTTGGATAATTTCATCTTCTTAACTTTGACTTTGTTGGACATGGTAGGAACCAAAAAAACCCAATTACAAAACCAAGAATGAAAATTTTGCAAAAAAATTTGCGAGTAAAGGCCTAATGAATTTCAAATGCTAGACCAAGTATAAGAACTCCTTAAAAATAACCATAGGTCAAGAGGACCCACTTATAACCATTTTACTCAATGAATTTTTAGCTCACCATTTCACTTATTTTTGGACTATTTTGATGTTTGGTAGTGGTTTTTGATGTTTAAACACTCAGGCATGTTGAACACATCAACAATCCTAATAAGGCTACCACTAGGATGTACAAAGATTATCTAGAGGGCATCCTCAATATGCACAAGGTGCATGAGGCCCAAATCCATAGATGAAAGAAAATAGTGCCACAAATAGCTGGGAGGAGATGATAACTCAAATCTAGACCTTCACTTCCAAAAGGTATAATGTTCTTTGGGGCTTAGCCAAGAGTGACAATTTCAACTAGGCCTCCTTAAAATACAATAAAAAAGATCACTTACTTCTAATGCACTCAAGATCACCTCAAGCCATGAGAGGAGAGAATATGCAAGTAGCCTAAGGGTTTAAAAGACACTTGTTCCTTTTCCAATGAAGCTTAGATTTTCTATCTACTTTTGAAGACACTCGTGTTTAAGCATGCATTTTTATTTCCAACTTGATAGTTTCATCAACATAATAAAAAGTGAGGATTCATCAACAAAATTAAATTGATCATCTTCAACATAAGAAAATTTATGGAAATAAAACAAATTCCCTTAAGTCATTCAAGATTGAGTGTATTCATTTTAAGCACCAAGTCCAAATGTTTCATAGAAAGCTTCTTTGTCCCTTAAGCATTAAATATTGTATGAACTTGTTTTAAACCCAAATAATAATATTTCATCACATTCTTCTTTGATCCTTAAGCATTCAAGAGTGTGTTCACTATCTAACCATTCATTCCAATGAAAAGCATGTTAATTCTTTAAGACACTCAAGATTGTATTTTATGACTCTACACATTCATTCCAATGAAAAGCTTGTTCATTACTTAAGGCATTCAAGAGTGTATTTGAGAAACATTCATTCCAATGAAATGTGTGTAAATTCCCTTAAAACATTCAAGAATGACTGTGCAATATTATCTTAAATGCATTTAAGAGTTTGTTTGAGTTATGTTTTAGTTGCGACATACATTCCAAGGAAAAGTGAGTAATTCATACAAGTTCATTTTTCATAATCATAAAAGTGATTAAAATCACTAATAATCCAATATTTGTCTCCTACAATAAAAAATAAAATTAGAAAACCTTGTATGTCAATTCATTAGTGAGTTAGCTATCAAAAACATAACCCAATCTACAAATATTTGGAGATGATAGAAAATAGGTGCATACGACAGAAGAGGAGAGATGGCAAAATGCTTAGATGACATAACACAAATTAGTATGTTCTACCTTTAATTTTACCTTACAGTTGTAGATGATGGAATAGTAACATAGATGCTGAATATCAGAGATGACCAAACATGAGAGATGATAAAATAATGAAAATATTGATTTTTCACCTCTCACAATGCAGACAACAAAACACTAATGTAGAGACAATAGTTAGATGAAATTCCAAGTTTAACTTTGTCCACCATGCAGATGATCAAATATAGTGAAATATTGGTGATAATAATTTAAGTTTATGTGGGTATGCGACCACCATAACGGAGACAAAAAAACTAGTTAAAAGAGCACATATGATAGTAGAGGTCACAGAGATGTCAAAATGTAACACAAATGATAGAAGGGTGGTGTTTACTAGATGAAATGGTTTTGTGAAACTAACACTAGTGAAGATGCAAATATGTAGAGACACTGATCTATAGAGATGACAAAGCATGTATGCAGATGACACTACATCATAATGGAGATGACAATGCATGATTTTTGCAGTAGGTTTGAAGTTTCTTGGCTAAATTTTGAAATGGAAGAGGGATGTAGGTTCCATTGAGCATGCTAAAATGTATACATGAAAACCTAACCTATCAAGAGTAAGCATAAACAAGAAAATGTTAGTTGTACATGTACATATCAAAAGACTCAAAATAAATAAAAAATAAAACTAATGTTAGACTTTAGTTTTAAAATTCATGCAATCGAAAAACTAGAATCCTCATGCAACATCAAAGCAGCTCAATAAGGGCACACATAAGAGGCCTTGTTGGTGTGCCTAAGAATGAGGGATGTGGATGTGCTCTCCTAAAACAAAACTATGGAATCCCATTATTGAAAAATGATATACAATGACTATGCTAAGATGAAGGGAGAACACTTCAAGCAATGGCTATGGAACCAACCATGCTTGAAAGAATTCAAAGGAATATGAATGTGGATGAAAAAAATCAAACCAAGATAATAATGCAAATGAAAATGAACTAGAAACTACCAAAAGTTAGTAACAATGAATAATAATTACTAAAAATCACTAGAAATTTCTAAGTTTAAACTAGCATGATAACAATGCATATGGAGGAGATAAAAATTCTTGAGATAAGGGCTCCATTTATAGGTTTGAGAAAGGCCTTGGTGAAGTGGCATCTATGTGCCAACCACATAGGTTACAAAAGAGAGACACATGGACTAATGGTACAAGCCATGAAAAGGTAAACATAATCCTTTTTAGTGAAAGTGATGGATTAAGGTTTTCTCATAGATGTGTGAGAAACCTTAGAGAAAGGAAAGGGGAACATATGTGTAAGAGTGTAAGACACCTTTGAATAAATTAATAAAATGGAAGCTTTATTGGATCTTGAGTTTATCACACATGTGTGAGCAAATACTTAGAAGCTAAAAGGTGTTTAGAAATTTTTTTAGGATGATTAAGTGAAAAAATTAATGGGTAGGCTTAGAAGGATGAGAGTGTGGGATGTAGACTAGGTTTTAGGTGGGATAATGATTAAACCAAATATGATTTAACTTAATCATAGGATTATATAATTTAATAAAGTGAGGGAAATTAAATAAATTGATATTTATTTAAAAGGAGATTTTATAGAGCACTATGTATTAAATAAATTTAACACATTAGAGGGGATGCATTCAAATTATATTTAAATACATTAGAGAAGTGAAACTATTTAATTAAATAAGTAGAATAATATGAAAAATATAATTAATTAATAAATAATCAAATATAATTTCAAAGGAAATATTAAATAAATTAATATAGTGTTTGGGACAATTTTTGGTGTCTACAACAGGGTTAGGAGAAGAAGCTAGAGGATAGCTTCTCTGTAATATAAAAGATGAGTAACAAGGTGGTGACTCTAGAAAGGCAACAAGCTCAAAACAAAAAGCCTCCCCATCTTTAGTGTTAAAATTATTTAGAATAACTAAGAGGGGGGTGAATTAGTTATTCAAGGTCTTGTAATGTCCAATTCAAACTTTCTAGTAAAACAAGAGTAAATCAGAAGTACTATCCTTTTTACTTTCTTAACATGAATACAATTAAATATGAAAATTAAACATGCATCACACCATAACACAAAGGATTTTGATGACCTAGAAACCCTCCAGGAATACGAAGGTAAAATTGGGGTGGGGATGACACCCACAAAATAACTGCATAATTGATTTCAACCACTTCTGATGGTTTGCCCTGTTAAAGGCCTGCCCTGTTAAAGGTTACAACACACTGTTAAATGATTTTTGCAACTTGTTAGGAGTGTGCCCTATTAAAGGACTTAAGAACATTCAACTTAGAATGTCACCCTGTTAAAGGATTTTCATAGAGCTATTAGGCTCACCCAAGTCCATGGGATTTATAGTCACCTTCTCAAAAGAATCTTTTATCCCTCTCTAAGGATCTCCTATCCTTCTCCTAAGGATATCTTATCATTCTCTTGAGGATCTCCTATCCTTCTCCTGGGGATCTTCTATCCATTTCCTGAGGCTTATCCACCTAGCTATTAAGCTAACCTAGCAATATAGGATTTCAATAACTAATACAATGGTAAGAGGGTATTAGAAAGGTTTTTACCTGATAAAGATTGCAACCCTGTCCTTGCAGATTTTAGATTACTGTTTAGTTATTTTCTTTGCTTGGCTTTTCTTCCTTGCAGTGCTGACAGCTTATTCACCCTTCAAGATCTTTCTCCTTGATTTCTTCCACTCATTATGCCAATGCACTCTATGGTCACTTGATCAACTTAGAGTCTTGATGCTCTGTTCTTACTCCTCACTATGTCCTCTTCTTGACACTTCACACTAGCCTTCTCTTGGCTTCTCTTACATGACCAAAATTATGACCAACTCCTTGCACTCTTATGATCCTTGACCTATAACTCCTTATAAAGAAGTTTTGTTCTTCATTTCCTACTCAAATCTTAATTTGATCTGAGAAAATGATATTGTTTTCCCTCCAAATTGCTTCTTCTAGAAACTTCATGATAAATCCATTAGAATTCACGTTGAATTGGTTTGCATGGTTCACATGAAATTCTATGACATCTACTCATCATCCTTATCATCCAACTAATTCACAAATTTTAATGTAACAAACTTATCATTACTGATTTGGGAAATCTTTGACTTAACAAATAATGCAGCAACTCGGCATCATTGGTTTACCAATGCTCAGCACCTATTGTGTTACTCAACTCGTACTATATTTACTGATGCTCAACACCTGAAGAAATTTTCTTGACATCCATTACCTTTTTTTGATACTTGGCATTTGAAGGATTCTGTGTTACCTGACACCTGAATAATCACTCAGCTCACACTGAAGTTGAACTTGCTTGACTTCAACTAAGAATCTACTTGGCTCTAACTAGCTTGCTTATCTCTCTCCAATGAACTTAGTTAGGCCTTACAAATGACTTAGTTAAACCTTACATCTTTGATGTGTCTCAGTGAGTCCATCCTCTTAGAGTATGTCATCAATACACTATTTCATCAATGACTTAGGTAATCCTTATACTTCATTACAACATCATAACTTCAACCTTTCTCTAGGTGCTCTAGTTACATCTTATTGATTGTCTCCTCCTTGTCAATCAACCAATTGATAGTATTTAGATCACTTAAGAAATTGTTATTCCTGCAAGTAGCAAGTTTGACATCAATGGAAAAAAAATTATTGAAAACATTCTTTACCAGTTCCATTATTCTTCATTCATGATCTTTTTCAATCATTTTCAATATTTAGTATTAAGGTTCAATACATAATAGGCCTCCAAACCAAAATCAAGGATATGTCCCATATAATTAGAATTGACCTATTGGTAACACCGCTGCTACAAGTACAAACCTAAATAGGGCTCCGGTCCCTCAAAATGACCTTGCTCAAGATCAAGACTTCTACCCTTCCTACAACTATTCCTATGGATATTGTATGTGCTAGAAGGAAAATTCTTACTTAGCATTGACGACATAAGAGAAAGTAGTAGGATAACAATATAATGTTACTCAACCTATTGATGCTTCTCATCTACAAGAATGGGGTGATTGTTCTTTCATGAACCATCATCTAGGGAAACATTGTCATGCTAATCATGCTGCCATAGCTCACAATACCAAAAGTAAAAGGAGAGCTATTGAAGATGCCACATCTCCCTCATCTCATCAAGATTCAACTTTAGATGTTGCTCCTCATGTACTAGTGATGAATGCACAATCCAATGTTGGTCCTCAATAGATGTAGAATATGAGGAAAAAGAAGTATATTGAATCTTTGACTTCTCAAAGTGAGCCACCTACCCATATAGCTCCCAATGCTTAAGTCAAAGTAGAAAACACTCCTTTAAATGTGGTAGAACAAACAAAAAAGACTGATGTGAATATCTCTATAAGGGATGTTAATGCTAATATGCCATCATAGAAGAGGCTACTACAACAAGATCTAGAGAGCATAAAAGTGCAGGATCGACCACCTAGATAAGAAAACACAACTAGCTTAGTGCAACTAATAAAAGGGGGATAAAAAAGTAAGAAAATTAGGCCTCCTCCCTTGTATGTTTCCTTGTTCATAAGAGATAAAATAGTCCATAATTGTATGATAGATTCAAGGGCTAGTAACTTTTTAATGCCTAGATGTGTAGTTGATCTCCTTGGCATCAAATATGGACCCATAGTTAGGGATGTGCTCCAATTAGATGGTAGCTCTATCAAGATTGTAGGAGTCTTAAAGAATGTGGAGATGGCATTTCATGCTTACTCTAGTTGAACTATTACACAAGATATATCAATAGCTAAGATAAAACCCCATTTTTCCATCTATCATTCCAGAGACTTTACCACACAAATAGGTGGTTGTATTTCATTTGATTAGTCTTATAGGTTCTTTAAAACAAGGTATGGAACTAAAAATTCTATAAGAGTAGAGCCTCTAGCCCTTAATCACATAGAGACCTATACCCCTCGTCCCATAAACAAGAATTGCACTATTTTTGAATAGGAAGATGAAGGCACAACACAGGAGCCTGCTACTTCTTTGGTAGAGGTGCCTGATTATATTTTGGATGAGTGGGACACTATTTATCAATTAGATCTAGTACAAGAAGCCCTAGAACTTGGCCTTGGCACATATTTCATATTAGAAAAGGATTCTCCTATTCATAATCTTATGAAGAAGGGAGGATAAATTGAAGGATTGTGGAGCATGTTATTTGGTGGCTTAAGGAATAAGAATGGCTAAGGGGATAGCATCATGCTCATTTCCCTGAATTGGATAGGTACTAATTTTCTTACAAGCTTCAATTTAGCTATACCAATAATGTAGCAGAGTATGAAGCTCTGATCCAAGGTTTCCAACTTGCACAAAAGAGAGGAATCAAGGCTCTAAGGGTATTTTGGGGATAGTGATCTAGTTGCTAATCAAGTAAGGAGCCAAAATATTACCAAGAACAATCTTCTCAAATCATATAAGCACAGAGTTTGGGATTTTCTTGAGGGTTTCCAAGCATTTAACATCTAGAGTGTTGCTAGGAAAGAAAATAAATGTATTGATAGATTTGCAGCCATAGGTGCTCATTATAATGTACGAGAGCCTGTTGAAGATGAGAAGCAACAACACATTTGAGTAATTGTAAGACTTGCAATCATAAACAACAATACAAATTGGCAAGTCTTTGACTCTAATGCACATATTGTCAACTTCCTGCAAAGAAAAGCATAATTCTCTAGGAGGAACCAATCCAAATTGCAAGGCTAGTATGGTGATCAAATCATGAACCTTAGTTCAAACAAATTACCTGAAAGCTTAGTCACTTTGGAGAGTATATTCAACCCTAATGATCAAGCAAGGAGTAGAAGTATGAATTTAGCTACAAACAAAGATGATCACATACTAGTTGCAATTGTTGATGGAAAGATTCTCAATTTGGGAAAGGTATGCTCTAAAGTTGAACAAGAGAATGTTGTTCATGTATGTCAAGAATTAAATGATGTATTTGCATGGACATATGATGATTTAAAGGGTTTTTACCCAAGCTTATTTTAACATCCCATAGACTTGAATGATAATGCCAAACCTGTTAGAAAAAAATAGAGACTAGTCAACCCTAAGATTGACCATATGATGAGAAAGGAGCTATCTAAACTAATAGAGGCTAATATTATATTTCCTATCAAGAATTCCTCTTGGGTAGGAAACCTTGTTCCTATTAGGAAGAAGAATGGAGAAATTAGATTGCATGTATATTTTGGGGACCTTAATAGGGCCTCTCTTAAAGATCATCATCCTCTCCCTTCCATGGAACAAATATTGTCCAAAGTTATTGTTTTAGAGAGATTTTCCTTTCTAGATGGGTTTTCTAGTTATAACCAAGTATTGGTTCAAGAGTTTGACATATATAAGACCACCTTTACAACTAAGTGGGACACATATGCCTATAGTAAAATACCCTTTGGACTAACTAATACAAGTGCTACTTTTCAAAAGGCGATGGAGATGGCCTTCAAGAATATGCTTGTGAGATTTGTATTAGTTTACCTTGATAAAATAATATTCTACTCCAAGAATGTGGCAGATCATTTTGGTCATCTAAGGAAAGTGTTCATAAAATTTAGGTAATATAGTGTATCCCTAAAACCAAGCAAGTGTGTATTTTCCACTAATCAAGGGAGGTTGCTAGATGTATTATGTCTAGGGAGGGCTTAACCATTGATCCAAAAAGGAAAAATGCAATCCTTTCTCTTCCCCTTCCTACTCATAAAAAAAGGGCTAAAAAGTTTCTTTGGTAGAATTAACTTTGTGAGAAGGTTTATTCCTAATCTTGCTACCATGGTCAAGCCTCTTACAACTATGCTGAAAAATAATATGATCTTCACCTAGACAAAGGAAGGGAGAGCTAGTTTTGAAAAAATTAAAACAACAATAGCATCAACTCCTACACTTATCAATCCCAACTTTGATAATAATTTCATTCTCTATACCCTTGGAGGTGAGTCTAGTATATCAACTATCCTGACACAAATAAATGATGATAATGAAGAAAAACCTATAGCTTTTTTTAGGGAAGGGATAAAAGACTATGAAGATAAATATAGTTATGTAGAAAAATTGGTCCTCTCTATAATGAAAGGTCTAAAGAATTTCAAGCATCTTTTGTCTTGCAACAAGATCCAACTCCTAGTTCCTCATGCAAGTATGAAGGACTTTCTTTTAAATAAGGATGTCAATGGGAAGAGGGCTGGATGGATTACCAAAGTTATGGAATATTATGTTGATATCAAGATCACCAAGCTTATAAGAGGTAAAGGACTATGTGAACAAATGATTTCATCCTATGATACAACCAAGGAGGTTTCTCTAGTATTGATAGATGAGTAGCTAGTAAGAGATGAGAATCCAAACAATTGGATGCAGGACATGAGAACCTTCTTGTTGGGAGAAGGATATCCAAAAGGTTTGAGTAGGGTTAAAAGAAGAAAATTCATATTATAGTCTATCCCCTTTGCCCTAGTGGATGAGATTCTTTTCACAAAGGATCTCAATGGAGCCTTATTAAGATGTATTGACCCTAATCAAATAGATAGGATGATTAAAGAATTTCATGATGGTCATGATGGTGACCACTTCTTAGCTGAAATACAACTATGAAGGTCTTGAGGGCTAGTTATTATTGGCCAACTCTATTCCATGACTAGTATAAATATGTAAGGAAATTTGAGAAGCATGCCTTCTTCTCAAGCTAAAAAGGGTTAGCAAATCTTCCTCTACATCTCATTCAGGTCGATCAACCATTTTTCCAATGGGGGCTAGATTTTATTGGTCCAATAAATTTGCCTTCCAACTCTGGTCACAAGTTGATTCTAGTTGCAAATAATTATTTTACAAGGTGTGTAGAGGTAGTAACCTTGAAGGATGCCATAGAGACTTTATTGGTTGAGTTTATTAATAGAATTGTAACTAGATTCAGCACCCCTTCAACAATCATATCTGACAATGCTAAGTCTTTTGTTAGGACCCATATTTTTTCTTGGGCAGTTGACCATTGTAGCTATTTGAGCACCTCTTCAAATTACTGCCCCCAAGAAAATGGCTTGGCTAAGTCCTCCAATAATAACCTCATCAAAATAATGAAGAATACTATTAAGGATAATCAAAGGTGTTGGCATTCAAAGTTAAAGGCATATCTTCTAACATAATTACACCTAAGAGTGTAGTATGGAATTCACTATTCATGTTGTTATATGGAATGGAGGCTAGATTCATATTTTCCTTGAGTTCTCCTCTATTGAATTAGCTCATCAATTAGAGCTAATGGAAGATAATGCCATGATAGTCAAACTTATAGAATTAATGGAGCTAAAAGAAAAGAGGCAATATGCTATGTAGACACTTGAGCCACATCAAAAATAGGTCAAAAAGAGCTTTGATAGGAGGACCAAAGCTAGGTTTTTTAGAGAGGGAGACCTTGTTCTCAAGTGGGATGCAAATAGAGCTAAATTAGGTAGGCACTCCAAATTTTATGCTATTTGAAGTGGACCTTATGTCATCACCAGTTGCAAGAAGGCCAATGCGTTCTAGCTATCTAGGCCTAATGGTGATGTCCTACCATTTCTAGTTAATAGAATTTACCTCAAACCTTTCTTCTAGAGAGGGTTAGAATTTTCCATATATATTAGGTTAGTTTCCATTTTTCCAAGAAGTGCTAAGCACAAGTTATCTCTCCATAAGATAATCGAGCTTTGAAATTTTTATAGTTGCAGAGAAGATAGAAGTAGAGTTATGCTTTCACAATGCACACAATCCATTTTTATGCCTGCATAGCCCAATGGACGCTTAAGGTCATTGGTCATATGCTTAATAGGAAAGCATCCCCATTGAGTCACAAAAATTATTTTACATTTTCCCTCCCACTAAGATTCAAATTTTCAAGTGACTGACATGTCCAACAATCATATTTTTAAATATTCAAATGACTAAATGTTATAAAATATATATTTAAAACCTTGGATTAATTTTTCCCTAAGTCCTTAGGCTGATTCACATTATAAATGTCTCAGAGGGCTTGCATCTTCTCAACCATTCAATCTTCTAGGATTGACTATCATCACTTTGTAGTTATAAAAAGTTGCACTACAAATTCTTGTAATGACATAGCAACAATGTGACATGCATCTGGGTGGGACCTTTTCCTTTTGATTCATACATAGTAATTTATGAAAATATTGGGAACCGTTGATTTGAAGAGCGATCTATGGCTATTTTTATGTCACTATAAAGAGTTTCTAGACCTTTAGTTATAGTGACATAATGATAGTGTGCTACGTATCTCATTGGGCCACTTCCTTTTGTGGCTTGAAAGGATGTTAGAGTAGATGAAAAGTGTTCCTATTTAATTAGTTAGTCTCTTTAAAGTTTTCAACTAGCACCACATTGATCAGATCTGAGATCAATGATCATTGTTATGTCACTATCAAAATTTTCACAATGAATACTCAAAGTGATATAACAACAGTGTGGCACATGTCTAGCGGGCCTAGGTGGTGAATAAGTAGTGGTGGTTAATTTTATTTTTGTAGGGTCACTAACATTTGATGTTAGCCAAGAAAACTACAATGATGATGTGAAGTGTTAGAATCATGCAATCATCAGGTTGCAATAGTTAGTGAAAATGTTAAAGAAAAGTTGTGAAGCAGTGATAATAGTTAGTTTGATTGGTTCATAGTTTTGCAAGGTTAAATAGTTAGTTAAGATAAAAGGTGGTGAAGCTATGACTAGGGTAAAGATACAAGTCAACATAACTTTGAATACTACTGAGGTGGAAAAATGTTTTGATATGGTTGGACCATGTGCCAAACCCTAAGGATTGATTCCAATTGATTGATGACATGGCTGACTTGGTTTGTTGATAAAAAAAACAACTCTTTAATGGAAAATCTAATCTTCTTGATCATCTACTAGCTACTTTTAATGTTCCCCATGCCTAATAAATGCCAAGGGACACTCCATCACTACCTGGTTATCCATCTACCAGGTCAGAATGATAATGGCTGTCATTTCCATCTTCTCAAGGCTCTCTTGGTGAAATATATGATTTTTCTTGCACCTAGATGTGTACCATGATCAACTCTTTCCCAGATTTGTAGTGATCGTTCTTTGAAACCTTAAATATAGTTGTTGTGCTTTTCCTTAGGGTGGAAGCTATTTGATTTATGCTTGCACTATAAAAGAAAAGTTTGTAACCCTTCTTAGGGTTGGTCATTTTTTCTCTAATTCTATAGTAGTAGTATCCTATACTTTTTTATTGTAATTTCATTTTTTCTATGAGTGAATGTAATCTTCTAATTTACCTCATTCTCCCATCAATATTAGTGCAAAATATTCTTGCCTCTATTGTGCTTTTTTTTCATTCTTTAATTTTCATAACAATATCTACTCTTGCCTTTGAATGCTATAGAGTTAATATCTTTCCTTGTGGAATTTCATTTGGTTTCTAATCTGTTTGTAATTGTTGGATTAAGACAAAGGTTGCATAAATGTATTTTGAGGTTATGTTGATGAATACCAAATTCTTAGGTAGGGATATGATTGAACAAACTATTTTGGTGTTTCACCCCCTTTATATTAGATTAGGTATTTTGCTTGCATGCATTCCTTCTTCCTTTTCCTCTCAAAGAATAGTTAGGTACACTTTGATAGTAACGAAGTCGGCCTTCTCTAGAGACTCAATTTCATAATTCAAATCCCATAGCCAAGAGAGTATTTCCATGTGTTCACAAGGTTGCCTTAAGGTAAAAACTCTAGGCAAGGGCACAACCTTTTGTGACAACAAGAATATCAGAGATTCATACATGTTTACTTTATGAATTTGAGCCTAAATTAGTGAAGGATGATCTAAAAAATGAAGATTGGATCTAGGAAATGAATGAAGAAATTGAGTAAATTGAAAAGAATAAACTTGGACCTTAGTACGAAGACCAAATGATAAAAATGTAATTAGAAAAAAATGGGTTTTCAAGAATAAGTTGATTGAAAATAGTAAAGTTGCAAGGAACAAGGAAAGATTAGTATGTAAAGTATATTCTCAAGAAGGAGTTGACTATGAAGAAACTTTTTCTCCTTTTGAAAGAATGGAATGAGTTAGAACTCTTCTTGTATATTTAGCCTACATGAATTTCAAGGTATATTAGATGGATGTCAAATCCAAATTTTTGAATGGTATACTTGAGGAAGAAGTGTACATAGAACAATTTGAAGGATTTGTGGATCCTGCGAAGAAGAACATGGTATTCAAACTAAAAAAGGCTCTATATGAATTGAAACAAGCCCCAATGGAATGGTATGAAAGGTTAAACAACAATTTGGTGAAGATTGGTTTTGAAAGGACAAATGATAACAGTAATCTATACTTGAAGATAGGTAAGAACAATGAGGTATTGTTATCTAAATTTTTTTTTGATGACATTATATTTGGAGAAAAGGAAGAAATATGAAAATTATTTGTAGATGAAGTGAAGAAGGAATTTGTGATGTCTATGTTTGGTGAAATCAAATTCTTTTTTGGATTGCAAGTATGTTAAATGAAACTTGGTATTTTTATTACTTAGTCCAAATATATCAAGGAGATAGTAAATGTTTTTGGAATGGAGGAATCAATACTAGTGATCATACCTATGTTTACAAGACACAAATTATCTAAGAATGATGAATCTATTGATGTGAACCAAATACTGTATAGATCAATGATTGGAAAATTGTAATATATTATTCATAGAAAAAATAATATTGCATTAGATGTTTGAATAGTTTCTAGATATTTAGAAAATTCTAAGGAGAATCACATGATAACAATATAAAGAATACTAAGATATTTGAAAGGCACATAAGACTATGAATTATGTTACAAGAGAAGTGATAGATTTTAACTGAAGATATTCACTACCTCTAATTGTGTATGAAATATTGATGAAAAAAACCACTAAAGGAGGTGCATTCTTTCTAGGAAAGATATTGGTGTCATGGACAAGAAAGAAACATAACTATATTTCCCAATCAACGATTGAGGTTGAGTATGTGGCAGATACAATGACGTGTTCAAATATTATGTGGATCAAAAAATTGTTGAAATGAATGAAGGAAGAAATTATAGATCCTGTGGTTATCTATTGTGATAATGCAAGTGCTATCAACATATCAAAGAATCCAACAATGCACACTAAAATAAAGAACATTGTTATTGAGTATCACTATTTGAGAGAATTTGTCCAAGACAAAGAAGTGAAGTTAGAATATGTGTATACCAAAGAAAAAATTGCAAACATATTTACTAAAGCCTTACCAAAAGATTCTCATGAATATCTTAGAGGTAGATTAGGGGTGTTTCCCCTAAGCAAATAAACTTAAGGAAAATGATGCATTTCATCAAATGTGCTAATAAAAATACTTTATGCATTGGTACAAATAGATCTACTTTAGGAGATGCCTAAGGTAGTCAAGTCAAGTAAAGAAGGAGAAAAAAATAACATATCAATTATAGACAGATGTTGAAATTCAATTAGACATGAAATATCCACATAATGAAGATGAATGAAGTGAATAAAGACAAGAAAGCTAGTGTCTCTAGCATTAAGAGATGAGAATAATAATGAAACAAAGGATATTGGTCATTCATGAAAGTGAATTTTTTTGGATTGCATGGTAAAATAGAAGGATAATGTATTCCCATAGAATAATATTATAAGGTGTTGCCATCCATGCCAAAGAGGGAGATTGTTGAAAATTACAAAATGGAATAATTGTTTTATTGTCATTGATGTCAGATCTACTAATGAGACATGTTTCTATCTAATCTAAATGTCATATATATTTGATTGATGAAGAGGATTTGAGAAGCTTCTCATAACAACAGCACCTAGAGGAAAGGTTGAGTCATGAAAAGGAAGCTATAATGGAAATTTGATTAGCTAGACTTTGACAAAATAAAGTTATTTTTTAAATCATGTTGAAGTTCAAGTCTTTATAGTACAAGTCAATATATATAACTTATGTAGAGCTTGAATGAGCAATGGAGTGAAAGAGTAAGGATTGAAAATGATACTAGTGTTGACCAATCTCCATTATAAGCTAGGAAATTTCATTAATTGACTGAGCATCAATATCCACCAAGTGATAGTAATATGTGGAGACATAAGTTCTACAACAACCAAGAAAATTTAGTGATGACCAAGTGTTCGAACTTAGTAAAAGTTGAGTAACAGTGTTTTTGAATGAGTATGTGATATCTTGATTTTTATTCAACTCACTTGATTTATTGAGATATGGAAACCATGTTGAATATAAGATTGACAAGTTTGATCATTTAATTCAAGGAGGATTAGTATCACACCTACTAATCAAATTAGATGAGAAGGTTTTAGAAAAGAAGAAAGATGTATAGATGCAATGACCCTGATGGATTGAATCACAAACCCTAAGATCTACGATGAAGGTTTTTATTCTACATTTTTAGAAAGGTTTTTAAATTATATTAGGGCATTTTTTCTTTGTGTTTTGAATTTGGAACTCATATTAGGGCTCAATAACTTGATTTGAAAAACTCATATATTTTGGGAAAATAGGTTCCTAAGGCACAAATGAAGAGATAATTGCTAAATTTCTTGCATTTTTGGAAATGTCTCTAGTTTCTAGTAGGGGTACCTTGTTTGCTCTTCTATTTTTGGAGCTGAAATAATAGTAAACAAATCAAATCTTGTTGACTAGTTTAAAAATAAAAAGTTAAAAAGAGAGCATTTGTGATTACTTTGCACATTTTTTTGCATATGCTTGATTGGAAGAAATTTTTTTATTTTTGAGGAAGCTAATCACTTTGTGTTGCAAGTATTACTTATTTTTCATGCCCTGACCTTATTATTTTGCAGGGGTTTCAAAATTTTCAAAGATAAAAGGGCTACTAATATATTTGAAGGGCTGCCCTAGCTAAAAAAACAAAAGAAAAAAATTCATTTTCATTTCATGCTTTCATGTGTCTGTTGTGCTTACTTAGTTAAAGCTAGATTTTATTTTTGCATAGAAACATAATTAATTGCTTTACTAAAGCTTTTGACTTGGTAGGAATTGATGCAGGAGCATCCTGGGTTGCCTTGTTATCTTGCTCTTTTTTTTTGCTTCTTTTGCAATTGGTTCCAAGTTCAGGTGCTGAGTTATTGTAGCACTCTTCAAGTGCCAAGTTACTATAGCACTCTTCAGGTGCTGAGTTACTATAGCACTTTTTAGGTGCTGAGTTACTATAGCACTCTTTAGGTGTTGAGTTCCTATCACACTCTTCAGGTGCCAACTTACTGTAGCACTCTTCAGGTGTCGAGTTACTGTAGCATTCCTTCAGGTGCTGAGTTACCCAGTGGATGTCGAGTGATCCTTCATGTGTTGAGTTACCCAGTGTATGCTGAGTGCCAGTATTTGGACGTGATTTTTGTGAGCTGACTTGTGAGAATTATTTCATTTGTGACATTTAATTTAAGATCTTTTCTTGGGATGAGTCCAGACAATTGTTGGGTCAGCCCTCCTCTTATGTAATGTTCTAGAGTGTTCTGTAAGCCATTTTGGCAAGTATAAATAGAGATTTTAGGCTTAGCGCTAAGTAAGTTTTAGAAGGGGAAGAAGTTTTTGGGAGCATAACTGAAAGTGCAAATTTGTTGTTGGATCTTTGTAACTGAATGTATTAAATTGGCCGTAACCAAGAAGGCCTCATAGCTAGGCATGCATGAAGATATTTTTTTGAATCAATAAAAGTATTTTCCTCTTCTCCTCCTTTGGTTGTTGTCCATTTGTGTTTGCTTCCGTTGTGTTAACTCTTGCAGGATGGTTTGGATAGCTAGGTGAGCTTTTGGCCCTGGTTATTCCTTCTTGCCTATGTCAGTTGGTATCAAAGCTTGAGGTTCATCCTTATGGAGATTGGATCATGTAGAACCCTAATTTGGATTTGGTTTTAGGGTGGCAGATCTATAGATTTGACCTATAACTTGCAAAGGGTTACGATCTTGCAGGAACCTAATTTGTAAAGATGGTTTGTGATAGAGGAAATAATGTTGATAATGCTATATTGGATCAATTGAGACAAATTGTAGCTAGATTAGATGCTATGGAGATAGCCTAGAGGAGAGGAGCACATATTGATGATGTAAGTGATGATGAAGCAGTAGCACCAAACCATAATCTAGAACCTAAAGAAGACCAAGATGAAGAAAGATTGTTGAGAATATTGTCTAGAGCGAATTCAAAGCCTGCTATAGAAGTTGTTCCTTATGATGGAAAATTGGATACCAATGCTATGTTGGATTGGATTTCTAATATGGAGAAGTTATTTGAGTATGAAAACACTTCTGATAATAGACAGGTGAAGATAGCAGTCACTAGGCTGAAAGGTCATGCATCTCTATGGTGGGAGTACTTGCAAACTGATAGACAAAGAGGAGGAAAGGAGAAGATCAGAACTTGGCCAAAGATGGTGAACAAGGTAAAGAACAAATTCCTTTCTACTGACTACCAAGTTAGCTTTTTGAGAAAAATGAAAAATTTGAAGCAAAAAGACATGATTGTGAAAGAGTATACTGAGGAATTCTATAGACTGGACATCAGATCTGGACATGTGGATGATGATGTTGAGAAAATTGCAAGATACATTAATGGATTGAGAACTGGAATACAAGATGAAATAAGTTTTTTGAAGCTAGAAAGTGTAGAAGACGCATATCAATATGCCTTGAAAGCTGAGGAGATCTTGACAAAGAAGCATGAACAAAGACAAAGAGGTAGAGGTGGTAGATTCTAGAGAGGTAGAGGTAGATCTTATGGAGAAAGTGGCAGATCTAATAGTTCTATATAGGATAAAGACAAATCTGAATGGAAGAATGATGACAAAGGCAAAACTGAATGGAAAAATGGTAATTCTTACCGAGGAGGCACCAATTCCTATCGAGGAAGAGGTAATTCTTATTCTAGAGGTGGAAAAGAAGGGCATAGATCCTTTGAATGTAGATCTTCTGAAGGTGGGTAGAATAATAGAAATGTTGTAATTCAAGAAGATGATGAGGGTTCACTAAGTGGAGCTGAGGCTGGAGAAAATTTGATGGTGAGAAGAACCTTATGTAATAAGGGAGATAATGAGGAACCTATTCTAAGGAGAAGTCTTTTCAACACAAGACATAAGATGGCTGGAAAATGTTGTAAAGTGATCATTGATAGTGGAAGTTCTACAAATCTGGCATCAGAAGAGTTGGTTACAAAGTTGCAGTTGGAGAGGCTCAAACATCCCAAACCTTATCATGTTTCATGGATCAAAGATGACCATAAGATATTGGTAAGTGAGCAATGCCTTGTGAAATTCAAAATTGGACATTATGTTGATGAAGTTTTGTGTGATATTATGCCCATGGATTGTTGTCATATTTTGTTGGGTAGACCTTGGCAATATGATAGATATGTTTTACATGATGGAAGATTGAATCAATATACTCTTTGGGTAAATGGGAAGAAACAAAAATTGTTGCCTTTGATTGAAGTTCTAGATGAGGTTAATTGTACTACTATAAAAATTTGCATGGTTAATGGGAAACAATTTGAAAAATAAGTAAAAAAGAATCAAGTTTGTTTTGCATTAATTCCAAGAAAACCAAGTTTTGTCAATGGAGACCGAGTGCCAGTCAGCGGTGACCAAGTGACAGATGGTAGTATTTACCAAGTGCCAGGAGAGATTGCAGAGTTGCTGAATGAGTATAAAGGCATTATTGCTGAAGATATTCTTGATGGTTTACCACCTGTAAGAAGTATAAGTCATTGTATGGACCTGATCCCTAGAGCTAGTTTGCCAAACAAAGCACCATATAGATTAACACTTGTAGAGAATAAAGAACTTAACAGAAAAGTGCATGAACTATTGCAAAAAAGTTTGATCAGAGAAAGCTTGAGTCCATGTGTTGTACCTACTGTATTAGCACTTAAAAAGAATGGAGAATGGAGAATGTGTACTAATTCTAGAGCCATTAACAAGATAATAGTGAAATATAGGTTTCTTATGCCAAGAATGGGTGACATAATGGATTGTTTGAGTGGAGCAAAGTATTTTACCAAGATTGATTTGAAAGAGTGGCTATCATCAAATTAGAATCAGAGAAGGTGATGAATGGAAGACTACTTTCAAGACAAAAGATGGTTTGTATGAATGGTTGGTTATGTCTTTTGGTCTAACTAATGCACCTAGTACTTTCATGAGGTTGATAAATAAAGTTCTAAAAAGATTCTTGGGTAAGTTTGTGATCATTTATTTGGATGATATTTTGATATTCAGCACAACTAAGGAAGAACATCTTGAGCATATTAGGCAAGTATTGCAGAAGTTGAAAGATGAAAAGTTGATGATTAATCTGAAAAAGTGTTCTTTTATATAGGAAGAGATTGTGTATTTGGGATTTGTGATTTCAGCTGATGGTTTGAAGATGGACCCTGAAAAAGTTAAAGCAATTTTGGAATGGCCTACACCTAAGAATGTGAGTGAGGTAAGATCATTTCATGGTTTGGCTAGTTTTTACAAAAAGTTTATAAAGAATTTTAGTGCTATTTGTAATGCTATGACTAAAACAATGAGGGGAGATAAAAAAGGAATTCAAGTGGACACACGGAGCTGATAAGAGTTTTGAGACTTTGAAACAAAAGGTTGCTAAATTACCTATATTGGCTTTACCTAATTTTAACAAAGTATTTCAAGTTGAATGTGATGCAACTGGTACTACAATAGGAGCTATATTAAGTCAAGAAGGTAAGCCTATTGCTTTTTTTAGTGAAAAGTTGAATGATGCTAAAAGGAAATATTCTGTGTATGATCAAGAATTCTATGCCATTGTTCAAGCATTGAAGAAATGGAGAAATTATTTGATGCCTACAGAGTTTGTGTTATACACTGATCATAAAGCTTTACAATACTTGAGAAGTCAACATAAATTGAATCAAAGACATATGAAGTGGGTTGAGTATTTGCAGAGTTTTACATTTTTGATCAAGCATAAGAGTGGAGTTACTAAAAATTTTTTTGATGCATTGAGTAGAAGATGTTCTTTGTTGACTGAAATGAAGGTTGATGTTCTTGGTTTTGATGAGATGAAAGAGTTGTATGATGTTGATCCTAATTTTTCTGAGGTGTGGAGAGAGTGCAAAGCACCAAATCTGACAGATCACAGAAGTAAGTATGATGAGTATTTCATTCAAGAAGGTATGTTGTTCAAAGCTATTCAGTTGTCTATTCCTAGAAGTCCTATGAGGTTGAATTTGATTAAGGAAAAGCATAGTGGTGGATTAGCTAGACATTTTGGAATTGATAAAACATTGAGTTTGCTGAAAGAGAAATATTATTGGCCACAAATGTATAAGGATGTTCAAAAATTTGTAAAGAACTATGGAGTTTTTCAAGTTCAAAGGGAGTAAGTCAAAATACTAGTTTGTATACACCTATTACTGTTCTTGAGAAACCTTGGACTAATATCAGTATGGATTTTGTTCTTGAATTGCCTAAAATGGTGAAGGGGTATGATTCTATATTTTTTGTAGTGGATAGATTTTCTAAGATGGCTCATTTCATACCATGTAAGAAGACATCAGATGCAGAGCATGTTGCTAAAATTTTCTTTAAAGAGATTGTGAGATTGCATGGATTACCAAGAAGCATTAATTCGGATAGAGACAGTAATTTTGTTGGTTATTTTTGGAAGACTTTGTGGAAGAAGATGGGTACTGAATTGAAGTTTAGTTCTACATTCCATCCACAGACAGATGGATAGACAGAGGTTGTGAATAGAAGCTTGGGTAATTTGCTGAGATGTTTAGTTGGGAATAAACTGAGCAATTGGGAGATGGTATTGGCACAAGCTGAATTTGCATATAACAATTTTGTGAATAGGAGTACAAGGAAGACACCTTTTGAGATTGTTACTGGAATGCATCCTAGAGGTATATTAGATTTGAGAGATGTTTTTGGTGAAGAAAATAAAAGCGCTGCAAGAGAATAATTTATTGACTTTATGGAGTCCTTGCATAAAGAAGTGAAGTTGAGGTTGGAACAAAGTAATCAGAAGTATAAGGAGAATGCTGATCTGTCTAGAAGACACCATAATTTTTAAGTTGGTGATAAGGTGATGGTTCATCTAAAGAAAGGAAGATTCCTAGTTGGAACATATAGCAAGCTAAAGATGAAGAAATTTAGGCCTTGTAAGATCTTTAAAAAGTTTGACACTGGTAATGCTTATGAAGTTGAGTTACTTGATGACATGGATATATCTCCTATATTTAACATTGCTGATTTGTATAAGTATCATGAGTCAGAGGATGAAGTTGTTATACCAGATGATTATCCTAAGAAATAGATTGAGGAAATTGAACAGATATTGGATTAGAGAGTTGGCAAGAGTACAAGAGGAAAAGATTACTATGAATATTTGGTGAAGTGGAAGAATAGACCTATTGAAGATGCTTCATGGATTTCTCAATTTGAGTTGGATTCAGCTTAGGTTGGGACATCTCAATGAGTCAGGAGAATCATTTATTCCAACCTCAGTTGTCTAATGTAGGAGCATCCTAGGTTGCCTTGCTATCCTACTCTTTTTTTTTTGCTTCTTTTGATGTTGGTGCTAAGTTTAGGTGCTGAGTTATTGTAGCACTCTTCAGGTGCCAAGTTACTGTAGCACTCTTCAGGTGCCGAGTTACTGTAGCACTCTTTAGGTGCCAAGTTCCTATCACACTCTTTAGGTGCTAAGTTACTGTAGCACTCTTCAGGTGCTGAGTTGCTGTAGCATTCCTTCAGGTGGTAAGTTACCCAGTGGATGCCGAGTGATCCTTCATGTGATGAGTTACCCAGTGTATGTTGAGTGCCAGTATTTGGACGTAATTTTTGTGAGTGGACTTGTGAGAATTATTTCATTTGCGACATTTAATTTAAGATCTTTTCTTGGGATGAGTCCAGACCATTGTTGGGTCAGCCCTCCTCTTATGTAATGTTCTAGAATGTTCTCTAAGCCATTTTGGAAAGTATAAATACAGAGTTTAGGCTTAGTGCTAAGTAAGTTTTAGAAGTGGAAGAAGTTTTTGGGAGCAGAACTAAAAGTGCAAATTTGCTATTGGATCTTTGTAACTGAATGTATTAAATTGGTCGTAACCCAGAAGGCCTCATAGCTGGGCATGTATGAAGATATTTTTTTGAATCAATAAAAGTATTTTCCTCTTCTCCTCCTTTGGTTGCTGTCCATTTGTACTTGCTTCCGTTGTGTTAACTCTTGCAGGATGGTTTGGATAGCTAGGTGAGCCTTTGGCCCTGGTTATTCATCCCTTGCTTGTATCAGGAATGTATGCTCTTCATCTTTAGATGAATCAAAAATCTTGACCCATTTGATATGCTAAGTTGGAGTAAAGGGTACTTGAACTTTATTGGTGTGTCTTGAGGAAGCATTCAGAGCTTGGATTGCATTTGTGCAAACCCTTGTAACCTTGGTTCTTGGTGTTACTTGTAATTTTTTATTCTAGAATCCTTTAGTGGGCTAGCTCTTGAGAGGTCAAGAGGAATGATCCAAGTGAGGATAAGTGAAGTTGGCTCTTCCAACCCACTATAATCTCAAGAATATCAAGGACCCAAACCTTGGTAGATATAGTACTTGCATTCATCTAGTGGAAGTACTTGTGGGGTTGTGGCCATGAGGAAATCACTAGGTGAGAATTCTCTAGGTACACTTGTGGCCATGAGTTCCATTACTTATCATATGCTGAAGTATCCCACATTGGGAGCAAGAGGAGTGCTATAAAAAAAAGGCTTTACAAAGAATCTAGGATAGAGGCCACCCTCATTTTCTTCTAAATATCTTGGTGTAAGGATCGATCATAGTGTACTACTTAGATAACCCCAAGATTTGACTCACCATATGTGTTCCTTTTGAAGTTGGTAACCCATCTATGAAAAATCCAATATCTATTGTGGGAAACTAATTTTTGTGAGGCAATGGAGCATCAAGTTGTTGGCTAACGTATGTTAGCATATATAGTCCACCAATATAACTAGGAAGGGGGGGGGGGGGGGTGTATTAGTTATCTAACTATTATCCTAGTTATCAACCTTATTAAGCCTTAAACATATGAGGAATATAATTAGAAACCACAACAAGATACTTATGCACAATAACATTAGATATGTTAACTATGGAAACCTGAATCAGAGGGAAAACCCTGATGGGGATGATACCAAAAAGATGATGTACTAAGATAAATATTCCTTGTTAGAGGATAGACTCTATTAAGATTATATGAAATACATTTAGTACATATTAGTCCCTATTAGGAGACTTTGAATCCCTATTAGGAGATGTAGAAGGTGGATGGACCCATTGTCCAAACAACTTTAGGGACAAGACCAATGAACCCACTATCCAAATGATCTCTATATTATTCTTTCTAGAATAATAGATTTGTATTGTATTGGTTCTTCATCTTTCTCTATCCTATCAACTAGACTTTTACTCCTACTAATCTTAGTACAAGATCACAAACTTTGCATCCAATAATTCCTTGGATCACTTAGTCACATTTACCAAACACTCTACCCCTTTTCACACTTCCTTGCACACTTCACAATTGGTAGTTTTAAACACACTTTAAAATAAGGAAAACATATTCATTTTATACCATATCTTCAAGATAATTCCTTGAGTCAGTCTTGAGGCTTTCCCAATTAATTATAATAATATAATTAATTAAATCATAATTATAATAGCATTGTTAATTCATAGTCTATAGAACTTTCCACACATGAAATTTTAGGTATTGCACACTCACTGACATCACCATCATACTATCTTCTATCACTAACTAATTATGCATCTCTAGATTACATCTCTATTAGAAGATATGATGCAATCATTAGAATCTACTTCTCAGATACCTTATCTCTATATTGATCTTTATAAATTAGACATATCTTTTGTACATCTTAGACTTAATGCACATTAAAACTTATCATCTAGCATAGTTTAGAATATGTCCTTAACCATACATCACCTAATAATCAAAACTCTATTCATATGACCATGATCACTATCTACTATTCTACTAGTCTTCACAAAATTACTATTATGTTGACATCAATGAAAAACATATTCATGAATGCAACATTTCAACATTGTCACATGATCTCCAATGCTTAGGATACTCACCCAAAGGAATAACATCAACATTCATGCTACCAATGTCCCCCTTTGGCATTGATGGAAACATGTATGAAAAACATCTAGTATCTAAGAATACCAAACAATACTCTATTTCTACTAGTGTTGAACTCATCTTTTCAAATCCTCTTCATCAATCAAATTTGAAATCCTCTAGAACACTGCTCTGTTTGGCATAGATCAAAAAAATTTGTTCACATTACAAAACTCTCATATTCTCCCCCATACATTAAAAAACTCTCATGCTGCATATCTCCCCCATAGAGATATTCCTTCTCCTTTCTTACATGAATCTTTCTAAATCTCCCTAATAAAGTAGATATTTTCTCCCCATCCAACTATCTTTCCCCCATTTACCTCAAGGATATTTTTTGTGTACATATCTCCGCCATTGACATCACTGAAAAGGCCTCATTATGTAAATTTACTACTCCAAGTCTTCAACCAACTCAAGTGTCTAAAGCCACTGTTCAAGACCAATTATCAAGAGTCCTTAATGACTCTGCTCATCATAGATACTCCCCCATACAAGAAGCACCAGCATTCAGTCCAATCAAATAATAGTGATTTGTACCATTAGATTGATGCAACCTCTACATCATCTAATTTGAAGTAGGAAGGGGTATAACCCCAAACATACCTCTTAAGTACTCAAATGTATCTTTAGGAAAAAGTTTTGTAAAGATATCCACAATATAATATTTAGTACTAGCATACTCCAATTTGATCTCTTTTTATACTACCTTCTCTCTCAAAATATGATACCTAATAGATATATGCTTAGTCTTATAATACAATACAAGATTCTTGGACATACTTACTATACTTGTGTTATCATACTATATGATAACAAGTTCTAAAACACTCTATCCTAATATCCTTCAACATCTCCATCTACATAACTTGATTACAATTATTTGTTGCTGCTAAACACTCTTCCACAAATATGCTTTGAGAAATAGAATTTTGTTTCTTTCCTAGCTAAGAAACCAATATTCCTCTAAGAAAGAATGATCCACCACTGGTGCTCTTTTTGTCATCCATACTATCTATAATACCCCAAAATTGGCTTATTGCCATGATCACCAATTCTGGTCTATTTCTAATCGATTCTAAAGACCTATTCTAATAGGCAATTCTTATTCTGCTACTCGCTACTTGACTTAATTATCAAATGCAGAAAACCTAAATCTGCATTCATCATACTCTTTATTTAATTCCTAAAGTATTGATTCATATTAGTCACATTAAACCTATTGATTGCAATTTAATTTAATTTAAAGTATTTATACTTATATTAAATTAAATTATCTCCTAAGGCTAATGTACTATGGAATTAAATTTATTAAATTTAATAAATATGCCTATTTTAATTAATTAAATAGAATTATTTAATTAAATGGAAAAAGGTAATTATGGGAGCATATCTCATTTTATTAAGTTAAATATCTCTCCTAATTTTTCTTCAATTCAAGAATGGAAATTCCCAGTTCATTGCTGATCAAATTAGAAGTGACCCAAATCACTTGCTTTAACACTAAAGTCTATTTGAGCTAACTAACTCTTACACTGAGATCTAACTTAGTTAATTCCCTTTAATTTGAGAATCTTCCTTTATGACTGAATCTCACCTTTAATCCTGACCATTGATTGAAATCGATCTCAACCATTGATGGATTCCAGGAAAATCTATTTAAGAGACCCTCATCTCTTCATTTTAGAAGAAAAATTAGAATTTGCATCAAATTGCTGCCAAATTGCATACTCATTTGAAGCTTATTGCATTTTCAACTGATTCTTATTTAGCTTAATTTTTCATATAGAAGTAATATGCATACATTTTAGCATAGTTTTCCTTTACATGTTCTTAGATTAAATGTGCATACTCCATTCTAGATTAATCCACATTCTCATATAGATTAATCGCATTTTCTTTTAAATCCTTCATTTGTAGAGGGTCTAGTTGCTTAACACTTCAAATCTGAGGATATCTAACAAGCAAAAATCCCTTTAGATAGAAGGCAAAAGGTTTCCTTACCGGTTGATTTTTGGATGAAAAATCCAATGTTCATTCTGGGATGAATCCACAAATAAGGACCATGTTGAAGTATGTGTGTGAAGTGTAAGGCCACATTCTGCATATACATTTTCTGGCGCCCACTGTGAGGCTGATAAAATCAACCTTTTTGGCCTCTTTTTGCATTTTTTTAATCATTTTTTCGTGTTCTCTATCCATACTATTCTATATAGATTTAGAAATCTTTGTGTGAGACTATTCATTTTTATGCGAGGATCCAAAATCTTCGTGTGAAGATTCTTTTTGTATCAAGTGAGAAAGTGGCCGAGCACACAAAACTTTGGGCGGCACCTATTTCTTTGCGCAAGCCATAAAAAAATTTTGTGCAAGCCTAAAAAAATTTCACACAGCTCTGATAGAGATTTTGTGTGAAATCTTGTTACAGTAGTTTTAGATTTAAGCGTTATTTTTTTATCTTCAGATTTTTTGATTTTACTAATGTGCTTATTTTGATCTATTCCTTTAGATTTCTTGCAGCTTAACCATTATTTGCAGGACATTAGCCAAAGACTCCTTTTAAAACTCACTTGAAAATGGATCGAGTATTTTCTTGTAGGACGCTTGTTAAAGATACACCTATCAAAGACCATATTTCAAACTCACAAAACAATGTGTGTCTTCTTTTCCTACTTTCAAAACTAGTCTAATTAGGGGCTTGTGAACTTCTTAGGGTAAAAGATGGAAGACTAGGGGAATATGCTCTTAACTTCTTGGAGGTCATGACCAAGAGTGAATTAGAAACCTAGATGCTTCTGAGAGATAGCATTTTGAAGAAGGCAAGCATCTTGGTGGTTCTCCAAAGCTTGTTCTCTTCTATGATAAGACAATGATTTCCTTTAAGGGAATCAAAATCTTTAAGGAAGAATGAGTTTGGATTGATTAAGCCAAGTCATTAATTAATGTGTCTTGTGTGTTTGGGTGAGGAAATAACGTAGAGAATTATGCTCTTTCCCCTTGAGGGAAATCAAAAACTCAAACCCTTAGATTTAAACCACCAATCTGTGTCAATCCTTTAGAGGGCCTGCTGGAGTGATCCAACCTTTGAGAATGACCCAAGTGAGCACACTCCTTTCATCAAAGATTCTAACTCACTATAATCAAGATGCTTTGTAGAGTGAAAGAATCCAAAGCCAGATTAATTTCTTCCCCTTAATTCTTGATATTGTATATCAAGGGGAAGCTCTGTTTGTGCACTGGTCAGCGCCAGCCCCTGGCTTCTTAAGCAAGTAGTGTGCACTTTCAGATGCTAGTGTGGGCTATTGGCCTCAAATTCACTAGTGGAGCCACCAGGGATTAATTTGAATGGAAGAAAAGTAAAAACCTTTTAGTTAGAGGCCACCCAATTCACCTCCGAAAAGAGGCATAATCTTTGTGCAAGGAGGGGAAAGTATCTCTCTTGTAGAACTCACCATAGGCATGCTACTAGATGTTTGAAGGTGGTATACATGCTCATCCCCTACCACAAGGGCACTCATTCAGAATATACTATTGAGTCCTTTGAATATACTAAAAACACGGGCACCCTCTAGGGGATGGCATGGTTGTGTGAGGTACATGCATGCACATAAGATGTGGGATAAAGGTTTTTCCTTCTCTACCAATTTTTCTTTCTAGGGATAAAGTGTATTTGTTATTGAGTCATCAACAAAGTCCAAACCAATTACAACAAACAAAGGTCAAGACTCCCCTCTCCTGTCGAGTTTATTTGTCCTTGGCATGACTATTTTCAACTATTGCTTGCTTCCCACTGTCTTGTTTAAACACTTTTCCTGGATTGAAAACTTGAAACTTTGTCCAAATGTCTTACTTGGTCAACCTTGTTGCTTGTCCAATCAGATTTGTTTGATAAATTTTTCTACTCTGTCTAAAAAGTCTAGAAATCTTGTCAAATTCAGTTGCTATTGTAAAACTAGTCTACCGTCTCACCCAAAAACTTTTCCAACCTCGTACAAAATCATTTTATCCTCACGAAAAATCATTTTTTTCTCATGTGAAATTAAATTGCTATCACGAGTCTTCACGTGACCCTTTGAACTTCCTCACATGAAATTAAATCACTGTCATTGACTTTCACGCAATCTAGAAAACTTCTTCACACAGCTCAGAAATCTTCTTTGTGCGGCCTGTAAAGGTTTCTCACATGAGATCTTGTGTCAGCATTTTCACTTTTGGTCTGATTTAGCTATCTATGGCCTACACGCTACCCTTTTCTACATCAATTTGCAACTTTCTATCTATGAACATTTTGAAACAGCCTCTCTTTGCTTTGCTAAAGGGCTTATATCTTGCACTTTGACTAGTCTCGTCTCATAAGTTATTTTTTGTCTTCATCTTAATGCTTGTCATACTTTGTATCGCATTGGTCATAATCTCTAGCTATTCTAGCCTTTAAATCATATCATTTGTGCCTTGGTGGAAAAAATTCTTGCTATTATCTTGTCCTTTTTGAGACTCAGTCTTAGTGTAGTTCTTGTCCAAGTTCTAGCTTCTTGTCCTTGTCTATGACTATTGCAACTAGAAGCGGCAATGTGTTTTATCCCCATAACCTTAGACGTGGTCATGCTAGGGGTTGTAATCATGACCGAGGTCACTTACCTTTTGTTATGCAATCTGTATCTAGTTCAGCTAGTGAGACATCTTCACAATCTCTCTCACCTGCCAGGTCATCTTGAGTTCAACAAACATTTTCCATAAACCTGCAACAAATTAGGAATCCTTTGTACCAAGAGGATATTGAGATGGGTAGAGGTCCTATATTACCAAACATGATGTATGATCCTTTATTTAGAGGATCTTTTGAAACACAAGACACTAAAATTAAACATGTTCCTATAATGACTAATTATGAACCTAAACATGGTAGTCATACTCGACATCAAGAAACACCTAAAAATGACAAAGAGAAAGGGAAAGACTATGACACCAATGAGGAATAGGAAGAGGTGGAAATACTTCCTAAACACATAGAAAAATGTTGAAGAGACAAAAACTTTCAAAAATTCATGGGAATCCTACTCAATGAAGAGAAAGAAAAATACTTTGTCAAACTTGCCCAAGAGGGAGGAAAGTTACCTTCTCATTTCAATGTGGAAACCACTGTCACACTTGAAGAAGAAACTGAGACCTCTAAACTCAAAAAATAATTGAAAATTATGTAAGACCAATTGACTTAGATGATGCATGAGAAAGAGAAATCCACAAAGACATATGCATTGGATGCTCTTTGTCCATTTTTATTTGACAAAAGCATAAACATGCCATCTTTCCCACAAGGTGTAGAACTACCCAAATATGATAAGTACTTTGGTACTATTGATCCCCAAGATCATTTGCAAGAATTTAGTACTTTGTCTATGGAGTTTATACATGATCAAACCTACCTCATGCATTTATTCCCTAGAAGCCTAGGTGGTCAGGATTTGGAGTGGTTCTCACATTTACCTCCTAGTATCAAGACATTTGACGAAATTGCCAATCTATTTGTTTAGCAGTATTCTCATAACATTCAACATCCTGTCAATATTCAAGATCTATGCAACCTTAAATAGAAAGTTGGTGAACCTTTTCTCACTTTCCTCCAAAGGTGGAGACAACTATACACTAAGTATTCTTGTAAAATCCTAGAAATAGAGAAGCTTGACATTTTCACTAATAACCTCTTACCTGATTTTGGATATAGAGTCCAACTACAAGATCCATGTACCTTTGAAGACATGATTACACAAGCTGTCCATATCGAATAATTTATGATCAAGAAAGGTAAACGCACTCTTCTGAGAGACATAAAACAAGGTTCTACTTTCAATAGGGATAAAACCAAATATGTCAACAAGAACCGAGAAATTGTACATGATAGAGTTGTTGACAATGTCACACCCAAACCTACTAAAGCTACATTTGATCTCACAGATGGCCTCAAAGTGGCCAAAAATGCTAAGAAACCTCCTCCTAACTATAAGATGTCTGGGAAAAAATTGAGAAACTCATGGACAGCATGCCTCAAATGAGAGTATACACTTTTGGGAGAACCTTTGGATGTGGTTTACAAAATATTGCTACAACATAAGCTTATTTCACCAATGGATAACCCTCATCCCTATGACCCACAACCACATCCACCGTGGTGGCATGAGACCTCATTCTATGAGTATCACTAAAACAAGGGACATAAAACTAGCAACTATATAAACTTGTGCCATAATGTCAAGGATATGATTGATGCTGGTGATCTTCTGGTAGATGGACATAACAAAAACTCAGATCACAAGGCATTCAAAGAACCTTTCCTAGGTTATGAAAAAGGAGAGACTTGAAAACCACAACCCTAAAACAAGGTCAACTATATATATTCCAATGATGACAATGTCATTCACATGATTGAACCTATGGATTTTGAATATTGTGATGTTATTACCATTAAGGCTAAGCAAGATAATGACAAACCCAAGACACCATTTGTCTTGAGGGGCCCTACTTCTGATGAAATGGATAATATGCCTTCACAACACTTTCATAACATTGTTACTCACTCACACACCAAGTTGGTGCTCAAAGGCCTTGCGCATCCTACTTTAGATCTTGAACAACACAAAGATAAAACCCTTGCTGGTCTATTGGGAAAAGGTGCAAAACCCACAATGAACTTGACCACAACTAGTTATAGTGTTCTTGATCAACTAAAATGAACTAATGCTCAAATTTCCATCTTTGAGCTACTTAAAATCTCGATTGCTCACAGGTAGATTCTAGATAAATCCCTCACTAAGGCAAATGTTTCCCAAGATCTTGATCTTGAGTGATTTTAATCCATGGTAGGTCACCTAACCTCACCATATCTTATGACTTTTTCTTAGGAAGATGACAACTCACTGAGTCACCCACACAATCAACCTCTACACATCAAGGTTATGATCCATCAGACATGTGTTCATTGGGTAGTCATTGATAACAGTGCTAGCCTAAATATTGTCTCTGCTACTCCACTTAGACAATTGAATTATTCTGAGGACTCTATTGATCCTCAACGAAAGATCACTATCAAAGCATATGAAGAAGTGGAATGAAAGTCTCTAGGTCTTGTGGTTTTACCAATTCACGTTAGTCCTATTGAAAGGGATGTCACCTGTCAGGTGCTTGCCATTCCCTTGGCCTACAACATTCTGTTAGGATGGCCATGGATACATGAGATGCACACTGTGCCATCCACATACCACCAATGCATTAAGTTCCCATTTCATGGCTTTGAAGTTACTATTCCTACCACTACTAGCTACACCTATAATATGCTCAAAGTTGTTGAAACTTTCATCCCTACTAATCATGAGTCCACTGATTATCCTGATAATAAGCTAGAACAAATTGAGCACTCATTCAAACTGAAAGAAATTGGTATGGGAGAGTACCACATTGAATTAGTGTTGTCTTTAACATCTCTCCCAGAGTCTCCTCAATGTTATGGGAGACCCTCAAAGGAAAATAAGCCATTCATGCTGACACCTCAGACCAAGTAGTGACACTTTTTTCAAGGCTACAGTTCCCTTAGAAGATGAAAGTGAAAACAAATCCATTGGTGCATGGCTTTACAGAGAAGAGGCTTTAGTGGACCTAACAGAACAAGCTCAAGAAATCTCTCCTAAGAAATATGGACCTGGTCTTAGGCTTATGAAGCATTTTGGTTACAAGGGAACTGGCCCTATTGGGTGCAATAACAATGGCCTAATTGATCCTATCAAAGCAAGAGCTCGAAGCAACCATGATACAACTGGCCTAGGGTTTAAGAAGGTCCCTTTCCATTTGGGATCAAATAAATTCATCTCCAAACCTAAGAGTTCATTTGAAAATGAGTCACAAGCTAAGTCAGATACTCAAGAGGAAGAATCTGATGATGAGGATTCCTATCCTAATCCTATCCCTTATGATCTTGCTAAATTCTTTGCTGAGCTAGATGACTTTGTGCCACATGTTAGCACTATGGATGATACTAGTGATTCTTCTAAGGACAATGCTGAGCAATTCAAATATCATTTAGAAAAGGGAGAATCTAGTTAGTCATGCCATGTTGAGTATTTGTGTAAGAACCCAAAGGATGAAGGTGACTATGTCCCTATCACTATTGGGGAGTTCTATAATCTCTTGCCATGTAGCACTGATTCTAAGGAATATGAGTTTGAATCTCTTTCAAAAGTGACTACTAATAAAGACATTGACCAAGTGCATGTCTATGAAAACCAAATTGAAGTGGGCAAAACCTTTAGAGTTAGGTCACATGGGTCAGATCCAACTAGTGTCCTAGAATTGTCAATTACTAACATTCATACTCTAAGGTGTTTGAACACACCCATGGACGAGGTTGCCGTAGGTCTCAAATTGTTGGTCCAAACACTTAATGACTATACTATGAACACAATTGAACTAGCCACTACTCTCTCACTCACACATCCTAATATTATAGACTGGAACCCCAATGCATCTAGCAAAGTCCCCATGTTCCAGAATGACTATGCTCTCACTTGTTACCTAAACACTATCAAACCTGTAATGTCTTCCACCAATGAGCAGAGCATCAACATGACTAAGGCTGATATCAAATATCTTAGTCACACAATTAAAAAGAAAAAATGTAAAAGGTCCAATGGTGAAAACCACATTGTGGCAGTGTCGGAACCCAAAAAAGTAAAAAACAAAAGACGTATCCAAGGGTGAAAACCTCTCTGAGGTGCCCGTGGATGAGATATTTGATGTCCTTCCTAGTCACTTTCAGGAGAGATCATCAGTGTTGATAGAGTTGACATAGCCAATTAACCTAAGCACAGAAGAACATCCTCATATGATACATCTGGTACAGTCACTATTACTTGAAGAGAAGGAACAATTCATTTCCTTTTTCAAGGAAAAGAAAACAATTTTTTTCCTAGACATACTCTAACATGCCAAGATTAGATCTTGATCTTATCCTGCATCGTTTGTCCATAGCACCATGCATCAAACTAGTTAAACAAAAGCTTTGAAAAATGCACCCTCACATTGCATTGCTTGTCAAAGCAGAATTGGAGAAACTCCTAAAGGTTAGTTTCATCTGTGCAATTGATTATGCTGAACGGATATCCAATATTGTTCTAGTTTCCAATCATGATAAATCTATCAGGGTTTGTATAGACTTCTGTGATCTTAACTTGGCATTTCCTAAAGATGACTATTTGCTCCCTAATATTGATATGATCGTGGACATGATGGTTGGCTATGAGATTTATTCACTTATGAATGGTTTTTTTGGATACAATCAGATAAAAATTGCACCAAAAGACCAGGAGAAAATGGCTTTCACATGTGCATGGGGAACCTTTTGTTTGAATGTGATGCCATTTGGTTTGAAGAAAGCTGGTGCTACATATCAATGAGCTGTTACTACAATTTTCCATGACATGATGCATAGAACCATGGAGGACTGCATTGACAATACCTTGGTCAAAAGTGCTAAATGCAATACTCATCTACAAGATTTAGGTCCCATCTTAGATCATATGGAAAAGTTTAGTCTTCGGCTCAATCCTAAGAAATGCACATTTGGTGTCACATCAGGGAAGTTGTTGGGATACATTGTTTTTGAAAAAGGAATTGAGGTAGATTCAGAGAAAGTACAAGCAATAATGGGCATGCCACCACCTCAGAACATCAGTTAGATGAGAGGGCTATAGGGAAGGCTTCAATATATTCATAGGTTTATTTCACAATTGGTGGATAGATCACAATCCTTCAAAAAGACCTTACATAAGGGTGTGAAATTCAATTAGAGCTAGGATTATGAGCAAAGCTTAACATAGATTAAACAATATCTTGTCAATCTGCCAATCTCGATGCCTCCTATTCATGGGAAGCCTTTGCTTTTATACATTTCAGCCATTGAAACATCTCTAGGCATCCTATTGGCTCATGAAGATAATGAAAACAAAGAAAGAGCTATTTACTACTTGAGCTAAACAATGGTCTCTTATGAGAAGAACTACAACATTATTGAGAAAACTTTCTTGGCAGTTATTTTTTCTTTCCAGAAGTTGAGACACTACATGCTTGCCCACACTACATAGCTCGTGGCTAAAATAGACCAACTAAAGTACTTGCTTATTAAGGCAGCTCTCATAGGAAGATTGGCTAAATGGGTTATGATACTCAATGAGTTTGATGTCCAATATGTTGAACGTAAGGCTATTAAGGGATAGGTAATTGCAGACTAGCTGGCCGAGGCACCCATACAGAGTCTTCTACCAATGAACATTGATTTTCTAAATGAGTCAATTCTGATACTCATGCACCGCACATGGGTTATGTTCTTTGATGGGTCCTTCACACAACAAGGATTAGGTGCTGGATTACTCTTCATTACACCACAAAGATACTCATTGCCCAAAGCATACAAGATTTTGTTTCCTTGTAAAAACAACATTGCTAAAACTAGATTAATGATGTGTACCAAACAAAGGATGAGAAACTAATTCCTTAAAAGTGCATGGTTGATGAATTAAAGAAGTATTTTGCACATATCACTTTTCAGCAAGTTCCTCGAGCAAATAATAAGGTGGTTGATGCCATGGCCACCCTAGTCTCCCTACTACAAATGCTTTAAAATGATCTCGGACATGAGTTCTTGGTGGAAGCGTTACACTACCCAGACTATGACACCCCTAATTCTAAGATGATCTATTCCATTATAGGACAAGAATCATCTCGCTACCATCACATATATTCCTACCTTCATAATCAAACCATTTCGAAAGGTTTGACCCAGAATGAAAAACATTACCTAATCTGTAATGCTTCACATTATGTCATTATTGTTGACGATCTGTATGGGAGAGGTCTTGATGGAACACACCTTAGGTGTTTAGAACCTAAAGAGTCCAAAAGCACACTAATTGACATTCATAAGGGCATTTTTAGATCTCATTCTAATGGCCTGACACTAGCTCACAAACTCATTCATGCTAGTTACTACTAGCCCAAAATGGAGCAAGAAGCTATCAAGTATGCTAGGTCCCGCAAGTATTGTCAGTTACATAGGAATCTCATCCACAATCTAGCTAGACAGTTGATTCCCTCTACTAATACATGGCCATTTCAACAATGGGCCTTCAACTTGGTGGGACAAACCCACCCAACCTCCTCTAATGGACATAAGTTCATTATCACGGCTAAAGATTATTTCATGAAGTGGGTAGAGGCAGTAACTCTCATAGTTGCTGATGGAAAAATTGTAGCATTTTCATTACAAACTACATCATCAATATATATGGTGTACCATCCTCAATCATTACTGACAATGGAGGACAATTCAAGAATAAAGACCTCAAGGAACTGTGCAAAAAATTCAAAATCACACAACATTGGTCTTCCATTTATTACCCCCAGGGTAATGGCCAAGATGAGGCATCCAATAAGATGATCCCCAAAATTCTTCATCACATAGTCAGTAAGTTAAGGAGAGAATAGCATCTCTAGATCAACCCAGCCTTGTGGGCATATAGGACAAGCATTAAAACTCCAATGGGCATGACTCCCTTTGCTTTGGTGTATGGAGTGGATGTTGTGCTTCCAATAGAGGTTGAGATTCCTACCTTGAGAATCTCTATGATGGGCCTTATCATTCATGATGACTATAGGATAGCTTGGCTTCAAGAGCTTGTATTACTGGATGAACGATGATAAGTGGCATGTGATCATCTATGAGCATATCAACAAAGAATGGCCAAAAATTACAATAGGAAGGTCAAGCCATGTGACTTCTAGCTGGGTGATCTCGTCCTAAGAGAGAACCCCAAGAATCAACAACAACAAGTAAAAAAGGGAAAGTTTGAACAAACTAGCTCAGTCTGTACATCATCACTATAGTATATGTGTCTGGCACCTATCAACTTTCTACAACTAAAGGAGAAGTGCTTAAGGAACCTATCAACACTCTCCACTTGAAGTGATTTTATAGTTGATCTCAAATCAGTAAGCTCTTTGTACATATCTATATGTCCTGAAAAAAATCTAAAAATTCAAAAAAAGTCCTTAAAAAAAATTGTTACCCTAGTGAAAACCTAGCAATAGGCACCTTGATAACACCAATTTTTTTTTTTTTTTAAAAATCAAAATTAAAATCTTTCCAAGAAGGTGAAAACTTGGTAAATAGGTGCCTCTTGTTCCCAATGCCCCATCTTGTAGCACATCTTCTGGTTATTCTATATAGTTTCTTTCATGCTTTCACTTTCTTGCTTTTCCTACTTTCTGCTCATGTATCCATGGATTGAGTCTTGTTACAGCTCAAGGGCATTCCCCTTTAGTGTCACAACTTTCAGGATTCTCGTCATAGAATCTCCTTCTCGACAGTCACCAGTGGTCCTCATTGCATCTGCCTACTATTGCCAGTGTCCCTCATTTTCAAAGATTCTCATTATAGAATCTCTTTCGCAATAGTCACCAGTTGTTTCAACTGTGTCTACCTACTATTGCTTGGGTTACATCTCCAGATTCCTTTATGGAAGGTCTCTCTTGCGTCAGTCACTAGTCATTCTGGCTGTGTCTATCTATTATTGCTCAGTCCTTCTTAGGTTCTTCATCATGAAGATTCCCCTTTGACCTCAGTCACCAGTTGTTCTAATTGTGTCTGCCTACTATTGTCACCCTACTGAAGAGATTTATTTTAAACATATTCTGGACACTAGCACTTGACATCAATCCAAAAACATTGAACTCAAAAAAAAAAAGACATACTTGTTTGGATATGCTAAGCATTTTCTTTGATTGCTTTGTTTTGCTTTATCATATCTCCTCAAGCAACTCGATGATGTCATCTTTGACTAGAGAAGTAATGACTGGGGGCATGATCTTTTCTTTGCTTTCTGTCTGTGGTTTAGTTCCAATTAGTTGACATATTCCTATAAGAGGGGTGTCCACTATAAGAGCCTCCATCTCGTATTGGGTGCCTATGTATACCTTAACTCCTTTTATATGAATATGTCAATAATGTTGGTTCTTCTCCATGTTTTTTGGAGTGAACTCTTCATGCTATAGTAAATAATGATACTCATCTTGCTAAGTGAACGTACGGGTCACTTGAGTATATCTAGCACACTTTTGTCTTAGATTACGAATGCAAGGGTCATTGTGGATAGAATAAATACTGATTACTTAGCATAAGATGGATCTCCCATGTGTTTGCCATGTTTGTATGCAAGAAACATTCAGGTCATCCTAGCATTTATGCTTTGATGCTTATGTTAACTTACTACATTAAAAGGGACAAATGTTCCAGTCATTTTGGCTTCGTGTGCCTTGAATGCTTACATTTAATCCTGACAAACCAATAACATATGTTATATTCATATTTCCATGATTGCAATGTTAGTGGGAATTGTATGACCTATGCGCTTTGTTCTATATCTGGTGATGATTAAATATTGAGGCTTGGTAACCAGACCTAGGGTTGCATTTAACATAGTCTTGCATTGCATACTTCACTTGCATAAACATGTGATTCAACTGCAAATCTACTTTCACCTTCTATGATGAGGGATTGCTGATCTCTTCAAAGTACCATGTTTCTTAATGACTAGACAAATAATCGATTAATCACTCTCTTGGCTACTTTGGCTGCTCTGAATCCATTTTTGGATCAAATTCAAAATCTGACACACCTAAGTGTCTCAAAAATATGTTTTAAAGTTTTGGGGACCAACGCGATCAAACACTTGTGTAGTCTAAATTTATCTGATATGTTGGGATTCCTGAAATCCTTTCAATTTTAAATTCTTGATATTTTCAAAATTCATTTTGAAAATTTTCAAATCAAGTCAACTTTACTTAATTCTAGTCCACTAATGGTCAAACTTGGTCTTCTAGACATTAGAAGCATGCTAAATTGACTCTGGATCATCTTTTGATCATCCTAATCTCTTCCATATCCTACTAAATCTTAGATTTCTCCAATATATCTTTATGCTACTTATATCATATTTTTGGTGTGTCATCTTTCAATTTCACTCCTGAGGGGGTAGGATGATTACATCATTGAATAAATGTAACTCAATCTGAATCTCATTGCTTGGGGCATCTAGTTCCCATCTTATGTCCTCATCACTCAAGGCATCTCATCACTCAAGGCATCTTGTCCCCCTCTTTCTAGCATCATTGTCATTTGTTTCATCTTTTGATCATTTGATCACATCTTATAACATTTTTGGTTTGAGTTCAGTGAACTGGTATTGGGACAGTCTAAACCTTGACTCCCAAAAATTAGGCCTTGTTTTGGGGATGATTCTGAGACTCATAATTAGATCTTATCAACTCAAGCATCTAGGTGTTCTATCTAGATCCTTGAAGGTTAACCTCCATTCTGGAGGTAATCTTCTAAATGCTATCAATCTTAGGTATCTAGGTGTTCTATCTAGATCCTTGAAGGTTAAGCTCCATTCTGGAGATAATCTTCTAAATGCTATCAATCTTAGGTATCTAGGTGTTCTATCTGGATCCTTAAAGGTCAAACTTCTTTCTGAAAAAACCTTTTGAATGCCTATCAATTTCAGGAATCTAGATGTTCTATCCGAATCCTTAAAGATTATGCTATGTTCTAGAGATAGTCTTATAAATGCTTATCAATTTTAGGTATCTAAGCACTCTGCTTGGATCCCTTAGGATTAAGCTCTATTCTAGAGATAGTCCTTAAAAGCTTATCAATTGGTCTTCGTATCATCAATTTTGGAACCAATCTCATTTCTTGATCCTTGCATCATTCTTTCTGATTTTTCTTTGAATTGAAGGTGCTGCACACACATTCATTCAAAGAGAGGCAAAATGTAATACCCCAAAATTGGCTTATTGCCATGATCACCAATTCTGGTCTATTTCTGATCGATTCTAAAGACCTATTCTAATAGGCAATTCTTATTCTGCTACTCACTACTTGATTTAATTGTCAAATGCAGAAAACCTAAATCTGCATTCATCATACTCTTTATTTAATTCCTAAAGTATTGATTCATATTAGTCACACTAAACCTATTTATTACAATTTAATTTAATTTAAAGTATTTATACTTTAATTAAATTAAATTATCTCCTAAGGCTAATGTACTATGGAATTAAATTTATTTAATTTAATAAATATGCCTATTTTAATTAATTGAATAGAATTATTTAATTAAATGGAGAAGCTACTTATAATTAATTAAGCAAAGTTATTTAATTAAATTGGAAGCCATTCCTAATTAATTAAATGAAGATATTTAATTAAATAAGAAAAGTGTCTCTAATTAATTAAATAGAATTATTTAATTAAATGGAAAAAGGTAATTATGAGAGCATATCTCATTTTATTAAATTAAATCTCTCCTAATTTCTCTTTAGTTCAAGAATGGAAATTCCCAGGTCACTGTTGATCAAATTAGAAGTGACCCAGATCACTTGCTTTTACACTAAAGTCTATTTGAGCTAACTAATTCTTACTCTTAGATCTGACTTAGTTAACTCCCTTTAATTTGGGAATATTCCTTTATTGCTATATCTCACCTTTAATCTTGACCGTTGATTAAAATCGATCTCAACCATTGATGGATTCCAAGAAAATCTATTTAAGAGAACTTCATCTCTCCTATCATACTCATTTCAAACTCATTCTTCATTTCTTTAGAAAACTTATCCCTTGCTTCATCATTGCATCCAAATATTATGTCATCAAAAAAAATACTATTATTAGCAAACCATTCTCAATTTCTTTCAAATAAAAGTTGCTATCTACCATACCTTTAGCAAATCGGAGCTTTCCCAAATACTTTTCCAATATGCATACCCTATATTTTTCTTCTATCAGAGGGAAACCTTCAAGCTTCTCAATATATACATCATCCTCAAATTCTTGATTTAGGAAGGCTGATTTGCACCCATCTAATACAATTTGAATTTCTTATTATTTGCATAATCCAAAACTGTTGTTACTACTTCCATTCTAGCTAGATGGGAATATGTTTCTTCATAGCACATTCCTTCCTATTGTGAATAACCTTTACATAAAAGTCTAGCCTTGTTTCTTATAGATTTTCTTTGTTCATTCATCTTGTTTGTAAATATGCATTTAGTTTGAATAACATTCTTGGCCTTAGGCCTAGGAACTAATTCCCATGTGTCATTCTTCACAATATGATCTAATTGTTCCTTCATTTCTTGGATCCAATGACCATCTTTACATGCTTCATCTATACTCTTAGGTTCAACTTGAGAAATCAAACATAATTCCTCATTGACTTTGTCTCTTTTCATCATTCCTTTGCCTTTACTTCTAATTATCTATTCTGGTGGGTGATTCCTTGTCATGTTCTTGTTAGAAGTAGGAGTTTCTAATTCAAATCTTATATATTATTTTATTTTAGGTCTTTGATCTCCTCATTTCTCAACAACTTTCACATCATTCTAAAAATCATTATTATTCTCAAAGAAAAATTTAACATTATGTCTAACAATTCCATTATTATCTTCTTTTTCATCAACAATAGTTACCAAAGATATCTCTTCAACTATTTCCTCTTTAACTAATTTAGACTCATTTTTTATATCATCATTATCATTCAAGAATATTTCCATGCTTGCTTTAAATTCTTCATCTTCATGAGACAATGAATTATTTCTAGTTTTTCTTACTCTCTTAGGATATTTAGATGAGAAATTAACACTCTTTACATTTCTAACAAGAAATTTTTTTCATACTTTCTAGCTCTCTTTTCATAAGCAGATCAATACCTTCCTTGATCTTCTTATTCTTCAAATATGGATTTGTCTTTACTAGTGCTTCTATTCTTTTGTATGCAATAGAATGATTCTAGATCTAGAAAATCAATACTCTATTCTTTACATAAATTTTATAATTCACCAAGAAGCTCTATCTTCTGGGTGTCAAAATATCCTTTATCTAACTTAGGATCCTTTCTAAAATGAATTTCCATTGATCTCCCAAAGCTATTAATATTTTCCTTCAAGGACTTGATGCTATGATGCCAATTGTTAGAATATATAATCCACCAAAATAATTGGGGTTGGGGGGTGAATCAATTATCCAACTATTATCACAATTACCAACCTTATTAAAGCTTAACCACATGAGTAATACAATCAAGAACCATAACAAGATACTCATGCACAATAACAAAAGATATGATAACTAGGGAAAATATTGATTAGAGGGAAAACCTCAGTGGGGATGATGCCCACAACATAATGTACTAATATAAATATTATTATTAGAGGGTGGACCTTGTTATGAGTCAGTGAAATACATTCAATACATATCAGTCCCTATTAGAAGACTTTGAATCCCTTTTAGGAGATTCCAACCTTGTTAGAAGTTGTACAAGGAAAATGGACCCATTGTCTAAATAGCTTCATGGGAAAGACCAATGAACCCACTATCCAAATGATATATTTATTATTCCTTGTAAAATAATATATTTGTACTATACTACTTCTTCCTTTTTCTCTATCCTATCAACCAGACTTCTACCCCTTCTAATTTTAGTACCAAATCACAAACTTTACATCCAATAATCCCTTGGATCACTTACTTGCATTTACTAAATACTCTGCTCCTTTTCACATTTCCCTACACACTTCATAATTGATACTTTTCCACACATTTTAAAAACAAGGAAAACATCTTTCCTTTATACCATATATTTAAAATAATTCCTAGAGTTGGCCTTGAGGCTTTCCCAATTAATTATAATAAGATAATTAATTAAATCATAATCATAATAGTATTGTTAGCTCACAATCTATACAAATTTCCACACATATGACTAACTTTAGAGCTTCCAACTCATTGACATCACCATTAGACTTTCTTCTATCACTAACTAACTTTGCATCTCTATATTATATTTTTGTTAGAAGATATACTACAATCATTAAAAACTACTTCTCACATACATTGTCTCTATACTGATCTCTGTAAATTAGGCATATCTTCTATATATCTTAGACTTACTTAATGAACATCGATCCTTATCATCAAGTCATAGTGTAGAACATATCCTTAACTACATTTTAGCTAATAATCAAAACTCTATTTGTACAAACATGGTCTCTATCTATATTTAACCAGTCTTCATAGAATTATTGCTATGTTGACATCTGAAAAACATAATCATGGATGCAACATGTTAACACTACCACATGATCTCCAATGCTTAGGATACTCCCCCAAAGGAATACCATCACCATTCATGCCAGCAAGGTATTGAGTAATGAACCATGTCCTTTAGGTAGATATTACTTGATGGGTTCTCAAATGTGCTAGACCTATAGAAATCTTTTGAACATACACACAATAGTAATTTTGGGGTTTTCCTTTTTAGGCCTCACATATGCTTTCACTATGCATTGTTACTTTTCGCCTTTCTTTATTGTTTAAAGACTACTCCATGTGTTAGTATCTTGGTTGAAAAAATAACTCTTTTGAACATCAAATTTTCTATGCTATTAACTATTTTCAAACTTTTTTAACCAAGTTAAAATATCAAGTGAAATTTTTTTCTTGTGTTTCTTACTAAGGGGAGCTTCATAATTTTACTTTTCTTTCTATGTCTCTAGTGTTCTAACTTTCATAAAATGGCTCTTGGTCTTAAAACTCTTGGTATTTTCTACCTTCTTGGTCTATGTCCTTCTTGGTCTCAGTTTATGTCCTTATAATAACATGGCATTCCCAACAACAAATGGCATACATCCACAAAGATGATTTTATAGACAAACTCATCATGGTAACTCCAAATCTTGAACTTTATCAAAGACTATTCACTAACTAGTACCTTATGATCATCCTGCATGAAGGAAATTTGATATGGATGGGGGTGTTTCTTCCTCTTGATATTTATGTTTGAGACTATCTCCTCTAACACCAAGTTCATAGTGCTCCCACTATCAACAATCACATCAAAAAAATTACCCTCACACTTACGCTTGGTATGAAACAAACTCCTCCTTTGTCTAGGTTCAACCTCACCACTCAAAAAGACCCTTTCATTAACCAAAAATTCTCCTCTTTCTTCATCCACTAAATGAGATTACCTATCATAATCATCCACATGAGAAACCCTTTCTTGACCATCATCTCTCCTATTTATTGTTCCTTGGTGTTGAGGGCACTCATAGGCATGATGGCTTTCTTCATTGAATTGAAAACATGTACCACAAAAGCCTCCTCTTCCCAAACCTTTTCCATGTCCTCCACCTCTTCCTCTTTGGTCTCCAAGGCTTTGATCACAAAAGTGGTTGAAACCCTCATTGCTTTGGTTTCAGTTGGTACCCACATCTTCATTTTTCTCCTGATCCTCATTTTAGCCTCCAAATGACCTACCATCACCCTATTAGCTCCTGAATTAACAATTTTTGAATAACCCATAGTGAGGTTGCTAATTCTCATTTTTAACATACCTATTTAGACACTAGGGCCAACTATAAGGCTCTACTCCTTCTTTAGGCTCTGCAAGACCTAGGTGGGTGAACCTTAGATTCTTTATATGGTACTAGCTTCAAAGCATACAACTAAATCTAGACAAAGTAGATAGAACCCTTATTTCTCCTATACTTATGCATTGACAAAGGAATACAATAGAAAATTAAAAATCCTACGAAATCCACAAGCTGACTAAGGGCATCCTTTCATCTCTTAAATGGAAAGGGAAATAGATAACTAATTTAATTTTGATTTTAGCAAAACCCAAATATGCAAAAACAAGAACACGTTGATCCTGATGCTGATCAATGCCTTACCTATTGGGAAATTCCATAAATAAAAAATATATGTCCATGATACCAATGACATATTCCATACATAGAGATAATAGATCTATCTTATCACTTTGTGAATCAGACATCAGTGTTCATAAAGACCTCATACTCCTAAAAAATCCTTCTCACACAACCAACAACCCTACCAAATATATTAAGCATTTACTTGGCTCATTGTTTCAACAACAAAACATTTAAGACATGAAGCTTTAAGGAGCTACAAATGGGTTTAAGTTCTTTGTTCTTAAATCACAAAACATTGTAGATAATAGATATAGAAGATGAAAATTAAAATGAAACTAAATTTTTTTTTGTTCATTGTATTCATTTCTTTGAAACTATACATTCAAGATGCATGCAAATAATCCATAGAACTACTGAATAGACTAGAACTATCTACATTAACTTTATTATTGTTGTTCATACAAGAGAGAATGTTGAAGAATGGCGGGATCATAGTAATGGAAAATCTCCCAAATTAGAACCATCCTTGTAGTATCACAGTAGTGAAAAATATCTAATAAACTAGAGCCAACTCTAGAGAAAGAAAGAAAAGAGAAAGATATAGGAGAGGAAAGAAATCCTAGATTTGATCTAGAAGTGACATATGTCCACTTGAATCTCTTTCTGCTACTAGTACAAGGTCTCTCTCTTCTCTCTACAACCAAAATCTAAAATGAATCTCATCATTGTGTTTCAAAAAACTCAAAATATCTTCTCCAAGTGATGAGAAACTTTCATTCTAATGAAAACATCAAGTATGCATCTAAAATACTGATAAAATCTTCACTAAATTGGTTTGAAGGTGAAAATACATCACCAACTGCATCTCCACTAAATTTGGTGCACACCCAATTCACCATTTTCCAAAAACCAAGTCTAAATTGCCCAACCAAATAGAATTGAAAAATAAGCACCTAAGGAAAAAACCTAAATATCTCAAATAGATTACTTCTTATGAAAAAATAAATGGTAGATATGGAAAGTTCATTCTGAGAGATTTCTATCAGTATATGATAGTCCTATGTTTTCTTATCATAGATGCCCAAGAGATTAATTTGAAGTTCAAGCTCTAGACTAGCTCTAGGTATACATTTTATGTAAAAAATTATCTTTTCCCTAAAGTTAGACTTTATAATATAACCCTTTATTTATTTAAAAACCCTTTGCACATACTTTTAGAGGAAAATATTTTAAAATTATTCACTTTGTATTTTTCCTCTTATCTTTGAATCTAGGTCAAGCTATTTTGATTACCTACGACACTTGGCAACATGGGATTGGAAAGTCCTCAGCTCTGTCATTACCACTTGGGCACCACATGCTACCCTCTAATTGGTCCACACATTGTCACATATCTCTTGACACATTAACATGTTGCCACCTCCTATTGGTTCTTTGTAGTACAATTAGGACCACATCATCAATCTATTTGGCACCCTACCACATCATCACCACATGGCATCACCTAATTGGTTGCTCCTACCTAGAACCATGTCATTACTCACCTAGGCCCACTATAATGTGGCACCTTTTTTCTTCCTTTCATTCCTTAACATCCTTTCATCTTCAAATTGCAGGCAAGCATCAAATATTAGATTTTCCACGTGTCACAAACTGGTGAAGTGCTCCTCTCAATACCATGTCATCATTCATTGGCATGTGTTGGCATGATGCTTCTCCACATTCTTTAATGACCTTGCATCTTTGAAATGCAAGAATATGATGGCCATTAGGTTCTACCACATGTTAGCATCCTAAGCGCCAATTTTGAAAGTGCCTCATTACACCTCCTCAAAATTCATACCAAGTGTCACCTTGTGATTGGTGTATTTGAATGCCACATGGCATGTTTTGGTTAGTCAAACTAGTCCAGTCATACTACCATGCCACCATGCCACATCTACAAATTAGCTCAAAATTTTTTTTCCTTTCCAATGACCCTGGGCCTCACGTGAGTAGGCTTTCCTTTAAAAGGTATTTTTCTTCAAGGAACTTAGTAATAGAGTCTTCATGTATTTAACCATTAGAAAGTGCCTCTACCTAGTGAATGTGGGATATTTCTGATCCCTTTTATATTAGAATACCAAGCCTTTCCCTCCACAATTCCATAGAACATTTGGTTGCCAATCCTTAGTGATCATTTGGCATTTGATCAATCCATACCATTAGCTCAATGTCCATATTGCAAACATTGTCTAGGATCAAAGAGTCAATGGCCCATTTCAAGGGAAATTTGATAACAAAGCTCAAGTTCTACATCAATTCATGCCTTCTAGCTTGAAATAAAGGTCTTTGTCATGGATCCCAATTGGGGAAATGGTGCATGGGAGAATGAACTCACAAAACATATTTAATTCTTTCATAAAAGTGCATCTTCCTTCACATATAAGCAACAAACTCTCTTAGTACTAAAAGCATCTAACACACTGGGCCTAGGTATTTTTCAATAAATTAGTAGGGAAGCTCTTTATCTCATGGCTCATTTTAAAATGGAAATGACCTTTTATTGTTTTGCCTCTAGAATATTGCAGTCTTTCTGTCTCTGCCACATCATCTAGGATGTGAGCAAATATTTCTTTGGTGGCTAACATAAAATGTTGATAGTAATACCTGCTAACCTATGCTTGACAATAAAATTGGCCTTGTTTTGAGCACATTTCTTCATGAATCTAACCTCACACTAGTTTAGCTAATGCTCTAGTAATTTTTGATCTTTTACATTATATTAATTGCATTCTTTATTTTTCTAATATGATTGTTTCTTTTCTTTTGATTCAATCTAATTTCAGTTTGGTATTGTCTTTGGAAATTTGATTTTTTCTTCCTTATCTCCCTCCCCTCCATTATTGTACCTTATCACTAGGATGTCTTAGTAATTGGTTCTAAGGATGTTACAAATTCCTCACCATTGTAATTATCAGAGGAAGAATTAATAGTAACACAAAAATTGGACTCATGAAGTGCAGTTGTAATTCCTTCCAACATTTGGAACAATGAGGTGTTATAAAAGACTCCTCCTTCGTTTGACTAAGGCCCAATAATAAAGTTGGGATGATGATGATGAGTTTAAGGCCTCTAAAACCATTGTCTTTTCTCTCTTCTTGATCGATAATTTCCCACAAAAAATGGTTCCTTGTCAATCAAAAAGGATACAATTTAGGCTTTTTAATACTTGGCATCATCACAAATAATTTTGCTAAGTTGAAAATGAATTCCCCTCATGATCCTTTTTATTAATCCACCCCACCACTAGAACCTCTTATCCTAATAGTTCCCCTATAGCATCCCACATGATTTTTATTTAGGTGATTGCAACATAATTTGTGACCTTCCAGTACAATACTATATTAATACCAATGGAGCTCTTGGCTTGTTTCTTCAATACCTCAAGCAAGGAAGTATTTTTATATCTACACATAAATTTTACCTATTTTTCCATGAATAACATAATAGCTAATGGAAACTCATATCCTAACAACTCAAATTAATTTTAAATAATGTAAATCTCTAGACTATAGAGGAGTTCTAGCTATTATTGTCTCACAGTTGCCTTATAAGTCCTTCTTGTTCCATTTCCATCACATCTATAATGTCTTTAGTATTTTTCTATGCCCTTAATATTATTATATATAGGGTTATGAATAGTCAACTTGTGGCTATCTTAAGCCTTAATTAAGTCATGTTATCATTATTATATTATAATTTAGGTAGGTAAGTTGGCCTAGGTGTTATGAAGGGTTGTGTCTATTCAACCTAAGCTTAATTAGGTATATATAGGAAGTTGTGAATCTTATTTCATCATCATATTGTGAAGTGTGTTCTCATTGGAGGTATTTGGAGGATTGCCCCCTCAAAGTGGCCTATTAATCTCAACTATTATCAAGTATTTATATAATATTTCAAATTATTTCTTCTATTGTGCTAGTTATTTCATTACAAGTGGTATCAGAGCATGATCTTGGCACCATAGAGGCAAGATTTTTTTCTCAACATGATGGTTTTTTATTTTCATTGATGATAATTTTATGCACTACGATGAAAATTTAGAATTTTGTTTCAATAGGGTGGTAATTATATTCTCAAAATCTGATAAACCCTAGTGGATTACACAATTACCCCTCTTTTCCTAACCCTAGGCCATATAAGTGAGTGTGTTTTCTTTTTCTGAAGAAAATTCTTCTTTGTGATGTTATGATGGAGGGTTAGCTGAATAGTGTAGACAAGTGTGATGGCCTTTTGTGATCTCATGATAGGTGTTGTATCATGTTATCGTAGACATATTTCTTTTCCTTCCCAATCTCGTGATGACCTTTCTATCATAAGATCATGTCATGTTATGTTTTTTCCTTGAGGGGGCCTTCTTTGATGTTGAGATAAAGGTGTGTTCATGGCATCAAGAGTAGTGAGAAAGGATAGTTACAACCCTATGATATAGGCTTCATTGTCAAATCATAAAGCAAAAGATGGGGCCTGACGATGTTACAATGCTTATCACATGATTGAAGGGTGTAATTTTGTGAGTTCAGATGCTATGACATAAGTTGAGAAAAGAAATATGGGATTTTCAGCCAATCAATTTTGAATATTGTATGAAAAGTGCATAGTTGGAAATTTATGGTGATGCTTCCTAAAGTTGACAGAATGGATTGAGATCATTCTCACATATGTAAAATCAATGCATTTTAACAATTGTCTAAGCATATCAACTTATAACATTTTCCATTCCCATTGTCATTGTTCATCATTCACACACTCAATTTTTGAGTTCATCTTGTGTTGTTTGTGTGTGCTAAATTATTGTTTCCAAGGCTTGTAGGAGATAGAATTTTCATAATTGCAGATAATTTAGTTGTAGATTCAAAAAATGTTAGACTAGGAAGTAGAGGAAATCCCTACCTCTGAAATGGTAGTATCAGAGACATCAACCTTGAAGGGAGGTAAAACTAGATAGAAGAGACCTAGCCATTTTTTGGAGGAATGGATAAAGTTGTTTCCAAGATCAACCAATGTAAACTCTATAGATGATCATGTCTTCTTTGACCCTTATGCTAGCTGCAAAGATGCTAGATGCCCTAATACTATTGGTTCTAAGCTCTTTTTCTTTTTCTACTGCAACCAGGACAAGAAGGTTCCTGTTTGTAATCCCCAGAAGAAGAACCTAACCAATTTAATTTTCTCAAAGGTATTCATAGATGTGGACTTGATGAAAGCCCTATTTCAATGCTACAATCCTACCACCAAGTCTTTTCATAGGAATGATAAAACTGTTCTGTGCACCTTGGATAGAGAATCTTTTATTGAGGCTTTTGGGTTAACTAGAGCAATGGGCCAACCTCTAGATTTGAAGAACTTATAGAGAAGATTTGAGGCAAATCCCAATGCTTTTACTAGAGCCTCATTGTTGCAGCATTTTCCTGGAGAGTTAAAGAGGGTGGTTGATTTCCCAAAGAATATACAGAAGAAGATGCCCATGGACAAATTCAAAAGTTATTTGTCAAAACCATAAATCGTGTCCACAAAGTTTTAGGAAAGGATGCATCTGATGAGGTCTAGGGGTTGAATATATAATTGCTAGAGATGTAAAAGATGCTTACCATGCCTATGAATATGACTATGTTAGTCATATACTAAATATAATGAAGGATAATATTGCCCAGGCAAGGTCTGGAGAAATGAGGGAGTTCAATTTTCCATATTACTCTTTGTTGATGGACTTAATTCTCTACAAGAATGTGGGATAAGTCAGCTCTAATTTCATTAATCAAACCCCTAATTTACATAGAGACTTGCAGCACAACTATGGACATAGGTATGAGATACCTCTTATCACTTTTCTAACTCTATGCCATTTTTAAATAATTTTAGTGCTTTCATAATGAAAATGTTGGAGCCAGGGTACTTTAGGGCTCCTGAGGTTTTCAAATATCTCTTAAGAACATCCCTACTACATGAGGGAAAGAAATTAGATCACAATTGGGGGGATATTTTATTATTTCCAAATTTTTCTCTAATGAGAGTCTATAGTTATCCCCAGCCACTCCACATTTTATTAAAGTATATTTCTCCTAGATTAGGGATAATTGAATATATTTGGTAGTTTTTCATGGTAAATAGGGAATACTTAGGCCCTAAGGTACATAGGGGAACCTTTTTGTGTAGATGTTTTAAAATTGGTGATTTTACTATTGGCAAAGAAGCCTTAGAGCTTATTCAATATTTTTTGCATCATTACAATTTGTGTATCGGCCCATATAGAATGTATGATTTTGAGGGATGGATGAGGGCCACTTTGAAGGAAATGAGAAATTATGTGTTACCTAATTCCAAGGAATTACCCCATGAAGACATCGTCCCCAATATAATAGCAAAAGGGGAGGCAGCTGATAAACTTGCAAAATTGGATGATGTACTAAGGGTAGAGGAGGAATTGAAAATGATTGATCCTTAGTTCCCAAGTTTCTACATGGATATCCCTTACCCCTAGAGAATTAGGAAGGTGGTTACGGACCATGGTGAAATAATGGCTAAAATTCTAGAGGGCCCAATGGGAGAGGAGGAAAGAGTGTGCCTAGATAGCCCTGAGCCTGATGTAGCCCTTGAGGTGGAAGAGGAGTATGTACCCCAAGCATCCTAGATGGAAAAAGGACATAAAAGATAGAAAATTGTGCAAATCCATCCTTAGGTCAGGTAGAGAACTTTACAGATTTTACCAGGGAGCAATCAGTGTTTTGCTAACATGAGGTAGAACTATCTCTAGACTAGGGTTGATGCAACAGAAAATAGTTTGACAAATTTTGAGCTGGCAACAACAAGATTGGATGATAGGATCATCCAAGCTTAGCAGTTCTTGGAGGATTATGAATTCATCAAATCTAATGAATTCAACAATTTTTTATACAAAATAGAACAAAGTGAACTTGTCCTCAGGATGAAACTTGATGAATCTGATGAATAGAGGATGGAGTTAATTGAGAAGCTATAGGCCTATGAGCCTAAGAGTGAAGTGATGAATTTAGAGGAGGCTAGGGATCTTGTCCATAGGAATGGCATGTTGTTAGTACTAGTTTGGGACTTAGATCAAGCTTTCATGCTTGATCAAATTAGAAGAAATGGGAATGCCATCTCCTATGAAGCGATTGACGTTGATGGTTTAAAAAGAGGGACTAGTTTCAACATTGACACCAAGTCCTTAATAGTTTGGAGCATGGCCCTAGCTTTTAGAAAACCAAAATTGATGGATGTACAAAGCATAGAGTAGGGAAACATGATAATTTGGACTCTATAGGGCACCTCTAGCTCAGAGATATCTAAGGCCTTGAAACATTTTTCATTTATGAATGAGGCCAAGGTAGAGGAAATGGAGGATAGATTATCCCAAGCTATACATGACTACATTGATGTTAGAAAGCTCTATGAAAATGAGCTCAAAAGTAGTCATGCATGCAAAGAAAGAATTGCTAAGTTGGAAGCTAAGGTCCAAGCCCTTGAGGATGAAATTGCATCCCTTAGAGAGCAACTAATACAGGTAGAATAGAGAGTACCTCTAGCTCAAGAAGAGGGACAAGGGACTTTAGTGCCAGTTAAAGATACTACTGAGGCTTTGGTGTAGACTAAGGATGTAGAGGAAGATTATTCCTCACAAACAAGGGGGATGAGTATTGACACTCAGTCAATCCAATAGGGTGGTGATGTGAGGATTGGGATCCTTAGAGCTATGACTAGCCATAGGGTTGATATTTTGAAGAACCTCTCACAATAAGTTCATAGCTCTTTTTTTCTTTGGAAGGCGTTGAGCAATTCTGCAATGAGGCACTCTCATGGTTGACACCCACTTTTTGCCTTTGGGGCCCTTACATTTAGTTTTTGGATAGTTTAATTATGTTGATGGCTAAAAAGCTAGATTTACCAAACAAGATTTTCACAGTCAAGGAAAGCCTAGAAATGGTGAAATAATTCAGTGGCTTCTTTTCTGGTAAGTTGCAAGTTATACAAGTAAAATTAAAGACATTTTCAAATAGAATGGAACCTTGTATACCTTCAATCTTGGATACTACCAATAGAGTAAGAAACTGGCAGGAGTGGTCAACCTCTTTTGATGACATTTTGACTCAAGAGACTAGATCAACCATTTTTTAGGATACTTTTAATTCCCCTTTTCATTCATTGATTGATTCTCTCTTTAGGGCAGAGATAAATTTGAATGAATTTATCATTGAGTCTAAGGAAATTATGGATGCTAAGTGGACCAAGGCCACTCCAAATTTACAAGAGGTAAAGAATACTGACTGGCTCACCAAGAGAGAGATTTATGTCTAGGAAGCAGTAGGTGAAATAAAGGCTCTGTCGACTGGAAGTAGCTAGGATATTTTGTGCATTTGGGTAGCAAAGTACAAAGGGAAGAAAAAGATCAAGGATTCAACATTAATGGTTTTTTGCTTCCTCAACTACTTACCTTTTTTATTGATATTTTGAAGACTAATCCTTGTATTTATTGTATTCACTTCCCAAAACTTTTGTTTTCCATTAAAATTTTGACATGTGTCCTCTCATCTATAGCTTGTTGTAATCCTATTCATGGATTTCCAAGATGAGCAATAGAGGTTAGTTGTCTGTAGAATTTTAATATATATGTCATGTATTATTTTGCAGTCTGTCCACTTTTGTTCTATAATGATTTGAATGAGTTTACATGTATACTTACTTGAATATAAGAAGGAATATTGGGGACCAATGGTTTCATCTTTGTGTCATACAATGAGCTCTATTGGTAGTATTAAGGTTTAAATTGAAGGATTTTATCCTTAACAATCATTAGCTTTGTAGTTTTGTCTCCTTTCCATACGTTTGTAGCTTTGGGACTGAATAGACAAGTTTCTCTTCAGTTTAATGCAATCCAAAAGGTTGTATGTGTTGGATACAATTGTTCAATTGTGTGTTGTCTTTGATGTTACACAAATGTCATATCAGTTATCAAATAGAGTCTACATAGCTTAGTTGGTTAGCAAGGCATAAGATATAGTCTACCGAGCTTAGAAGGTTTGAAAGAAGATTTATAGTGTCTATCAAGCATTCTCAAACTTTACCTTGTGTAGATATTTGTTATCGAGCTTTTAAGGTTAGCAAAGGAAATGCAGTGTCTATCGACCTTACTCAGTCATCAAAGAAAATGTGGTAGAGAATAGTTATTATTGAGCTCTCATGGTCAACAAAAGAAATTCAATTCTTATCGAGCTCACTTAGCAACTAAAGGATTTCATAGAACTTGCAGTGTTAAATGAGTTGAGATGGTTAACTCAAGAAATTGTTTTTGGAGCAGTGTTTACCAAGCAAGGTCAGCCAATGAAGGATTTTATTATTTTGAGAAATAAAGTTTATTTGTTTAATGTAATACTTGTAGTTGACTAATGTATGGTTTATTGGTAATTGTAACTTCTAAATGGGCTGACTTGATAGTCTAAATGGTATATACAAGAGGTCAAGTTGTGAATTCTAAGTGTGATGGATTTGATGTGATATGAATGTGAAAGAGGACTAATTATTGTGAGTGTGAATTTTGAAGGATGACCAAAGACTATTAAGGAGTAGAAAAGCTATATTTGATTAAGGAGGATCTAATGGTGCATAATAGAGATCTGTACTTAGCAAATTCAATTGCATCTTATTCAGGTCAATTCATTGTTACTTTCTAACCATTATAGCTATGATTCCAAAATCTCTTAATAGAGTTGGTTTAACAACCATTTTGTAAATCCTCTAACAAGGTGGGCAGTTCAGTTGAATTGTTCTAAAGACCTCTAGCAAGGCCACTCCTAATAGGGTGATTAAATCCTCTAACAAGGACACACCTAACAGTGTATTTTGTAACCTTTAATAGGGTTGGCTCCTAACAAGGTTCACTTCAGAAGAGTGAAAATTAGTAGCTAGTTACTTGGTGGTTTTTCCCATATTGGGTTTTCACGTTAAATTTGGTGTCTCTTGTGTTCATGTTATTTACTATTGGATGCATGTTAACAATTATGAATTTTTAATGATTAGTAACAAGTTAATCTACCAAGTTACAACATTTTTGTGAATTTTTATTGTGTGATAGCAAAAACTAGTTATTTAAGACATCTAAAGTATTTGTGGATTTGTTTTTGTGGTAATTGATTCACCCCCCTTCTTAGTTACTCCATCTATAATTCTAACAATTGGTATAAGAGCTTTTGGTGCTTGCAGGAAAATATTTCAAGGATATAAGCTAAAGATTAGGATGTCTTACAAGAGGTAAATTGTAAGACTTAATAGGGACAACTTCTTAGCATGGCAAGGATTGATGAGACTTCATCTGGCTTCTATTGGAGATACATGACTGAAATATCTAGATGAAGCATATGTATAACCTACTGGCACATTATTTGTCAATAACATTGGTAAAAAGAAGACTAACAACAACATGATGATAGATATTGCATCTACTCTAAGTTATGAATAATTTGATGATAGAAAGGATTGTAAAACTACTTTTGAAATGTGGAACAAGCTAAAGGAAATCTATGGAGGTGATGATAATGCAAGAAGAGCCAAAGTAGAAAGTTTGAGAGGTCAATTTGATCAAATGAGGATGAGAGAAGATGAAAACATAGAAAAATATGTTGAAAGAGTCAAAGCAAGTGTTAGTGAAATCAAAGAATTTGGAGGAGATATCAAAGAGGAAATAGTTATAAGTAAAGTTCTTAGAGTACTACTCTCCATTTATGCAATCAAAGTTTCTGTAATTTAAGAAAGAAGATGTAAATCAAATCATAAGATAAATCTAGAGGCCATAGTTGGAAGATTGATTACATTCAAGCTAGATAACTATGATAATTATGTTCTAGCTACCAAGAACACTAAACCAGCATTTGAACCCAAGCTTTCACTCAAGGAAAAAGGCAAGAAGATAAAGGATCCCGAGTCAGATAGTGAAGAAGAATCAGAACAAAGTTCTAATAATGATCTTGAGGTGGTTAAAGCTTTACTAGCAAGGAAATATTCAAGAGGCAAAGAGAAATACAAAGGTAAGGTTCCTCTAATCTATTTTTCTTGTGAAGAAATTGGACATATTTCTGCTAGGTGTCCAAATAAGTAAAACAAGAATGAGAAGAAAGGTCACAAGTGCAATGGCAAAAAAGACTTCAAATCATTCAAGGACAAAGGTAAGAAAAAAAGTTTCATGGTTGAGGATTCTAATGATTCAAATGATGAAGAAGAAGATGAAATTGTTTACATTTTTGTAAAGGATGAATCTGATAGTGATGAAGAAATGGCACTTATTTCTCATGTAAGAAAAAATGATACATGGATTATAGATAGTGGTTGTTCTCATCACATGACTGGTGATAAAACTAAGTTTGAACATTTTGAAGACTATGATGGTGGCAGTGTGAGGTTTGGTAATAATGAACCTTGTTGCATAAAAGGAAAAGGAAGAATCTCACTAACCAAAGAACTTGTATGTGATAATACATATTGGGTAGAAGTGTTAGATTAAATAATTAATTTACTAATTATTTATTCTATTTACTTAAGCTTACTTAGGTAAATGCATTCATTTATTAGTTCTCGTCTAGGAGTTATAAGTTGTTGACAATACGGGAGTTTTTTCTCTCCCAAGTCATACTTATCCTCTCACCTTGTTCGAGGACTTTCCACCTCATGTGGATGTATGCTTAGTTGTCACACTTATCTCCTAGCATCTTCTAGCTCATTCTCAAAGATTTTTTGAGCTCTTTATATTCAAGCTCCCTCATTGTATTTCATCAATCAACACATTCAACATATTGTAAATATATATTTTCTTGTGTTGCAATATCTTCTTCTCTCTCATGTCCATTTAGGGTTTTTCCCTAACTCCATGCTCTTATTTCCTTAGCTTTCCTTTAATAGGTTATTTGAATGTAGGTGATCTTAGGCATCTTCAGAGTTGGATTTCATCAACTCGAACATGGTATTAGAGCCTTCCTACTACTGCTTGGTTGAAAGACTTTTGAAGCCATGATTTGAAGTCACAAACCCTAGTTTGTTTGTGCATTTTTCTTCAAATCGGAGGAACAATTTTTTTCAGAGCACATTGGGCCCAAATGAAAACTTCCATTGGATCTAGAAGACCATTTGCAGTCAAGATTCATATAAAAATTTTCATTTTTTGAGACAAGGGTCCCGGAGGAAAAAAAATTTTACTTGTAGGAGGTTCTGTATAGATCGTACAAATTTTTTAGCAAAAAAATATTAAAAAATATAAAAAGTGGGCCACCCCTACTGCGCCATTGTGGGGCCACCACCATGCCACCTGCCAACAACCCATAGTGACTATAGCAAGTAGTGCAACCTTGCTCTCCACCACGGCCTAGGCATCGCTCATTCTGTCACCTCTGCTAGCGGCCCCTCCTCTCTGTTTTTTAGCACTGCTCATCTCTACCAGCACAAAGCTCATTCTTGTCACTCCATCCATGAATGAAGCTCCAACATCACTTATACCTCTACTCCATTTTGAGCCAATCTACACCTAACATGTAGCAAGTCTGCCACGTGGCAATTTTCCACGTGGCCCCTGCCATGTCACCAACTTGCCACGTCGATATTGCCACATGGACCTACCACGTGGTGTGCTATGTGGCACCTTTTTTGTACAGACTGGTCCCAGGCAATTAATTTTAAGCCCATAGTTTTTTGACATCAGCATGAAATCATTACATCTTAGCCCTTGCACCTCTCTAGGGTCAATTTTGGACCGACTCAATTTTTTGGCCATAACTTGAGCATACAGAGGTATTTTTCCAAACAAAAAGAAGCATCCAAAAGCTAGTTTTGAGACAAAGAAATTGGTATAGGTATTTTTAGGTTTTGATGCAATTTTATTGCCTTTTTTTAGTCAAAGTCCAAAGTCTCATTTTTGACTCTGGCATGCATATCTTTTGGGTCCCATGTCAATTTTTTGAAAACATTATATTTTTGGAAAGCTGGTTTTGTCACCTTTTAAGAAATGTGGTCATATTTCTTAGATTTTGGTCCTTTCTCTTTCTACCATATTTTTTACATTTTTTCTATATGGTGGATATCTTGAGTGTTTTAGGTTTGAGAATCATTTTCCTAGCTTGGTTTCCTTTGTTTTGGGTTGTACTATGTTTTTATCAACTTGTTTTTGGTTTTGATGATTGTAGCTATTATTTTGAAGCACTTTTATGTATCGTACTGAGATAAAGTGCCACTCTTGCATTCCAAGGGTCATGAATGTTGTTTTGAGACAATTGTACTAGCACTATTTTCATAAAGCACCATGGGGGGATAGTTGTTTTTTGTTTTAGGCATTCTTCCTTTGTCAAGTGAGTGTCCCTTCCATGACATTAGCCCCATGCAATGTTAGTGTGACCATGTCTTTATAGGTGTCTGTACCTCTTCCGCTCTCATCGTTCTTGGTTTGTCTACAAGAGACTTTGGTCCACCTTCTTAGTTGCCTCTCATCTCACCTCGTCTACATTAAGGGAGGGTTTTTCTATTGTTCTAGTGCATCTATGGTTCATTGGTTCATTAGTGTGAACTATGTATTTAGTGGTTGATCCTATATACAAGGCGATTGCAATGGCTGGCTACCTATGCATTTCGGTGAGATGGATCATCTACCATATAGACATACTTGGTTCATGCCTTCTTCTTTGATGGAGGTTCTTTAGATGAGAATTTATCTTCTTGATGGAAATATTTTGTAGCTTCTTCATGCTTCAATGATGCTCTTCATGATCACTCCCTATTCTTGTTTTAGGGGACATTTCTCTAATTGGAGGCTTCTTCAATTCTTCACTAGGTTCTTACCTCTTTTTCGGGGAGGGTTTTTCCCACATGGTTTTCTCTCTTTCTCCATTTTCAAAGGTTGCATTTTGTTTCATTGTTCATGGGTACCTAAAATGGCCTTTTTTCCAGGACCCATTCTACATTTCTTAGTTTTGTGAGCTTAAGGCATTTACCTAAGTTGCACTTTAGGGGGGGTTTAAGAGTAAATAATTAATTTACTAATTATTTATTCTATTTATTTAAGCTTACTTAGGTAAATGCATTCATTTATTAGTTGTAGTCTAGGAGTTTGTTACAAGTTGTTGACAATACAAGAGTTTGTTCTCTCCTAAGTCATACTTATCCTCTCACCTTGTTTGAGGACTTTCCACCTCATGTGAATGTATGCTTAGTTGTCACACTTATCTCCTAACATCTTCTACCTCATTCTCAAAGATTCCTTGATCTCTTTATATTCAAGCTCCCTCATTGTATTTCATCAATCAACACATTCAACATATTGTAAATACATATTTTCTTGTGTTGCAATATCTTCTTCTCTCTTATGTCCATTTAGGGTTTTTCCCTAGCTCCACGCTCTTCCTTCCTTGGCTTTCTTTTGATAGGTTATTTAGATGCATGTGATCTTGAACATCTTCAGAGTTGGATGTCATCAACTCCAACATGGTATCAGAGCCTTCCTGTTGTTGCTTGGTTGAAAGATTTTTGAAGCCATGATTTGAAGTCACAAACCTTAGTTTCTTTGTGCATTTTTCTTCAATTGGAGGAACAACATTTTTTCAAAGTACATTGGGTCCAAAAAGACACTGCCATTAGATCCGAAAGGCCATTTGTAGTCAAGATTCATATAAAACTTTTTGTTTTTAGAGACAAGGCTCCCAAAGGAAAATTTTTTTTACTTGTAGGAGGTTCTGTATGAATTTTTGAGAAAAAAAATAAAAAATAAATATAAAAAGTAGGCCTCCACTACTGCACCACCGTGGGGCCACCATCACATCACTTGTGCGTAGCCTATAGTGGCTGCAATAGGCATCACAACCTTGCTCTCCATCATAGCTCAGGCCTTGCTCATTCCACCACATTTTCTAGCGACCCCTCCTCTTTGTCATTTAGCACCTCTAATATTTGTTAGCGCAAAGCTCATTCTTGCCACTCCACCCATGAACATAGATCTAGAACCGCTTAGTCCTATGCTCCATTTTGAGCCAGTCTACACCTGACATGTGGCAGGTCTACCACATGGCCCATGCCATGTCACCACCCTGCCATGTCGATATTCCCATGTGGCTGCCACATTGACCTACCATGTGGTGTGCCATGTGGCACCTTTTTTGCATTGATAGGTCTCAAGTTGTCAATTTTAAGCCCATAGTTTGCTGACATCAGAATGACTACATTGCATCTTAGCCCTTGCACCTCTCCAAGGTCAGTTTTGGACCTACTCTTAGTTTTTTGGCCATAACTTGAGCATACAGAGGTATTTTTCCAATTTGAAAGAAGTGTCAAAAAGTTAATTTTGAGACAGAGACATTGGTGTAGGTATTTTTAGGTTTTGATGCATATTTATTGCCTATTTTTTTAGTCAAAGTACAAAGTCTTATTTTTGACTCTAGCATGCATATCTTTTGTGTCCCATGTCAGTTTTTTGAAAATATTATATTTTTGGAAAGTTGGTTCTGTCACCTTTTTAGAAATGTGGTATTTTTTCTTAGATTTTAGCCCATGCTCTTTCTATCATATTTTTGGCATTTTTTCTATATGATGGATATATTGAGTGTTTTTGATCCAAGGATCATTTTTCTAGCATGGTTTTCTTTTTTTTGGGTTGTACTATGTTTTGTATTAGTTTTTTTTTGGTTTTAATCATTGTAGTTATCATTTTGAAGAACTTTTATGTATCATACTAAGATAAAGTTCCACTCTTGCATTTCGAGCATCATGAATGTTGTTTTGAGATAATTGTACCTATACTATTTTCATAAAACACCATGGGGGGATAGTTGTTTGCTATTTTAGGCATTCTCCCTTTTTCAAGTGAGTGTCCCTTCCACAACATTAGCCCCATGTAGTGTTAGTGTGACTGTATCTTTATAGGTGTCTGCACCTCTTCCTCTCTCATCATTCTTGGTTCATCTATAGGAGACTTTGGCCCACCTTCTCAGTTGCCTATCATCTCACCTTGTCTAAATTAAGGGGGGGGCAAGGGAGGGGAGGGGGGGGGTTTATTGTTCTAATGAATCTATGGTTCATTAGTGTGAACTATGTATTCAGTGGTTGATCCTATATACAAGGTGATTGTAGTGGATGGCTACCTATGCATTTCGGTGAGATGGATCATCTACCATATAGACACAATCAGTTTGTGCCTTATTCTTCCATGGAGGTTCTTTAGATCAAAAATTTTTTTCTTAATAGAAAATTTTTGTAGCTTCTTCATGCTTCAGTGATGCTCTTCATGATCACTCCTTGTTCTTGTTTTAGGGGACATTTCCCTAGTTGGAGGCTTCTTCATTTCTTCACTAGGTTCTTACCTCTTTTTGGGGGGAGGGTTTTTTCCATGTGTTTTTCTCTCTTTCCCCATTTTTAGAGGTTGCATTTTGTTGCATTGTTCATGGGTACCTAACATGGCCTTGTTGCCGGGACCCATTCTGCATTTCTTAGTTTTGTGAGCTTAAGGCATTTCCCTAAGTTGCACTTAAGAGGGGGTGTTAGAGTAAATAATTAATTTACTAATTATTTATTCTATTTACTTAAGCTTACTTAGGTAAATGAATTCATTTATTAGTTATAGTCTAGGAGTTTGTTATAAGTTGTTGACAATACAAGAGTTTGTTCTCTCCTAAGTCATACTTATCCTCTCACCTTGTTTGAGGACTTTCCACCTCATGTGGATATGTGCTTAGCTGTCACACTTATCTCTTAGCATCTTCTAGCTCATTCTCGAAGATTCTTTGAGCTCTTTATATTTGAGCTCCCTCATTGTATTTTATCAATCAACACATTCAGCATATTGTAAATACATATTTTCTTGTGTTACAATATCTTCTTCTCTCTCATGTCTATTTAAAGTTTTTCCCTAGCTTCACGGTCTTCCTTCCTTGGCATCCCTTTGATAGGTTATTTTCATGCAGGTGATCTTGGGCATCTTCAGAGTTGGATTTCATCAACTCCAACAAGAAGGACTAAAACAAAATCTGTTGAATGTGGCACAGCTACTTAATAATGGATTCAAAGTGGAATTCATGCTTGGAAAAGTAAGACTGTTGGATGGCAAAGGAAAGTTGATTGGATTAGGCACTCAAACAAAAGGTAACTTGTTTTATCTTGAACTTGGTGAATGTTCATATTTTATTGCTCAAGTTGAAGAAAGTTGGTTATGGCATAAGAGGTTGTGTCATGTGAACTTTGATAACTTGGTGAAAATAAGTAAATTCAGAAAAGTAAGAGGAATTCCTAACATAAAGAAACCCAAGGTTGGTCTATGCAAGAATTGTCAAAATAGCAAGATGGGAGAGACTAGCTTTAAAAGTAAGAACTATTAGTCTAAAGAAGTTTTAGAAATTGTGCATACTAATTTGTGTAGGCCTATTGGAATTGAAAGTTATACTAGTGAAAAGTTCTTCATTCTTTTTGTTGATGATTACTCAAGAATGATGACTGTCATGTACCTAAGAGAGAAATGAGAAGCATTTGAGAAGTTTAAATGGTGTTTGGCTAGAGTAGAGAAGGAAATAGGCAAAAGACTGAAATGCTTGAGGTTAGACAGAGGTGGTGAATTCATTTCACATGAGTTCAATAACTTTTGCATTGAAAGGGGAATCAAAAGGTAGGTTTCAGCACCTGAAACTCTTGAACAAAATGGAATAGCTAAAAGAAGGAATAGATCTATCATGGATTGTGCAAGAACCTTAATGATTGAAAAGAGCATTGCTATCAAATACTAGAAGGAAGCTATCAGCACTACAATTCATACCTTGAACTGAGTATAGTAGAAGAAGGACTCATTCAAAACCCCCTATGAGTTATGGTATGGATACAAACCCAATGTAAGTTACCTAAAAGTATTTGGAAGAAAATGTTACATTTTGAAAGAATGTAGAAAAGGTAAATTTGATGTGAAGGGTGATGAAGAAATATTTTTGAAATATTCTTGCAAGAGTAAAGCATATAGATGTTTGAATTTGTCTAGTCACAAAGTCATAGAAAGTGCACATGTAAAAGTTGATGAGTTTGAAAAAAGAACTAAAGAAGAAAGCAAAAGGAAACCTAAAGACTATTAGAGATTTGTTTTCATTAAACCTGATATAGTGCTAGGTACACCTATCAATCAAAAATATTCTACTCCAAAGTCTTTTGTAATTGAGTTGTAGGATGTTCAAACTAAGTCAATGCCTATCGAGTTGCATGGACTTGAGTTGCAAACATAATCTATCAAATCAACAGCTATTGAGCTCGAGCAACTAGAACTAGAAGTTGAAACACAAAAGGATAATAATGAAATTCATTCAAAAGGCAAGGAGCCTATGCTAGCCAAGTATGTTAGGAGACATCATGCACTAGATAAGATCATTGGAGATAAATCTGAAGGAACTATGACAAGAAGTAAGTTAAAAAGTACTTGTTTACTTGCTGAATTTGAATATAGAAGTATCAAAGATGCATTAGAAAATGAAAGTTGGATTGAGGCTATGAATGAAGAGATATAGTAGATAGAGGAAAAAAAAAGATGGACTCTTGTACCTAGGCCTAAAGACAAAAATGTGATTTGAACTAAGTGGGTATTCAGAAATAAGCTAAATGAAGATGGTAAGGTGTCAAGAAATAAAGCTAGATTAGTATGCAAAGGATACTCTCAAGAAGAAGGAATAGACTATGGAGAAATTTTTGCTCCTATTCCAAGATTGGAAGGTGTCAGAACCTTACTTGCATATGCTACACACAAAGCATTCAAAGTTTATCAGATGGATGTCAAGTCAGCATTTCTCAATGGTATACTAGATGAAGAGGTTTATATTGAAAAGCTTGAAGGTTTTGTTGATCCAAACAAGGACATGGTCTGAAAATTACATAAAGCATTGTATGGTCTAAAGCAAGCCCTTAGATCATGGTCTAAAAGAGTACGTAACTATCTTATATAGATTGGTTTTCAAAGAACTAATGATAATAGTAGCTTGTATATCAAGGAAGGACCAGATAATAAGATTGTTTTGGCAGAGATATTTGTAGATGATACTTTGTTCATAGGAAATGATGATCTTTGCAAATAATTTTCAAAGAAAATGAACAAGGAATTTGAAATGTTAATGTTTAGTGAGATCAAATTCTTTGTTAGTCTTCAAATTCAACAGAACAAGAATGACATCTACATCACTCAATCAAAATACATCAAGGAGATACTAAAAAATTTTGGTATGTAAGACTACAAACCAGTTGGGACTTCTATGTGTACTAGATTGAAACTTACCAAGGATGATGAATCAAAAGAAGTGGATCAGACATTGTATAGATCTATGATTGGAAAGTTGTAGTATGTAGTGCACACAAGACAAGACATTGCCCTTGCACTAGGAATTTGTAGCAAGATTTTTAGCAAAACCAAGAGAAAAACACATGATGGCAATCAAAAAGATCATGAGATATTTGAAAGGTACTAAAGATTATGGATTATGGTATAAACTTGGAAGAAATATGGATTTAAAAATATTTATTGATGCAGATTGGGCAGGTAATATTGATGACATAAAAAGTACAAGTGGAGGAGCTTTCTTTCTTGGAAAGAGGTTAGTTTCTTGGACAAGTAAAAAGAAAAATTGCACATCCCAATCCACAGAAAAAGAAGAATATGTTGCAGTAGTAGTAAACTATTCAAACATTGTTTGGTTTAAATAGTTATTGGAAGCTATGAAGCAAGAAATCAAAGAACCTATTGTTATGTTTTGTGACAATACAAGTGCAATTAACATATCCAAAAATCTAGTGATGCATTCAAAAACCAAGCATATTGCTATAAAGCATCATTTTGTCTAAGAATTGGTGCAAGATTAGGAGATGAGATTGGAATATGTCCATACAAAGGAAAAAATTGCTAACATATTCACAAAGCCTTTACCTAAGGATGAATTCTTGTATCTAAGAGGTAAGTTAGGGGTCATTCCCCTATCATAAGCTCACTAAAATATAGTTTTAGTGATGGATCAACAAGAATATAATTGAAGATCTATTAGTTGATGTAGAAAAATAATGAAGACATTGCATCTGAATTAGTACTTAAGGTACATTGAAATTCATTTGAGTTGTGTTGTCTTTGGCATGTGTTGTCAAAGAGGGAGATTTTATTGTCATATCTTTCTAAAATTTGCAAGAAAAAGGGAGTTTATGGAAGAGGGAGAGATTACTATGAAAGAGGGAGATTACTATATTTGAGAAGTTTTGTGGAATGAAATATAAGAGGGAGAAGCATTCTATCAGAAAAGACTTATTTTCAAATTTCATTCTGCTATGACATGTTGTGTTGTCATCAATGCCAAAGAGGGAGATTTTTGGATACAATTGTTCAATTATGTATTGTCTTTGATGTTACACAAATGTCATATCAATTATCAGACAAATTCTACTAAGCTCAGTTGGTTAGCAAGGCATAAGATATAGTCTACCAAGCTTAGAAGGTTTGCAATAAGATTTACAACATCTATTGAGCATTCTCAAACTTTACCTTGTGCAGATAGTTATTATTGAGCTTTCAAGGTTAGAAAACTAAATTTAGTGTCTACTGAGCTTACTCAATCATCAAAGAAAATGTGCTAGAGAATAGTTCTTACTGAGCTCTCATGGTCAGTGAAGGAAATTCAATTCTTATCGAGTTCACTTGGCAGCCAAAGGATTTTGTAGAATTTGCAGTGTTAACCGAGTTGAGGTGGTTAACTAAGGAAATTGTTTTTGGAGTAGTATTTACTGAGCAAGGTTGGCCAATGAAGGATTTTATTATTTTGAGAAATAAATTTTATTTGTTTAATGTGATACTTGTAGCTGATTGATGTATGGTTTATTCGTAAATGTAACTTGTAAATGGGCTGACTTGATAATCTGAATGGTATGAAAAAGAGGTCAAGTTGCAAATTCTAAGCATGATGGATTTGATGTGATATGAATGTGAAGGAGGACTAATTATTATGAGTGCAAATTTTGAAGGATGACCAGAGATCATTGAGGAGCAGTAAAGCTATATTTGATCAAGGAGGATCTAATGGTGTAGAATAGAGATCTATAGTCAGAAAATTTAGTTGCATCTTATTTAGGCCAATTCATTGTTACTTTCTAACCATTGTAGTAGTGATTCCAAAATCTCTTAATAGAGTTTGTTTAACAACCATTTTGTAAATCCTCTAACAAGGTGGGCAGTTTAGTTTAATGATTCTAAAGACCTCTAGCAAGGCCACTCCTAACAAGGCGATTCAATCCTCTAATAGGGTTACACCTAATAGTGTGTTTTGTAACCTTTAATAGGGTTGGCTCCTAATAGGGCTCACTTTAGAAGGGTGAAAATTGATAGCTAGTTACTTGGTGGTTTTTCCCATATTGGGTTTCCATGTTAAATATAATGTCTCTTGTGTTCACGTTATTTACTTTTGGATGCATGTTAACAATTATGAATGCTTAAAGATCAGTAACAAGTTAATCTACTGAGTTGCAATATTTTTGTGAATGTTTACTGAGTAACAGTAGTAACTAGTTAATTAAGACATCTAAGGGATCTTTGGATTTTTTTTTGTGGTAACTAAGTCACCCCCCCTCTTAGTTACTCCATCTATAATTCCAACAGTATGTCTTTTATTAATTGCTACTAATTCAAGAATTAGGGAAGTTACTTTCCATAATTGATAAGGCTTAAGATTTATGGAATGGATGAGAATCAAAATGAAACTAAAAATTTAATGTTGACACTTTCAATCACAAGTTGATTAAAAAAGTCTAAACTACTAATCTTTGACTCTATATTCCATTGGATAAGACATCGGTCCATTCTAAAGTTTAAGAGTACATGGCTAGTTCACCTTTATATAACAATCACAACAACAAATCAACTTATTTTTATATTTTGAACAACTAAAAGTGTGGATCATTACTTATTTTCTATTACTTTTGGGTTATAATTAACTACTATAATCTTTAAGCTTGTTAGCAAATTGAAAAAGAATATTGACCATTCCTACTATAGGGGATAGTCTTGCAGAGAAGAAGTATTAAGATTAACTAGAAAAATCCCTTAGGTTTGCCTTGTTGACTCTGTTAATTGGTCTAGAACTAATATTTAGCCTTATTGGACATAGGATTTAGGTCATCCTTAGGCTTGCCCCTAGTCTTTGTTTCTTGGTATCAGGTTTGAATCTACTTGATATGTTCTTTACTTGAAAGAACTCCAATACAACATTAGGGCAATCTTGTGAAGAGCATAACTTTTAGATTTTAGTGAACTTTTCTAAGATTTTTAAAGGTTTTTTGAAGAACATATTAAAGAAGTTATAGTCCAAAATTTAGAGGAATTGGAGAAAATTTGAGGAAATTATTGTAGAATTACTATTTCTACACAATTTTTTTGAGATCTTCATATCTCTCACATCCTCCCGAATTGGAGTATAACTTGTATTGGGTTTTTCAATACATAGTAGAGGAGCCTAAATTCAAAGCCTAGAGAAATTGAGAAATAAATATAAGCAAGATATTCTATCTCAAGGCAGCACATTTTCTAATTTTTTGAGGATTTTTTTTGACTAAGGATTTCTTGGACCAAGTATGTTACAATAAAAAATAAATAAATTAGAGAATTTACTTTTCATTTGTGTGTTTTATTTCAAAAATATTGGTTCCATCATGATAGGACCTCCAATAAGAGGTAAAAAGAATTCTACCACATTGGAGAAATTCTCTGATCAAGATTGGGAAGCAACAAAGGATAGTAAGCCCAATGAGGAACTTAGTAAGTTCAAGGAAGAAGTTAAGAAGGATATGTGTGACCTACAAGGAGATATATCAGATATATGAAGAATTTTAAGCACCTATATGAATGAAAAAAAGAATGAGCTCTCAAACAATCAAGGTGAAAGCTTCAAGTTGACTAATAATGACACACAATTTATTAATCCTACGAGATTTAGGAAGTTTTTTCCAAAAGTGGATATGCACAAATTTGATGGCAAGGATCCTCTAACATGGATAAATAAAACAGAGAATTTTTTTGAAATACATCAAATCCCATATGGATAAAAGGTTAAGATGGCTTCCTTATATCTAGAACTGGATCAACTCATTTGTTATCATTGACTTTGTACTCATAGGAGGAAAAAGGGTCTCATTATATCATGGTCAATTTTTACAGAAGTACTCCAAGCACAATATAACAATAGTGTGATGGAATTTTTTTTTAGCCAACTTGCTAAGCTTCAAAAAATAGGATCAATTAAATATTATATTCAACAATTCCAAAATCTATCCTTAAGAGTGAATACAATTATAGAGGAGAAATTGAATGGTTTATTCTTGGGTGGTCTCAAGGATCACATTCAACATAAGGTACATGTTTTTTCCTAGTTCAATAAATGAGTCTTTTATATTGGCACATGAGGTAGAGGAGAAGTCCTTGATTTATAGAAAGCAACGGGCTAATGTGACAAGAGACAAAGGATATTAAACACCTTATCTTCCTCAACCTACTAGGTTGACTCCACAACAAATTAAGGAGAAAAGAGCAAAAGGGTTGTGTTTCAATTGTGATAGAAAATGTAGTCAAGGACATAAATGTAGTGAAAGAAATTGTTCTATAATGAAGGTCCAAGTGAGGAAGAAGAGGATGTGATAGGGAGTCAGGTGAGGAATCACATGATTCTCAACCAATTATTTATTACCATGCACTTTTAGGTTTTAGTGCACTACAAAATCTCAAGGTAGTGGGTTTCTTAAAGAAGCAAAAAGTAATAGTGTTGATTGACTCAGGTAGTACTCATAATTTCATCAAAAAAAAGTTGGCAACTCTTCTAAATTTTTTTATATATCCAGCCCTAGAGTTTTAGATATTGATTGTAGATGGTGGCACAGTTAGTTGTTTAGGGAAGTGTCATAGCATCAAATTATTCATGAGATTATCAACTTGATACTGTAATGTATGTGATATCCATGGGTGTAGTAGATATTTTTTTGGGAGTAAAATGGCTTAGTATAGTGGGAATGATTGAGATGAACTTCCAAGAACTATTCATGCGATTTCAATCACAACAAAAGGTAGTTGAGCTAAGGAGATTGAAGGAAAAATCTCCATAGATGGTAAGCTCTCATCAAATGCAAAAAATTCTTAAGAAATGTCTAGATAGATTTGTGGCCCAACTATGTTCATTAGAAGTATCTCAATCTAATGCTCTTACTCATCTAGATTTATGAAAAATAATTGATCATCACTCAATGATTCTTAGAGATATGCTTAAAGGACTTGCTCCTAAGAGGCATCATGGCCATGCCATACAACTAGTTCTAGGAAGTCATCCACCAAACATTAGGCCTTATAGGTAGCCACACATACAAAAAAGTGAGATAAAAAAAATTATTGAGGAAATGCTAGAGGTAGGAATTATCAAGCATAGCCAAAGTACTTATTCCTCAACTATTGTGCTAGTGCATAAGATGGATAAAACTTGGTGCATGTTTCTAGATTATAGAGTGCTCAACAAGTACACCATTAAAGATAAGTTTCCTATTCCAGTCAGTAATGTGTTGGAAATATTCATGACTATGCTAAGTTATTGAAAGGGGAGGGATGAATTAGTAACTTCTAAAACTTATAACAATTTTAATAAACCCATAACCATTTAATTCACCACATCTGGTCTAATTGCATGCATGAGAAACTAAAAATATAAACATCCACAATACTTGAACACAATGATTTCGTGACCCAGAAACCTTCCAAATAGAAAGTAAAACTAGAGTGGGGATGAAACCCAGAAACTTTACTACTATAGTATAAAGTTGGCCTATTAAGGGTTACATGGATCACTTCTGATGATCTACCCTATTAGGAGCAAATAGGACTACTAGCTCCACCTTGTGAGAGGATTTAAAAACATATAATGAAGTATGCACTCGATAAAGAGATTTAGAAAGGACTATTAGGTCTACCTTGTTAAATGATTTTGACTAGTTCACCTATTAGGATGAAGTCGTAGATCTCTAAATTTTTAATTGAGTTTTTTGATAAAGATTCCTTAATCTATTGTTCACCTTTCTATGATAGATTTGTCACTGTTTCTCTTTATGCTGATATGGCCTTCATAAATCATTATTTGTTTGCTTTCATTTACATTCTTTTAATTTCATTACATACACATTGCATTCCATTTTACTTTTGATATGATATAATACATTACACACACACACACACACACATATCAATCCAATTTACAAAACTACAAAGTCAAGCATGACACAAGTTAACACAAAAATCACAAATTCAACCAATATGAAGATAATCATGTTCTAAAGATTGACTCAATGAGGTTCTGATACTCAACATCCACTATCACTGCTTGGTATCATCATGCTCTTGGTGAATGCAGAAGCTTGGTCCATACTAATCACTTTTAAGTAGTCTTGAACTTAGTCTGTACTAGTGACTTAGTAGATATTGTGTAACTTGAAAAATAGTGAATCACTTGGTTACCATGGAGTGGCTTAGTCAACACTACTTTTACATCATAGGAATTAAGAACTTGGTAGAAACTACAATGCTCAACAACCACTGGCTTCACAACACATGAAATATGAACTTGGTAACCACTAATAAACTTGGTATACACTGAATTGTTCAATTTGCACTGTTGAACTTCACACTAATTGAATCTACTGAGTAACCACTTGAAATATTCCAAAGGACTCAATAGCAATTGTAGAAGCTTCATGGCTACTGAATTACATGGTAAAAACTAGAAACTATTCAATGAGCTTAGTAGCTATAAAAAATCTAAATAAGTGTGTGTCATTAACAACAAACTTGACTGATATTTCAACAATCTCCTCCGTTGGAATTAGTGACAAAACACTTATTAGCCCAAAACTGAATACCTTGTATTCATCAACATGTGATACTAGCTTGGTCTATTTTTGAGATTTTTCAAAATTGATCTTTGTAAGATATATACAAACTCTATTATATACATGAAACTTTTCTCTTATATACATATCTCCCCCTATAACTCTGCTCTTCTCTTTTTTTTAAAAACTTTTCTCCCATATGTCATCTCTTCCTTTAACTCTACTCTTCTCCCCATTTTTGATAGAAATGCCAAAGTTTTATTCAACATATTTACATGGAGACATCAAAATGAGATAAAAATTTAGAGTGTACATTGAGGGTAATTGCCAATCTTTTTTCCCAGTTTTCCTTTAAGACCTTACATGTCTGAATGGAAATTTGTACTTCTGCTAAAAGTTAAATCATGTGATCAGCAACAAAGAAGTTGTTGTCTTGGATTAGGGTCTTTACATAAATAATGTTTTTCTACATGGAATCCATGATAGGAAGGATCATATTTTGGATATCAATCAGTGTGGAATGGATCCTTGCTTCTTCTCTTAACAACTCTACCCGCATATCTGATAAAAATTTGATCTTAAAATGTCTAGAGCTTGAACTAGGGTCAAGTTGCAATTTTTGAGCACTTGCCTTAAGTTCAGTATCAATTTTGGATAATTTGTCCTTAACTTCTTTAGTGTAGATTAGTGACATCACATAGCTTAGCCAAAAGTGATGACACATTAGAATAGGACACCTGAAGATTGACCAAAATTGTTGATAATTCAACTTGATTAATAGCAATTTGCTAAGCAAAGTGCTCCAACACTTTATTATTGAACTTCTTTTCCACATTTTCAATCAATTTCTCTTGTCCCTTAGTGTCCTCTTAAAAAGCTTGAACTACCTCTTCAATATGGAAAAAAATTGGTTGAGAAGAATCAACCTCAACTCCAATAGCCTCAGTCAAAATGTTAGTAGCATCATCTAATATCTTATATTCTTTGTCCCTTTCTTCTCTCAATTTTTGCTTATTATGCTTTTTCTAAAGAAGTTCACCAACCATTTGGATTTGATATGTAGAAAGATTGTAGAAATCCCATTTGGGAATTTCTATTTCCTCATTTAGATATATATCTTCTTCTACTTCTTTTCTTTTTGAAAAATTTGTACTCTATTGAAAATTAGTTTCAATTTTCCTTGTACTTATTGCCTTAGTAGCTGGAATAGAAACAATGGTAGACATACTTGGGCTTGTAGTAAAAACTATTATAGCATTGACTGGTGGAGTAATGATAGAGATGCTAGAAGAATCCAAAATAGATGAAGCCAAAATTGAAGTAGACTAAATTGGAGTGCTTACCACAGATGAACTCAAAATTGAAGAAGTCAAAATTGGAGAGGAGATGGTTGAAGAAATCAACTTGGCAAAAGGAGTAACCTATAGCTTGGTTGATGAAGTGGAAGTCACTTTTGTCATTGATATGCTGAGTTGTGTTGGTCTAAAGAGTGATTGGACATTTGATGTATTTGATGTAGTCACAACCACTCTTGCTAAAGTTGTCTCCATACTTGATGTCGTCAAGGATTTTCTTGGGGACTAAGGAAGTGAGGCAATGCTTGCAATTGCTATCTTTATTGGGTTAGTCTCCTCATCATCTTCCTTATCTTCCTTAGTAGCTTTTGCTCCTTGCTCCTCTTCTTCTTCCTTTTCTTTGACTAATTGCTCCTTGTATTCTTCATAATCAACAATAACATAATGAGTTGTTCCTTCATCATCCTCTTCATTCTTACCTTCTTCTTCTTCATCATCCTTTACATCTACTAGGAGGTCACTTGGTTTACGAAGATGATAAATGTTCTTCCATATGTTTATAGCATTCTTAACTACATGCTCTATATATTTGATCAAAATTAAAGATGTATTAAACCTAAGAGTCATTTTATCTTCATTTTTATTCAAAGACTCTTTAACCTCAACATCTATCATGCTTTGTAGTAACTACCTTAGGGTTTGTGCATAAATGTCTTTTGCTGTTTGTATTACAAAGTCTCATCTTGGATTTATTTTCTCTAACAATTCATTAGAGATTTTAGAGGCAATTTTTTTTAGTGAATACTTCCATTTGCCCATTTTTGTCAACACCAGTTCTTCAACCTATTTCTACTCAACCTCTATCCTTGTCTCATACTTCAAAGATTTGAAGTTTATTATACTAGCACCTTCTTCCATTTGTAGGCTTGGTGATGATCACCATGCCCTATTTCTTTAAAGGTTCTTCTTCTTCTTCTATCTCTTCTTCATCCTTTGCCTACTCTTTATCTTCACCTTTTCCCCCAATTAACATAAGAGGTTCACTAGTTTTAGTTTGGCTATCATCCTCTTTCCTTTGTTAACTGCATGAGGTATCTTTATTTCAAGGTCTATTCATGTTTTTGCTTCATCATAGGTACCAAATAAAGGAGTGTTGAGATCCACAAGTTCATTGACAAGGGCTTCATTGATATCCTTGGTCTCATCAATATTTTCTTCATAGCCAAGATGCTTTACCCATATAGTTCTAGGCTTGACTACTTAGATGTATACTTTGTCACAATCAACCATAAAACACACATCATCTTTTTAATCCTCAACTAACTTCTTAGGTAACCTGAACCTATTGTTCATTTTGTCTTTGAACACATTGAAGTAGTTTTCCATGGTTTTACCATAGTTTTCTCCCATTTTTGTAATGTATTTATTTATTTGGTACAATACTAGCACATCCTTTCTCTAGAACATAGTGCTTTTAGAAAGGAAAAACTTTTGCACATAAAAGAACAAACATGTTAATAGAGAACCAAATTTGCAAGGATTATTCTTGGAGGTTCTAATGCTTTCCATATTTTGTTGAATTTCCTCAACAATAAATTGGTGAGGTCATAAGACAATTTATTTTTCACCACTTTGTAAGCCAAGTCCATAGCTTCATAGGATACACTGTTGAGATGGCTTGAACTATATATCTTGTGAGTTATAACATGTATACCAAACTTGAGTTTTGCATCTATGAAACTGCTAATTTTCATGCCTCTATTGTCCAACTTGGCTAGGGTTTTCTTTTCCAACTTAGCATGACCTAGGGTTTTGGTTATTTTGGCTTTGGCAAGCATGGTAAGACTAGTGATTCAATTAATCATCTTTTTGGTTATCAATATTGTCTACTCCAACCATAATTGACCACTATGCACGAAGCTAAGAATATAACTAATCCATTTAAATTGAAACTCTTGAGGCATATGGGGAATGTGTGTTAAACCTTTTGTTTCCAAATGCTGATGCTTAGGTTTGAGGGTTCCATGAACACACAACTAAGCTAGGGCATCATCCATCTCAAGAGTAACAATTTCTTGAATTATTTATTTAAAGTGAGTTCTAATGTCATTAACAAGAAGTACCTATAGAGGGATCTATGATTGAGCTCTACTAGGGTCTAGGGTTTCTACAAATGTAGGCACAAGCTTGAAGTCTGGCACCTTCCACTCAAAATCTCATGTAAGGCCCACACTAACACCCTAGTATGGATCTTGATGAAGTAAATATGATTAGGAGTAATATTATAGAGATAATATAGTTGATAGGATTAAGTTAAATAATTAGGAATATATCTAGGAATGTCACTATGTTGAAAGGATACTCGTTAACAAGTTTTCATATTAGTGATTTTCACTTAGGACATATTTATACTGAGATCCATTTTACACATTTTAATGATTTAGTAGATATGACTTCAATGTTCATGATTATAAGTATGGTTATAGAATTTAGAATGATAATTTTGTTACATTAAAAAGGTAAATGTTGATACTCATATGTGATATTACAATGTTTTGAATAGATTGTGAAAATTATTAGATGAAAATTATATGTATATGTTAATGTGAATTATGTGATATTGAATCATTCTACATTTATTTATATGTATTTCTATAGTATTTCATTAGACTACTAATGCTCGAGTTTAATGTGCAGGAAGTGGAACCATGGACATTTTGGGGGGAAACAAGTTCCAAACCTATGTGAACATAGTTTAACCAAGGCGAATCTTTGGAAGATTCAAAAGCCTCACTATGAAAATGTTTTGTTCGTAAGGTAAATTTTTTTGCATGAGGAAATGTTTAATCATAATTTAGATGCATTAGGAGTATGTCATGGTAAGTTGAATGTGTTTTTATGTGTCACTTGACACTTGTGAATTTTATGTGTGATTGACATGTCATTTTTGGTTGGAACATGGTAGCAAATTTACCCTATAACTAAATACCCTATTAATAAGTAATTAAACCCACTTGACAAGGGAAGGATGGGTCTCTATCATAAGAAATTCGAATTTGGACATGACTATGGTTTTGAGGGGTCATTAGGTGGTCCTAGGGTGTCCTTTATGTTAAAATAAGTTAGCCATATGATAGTATATTAAGTTAGGAACCTAATTTTGATCATGTGAGTGCCTAGATAGTCTAGGGAGCCCCTCTATCCATGCATTATCCCATCAATTCTAAATTGGAGTTTTCATATGTGTCTTCCCCCATGTTCCCACTAAGTCAAGAATAGAAAAGTTAGAGGAGACAAGTTTTTAAGAGGAAGTGGCTTAGTGTTTTTGCTAAAATAAGTTAGTGGTAAGGCCTTATTAGAGGGTCTTGGACAAAATAGAGGGGCATTCACCCAGTCTCTAATTTTAGAGATAGTTAGGTTTTGGAGGGATATTAAGGGAGCTATACTACAACTACCCTTACCCTAGCTTGGACCAAGGTTGGTGTCTCAAAACTTCCTTCTTTTTCATTTCTTACTTTTAGCATGGTTAAGAAAATCTGCAAGTGTGAAGATTTATCAATGGATTATGCATTGCATTATAAACCTTGTGATATGAACTTTGGCATTGTGTGAAGGTGTTATGTTCTTGTTGCATTATGGATATTGATATTGTGTTGTGGCATTGTGTGAATGTGTGGTGTTCTTGTAGATTTCTTGGTACTTCTTCTTGGCTTTGTTTCTTGTTGGATTGGAATGTGAATGTAATCATGGGTGTGAGGGCTTCACTCACCCTTGTGGGAAGGGAAGAGAAGTCTAGGGTGAATGGGCATAAACTAGGCTTGCATGATTGAGGACCTTGGAGTATGGGCTCCATTGTATGCCATTTTCATTCATATTTTCCCTTGGGGGTGATAAGGGAAAAATGGTGAAGAAACAAAGTAAATGAAGTATGGGTTTGAAGGAACTTAAATTTGTTGGTAGTGTGTGTGGAGGATGTTAATGAAGCCCTAAAAGGGCATGATATTTTGTTGATTTTTGAAGCCCTGAAAGGGCATGAAATTTGTTTTATGGAAGATATGAAATGATATGGAAAACCTCCTTGCAAGCACACCTTCCCCTATGTTCAAGGTTCCAATGGTGAACCTTTGTGAAATACCTTGGGATGGGATTGTTAAGTGTTGTAATGTGATATGCATGCATTGAAATATTGGGAATGATACCTGGTTTGGTTCTTGTTTCCCTTTCTCAATGGGTGACTTCATAGAAGCCTAGGTTGGGAGGTGAACCTCCATGGTTCCATTTGTGTGTGTTATGTGTAGGTTTTTGTGAGGATGCATGCCACAAAGTATTAAGGGTTTCACCCTAGTCAAAGTGAAGAAGATCCAAATGTGTAAATGAGGGTCAATGTCCAAGTTTCTCAATGTTCATGTTTCTCAATGTTCAAGTTTGGCAATGTTCATGTTCTCAATGATCATGTTGATCAAAGTTCATGTTAACCATTGTTCATGTCCTTCAATGTTCATGTTCCTCATGATTTTTTAAGGTCTCTTATGTTGTCTCATTGTGATGAAAGGAGATTGTACCATTGTTACCTAATGTATATGTAGAGGAAAGAATTTGAAAATGTTATATATGTATGTTCCTTGTTAAGAAATGATCATTTGAAGTTTTATGAGTTATGGAAGATTTAGTATGAGATGTAAAATATGTTGGTATCATTGTTACCATTGCAAATCATGGGAGGAAGGTTGAAAAGTTGCATGCTTATATTTTACTTGTAATGAAATCCTCTATGTTAAAATTTCATGTGTTATGAAGTAAATTTTGTAGATAATTCTTCTCTTTGATGTATTGTAGATATGGATTTAATAAGTGACATGAAGAATAATTTTGTGAGTATAGTTGGTAAGATTCAAATGTATACGTTACATGAACAGGTTGTAGGTTGTGCATTTTATAACTAGAAGGAAAATTATCTTTCTTAGTAATTCATTGTATATTTTTAAATCATTTATTCATTTGAATTTTCTTTGAAGGTTAAATAAATTTTTGTTAAGTAGACAATACTATCCTAGAGTCATAGGTTTCAAAAAAATAAAAATAAAAACTATAACTAATATATGTGTACTAATAGTAGGCCAAAGTATAATCATCACTTCCATGTAAGAAAACACAACTTGAATCCTGTGACCCTAAGTCTACACAAAATCTACTTACAAGAAGAGAACAAGGACATGCCAATTCAATAGGACTTTAGCCTAGACACTTAACATCAACAAGTAAAAACCCTATGAAAACCCCCACACTATATTCATATATATATGAAAAAGGATATCATAGTTATGAGATATCCTAGTGGCCATGAGGTAATAAGAAACAATTCAAAAAAAAAAACTATAGAGCAAAACCTAGCCTATAATAGTTTTCTCCACATACTTGGGCAGCCATAAATTGAAACACAACTTAACAAAGACAAATCACAATCACAAAAAAAATGAGCTCCCTCTCGTAGGAAAATTGTTATGGTCAAATCTTGGACTCACCAAGGTGGGATTATAAACTAAGATGACTCCTTTTGTTTTCCCCTAGGTGGCTGGCAAGTGGGAAGATGTGCATATTTCACTTAAACTCCTTTCCACCACACCTAGGAAAGTGCATCCATTCGAATGTGATTAGAGAGGAAGGATTTGGGAAGTTTGGGATTAGTGGAGAAGTGAATCAAGTAGATTTTCTTTTGAGCATAGAAATCACCCACCTTGGAGACCACGACTAGTTTTGGTTTAAGAGTAGTAGTTGGTGTTTGGAGGAAGTCAATGCATGTTTTTGGCACCTAGTTAGAGGTGAGAGATGTTAGCATTAAGTTAGTTCTTTTTAAGTTAAGAGTTAATAGGTGGCTTAGGTGGGTGGAAATAAACTTTTCAAGTAGAGGCTAGTAGGTTAGTATGTTAGGCAGTGTGAGTTAAGAGATAAAGGTAGTGAGAAAATTTTTAAGTGCTAGATAGAGTCATACTTTAAGAATGAATGTTTAGAGTTATACCTTGTTAGTAGGATTAATGTATGTAATATTTGAAGAAGATTATTATTTCAATCATGTGCTAATAGTGAATGTTGAAAGGATTGAGTATTTTAAGTAGTTAGTTAGGATTCATTAAAATAAATTAGAAAATGGTTGTCATAGTGAATGAGTTTTAATTGGTAGAGGACTTTAATAGGTAGGTTTGATTTAGTGTTTAAAATGTTAATAAAGTTGAATGAATGTAATATTAGGTTTGTTATTAAGTTGTCGATATGGTAGTGGCATTGGAAAATAATGGTAATAGTTTAGGTTAGGGGTGGGTGTAGGTACCTGGGTTATCATAGGGTTAGTTATGAGATAATTGGATGGTTTAAAATTGTTCTTTAAATATTTTGTATATTATTATTATAGCCATGTAGTTAGTATGGAAATTTTTTTTAGGGCCCTGAATTAAGTTAATAAAGGGATGACTTGGTTAGAAGTTGCATACTTTTAGGGGGAAGAGTACATTCATTGTAAGTTAGGATTGTATTTAGATTTAATTTATAGTGGGGAATTTTTATTATCATTTAGAAATTAATGTAGTTAAGCTCTTTTGAAATTGGAGTTTGTATGATAAAGGGTAGGAGTATTAGTGAAGGAAGAAAATGGATTATTTTATTACTAAGGTAGTTTAGGGAGTAATTATTAATTAGTAGTACTTTTTATGTAATTATTTAGTAAAAATATAAATTAGATAGTAGACCATCAAAAGAAGAAGAGGACATGGACTTAACTTAATCATGTAAAAGTTAGTAATTAATATATATGATAGTTGTAGGACTATTGATAATGCACTTATGGATTGACACATAATATAGTATTTATCTATTATTATAGTTAATGATAATGTGTAGTCGTATCAAAATGTTCTATGAATATCAAAGGAGAAAATGGTTAGTAAGAATATCTAGGATATAATTTGTCAAGTTCAAGTGGTCTCTAGACATCCTAACATGTCACCAAGGGTGCTATCAACACATCCTATGCCATCTAGATTTTGACCCAATAAACTAACATTGATATGAATTGTGATCATATTTTATGTCACTCTTAAAACATGATGAAACATCATTGTTGGAAATAAAATGTTAAGTCATAAATATTTTGTCACACAATTGTGTTAGATATATGAATTAGCCATCAGTTATACTATATGTCCTTCTACCCACATGCTTATCAATTCATTGTAATAACATATACATAAGCATTACACAAGCTAATCATATTAAATGCCACTCAAAATAATGATATAGGTAAAAAATTATTGTTGGAAGTAAAATGAGATGCAATATTCTATAAAAATATTATTAAAGACTAAGGGAGAGATTATCTAAGTTATTCTTGGTAAATGACTTACATTGAACTATACATAAGTGTGTTAGTCTATATACAATATGACATAAATTCTAATATGAGTAAATTTTAATTTGTAGTTAAAATTTTTAGTATTGTTTAATTTATTAGTTTAATTCCATATAATTATTCAATTTGAGCTATCGAAGTCTTCTTTTATGTAAATAGCAATTTAAAATAAAATAAATTATATTAATATTAATTATAATGAATTATATATTGAATTATATTGAAGAAGCCTATAAAAAATAATTTAAAATAAATAAGTAAATAAATAGTATAAAAATAAAAATAATTGGTTGTGTTTTGTCTATTAAATTTTGGGCATGACACCTCAAACCAACATATCAGAACCTTTCTTTGCCTTGCTATTACTGTTGGATGCCATTTTCACTCAGTAGCTTGAGAGAACTTCGAAAATGATTATAGGAAATTTGCTCAAGTTGCTTGATCACATAGAAAATAGCACTTTGCAATAGCTCTTCAAAAATTCACATTGAAAAAATGAATTCTCTTTCATGTCTTTTGTTAAAATTTTGCCATTAATGCTTGGTATGGTGGTAGATGAGTTAACATAATGCTTGCCAGGTTGTGATCCACAACTCTGTCTTGATCACTCGGCAAAGTATTAATGACTAAGTAACCATATGTTCCTATGTTATTCTCGACCTTGCTTGGTAGAGTCTATGACCCAACCTCACTTGGTAGAGAAGGTAACTCGGTAATAAGTTATATAGATCTTGCTTAGTGATCCCTTTGTATCTTGCATACCAATTTGGATCTTTTTCACCTTTCAATTGGAACCGTTTCTGATGTTTTATTTAATAGCTTGGTTCTAGTTCTTCCTTAAGAACTTAATTAGAAGTGGTAGAGTTACTCAGTTCTTGAGTGACTTGATAATCATTACTCAAACCAATATCCTCAATAGACTTAGGAATCCATTTTTGACTCATCTGCCTTCTAATGTTATGAGATTTTTCCTTCTTCTCATCTTCAATCTTACTAGTATTCATACATTTTTTAGCAATATGACCAAGTGTTTTACAAATGTAACATCTTATAGTGGTATCCTTTTCTCTCATATGATGTTTAACACAATTCATACCAATGTGTCCATATTCTCCATAGTAATGACATCTACACCAGGTATTGTAATTCCAACCAAATATTGCTCTCATAATTTTCTCTATAGGATTCAATGTCTTTGCTTTGCATTTTGATGGCTTGTGTCCACGTTTCTTGCATTTATGATAGTTTCCTTCAAATTTTGGTTTCTCTTTGCATTTATTAGCCTTGTGACCATGTTGATTGTAGTTGTAGCATTTTTCATTGAATTTTTCTTTTCCATTACTCCAACATTTGTTAGATGCATGACCTATCTTACCACAATGATTGCAAGTAGGTCTTTGATTCCTTTGAGCACCTTATTCAGAGGATTTACCTTCTTATTTATATCCAATTCATGCTTTTCCTTTTTTTTATAGAGGTTTTGCTCATTCAGTTGAACCATGCCTACTTGAGATTTCATCACTCTTTCATTGATTTTCTTCTCAGTGTTTAGGTCAGTTTTCAATCTTTCACTGATTTTCTTTTCAGATCTCAACTCATTTCTTATTCTTTCATTGATTTATCTTTCTAAATTTAGATCATTCCTTAATCTTTCATTGATATGTCTTTGGCTCATGATTTCCTCATTTGCATTGGAGATTTGATCCATAAGGTCTACATGTTGAAGGGATTGGTTCTAGATCCCATTGTTCCTTCCATCCATTTATTCTTTTATCTTGTTCCTATGTTCCAAGATTTCACATAACCTTACTAATTGAATTTCTTGTTCTCTTTTTAGCTTTCTTACTTCTTCTTGTAGGGAACCACTCTTCTCTAGGAGTTCTTTGATTGCATCATTTGCTTCATCTGAACTACTTGATGGAAAAAAGTCTTCAATTATTTCTTTAATGTAGAGATGGTCATTCATTTTATTTTCAAGTTCCTTTCTTCTTTTTAGGGATTGGGAAAGTTGCTCCTTAGCTTTCTTGAGTTGTGCAATGGCCATTTCCAGATCAAACTTTTCATTGTCAGTTGCTTTATAAAGTCTAAATATCTCCAAATCCTTGATCTTTTGCTCAAGTTGTTAAACTTTCTCCTAAGAACCACAAAGCTCTGATACCAATTGTTGAAAATATTCAAGACTATGCTAAGTTACTAAGAGGAGAGGGGTGAATTAGTAACTTCTAAAACTTCTACCAATTTTAATAAACCAATAACCATTTAATTCACCACATCTAATCTAATTGCATGCATGAGAAACTAAAAATATAAACATCCACAACACTTGAAAACAATGATTTGGTGACCCAAAAACTTTCTAAATAGAAGTAAAACTAGGTTGGGGATGGAACCCACAAACTTTACTACATAGTATAAAGTTGGCCTGTTCAGGCTTACATTGATCACTTATGATGATCTGCCCTATTAGGAGAAAATAAGACTACTAGGTCCACCTTGTGAGAGGATTTACAAACATACAATGAAGTATTCACTCAATAAAGAGATTTAGAAAATACTATTAGGTCTACCTTGTTAAAGGATTTTGACTGGTTCACCTATTAGGATGAAGCAGTAGATCTCTAAATTTTCAACTTAGTTCACTAATAGAGATTCCTTGATGTACTGATCACCTTTCTATGATAGATTTTTCATGGTTGCACCTTATGCTCATATGGCCCTCATAAATCTTTATATGCTGCTTACATTCACATTCTTTCACTTTCATTACATACACATTAAATTTCATTCTACTTTTGATATGATATAATACATCACACACACACAACATCACACACACACACACACACACACACACACACACACACACACACACACACACACACACACACACATCAATCCAATTTACAAAATTACAAAGTTGGCCATGACACAAGTTAACACAAATATGACAAAGTCAACCAATATGAAGATACTTGGGTTTTGAAGACTGACCTAGTGAGGTTCTAATACTTGGCATCCATTGTCATTGCTTGGCATGATCATGCTCTTGGTGAACTTAGAAGCTTGGTCCATACTAATCACTTTCAAGTAGTCTTGAACTCGGTTTGTACTAGTGACTCGATAGATATTGTGCAACTTGGCAAACACTAAATCACTTGGTTACCATGAATTGGCTCAGTCAACACTACCTTCACATCACATGAACTAAGAACTCAATAGACATTGCAATGCTTAGTAACCACTAGATTCTCATTACATGAACTGCGAACTCGACAACCACTGATAAACTTGGTATACACTAAATTTCTCAATTTGCATTGCTAAACTTCACACTAACTAAATCTTCTTGGTAACTAGTCAAAATAGTCCAAAGGACTTAGTAGCAATTATAGAAGCTTGGTCAGTATTGAATTACATGTAAAATATTGTAAATTGTTCAATGAGCTCGGTAGCTATATAGAATTTGAATAAGTGTGTGTCACTAATAAGAAACTTGACTAATATGTCAACATGATGATCTTCTAGTTGAATTAAATGGAGCTATGTATTTTACCGAGTTAGATCTTAGATCAGGTTATCACCAAATTTGGATTGAGGAGGAAGATTTTTGTAAGACAACATTTCAAACTCATGAAGGTCATTATGAAATTTTGGTGATGCCATTTGGTCTTACCAATGCACCATCTACATTCCAAAGTTTGATGAATTCCATTTTTAAGAAGCTCTTGAGAAAGTTTGTGTTAGTGTTTTTTGATGATATATTAATTTATAGCAAGACCTAGGAAGAACATTTGTAGCATGTAGACCAAGCATTAAAATTACTTGAAGATCATCAACTCTATGCTAAGCCATCCAAGTGTTCTTTTCGTCTTAAGGAGGTGGAGTATTTGGGACACATAGTTTCACATGAAGGAGTAAAGGAGGACACTAACAAAATTAAGGCTATTATGGAATTGCCTATTCAAAAAACTATTAAGAATTTGAGGGGTTTCTTGGGATTGATAGGATAGTATAGAATATTTGTGAAGAATTATGGTCGTATAGTAGCACCCCTTACAACTCTATTGAAGAAGGATTCTTTTTATTGGATTGAATTTGCTAATGTATCATTTGAACAATTGAAGAAGGATATGTGTACAACTCTAGTGCTTGCCACTCCAAAGTTCACCAAGGAATTTGTTGTGGAATTTGATGCTTCTAGAAATGGAATAGGAGAAATTCTCATGCAAGTTGGTTGACCAATTGCTTTTGAGAGTCATCAATTAAAAGGTAAAAATCAACTCAAACCTATTTATGAGAAGGAAATGTTAGCAATCCTTCATGTAGTTAAAAAATGGAGGCCTTATATAATGGGTTGACACTTCAAGGTTAAGACAAATCATGATAGCCTAAAATATTTTTTGGAACAAAGACTATCATTATAAGAGCAATAAAAATGGGTATGATTTTGAAATTATCTACAAGAAAGGGAAGGAAAATATTTTGGCCGATGCACTTTCTAGGAAGGATGAAAAAGATGAAGCCTTATTGTGTGCCCTTTCAATATTACAAGAAAATTGGGTGGTAGAAGCCAAAGAAGAATGGAAAAATGATGTTGCAACAACCAATCTCATCCAACAAATAAAAAGTGACCCTAGTAGTTTAGATAAGTTTTTTTTAGAGAGGGATATTCTTCAGTATAAAGAGTGCTTGTATATTTGTAAGAATTCCACTCTTAAACACAAGATTCTCAAAGAACTACATGAGTCCCCAATTGGTGCTCATTTGGGATTTTTGAAGACATATCATAGGGTCAAGCAAGATTTTTTTTGGGAAGGGCTAAAAGGTGATGTTCAAAAGTTTGTGGTTGAATGTTTGGTTTTTCAAAGAAATAAGGGTGAAATAATTAAGACACTAGGTCTCTTGTAGACTTTATCTATTCCTAGCCAACATTGGGAAGAGGTATCTATAGACTTCATCATAGGGCTCCCCATATCTAAAGGTCATAATATCATCATGGTAATAGTTGATTGCCTCACTAAATATGAAAATTTTATTCCATTATCACATCCTTTTATAGCAAGTATAGTGGCAAAAGGTTTCTTGGAGAATATCCAAAAGCTACATGGTACACCTAAGGTTATTGTTAGTGATTGTGATCCTATCTTTACTAGTCACTTTTGGAAAGATTTATTCTCATGTTTGTGTACTCAATTGGCTCATAGTTCTTCATAACATCTACAATTAGATGGGAAAATTGAGGCGATTAATAAATGTTTGGAAGGATATCTATGTTGTTTCACATCAAGAAAACAATCTCAATGGGTGGATTGGCTACCTCTTACAGAATGGTCATATAATACTTTTTTCCATAGCTCATAAAAAATGTCTCCATTTTTGGCACTTTATGGATATCATCCTCCTTCCATCACATCATCATTAATGGTGTCACCAAGATTTCAAGTACTAGAGGATCACTTTCTTCATCAACAAGTACTTTTAGGACTCAAGGATAATTTAGCTATGGCACAAAATCAAATGAAACAATAAGTGGACCAACATCATAGTGAAGGAAATTTTGAAGTTGGGGACTAGGTCTTCTTGAGATTATAGCCATATAAACAAATCTCAATGAAGAAACAAAAAAAGAATAATAAGTTTTCTCCAAGATATTATGGACAATACGAAATCATGCAAAAGATTGGTATTATTTCCTACAAGCTTGAGTTGCCAACAACAACAGAGCTACATCCAATTTTTTATGTTTCTTGTTTGAAGAAGGTAATTGGGTACAATATTCCTACTTAAATAGTACTACCAGAACTTGATGAAGAAGGAAGAAGAATTTTGGAACAAGAATACATTTTTCAAAGATGCACAAAGAAGCTGAGGAACAAAACCCTAACTCAATATCTCATCCAATGGAAGAATTTACTAGTTGAAGAGGCCACATGGGAGGATAAGAAATTCATTCAAAACAATCCATACTTGGTTATCATTGAGGAAAATGCTTCTTTCAAGAGAGGGGGAATGTTATTCCCTTATGATTAGTCAACTTGTGGCTATCATAATCATTAATTAAGTCATGCTATCATTATTATATTATAATTTAGGTAGGGAGGTCAGCCTTGTTGTTATGAAGGGTTGTGTCTATTAAAACTAAGCACAATTAGGTATCTATAGGAGGTTGTGAGTCTTATTTCATCATCATATTGTGAAGTGTGTTCTCATTGGATATATTTGGAGGATTTCCCCTTTGAAGTGGCCTATTAATCTTAGTTATTATCTAGTATTTATATAATATTTCATATTATTTCTTCTATTGTCTTAGTTATTTCATTACATATTTTAGTAAAGATTTAAAAATTTATCTCATAGATATTGGAGGCTTTGGAGGTCTTTGAGCTCCCATTTATATCTTCTACCATTTTAAACCTTTTGAGTATCTTCAACCCACACGCATTTTCATGAGTTTGATGGAATTAGTCGGACCCCAAGTGGGTTCAGCTATTTTTTTTAAAACTAAAACACCTAACCCTTCAAAATAAATGATTAGTCATCTCTCACAAATTAAATTCAAATCTGACTATTGAATCACTATTTAAAACTCATTTTAACACTTAAACTATGTTTTTCTACTTGGAAGGAAACTATGTTTTTCTACTTGGAAGGCTCTGAAACTAGCTTTAAAAAATAACTGAAAAGCTTGACTAAGCTTTGAAATTAGGCACATTGATTCCTTATTCTATATTCTTCTACCATGTAAAATTTCATCTCATGATGACATCTAGGTTAAAATATATTGACTTTCAAAATTCCCTTCCCTGAACTACTTGGAGGTAAACATGTCAGAAAATAATAAATCACATTTGGTCTTGGCTTTGAAAATTGGTCAAACAAACACTTAAAGGTTTCAAAATTGGGGCATTAGTTCACTGTCACAAGGAGAGTATAAATTTGTGCTTTGGGCTTATGATGAATAATTGGGTGCATTTGGTGAGTGGTCAAAGTGGGGAAGTTAGAATTACAGAACTGGGAGCTATGGTAGAACATTGATTTTTTCAAATAGAATGGACTTGGCAAATTGTGTAGACAAATTCATTAAGACTTGAAAATTGGCACAGTTAAATTATTTTTAGAGTAGAACATAGTGGTATAGACCATTTGATCTCATTTATCATGGATCTAGAGTTATGACATCTCGAACAAGCCTATCGGTCAATCTGCACTTCTTGACACCAGTAAAACTTTATAAATTGCATTTGAAATCACATTCAAAACTACTCAAAAAAATTCATCATAGGTTCAAAATATGGAACATTTCATTTTTTTGACCCCTAGAATGCAATGCAAAATGAAATTTCTCATTTAAGTCAACTAGGTCAAAGTTATGACTGGTCCAACAGGGCCTCCTAGAATTCATTAAAAATGCATCGACATGATAATAGTAAACAACCAACTTTGAGGGATTCAAAACCTAGTCAAAACATATCAAAATGAATTAAAAAATGAAGCATAGATTCTCTAATATGCATACTAAAAACTCCCAAAGAAACAAGTCATGAAACATAATCTGGTACAAGATATTCAATTCCAAACTAGGCCTCTTGTCACTATTTGAGATAGGAAAAAAATATAGATTTGAACAATGCTCAAAATGAAACTTGACAGAATGACTCAGAATGGAAATTTATCATCATGGGATGAATGCATATACTGAATTCAAAGTATTAGAAATATTAAACACTTCATAGGTCTAAATGTGATGGTTGGGTACACATGCTTTAAAAGCGCTTATAGGGCTCAATTTTAGAATGGTACTCAAAATTAGGGCTTCAAATTTGAGTCCCAACATGCCCTTGCTCCTTGACCAAACACTCTTTATCCTTCCATAGAACTATTTGTTTGGCTTCTCCTCAAATCAAAAAAAAATAGATATGCCTCTCCAGTGTTGGTCATTCTAGCCAGACTTAGCTCCTCCAGAATGTTAGGTCTTAACCCATTAAGGTAATGGACAACCTTCCAATTTTTTCCTTCCACATGCCCCATCCTAATAAGGACATGGTAAAACTCCTCTATATATTCTTGGATAGATTTCCATACCTTTCTTTAATCCTTGCATCTTCTTTAACAAATCAAGCTCATAGTAAATTGGAATGAACTACTTCTTTAGTATGTCCACCATGCAATCTCATATTCTAACTTTCTCCTTCCCTCTTCTATTCCTTTCTAATTGAATCTCTTGTCACTATATTTTGGCATGGACCTTTAGTATGGCCTTCAAAAATTTAATCCTATTAGGGTCAATATCCTCTTACTCAAAATATTCCTCCAACTCATTGATCTAGGTGATCAACTCATCTAGGTTTAGATTTCATGAAAATATGTTGACCTCAAGTTTAGGTGTTTTTCCCAGCTTGTAAATGGCTCTAAAAATATTCTCCTCTACCTAGTTTAGGACTTTTTCTTCTCCTTTCCTTCTTGTACAACATTCCCTTCTTCTTCATTTTTGTCCTCACTTTCATCCCTTACGACAAGATTCATCCATCTATGGATCTCCTCTTGCAATGCCTCAACTTATCTCTAGAGGGTTCTAACCTAAGGGGGACACCTCCAACCCTTCCACCATGCTCTCTTCATGGAGACATCTTCTCACTATCTCAAAATCAACAATCACACGATCCTGATGCAAACTACCTCATAGCTAGTGTTCTGTATACACATTATGGAACTCTCACTTTGTTACCATGTGATGAGGAAACTGTTAGAATATATAGTCCACTAATATAACTGGGAGGGTGGGTGGGTGAATTAGTTATACAACTATCATAGCAATCATTAACTTAAAAAAATATTAACCAAATGAGTAATGTTAACTAAAATCACAGCAAGATACTCATACACAATTAACACTAGATATGTTAACTAGGGAAACCCTTGATCAAAGGGAAAACCCTAATGGGGATGGTACCCACAAGATGATGTACTAATATAAATATTCCTTGTTAGAGGATAGAACTTGTTAGGAGTCTATTACAACATTTAGTACATATGAGTACCTCTTGGGAGACTTCAAATCCCTATTAGAAGATTCCAACCATGTTAAGAGTTGTGCCAACTCTGTTAGGAGTTGTGGAAGAAAATTGGACCCACTACCCAAACAACTACAAGGTTATAAAGATCAAAGAACCCACTATCCAAATGATCTCTATATTATTCCTTGCAGAATAATAGAATTGAAATGTACTTCCTTCCTCTATCTCTATCCTATCAACCAAACTTTCGCTCCTTCAAATCTTGTAACTAGATCTCATACTACACATCCAATAATCCCTTGGATTGCTTACATACATTTAGTAAGTATTTTTCTCCTTCTTACACTGCAACTAATACTTCACATTCCACTTGATCTTATTCTTCTAGATACATTACAAATAACGAATTTTTTTTTTCTTTATACCTTATATTCATAATAATACCTCAAGTCAGCCTTAAGGATTTCCCAATTAATTAAAATAAGATAATTAATACATTAACAATTACAATAGTATTGTCGACTCATAGTCTATACACAAATTCAAACATGTGCAACCACATCTTGTGCACATGCTCGCATCATCACACCACTTTCCTCTATCACTATGTAACTACACATCTCTTCATTGCATCTTAGATAAAAGATATTGATAGATCATCAAAACTATGTTTTCTAATGCTCTGTTTCTACATTGCTTCTATTAACTGAAATGTAACTTTTGTATACCATTGACTTAGACTTAGTCCTCTTAACCATGTCATTAGGACAACCTCATGAATGTGTCCTCCACTACACATCATCTAAAAATTACTCATCTTCTAAACATCATAAGATTACTAACTACTCTTATTTTGGCATCAATGAAAAATATAGACATGAATGCAACATATCAGTACTCTCTAATGCTTAGGATAGTCCCCAAATGTAGTATCATAAAAATTCATGCTAACAATCTCCCCCTTTGGCATTTATGGAAACATAGATGAAAAAACATGTAAGTTCCAAGAATAACAAATGGTACTCTATTGTTTTTGTTACTATCATCTTCTCAAATCCTCTTCATCAATCTAAAATCTTCTAGCTACTATCATGAGTTGTTTATGGTAAGCAAGTTCCAACACTATTCTGGCTACATATCTTTCCCATAGAGATATCCTTCTACACACTTATACATTCTTCATCACACTCACATATTCTTCTATGCACTTACATGAATCTTTCTAAATCTCCCTTAAGAGATAAGAACACCCCCCCCCCCCCCCCCCCCCCCTACATTAACATCTCAATAGGTGCTTCTCTTACATTTTCTCTCCCCCATTGACATCAATGTCAAAGGTATCAATACAATACACAATTATACTTCTTCCAACTCTTTCAATTAGTTCAAGTGTCCAAAGATACCATTTAATACAAAATAATAAAATACCAAGAGTCCTCAATGAATCAATACATACCAGATACTCCTGTATATAGGAAACATCAACCTTTAGTCTAGTCTAATCATAGTTCTTTATACCACTGGACTGATGCACTCCTTGCATAATTTTCTCTAAAGTAGGTAAGGTGATAACCTCTATCATACCTCTTAGGTACTCAAAAGTATCTTTAGGAAAAAGCTTCATAAAGATATCTACAATCTGATCTTTAGTACTTACATAGTCCAACCTTATTTCTTTTTCAACTACCTTCTCTCTCAAAATATGATAATTTATGGATATGTGCTTTATCTTAGAATGCATACTAGATTCTTAGACATACTTAATATACTTGTGTTATCATAGTAAATCAAAATAGATTTTGTAAACTCAATCTCAACATCCTTCAACATTTTTTTCATCCACATAACTTGATTATAGTTATTCACTACTACAACATACTCTTCCTTAGCTATACTATGAGATATATAGTCCCATTTACCAATCTTCCTCCAAGAAACAATGTTCCACCATTGGTGCTCTTTATATCATCCATACTACCTGACCAATCTATATCAATATATGTGCACAAAGTGAAGTCACTTGATCTATCATACCAAATTCCATAATCAAATGTACCCTTCAAATACCTGATTATCCTCTTTACTATTGTATAATGATACTCTTTAGGATTGTCTTGAAACCTTGCTACAATCCCAACTACATTTGCTATATCTAGTCCAATGTGACTTAGATATTGCAATCCTCCAATCATAGATCTTCACTTTCTTCTAAACTATAGGTGTTTCATTTTTACTAGATAGCTCGTGACTAGTTATCATGGGTGTACCAATAGGTTCACAAATTTCTAAAATAAATATTTTCAAAAAGTCTTTTAGATACTTGGTTTGAGAAATAAATATTCCATCTCTATTCTATGCAATCTACAATCCTAGGAAAAAAATCATTTCTCCTATCATACTCATTTCAAATTCATTTTTCATCTCTTCTATAAACTTATAATTTTCTTTAGCATTTCCTCCAAATATTATGTCATGCACAAATATTACAATGATAAATAAACTGTCATCATTTTTTCTCAAATACAAATTACCATCTATTATACCTTTGATAAATGTAAGCTTAGACAAATAGTTTTCCAACCTTGTATACTAGGTTCTAGGTGCTTGCTTCAGACCATACAATGCTTTCTTTATTCTGCATAAAAAATATTTTTCTTCTATCGGAGGGAATCCATTAGGTTTCTCAATTTAGACTTCTTCTTTAAGTTTTCTATTCAAAAAACCTAACTTGACATCCATCTAACAAACCTTGAAATTCTTGCTTGCTACATAAGCTAGGAACATCCTTCTTCCTTCCATTCTTGCCATAGGTGCATATGTCTCTTCATAATATATGCCTGCTTGATATGAGTAACCTTTGCAAACAAATTTGGATTTTTTTCTCACAACATCTCCTTGCCCATTCATCTTATTTTTGAATACCCACTTGGTTCCTATCACATTCTAGTCTTTAGGTCTAGGAACTAATTTGCATGTCTCATTTTTTACAATATGATCTAATTCTTCTTTTATAGCTTGCATCTAGTGATCATGCCTACATGCCTCACCTACACTTTTAGGTTCTACTTGAGAAATTAGACACAATTCCTCGTTCACTCTGTTCCTTGTCATCACACTTTTATCCTTTCTCCCAAATATTCTAGAGGGTGGTTCTTTATCATGTTTTTGCTAGAAGTAGGATTTGTCATCTCAACGCTTATGTCTTTCCTAGGTTTAGATATTTTTTGTCCTCTATGCTCAATAGATACATCATTCTCCAAGTCATTTTTAGTCTAAAATAGAACTTCAACATTCTATCTAATAATTCTAGAATTTGTGATATTGCTATCAAGATTTACCTGTGTGATTTTGAGTCAAACTCATTGACCCATGTTTCACGAGTAGTGATTAAACATGAATACATCTCTCATGAGAATAAATGGAACACTTAGCACTCATTAGATCTAGGTGATGCTCATAGGGGTGAAGCACTGAGACTTCCTAGGAGGTCACCTATTCTAGTACTACTCCAGCCTGAGCACACTTAACTACAGAGTCTCCTCCATGATTAAACCCAAAGCTTGCAACCCCATTTGAAAAACCTTAACCAAGTGTTGTGCCTCATGAACCATTAATTAGAAAGCCCCTTAAGCTCATCAATTGATAAGTAGGAGATAATTTCCATAACAAGTCAAATCCGTTGAGCATAATGAAGATGTTTGTTTGAACCTCTTCAAACCTTGGTTTGAAGTGGTTCAAAGTAGTTCAATTATTGAAATGTTTTTGAGAAAGCATTAATGATTCTCCAAGGATGACTTGTTCTTGAGAAAATAATTGAGATGTTAGGAGTAATTATTAAGGATCATGTCAAATTTAATGTTTTTTGAGATGAGATTGGTTGTCATCATGATTCAAAAAGGAAAATCTTTCATTTGGGTGTTGGATTATTTGCCAAAAATTTTTAGTTATTACAAGGACACCTACAAAGGATGATCATTTAATGAAGGTGTCTTATCATAGTTTCAAGCTTGCAAATCAAGTAGCAATGAAATTGCAATGAATGCCTCGTAATGGGATGGTACTTTTGCCAGTATGTCTCCTTTCCTTTTTAAAGTATGAGTTTCCTATTTCATTGTTTTATCATAAAAAAGTGAAAATTGAAGGAAGAGCAGACATACGAAAAGGAAAAATATTTGGTGTTCTCTCAGCAAATCATAGATGAGAACACAAGAAACCCCTTGTTCTTTCCTCTATGTGTGTGTGTGTTTTGAAGAGCAAGGCAGTGTTGGGTTCTTATTTCTTTTTCTTAAAATGAAGTCTATTCTACATTTCTTTGGGAAAATTTATAGTTTGGAGTGTAGGAGGCCTATCATTTTCTATACTAATTTGGAGGGTTTCAAGGTTGAGAAATTGCAATGAAATTTTCTTGAACAAGATGACGAAGTTAATGGTTTTCTAGATATTTTAACCAGTGGGTTAAATGTAGCTGTGACTTTCCCCTACCCTTTTGAGTCTTGAGTTACTTTAGTAATGTATTGACCACTATGATGTGAGGACTAAGAGTATTTTGAATAAATATGGAGAACCAGTGATATCCATCTCTAGGGAGAATATTTCATTAGTCTTGCATTTTTCTGAGTGTACTTTTGCTACTTTTAGCTATACCCAATCTTTAGTTGAGTATCAAGAAAGCCCAAAAAAATATCGTAACATGTTGGCTATGAAGTGGACATAAATAAATTATAAAGGTAGTTCAAGACTCCTCAAAATAATCACCAAGGATCATATGAAACCTCATGTTCACAACCTCATGGTCTTATTGCACTGGGTTGAGGGTTCTTCGGATGTTTTTCTCTTTGAATATTGGGTGTACAATTATGTAGAAACAATTCTAAAGGTAGAAAAACTATTGGATTGGGCAGAATTGATAGCTAGCTCAATGAGAAATTAGTTGAAACATGCTAAGGTGTCTAGAGAAAATTTCTACATGTCTTCCTATCTGATTTATTGCATTGCTTATGTTAGCAATTTTACTTGCCTCACTTATAAAATTTGGAGTGAAGTTGCAACTATCTACCAATATTGTCCTTTGCTCCAAAGGGATAGAGTGTTGGAAGATTTTGGGAAAAAGCATGATGTGCTAATAGAAAGTGTACACTTGAACCTTAAAAAGGCATCCATGTCTAGATTATCCCAAAGGCCCAAAAGCTAGTTCAAATTTATGGGAGCTATTTTATCCAATTTCTTAAATTCACATACTTAAGAATAGGAGGATTTAAAGAAGAACCAGTAAAACTACCTTGTTATGCTCTAGACTATTTCATCATAGTCAAAATTTGTAGACAATTGTTTTCAGTAATTAAGGAAAATCTACCTTAGGAAAACTGGGAGTCTATTTTGCCTATTAAGCTTGGTCACTTAACTTGTAACAACATGACTAATGCCTCAATTTTTGGAAGTAACTTGCTCAATTTTAATCTTGGATCCTGCCAAGGAAGGAGAAATTTTGATAGCAAAGGTTTTGTGGCTAAAGTACTTGCTCTGAAGCATGAATCACCCATAGTTCCACATTTAGAAGATTTATGGCAAGATTGTGATGACGAAGAAGAAGTGACAAAGAAGGATCATTCAATATTAACATGACCATAAATAAATTCTCTTAAATTGAAGATTCAGTTGGAAGGAATAGTTGAGGATGGTTAAGATATTATTGAACTAGGATGGGCAAGTGAGCTAAAAAAATTGGAGATAGACTAGAATCAAGGGGAATAAGATGCTATAAATTTGAGAACTAGATCTATCCTTACATAGATAATTCGTTGAGAAGAAGAAACATGAATGTTGTCAATGAAAAACAAACTAGAAAACCTCCAAAGAAAGTTTCTTTCTCTGAAACATTGACCTCTGACATATCAATTTCATCTCAAGTTGTAGGTAATACTTTGTCTCCTATTAAGTAGAAAAGGACACCATCCCCTAAAAAAATCATGGCCCCTAGAACCAAGTCAAAGACTACATCTAAGGCACTCATGTAATAGAAGATCCACAAAGAGAAAATAATGTCTTAAGGATAAGGCCTAAGAGAAGAACTCAGCTTCTCATATACTTAGTATGGTGATGTATATTTAGTAGAATCTCCTAGGTTTGATCAACCTAAGTTCATGACTCCTACCAAGGAAAGTCAAGGGATGACTACCACTCCAACTATTCCATTATGCATATCTAATTTAGTTAGCAATAAATGAACTCTATAGCCTATTTGCACACCTATTAAAGATATTTTCATAAAGTATGAAGCTCATGATTCTAAGAGTAAAATGATGAAGAGTGAGAAGGCTTTAAGGCCACCACTATAGAATTAGGGGCCATTAATAGAGACACTGGTAATCATTTCTTCAAATTCTCTATAGACCACATGTTGAGTCAATTAGAAAGGGATAGCAAGGATAAGAAAGAGTTAAACGCACTAGTAATCACTATGGAGGCTTATATAGATTCAAAAATGAATCTAGGCACCCTTCCATTGGTCTAGATCCCATAGTCTTTTGACCCCAATTCCTCAAACAACTAGTAGTTGGTTAAACAAATGCAAAGGGGTAAACTACTCTCAAATGCAGTATAGGAATGGGTTTCCTCCATTTAAAAGGAAGGTAGTAAATTCATTTTAGATTATACAACCACATTCACTAAAGGATAAGTGCTATTGGGTGAAATTCAAACCCTCATGCCAATTTAAGAAGCTAATCAAAATTGCTACCAAGCCATTATATTCCAGGTTCATGAAGTTCAGAAATACAAAGTATTGAAGTTTCTAAATGAGAACCCCATGAAAAGTATGGATTCATGCATGATTTTCATCATTAAGAGAAATATGGTATGGAAGGAGTGAATTTACAAAGGAGCCATTGGAGAAATGTGATCAATATGAATTAAAATTGTAGGAATGCACAAAGAACTCTTAAAGGACATGCAAGTTTCAATCCTATGAAAATCCTATAATTCAAAGATGGTAACATGGAATCTAAGGTTTTGATCAAGAAGTTCAATGATGCTATGATAGAAATCAAAGAAAATGACACACCTACCCATGGAGACTTCACTACCCTAGAAAAAATCAAATTGATGTTATATCTAAACAAGAATCTCATGCCAAGACAAAGACAAAGAATTAAAGAACTAAAATGCAAAAAGGATCCTTGCAGATCAAAGTTACTCAGTTTAAAGAATCCTCACAGCTATAAACTAGTGAAGCAAACTATGGCATATGGAAGGAATGTTGGTGATGGTGTTTAGTTAGGAGTAGTTATTTTCCATTTTGTTTTCCAAGCTATTTTTAAAACTATTTCTTATCCTCCCAACTATTTTGGTGTAGGAGCACCCTCACCAAATCTAAGTGATTAAAAGGTCTCCTAGGCCTTCAAACCTTTTGATTCTAGCATATTTGATTATTAGGCTCTTTCTTTCTATGCTGATCCTATTTGTGTGATCCTTGAACAATTTTGGTACTTGTATAAACATGCTGTTTCATGAGGTCACAAGGATCTATTAGTCTTGTAGGGTCATGTTCAAAGGTCCTAGGGTGTGTTAGAGTCATTTAGGGTCATGTTAGAATCATAGGATCAAGTTAAGATGAATAAATCTTGTAATGATGCAATATGCACATTATGTAACTAAAATTTTGTTTAGTAATAATTTCCCCCAACCATTAAAACCTTCAAATTTTGGTTGGATCAATTGGGGGAAGGTCTTCATAAGTCCTTTCAAGTGGGTGGAAGATAGATCAAATGTAATTTTGGCTTTAAATCAATAAAAATCAACTATTTTCCTAAAAATACTTTATTTCTTTTACTTTTTGTATGGGTTGTATGAATATGATCAATTGAAGGATTGGACACTAGTGATTCTGAAGGAGTTAGCTTTCATTTGAACCTATTCTAAGCCCTTAAAGTGATAGGAGACAAAAGTTATAAGCTTTTTTGCAAAATCTATCTGCAAACCCTAACAACCTAGGGTTTCAGATTTAAATGGACATATCTCGCATTCTCTCCCAAGGAAAAATATTATTCTTGGGGAAATGATAGATATGTGGGTGTACTTAAAGATTCTAGTGGTTTGGTACTATTGTGACTAAAAATTGCATGGTCCATTTTTAGTCACATTTTGAAAATTTTGAGAAAATCAAGCCCTTTAGATGCCATAAATGCATATGTACTTGACTGTACCTTTCAGTCCCATGAGGTGTTTAATGTTTCTAATACGCTTCATTTAGTATGTCCACTTGTTCCATGAAGTTAAATTAAGATTCTGAGTGACTTCATGAAGTCTCATTTTGAGCTAGTGTCAAATATACATTTTCACCTAAGTGTCAATCAACCATAGGAACCCATGTTTGCATATGAATATCTCGCACCCAGAAATGTTTCATGACTCATCACTTTTGGAGTGTCTAGTGTCCATACCATAGAGCCTATGTTTTAGATTTTGAGTCATTTCAAATTCATTTGACTAGGTTTTGAATCCCTCAAAGTTGGTCAGTTAATGATGTCATGCTAATATAAGTAGTTCTAAATTCTGGAAAGCCTTGTTTGATGAGCTATAACTTTGACCCAATTGACCAAAATGCTGAAATTCCTTTTGCATTACATTTTAGGGGTCAAAGACTTGTTTTTTTTCAAGTTTTAGCTCATGAAAAATCTGTTTGATCAGTTTTCAAATGCGATTTCAAACATGATTTCTATCTTTTTACTGGTGTCAGCTTGTGCAAATTGTTCGGTACCCCTATTCGAGATGTTATAACTTGAGATCTATGACTAGTGAGATCAAATGGATCATGCCACTATGTTGTCCTCTAAAAATACTTCAAGTGTCCAATTTTCAAGTCATGATGAATCCATTTTCACACTTTTCAAGGTCCATTCCATTTGTAAAAATCACATTTTTGTCATTGCTTCCAATTAGAAATTCTGAGTAGCTCAATTTGACCACTCGCCATTCGCGCCCAATTATTCCTCATGAGCCCAAATTCCAAATTCATAATGTCCTCATGGTAAATAACTAGCATCCTAGTTTTCATCATCCCAAGTGTTTTTTTCCCAATTTCCAGAGCCAAATCTGTATGCAATTTGTTGTTTCTGACTTGTTTTCATGCAAGTAATTCTGAGTAAGCAACTTTGATAGTCAATATCTTTTGACCCCAAATTTTTCATGAGATGAGATTTGACATGGTACAAGGATATAGAATAGAGAATTAGTATACCATTTTTTAGAGCCTAGTCAGGTGTTTGGATCAATTTTTAAGGCCAGTCAAAGGACCTTTTGGCATTAAAATGATAGTTGGCAATAAAGGGTAAAAATGTTTTTTTTAAGGATCAGTTTGTGCTCAAATTTAATTCTAGTAAGCATCAGATAGTGAATAGATCAATTTATCAGTTTAGTCATTTGGAAATGAATTTTTTTTTAGCCAAACCCACTTGGGGCTCGACTAATTTCACTGGCTAGACAAGAGAATCACGAGTCTTTCAATAATGTTAAGGATGAAATCGCTATGATTTTATTCATTATAATCACTGGATCATGAAGATTTTTAGAAATTGGAGAGCTAATGTTATGAAGTGTATGGAGATTAAGAGAGCCTCACATTATAGTAGACTCCCATGTTAGAGAAAGGAAGCCACAAGATTGGAAATTAAAGAAAAACAAAACAAAACCTTTCTTGCCACTTACCACAAAAGGAGTTTGCAATGGGCTATCAAGGAGGACAAAAATTAGAAGGCAAGTTGGAAATGCTTCTCAACTAGAAAATTTTTTACCAAATGAGCCAGAAATGCAAAATTTTAGGCCCAAGATGTCCACTTGCAGGGATCTTGATTTGATTTCTAAATTTATTGTACAAGAATCACTAAGGATTTTATTGCTTTATCTAAGTTTGTAAGAACTTTGTCTTTAACTTTTGCATATTCCTATCCACTTGAGTTACAGTCTTAAGAAATTTCTATTACCAACCTTGCTTTCAATTTAAGTTGGTTCATGATAGCTTCATACCCATGAACTACCTTGACAACTCTCTTGTCAACTTTTTCTCTACACTGTGACAACTTGTTAACAACTTCCCTTGAGATTTGCTTCACACCTCTTGCCATAGGTTTGTCCTTTGAGTTTGAAGGAAGTAGGAGAGAAAGCTTCACCCAAAAATTTTAAAGTTGTAGGTAAAAAGCACATCCAAAGCCATGGAATAAAAAAGAGGGATAGCTCAAGGCTTGAGAATAGTCAACAACAACAATATAAAGAGCCCCCATGTTGAAACAAGGAGTGCCCACGTAGCAAGCAGTTAACACCAATGAAGAGGGAAAAAGAAAAGCATGTCAAGGGATATTAAAAGGAAATATACCTATGTATTAGGAAGACACCTTGTTTAGAGGCATCATGGGTAGAAAAGGGAGATTCATATTGAAAGCATCATTAAGAGGGCTTGTAGTAGATAAACGGAGCCACTTTGGGAACTCATAGCATAAAATGAAGCTTCACACAATGTCAAAAGAACCTATGAGCAGAAGTTGTAGCCAAGCCAATTAGAAAATGCCTCACGTTGATCATCAAAGGAAAGGAAAATTTGTAGTCTAAAGCACCCCACATAGGTGGCAATAAAAAGAGTAGATCACGCTAAAGCAAGGAAAGAGCAGCAATAAAAACAATCCACATGATGAGCAGAGGCATCATGAAAAACACAAGGACCCTTCGCATACAAGTAGTACTCCACATGATGGCGAAAGGGCAACATCATGCAAATAAAGAATCCACATAAGAAATAGAGGAAGGCACATTAAAAGACGCCCATGCATAAAGGCAATAGGGGATCAAATGACAAGAAGGAAGCTTGTCAATTACAAAAAGGGTGGTTCAAAAGCATAAGCTATAGGGTATTATGCAGAGGAGCCCAGTGTTAATGTAAAGAAGACCTTCATGCCAAATAAACAAGTTGCCTTGCAAAGAGCCAATACTATTAAAGCATAAAAAGAATAGGAACCACGTAACATGGAGAACAGTCATGCCTTCAAAAGAAAGAAGCCACCAAACACTGCAGAAAGCATTTTCAAAGGGTCACACATTAAAAGGAATCCATGGCATGTATTATGCAAGAAAGAAGCTGACTAACATAACAAAGGAGGTTCCAGTCAATGAGAAAATGTTGGACAAAGCACATAGGTTGGCTCGCATAAAATGAAGCCAGGCTTGAGAGAAGAAAAAGGGCAAAAAAGCCATTAAAGGCCATTATCCCACATTCACCGTGGGAGGTCTTTTTCACATCTTTAAATGCTAAAGCACTTATACCATAAGTGTCTAAAAGACAATGGCTTTTGTAAGACACAAACTCACATGTGCCTTCATAGCTAAGCTGGACATTGACAGTTGGTGACATAAGCATAATTTTGAATGAATTAATAAGTACGATGATGTGGCAAGTTTGGGAGTTGGTGCATGAGATGTTGCCACATGTTCTGATCTAGTGGTGGGTGCATGCTTGAAAAACCAAAATGCTCCACTAATAAATATTGCAAAACCAAAATGCTCCACAGATAAATATTGTAGGAATGTGGGATGCTACCACATGGTCCAGGTCCCAGGTGGTTGTAAGGTGGTGCTAAAGGAGTAGTTCAAGATGGATTCACCAGATGCCGCTACGTGTCATGATCCAATAGCTTGTGCAATTCCACAAAATAGAGATGCTCACTAGATTAAAAATGCAAGATTGTGGGATGCTGACATGTGTCAGTGGACCTTGCCCAATGATGACATGGCAATGATGAAGTAGAGTGGTGATGTGAGAATTAGACAAGCCAATCACAGAGTGACACATGGCTTGGTCAAACTAGGTTTGACTCTGAGTTTCAAGGAAAGGAAATTTTTTTTAAAGTCATAAAATTTTTATTATTTTAAATTCCTTTCAAATGGACATATAATATTTTTTAATAAAAAGAGGCTCATACTCTAAAGTTCTAACTTTAGAGAAATTTTAAATATTTGAAAATTTAAAATTTAAAAGATATGCAGTCACAGAGCTATACCAGGGGGTGATTTTCAAATTAAGATTTAAGGGGTTCTCAATAAGAAAAATATACAATATTATATATTGCCAGAACTAGGAGTAACTAGATTTTCTAATTATTAGGTTAGTTTTTGTTCAAGAAGTAGTCTGTTTAGGTTATTCAAGGTTTTCTCCAAGATTCCTATGTTGCAATTGAATTTAGGTATCAAAGTTTAGTTGTGATTTGAAGAAAGGTAATGACCTAAATGTGGGTAAAAGACAATGAAAATGTAGTTGGGGTCGAATTTGGTCATATTCAAATTAGTTAACCAAAATCTTTACCAGCATTTTCATGATGCAGTTCATATTTTTTGTGACACAAAAGTTTTGATCATTTCAATAGAGATATTTTCAAATAAGTTACAGGATGTTGATGAAAACCATATCAGATCAGATGGGTAGAGAGAAGAGAGAGGTTATTCAGTTGCACAGGATGGAATTCCAAGTGGACACATGTCATTTTGAGATCAGATTTAGGAATTCTTTCTCTACTATATCATTCTTTCTCTCTTTCATTGTGAGGGTTCCAATTTTGAGAAAAAATCACTCACTACTGAGACACCATTCTCTAGCATTTCTTCTTTTATGAACAACATTTAAGTTTTTATGCAAATAGTTCTTATTGGTTAGGTGATTTGTGAGTCATTTCTATACATCTTTCATGTATTTGGTTTCAAGGAAAAAAAATAAAGAGCAACAAAGAGATTTAAATTTAGTTTGAATCATGTCTCCTATTTGTGGATCTATAATCTCTTCTAATTTGTGAACCAAGAGCATAAATTAGGTTGCACTTCATTTTGAAGTCTATGTAATTGAAGTGTCTTGCTAATGGAACAAAGAACCATGTAATTACTTGATGTTTATCATAGAGTTTTTAGATTTCATGAAAGGATAGTCTAAGTATGAGATTCATTTTGAAGCAGATGTCTATTCACAAGGTGAAAGATAGATCAGGGATCTTGATATAGGAATTATATCAAAGGTTTTTAGGAGATGTACTGTTGTAATTCATTTAATTGCCCAATAGATAAGGCACCGGTTAGAGATAAGATCATTAGGTTTTGTTTCTTATACTTGGGTCTTGCTGATATCGACATCATTTATCAAACATTTCCCCTTTCATGTTGAAGAGCTACAATAGAATGCCCTCACTCAGCTTGTGAAGTTCATATATTTGCATTTAGCTATTGTAGATCTTTTTTATTGCATGATTTATTAGGAGAAATAAGGGCTTTTATCTACTTTGAATAGATTCAGGAATGTTTTTTTGCATTGGTACCATATTGATTGAACCTAAGGTACACCCTCCTAGGTTTTGTAGAGCCTAAAGTAGAAGAAGGGTCAAGCCTTATAGTTGGCCTGGTGTCTAAAATGATATGTTAAAGAAGGGAGTTAGTTGCCCCTAGATGTGGCATATTCTGATCAAGGTAATTAGAAACTGGTAATGTTTTCAAACACCAACAAAATGGCAACTCTGTTGGGGAGATAAGATGGAAATACATTTTGTTAAAAGGACAAGGATCTCTAGTGTTAAGTGAATATTTTAGTCCTATGAATGTGCTATATAAATGAGGAATTATGGGGTTCTTCTCATATCCTTGCTAAATTTGTGTGTCCCCCAGTTAAGCTTTATTCATGGATGGTAGTATGTTGTGAGAATTGGATGTAAATTGTGTTCTATGATTGTTATAGGCCTATCTTCAATCAATTCAATTTTTGCAAGTGTTGTTAAGAAAGTTATGAGTCAAGAATTGATTTATGAAGTGCATTTTCTTTTCAAGGTGTTATTGATTTACAAGCTTCCCCTATATTGAAGGTTAGGTTTAGATTTGTGAAGCGATAAATTATGTTTTATTTCTCACAAAGTGTGACTAGCGAATCTCAAATATCTGTACAAGTTCATTCCTAGTTGATTTTGTTGCTTAATTTGAAGGAATTTCAATTGAATGGGTAGATTTGAAGCTTTTGATAGTATTTTTAAAAGGAAGTTTTAAATTCTTTATAGTTTCTTAAAGTGTTGTTTGCATTCTACTGATATAAGAAAGTGAAGTGTAAAAATGAATCACAATAGTGATTTGTTCATCCTCTTGCAAGGAGGTGGTGACTCTACAAAGTTTGACTAGTGATGTAAAGGATTCTCACTCTTGCACCTATGCCAAATCAGCAGATCGAAGTTTAACATCAGCACTTGAGGTATTTTGGTTTTCATGTTTCTCTTCATGGAAGTCAAGTGTTTAAAAAGGGTAGCCTCTATTTAGTGAATTTAGCATTAGAAGAAAGAGGTAGAAGTTTTATTTTATAATGGAATCAGATCTTAGATCTAAAATTATTTTACCAAGATATGAAGATGTGTTGGAAGATATGATAGAAATTAAAAAAGCTCTTCACAATTAGATTGTCAAATTTATAAGAAATATGGTAGGAAATGTTCAAGGTCTAGAAGATGATCATATCTAAGAAAGGTTTAAATCAGCACTTATGGAGTTGCATGTGTCTTTAAGATCTAAGGAATCTTCATGGCCTATTGCTTTCTTAGATGTCATTATACCTAATTTAGTTAACTAGCCATTACATTTGAGGGTAAAAAAGATTTTCCATGTTGATAGTCTTTTCAAGAAATTTGAGAATGATTTAAATAGCCAATGTGAATGTGTTGAAAGTAGTAGTGAGTCTAGTGAATCCCTAGATAATGACAAGATTTCTTGTGATTATGAAGAGATGGATTCTAGATCTACTAAATTCGATGATTTTAGTCAGCAGGATGAAGATGGTTATGTTACTAAAAATGAATCATGCGATAATATGCATGAGAGTGTGGAAAATTTTAATAGCAATACAGATAATTATTCATTTGGTAAAGATGAGAATGACAAACCTAGTAAAGAGGTATTGTGCAAAGAAGAGGTAATATGTTGTAGTATAGATTATAGTTTTTCAGATTTTCATGTTAATGGTACTACTGCTGTAAGTTTTTCAGATCAGCTGGTTTATGATCAGAACCTAGGAGAAGAGACTTTTAATGAAGTCTTGTTGAGTGTTGATGAAATCTCAGAATTGCTAGCTCATGATCTTGAAAGATATGAAAATGTTTCTTTGGATGCTCATGTTTTCCATTGTGGTATTTCTTCTCAAGGTGAGGTCATTTCCCCAAGGTTTGATGTTGAATTTGATATAGAATTAGAATATTCATTGTCAAGTTTTGGAGGTGTATTTGATAATAGATCAAGTATCAATACACATGACAATGGAGAAGTTTCATTTTTTTTTAGATCCTTATCATGCTGATTATACTGAAATTGGTTTCGAATATAACCAGGAAGCAAAGGCTAGAAGTGATAAATCTGATTATGAGTTTTCACTATATGTTGATGATAAGTTCAAAGTTCATTCTAATGAATTCTTTGATGAAGATTAAAATCAACATGATTTATGTCAGCACTTTCATGATAGTTTTTCAGACTTGGTAACTAATTAGTTGTTTGAGTGTGAAGAGGTTCCAATGAAACGTAAATCTGATTTAATGAGTAACATGACTGCAAGTAGGTAGCGATCAGATCTTACATACTCTTCACATCCGATTACACAAGGTGAGCTGCAAAGTTTTAACATATGAAACTTGTTGAAAAATGTAGATTATGAATCATTTACATTTTGGGTTAATAGCATGCATCAGTCATGTGTGGATGATGGTTTTCACTTTGATCCTAGTTTACATGAGCATGCTAATGTATATGCATACTATAAGAATGATGGCAGTTATTTTGTTTTGCCTCATGAGCTAAGTGAAGGAATTGTTAAAAATGGTAAACCAAATGAAAGTGAAATTTGGAGCTTACTTAAGAATATGTAAATGGAAATCAAGTATATGATAGAGGTAAATAATTTTGTTGAAGTTCAGTGGCCTGGGGCCATCGTTTGTACATAATCTTAGTGGTAGTTTCTTGATTTCAATAAAGTTGTTCAAGAGAAATTTTTGATGTCAAGTGTGTGGTCTACTTCTCCTAGAGATTTGAATCCTTGCCATGCCCACAAGGGACATGCATCCCTAGACAGAGCCATTATTGAGACTAAAAATTGCATGGTCTATTTTTAGTCACATTTTGAAAATTTGGAGAAAATCAAGCCCCTTAAATGCCATAAATGCATATGTACGTAGCTGTACCTTTGAGTCCCATGAGGTGTTTAATGTTTCTAACACCCTTCATTTACTGTGTCCACTTGTTCCATGAAGTTAAATTGTTTTCTGAGCCATTTTGTGAAGTCTTGTTTTGAGCTAGTGTTAAATCTGCATTTTCACCTGTGTTAAACAACGATAGGAACCTATGTTTGCATATGAATATCTCACACCTAAAAATGTTTCATGACTCACCACTTTGGGAGTGTCTAGTGACCATACTTGAGAGCCTATGTTTTAGATTTTGAGTCATTTAAAATTCATTTACTAGGGTTTGAATCCCTCAAAGTTGGTCAATTACCGATGTCATGCTAATATAAGTAGTTCTAAATTTTGGGAAGCCCTGTTTGATGAGCTATAACTTTGACCCAATTGACCAAAATGCTAAAATTAATTTTGCATTGCATTTAGGGGTTAGATACTTATTTTTTTTCAATTTTCAGCTCATGAAAAATTTGTTTGATCAGTTTTCAAATGCGATTCCAAATGTGATTTCTATCCTTTTATTGGTGTCTGCATGTACAGATTGTTTGGTACCCCTGTTTGGGATGTTATGACTTGAGATTTATGATAGGTGTGATAAAATGGATTGTACCACTATGTTTTCCTTTAAAAATACTTCAAGTGTGCCATTTTTCAAGTCATGAAGAATCCATTTGCACACTTTTCAAGGTCCATTCCATTTGCAAAAATCACCTTTTTGTCACTTTGACCCCTCGCCATTCGTGCCCAGTTATTCTTCATAAGCCCAAATCCCAAATTCATAATGTCTTCTTAACAGAGAACCAACATCCCAATTTTCATCTTCCCAAGTGTCTATTTGCTTAGTTTTCAATGCCAAATCCATATGTGATTTGTTGTTTCTAACTTGTTTTCATGGAGGTAATTCTAAGTAAGCAACTTTGACATTCAATATCTTTTGACCCCAAATTTTTCATGAGACAAGATTCAACACGGTACAAGGGTATAGAAAAGAGAATTAGTATGCTAGTTTTTAGAGCATGGTCAGGTGTTTGGATTAGTTTTTAAGGCCAGTCAAAGGACCTTCTGGCATTAGAATGACAGTTGGCAATAAAAGGTAAAAATGAGTTTTTAAAGGATCAGTTAGCGCGCAAATTTAATTCTAGTAAGTATCAAATAGTGAATAGATCAATTTTTTAATTCAGTCATTTGGAAATGAAATTTTGTTTAGCCGGACCCACTTGGGGCCCGACTAATTTCGCTAGCTAGATAAGAGAATCATGAGTCTTTCAATAATGTTAAGGATGAAATCAATATGATTTTATTCATTATAAGCATTGGATCATGAAACTTTTTAGAAACTAGAGAGCTACTATTATGAAGTGTAAGGAGATTAAGAAAGCCTCACATTATAGTAGACTCCCATGTTAGAGAAAGGAAGCCATAGGCTTGGAAATTTAAAAAAAAACAAAACAAAACCTTTCTCCCCACTTGCCATAGAAGGAGTTTGCAATGGGCTATCAAGGAGGACAAAAATTAGAAGGCAAGCTAGAAATGAAAATTTTTAGGCCCAAGATGTCCACCTGCAGGGATCTTGATTTGATTTCTAAATTGATTGTACAAGAATCATTAAGGATTTTCTTGCTTTATCTAAGCTTTTAAGAACTTTTTCTTTAACTTTTGCATATTCCTATCCACTTGAGTTATAGCCTTAAGAAATTTCTATTACCAACCTTGGTTTCAATTTAAGTTGGTTCATGATAGCTTCATACCCATGAACTACCTTGACAACTCTTTTGTCAACTTTTCCTCTACACTATGGCAACCTGTTAACAACTTCCCTTGAGATTAGGTTGACACCTCTTGCCATAGGTTTTTCCTTAGAGTTTGAAGGAAGTAGGAGAGCAAGCTTCACCCAAAAATTTTAAAGTTTTAGGTAAAAATAACATCCAAAGATGTGGAATAAAAAAGAGGGATAGCTCATGGCTTGAGAACAGTCAATAGTAGCAATATAAAGAGCCCTCATGTTGAAACAATGAGTGCCCACGTATCAAGTAGTTAACACCAATGAAGAGGGTAGAGGCAAAGCACATCAAGGGATATTAAAAGGAAATCCACCCATGCATTGCCTTGTTTAGAGGCATCATGGGTAGAAAAGGGAGAGTCATGTTGGAAGCATGGTTAAGAGGGCTTGTAGCAGATAAAGGGAGCCACTTTGGGAACTCATAGCATAAAAAGAAGCTTCATGCCATGTCAAAAGAACCTATGAGTTGCAGCTAAGACAATTGGAAAATGCCTCACGCTAATCATCAAAGGAAAGGAAAAGCCATAGTTTGAAACACCCCACACTTTCAGCAATAAAAAGAGCAAATCACACTAAAGCAAGGAAGGAGCATGCAATAAAAGAAATCCATGTGATGATTAGAAATAGAATGAGAAATACAAGAATCCTTCACATACAAGAAATACTCCACATGATGGTGAAAGGACAACATCATGCAAATAAAGAATCCACACAAGAAATAGAGGAAGGTACATTAAAAGATGCCCACACATAAAGGCAATAGGGGATCAAATGATAAGAAGGAAGCTTGCAAATTACAAAAAGGGTAGTTCAAAAGCATAAGATGCACAGTAATATGTAGAGGAGCCCAATGTTAATGTAAAGAAGACCTTCACTCTAAATAAACAAGCTTCCTTGCAAAGAGAAAAAACCATTAAAGTATAAAAAGAATAGGAACCATGTAACATGGAGAACAGTCATGCCTTCAAAAGAAAAGAAGTTTCCAAATGCTACAGAAAGCATTTTCAGAGGGTCGTGCATTAAAAGGAATCTATGGCATGTATTATGCAAGAAAGAAGCTAGCTAACATAACAAAGGAGGCTCTAGTCAATGAGAAAATGCTGGAGAAAGCACATAGGCTAGCTCACATAAAAAAAAGCCACACTTGGGAGAAGAAAAAGGGTAAAAAAGCCATTAAAGTCCATTATCCCACATTCACCATGGGAGGTCTTTTTCACATCTTTAAATGCTAAAGCACTTGTACCATAAGTGTCTACAAAAGCCACCAGCATGCGTGGGCCCTCGTAGCTGAGTTGGATGTTGACAGTTGGGGACATAAGCATAATTTTGAACAAACTAGTAAGTATGATGATGTGGTAAGTTTGGGAGTTGATGCACGAGATGTTGCCATGTGTTTTGATCCAGTGGTGGGCGCATGCCTACAAAACCAAAATGCTCCACTGATGAATATTGCGAGAATGTAGGATGCTACCATGTGGCATGGGTCCCAGCTAGTCGTAAGGTGGTGCCAAAGGAGAAGTTCAAGATGGATTCACTAGATGTCACCACGTGTCATGATCTGATGGCTTGTGTAATTTCACAAAATAAAGATGCTCACCAGATAAAAAATGTGGGATTGCGGGATGCTGACATGTGTCAGTGAGCCCTACCTTGTGATGACATGGCAATGATGAAGTAGAGTGGTGATGTGGCAATCAAATAGGCCAATCATAGAGTGACATCTAGCTTGGTCAAAATGGGTTTGAATTTGAGTTCAAATGTACAGTATTTTTAAATCAAAATAGGCTCATACTCTAAAGTTCTAACTTTAGAGAAATTTAAAATATTTGAAAATTTAAAATTTAAAAGATATGTAGTCACAAAGCTATACCAGGGGGGTGATTTTCAAATTAAGATTTAAGGGGTTCCTGGTAAGCAAAATATGTGATGTTATATATTGCCTAAACTGGGAGAAATTAAATTTTTTGATTCTAAAGTTATTTTTTGCACAAGAAGTGGTCTGTTTTGTTTATTCAAGATTTTCTCCAAGATTCCTAACTTGCAACTAAATTCAGGTATCAAAGTTCAATTGTAATTTCTAGAAAGGTAATGAAATAAATGTGGGTAAAAGACAATGAAAATGTAGTTGGGGTTGAATTTGGTCACATTCAAATCAGTTAACCCAAAGTTTTACTAGCATTTTCATGATGCAGTTTAGATTTTTTGTGACACAAAAGTTTTCATCATTTCAACAGAGATATTTTCAAATCACTTACAAGATGTTGATGAAAACCATATCAGATCAGATGGGTAGAGAGAAGAGAGAGGTTATTCAATTGTAGAGGATGGAATTCCAAGTGGACACATGTCATTCTGAGATTAGATCTAGGAATTCTTTCTCTCCTATATCATTCTTTCTCTCTTTCATTATGAGGGTTCAAGTTTTGAGAAAAAATCACTCAATACTAAGACACAATTCTTCAACATTTCTTCTTGTATGAACAACATTTAAGTTTTGATGCAGATAATTCTTACTAGTTAGGTGATTTTTGAGTCATTTCTATACATCTTTCATGTATTTGGTTTCAAGGAAAACAAATAAAGAGCAAAAAAGGGATTTAAATTCAGTTTGAATCATGTCTCTTGTTTGTGGATCTATAATCTCTTCTAATTTGTGAACCAAGAGCATAAATTAGGTTGCACTTCATCTTAAAGTGTATGTAATTGAAGTTTCTTACTAATGGAACAAAGTACCATGTAATTGCTTAATGTCTATCATAGAGTTTTCAGATTTCATGAAAGGATAGTCTAAGTATGAGATTAATTTTGAAGCAGATGTCTATTCACAAGGTGAAAGATAGATCAGGGATCTTGATATAGGAATTATATCAGAGGTTTCCAGGAGATGTATGATTGTAATTCATTTAATTTCCTAATAGATAAGGCACTAGTCAGAGATAGGATCATTATTTTTTGTTTCTTATCCTTGGGTCTTGCTGATATCAACATCATTTATCAAACATTTCCCCTTTCATGTTGAAGAGCTACAATAGAATGCCCTCACATAGCTTGTGAAGTTCATATATTTACATCTAGCTATTGTAGATCTTTGTTATTACATGAGTTATTAGGAGGAATAAGTTCTTTTATCTAGTTTGAATAGATTCAAGAATGTGTTTTGCACCAGTACCATATTAATTGAATCTAAGGTACACCTACCTAGGTTTTGTAGAGCCTGAAGTAGAAGAAGGATCAAGCCTTATAGTTGGCCCAGTGTCTAAAATGATATGTTAAAGATGGGAGTTAGTTTCCCCTAGATGTTTCATATTCTTATCGAGGTAACTGGAAACTGGTAACATTTTCAAACACCAACAGGTACAAGGAGCAGTTGGTGGCTGTGCACATTAAGCATATTTGAGTTGGCATCTCCATATGACAACTTGTCCAAGGACTATAAAATCAGAAAATGTATGCATTAGGGGTTGAATCTATTCATAAAACTTTGGAATCCTTCCATTTATGTCCTAATCTAACTATCCCTCACATTGGTTTTATCCTGCACTCCCAATATCTACTACTTTCTTTGTAAATCAGAACTAATAGGGACAATTAGGCCTACTATGAACTATTGTTTTGGAAGGCTAGAGTGTGGTGCCAAAACCTGCCCTCTTGGGATCATGTACAACCCAATAAAGGGTATTGAAAATTTTAATATGTTCTTGGGGTCCTTTGGGAGTTTTTGCATTGAGGGTACAAGATTGTCTTGAGAGGGCTATTGGGCCTTGCAACATTTTTAGGATAGAATTTGAGAATTTGGTTTGACATTTTGCAAGAACACTATTGGGCATTGGATCCTAAACCTTTTGATTATGTGTTCAACCCCTATCACATTGGTAAACTAAAAAATTGTGAATACACCATTTGTAAGTGAAAAGCTAAGTTTTTCTATGCTTGAGTACATGAACTAGCAATGGTCTTTTGATCATACCTTCATCCAAAGGTGTAGAGTTTGGGTTTTATACCATTCAAAGTTGGCTTAGTGATTAGAAAAACCTAGGACTTCCTCAAAGGTTAGATTTTGTCAACCCCCACTTCTGCATCATGTTTCTAACTGAAAGGTTGGGATTTAATGGAGCGCTTTTTAGGTTTGTAATGAACTATAAATGTTAGAGCATTTACCTAGTTAGGGGTTAGATTTTTAGTAGCCAAAATATACTTTGATAAAGTTAGTACTATTTTAAGTTAATTATCTGGAAGTAGCGATAGACAAATAGTCATATATTTTGAAATGCTTTCTTAAATGACTTGGTACTAAAGAATTTTTTTGAATATATATCTATTACATTTTGTCATGATATAAAACTTGGTGTTTAAAGAAGTTTAATCATGGTTACTTTGTGAGCTATGCCGATTAGCTCTATGTGACATCTACTACTATTTCTTTGTTGTTCATTTTCATTTTTCTTTTTGCAAAATTAGTCTGAATTATTGTAAACTTAAATTCCTTAGTTGAAACTTGCTTATTTGTGGAAAGACTATGAGCTTTTCATTCATTTAATCTTTGAATATGTAAATTCTCACCCCAGTATCTAAGATTACATGAGTGTTCCTTATGCACTTTCTAGCAAAAGTGTGCACTTAGTTAATTTTCATCTTTTGAGTTTATTGATAAAACTTTTGTAAAGGGAGTTTTATCTATAAAATTTAGAGGGAAATGAATAAAAAAAAATTTACCCAACTATTATGAACTTTATTAGATTTTTTGGGCCTTGGGCAAAAATTGAATTGTTGTTTTAGTAGGAAATGACAATTTCTTCACTAACAATTTATTGGCGACTCTATTGGGGAGAATCCTTGGAGAAAGAGGACTAAGCCCTTTGAAGCACTAATGAATTACAATGATCCTACCACACGACAATGTTTTTCCATTTTTGTAGCCCAACCTTAGATTTGAAGACACATAGGATGATATAATTTTTGATTTAACCTTAGCTGCATGGACATTACACCAAAATAATCAACGATTTCAACTAGCATTAAATATGCTTGAAAGAGAAGAAGAGTGTGCTAATCTTTTGAGACAAGTGCCAGAAGTTCAAGAAGAAGCAATGGTAAATAAATTGGTTCAAGGTCCTACAAGACCTCAAACATAAAGATAAGAAGTAAATCCAACTGAAAGGAGGTAAATGAGAGGAGAAAAAGAAAAGGGCATTTTCGATGAGAATTTTGAGCCTTTAAAGAATATTAGATTTTTGCCTGATTTTAATGAGCCCAATAAGAAGAAAGATAAATATTGTAGTAGACCTAGTTCTCCCCCAAGAATTCCACTATCTAATCTTTGGTACAATCTTTACTTCCATTGAAAGCTCTGGTCCCTTCTCATTTGAACATCCAACCTTTGCAATTCGTAATACCAAACATAGTTGTCAACCAACCATGGGGGTAGAATATAGGCCCATTGAATCTTGGAGTCAATCTTGTTGTATTTCCCAAGGATGAAACCAAAAATTTTCCCAAGTTTAGTGTAGATGAAAAAAATTCTACAAAAGATCACTTGAGTGCTTTTCATACAGCTCGTGGAGTTATAAGTGTTCCTACCCAAGAAATCACTATTAGGTTGTTTGTTTGAATGCTAACTAATATGACCACTAATTGGTTCAATCATCTACCCCAAAATTCTATAACTAGTTGGAATCAAATGAAAAAAATGTTTGAAACTAGATTCAAAACCCTTGACAGTGATTGTTCCTTATTACTTTAGCTAAGTCAATTAAAGAAGGAAATCCACGAACCCATGAGAGAGTTTGTAGTGAAATTCAATAGATTGATCCAAGGAATCCTAGTTGATTCTAGACATAATGGAGAAAATAAAAAATATTATTTGTTAATGCAGTTCCCCCAGATGTGATTTTTTGTCTCATAAAGATGTAGTTGTTGACTTAATTGCTGCCCAAATATTGTCTATCCAATTAGAAGATGCATTTTTATTGTTGGTAAATGGAGAAGGGATGTTCAATCCTCTAGGTCTGCTTCTACCTCTACCCCTATAGATCCTTTTACATAGAGGTTAATGAATGATGTAGCTATGTTGAAAAGACAACAAAATAGACCTAACAGTCCTTACCAATCCCCCTATCAAGATATTAATAGGCATCAGCAACACCAAGGTCATGAAAAAGCCTCATTTTTTATAGCCCCTTAGCCAAGGTTAAAAATTGAAAAATTACCTAAAGAGACTATTTGTTCTTTCCATTTGACAATAGATCACGATGGAAAAACTTGCATTGATTCACTAAGATGTGTTTAGTTGGAAAAATATGCTCTTAGCACTGAACCACTAGGTTAAATGGAAAAAGAGGAGATGAAAATGTAGGTACCTATTTTCTTGAGTATGAACCTAACACAAAAAGGGGAGGTGATGCTTTTGTAATGCTCTACGACCCTGCCTACACTATTTTAACTAGAAATCAAAGAAATCAGAAGTCCTATTCATGAACCAACACAACTACTTCAAGTTCTAAAGGAAAAGAAAGCATGAACAATAATCTAACAAAGAATACAGATCTCAAAATATTATCCAAAATAGAATCGATGACTGGTACATCTACTTTTGACATTATAGAATTTTGTAAATCCTCTTCCATATCCATCTCCTTGGTGGAATATTTAAGAATGAACCCTATGGAGTTGGATAAATTAGTACAATAAGTGAAGGGAGGACTTGTCACTAATGCCTAATTTACTAACAAGGTGATTGAAAATCAAGTACCTCTAGAGAAACCAATTTTTGTATCTGAAAAGGGTATAGGGAAGGTCCCTAACATAGAACCAATTGTACATGTTGCTAGAGGAGAAATTAAAGAAAGAAAACCTAATCCATTCTAAATGGACAAAAACTTAGTAATTGTATTATAGATTTGGGATCTTCTGACAATATTATGCCAACTCTAGTTGCTAAAGCTCTTGGTCTAGATCTCACAAAAACCTTTGACTATTGCTATTCCATGGATGGAAAGAAAGTGCCCCTCATTGGCCAAGTGAAAGATGTGCAAGTGATCCTTTACAATTGCCTAGATAAGAGACTAAAACTAGCCATTTTAGTAGCTGTTATCCCATGTAATTATGGAATGTTGCTCAGTAGAACATTCTAGAAGGGCATGGGAGGAGAGATCAAGATGGATTGGTCTAAGGCTTCTATTCTAGTAGGAAATAAGAAGATAAAAATAGAATGAGAGCCAAAGAATAAATACACTATGGTGCTTTTCGACAATCCTAAAGCCCAGATATTATATTAAGAATGTCAGTTTGGAAACTATATCATTTTACATGATGATAAACTTGAGGAAGATAAAGGAGAAGACTACAAGGATGTCTTATGGATTTTGGAATTTGATGGCAGCTACTCCAATTCAAGATCAAGGGTAGGAGTGGTTTTGATCTCTCCCTCTAGAGGAGTGTTTCCTTTTTCTTTTAAATTGGACTTTTACAATACAAATAACACTACAAAATATGAATCCCTATGGTTGGATAGAAAGAAGCCAATACAAGAGGGATAAATTAATTAAAGGTGGAAGGTTATGCTGAACTCATAGTAAAATAGGTAAGGAATTTGGTTTTTGTGAAGAATGATAGATTGAGATATTATAGGAACCTAGTTTGGGATGAGATCGAATCTTTTAATGCTTTCCCTATAGAGTTTATACATCACTCTCAAAATAATAAAGTTGATTCCTTAGCTATTTCTTCTTCCTTATTATTGCCACATCTAGACTTCAAGAGTGATACTTATAGGATTGAAATGATCTATAGACCAAGGGTCCCAAATAATGTGAACCACTGGTAGGTTTTTGATAATGATTCACAACTAAAAGATTTTCTTAGATGTATTGGAAATTTTACCAAAAATTTATTTGAAGGGTCAAAAAATGATGGCAAATCAACTAGTGAAGATTTAGTGGAATCTAGAGAGGTTATTCAGTTAAAAGGAAACAAAATCCAAAAGGGATTAGTTTCTTTGGAGCATCTATTTGGAAGAAAGGATGACAGTGCCATCTTGAGGGAGAGCAATCATAATAAGAACTTGAAAGAACATGACAAGATAAAGATTGGGGATGATGAAAATCCTAAATGGATCTCTATTGGTCGAACTTTCTTAGAAAGAGAGAAGGATGGCTTGCTAAAAGTACTCATCAAATACAAAGATGTATTTACCTTCGGATATGAGGACTTGAAGAATTTTAGAAATGGAGAGTTCAAGCATCACATACCTCTTGAACTTGAGGCAACTACTTTCAAACAAAAACTCCAAAATTATAATCCCAAGGTGTTCAAAGAAATTTTTAAAGAAGTGAAAAAAATGTTAAAAGCCCATATAATATATTCAATTCACCACTCAACGTAGATAGAAAATATTATATCTATGAGAAAGAAAAATGGTGAAATAAGAATTTGTGTGGAATTTAGGAATTTGAACTAGGATAGTCTCAAGGACAATTATGCACTCCCCACTATGGATCACATTCTACAAATAGTTGTTGAGTCCGAAGTCATGTCAATGCCCCATGGGTGCTCAGGGTATAACTAGATCAATGTTGTACCTAAAAATCAACATAAAATAGTATTTATAACTCCCTAGGGTACCTATGCTTATAATTGAATGTTGTTTGGTTTGATCAATGTGAAAGTGACATTTCAAATGGTAATGAATTCTTCTTTTAAAGAATTAAGGGATAAAATAATTGTAATATATCTGGATGATTTGACTATATTTTCTAAAAGGAGGAAACATCATCTAAGAGATCTCGAGCCAGTGCTAGGCTAATGCAAACAACATAGCATATCTCATAATCCTAAAAAGTTTGTATTCTTTGTGGAAGAAGGTAAATTGCTTGGACATATTATTTCAAAAAAAGGTATAACAATTGACCCAGACATGATGAAGGTGATACAACAACTATCTTTACCCACCAATTAAAGTGATTTAAAGTCCTTTGGTCAAATAAACTTCTTAAGAAGTTTTGTTCCTAAGTTTTTTGAAAAAGTAAAACATATGATGAACATGACAAGGGAGAAACATTCTTTTAGATGGCAAGAAGAAGGTAAAAAGGATTTTGAAGATATTAAAACAACTATTTCAAATGATCCCATGTTGGTAAGCCTAGATTTCAAAAATGACTTTATCATGTATTGCTATGCTTTAGAACACACTCTATCCATTATCCTAACCCAGAAGGATGATCAAGATAATGAGGCTCCAATTTCTTTTATGAGTGTTCCTCTGAAGAAGCATGAATTAAACTATACCCAAATGGAGAAGCTTGCATTTTCAGTGGTGAAGGTAGTGAAATAGTTTAGGTACTATATCGTGTGCTCTCATTCTACTTTTTACATACCTAAAATGACATTAAAGAGCATACTAACTTAGTAGGAGATTGGGATAAACAAGAGAGCAGTGTGGGTAGCCAAGATTCAAGAATATGATCTAACCATTAAACCTACTACTTGTAAATGCTAAAAAATGGTTTGTATCTATGGTTTCATCACTTCTTCATACTAATTCATCCTATTTTCTCATTCCACTAACTCTAATCATTTGGCCAACTTGATCATATCTTAATAGTGTCTATCATCATTTGTATCCTCTTTTACATTAATTTCATATCATTTTGAAACCATTTCAAATCAACTCAAAATCATTTCAAATAAACTCAAAATCACCCCAAATCAACTTGGAATCACCCAAAGTCAGTCTTAATAAACCTAAAACATGTCAAACATCCTAAATCTATCATCATTTGTCCAATCCTAGGCATTGTTGTGGCTTACAGTGCCTTGGAAACCTATCAATCTATCAAATCTTATCAGTCTGATCTTAGTATTGTCATGGCTCTCAATGCTAGGTCAAATTATCATTCACATCATCCAATCTTTGACATTGTTGAGTCTCTCAGTGTTGGATCATGACATTATCAACCATTTAATAACATTGATAGTGTTCTTCATTGTTATTATGATTAACCCTATCAATCAATCTCAATCTTGTAGCATTTACAATGTTAGTTAAATGTTACATGTCTTTAATTTATGTCACGTGTCCTTGGCATGTTATCAATTTCAATCAATCAATCAATCAATTCAACCATGGCTTTGGTTTACCCATCATCATCCTATTCAATCTCCATTATCATCACATTTCATCGAAAGATATTGTCGCACTTATCTAATTAGTTTGGCCAATCACCTACTAACTTTCTCTATAGGATTAAATAACCCATAATTTAATCCTATGTCATTTCACTAATTATTCTTCAAAACTAACATCCTTAGTTAATTAATTTTATTAATTAATTGATTCATCATTCACAAACCATGGAGATTCTTAATTTCCTAAGTCATATTTTTCCTCCATTAATTCCATCTTTACTAATTCAAATATTCTACATAATATTGATGTCATCATGAGACATGGGCATGACACATCATGGATTCTCCATTTACACTTGGCTATGATATTTCATAATCCATATATTATTATTCCTTATGCAAGTCTATATTTGGCTCCCTTTTCATAGATTCTTGGCTTTAAGTTAGTTTGAGGTGTCACATGATGTGTCATAGATTCTCAACCATATTTAGCCAAGTTTGACTTCCAAAGCATCATAAAATCCTACATTTGGCATCTTGTGTCATATGATTCATGGATTCTCAAAGTAATCTCTTGCCAAGTCATATATCCAAGGTAACAAGTCTAATGCTCTCATTTTGTGAATTGATTATAAAATGAGCATTCTTTCTCTCATTTCTGGTCCCTAATCCTTAAGTCCTTGAGTCCTTAGGTCCCTAGATTCTTACATTTTCATTCTTTCTCTCACTTTAAAATCACATCTTCTAGTATTCCCAAAGCATTATCATGATCTTAGGCTTTTTCTTCAAAATTGTGTGCATTATAGTCAATTTGGAGCTACATCATATGGAGAAGAAAGAAGGACATGGGAGCTACAAATGAAAGAGGGGTTTCTAACTTTGTGTTACTTCCTTTTTGTAGTTTATTTGGCTTTCATGGTAGAATAGAGGGTGTTGATGTACATTTATTGAGCTTTTTATTATCTTATAGTATGTCATACATTAACCTATTTTTTGGTCCTATAATTGGTGAACTTGACGTGAACATGCTTAACTAACTTGGGTTTCTTGTGTTTGTGCTTGTAGGTGCAAGGAAGGAGCTCACTTGGAGGGGTATAAGGCTTATTCTCTCTCCTTTATCACACCTAGTCTGGTTAGGGGGAATAGTAATATGGTTGTATGCTCTTGTTTCATGCATTATGATAGCTTTCTATCCTAGGGTGCCCTCTGTTCTATCAGGGCACACTTGGGACCCCTAGGAGGCAATTTTAGGAGGCTAGGACCCACCATAACTCCTATTAGCTATTCCTAGCTTACTAACTATGCTTAGAAATGACCAATTGCACCCTTTTGGGCCTAAACTACACCATGGGTGTAGTCTACACTATTTGAGCACACTTGGGAGGGTAGATTTTGAAAATCTAGTTTTTGGGTATTATTTAGGGCTTAATTTCACACAGTCTACACTTGGTCTCCCAACTATGCCCAAAAAATACCAACTGCACCCTCCTAGGCCCCAAGTGCACCATGGGCATAGTTAGCACTATTTGAGCACACTTGGGGGCATTCTAGGTCATTTTGACCTTTTGGGGCATAGTCTACTTTGTCAAAGTGCACTTGGCTCATAGAAAGCATATAAGTAACTCAAAATATGCATCTAGGGTTTCTATTTCTTTCTAGGACCTAGCGTAGATGTTTTTGTGTTACTGGTGATCTTTTTGTAGCATGTGGTAATCATTGGCTGAAGAAATAATCCTTAAAAACTACTAATGCTTATTTGCAAGATGTTGTTGAAGACCTTATGTGTTAGTTAGAACCATGTGTGTGGATTCCCTAGATTAGATAACACTTCATTTGGTCCATAAAATGAACTTTTTATTTTCTACTTGGCATGTCTACATTGTTTAAAACCCTAGGGTTTACATGGATGTATCCTCTCCCCTTTCCATTCATGGACCTTGGGTATAAGAGAAATCCATGTGACTTCTATAGGAATCCTACCTTGGACCAAGATACTTAATATCGGGTATGCCAGGGGATGACTTTAGAGTGGTAATGGGCCAAAATCTAGGTCAACATTCTAGCCACTATATAAAACTCAATTATGGTGAAAGTTGTGTTAGTGATATTGCTCCATGATAGCTCTTCTCTAGTACCCTTGTGGTGCATTAAACCTTGGTTCTCGAGGTTGGGAGACCTTCTGAGGAAGTTTATTATTCACTTGCCAAATGGAATGCTCTTACTAAAAACCATATTTTAGTGGCCAAAATCCTTTTTATCCATTGGCTCAAGGGGTCACCTATGCCCATGAAGACATGCTACATTATCGTAGTCCTTAGTAGAGACAACAATCCCCTGGGAAGTCATGCCCCTTAGGAAGCGGATCTTGGTAGCCCCGAGAAGTCAGTACGTTGTAAGGGGGAGCTTATGGTGCCAAGATCCTAGGTTTTTCACTCTAGATAAGAATGGATGAACTTTTATTCAAGTAGGAATTTAGTGGATATAGTCCTAAAGGCTAGGTTGTGGTGTGTTTGTTCACTTGTAACAACAACTACCCTTTTATTAATGTATCTTGCGTGTGTGTAAAACACTAATCAAGATAAAATAAAGTTTGAAAATTTACACCTTGGATATTGTTTAAACCTTTTCAAATCATCAAACACTATCAAAACATTACAACCTTGGTCAAAACTTTGCAAACTTTGGTCCAATACATTCAAAACTTGGAAAACATGGCAACTTGTGATCCTAAATGTGCTTGGAACAACATAAATTTCATCCTTGCATTTAACCCACTTGAATTCACCCTAGTTTGAGCATTGTACTTACATCATATAGGCTTCATCTTGCATCTTTTAGTCCTCACTTTGTATTCCTCATCTTTCATATTGCATTTATTAGGGTTTAGTGTGCATCCCCTAGTTTTTACATTCCAACATCAAAATCTGCACATTGCATCTTCCATCTTGCATCTTTGCATATCTAACCTTCATCTTGCACATTACACCCATCATTCTAAGTGTCTTAACCTTCTTTCTACATCTTTATCCTAGTCTTAACACTATCCTCTACTATCTAGCTCACTGTGACATCAATCTAGAAACCCTAACACTTAAAATTGCCTTAGTTTTAGTCTAGCTTCCCAACTGCACCCAAACTAGCTCCAACTACACCATAGGTGTAGTTTGTACTGTATAAGTTCACTTGGTAGTCTAAGAACCTAGTTTGGGATTCCAGACAACATTTTGAGGTTTCAAAGGTGTCCATAAGTACCTGTATAGGTCCCCTCGTAGTAGCATGCCTTGATCTACATTCTACACCTCATAACCTTCATTCTCTTCACTTAGGAAATAATTCCTTAGATTGTAACATTCACTCAGCATCTCTAATCCAATTATTACATCATCTCTAGCATCCTAGCTTTCTGGCATATCAACTTGCCAATCACCCAACTCAAAATCAGGAACCATTCAACCCAGCTTCCCAATTGCACCATAAAACTACCAACTATGTCCAAACTAGCCCCAACTCCACCATAGGTGTATTTGGTATTTTTTTAGTACACTTGGTTCTTTTAGAGCATAGTTGAGCACATGTATGACCATTTTGGGCCTCCAAACTGCATTTTGGGACCCTAAAACTACACTTAGAAGCCTTTGTACATCCTCATTCTACATTTGACCAAAAATGACATCTTGCACCCAGAATATCAATTTTTATATTATTACCTTTTCATATTGCATACTCACTCATCATTACCATTATTTTGAGCCCCCTAAAAACCATTTTGAACACAAAAACTTTTTAATTTAGTCAAAAATTTGAACAAAGTATTAATCCTAGAGTCTCTCCTAGTGGCGATGGATGATGGATCTCGACTAGTCCTTTTATCTTTTCTTATCATTTTCTTTGGTCAAACTCTATCCATGTCTTGATGGATTTTACCTTTTTGTGTTTATCAATTTGATCTTTTTTGTCTTTTATCACTTTTTGGTTAAGATCCAATGTCTATCTTCACAAGGTTAAACTCCTAGACAAAATAACTTCCAAAGATTTCATGTAAGTTCAAAACCTTGCATATACTCTTATCATTAACATCATCATATTTCTAGTGTCCCTAAATCTCATTTTGACTTACCCTAGTGGTATATCTACTTAATCTCATATTGTTCCAAAATCCTAGCATCATTTCCACTAAAAAACTCTATCAACTCACATACCAACCAAATTATCTCCTTGGTCACTTATCCTCATTTTGTATAGCCCAAACATCATTATCAAACTTAGTACATCATACCTTGCTTAGTCCCCATTGGATACATCAGCCTCTAGCATCATTACCAAGTCCAAAATCTAACCCTAACCTTCATTTTGCATACCCTAATCTTCATTTTACATACCCTTTAGTCAAAATCCCAAAACGTCATTCAAAGTTGCATTTGCATAGTTTTCCTAAAATATTTTCATCTTTCCACATCAAAACCCTATTTCATTTAGCACTTTCCTAGGTTGCATAACATCCCTAAACATCTAAAAATCCAAAAAAAACTCATATCTTGCTTACCCACATCCTAATTATAATGTTTTGACTTGTTTTACCAAGTGCACACTTGGTAATTTTAGTGCACAATTGGTAGTTTTAGAGTGCACTTGGTAAGAAAGTATTTCATCTTAGGTTCCATGAACCCTAATCTACACTTCCATAACCTTCATTGCATCCCAAAACCGTAGAAAACACTCAAAAACACTCAAATCATCACTATTTTACATTTTAGTCACCCTTGCACCTCTATTTATGAACTGCATACCTTTAGGGTCCCAAGTGCACCAAGGGTACACTTGGTACTATCAGAGTGTAGTTGGTATTTTAGGTATGCACTTGGGAGGTAAGGAGTCCATTTAGGTTTTCCTCCACTACATCTGCATCCTTAGGTATTGTGCCAACACTCACAAGGATACAATAAGCTCAGAGACCTAAAGAACATTACCAACCTTTTTTTTGTTAGGTGCCAACACAACCAAAACCTCATCCAAGAAAAAATAAGAGCAAGACAACCCAACAAACATTTGACAAAGACCTAATCAAGGCATCACAACTGTTACTTGTGGACCCCTTAAAAAAGTATCCACAAGATCACCATAATCAAGAGATGGTACAACAAACCCTAAACAACACACTTATTATGAGGTTTCCTTCAGACACTTTCCCTACACTTGAGATGGGTCAATGGAGTCCTAACTTTGAACCTATATTCATGCCGATACCACTTGGAGGTGGAAGTGTACCAACCACACCTGAGGATGAATAAACACATTCCTTTGAATTCAAGAAACCCAACACAAGTACCTTCAACTCTAATACATCAAACACACAAGAAGGTACTATACACCTAAGTGATGAATTTGACATTGATTATGGCATCATTGACAAAGAAATAGCTAGGGCATGTCAAGACAAAAAATTTTGCAAAAAATTCAAACTTTTGGCAACCCATGAAATTGTCAAATTTAACCCAATCTTGGAGGGGTCTAAATCCAAAAATCAAAATAACACAACAATTGAAAACATATAGCCCATGATCAATTTGCACTTAGATAAGGGGAAACAACATTTGGAGTTTTTGAACATGACAATGGAACCTATAAGGTCCCATCAAGAATCAACCATCAAAATCCTCCAAAGTACATTTGAACACATCAACATTAATCCCTTTTCCTAAGTATCCCAAAAGGACATTAAGAATTTATCTCAATCACATGGTGCAACAACAAGATGTGCCTAAAGGGACTTGTACTCTAGGGTTGCCAAACATACCTCCTTTAGAGGAAAATCAACAAAGTGCACCTTTTCTCCTAACTCTGCCAAGTGTTATGATGTCAAATTTTATGGAGCCTCCCATGAGTACACCATGTGAAACATCAATTGCAACAGTCCCTATTGATACACAAAGGAAAAGTCTTATTGACATTATGCCCATTCCCAAGAGGAAAACATCACATTGTCAAGTTAATATGATGTCCCAAGGAGAAACCTCTAACACACAAAGGTGCCAAAATAACAATACCAACATGATGATAATTTTTCAAGGACATAACCAGCTACCCCAACAACATAAAATTGAAATAGTTCAATGACTTATGTTTCCAACACAAATTCAACATATTAACAACAACATCAACCATAACAACAATAACCTCAAGTGGTGCAAGCATCCAACTAATGAGGTTAATTATTGCCTCTATTTCATGATAGTTTTTAAACACTTTGTTAATACTCTATTTCTTTTTCATCAAGACATCTATAGATCTATGTGTATACACTAATATGTTAGCAAGAAATGCTAATCTATTTAAAAACCAAAGCATTAACTAACAAAATCAATATAAACTTAAAGAGAGACAAAGTGAGGTTCTAAAATGAGAATATGAGCCATGGATAGCCTCTCTCAATGAGGATGATCACTTGATGTAGGGATGGTGTCTATTTGTGGATTTGGGATGTATGCTCAAGCTTCAAATTGCTTCAATGGTGGAATTTAGGTGGGTTTTGATGTGGATATTTGAAAATGGTATAAATTTGGCTTCTCAAAATGGCATGGTAACTTTAAGGTTATGGATTGTGATTAAAATGGCTTGGGAGGGGATTCCTTAAATAGGCAAAGGCCTTGAGGGATCGATGGATAGGATGGAAGGAAAGGAGAAAGCTTATGGAGGGCTTAGATTGAATGAGAGGAGAGCACATGGATTGTGCTTCCTTATAGCCAATCAAGGAGTGACAGATGTCACAGGGTCATTGGTTAGAGCAAGAGGGGTTGAGGGGTCAACAAAAGAGGCTCAAAGCTGATAAAGACTTTCATAATGGCTTGTAAGAGCAATAAATGGGCTTGTAAGAGTCATTTATGGCTTTGTGGGAGCATTTATGGATTGGTGGTTGGGATATTTTGAGGGGATAGACTTTAGCTTGGTTTAGGAAAGTCTTAATCTCATTTAGGATTGTGCAAATGATTAGGGATGGATTAGGCTTGGGTTAGGATTAGATTAGGGATGTTAGAGATGTGCAAGTGGATGGTATTTATGAGGGTGGGTGAGTTAGTGACTAAGCTAGGTTAGTATGGGTGGATGGGGTGGATTAGGATAATGGAGGGTTTAGGGATATGCTAGGGGCTATTAGATTTTGAGGGCTTTATTTATTAAAGTGATTTTAATAAATTTTGGATTTTTTGGAATTAGATAGGAGAATAGGATTTGATTGATAAATAATGGGTTATTTGATTTATCAATTAGGACTATAGATTATTATTAAAATAAATCAACTAGGGGATGGAAAAAGATTAATTAAATAATAATTTAATTAATGATGCCTTTAGAGATAGCTAAATAGGATTACCAAAGAGGTGTAATCAAATTTAGGAGTCTACACTATGTTTACCTGAACCAATGATTAACCTATGGGTAGATAGTATGTCGTATTTTTCCAATATCATATATATGATTTAGTCTTTCATATAATTATCAAAATGTGTGTTATTATATTTGAATTTAATTTGAAAATGCTTATTTGCAATTATCTTTGCATTATAACTAACCTATTAACAATGAAGTTGAAAGATGATTGGAAGAATTCAAAGATGAGCATGAAGACAACCAATAGCATTCAAGGAGAAAAGAATGTTGAGGTGTAGCCATGATGGAGGAAAGTCATAATAGTTCCAAAGGACATGACAACAAGTATGGAGGAGCTATGAAGACTTACTACATTCTCTGCATTTATTCTTATTGAAAATGAATGTTTAGACTTTATTATTCCTGCCTTAAGCCGTCATCTCTTCTTCCTGCCTTGAGTTGTTATTTTCCTTCTTTCTCTCATGTAGATTTATAGCTAGGTTGTTTACTTTTCTATTTTGAAATAAGCATCAATATCCTATATATGGGAATTACACCAAGTGTTATAGTTTAGTTGGAAGGAAAAGAGTTTATGGGAATAAACTGATAAATTTTATAGCAAGTTGTGTTTTTATAGTTCTATGTGTTGTTTCTATGTATTGAATTTCTAAAATGTAATGAAATAGGTTTTGGCTTCTATCCTATGTTAGTAGTTTAGTTGAAGTTGACCAAGGGGGCCCACTTGGAAGGTGGATTATATTAGGATAGCATAGATTTATTTCCAAGCATTTTTAGTATTATAAGTAGAAGTTGTAAGTTCCTTCCTATAACATCACACTTTGTGAATGTTCCTAGAGCATCTGTGAGAATAGTTATAGTGGATGAACTAAGTTGGAATATTTGTTAGCCTTTCATTGTATTTTTAGTATTCATAGAGTGAAGAGTGTTAGTTTCTTGCAACAATAATGTAAGTTCTTTTCCTTGCATTTTACTTTCTTGTAGCATAAGCATAGTGATTCATTAAGAGACCTAGTGCACATAATGTGCCAACTATTTCAAGTATACATCCCTGTGTTGACAAGATTAAATGCACCTCATAGTGGAAAAAATAGTCCTTAGATTGAATACAATATTCTTTAGTATGGCCCAGAGCATGACTATGATACACCTATTGTGAGGTGGACCATTTTTGGCATCTTTGTGGGGGATGGTGTCAAGCTAGGAGTATTTTTGAGTTAGTTCTTAGATAAAGTTTTTTTTAGAAATTTCTAGTTTTGAAGCTTCCTTCACCAATGTGAAGAGTTTAATTACATGCATCAAAGAGAAAGATGACGAGATAAATATGGCACATTTGTTCCACATGAATTTGTTAATTTGAACAAAGAAATTGAAGAAGAAGAAGTTGTGTTTCCTTTTGAAGATGCAAGCCTTGTTTTGCCTAAAGCATCATCTTCAAGATCAGAAACAATAGATACAAGTGCTCTTCAACCTTTTACTAAAGTTTTGGCCAGTTTTCTTGATAATACTACTTTGAATCCACTAGTTGTTAATCATCTTGTACCCAATGTCCCTTTTTAGTAGTGACCTCATAATCTAATACCTCTAGTAAAGCCACCACCTACTTTTCCATTTCCTCTCCCAAGCCTTATAAATAATGATAATCTCAAGAATATACATGTACCTACCCTTCCAAAGTTCTATGGCCTTGCAACCAAAGACCCTAATACTTTATTGTTTGAATTTGACATACTTTGTCTTAGTTTTGACTACAAAATTGATGCCCATAAGTTCAAATTTTTTCCAAAAACATTGAAAGAATTAGCTCTACAATGGTTCATGGGCTTAGGAGCCAATGCAAGACGAACTTGGGATGAAATGCAAACTCTATTTCTGGATGAGTACAAAGAGTATTGCAAAGAATTTGGTTCAAGAGGAGATGATGTCTTTAGGATATCATAGAAGGAGGAAGAAACATTAGACGACTATGTTTCATATTTCTTATATACACTATAGAAGAACCCTCAGCATGTGTTGTTTGAGGATTCACAAAAACTAGTCTTTCTAAGAGGTGTGAATGATAACTATCTAGAAGCACTAGATCTTATGGTTGGTGGTGATGTATATCAAGCTTCCTAGGATGAAATCAAGAAGATCTATCAAAACTATTCAAGGTCAACCATGAAGAAAAGCCAAGGACCTTGTTCCACAGTCACTAAAGGAGTCAGTCAAGGTATTTCAAAGCTTGAGATATCTAACCTATATATTGTCAGACTTCAAATAGGACATCATCAATGATGTTGCTACACATCTTGTCACAATGATTGCAAAGATAAAGTATGCAGAACTTGAGTTACAACTAGCTGAATACTGTCCTCATTTTTAGAAGAAAAAGAAGGATTGCCAATGTAAACTGGTTACAAGCATGGAGAATTAGCATCTTCCAATTGAGTACCTTAAGATAGATGGAGATGATGAGCAAGTATTTTTTTTTCTCAATGCTGAGTATTGGCCCAACATCAAGGTATGCCTTAAGACCCTTTGTAAAATTCAAATTCATATGGTAATCAATAGAAAAACCATAATCCCCAAGGTCCTCCACAATATCAACCTAGTTGGAATAATGCTAGGCAAAACAATCCGCAAAAATCCCAATGGCCTCAAAATTACCAACCACCCTAGCCTAACCAATAGAGTAACCAATAGAACTATAGGCAAAACTAACAGAACCAATGGCAACCATCCCAAGGGAATTGGTAGTCTACAAACCAATGGAGAGGATCTCAACCGTGGCTTAACCAAAATACCAGTACTCCACAATTACCACCTCTAGTTAAACAACGTACTCTAATGCCAACACTTGAAAATCCTAGACCTTAAAAGTAGACACAATTACCTACACAACCTTAGCCAAATTCGATTAGCCAATAACCACAATAGCCCATGTATAGTGCTGATGCTCAACATTATCCTACTTACACTCTGAGTGTTGTAGATATACATCTGAGATTTGGTACAACTTTACCAACACCTAAACCACCTGTTATAACTGAAATACCAAATCCTCCTATAGCATCAGAACCCTTAGTTTCTAAAATGATCGACCTAACCAATGCCACCATGTCAACCCAAGCTCAACCAGTAGTGGAACCTTCTTTTCTAGAAAATTTTATACAAAGAAAACCTATACAAGTAGAGGAACAATCTTTTGATATTGTTGATTAGTTGAAGAACATACATGTCCAAATACCCCTATTCCAAGCCATTAAAGATGTTCTAGTCTATGGTAAAGACATTAGAGATGCTTGCTTGAAGAATCCTAGAAGAAATAAAAAGGACCTTGCCACAGTCCATGTTGTGGGACAATTGGTTAACATTATGTTAGGAAAACTGATCACACCAAAATATTTTGATCTAGGAAGTCTAGTAGTGAATGTGAATATAAAGATGAGTTTGTTAAAAATTATTTAATAGATCTTGGCACTGCTATAAATGTCATGACCAAGGACACTATGAAGAAGTTGAAAATAGAAGAACTAAGGGCTACTCCAACAATTCTACAACTTGTAGATAGTTCTACCATCACCCCTGATGGGATGATAGAAAACATAGTTGTAGCCTTAGATTCTCTAGAGTATCCTGTAGACTTCATGATTTTATCCCCCAAATTTAATCTATCTGGTTACCCTATTATCCTAGGTCAACCATGGTTAGCCACAACTAATGCAAATATAAGTTGTAAATTAGGGAATATGACCATATCCAATGGCCAAGCAACAAAGAAATTTGAGTTATATCCTCTAGCACAACTATTACCAGATTTGAGCACATTTGTTTGGCCATATTTAGGGGATAAAGAAGAAGAGTTAAATTATATAGTATAGCTCATGATGTTGCATAGAAAATTCTTTCTAAGTTGCAAGAGGAAGATTCAATACTTTAGAGTATCCTTACTAATAGTTGTGTGGTATAAAAAGATGTATATGAAAGCTCTGTGTTGGAATTAATAATATATGAAGAATTTGATAAGATTGTACTTTTCTCAAAGAACCTAACATTCTTCATCCACTCTTACCATGTGAATTAGAAGCAATTCCAATCTCTAAAGTTGCTATGATAGAGTCCACCACTATTGTTGAACTGACTAAAGGTCATAATCTCCATGTTAATCCCAAATTAACACCTACATAGATGGAATAGTTAAAAGAGTTGCTTCAAAGGCATAAAAAGGCCTTTGCATGGGACTATAGTGATATGAAAGGGTTGAGTCCTACATTTTCCACCCATAGGATATTCATCAATGAAGGCTATCCACCACTCTATCAATCCCAAAGAAGGATAAATCCAAGCCTTAGAGAGATAGTTAAAACTAAATTGCAAAAATTGTTGGATGCTAGTGTTATTTATCTTATATCTAATAGTAGATGGGTGTCACCCCTGGTCATAGTGCCTAAAAAGGGATGAAAATGGAGAATTTTTGTAGATTATAGAGAATTGAACAAGGCCACCAAAAGGGATCACTTTCCTTTATCATTTATAGACCAAGTTCTGGACACTCTAATTGGAAAGAAGTATTTCTCTTTTCTAGATGGGTATAGTGGTTATAACCAAATCAATATTACTCCTGAAGATCAAGAAAAAACTACATTTACATGCTCATGTGGTACTTTTTCATACTTTATTTTACCATTTGGTCTATGTAATGCTCCTACAACTTTTCAACAAGCCATTATTAGCATCTTTGCTGATATATCACATGATTGTATGGAAATATATATGGATGATTTCATAACATTTGGAGAAACTTTTGAGGAAGCAATAATGAATATTGAAAAGGTTTTGGTAAGGTGTCAAGAACATAATTTGGAACTTAATAGTGAAAAATGTTTCATGCTCATGTAGGAAGGTGTGGTACTTGGTCATTTCATATCATCTACAAGAATACATGTGGATCCAGCTAAGATAGAGGTAATTCAAACATTGCCCATACCTACAAAATTGAAAGATGTAAGATCTTTTCTAGGTCATGCTAGCTATTACATACATTTTATAAGATATTTAAGCAAAATAGCTAGTCCTTTGTATAAGTTACTCACAAAAGAAGCTAAATTTAGCTGGACATCCAAATGTGATGAAGCCTTCCTATAGCTTAAGAAGCTTCTGACTACAGCCCCAACATTACAAGGCCCTAATTGGAATTTACCTTTTCATATATATACAGATGCCTCTAATTATTCCATAGGTGTAGTTTTAACACAACAATCTCAAAATCTTGAAAATGCAATCTATTACATTAGCAAGAGCCTTCATGGACTAGAATTAAACTACATAATGATAGAAAAAGAATTGGTAGTAGTAGTTTATGCCATGAACAAATTTTGGCACTACATAATTATTTATTCCATATTTGTTCATACTGATCATGTATCAATTAAATATCTCATGAATAAACCTACTTTAATTGGCAGGTTAGTAAGATGGTTACTATTGTTGCAAGAATTTGATATAACTATTGTTCATAAGATTGAAAAAGCTAATGTTGTAGCTAATTATTTATCAATAATCCATCATGATGATACTGACACTACTTTGGTAGGTGATGCATTTCCAGATGAGCATTTATTTCATATTACTATTCAAACTCCATGGTATGCAAACATTACTAATTACATTGTTGTTAATAAAATACCAGTATATTTTTCTTACAAGGAAAAGAAGCTAATTGTAGAGAAAAGTTTATGTTTCTCTTGGATAGATAATCTCTTGTTTTACACTAGACCTGATCAAGTTATGAGAAGATGTGTGGGAGAGGATGAGACATATGACATTCTACATGCATGTTATAATGAACCATGTGAAGGACACTTTATAGCAAAAAGAATAGACTTGAAAATCTTGACAACTAGTTATTATTGGCCTACACTTCACAAAGATGCAACCAACTATACATAAAAGTGTGATAAGTGTCAAAGGATGGGTTAACCAACAAGAACAGTTGAAATGCCTCTTAACCCTCAGATGGCATTAACACCATTTGAAAAATGGGGCATGGACTTCAATGGTCCAATTGATCCTCCATATAATGGGAAATCCTATAATCTTGTGTGCACAGCTTACTTAACAAAATGGGTTGAAGTCAAAGCCATAAAGCATGCTCGTGATGAAAAAGTTGCAAAATTTGTGTACAAAGAAATTTGTACTCGCTATGGTGTACCCAAAGAGCTAGTCATTGACTAAGGTGTACAATTTACCTCTAATATGATCTCAGAACTAATGAAACAATATAACATCAGGCACTAGAAATCTAGTCCTTATCACCCTCAAGCTAATGGACAACTAGAGGTCACAAACCATGAGCTAGAGAACATGCTAACAAAAATGGTTCATCTACACCGTAGGGATTGGACCAACAGATTACAAGAAGGTGTTTGGGCTTATAGAACAACATGGAAGACTATTATAGGATTCACACCATTTGAGCTCCTCTATGGAAAGGTAGCAATTCTCCCCATTGAATTTGAACATAAAACTTTAAGAACTGCATTGGAACTAGACATTGAACTTCCTGTAGCACAAAGAGAATGTCTTCTGCATCTTAACTCTTTGGATGAAATGCACAAAGCTGCTTTGGAATGTACGAAAATTATATAGAAACAAAGGGAACACCAACATGACTCTCATATTTTTAGTAAACAATTTCAATTTGGTGATTGGACACTACTATATGATTCCAGATTTAAAGATATGCTAGGCAAGTTGTAGACAAGATGGTTTGGTCCATATGAAATTAGTCATGTCCTTGATAATGGAGTTATTCAATTAACTACCATTGATCTATTGCCTTTAAAATTATTTATCAATGGTCATAGACTCAAGTTATATAAATGGCACCAAATAAAAGAGGACTTCCTATAGTAGTTCTAGTAACCAAATTCAAATAGGAACAAGGTAACTCTTCCTGTAGCTGAAGGTGTCAACTTTCCACTTGTCATTCTTCAACACTAATTTCTTTGTGCATGTTCATAATAAAAATTTATGCCCACATAAAGTTCCAAATTTATCCATTCACTTTCTCATTCCATCTCATCTCTTTAACTTCCACCCATCCACCTTATCTCATTTCTCTACCTTCCATCCACCCACTTTCCACGTCATCAATTTTTAATGCTTTCAATAAACCTCGGGAGATGCTGATGGATGTTATCACTACTGATATCACTTCCACGTTTTGGTATGTGCAATGATCAATTAATAGGTATGTGGTTTCCAAATTATAATCCATTTATAGTCTGTAGATTTTGTCAATTATATTAAATACTATATTCTTTATATTATAGAGGCATTATGTCAATTTTCTACCTCATACTAAGTTTAACAAGTGTGGACACTTGTCCTTATTTTGTAAGGGGCAGGAAATGTTACTAAAGCCCAATGACTGCATTTATTCATAAAGATTTTTCCAAATCTTCATATTTCCTTAAGTACACAAGTGGCTAGGTGTCATACCCCTTATTTTTGAATGATTTTATTGTCAAGTTGTGATGTGACTTGTGTTTAAATTTTAAGTATTCCAAACCCCCTTTTTGGACGATTTTCACACACTTCCATGATTTACTATCATTAAAGCCATATTATTTCTCGTAAAAAATTGTTATGACATTAATTACCTATCAAATGAAATGTTAAATGGTCTATAAAATAACAAAAGGAGCTTAAATTTGTAAGGGGGAAATAGTGAAGCAATGTAGATAGTGAAAGTGCTAAAGAAGAATGGGTGGACAATTGTAGAGATGGGAACTAGTGGAGCATACCATTTTTCTCTTAGATGTAGAAGTTGTTGGTGCTCAAAATCACAGCCCTAATTTTAAGCATTATCGGAAAATTTAAGCCCTATAAATGCTTTTTGATGCCTATATACCCGACTATTAGTCTGAGGCCTAAGAGGTGTTTAATGCTTCTAACACCTTCCATTTAGTGCATCCACATGTTTCATGATGATAAATTGTCATTTCGAACTATTCTGTGAAGTCTCATTTTGAGCAAATCTCAATTCTGCATTTTTAGCTGTGTCAAACAGCGAGAAGAGGTTGTGTTTGTAGCCGAATATCTTTCACCCAGAATTGTGTCATGATTTACCACTTTGGGAGTGTCTAGTGTCCATACCCAAGAACCTATGTTTCAGATTTTGAGTCATTTCAAATTCATTTGACTAGGTTTTGAATTCCTCAAAGTTGGTAAATTATTGTTTTCATGCTGATGGACATTGCACACATTTCTGGGAAGCCCTGTTTGACGTGCTATAACTTTTGACCAATTGACTAGAATGCTAAATTTACTTTTTTGTTGCATTTTAGATGTTAGGTAATTGTTATGTTTCAAGTTTCAGCTTATGACAAATCCGTTTGATCAATTTTCAAACGCAATTCCATATGCAAATTTTATCTTTTTACTGGTGTCAACATTTGCAGATTTCTTAGTACCTCTGTTCATGGCATTATAACTTGAAATATATGATTGGAAAGATCAAATGGATTGTATCCTTGTATTTTCCTCTAAAAATACTCCAATTGTGTAACTTTTTAAGTCATGATGAATCCATTTGTGCACTTTTCCATGTCAATTCCATTTGCAAAAATTGATTTCTTGTCATTGTTTCAGTCTGCAAAATCTGAGTAGCCTACTTTGAACATCTGCCATTTACATCCTATTATTCTTCATGAGCTCAAATCCTAGATTCACATTGTCCTCATGACAAAGAACCAATGCCCCAGTTTTCATTTAACCAATTTTGTAAGCTGATTTTGAACCCAATTTAGTGTTTTTTGACATGTTTGTTTGCAGGAAATTCTGAAAGGTGAACTTTGATAGTGAATATCTTTTGACTCTGAATTCATCATAAGACAAGATCTGACAGGGTGAAATTATGTAGAGCAAAGAGTCAGTGTACCAGTTTTTAGAGCTTGGTCAAAGGTTTGGGTTAGTTTTTAAGGCTAGTCAATGGACCATCTGGCACCAATTTGATAGTTTGCAAAAAGTGGTGAAATGACCTTTTAATGATCAATCAATGCTCAAATTTGAGTTTAATTAGTATTGGATTGATCAATAGGTTACTTTGCAATGTTAGTTGCCTAAAAATGATTTTTTTTTTAGCTAGGCCACTATGTGACTAGACTCATATGATTAGGATATGGTTTTATCAACATTGTTTCATTGTAGGGATGGCAACATTTATCTAAGAAGAGGTAAAATTAGGTGACGACATCTTTTCCACATAAAGATTACTTGTCCCCATGGCATCAAGAAGGAAGGAGGTTTGCATTGGAGCCTGCAAGTGTTTTAAATTTATAAATGTTTTTACAAATTGTGGTGAAAACAACACGTTTACAATGTGTCTATCCATTATGAAAGTATTGTTCTTATGAGGAAGGGAAAGCTTAGTCAAAGTTTAAAAGGGGACGTCCATGTTTATATGAATGGTTGAAAAGAGAAAATGCAAAGGAGGCATACGATGATGTTCCTTTCAAATAACACCCTCCCATTGTGCAAATAGACAATCTAAAATCTATTTCAAAGAAAAGATGGATAACCAAAACTTATAGATGAAGGCTTTCACCCAAAAATCCTTACATTGGAGCACCAATAAATCTTTAGAAAAGATATTAGAAGGAGAAGAAGGCACAAAGAAAGATCAGAGATAATGTTCTTTAGAATCAATCCACTCTTTGCCTTTGCTTTCAAGGACACCTCTCTCTTTGCAACTATAATACATTCTTCAAGAAAAGTAGGAATATAAGATATCATGGAAAAACTAGTTTTGTAAGAAGATGCAAAATTAATAGATATGATGTTTGATGCCATAAAAATGTAACCCTTCCTAATCACAATGTTGAGTAACAATCAGCAATAGAGCAGATGGCAATACAAATGGAGCACACCTTTTAAAAATAATTCACACTCAGTAATAGAGTTGGCCCAATACCAAGGGAGATCCATGCACCAAGGTAAATTAAAGTCACTCCATGTTGAGCAAGGAGGGATCTACATTACAAGAGTAAACAAGATAGTGGTATTAAAAATTCTCATTGTAGAAGAAAGGCACCAGAGATCATGAGTAGCCCATGCATTTAAAGGAAGCCACCCATGGAAAAGAGCCCTGCATTGACAAAGAGAGGAACATACCAAGGAAAGTTAGATGAAGCCATAGACTAGAGACAATTTGATTGGTATGCATAAAGGAAGCATTATCAAGCTTTTCCCATGTCGTCTAGAGCCATGAAACTAATAGGAACAAGATTTTCTACACAATGAAGATCCCACACATTCATAGAGAGTAGAAGTCAATGCATTAAAGAAGGCTCCAGTCACAAATGAGCACCCACACATCAATTTGAAAGATAATTCATTAAAGAGGATATTTTCATGCGAATTTGTAAATAATCAAACATGGAAAAATGTTGAAGAAGTCGCTAGTGTCTAGAGAAGTTGTAGTGGAGAAGCTGCCAACATAGCAGGGGACACCATGAAAGTAGAAAGAGATGCCAAGAAGGAGCAATAAGCCCACGAAAAAAAAAAAAATGAAAGCGCTTCACGCATTCTGAGAATAGAGGAACATGACTAACAATAGGGGAGCTTAAAAAAATGTTTCAAGTAGTGCAAAGCATAAACAAAGGAGATCCCAAGTTGCAGCATTTAAAGAAAGAACATAGTCAATAAAAGGAATCCATGGGCAACATATGCTTTAAGTTTTTAATCCCATATTGATTATATGGAAGTTATTTTGAATCTTTAAATGCAAATCCATACTAATATTATGTATCCAAAGAAAGAGGCATTTGGGAAAGTCATTAGCTCGTAGGTGGGTCCCATTCATCTGGCCAGTTGGAAGGAAGAACTAAATTTTGATCAAAGTGGTAGGTAAAGGGTCAATGACATCATCATTGCCTAAATGACCAGAAAGTTGAAAGTCTGGGAAGGCACTATGGCGACGTCAAAAAATGGAAAGGTTTTTCAATGGTGACATAATGCCCTGCCGAAAAACCTTGAAATTCGGAAAAGTGTGTGGGAAGACAGGCGGGTCTCGCTTAAGGTCCTCAACCAATTAGAAAAGGACAAGTGGCAGCCAAAAAAATGACAAAGTAGTGACGTGGCACTCCAAAGTAGGTGATGATGTGGCAAGATTGCAAACAGAATGAGGAGATTGTGACATGTGGAAGATCTCGTGGTAGGCGCTATGTCACCAATGGAAGTTGCTCAGAAGTTAACCATAGCGACATAGCACCCTTGCTGACATGGCGACTTTGTCAGTGATGAGTAGGTAGTTTGTGAGCCAATAGGGAGCTGCCACGTGATGGCAGTGACAGGTCTAGAGGTGAATCACATGTGGCGAAGTGGGAAATGACATGACACATAAAATAGAGGACTAGTTAGATGATGCCACGTGGCATTTGGATGGAGCAGTCAACCAATCACATGCAAATAGGTGGCAAAGTGGTCAAACTTGGTTGACCTGAGTGAAGGCATATTGGGAAAAAATAAAATGTTTTAAAAGGTGATTTAAATTAGTTTTACAAAAAATGGGGGTATGTATGTGCAACAATGAAAAATAAAAAAGGTATTTTTCTAAAGTCAAAACTTTAGAAATTTTTTAAAATTTTGTGAAATTTTAATATCAAGAGTTGCATACCTGAGTTTTTCTACCAGGGATCATTTTTTCAAACTAATTTTTTGGGGTTTTTAGTACTCAAAACATAGACTCCAATATACTGTTGGAACCGAGAGAAGCTAAATTTTTTAGATTTGAAGTCAATTTCTACACAGCAATTCATTGGTTTATGTTGTAGGTCAATTTGTATTTTTTGGGGCATTGGCGATAGAATAGGTAGAATTCATCATTGAGTATAAGAGTTGGTTGTAGGGCAATTTTGGAGGCTTAGTAAAGTTTGTATGTGAAGAAAATCAATTCTAGAGGGTTTCCTTGGCTTGTAGAAGTCAATTTTTAACTAAATTTCACTTTTACCATGGGTAAAGACCAGGCATCAAATCAATTATTTATTTTAATCATATGCTTCAAATATTTGGTGTTGGTAGAGCTAGAATAATGAAGATTTGATTTTCAGTTAAGGAGAGAAGTTAGAAAGATTATTTCCAAGCTTCTTGGAAAGGAATTCTAGGGGTACACATGTCAGTTGTAGATTTAATCCGAGAATTGTTTCCTTCCTATATCTTTCTTCTTCTTCTTGTTTGTAAGGGGTTGTTGGCAGTTTGGCTCTGGGTAATATGAGCAGGGTTCTAGTTCTACTGTTGAAACCATAGTTGTAGATGGTTTTACTTCTCGACTATGGAGCTAAGCTCTAGCAGTGAAGGTCATACACTTGTTTGTGTGCAGATTTTCATTTCATTTCATGCATTGTTTCTGAGATATGATAATGGATGCTAGATTATTTGTATTATCTAGAGCTTCATTTAGTCTTACTATTTTAATGTATTTAATCTTTTCATGGATGAATATACAAAAGGGGATTTATAGAAATTATCTGAGTTTTCTAATTCTATCTCTTGATTCTTCATGTGTCATTAACTTTGTAATTGAATGGATAATGTTCATTTGGTTTAAGACATTTTGGATGAAGTGTGTATCAAATCTTTGTTGCTTTTGACTCAAGTAGTTAAGTAAATGCTTCATAGTTCTGATAGGGTTTCTAGGTACATGAAGGGGATATTGCATAAGTATGGGATTGGGGAATTTTAGTTGATAAACTTGATTGTAAGGCAAGAAAGTTAGGTCATCCTACTGGTAATGACTCTATGTTTCAATGGATAAGGCATTGATCACTAAATCAGATGCAAGTTGATATGAATGGTATTTGCACAAAATCTTTATTTCAAATAATTTTAGTTGTTCATGTTTGTAGTGGGCATAAAAGTTGAACCCTCACTTAGCTTCTAAGATCCATAGATCTGCATCTAGCTATTGTAGGTCCATGTCATTTCATAAGTCTTTAGGAGAATAAGGGGTTTTCATCTGCTTAATAGATTCAAGGATATGTTTTTACACTAGTATGGTATCAATTGAATCTCAAGTCTACCTACCTAGGTCTAGCAAAGCTTGAAGTAGAAGAAGGGTCATGCCTTATAGCTAGCCTATTGTCAAAAATGGCACCTTGAAAATGGGAGTTAGTTGCCCCTAGACATGTCAATTTTTGAGTGGGATAATTGAAAACCCTCCAGCATTTTCAAACACTAGCAGAAGTTGTGAGAAGGTTTAATGCATGTGGTTGGTTAGGGTACTTTTTAAGTTTGATTGCATTTGATGAAGAAGAAGCCACATAATTGACAAGGATGTTTGGTGAAGGGGAAGCTTTTGTACGGGGCTTAATAGTGGTTGCTACAAAATAACATATAGCATAAGTTATTGGGTTATCATTGATAGGAAAAAATTATCCCAACACTCATGATGCAAGATCAGCCAGAGCATAGTTTGTCATACCAACTGAGCCTCAGATGAACATTACCAACCAAGGTTGCAAAAGAATGTCTCTTCTATTGCCATACAATGAACTAGCCATGCACATTATTAGGTACCTCACATCTGAAGGAAAATTTTCATATTTACATGCACATCATTTTAAACTACTCAGTTGTATAAGTCATAATCATCTAGTTAATGTTCCCAATTTTGTATACAATATGTTGTGTATTAGTGTGAAAGAAACTCAAAAAGGAAAATACAATTCTATCATCCATCATGCCCTAATTAAATTACTCATAGAAATATAACTTAGGAATGTTTTTCCCTTGTCATGGGAAGAATTTGTCCAAGCCAAAATCTTATAACCTCAAGCTGCCCTTCATGAATAGCCTAGTGAGGAGAATGTAGTTCCCACTAATCAACCTTCTAAAGAAAGCTCTCAAGAGGCTGAAATAGAAAATGTGCAAAGGAATCTACAAGAAAATGTGCAAGAAAATGTGCAAGAGACTGTGCCTTTATCTATTCAAGAAACCCAAAAACCTACCTCTAGCCAAACAAAGAGAAAATAGAAATTGCAAGAAGAAATCTTTGTTCCAATAAAAGAAGAGCCAAACCCTATAGTCATGAGGAAAAAGAGAACTAAGAAGGGTCCTACAACAATTACTCCTACAATAGAGACTCCTATAGTTGAGACTCCAAAAGGTAGAGGTAGGCAGAAGGCTGTGATATTATAAGACACCCCTTGTTGGTGTTTGAAAATGTTGGAGGGTATTTAATTATCCCCATGAGAATATGGCATATCTAGGGGTAGCTAACTCCAATTATCAACATATCACTTCAAACATAAGGCCAACTATAAGGCTTGGCCCTTCTTCTACTTCAAGCTCTGCTAAACCTAGGTGAGTAGACCTCAGATTCAAATGATACCATACCAGTGCAAAAACATATCCCTGAATCTATTAAGCAGATGTTACCCTTATTTCTCCTAATGACACATGAAATGACACAAATCTACAGTACCTAAATACAAAGCTATGAATCTCATAAGCTGAGTGAGGGTTAAACATTTAGGTCCTTCAACATGAAAGGGAAAGAACATTTGATTATTGATGTTGATTTTCAACAAATCCTCAAATATGCAGCAGTAAGACCTAGTGATCCTGTAAACTTATTAGTGCCTTAACCATTGGGAAAATATATGAATCAAAAACACACATATGGATATCTAATACTCATTTGCATCTTTAGATATATGATCTATCCATTCACCTTGTAAATAGACATCTATGTTCAATCTAAATCTCATTCTTACGTGATATCCTTCTCAATAAACTTGCAACCTTGTTGATTCCCTGAAGCATTTACATAACTCCTTGAGTCATAAGCAACAATAAAATAACATATAGCCTTAAGGGACTGCAACTATGACCTAAGCTCTTTTTTCAAAGATCATAAAATAGTAAAAATTCATTGAGACTAGAGACAAGAATCATAATGAAACTAATGAAATTCCTCTACTCTTTGTATTATTTCCTTGAAATTATAAAATCATATGCACGAAAACGATAACCTGGAAATACCTAATAGATCTAAACTATCTATATTAACATTCCTAATGCTATTCATACAAGAGAATTCTACTAAAAAATATGTGGTATCATAGTATGGGAACACATCAAAACTAGATCCAAAACCTAGTATCTCAGTAGTGACTAGTTTTTCTCCAAAGACTGGAACCAACTAGTTTCTTAGTGACAAAAACTAGAACCCTTGCAATGGATCAGAGAAAGAAAGATATAGACAAGAAAGAATTCATGGATATGTTTTGTGCCTGACATGTGTCCACTTGAAATTCAATCTCTTGCAATTTAAATAACTCTTTCATCTTTCTACCCCTTTACTACTAATTATATCCTTTATGTCTTTTCTTTTTCACATGCAAAATATCATAGAAAAAGAAAAATATCTACTAATTGAACTCAGATATGTGCCAATTGATAAAATTTTAGCCAAAACACCACAAATATTAAAAATAGTTAGACAAAAAAGGTCATTGAATGTGTTTTAGGTGTTTTTCCACTGAATTCTGTAACTAATGAGTTAAAACACTTGACAAAACATGTCATTCAATCTCTAAGAGAAAACCTTCTATAACATGAACCAATGGCATTCTGTGCAAAAACCAACTTTAGAATCAAAAAATTAAGTTTCTCATGATTTTGACGATATATAATAATCCACATTTCACCTTCTAGAAATGTCTTGAATCTCAGTTCAAAAAATATCCCCTGGTGTAGAAAGCTTAACTAAATCTGTAACATTTTTTAAAATTTGAAAAAATTTAAAATATTCTAAAGTTAAAACTTTAGAAAAATGCCCTTTTGAATTTAAAATGGTTGCACACATCATCATTTTTAAAAGAAAAAGATTTAAAATTATTTTATTTTTTACTCAATCCTTGTCCCTCTTCCTCAATGGTCCCACTGGCCGCCACCTAGGCTACCACGTATCAGCCCCTGATTGGTTGGCATAAGTCACATACTCTCCAACCTGGACCCACCAAACACATCACTAAACATGTGGCACCCTCTCATTTATTCAACACCTACCACCCTATCCACCTCATCATCCCAGTTTGCACCTGCATGTCATTACCACATCATCACCCAACTCGGGCCCACTACCACTTGTCAAATTTCCACATGCCTACATTTTCTAACTTCCTTGCTTCTCTATTTTGTAGGCATGCACCCACCACTGGATCATGACACATGTCACAATCTAGCACATCCTCTCAAACTACTCATTGATCCCCACGTCAGAATCGATTGGGACTTGTTGTCTCGTGTCATTTTCTCGCTTTCCCACACCTTTTATGCTCCTCACATCTTCAATTTGAGGGCATGTGCCAGCCCTCCAATCATTCCATGTGGCACCATCTCAATGCAACTTTCCACATCAATTCAGGTTCATTTTTGTCTAAAATTGTGACATCATCCCCACCAACTAGCATCTACCCAATGCACGGGGCCCACCTCATAACATGCAACCTTTTAAAAGTGTTGTCTTATTAGACACAATGGGATGTGTGTATGTTTCCATTTAAATAGTTAAGAAAACATATCCACAATGAATGTGGGATAAAACGAATTGACTATTGTTTTCCTTGCTCCCAACCTTTCTTTCATGGCAATCTCTTTCTACTACTCTTCCCTACATGGGCAGATTCCTTTTCTTTGGATGTGATAGCTTATTTCAAACTTGGAATGTTCTTTTAATTACAATACAAGTCTCTTTTATTGGTGTGGACTGAGGCTTTTCTTTGCCATGGCGTCCTCTTTGACTTCTGCAAAAATTGACAGCCTCCAATATGTACATGTTGTTCCCCCCTTAAAAAAAAAATGTGATCTTTAGAAACAACATGGATGACCCTTGCAATTTCTCTATTCTAAAGAGATGTATGTGAGCAATAGATGCCTTTTTACAATACATAGCTCCTTTATTTTGTTTAAATGCCTCTTCCTTTTGGCATTAAAAAAACCTCCTTTCTATGTGCAGGACTTTCTTGATCTTAGCTGCATATTGCGCTCTATGAAGACCCCTACTTCTGCCAGCATGAGCATTTGCTCTTCATGCTTGTGTGGGAGTGATGGTGAGTTTCCAATATGCTGATTATTGTGGTGGGGTGTAGCCCCTTGTTTTACAATGGAATCTCCCCTACCACTCAACTTCACATGCCTCTTCTGATTGTTGCCTCTACTATGGCATCTCCTAGTTTCCCTTCAATGTGGGCTACTTCCAAGTTTTCTTTAGGGACTCCCCTCTTTAGTTTATAATGGCTTCCCTTTTTGTTCATGCATGGCCTCTTCTTCCAAACATGCTACTATCTGCATTGATTTCCTCTTGCTATATGTAGATTCTTATGGATACTAATAGTCTATGGAGCCCTTGTTTATGTTTAGCATAGGATTTCTTTCTTTGGTGGCTAAAACCCCATGGAATCATTATATTCCCTTCTTACTTCTGTTGCTTCTTCCTTGCCTTCCATTGGACATGCTCTTTCTTTTTAAGGAATACACAGTTGCTCAATTTTTAAAAAAAAAATTCATTGACTCAATTTTATCTCTATGAGCATCTCTTAATGCTCCGAGAGATACAAGTGAAGCATTGAAGCTTACAAGGGTCTAGTTGAAAAAGAAAAGGCTACCCCACTAAGTGTCTTAGTAAAATGAACTGGATGTTTAAAACATAGTTTGAGTCTTAACTTGCAAGGAACTGCTCATTGAATATAGCTGTGAAGAACGAAAAGTTAGAAGAATGAAATAAGAATGACTTTAGATGTCCATGTTCTAGCATGTGGATTCCTCTTATCCTAGCATCTCTCCTATTGCTCATAGCTTCAAGACGGGGGCCTGCTTTAATTTCATGGAGTGCTCTATTTTTATTTTTCTTTGACATGTTTCCCTTGGTGCAATTGACATTAGTGAGGCTAAAGAAATACGGCTTTGAGCTTCTCCCTTATTTAGAAGATTTACCAGGCAACTCCCAAGGCTCGCATTTGTATGGATCCACATATGAGATGATATTTTAGAGACCATCCATTCACTTTTCTTGCCAGATAGCAGCCAACCAGCTCATCATCATTTTTTATAGCCAAGGATGATAGTGACCTTTTCACATCACCATGACCAGATAATGAATAATCTTCAAAATACCCTTCTCATCTTGTATCAACACTCAGATGACTATTTGTCTAATCTATTTTTTGATTCAATTTTCATTAAGTGGATATCTAGACTAAGCTCTTGTTCATTAGATCAAACAAGATTTGCAAACTCTCTGATTATTTGATGAATTTCAATGCTCCCTATAGCGTCCTTATAAGTATGCATCAACATCTATATGCCTGGGTGACACCACTTACTTTTTAACTTTAGTACATAAAAATTTAATATAACATCACCCTAATAGGCTCTATCTTCTAATCATTATGCTCTTCCTTGTTATTTGTAAACCCAAGATACTTCATAGAATGATCTTTGTTAAAATCCTATTAACCCCATCCTTCTAATTAGCCAGATGCAATTAGTTGGGACCCCAAAAGTGGGTCTGACTAAAAAAAATTATTTCCAAATGACTGAATTGCAAAACTGATCCATTAACCATCTGGCATTGATTTAGAACAAAATTGACCATTGATCTATCATTAAAACTCATTTGACATCTTTCTTGCAAACTATCAATTTTGCATCAAGAGGTCCTTTGATTGGCCTTAAAAACTGACCAGAACAGCTGATCAGGCTCTAAAAATTGGCACACTGAATCTCTCTTCTGCATACTCTTAGCCTGTTGAATCTTGTCTCATGAATAATTTGGGGTTAAAAGATATTTTTAGTCAAAGTTGACCTTTCAGAATCACCTACAAATAAACAAGTTAGAAAACACCAAACTGGGTTCAGATTCGGCTTCAGAAATTGGGTAAACTGACACTTGAGAGAACGAATTTTAGGTCATTGGTTATTTGTCATTAGGAGAGTATAGATATAGGATGTGGGCTCATGATGAAGAATAGGACGCAAATGGAAATCAATCAAAGTAGGTAACTCAGAATTTGCAAACTAGAAACCATGACAGAAAGTGTTTTTTTCAAATGTAATTGACCTAGAAAAGTGTGCTGATGGATTTGTCAAGACTTAAAAATTGAAACACTTAAAGTATTTTCAGAAGAAAACATAGTGGTATAATCCATTCAATCTAAAAAATCATAGATCTGAAGTTATAACATCTCAAATAGGGGTCCCGACAAATCTGCAAATGCTGACACCAATAAAAAGATAGAAATCATGTTTGGAATTGCATTTGAAAATTGACCAAAAAGATTTTTCATAAGCTGAAACTTGCAACATAACAAGTCTCTAATGTTTATAATGCAACATAAAAGGAATTTTAGCATTTTGGTCAACTAGGTCAAAGTTATAACTCATCAAACAGGGCTTCCTAGAATTCAGAATTAATTGCAAAAGTATGGAAACAATACCTAACCACTTTGAGGGATTCAAAACCTAGTCAAACGGATTTGAAATGACTCAAAATATGAGACATAGGTTCTTGGGTATGGACACTAGATATTTCCAAAGTGGAAAATCATGAAACCTTTCTTGGTGCGGGATATTCAGATGCAAACAAGGCCTCTTGCCACTGTTTGACAGTTGGGGTAAAATAAAGATTTGGCACTAGCTCAAAATGAGACTTCACAAAATATCTCGAAATGATAATTTTTCTTCATAGAACACTTATACACACTGAATGGAGGGTGTTAGAAACATTAAACACCTTACAGGGCTCAAAGGTATAGCTGGGTATTTATGCATTTAAAAGAATTTATAGGGCTCAATTACTTCAACGATGCTCAAAATTCAAGCTACAATTTTGAGTGCCAAAAGTGGCTCTGTCTGGGGATGCATGCCCCTTGTAGCCATGGCAAGATTTTAGATCTTTAGGAGAAGCAGACCAAACACTTGACAAAAAAACTTTCTCGAATAACTTTATTGAAAGCAAACAACAACTAGCACTACTATACAAGCAATGGCCCTGGGCCACCGAACTTAGCAAAAACTTTTACCTCTATCATATACTTGATTCTCATTTATATCTCTCTGAGGTAAGCTGGAATTATCTTTCTCTATTTTACCAATTAGATTAGCATCTTGAATCACATCACTTGGCAAAATGAAACAACTTCCTTTATTCTCATAATACATACATATATCAGCATTAGCCTCTACCTCATGCTCATTATGAGAAAACAATTCAGCATGCTCATAATTACACAAACTAAACTGAGAATCAAAATCCAACAATGATTCATGCATGCTGATCAGAAACACAAAAACTTCATAATCTATATCATTCACCAAGTTTCATGTACCAAAAACTTGCAACTCACCTTGCGTCTCCAGATGTGAAGAATATGTGAAATTTGATTGTTGCCTACTCATAGTCATGTCATTCACTAAATCAGATTTATTCTTTGCTGAAACCTCTTCACATTCTTCAAATAACTAATTAGTTACCAAGCATGAAAACTCATTCTGAAAGTGATGATTTACATTATGCTGATCACAATCATTTTCTTCATCTAATTGAAAGTTGGAATACACTTTGAACTTATCTTTACAAGACTTATTAGCACATGAAGAAAATCTATAACTTAATTGAAAATATTCACTTTTTTCCTCTTCATCATATGAAACATCAAAACAATGTTTAGAAGATCAACATAAAAAGAATCTAAAATAGCATTAAATTTCCCTTCATTAACATGCTCTACATCCAACAAATTGTCATGTGCAAAGACATTTGAGGTATTGTCATCTACACCTCCAAAATCTGATAAGGGTTGTTCGGATTCCACATCTCTTTCTACATCAAACTTTGGGATAGTAACTTGACTAAATGAAGAAACATTATGATGGAAAATATGAAGATCCTTAGAGACACTTGCTTTTCAAAATCATGAGCCAACAAATTTGAGATTTCATCATAGCTCAATAAGACTGCCTCACAAATCGTCTCCCAGATGTGATTATCATCCAGATAACATGAAGAACTTAGAATAGTAAGATCATTAGTATAAGAATCTAAAAAATAAAAATTGTTACAACATTCATTCTTATCATAGCAATCGTTACCCTTACTTCTGTTACAAATTTCTTCAACTTCATATTCACTATAAAAAAAATTATTTTCACTTTCATATCCATCTTCCTTATGCTGATTTGCAATTACACGATTTATTAACATTTGAATCCTTCTCTTCACATGTGAAAGAAAAATCATCTTTATATACTAATTCATTATATTCATTGCTACCTTGGCTTTCAACACACTCATTATCATTAGAAGATATGTCATGAAATCTATAATCACCACTTTCCATCTCCTCAATGAATCTTTCAATTTGAAAAATTATTTGTAACCTTATAGGTGCTGGCCAAATGACTGAATCAAGCACTAGAACATCAAGGAAAACACTAGATAGGGAAGATTCCTTGGGTCTACAATGAAAAGGCATCTTATTGATCATTGAATTAAGCCTTAAATAACATTGTTTGGCACTGAAACCTTGAGTACTTCCTACTTCAATTCTTATAAGATTGATAATCCTTTTGTAGATAGTCTATTCAACATAGCAATGTTATTACTCATAGTTTCTAAACTCTTAGAATTTGGCAAACTAATCTCAAATCTAAGATCTAACTCCATTATAAAGAAAAATTTCTACCTCTTCTTTCTAGTGTTGAAAATCGCTGAATAGAGGCAACCATGTTTTTAACATTTGACTTCCATGAGAAGAAAACATAGAAACCAAAATACCTCAAGTTTTGATGCTAAACTTTGATCTGTTTATTTGGCATAGATGCAAGACTAAAATTCTTTACACCATTGATCAAACTTTGTAGAGCCACCCCCTCTTTGCAAGAGGAATAAAATAATCACTACTGTGATCTACTTTTACACTTCAATTCCTTATAATAGTAGATTGCAAACAAAAATTTAAAACTTATCAAGAATTTAAAAATTCCTTTCTAATATCTATCAACAGTTTTAGATCTACCCATACAATTGAAAGTTCTTCAAAATTTTGTAGTAAGAATCAAACTAGGAACATACTGGTACAAAGAGTTGAGAGTCACCACTCACACTTTGTGAGAAATAAAACATAATTTGTCACTTGACAAATTTGAACCAAACCTTCAATGTGGGAGAAACATGTAGATCATTATCATCTTGAAATGAATTTACACTTTATAAATCAATTCTTGACTCTGAACTTTCTCAACAACACTTGCAAAGAATGAACTGATTGAAGATAGACTTATAACAATCATAGAACATAATTTGCATCCAGTTTTGCAACACACTATTTTCCATGAATAAAGCCTGACTAGGAAACATAAAACATCAAAAAAGAAATGGTAAACACCTCACACAATCCTATTGCTATAGCATATCCTTCCTATTGTATTGAATCTTCTTCAAATTCTCAAGGTTTGTCTATCATACAGATTCAATACAATCCCCACCAGAGTTGCAATTTTGTTGGTGTTTCAATTATTCCCATGAGAATATGACATATCTAGGGGCAGCTAACTCCCATTCTCAACATATCACTTCAGACACAGGGCCAACTATAAGGTTTGACCCTTCTTCTACTTCATGCTCTCCTAAACCTAGGTGAGTAAACCTCATATTCAAATGATACCATACTAGTGAAAAACCATATCCCTAAATCTATTAAGCAGATTTTACCCTTATTTCTCCTAATGAATCATGAAATGACATAGATCTACAGTAGCTAAATGTAAAGCTATGAATCTCATAAGCTGAGTGAGGGTTAAACATTTAGGTCCTTTAACATGAAAGGGAAAGACCATTTGACTATTGATGTTGATTTTTAACAAATCCTCAAATATGCAGCAGTAAGACCTAGTGATCCTGTAAACTAATCAGTGCCTTAACCATTGGGAAAATATATGAATCAAAAACACATATATGGATATCTGAGACTTATTTGCATCTTCAGATATATGATCTATCCATTCACCTTGTAAATAGACATCCATGTTCAATCTAAATCTTATTCTTACATGATATCCTTCTCAATAAACTTGCAACCCTATTCATTCCATGAAGCATTTACATAACTCTTTGAGTCATAAGCAACAATAAAACAACATACAGCCTTAAGGGACTGCAACTATGACCTAAGCTCTTTGTTCAAAGATCATAAAACATTGAAAATTCATTAAGACTAGAGACACGAATCAGAATGTAACTAATGAAATTCCTCTACTCTTTGTATTATTTACTCGAAATTATACAGTCATATGCATGAAAATGAAAACATGGAAATACCTAATAGATCTAAATTATCTATATTAACATTCCTAATGCTATTCATACAAGAGAATTTTGCTGAAAAATATGTGGTATCATAGTATGGGAACACATCAAAATTGGATCCAAAACCTGGTATCTCAGCAGTGACTAGTTTTTCTCCAAAGACTAGAACCAACCGGTTTCTCAGTGAGAAAAAATGGAACCCTTACAATGGATCAGAGAAAGAAAGATATAGACAAGAAAGAATTCCCAGATCTATTCTGTGCTTGACATCTGTCCACTTGAAATTTAATCTCTTGCAGTTGAAATAACCTCTTTCATCTTTCTACCCCTTTACTACTAATCATATCCTTTATGTCTTTGCTTTTCCACATGCAAAATATCTCTACAAAAGACAAATATCTGCTAATTGAACTTGAATATGTGCCAATTGAATTTTTTTTAGCCAAAACACCAAAAATATTAAAAATTGTCAAACAAAAAGTTCATTGAATGTGTTTTAGGTTTTTTTCCACTGAATTCTGCAACTAATGAGTCAAAACGCCCAATAAAACATGTCATTCAATATCTGAGAGAAAAGTTTCTATAACATGAACCAATGGCATTCTATGCAAAAACCAACTTTAGAATTAAAAAATTTAGTTTCTAATGATTCTGGTGATATATAACAATGCATATTTCACCTTCCAGAAATGCCCTGAATCTCAGTTTGAAAAATCTCCTTTGGTGTAGAAAGCTTAACTAAATCTATAACATTTTTTAAAATTTGAAAAAAATTAAAATATTCTAAAGTTAAAACTTTAGAAAAATGACCTTTTGAATTTAAAATGGTTGCATGCATCATCTTTTTTAAAAGAAAAAGATTAAAAGTTATTTTATTTTTTACTTAATCCTTTGCCCTCTTCCTCAATGGGCCCACTGGTCACCACCTAGGCTACCACATGGTGGCCCCTGATTGTTTGGCATAAGTCATATACTCTCCAGCCTAGACCCACCGAACACATCACTCAACATGTGGTGCCCTCTCATTCATTTAGCACCTGCCACCCTATCCACCTCATCATCCCAGTCTACACCTGCATGTCATTGCCACATCATCACCTAACCCAGGCCCACTACCACTTGTCAAATTTCTGCATGCCTACATTTTCTAACTTCCTTACATCTCTATTTTGTGGGCATCTACCCACCATTAGGTCATGACATGTGTCATGATCTGGCACATCATCTCAAACTGCTCATTGATCTCCATGTAAGCATCGACTGGGACCCATCACCACATGTCATTTGTCCACTTTCTTTCATCTTTTATCCTCCTTGCATCTTCAATTTGTGAGCATGCACCAGCCCTTTGTTCATGCCATGTGGCACCATCTTGATGTAACTCGTGACATCAGCTTGGGTGCATTTTCGTCTAAAATTGTGACATCATCCCTGCCAACTAGCATCTACCCAATGTAGTGGGCCCACCTCATAACATGCATCCTTTTAAAAGAACTGTCTTGTTAGACGTAATGGGATGTGTGTATGTTTCCATTTAAATAGTTAAGAAAACATATCCACAATGAATGTGGGATAAAATGAATTGACTATTGTTTTCCCTGCTCCTAACCTTCTTCCATGGTTATCTCTTTCTACTGCTCTTCCCTACATGGGTAGATTCCTTTTCTTTGGATGTGGTAGCTTATTTCAAACTTGGAATGTTCTTTTAATTGCAATACAAATCTCTTTTATTAGTGTGGAGTGAGGCTTTTCTCTGCCATGGTGTCCTCTTTGACTTCTGCAAAAACTGGCAGCCTCCAATATGTACACAATGTTTCCCCCCCCTTTTTTTTTAAAATGTGATCTTTAGAAAAAATGTTGATGACCCTTGTAATTTCTCTATTTTGAAGAGATGTATGTGAGAAATAGATGCCTTTTTACAATGCATAGCTCATTTGTTTTGTTTAAACGCCTCTCCCTTTTGGCACTAAAAAAATGTCCTTTCTATGTGTAGGACTGCCTTGATCTTAGCTATGTTTGTGCTTTGTGAAGACCCCTACTTCTGCCAACATGAGTATCTACTCTTCATAATTATGTGGGAGTGATGGTGAGTTTCCAATACACTGAATGTTGTGGTGGGATGTGGCCCTTTTTTTTATGATGGCATCTCCCCTGCCACTCAACTTCACACGCCTCTTCTGACTGTTGCCTCTGCTATGGCATCTCCTAGTTTCCCTTCAATGTGGGCTACCTGTGAGTTTGCTTTAGGGACTCCCCTCTTTAGTTTAGAGAACTTGGCAAATCAAAAATTACAAAATTACAAAAATTTCAAATTGTCAAATCATAAACAAAGGATGAATCATGCCCTCAAATTGGCTAATCAAGCACTTTCCTATAGACCACTGCCATGAATTTATGCTCTCTATTTAAAAGAAAAATTTCTCTTATTCCAACTCATGCTAACCCTTAAGAATATAAATGAAGAGTTTAAATCAGCTCAGGAATTTATGGTTTATATCAGATTCTACCATCCTGGCAGCATAATTTGCTTTGTGAATTATATGTGCATAATTTTGTTATCCCTTCAAAAACCTAATGGAACCCTTTACTCTATATAGGGGATATAAAGTTAAGAGCTTTGATGTCTTGGATGTCTAATGAAGAAAACTATGGTAGGTAGTTGAATAATTATAGAGACGAGGAAAAGACTGAACCACTACCATTAAGAGCTAAAAGTAGCAAACTAGAAGAAGTTCTTAGGGACTAATTCAGGCTAACTTATAGGGATGAGAATAAGGGAGTAAGGGATAGAATCTTCACTGCCAGAGCCAAGGCTTATGCTGATTATGAGAACTTGCCCTAATTTTCTATCCAAAGAGCTATGGCTGGTGCTAGAAGTAGATATGCCATATTACTTGAGTCACTTAAAAGGTCAAAGCCACATAGTCCATCAACCTGGAAGCTGCCCTTCACTGAGCTCCAAAGTATCTAGAGCTAGGAAAATAGGCTAGACCTGAATTATGGTGCCCACTCACTATGCAACCTCCAATGGTCATGTGGCCTTTATATGACATTAATGCTAACAAAATTGACAAGTTGAAGGAGGACAATAGAAGGGAGGTTTGGGAAAGAACACAAGGATTCTATTACACCTTCAAGAGTAGCAAGAAAGGAAGGGTAGAAGTGGGGAAATTTAGGTCACTGACTAGAAAATCCCATGCTTGAGGACAACCATCAATTTACCAGGGGGAAGATGATGAGGCTAATTATTGCCTCTATTTCATGATAGTTAATACTCTATTTCATTTTCATCAACACATTTGAGGATCTATGTTTACACAAACCAATGATTAACCTATGGGTAGATAGTATGTCATCTTTTTCCAATATCATATATATGATGCAATATTTCATATAACTATCAAAATGTGTGTTCTTATATTTGAATTTAATTTGAAAATTCTTATTTGCAATTATCTTTGCATTATAACTAACCTGTTAGCAATGAAGCTAAAAGATGATTAGAAGAATTCAAAGATTAGCATGAAGACATCCAATAGAATTTAAGGAGAAAAGAATGTTGAGGTGTAGCCATAGTGGAGGAAAGTCATAATATTTCTAAAGGACATGCCAATGAGTATGGAGGAGCTATGAATACTTACTACATTCTCTAAATTTATTCTTATGACAAGCGAATGTTTAGACTTTATTATTCCTACCTTAAGCTATTATCTCTTCTTCTCACCTAGAGTTATTATTTTCCTTCTTTCTCTCTTGTGGATTTATAGCTAGGTTGGTTAATTTTCTATTTCAAAATAACCCTTTGGTTCAAACTCAAACTTACAAGGTAATGTGAATTACATGCACACTAGATATGACTACATCGTCAACTATTTCAATGAGTTAGATTCATGCATATCCACATTCAACTTAAAGGCTGAAGACCCTTGTTGCACTATCACTACATGTCATACCAAGATCACCCTACCTAGAGCTCAATCTAGACATACTACCTCTACTAGAGCTACACCCCCTAGTTGACCCATTTCTCCTACTTCATCTGATTGTAGCCTTGTTGAACAGCTTGAAAATATCTCTATGCAAATATCCATCATGGACCTACTACATGCATCTCCCCAACATCAAAAGATCTTGGATCAACCACTTAAAGAGTTAGTAGTCCTAGATAATATTGAGGTTTCCTAGTTCCAAGCCATGGTGGGGAACCTATTTGCATCACAACATATCACCTTTTACCCTTAGGATATTCCTAAAGAAAGACCCAACCATAATGATCCTCTTCACCTTGAAGTCTTTGTCCACAATGTTAAGGTTAGACATGTCTTGATAGATGGAGGAGCATGGCTAAATATCTATATACTTAAAGTAGTCAATGGTTTGGGTTATTCTGAAGACAATGTGGATCCCTCTTGAAGAATCACAATAAAATCCTATGATGATGGTGAACACTACTCTATAGGGTTATCATCTTACCTATTAGTGCTGGTCTAGCTATTAGGAATACTTTATTCTAGATTCTAGATATAGAAATGAACTATAACATGATACTAGGCCACTCATGGATCCATGCTATGAAAGCAGTGCCCTCTACATATCACCAATGCTTAAAATTTTCCTATAACAATGTAGAGGTCACCATCCCTGGGGATCCAAATCAATTCCAATTCTATGCCAATATTAGAGGAACCACTACATACTAGGTCCCAACAAACCATACAAAAACTCCATTTGAGTCCTCCAAGTATGTTGATCCTTCCATGCTTACACCTGCATTCAAAGGAAAGCTCAAAATTGAAGACCAAGGTTGCAATGAGTACTCCATGTCACATGCCTTTTACATTGGGAAACTTCCTTTATCACCCAAGTCATATGGTAAACCTTAGATTATATAGAACAAGTATAAGTTCACATTTCAGAGGAAACCTTCTATGGATTTCACTAGTGGAGGTGGACTACATGAAGAACATGTCTATGAACATACCTCTCCATGGATTGAAAAGGCTAAGGTAGAGCAAGAACCTACTCCTATATCCCCCAACAAATATAGACCTAGATTCACCATCATGTAGAAAAAGGGATATGATGGATGTAGTGTCCTAGGACCTCAAAAGCAAGGCATTATTCAGCCCTCACTGCATCAAGATGACCTCGTAGCTTGGGACTTGGATTCAAACCATTTGTTTTGGGTCTTCCTAATATTGAGTCATCCTCATCTAAGGATGTGAATTCTTTTAATGATAACAAGGCATCTAAGAATGCCCAACTTGAACCCACCCAATCCATATCAAACATTGATGATCCTAATACCTCACTTGATCTTGATCATATATTTGTTAATCCTAATAGCCTACCTATGGAAGACAAACATATAAATCCACCTATCAATCAAACCAATTCTTCCCCTTGGATCAAAACATTCTGGGATCCAAGCGCTCCTACTTCTGAACATGATCCCAATGATACCACTAAATATAATATCCACATATATGCCTTTGACCAAAGCTTATTCAACACCAATGATGGCATTTCCCTAGTTTTCCTTGAACTTAATGATTGGGACCAATAGGACCACCAACATTTAATCAATTTGAAAATGATGACACCATTGTAGAATTCTTTGTGCTCCATAAAGATTTACCACAAGGTAATCACAAGTCAAGATTTTCCATTGATCTAAACATCATGGCATATTCTAGGGAGTTAGCTCCATCTTCCAGTTGCAAAATTGAGAAAATAGAAAAAAAAGACAAAATTAGGTCTCTTGGTGAAAATTGAAAGGCACCATTACACCATGAAAAAGTAAAAATAAAGGACATATCCGAGGGTGAAAACATCTTTGAGGCACCCAAGGATGGAAGATTGGACACACCCCCATTGAAGGAAAAATTATCATTATTTGTGGAAATGATAGAAGAGATAAATCTGGGAATCCCCAACAACCCCAAGGTCATACATTTTCTAGCCTCATTATCACTAGAGAAAAAAGATGATTTTTATAGATTCTTTCTAGAGAGGTAGATCAACTTTTCCTAATCTTATGTAGACATGTTGGGATTGGACCTTGAACTAGTCCTTCATCACTTACCACTAAAACTAGGAGTGGAACCAATAAAGAAAAAGTTGAGAAAGATGCATCCTCAAGTTTCCCTCCTTGTTAAAGCTGAATTGAAGAAATTATTGGATGCTAGCTTAATAAGACCCATTGATTATGCAGAGTGGATATCTAATATTGTACCAATAAGAAAACACTCTAGGGGCATTCCGATATGTACTAACTTCCATGATCTTAACAAGGCATGTCCCAAGGATGATTTTTCTTTACCAAATATAGATATCATTATAGACATGACAATTAGATATGAGATATTATCACTAATGGATGGCTTTTTTGGCTACAATTAGATAATAATAGCTCCTAAAGATCAACAAAAAACAAGTTTTACATGCCCTAAGGGAACATATTGCTAGAATGTTATGCCATTTGGTGTTAAAATTTGTGGGGCAACAGATCAAACAACAATGACTACCATCTTCCATGATTTCATGCACATCCTAATGGAAGACTATGTCAATGACTTACTTTGCAAATCCTATAAAAGAAAGGATCATTTGGGCATCCTATATTAGATATTCAATAGAATTGAAAGCCATAAGCTCCATCTAAATCAAAAGAAGTGTGTATTTAGGGTTGTTTCTAGAAAGCTCCTAGAATACATTATTTCTTAATGAGGCATTGAAGCGGATGTTGAGAAAGTAAAAGAAATACTTGACATGCCTCCTCCAAAAATCTAAAAACATTAAGAGGACTACAAGGAAGATTATAGTCTATCCATAGATTCATTGCACAACTAGTAGATAAGTGTCACTCCTTTCAACACCTATTACATAAAGGATTATCCTTTTAATGGAATAGCCAATGTGAGGAATCTTTCCAATAGCTCAAAGATTATCTTCTACATCCACCAATTTTAACGGCTCCCATTCTAGGGAAACCATTCATTCTATACATATCTACTACATATACAACATTAGGAGCTCTCTTAGCATAAAATGATAAACAAGGAAGAGAGCAAGCCATATACTAAGTTAGTAGAACACTTTCAGGGTATGAATGAAATTACTTTCTCATTAAACGAGCTTGTATTGCTATTGTCTTTGTAGCCCAAAAGCTGGGACATTACATGCTCCATCAAAAACCACTACTCATCTCTAACATTGACCTACTGAAGTATCTCCTGAGCAAGGCCACTATCATAGGATGCTTAGCCAAATGGGTCATGATCCTTAGTGAAGTTTACATAGAATATGTAGATAGAAAGGAAATCAAAGGTAAACTAATAGCAAATCAGTTAGTAGAAGCACCTATGACAAATGATCATCCCATATTGATATACTTTCCAAATGAAGCCATATTTAACATGGATATAGCTAATCAATGGAAGCTTTACTTTGATGGATCACATGCAAGAAATGGTTCAAGAGATGGCATTATGTTTATCACTCCACAAGGAGACATAATCCCCAAGTCATATAGGATAGCATTTCATTACACAAACAACATAGTGGAGTACAAGGCAATGATCACAAGACTTAAGACAGCTATCCAATGGAACATTCAACATTTGCAAGTTTTTGGTGATTCCTAGCTGTTCATCCACCAAGTCAATGATGACTATGAAACCAAAGATGATGGGTTAATACCTTACAAGAAAATGGAAGACTTCCTTAAGTATAGATTTTTCACCATCTCTTTTCATCAACTACCAAGAATACACAACAAGTAAGATGCTGCTATGGCTACCATCACTTCTATGATTGATATGCCTCAAAATGTGGAACATTGTGAATTCCTTGTGGAGCAACTTTTGATTCCAACATTTGAGCTCCCTCAATATAAGTTTGTGTGTGAACTTGTTGGTCCTAATTCTCCCTAGTATCAAAACATTTACGATTACCTACATGCCCAAATTGTACCACCAAACTTATCCAAAAATGAATGTCAAGCCTTTATCTGTCAAGCTTCTAGATATGTCATCTTTGGTGACACCCTTTACAAAAGATCCTTTGACCAAACCCTTCTCAGATGCCTTGACTCACAAGAAGCTGAAAATTCCTTACATGATGTTCATGAAGGTATATTTGGAGGTCATTTCAATGGTCAAAGTCTAGCCAAGAAACTTATCAGAGCTAGATATTATTGGCCAACCATGGAACAAGATACCCATGATTTTTCCAAAACATGTCATAAGTGATAGATACATAGCAATCTAATCCATGCACCAGCATAAGAATTGTAGCTTGTCATATCTCCATGGCCCTTTTCATAATGGCCATTTGATCTTATTGGAGCTATTTCTCCTCCTTTCTCTGATAATCATAAGTTCATCATCATAGCAAAAAAATATTTTACCTAGTGGGTTGAAGCTGTCCCTTTGACTTTCACCACTAGAAAGTAGATTTAAAGGTTTATTTTGAACTACATCATATGTTGGTATGGAGTCTCCTTGGCTATTATTACTAACCATGGTAGCTCATTTCAAAAAATAGATGTGGACAAGCTTTGAGAGAAGTATAACATATACCATGGATATTCTAGTATTTACCATCCATAGGGAAATGGCCAAGTAGAGGCATCTAATAAGACCATTGCTAAGATTCTCCAAAATACTATCAATGATTTTGGTCAAGACTGGCATCTAAAACTAAATCTAGCTCTTTGGGCCTACCAAAAAAGTGTGCATGCTCCCACTAGTGCAACACCATATGCTCTTATTTATGGTACTAAGGTCATACTACCCATTGAAGTTGAAATTCCATCATTGAGAGTGTCCCTACAAGATGTTGTTGATGATTAAAACTACCAAATATTTAGACTCCATAAACTATAAATTCTTGATGAATGGAGATAAGCTACCTTGACACATCTACAAGCTTACCAAAACCAACTCAAATGAATCTATAACAAGAAAGTCTGAGGTGGTCATTTTGAGATTGGTGATATGGTCCTAAAGATGAATTACAAGACTTAGTAGCATAGAGAAAAACAAGGCAAATTTGAACCAAATTGGGAAGGACCTTATGTAGTTACTACATCATTTGGGTCTAATGTATTATCAACTTGGGACTCGAGAGGGTGAACCACTACCCATGTCCATCAACAACATGCATCTTTGCAAGTATTACACTTGATTCTGTCTATAAGTCCAAAAAATTATTTTAAAAATAGAAAAAAGTCTTGAAAAAAATTGCAAAAAGTCATGAAAAAGGAAAAGAAAAAAGTGAAAAAAGTCATGAAAAAATGGATGCCTTGATGAAAACCTAGCAAATAGGCATCTTGGCACAAAAATTTGAGTCAAGAAATTTTTTTTTTTAAAAAGTGAAAACCTGGCAAACATGCATCATGTGTAATTAGTTGTTGCTCCTCCATATCTCGAGATTCCATCTGATTTTTCCCCCTTTGTCATTCCTTGATCATATCCTTCATATTGTAAGCCATCCCCAATGCTTGATCATGGCCCATGAACTAGTTAATTTCCATTGTTATCTTACCTCAAGCATCACCAATCTATACATACTCTATCTTTGGCCTTTATACATAGTCTGCATCTAGTGGCATATTACATATAGGGTGCATGAGTTTGAACTTGAACTGGGGCTATATCCCTAAGCATTTTTTATCCATTGGACTCATTGCATAACAAATTGGAGCTAACACTTGTATATGCTTTTACGATCCTAAAAAATTCCTAAAAATTCAAATATGATCCTAAAAAGACCTAAAAATTCAAATATGATCTTGAAATAATCCTAAAAATTCAAATATGATCTTGGAGAAATTCCAAAAATCATAAAATATCCTCACCAAATTCACTAAAAATCATAAAATTTCCTAAAAAAATTACTAAAAAATCGTAAAATGTCTTGAAAAAATCATTGAAAATCATAAAGCATCCTAAAATAAACCCTAAAAATTGTAAAATGTCCTAAATAATTAGTAACATAAAAACATCAAATATCCTCAAAAACCCTAAAAATCACAAAATCCATGAGAATTTTGTAATAAACCCTATACATAATCATTCCTTTTACATAAACACTTGCACTTTCATAGACTAAAACTCAAAGCACTGCACTTCCATGAAAACCACACTATCTAAGCAATGTGAACCAACAATCAATCTAACATGTCACTATGAACCTATGAACTAAATCATCAATCACAAGCATCACATGATCAACCTATCAAACACTATCTAAAGACTTAAAACACTGAAAAGCAAGTAACAATGGACAAGAATAGCTATTGGCTCATGTTGTTTAGTGAGTGATTTAATTTTTCTTTTTTTTTTCTTTGATCATGTTCCTATGCTACTTAATGATATAAATTGATCTATGAGAGTAGTTGGGATGGTTCATGGTCATTTTCTTATTTTTTGTCTATTACAATGTACCTTTATGAGTCTAGGGAATGTATATATGCCTTATGAAGGACAAGGTCATTTTTTGACTATATTGTGCTTGTTTACACAAAAGGTTTGTATTTGTGCTCTGACCCTTTATATCACAATGTGTTGCATTCCATTTTCCATCTCAAAATAGACCTACATTTGACATGTAGTGTACTCTACAAAAGCAAAAGCCTTCCCATCATACTAAAAATTCCTCATCTCATCTCCTCTATCTTCTATGTCTTCTTCATTCACTGCCTTGGTCTCATATTCTAATACATCAAAAGCATTGTTGCCCTGCATTCCTACATATTTCAAAAAATCAAAATGATCCAAAGAAATACATCTTTTCATAAACATGGAATTAATATTATTTTCACGTTTCATTTGTATTCATTTCATATCATTTTACATTTCATTTGATTCATTTCATAACATTCTACATTTCGTACCATTTACATTTCATTAGGCATTCATTCATGAGAAAAACATGTGGCAAAAATCAAGATGTCATTTTCTAAGCATAACAAGTGATAAATCAATACATTATGTCATCATAAAAAAGTCCACAAAAAAATGCATAAATGCATCCTTATAAAACATATAAATCATATGCATAAACCATCTCATATAGTCATTATAACATAGTTGCATCTCATAAATGTCTAAAAAGGTATCAGATTATGTGATCATGATTTACATCAATACTAACTACCCATAGGTGTGAACCATGAAAGAGCATAATAGAAAACCAAAAAAGAAAAATAGAGAAGCCCCTCTATACATGAGCATGTCAATGTCACCCTATGTTGTCCTGCTTCACGGCCTCTATCTAGCCTTGAGGATGATCCCTCTTCTATCTGTAGTGGCCTCATTGGCCCCATCACCTTTGCACTACTTTATGTCCTCTATGTCTAATTTGAGTGAGATCTCAATGTATAGAAGCTCTCTACTCTCTTCCTTCATGCCACCACCCTCTCATATTGATCCCTTTAGTACTGTGTCTCCATATGAACCCTAGTCATCATTGTTGCCATCTCTCAAAAATTTACATCTCTAATGTTGCTAATGAACTCTTGGGATTCTTGCACTACCCTCTCTACCCTACATACTACAACATCCCTCTCAACCATAGCTTGATCTCTCTCTACTATCACTATATCCCTCTCTCCATCACTACATCCCTCTCTGCTACAACTTGGTCTGACTGACTCTAGAGACTTCTGATCACCTCCATTAGCTCTAACTAGCTAGGCCCTACCTATACCAGTACTAATTTCCTCCTAGTGTAATCCACTAGATCCCTCTCCACATCCATCATAGCTATACCCACACCTATGTCATCCTCATCACCTCCCTCACCACCATCATCCCCAACCTCCCAATAGTCATCCCTATCCTCTCCCCTATCACCACCTCCAACACCATCCCCACCCCCACTATCTCTACCCTCCTTATCATCATCTCCCTCATCCTCTCCCTCATCATCCTTATCATCATCTCCCTCATCCTCTCCCTCAGCATCCTCATCTACCCCCTCCTCCTCATGCTCTCCCCCATCCTCCTTCTCCTCACCATCCTCCTCATCCTGCTCTTCTTGAGACCTTTTTGGTGGTACTAGTACTACCATATGTGTCAAGGGCCTCAGAAAATGTTGTGCAAACCATCTATCGTATCCTGCTATTGTGCCTACATCCACTAAATTTGTTGATTCTCCCCATATCCTTGGCTATAATTCCTCTAGATATAAATAGGCCACTTAGGTCCTGATAGGTGCTCCCCACTCTTAGGCCTTTGCTCTTGACTAGGTAAATAATGCTAGACTGGTCAATACATCCTATATCTCAAAAATCTATTTGCATACCCACTCTAACAGGTACATGTCTATCACCAAGTGCCCAATCACTATGCACCCTATGAGACAATGCTCCTACTTACAATATGGTAGGTGAATATCATCATCATCCCATCTAAGGTAATCCCTATAAGGTCTCTAGATGAACTATGTCATAATGTCTAGTTGATGTTGGAAGTACCTCATATATCCTAGCAATCCTTGTGCTAGTACCCCTCTATAACTATATGCATATGGCATATCCTCTACTAGCTCCCTCTCAACAAGTGGCTAGCATACTATAATGTGCTCATAATCCTAGATCTATAACAATGTACCCTCAGTACTAAATGTCAACCCACCTATGTATGTAACATTGCATCGATAGTAACATTGCATCCCTAACATGCATGGGTGCTAGGAAAACATAGTCCCCTCCATCACCATCCACTCTAACATCTAGCCCCATCCAACAAGAAATCCATGTCCTTTCCTATCTAGTATCAATATCCCATTGATCACCAAATAGATCACTGTTACCATCTACTCATGGTGTGCCACTAATAGGTCCCATCCAATCTTATAATTGCAGATGCTTAGCTCTGCATCTCCACATCCAAATGATTGGTGTAATGTTTCTTGTCTAGTCATCACATCATACATTTCTAACTCCCCATGAATTGATATCCTTAGGATATGCCATACATCCTCTAGGGTCACTATAGCCTCTCTTGTTAGTAGGTGGAAGTGCCATCTCTTAGATAATGTTATCAATAGGGCTCTATTACACCTCACCTCTAGCATAAATGTAATATGATATAACCCTAGACCAGCCAAGATCCTCTACTCACTAGTTGTCATCTGGTGGCATAACATTAGACTCTGTAGCCTTTGTCCCATTGTCCATAATAGGGGCAGCTCCTCCTACATAACCAGATAGCCTATGTCAACCTTCTATGGTTTTGTATCCAGATTACCCTACTTTTGACTCAAATTTGACCTAGTCTGACTCTATTTTGACTAAGTTTGACTTATTCTAAGCATGTTTGACTAAGTTGAATTATGTTTTGAACTCTTTCTATGGTTTTGAACATGTTTACCAACTTTTTGATCATTTTGAACTAATTTACATCATTTTGACCCTATCCCTATTCATCTATTAGACTTTTTCCTCCATTAGAGATAAGTTTGACACTTTATGACCATGTTGACCTAAGTTAACCTAATTTTTTCAACTTTTCCCATGTTTTTGAACATGTGGTCCAATTTCTAGGTTATTTTGAGTCTATTTGAACCCTTTCAGGCCCTTTGCATTGTTCTCTATTAGTATTTACCTAAGTTTGACCAATATATTCCCTATGTTTGACCAATTTTGACCACATTTGACTACATATTAACACTTTTTTGACATCCCCTAGGGTTATGCTAGTCCACCCCAAGTTTTAGGTCAATCCAAGCCCATCCAAACCCCATTTAGAGTCCTATACCATCCTAAGGTGTAGTTGGGGGCCCCAACTGTGCCCACAGTGCACTTGGTCATACCAAGTGTGCTCAGTTCACACTTGGGCATACCAAGCATGCCTGCTATGTAGTTGGCTGCATTCTAGATGTAGTTGGGATGTTTGGATGCCCTAACCTGGCCCTAAGAACCCTATTTGACCTCGACTAACCCCTAAGTGCTTAGAAAAGCATAGAAAAACATGAAAGAGCATAAAAAAACATAAAAAGAGCAAAAATGGCCTTGATTTACTCACCAAAGGTCCTATGTTTTCCTACTATTAGAAGGTACACACTCATTCACCATGATGTTGATCCTTTGGTAAAAAGTCCATTTTCCTTGCTCCAGAGCTCTTTTCTCCTAAAAGTGAAGGTGAAAATGACTTTCAAAACCCTCTTCAAGCCTTTTTATAGTTTTTTACTGCCTATATGGATGTGCAAGAGGTCACAATGTCATCTTGCACTCCAAAGCTCATAACTTTCATGTTCTAGCTCTGATTTTTGATCCACTAGTTACTATGCTTTTGTTTTCTCATTGTTAAAGAAATCGACCTATCATATGCCTATGTTGGTCAATTTCTTGAGGGGGCATAAATATATAACACCATTACTAGGGCATGCTATTATGTCTTTTTCATCAGTTATTCTTTGACACAATGCACTAAATCACATTGTGTAGACACCCAAAAATCCTTTAGAAAATAAAGTATTTTTATTTTCTGAAAAAAGTCTTGATGACATCATCATTTATTAATTATTTATTTATTTAATTAATTTATTTATTTTATGCCATTAAATCCCTTTATCTTAATTAAAAATATTTAATTAAGGAATCCCTCCCAAAAATGTTTAAATCTTATTTAAACATTATTTCCTTATTTATTAATTATTTAATTAATAAATTGACCAAAAATCCCAAAAATAAATAATTAATTTATTTTTTTCCCAAAACTTGGCCAATCTTCTTGAGACCAATAACCTCTTCCAAAATCTTCTAATCCTTCTTTAATTTCGATTAAAGGCTAATCCTATCATTTCCTACCCCTAATCCCAACTCAAAATATTTAATCAAGATTAAATATTAATCCTCATGTTTATTAAAAATATTTTAATAAATATATCCTCAACCCAAACCCTTGAAATAAATAAAACTTTATTTATTTCATAAAATCTTATCCTAGGAAGTTCTAGACTCTTCTAGAAAGTCTTCATCCTCATCCAAAACCTAGACTCTTCTAGAAGATGTCTTTAACCCTAATCCTAATCCCCTCCTAACCTTGTCACATTCCCTAAACATGGGTTAAGACTTGCTAACTCAAGCCAAAGTTAACAAATATCTCCTCCTTCACCCACCCTCATTAATTGTAATCCACTTGCCATCCACTTGCCTAGTCCTAAGCCAATCTCTAACCCTTCCTCTAATCATGTTTACAACCCTAAGCAAGCTTAAAAACCCGCTAAACCCTCAAATTCGAATTTCATGGTATCTGTCAAAAATATCTTCAACCACAAAACTTTATAAAGTCCACAAAGTCATAAATTTTCTTACAAAGCACTTATGAAGGGTCTTTATGAAGATTTTATCCCTTGAGCCTCCTTTGTTGATTCGTCCTTCCCCTTTTCTCCATCCTCTCACCATGTGACATGTGTCAATCCTGGATTGGTTGTAAGGAAGCACAATCCATGTGCTCTCCTCTCATGCAATCTAAGCCCTCCATGAGCTTTTTCCCATCCTTGCATCTTAGCCCTCAATCCCTCAAGCCTCTTGCCTATAAATTGGATCCTTCCCCTTTGCAAAATAACACAATCCATGAAGTAAAGTCATAATGCCATTTTGAGAAGCTATTTTACATCAAAACCATACACTCACACCCAAATTCCAACTCCATTTGAATCCCTTTTTGAAGCATAATCTTGAGCATACATCCTATCTATTTAGACAAAGCTACTCAACAAGAGAGCTTCTCATTGAGAGAGCTCATTAATGGCTCATATTCTCAATTGAGAGTTCATCTTAGTCTATCTTGAAGTTTATGAATTTTGTTTAGTTTGTAGAAGCTTTATTTAAATTTGGTTTCTATTAGCATACTAACATTGCTCATATACATTTTGGCACGCCCGATGGGACCCCACATGGGTCATCTTCATTAGCTTTTTTAGTCAAGTTTTGTATGTCATTTGCTGATTTTGGCTAATTTTTCTTGTTTTTGTGATTGGTAGGATTGTATAAATTGGTTTTGTAGGTCCACATGAGCATGAAGAAGACAAAGGAACTCATAGTCTATCTCATAGTATTTGTAGATTTTTCAAGCTTATAGGTGGACAAAGCACTTGGAATTCTTCTTCCTCTTCTTGTCTATATTCTTCTTATTCCATCTACTTCTTCTTCTTCTTGTGGGAGATCTTGGCCATTTTTTTTTTAAGGAAGAAAAATAATACACACTTCTTTTTAGTGCTTAAAATGAACCCCCAAATCATACTTAAATCCATTAAAAAATTAAAAATTTGCAAAAAAGAAAAAAAATTTTAACAAGTGAAACTAAACCAATGTAATCATTTGCATCCTTGCAACATCAAGGTTTTAGATGCATTCATGCAAAGTTAGGAACACTTCATTTTTGGGAATTTAAAAAGAACTTCAAGTTTCCATTTCAAAAGGTTCAAAATCAACACTAAGTGCACACTAAAATCTAAATCAAACTCAAAGCATCAATCAAGGATAAAATGAACCTCATTTGCAAATATGTTAAAGTTATTTTAAAAATCTCATGAAAACTAAAAGTCCTAAATGGTTACCAAAATTTTCCTAAAAAGATTTGTTATTTGTTCCAAACAAATGTCTTGTTGCAAAATCTTGAATGTTTCTTAGGTTTTTCATGCATCAAAACAATCTAGGAATATCATTTTTGGGCTTAAAACATGCAAACTAAAACACAAAATCTTGAATGAAAAGCAAAGTCCAAAGAGTCATTTTCACTTTTGAGTCCAAAAAAAATCTTGAATGATCTAAGGTTAAAACAAAGCACTTCAAAGTTCTTAAAACAACACACAAAATCTCAATCTTGAATGCTCAAAGGAAAAAACTTGAATGTTTAGTCACTTGTCTTTGAATGCATGTTGCTAAAATCACTCTTGAGTGCCATGGATTAAAATCAAAGTTTTTTTTCTTTATGAATGCATGATTAAAACAACAAATCCAATCTTGAATGCCATAGATCAAATAATCATCTTTTGGAGCATAAAAAGAATCTACATTTTTGTAATCTTTTAAGTTATAAAAACAAATAAAAATGCTTTGAGTGAGTTTTGTCGTTGGAATCACCCTCTTTAATCACCCATCAATTTAACCATTAGTTGCAATCTTAGTGCCATCTATGGGGATGGGTCCACCTAAGAGGGTGTTAAGTGCTCCATGCAAATCAAACTCCACTCACTTGGGTTTTTAGTGGTTTTTCTATGTTAGAAAATTCCTTGAATGCACATTAATCTCGCTCACACTTCATTTGGGCATTAAAATTTGACAAATCTTGATGTGGATGGCCTCTGGGCGCGTGAGTTTTCTTTTTTTGACCCTAACTCTTCTTATTGTTTGCATTCTTCACTCGATTTTGCTTTGTTGGCCCATTTCAAAGTTGGAATTGAACATTGTCTCTTAAACATGAGTGCTTGCAAAGTCTAGATCAGCACACATAAGAGTCAGTTGGTAAAAGAAAAAGTGTGTTTTTTAGCCGAAGGTCATCCAAGTCTTCTCTCCCCTTGTTGTCTTTCAAGGCCATCTTGGGTGCATAAGATTAGGATCCAAAATCTTGTCTTAGCTTTTTAGGAGGCCTGCTTGGGGATTTCATCACCCCTTGGGATGACCTCAACTCTAGCGTTTCGACGGAGTATAAAGATCAGGAGGTGAATCCAAAGACACCTCTCTTGGGATCAAAATTTTGTCACTCAGGCTAAGCCTCAAGGAACTTTATACCCTTGAGAAGTGAAAGAGGAGAAGTGGGTTACTGCTCCTCTCGGCTGTATGACATCTTTTTGGTTTCATCTACGGATTTGGGCCTCATGTACCTTGCATATATCGAGGACTCCCTAGCTAAACCAAATTTCATCCTTGTAGAAAGCTTCCTAGGATGTTGGTGTGTTTGACGTGCTTGCTGAAATTTTTTTTCTGCTTGTTTGTTCATACCTTTTGAATAAATGTTTGCCAATTTTGTTCGAAATCTTTAGAAAAGTAGAAATCTCCCAACTCAAGGCATACTTAGCATAGTCACTGCCTTATCAGAAAATTATCTAAGCTCCCCCGTTGCAACCGAATCTATCTAGTTCTTTGCCATAGAACAATCCTAAATCCAAAGTCCATCCAAATCATCACCCTAGCCAGCTAGCAACCCAATCCAAAATCACCCAAGCCTTTAAAGAGTTTTTGTCACTTTGACCAAAATTTGCTATCCAATCAATCTATCCTACCAATCAACCAATCTCACCAAGGTTATCCCTCTGACAGAGCATTGTCTAGGGTAATCTAGCTTTGTCACTTGCATCCCTCATCACCTTGAGCTAAAGGTTGGGATCCACAAGTGGTCAATATCATGTCATGCCATAGGATCACTAGTCTATCCTTAAGTTGACACAGCCACCACCAAATCTAGCACATAGGAAAGAAAAGCTCTCACCTTTTGACAACATGCCCTTGAAGTCTTCCATCCACAGGAAAGCCAAAAATCTCCAGCCAATCCTCTTTAGGTCTGTCATACAGCTTTGACTCTCCCTAGGAAATCTTTCATCAGCCAATCCAAAATCTGTGCTTAATCCAAATCCAACCATGAGCTTCTATGTTCATCCATATGCAAGACCCCATCCCCATCAAACTCATCATCAAAGCATGAAGTACCAATCCTATCATGATGTGTTTGGTCACATTGTCCTTGCTCCCGCCACCTCCTATTCCAATGATGATGAAAATCTTGTTGACTATGACGGGTATATTGAAAGCCTTAGAAACATTCCCCCAAGCATCCCCCAAAATCCAAGAGTTATTCCAAACTATCTAGTCATGCCATCCGATATTCTAGCTTCCCCTCCATCACCCCATCAACCAAGCTTCCAATCTTCCACCCCCATCACACTAGCTATTCCTGTCAATCCACCTCCACCTTCAACACACGAGTCTCCGAGGAATCTCGTAGAGGAAATACAAGAAAAGTCGCCTATAATAGTCGATAAGCCATGTCATCTAATCCAACCATGTGAAGTAGTCAGTGATGAAGATTCCCCATATATAATATTACCTCCATCTCCCATAGCTATCATCCCCATACCATCCATCAAATTTCTTAAAATCCTTCCACTTCCCGCAAGCATCAAAATCCCACCACCTATCAAATCCCTCCAAATCCTATCGACATCGCCTCCAAGCATTTCCCAAATCTCTCGTAATGACCCTTATGCATCCATCTTCTACTCACCCATCTCCACTACTGAATCTCCCATCTATCCATCTGCTGCCTTTGAAGAATCCATCCCTTCACCTCCTATCGCACCATCCACTCCAAACCAATCCTATCAAGATCGTGCCCAAAAGCATGTTGACATCCCCCAAAGCATAAATGAAGATATCATCGTACCACATCTTCCATCCATAGTGCAGTCACCATCTCCTCCATCTCCAAAACCTCAAGGCATATCTCCTCCACTACAAGATATCTTGTCATCCCACTAGCTACATCAAGATCCTATCCTTCCATCTCCCCCACTACATGCTTCCATCTTACCACTTATCCAAGCTACTCCACCATATATAGTCTACCCTCTTGGTTCACTTACATTCATCCATGGTGGCCTCCTCTCAGTAGAAGAATTAAGAATAGTATCTCCCCGTTACAGTACATCTAATAAAGCACTTCCACCATTTTCCACAAGCAAAAAGTATCCTCAACTAGTTCAAATGCTCAATTGATGGCATTATCAAGGTCAAGGTTTAGGACCACAAGAGCAAGGAATTAGAAAGCCTATTATTGCACAAAAGAATCTGGGATTTCATGGTCTTGGATATGTATCCAAAGGCTCACCATCTAAAGGTGTTGGTACACCACACCCCCAAACCAAGCCTATCTCCAAGCCCACCATGCCAGCCTCCCATCACTCCTTCAAGAAATCTTATGTCATCCCACTCCCACCATCTTTGCAACCCAAAACAACCTACCATATCCCCCCTTCATCCACTAAATCCATTTTGGGTCCCTATGTCCCAAAATCTACCATCCTCCATCCTCCTATCAGCCATCATAAAAATCCTATTCCATCCATTTCTATGCAAGATCAACAAAGGCACATATCAGGGCACATCATCCATCATCATCCCCCTACATGCTCTTTCATATCCTCTCCATCTCACAAAGCTTCTCCTAACCATCTTCCCAAAGCTTACCACAGCAATGTGAATGCCAACTTCAAAATGCATAAAGCTAAAAATCCACATCCTAGGAAATCATATGTCTATTCTAAAAGACATACTCCAAAAAGGCAAAATCCAATCAAAGAATGCAAAACAATGCAAAATCCTATGAAAAGAAAATCCAAAACCATGTGGATCCCCAAGAAAAAAGTTGAAACCCAATGCATAATGGCATCCACCATTGCTAATCCCCCATCTAGTGACTCATGTCCCCCATCTCCTAACTCCATCTTGGGTGCCTATATCCCCAAGCATGCTTCCACAAATCCTCCATCACGCCCGCATCTACCATCTATCCCCCATATGCTCTTTTCACACCCGTTCCAACATGTGCCAATGTTGCTCTTGCAAGCATCCCCATCTCATGCTCCTTTCCATCATTTTCATCCCTCCATCTCCTACCATCAATCCCATCTAATCCGATCTATTGCATAAATCACACATCCGGTATACCAACAGCTAGCAACAAAATTAAACATTCCAATAGCCAGTGAAAAATCCCAAAAAAGAAAAAATAGCTGAAGAAAGCCAAAATCATTCCAGCTAAGTCCAAAGTCAAAAAATCAAAAAAGAAAAGAAAAATAAAGCATCCACTAGTGAAAACTTGGCAATTCAAGCACCTTGGACAAGTACCATGATGAAAACTTGGCAAACAAGCATCATGCATAATCCCACCATCCCCAGCTTAGCCTATCACCCTCATGCTTTTGGTCATCTCTTGACATCCAACTCCATCTTCCAATCTATCCACCTATCCTTCATCCTCCAGCTTCCATCTCACACCATCCACTAATCTTATGCAGCTTCAGCCAATCATCTCAGCTATCATCCATCTCCCTAGCCCCTTCAGCTTTTTCCATCCTAGCTTCAATCCTATCACATCCATCATAAGACCTCCTTCCGCATGTTATCTTCTGATTGGGGGTACTATATTCCTTGGAGATCTTGTCTTGTCCATCCTCCCTTGTCATTGGTATCTAGCTCTAGGCTATCCTCATGCAAACCCAATGTCATCTCTTTATATCCATCATAATCCTAGCTATCTACCATCCTATCCAGCCATCTCATCCTGCTCCTCTAGCTATCCTTGGTCACAAAATCTCTCATCATCATTGGATGCATCCTGCCAAATCCATATCTTTCGCTATCACCCCACCCTTAGCTTTCGCATCTTGCACAACATCGAACCATCCCGCTATCCTATCATACTGAGCTTTTGCCTGCTTGTAACTATCTTGGTCCGTTAGCTTGTACCATATCTTGATTAGCTCACTTGTAAATATCTTGGTCTGTCAGCTTGTACATCCTCTTTAGCTTAGTACCATTGCATCTATCCAGTGTTCATGTCAGTTCATCCTTGATCAGCATCTTGCACCCATCGTACATCTTGGTTAGCTATTCCAATGCATCCTTTAGCTAGATTTCCTATCACCAAAGTGTTATCTTTCTTCGTTCATCTTGCCAGATGCATCACTCATCCAAATCCACCAGCTTAGGTGCTCTCCTATAGGTCCTTGCAGGATATAGCTTTCCTCATGTCTGATCTTGGTCCGTTAGTACCTCGTCCTACCCATCTCATTGGCAAACGGTTCTTTTTTGGATTTTTGCTTTCTTTTGATTTGGACTCTTCCCTATTGGGTCTTGAAATATCTTTTCCAAGCAATCTCCTTGTTCCCTCCTCAAGGTTTCCATGATCTTCCATATCATGGTATACTATGAATGGGGCAATCTGAGCGTAAGGTCTTGATCAAGTCTTTTGTTTGTTTTTCTTTTCTGCTTGTGGGTTACCCAGTGTCAGTTCCACACTGCTTCCTCTTTGACTCATGTGTGATGCTGGGGCAATCCTTGCATGTTTGTTTTGATTTAGTCCGTCAATCCTCTGGACAGTTGGTGAAAAGGCCTTGATGTTCTTGGTAACCTTGGCAATTAACCAACAGTCCTATAGCAAATCTAGTGCTCAACTACGTGATGGTACTTCTCTTTGAAGTATTCCCCCCGCTCAAAAAGCTTCAATGGTTTTCCTTCATCTCCATTATCCCCCATCCATATCCAGCATCTATCTCTCCTACCCCACCTTATGCATCAGTATCTCTTTGAATCACTCCTCACCTTTAGCTTTAGGGATCTACAATCCTAGTCTTAGGGATCCACCAATCCAAATCAATCCACCAAGCCTCATCTTTCGAGATCCACAATCGTAGTCTTAGGGATCTCCGAAACCCATCTTCCACCAATCTGACTCTTTGAAATCCTGTTACATCAGCTTTTTAATCCCCTCATCCATCTCCCCATCCTGGATTCCTTTTATAGCGCTCAGCTCCTTCATCCTCTGCAATCCCTAAGATCTTAAGCTTGCTTCCTCTTGTGCCTCTGATTCTCCCTTTATCATTCTCCCGTAGTGAGAGTTTGAGCTAACCAAACCTCTTCTCTTAAGCAAATCTGAGTCTTCTTGCTCATCTCGAATTCTTGTACTTTTCAAGAAGTCATCGAGCCTTGCTTTCTCTCCCCACTGCCTTCTTGAGGGGGCATCTCACAGTCCATTCTCTCCTCTTCTGCTCTAGTCTTGGGCATCTTATTTTCTTATCTTTGATGCCATGCCACTTGCGGCATCACATCAAAGAGGGGCAAAATGTAGACACCCAAAAATCCATTAGAAAATAAAGTATTTTTATTTTCTGAAAAAGTCCTGATGACATCATCATTTATTAATTAATTATTTATTTAATTAATTTATTTATTTTTACGCCATTAAATCCCTTTATCTTAATTAAAAATATTTAATTAAGGAATCCCTCCCAAAAATGTTTAAATCTTATTTAAACATTATTTCCTTATTTATTAATTATTTAATTAATAAATCGACCAAAAATCCCAAAAATAAATAATTTATTTATTTTTTTCCCAAAGCTTGGCCAATCTTCTTGAGACCAATAACCTCTTCCAAAATCTTCTAATCCTTCTTTAATTTCGATTAAAGGCTAATCCCATCATTTCCTACCCCTAATCCCAACTCAAAATATTTAATCAAGATTAAATATTAATCCTCATGTTTATTAAAAATATTTTAATAAATATCTCCTCAACCCAAACCCTTGAAATAAATAAAACTTTATTTATTTCATAAAATCTTATCCTAGGAAGTTCTAGACTCTTCTAGAAAGTCTTCATCCTCATCCAAAGCCTAGACTCTTCTAGAAGATGTCTTTAACCCTAATCCTAATCCCCTCCTAACCTTGTCACATTCCCTAAACATGGGTTAAGACTTGCTAACTCAAGCCAAAGTTAACAAATATCTCCTCCTTCACCCACCCTCATTAATTGTAATCCACTTGCCATCCACTTGCCTAGTCCTAAGCCATCTCTAACCCTTCCTCTAATCATTTTTACAACCCTAAGCAAGCTTAAAACCCCCCTAAACCCTCAAATTCGAATTTCATGGTATCTCTCACAAATATCTTCAACCAAAAAACTTTATAAAGCCCACAAAGTCATAAATGTTCTTACAAAGCACTTATGAAGGGTCTTTATGAAGAGTTTATCCCTTGAGCCTCCTTTGTTGACTCATCCTTCTCCTTTTTTCCATCCTCTCACCATGTGACATGTGTCACTCCTTGATTGGTTGTAAGGAAGTATATTCCATGTGCTCTCCTCTCATGCAATCTAAGCCCTCCATGAGCTTTTTACCATCCTTGCATCTTAGCCCTCAATCCCTCAAGCCTCTTGCCTATAAATTGGATCCTTCCCCTTTGCAAAATAACACAATCCATGAAGTAAAGTCATAATGGCATTTTGAGAAGCCATTTTACATCAAAACCATACACTAACACCCAAATTCCAACTCCATTTGAAGCCCTTTTTGAAGCATAAGCTTGAGCATACATCCTATCTATTTAGACAAAGCTACTCAACAAGAGAGCTTCTCATTGAGAGAGCCCATTAATGGCTCATATTCTCAATTGAGAGTTCATCTTAGTCTATCTTGAAGTTTATGAATTTTGTTTAGTTTGTAGAAGCTTTATTTAAATTTGGTTTCTATTAGCATACTAACATTGCTCATATACACATTGTATAAAAGAGGGGCAAAATGTAGACACTAAAAAATGGTTCACATCTATGGTTTCATCACTTTTTCATACTAATTAATCACATTTTCTCATTCCACTAACTCTGATCTTTTGGCCAACTTGATCATATCTCAATAATGTTTGTCATCATTTGTATCCTCTTTTACATCAACTTTATATCATTTCAAAACCATTTCAAATCAATTCAAAATCACCCTGAATCAACCTTGAATCACCCAAATCAGTCTTAATCAATCAAAAATGTGTTAAACATCCCAAATCTATCATCATTTGTCTAATAATAGGCATTTTTGTGGCTTTTAGTGCCTTGGAAACCTATCAATCTATCAAATCTTATGAATCTAACCTTAGTATTGTCATGGTTCTTGGTGCTAGGTCAAATTATCATTCATGTAATGCCCTGCCTAGAGATCCTTGGAAACAAGGATGAAAACAAGCCAATTTTTTTTTATAAAACTTTTACAAGTGTAAGTGCACATGACAAAAATATACACAAATTATACAGATCGCAACGGAAGACTGGGAAATTGTCCCCTAAAACAGGAACAAAGAGTGATCATGAAGAAGCAGCATCACTGAAGCAGGAAGAACCACAAATCTGCCAAACTGCTGATCTGAAGAAACCTCCATGGAAGAAGAAGGCACGAACTAAGCATGTCTATATGGTAGATGATCCATCTCACCGAAATGCATAGGTAGCTGGCCATTGCAATCGCCTTGTATATAGGATCAACCATTGAATACATAGTTCACACTATCGAACCATCGAACCATGGATGCATTAGAACACAGCATAACCCCCCCTTAATGCAGATGGGGTGTGATGACAGACAACTGAGAAGATGAGCCAAAACCTCCTACAAACAATCCAAGAATGAGGAGAGAGGGAAAGAGGTACAGACACCGATAAAGAAACGGTCTAACTGACTCTGCATGGGCTAATGTCATGGAAGGGACACTCACTTGACAAAGGGAGAATGCCTAAAACAACAAACAAATAATCCCCCCCATGGTGCTTTATGAAATAGTGCAAGTACACCTGACTCAAAACAACATTCATGACTCCCAGAATGTAAAAGTGACACTTTATCTCAGTGCAAGAATAAAAAGTGCTTCAAAAAGATAGCTACAATGATCAAAAATGAAAAGAGCTAAACCAAAAGAAAGTACAGCTGAAAAGAAAGCAAACCATGCTAGGAAAATGATCCTTGGGCCTAAAACACTCAAAATATCCACCATAGAGAAAAAATGCCAAAACTATGATAGAAAGAGCAAAGGCCAAAAAAAAAGAAAAAGGACTACTTTTCTGAAGAGTACACAGAACCAGCTTTCCAGAAATATAAAGTTTTCAAAAAACTGACATGGGACGCAAAAGATATGCATGCTGGAGTCAAAAACAGGACTTTGGACTTTAATAGAACAAAAAGGCAGTAAAAAAGCATCAAAACCTAAAAATACCTATACCAAAATCTTCGTCTCGGGACCAACTTTCTGGCACTTCTTTTGGATCGGAAAAATACCTCCGTATGCAAGAGTTATGGCCAAAAAACCAAAGGTAGGTCCAAAAGCAATCGGGAGAGGTGCATGCAAGGGCTGATGCAACGCTGATGTCAGCAAGTCATGTGATTAAATTTGACGGCTTGGAGGCCGTTGCCAAAAAAAAAGTGCCACATGGCAGTACTGACATGGCGGGTCCACGTGGCAAGGTGCCACGTGGCGCCCATGCCACGTGTCACCCCTGCAGTGGCTATAGATTACTGACGGGCTGCAGAGTTGTCTGAGCGGCGCTGGTGGGTGGAGGTGGCCGCAGGGCGGCAGAGCCGGGAGGAGGTGGCCGCAGGGCGGCAAAGACGGAGGAGCCGCCGGCGGAGGGTGGCGGCCGGGCCGTGGTGGAGCGCGGGCGGCGCTGCCTGCTGCGGCCGCTGTGGGTAGCGCGCGGGTGGCGCGGTGGCGGCCTCGCGGTGGCGCGGCGGCGATGCGCCCGAAAACCTTTGTTTTAAAAAAATTTCGCTCAAAAATCCGTACGATCCGTACGGCAACAACCCCGGAGGCCTCAAAAATTTGCCAAAATTGCCCTGTCTCCAAAAACGACAAGTTTTATATGAATCCTGATTGAAAATGGCCTTCCGGATCCAATGGTGATGTTTGTTTGGTCCCAAAGTGCTCCGAAAAATCGCTGATCCCTGATTTGAAGAAAAATTGCACAAACAAACTAGGGTTTGTGACTTCAAATCACGGCTTTAAAATTTCTTCAACGAAGCTGCAACCTCGCTCTGATACCATGTTGGACTTGAGGAAAGCCAACTCTGAAGACGCCAAGATCACCTACATGCAAAACCTGTCAAAGAGAAGCCATAGAAGGGAAGAGCATGGAGCATGGGCAAAAACCCTAAACGGACATGAGAGACACCATGAATGCAAACACAATGAGAAATGTATTTACAATAAGAAATGATGTTGTTATGATATGATACAATGAGAGAGAGCCCGAATATAAAGAGCTCATGGAAGCTTGTAGAACAAGCTAGAAGGTGGTAGAAGATAAGTGTGACAACTAGAAGGGAACAAACTCTCGTGTTGTCACCAACTAACCACAACACGCATTAAATATAAAATATTAAATAAATGCATGACCTAAGTAAGCTTAAGCAATAGAATAAATAATTAATAATTAATTATTTACTCTAACAGACTTAACAACCATCCTGGCACCCAACAGATCTCCAAAGGTCACCACTAACCAAAATGCAAACAAGAAAACATAAGAGATTGACCAAGCTAAAAGATCAAAATAGACTCTTGAAAATTGGCTAAGTCTAAATTCTAAAGCCCTGAAATTTCCTAGAATCTTTATCTTAGCCCATAGAAGTCTGAAACCCATCTCAAGTGAATCATCGCATATATTAAAATATATCTTAAGTATAAGAAACTTATACTTAAATGATATATTTTAAACTCCGAAGAACAACAATGGAAGATGCAAAGCTGGATAGAAACGTAAACAACCTGGATCCAAAATGCGACACCATATGATTGAAGAACAAGGAAAAGTATATCCTAATCAACTCTCAAAAAGTTCAGATCAACTCGAAAAGTGCCCACTATCGGCCCACACAGGTTTCTACAAAAATTGTGTGATACTTTACACAACATAGAAAAGTGTCATTCGACATTTCTCAAGAAGGCGTGCGACACTTTCAGGGACTAGGCGATACTTTTCATTAAGGTGTGTGACACTTTAATAGTGTCATGCAACATTTCTCTAAGAGGCATGTGATACTGGAAAGTGTCGCATGACACTTCTCAAAAAGGCATGTGATATGTTGCACAACATTTCTTAAGAAGGCGTGTGATACTTTACAGTGTCATACAATACAGTTTGTATGGGTGTGAAATACTTTATAAATGTCGCACATTGCTAAAAAAATGTCGCCCATAGAAGACAAAAACACTTGCAAAACTTAGAAAAGGGAAAAACAGACTAAAGAACCTCCACAGCGAGGAGTACCAGATCCACACTTTGAGGCTAGAACACTCGAACCAGAACTAAGTAACTAAAATACAGAAAAAGGGAATCTAACCATCTAACAAACAGTAAAGGAATAGTAGAGAAAGGAAACATCACAACAACTGAAATAACATCACAATGAATAGAATAACCAAGTAAGTACATAGTTCCTCCCAACCATCAATGGTGTCATAAGACCATCATGGGCCCTAGCCATCCCCCATACATAACATCCCAAGCCATCGATTAGATCATTGGTGCTGTCGTGATAGGGACATTGCTACTAAACATGCTACAATATAAGTAAATGAAATCTAACATGCTAGAAGAAAGCATAAGATAACTCTATAATCAGATAAAATCATCTACCACATGTTAAACATCAAAACAAGGAATGCATTAAAATTAACATCATCTAAACATGATAAACAACATCCCAAGGAAAGCATAAATCACAAGAAATCATACTCCGTGAACCAAAGTACCAAGTGACCACATCCCGCAATGGTCACACTAGGATACAAGACCATCTTTGTACACTGGTCCCTAACAGTGCTGAAGGTAGCTACACCTCTCAACCACATGGTACCTATAGGTCCACACCCGCCATGCTGATGGAGATAATGATGCAACCATAAACACATACAAAATAACATCCATGGCTAACACACATGCCAAGCAGTATGATGATTGAATCCAAGACATAGAAAATGCATAACTATAGGTCCTGGTCAAACATCTCAATGGGCTACTATGTAGGGGTTCACATCATGGAGAGTCACTCGGTATCAAAAAGCCCAAGCTTGGATTGTGTGTCCTCGAACTGATATAGATGCTCACACATTGTGTCTGTGAACTTAATCGGGTGCTCACACATTTTATTATCTTAAGTTTTATTACCACCCAATATTTTATTTAGTTATCACTTATATAAAACTTCCTCTGCCAACCCATGATGCCATGATCGTCGGGCTACAAGATAGAAGCCCCCTCCATATGCTACCCTACCCTACCCATGCTCATCCCATGATGAGTGCTCGTAGGCATGGAAATTCTCAACCCAACCCCAATGATCATAACTTTTGAAAGTACCACGAAAGCTCGAGACTTGCAAGTCATTCAACAATGTACGTGTACGTACTCATGTGTGGCACACCACCATCACGAAGATCACAACAAAAAGGACTAGGAGAGAACGCAAGGCAACAAGTCCCTCAACTAAAAAAAAAATAGAGAGGATGGATGCAACATGCATCCCAATGCAACAAAAGATGCAAAAGTGGTCTAACTGGTATCCAAACGGATCACCTAGGCCCACAAACCACAATGTGCCAAGAAAACCTGAGAAAATAGGGTGGCACACAAAATGAGGTAAAAACTCCAAATTTTGAAAAAATTCCAAAATTAAAACCCATTTGGCCTTTTGGTTCAAAAACCCCAAAAATCAAAAAAAAAATGAAATCAGACTTCGTATGCAAAAATGGCCAGCATAATAGCTCAAAATCTCAAACCCCCATCCCAAAAATAGGGAAAACGTTCATACCCGACCAACTGGGTAGAACTAGCAAATAGAAATGGAGGGAAACACTATTTCTCAGCCTCCTAACATAATGCTACAAGAAACAAAAGCTGAAACAGAGAAAAAATAATAAAATAGGAAGGCCCTACCTGAAGGAAAAAGAGGCAGAAATCAAAACTCGCACAATAAAATAAATTGACCACCAAAATAGTTGAAAGAGATGACAAAGCATAAACTCCTCAAGACAAATCCAACGAGACTAACCTCGCATAGATCCCATGCTCACAGCTCCCAAAACAAACAAAACAAGAATCCTTCCAAAGAGGATTGCCAAATTTGCTCTACAATTCTACTTTCAAAATTGTGAGAAGTGAATAATGAATTCACTTTTCTAATACTTATTCACTTTTTGAGTGAATAGTCAATTCTGAAAAATAGCTAGCTAGAGTAGCTAAACTCTAAATTGACCCAAAAATAATAGGTTATTATCCATAATAAAAATTCACCTAAGGCAAAGCTGCCAGAAATTAAATCCAAAAAGATTTAAAACCTAAAAATCCAAAATCACAAAAAAACACTAAACACTCGCGACAAAAGCAGACTTCTAAATGCATAGACATGTTTACTGGTCTAATCACATAATGTAGATGAGTTCAAATTTACTAATCACCAAAAGGTATTAATTAAAAATAATTAAAATAAGGATGCGTTGACCACACAGGGATGAAATTGGTAAATATGAATAGCTGAATCACTAACTCCATCTTCCACTGCTAGGGATATAATTCTTGCACACTAAAACACATGATCAAGTGCAATTGCATATATGAAGTAAATAACATAAATGACATAAATGAAGTAAATAACCATAGCATAGAATTCATCTCATAATATAATCAACAAACATTTCCAATACATCATATAACCAAATATCATCATAGATCTACTGTCATCTCAAAGTAGCATCAACATGCAAATATGATAAATGGAACAACATAGAAAAATAGCATCTATGGTATTGAATCAAAGTATAACATCTGACCCTCGGGTCATCATAAGGTACAAAATAAGAGTATCAAGTATCTCTCGAATCAAAATAGACAAGGTACAAACTGTAAACATGAGAGGCACTACATCCTCCCCCACTAGCCTAGGCATACTCCTCGAAGCCAGCAAAAAGATAGGGGTACAATCCCCTCAGTCATGTAGCCTCCTCCCAAGTCGCAGAGGTCTCATCGCTTGAGTCCCATTGGACCCTTACCTGCTCTATGTCTTGACCTCACAAGGTCAACCTCTGGTGCTATAGGATACGAATGGGCTCCAAAGTAAGTTTCCTATCCGCTACCTGCAAAGCATCCCAATCAAGAACATGGGTCACATTTAGAATATACTATCGCAAAATAAAAACCTAAAAAACATCATGGATGCATGATAGGCTAGGTGGCAATGCTAGTCGATAAGCTATAGGACCAATCCTCTCAAGGATCTAAAAAAGTCCAACAAAATGTGGTGCCAACTTAGAGCTTTTCCCATAATGGATGGGGCTCTTCCTCGGCCACACTCTCAAAAACACCATGTCACTAACAAAAAAGTGACGATCCAACCTATGGGCATCTGCATACTTCTTTTGCCTATCCTGAGCAATAACCAAATGCTCCGTAATGCGAACAACGTGCTATTCCATATCTTAAAGTAGCTCTGGATCCAAAAGAACATGGTCCTCCAAACAATCCCAACTCAAAGGGGTATGGCATGTTCTACCGTACAAGGCCTAAAAAGGTGACATGCTAAGAGAAGTATGATAACCGTTGTTGTATGCAAACTCAACAAGGTACAAATAGTCCTCCCACTTCACTTGCCTATCCATAACATACATGCGAAGCATATCCTCCAAAACTAGATTTACTCTCTCAGTCTGACCATCGGTCTCTGGGTGATAAGATGAACTAAAATTTAGTTGTGTGCCCAAAGCATGCTGGAGAGATGTCCACAGTGCAAAAGTAAACACTGGATCTTATCCAAAATGATCCGATGAGGAATCCCATGCAAATGAACAATATCTACTAAGAAAACATGCGCTATTGAGGAAGCAGTGTAGGATCCTCTCATGGATGAAAAATGTGCTACCTTGGACAACTTGTCCACTATCACAATGATACAATCATGTCTCCATGATGGCATAGGCAACCCTGTGATAAAATCAATGGATATCATATCCCACTTCCACTCTGGAATGGTATGTGGCTACAAAAGACCCGTCGGATGTTGATGCTCTACCTTCACTCTTTGGCACTCAAGACATCTAGCAACGAAATCAAAAACATCGCGCCTCATCCCTACCCAAAAGTATAGCTGTTTGAGATCAGCATGCATCTTCTTAACACCAAGATGTGCGGAATATGGTGCACAATGCACTTTTGATAAAAGCAAGGTATGAAGATCACCCATATTGGGTACATAGATATACCCCAAGTGATGCAGTAGTCCATCTGACTCAAGTACATAACGTAAAAATATCCCCTCAAGGGTATGTCCAGACTCAATCTCTACCCTCATCTCCTGATACCAAGTGTCACTAGGCAAAGCCTCCAAGATATAGCCTTGCAAATCCACTCCCAATGACAAAACTAATACCTCATGTTGCCTTCTACTCAAAGCATCTACGATGACATTCTCCTTCCCTTTAATGTAATGAACATCAAAGTCATACTCACACAAGAACTCCATCCAACGATGCTGTCATGCATTCAAGTTTGGTTGAGTAAAGATATATTGCAAGCTCCTATGATCACTATGCAACTCAAACCTATGTCCCAAAAAAAAATACCTCCAACGAACAAGGGCATGCACTATCGCTGCAAGTTCCAAATCATGAGTGGGATAGTTAAGTTCATGGTCTTTGAGTTTTCTAGACTCATATGCAATCACTCGACCATCTTGCATCAACCCCGCACCCACGCCTTCCAATCAAGCATCTGTGCAAGCAATGAAATCACCTAAAGAATTAGGCACTGCAAGGATTGGTGCACAAGTCAAACACTCCTTAAGAGCATTAAATTCTACTTCACACTGGTCTGACCAAACAAATTTCTTCCCTTTCCTCTAAAGAGAAGTGATGGGATGGGCTACTCGTGAAAAATCCTTCACAAAGTGATGGTAGTAACCCACTAACACCATGAAACTACAAACTTCTAAGACATTAGTGGATGCTAGTCAATCCATGATAGTATGAATCTTCTTTGGATCCACTGTAATTCCATCACCAGTGATGATATGTCCCAAATACTTCACCTCTAACTGAAAGAACCCACATTTACTCAATTTTCCATACAACTGATGGTCTCTCAAGCACTGCAATACCTGACATAAATGTACCTCATGCTCCTCCTTAGTCTTTGAATAGATCAATATGTCATCCAAGAATACAATGACATGTTGATCGAGGTAAGTATGAAATACACCATTCATCAAACTCATAAATACTGATGGTGCATTGGTTAACCCAAAGGGTACAACTTTGAACTCATAATGCCCATACCGTGTACAAAAAGCTGTTCGATGAATATCAACCTCTTGAATATGAAGTTGATGGTATCTTGACTTAAGATCAATCTCTGAGAACACTCGTGCTCCCTTCATCTGATCAAACAAATCATCTATCCTCGGCAAAGGATAATGGTTCTTCACCATCACCTTATTCAACTATCAGTAGTCAATGCACAAACATAATGAACCATCCTTCTTCTTCACAAAGATGACTGGTGCACCCCATGGGGATACACTAGGATTAATATGGCCCTTGGCCAACAATTCCTCCAACTATAATCTGAGCTCACTCAACTCTTGAGTGGTCATGCGATAAGGAGCTCGCAAAATTGGCTCTACTCCTAGTACAAGATCGATCTAAAAATTAATGTCATGCTTTGGTGTCATACCTGGAATCTTATCAAGAAACACATCTGCATACTCATGAAGGAGTGGGTGATCATCGAGTGTTACTACATGGCTCTCATCTTCCTCAAGATCACTGAGAGACACAAGAAACAACTAGTAACCCTTTCGTACACTCCACTTCAGCTGATTAGCTAAGATCATACGAAGAGAGATTGGTCTCTGAATTCCCAAAAGTTCCACCTACCCACCTGTTTCATCCACACACTATACCACCTTACGATGGAAATCAATATTCGCCTGATGGGCAGCTAACCAATCCATGCCCAACATAATTTCATATGATCCCAGAGGTAGAATACGTAAGTCCACTATGGTGGTGAAGGTTCCCAAGTTCAAATAACAACTCCTAACCAATGAGTCAATAGCCACCTTAGAACCCATGGCTAACTCAACCTGATGCATTGCCACTAGCCCACATTGTTGAACAAGAGATGGTGAAATGAAAGAATTAGAAGCACCAAAGTCAAACAAAATTGAAGTTGAAATACCATGCAACCTACTTGTAGCCTCGACTATTGTACCTTGATGCTCAGCTTGATGGTTGTCTACTGCCGCAAAGACTCTGTGATTCCTACCCGCATTTCCTATAGTAGGCTCAGATCTTGCTGTACCCTTACCAGGTCCTATGGAAGGTTTAATCAAACAATCATAAGATTTATGGTCAGGTTGGCCAGAAGAGAAATAGTTCCCCCCAAAGCTAGCACCTGATCCATGACCACCCTGAGTAGCACTAGGGTAAGGTGCACTACCCCTACTAGAATTCTACTTAGTGCTTTGAGGAGGACAATCCTGTTGTGATTTGTGTCCTCAATTTTGGTTATCTCCTTTCTTTCTTGATGTGCCAAAAGATTGTCCACCTTTCTTTCCCCAAAACTTCTTCTTACTCTTACCATGATAACTACCTTGAGAGGGTTTTGATTGGGATTGGCCCTTGCCTAAGGATTGAGTGAACTGAGCACCTTGTCCTGAATTTTGAGCACTTTGGTTCTGAGAACCAAATTTACCACTGTAGTCCCTAGCCACATTGCTCTCAATGATCCTTGCCTTCTCTACAGCAAGAGCAAGTGTCCTTGGTTGGTGAGCATGAACATCTCCAATGATGGAGTCTCTGAGACCCCTAACAAAATGTTGGGTGATGAGTGCATCATCATGCCTATAGCTTGAATATTGTTTCAAACAAAGGAACTTCTTTTCATACTAATCAACTATTATCAACCCCTACTTAAGCTCATGGAATTCATCAATGCGAGCTTCACAATACTGTGGTGATAGAAAGTTCTCTCTGAACCTTTAATCGAAGATCTCCCAGGTGAGATCTGCAACATTGATACCAAGTCTTTCACTCTCTTCACCCCACCAAATGGAGCCATGCTCCCTCAGCTGTGTGATGGCACAATGGGCCTTTATGTTGCTCCCATAAGGTAGTAATGAGAAACAATGCCCCATATCGAGCAACCAAGTTTTAGCCTTGAGTCATGTTCCTTGGCCATCAAATTTTGGTGGTTTGGACCTCTGAAGTTCCCACATCATCTCAATCTAAGTGAGATCAACATCATCCCAGCCATGGCCCCTCCAATGGTGCCTTCTACCACTAGGTGGTGTATGAGAATGATCATTCTCATGCTCTTCCTCTCTATGCTCTAAACGGTGGGACTCTCCATGATGAGATCCCTCTTCCCAATTTTGATCCTGTTGGTGCTCCACAACATGAGGGCCCATTCAAGTAAGAATTTCCTGGAGCATTGGCATCAATGCCCCCAAGAGAGCCTGATTAACATTGTTATTACCTTGTTCTTCCTCTCCTCCCTGTTGTTCCTCTTCCTGGTGCTCATTTCTATGGTTACCATTACGGGTACCACCATAGGCACCAGGTCTACGTGCAGGAGTCATCACTGTAGGAACAACAAGATAAGGTCAAGACAAATGGATCACAATAATAAGAGTTAAAAAATAAACCAATGAGATATCAAATAGAAAAACATAATATAACAAGAAATCATACTCCATGAACTGAAGTACTAAGTGACCACATCCCGCAACGGTCACACTAGGATACAAGAGTGTCTCTATACACCAGTCCCTAGCAGTGGTGAAGGTATGTACGCCTCCCAACCATGTGGTACCCTTAGGTCCACACCCGCTGTGCTAATGGAGATAATGATCCAACCAAAAACACACACAAAACAACATCCATGGCTAACACACATGCCTAGTAGTATGATGATTGAATCCAAGACATAAACAATGCATAACTATAGGTCTTGGTCAGACATCGCAATGGGCTACTATGTAGCGGTTGACATCATGGAGAGTTGCTCGGCATCAAAGAGCCCAAGCTTGGATCATGTTTCCTCAAACTGATATGGGTGCTCACACATTGTGTCCTCAAACTTAATCGGGTGCTCACACATTTTATTATCTTAAGTTTTATTACCCCCCAATATTTTATTTAGTTATCACTTATATAAAACTTCCTTTGCCAACCCATTATGCCATGATCATTGGGTTGTAGGATAGAAGCCCCCTCCATATGCTATCCTACCCTACCCATGCTCATCCAACGGTGAGTGTCGGTAGGCATGCAAATTCCCAACCCAACCCCAATGATCATAACTTCTGAAAGTACCACAAAAGCTCGAGACTCACAAGTCATCCGACAATGTACGCACACGTACTCGTGTATGGCACACCACCATCATGAAGATCACAACAAAAAGGACTGGAAGAGAATGCAAGGCAACAAGTCCCTCAACTGCAAACAAAACCAAGAGGATGAATGCAACATGCATCCCAATGGAAAAAAAATGCAAAAGTGGTCTAACTAGTATCCAAATGGATCACCCAGGCCCACAAACCACAATGTGCCAAGAAAACTTGAGAAAACAGGGCAGCACACAAAATGAGGTAAAAACTCCAAATTTTAGAAAAATTCCAAAATTAAAACCCATTTGGCCTTTGGGTTCAAAAACCCCAAAAATCCAAAAATAAATAAAATCGGACTTTGTATGCAAAAATGGCCAGCATAACAGCTCAAAATCTCAAACCCCCATCCCAAAAATAGGGAAAACGTTCATACTCGACCAACTGGGCAAAACTAGCAAATAGAAACAGAGGGGAACACTAGTTCTCAAACTCCTAACATAATGCTACAAGAAATGAAAGTTAAAATGGAGCAAAAATAATAAAACGGGAAGGCCCTACCTGAAGGAAAAAGAGGCAAAAAATGAAACCCGCACAATAAAATAAATCACCCACCAAAATAGTTGAAAATGATGACAAAGCATAAACTCCTCGACCCGAATCCAATGAGACCAACCTCGCGCAAATCCCACACTCACAGCTCCCAGAACAAACAAAACAAGAATCCTTTTGAAGAGGATTCCCAAATTTGCTCTACGATTCTATTTTCAAATTGTGAGAAGTGAATAATGAATTCACTTTTCTAATACTTATTCACTTTTTGAGTGAATAGTCAATTCTAGAAAATAGCTAGCTAGAGTAGCTAAACTCTGAATCGACCCAAATGAAAATAGGTTATTATCCATAATGGAAATTCACCTAAGGCAAAGCTGCTAGAAATTAAATTCGAAAAGATTTAAAATCTAAAAATCCAAAATCACAGAAAACACTAAACACTCTCGCTACAAAAGCAGACTTCTAAATGCACATACACATTTACTAGTCTAATCACATAATGCAGATGAGTTCGGATTTACTAATCACCGAAAGGTTTTAATTAAAAACAATTAAAATAAGGATACGTCGACCACATAGGGATGACATTGGTAAATATGAATAGCTGAATCACTAACTCCATCTGTCGCAGCTAGGGATATAATTCCTATACACTAAAACACACGATCAAGTGCAATTGCATATAATATCATAGCCGAAGCAACATGTATTAAAATACCTATTTAATCCATTTACATCACTCACATTCACAAAAGCGTAAAGAACATAAATGAATTAAATAACCATAGCATAGAATTCATCTCATAATATAATCAACAAACATATCCAATACATCATATAACCAAATATCATCATAGATCTACTATTATCTCAAAGTAGCACCAACATGCAAATATGATAAATGGAACAACATAGCAAAATAGCATCTATGGTATTGAATCAAAGTATAACATCTGACTCTCGGGCCATCATAAGGTACAAAATAAGAGTATCAAGTATCTCTCGAATCAAAATAGACAAGGTATAGATTGCAAACACGAGAGGCACTATAATTCACATCATCCAATCTTTAAAATTGTCAATTCTCTAAGTGTCAGATCGTGGCATTATCAACCATTTAATAACATTGACAATGTCAGTCGATGTTATTATGATCAACCCTATCAATCAATCTTGATCCTATAGCATTTACAATGTCAGTTAAATGTTATGTATCTTTAATTTAGGTCATGTATCCTTGGCATGTTATTAATTTCAATCTATTAATAAATTCAACCATGTCTTTGGTTTACCCATGACCATTCTAGTCAATCTCCATTATCATCACATTTCATCAAAAGATATTGTCACACTTATGTAATCAGTTTGGCCAATCACCTACTAACTTTCTCTATAGGATTAAATAACCCATAATTTAATCCTATGTCATTTCAGTAATTATTCTTCCTAACTAACATCCTTAGTTAATTAATTTTATTAATTAATTTATTCATCATTCACAAACCATGGAGATTCTTTATTTCCTAAGTCATATTTTTCCTCCATTAATTCCATTTTTACTAATTCAAATATTCTACATAATATTGACACATCATCATGACACATGGGCATGACACATCATGGATTGTCCATTTACACTTGACTATGATATGTCATAATCCATATATTCCTATTCCTTATGCAAGTCTATATTTGGCTCCCTTGTCATAGATTCTTGGCTTTAAGTGGGTTTGAAGTGTCACATGATGTAGCATAGATTCTCAACCATATTTAGCCATGTTTGACTTCCAAAGTGTCATAAAATCCTACATTTGGCATCTTGTGTCATATGCATCATGGATTCTCAAAGGAATCTCTTGCCAAGTCACATATCCAAGGTGACAAGTCTAATGCTCTCATTTTGTGAATTGATTATAAAATGAGCACTCTTCCTCTCATTTCTGGTCCCCAATCCTTAAGTCCTTGAGTCCTTGGGTCTTTAGCTTCTTATATTTTCACTCTTACTCTCACTTTAAAATCACATCTTCTAGTATTGTCATAGCACTATCACCATCTTAAGCTTTTTCTTTAAAATTATGTGCATTATAGTAAATTTGGAGCTACATCATATGGAGAAGAAAGAAGGACATGAGAGCTACAAATGAAAGAAGGGGTTTCTAACTTTGTGTTGCTTCCTTTTTGTGGTTTATTTGGCTTTCATGGTAGACTAGAGGGTTTTGATGTACATTTATTGAGTTTGTTATTTTCTCATAGAATGTTAGACATTAACTTATTTTATAGTCCTGCACTACTTTGGTAAGGGGTCAGGGTTTGTGTAAGCTAATAGCTGAAAATAAAGGATAATCATAAAAAAAAACTAAGGTTACACCTTCTATTTTGTTTGTAAGTTCAATTGATCCCTAGTTTTCTCATGTTGTATGTTTCCTGACATATGGTGAGTGTCTTACAAATTTGAGTTATAGGGAAAAACATAACCTCAGGTTGAAAGTGGAAAAGTATTTAATCTCTCTAGGTGTGTTGTATAAAAGAGGTATAGATGGCACCTTTTTGAGATGTGTAGACAATGAATAGCAGAAAAAATTGTTGAAGTTGTATCACTCAAATATTTGTGGTAGACACTTTTCCTCTCCTATGATTGCTTTCAAAATCCTCAAAAATTGCTTGTATTAGCCTGATATGTTTAAAGATGCTTATGCTTTTGTAAAAGATTGTGAGAAGTGCAAACTTTTCATGGGTCATCCTCAACTAGCAACTTTTCCCCTAAGACCTGTAGTAATAGAAGAACCTTTCCATTAGTGGGGTCTAGATTTCATAGGTCCTTTGAATACTCCATCTAGTGCTGGCCATATGTATATATTGATAGCCATAGATTATTTCACCAAGTGGGTGGAATTCATACCAGCTAAGAAAGATAATTCACAAGTGGCATTTGAGTTCCTGATGGAATACATATTTGTCAAGTTTGGGGTTCCTCAAAAGATAGTAGCTAATAGTGCAACCTACTTTTCATTTGAATAAATTTCTATGTTTTTTAATGATCATGGCATATCCTTATCTCATTCCTTAGATTATTTCCCTTAGGGAAATGGGTAGGCAAAATGTAGTAACAAAAATTTGGTTGCCATAACAAAGAAGTTGATTTATGATAATGTGCAAAATTGGCATAAAAAATTGTATGAAGCATTATGGGCTAGCCAAATTACTCCTAAAAGAGCTATTGGCATGGCCCCCTTTGAATTGGTGTATGGAGTAGGCTCTAAAGTACCCCTACCTCTAGAATTATTTGCTACAAAGTTGTAGTCTATAATTGAAGATCCTTTGTTTCGAGAGTCTTTAGAGAAAAGGGTGATGTATTTGAATAAACTGGAAGAAGAAAGAGACAAACTTGTGGACCACATTACCAAGCATCAAATGAGGATAAAGTAGATTTTTCATATGAGGGTTAGGCCTCACAACTTTCTAAAAGGAGATGAAGTCCTCATATGGGATAAAAGGAGAGAGCCCAAAGGAATCCATGGACAGTTTGAATATCTATGGAATGTGTCATTCATTATCATAGAAGCTATTGATATAAATGCTTTCTACCTAAGTTATCCAGATGGCACTAGTTTGTCCTTCACTTACAATGGGTAGCATCTAAAATTATTGAGAATGTAACACCTCAAAGAGATCCTAATCATGTACATACCCCCTTGTCTTTCTATTTTGTTTTTATTTGTCTTTCCTTTGTTTTTGTTTTTGGTGTGTCCTTAGGTTAGTTCTATTCTAGGATTCTAATTTATTTTAAACTTTCTCCAGTTTCTTTTGAAACCTAAGGTCATACATTGAGCAAGCCTTTCTCAGTCTCATATCTTATGAATCTCATGGATCCTTGCATATAGAGATTAATCTTATGATGTACATCACAACTCTCATATCTTGAACCTCTTTGAACCTCTTTGAACTTTAGTTCAAAGTAGTTCAACCAACGGTTTTGATACTAACTATTTTTTGTAGGTGGGACCCAGTAAGCATAATGAAGATGTTTGTTTGAAACTCTTTGAACCTCTTCAAATGTTAGTCTGAAGTGGTTCAAAGTAATTCAAGTGCTAAATTTTTTTCGAGCAACCATTAATGATTCTCCAATAATGACTAGTTCCTAAGAAACTTATTGAGATGTTAGGAGTAATGATTAAGAATTGTGTTAGATTTAATTTTTATTTGAGACATGAGATCAATTGTTATCATGATTCAAAAAGGCAAATATTTTGTCTAGGGGTTGAATTATTTTCAGAAATTTGTAATTATTACAAGGACACCCACAAAGGATGATCATTTAATGAAGGTTTCTTATCATAGTTTTGAGTGTGCAAATCAAGCCACAATGAAATTACCATGAATGCCTCATAATGGGGTGGTATTATTTCCAGTATGTCTCCTTTCCTTTTTAAAATATGAGTTTCCTATCATTGTTTTATCATGTGAAAGTGCAAATTGAAGGAACAATCATAGTGAAGGAAAAAGGTCTAGTTTTCTCTTAGCAAACCACAAGTTAGAACACAAGAAAACCCTCGTTCTTTTCTATGTGTGTGTGTGTTTTTTTTGAAGAACAAGTAAGTGTTGGGTTTTTATTTCCTTTTCTTAAAATGAATCTTGTTCTACATTGCTTGAGGAACATTTCCAATTTGGAGTGTAGGAGGCCTATAATTTCTGATACTAATTTGGAGGGTGTCGAGGTTGAGAAATTGAAAGGAAATTTTCTTTAACAAGATGACAAAGTTAATGGTTTTCTAGAGATTTCAACAAGTGGTTTGATTGAATCTATGGTTTTCCCCTTGCCCTTTTGAGTCTCGAGTTACTCTAGTTATGTATTGACCACTATGATGTGAGGACTAAGATCATTTTGAACAAAGATAAAGAACCAATGTTATCCATCTCTAAAGAGATCATTTCATCAGTCTTGCATTTGTCTAAGTGCAATTTTGCTACTTTTAGCCCTACCCAGTCTTTAGTTGAGTATCAGGAAAGCCTAGACAAATACCATAACACGTTGGCTAGGAAGTGGATAGAAACAAATTATGATGAGGACATAACCTAAGACAAAAATGAATGCGATAGGAGAAGGGGAATATTATTAGCATATGTGATATGCTATTACATTCAGTACAACAAAAATAAATTCCATGACATGCCTTATGGGCTTACAATGTTATCAGATTGTGGAGAAAGCTCTTTTCATAGTACCTTCTCCCAAACTCCACCAAAAATTGCCTTTACAATACCAAAAATGTCCTTAAGTAATTAAAATTAGGTTTAGGGTTAGGAATAAATTTTAGAATATTCTATTTGGCATCCACTGCCAAAATAGAAGGTTCTAGAAAACATGTCAAAAGTCAGTGTAAAATTAGAAGAATCCATAAATGGTAGTCCAACCTCCAAGAGGCATAACTTTTGATTTAGAACTTGATTGAAAAACTATTTACATTTCTAGAAATCTCTCCAAGTTCTCTATAGCCCCATGTGTTGATCAAATAAATAAGATTGACAAATGAGTGTCAACACACTTAACCATTTTCACCATACATGCTGAGTACACAATGGAAGCCGAGCTAAAATTTCTTTATGTGCCGAGTCATAGATAGTGCAGAGAAAACTACAGTTGCTGCCAAGTGTATCACCTAGTTTAGTAGTGTAACATGAATACTAGCTATTAAAGAAAGCATTAACAATAGTAAAATGAGTAAACACTTAAGATAGGACTGATTTGTTATCACCACAAATGGAGGCAAACCAAGAATGGTAAGCTCCAAATGGTATAACACAATGATGCAATAGATTTTTCCCCAATTTAAGGTATGTGTGCTCACAAGTATAGCTCAAGCTTCAAATGGATGGATGGGGTGAGTGAGATAAGGTTGTAACAATGTTGTCATGGAGTGATTTTTCCATTATCATGGTATTTTGGTAGTGTTTGTGCTCTCAAAATATCATTATAACTTTGCATGGAGGATGGATCATTTAGTGAAGGAGGGAGTTTTAATTTAAAGGCCAAGGGTTGGAGAAATGGAGGGCCAAGATGCAAGGATGGCAAGATGGTGAGGGAGGGCTAGGATGCACTCAAAGGAGAGCACATGGATTGTGCTTGTTTAGCACCAATGAGGAGGTGACTAGTGCAACAAGGAGGATGAGTGTGAGAGGATAGGATAAGGGTTGGTCAAAGACTTGATGAGGGTGGTTGAGTATGCAAGACTCATGAATGAAGGTGTAAGAGCCATTAAGAGGAGTGTAAGAGATATTTGAGGGTCATTTATGTTGGAGGGTAAGGGGAAGATATTTGTTAAATTTAGCTTGGGTTAGCAAGTCTTAACCCATGTTTATGATTGTGCACATGATTAGAAAGGGATTTAGGATTAGCTTAGAAGGGGGGTTAGGTGGTGAGTGATCTGGTTTTGATGGGATGGGTTAGTTAGGTGGCTAAGTGAGTTTAATATGGGTGAATGGGTTGGATTAGGGGTTAGGATAAGGTTTAGGAAGGCTTTTAGGATTTTAGATATTTTAATAAATGTTTTATTTAATAAAATGGGGAGTATAGAATTAAATTGAATATATTTAATGATTTATTCAATTTAATAGTGGAAGAGGGATTTAATTGATAAATTCATTTTGGGTGATCATTTGATTTTATCAATTGGACTATAGTTAATTAGATTAATTAATTAACTAAGGGATGATGATTAATTAATTAAATAGTAAATATTTAATCAATAATATCCTAGGAGATGACTAAATATGATTACTTATTGATGTAATTAGATTTAGGTGTCTACACCAAGCACAACACATTATAGTATATGCCGAGCTATATAGATTTCAACATGTGCTGAGTGACTCAGGATCAGATAGGTGCCAAGCAAAGTAGAAATTCAATAGGTTTTGAGTGACACATTAATCCTATATGAGCCAAGTAATTTAAGAATCAGTAGAAGCTAAGTAATGCAAAAACTACAGTAGATGCCAAGCAATCTAGAATAGATGGTGTCAAGCATCAATATTACTTCATGTGCTGAGCAATGCAGGATAGAATAAAAGTTTGTGCAATCGCAAGCCAAGATGAAAAATGGTTATGCATGACTCATTGACAAGATAAAAGGATAAGATTAAATCCTCACAATCACCTATGTGATCCTCATGCAACCAATCAGAAAATTGGAAACTGCATGTAGCCAACAAGTAAATTTCAAGGGTTTGATTAGGAACATTTGAATCAAGGATGCATGATGGACCACTAATATTTATAAGGGAGTCTTGATGCCATTGAATAGAGAGAGAAAAAAGGAATCGTGAGAAGAAGGAAAAGAAGATCCTATTAAGGTCATTATAGAACATTGGTTTCAAAGATTTAGAGGAAAGGACAACATTTACACATCCAATTGATGAAAATAGAACAAGGAGCACAATTAGCAGATCAGATCTAGCACAGATCAGTTAATAGTAAGAGCAGAACAAGTACCTGAGATCAACATTAGAGATTGCATTAGATCAGGTGTATTATTCTAATACTCTCTCACAATTGTATTAGGAACTTGGAAATCCCATGGAATTGGGTAGGTTTAACAACCTTATGTAAATCCTTTAATAGGGTGGCATTCTAAGTTGAATGTCCTTAAGTCCTCTAACAAGGCACACTCCTAACAGGGTGTAGACATCCTTTAACAGGGTCACATTTAATAGTCTGTTGTAGCCTTTAACAGGGTAGGCCTTTAATAGGGAAAACCATCAAAAGTAGTTGAAATCAATTGCTGCAATAATTTTGTGTGTATCATCCCCACCCTAGTTTTACCTTCTTATTCTTGGAGGGTTTTTGGGTTACCAAAATCTCAAGTGTTATGTGGTGATATATGTTTGTTTCTCATGATTGTTTAATGTTTATATGCATGCATGTTAATTTTAGTTATATGTTATTAAGGGTTTAAAAGTGGTTAAAAATCCAATACTTATAATTCACCCTCCACCTCTTAGAAGCATTCTTCCCATTTAGACATTCAAACAATTGGCATCAGAGCCAAGTTCTCTCAAGAAGAAGCCTAACAACTTGGAGGAAAAGATTTGAAGATGGAAGTTTTCAAACTTGGAACGATCATTTAGAACTAGGTGATAGATGTGCATCTCGCTCTACATAAGGTAGAGGAAGCTAGAGAGGAATTAAGATAATCCTTAAAAAGAAGGAAGGAAATAGCTATAGCCAAAAATGATATTCACTACAAGGAGATTGACACCACACAAGTATTTTCTAAAGGAGCTTCCAAAGAATTTGATGCAGCAATAGTAGAATTGATGGAGAAAAATAGAATTCAAGTAGAAGAGATAAGAACTCTTAAGATAGAGCATGAATCATAGGCCATGATGCTATGTAAAATCATTGAACAAAAGAAAAGAGCAGTTGAGGATAGAGTCATGATGGAAGATGACAAAAGAAATCTTGTAAAAAGACTTGAAGAAAAATGTACTAAATTAACAAGGATCTCAAACATGCAGATGGATACAATTGCCCAACTAATGAATCTTCATCATGAACTCAATGTGAAAGACATTGAGATCACTAGTTTGAGGATGCAGAATGAACAACTACAGAATGAATTAAAGAGAGGAAAAGAAATAGCAAAAAATATCAACAAGTCAAGTGAAGCTATCAAGTACTTTGAATAGTTGTTGAAATCCCCAAGATCAGCCCATGATACATCAGGACTTGAATACATCAGCATTGAAGTTGAGGAATCATCAAAGAGTGCTAAGCAAAGAAGTGATAAAGGTAAGGATTCTAAACCCACTTGTCATTACTATAATAAAAAGGGGCATACTACTAATGTTTGTAGGAGTAGACGGATCAATAAGACAAATACACCCAAAAGGAAGGGTTACTATCACAAGTGCAACATGCAAAGACATATGACACAAGACTGTAGGTCTAAAGTCACAAGGACACAAAGATTTGATGGACATTGCCATAATTGCAAGAAGTATGGACACAGAGCCTTTGAGTGTAGATAAAAGCCTATGTGGACACCAAATTAGCATGTAAGGAGGGACAACTATGTACACCATTACAATTGGGATTACAATACAAGGAAAAGTTGTCACTATTGTCAAGAGTATGGACATATACCCCAGAATTGCATAAGAACACACTTCAAGGGGAACTATAAAAGATGGTTGAAGCAAACTACTTGCTTCAGTTGCTTGAAAACTAGACATGTCAGTAGGAATTGTCCAACAAAAGCCAAGGCACCCAAGATTGAAGTAAATAAGGGCAAAGAAAAGGTTGATATGGAACACATCAGAACGGGCATGAAGAAGAGATGGCAGAAAAAGGATGGACTAAGTTCATCCAATGGAAGGGTCACTTCACCCACAAGGTCAAGTGATCATTGTAGACACCTAAAAACCTTTAGAAAATAAAGTATTTTTATTTTCTGAAAAATTCCTGATGACATCATCATTTATTAATTAATTAATTATTTAATTTATTTATTTATTTTTATGCCATTAAATCCCTTTATCTTAATTAAAAATATTTAATTAAGGAATCCCTCCCAAAAATGTTTAAATCTTATTTAAACATTATTTCCTTATTTATTAATTATTTAATTAATAAATTGACCAAAAAACCCAAAATAAATAAAAAAATTATTTTTTGCCCAAAACTTGGCCAATTTCCTTAAGACCACTAACCTCTTCCAAAATCTTCTAATCCTTCTTTAATTTTGATTAAAGGCTAATCCCATCATTTCCTACCCCTAATCCCAACTCAAAATATTTAATTAAGATTAAATATTAATCCTCATGTTTATTAAAAAAGTTTTAATAAATATCTCCTCAACCCAAACCCTTGAAATAAATAAAACTTTATTTATTTCCTAAAAATCTAATTTATCCTCATCCTAAGAAGTTCTAGACTCTTCTAGAAAGTCTTCATCCTCATCCTAGGAAGTTCTAGACTATTCTAGAAAGTCTTTATCCTCATCCAAAGTCTAGACTCTTCTAGAAGATGTCTTTAAACCTAATCCTAATCTGCTCCTAACCTTGTCACATTCCCTAAACATGGGTTAAGACTTACTAACCCAAGCCAAAGTTAACAAATATCTCCTCCTTCACCCACCCTCATTAAATGCCATCCACTTGCCTATCCCTAAGCTAATCCTAAACCATCCTAATCCATCTTCTAATAATTTGCACAATCCTAAGCAAGCTTAAAACCCTCCTAATCAAGCCCAAGTTGAAATTTCTCTCATCTCCCTCAAAATATATCAACCATAAAACTTTATGAAGCCCACAAGGTCATAAATGACTCTTCAAAGCCCTTTTATTGCTCTTACAAGCCATTATGAGGGTCTTTATGAAGATTTTATCCTTTGAGCCTCCTTTGTTGACTCATCCTTCCCCTTTCCTCCATCCTCTCACCTTGTGACATGTGTCACTCCCTGATTGGCTGTAAGGAAGCATAATCCATGTGCTCTCTTCTCATGCAATCTGAGCCCTCCATGAGCTTTTTCCCATCCTTGCATCTTAGCCCTCAATCCCTCAAGCCTCTTGCCTATAAATTGGATCCTTCCCCTTTGCAAAATAACACAATCCATGAAGTAAAGTCATAATGCCATTTTAAGAAGCCATTTTACATCAAAACCATACACTCACACCCAAATTCCAACTCTATTTGAAGCCCTTTTTGAAGCATAAAGCTTGAGCATACATCTTATCTATTTAGACAAAGCCACTCAACAAGAGAGCTTCTTATTGAGAGAGTCCATTAATGGCTCATATTCTCAATTGAGAGCTCATCTTAGTCTATCTTGAAGTTTATGAATTTTGTTTAGTTTGTAGAAGCTTTATTTAAATTTGGTTTCTATTAGCATATTAACATTGCTCATATACAATCCTATCTCATCCAACTATTCAGAAGATGAGCCTATGAGGTTGATACATATAATGAGTTATCATACATCAGCCCTAAACCATGATGAAGCACTGCAAAGTATAAATTTTCATGAGATAAGATGCTAAGACAAAACTTGAATGATGATGCCAAGCTATCTTTAGTTTTCGAGTAAAACTACTTTGGAAGCCAAGTTAAGTAGTGAAGTGGATGCCGAGTTGAAAAACCTTTGGAAGCTGAGTGATAGGTGAAGGTACAAAAATACATTAAATGCAAGGTTTTTTGAGCCGCTTAAAAGTAAAAATTGATTCATTTTGAGTCAGTCAAATGAAGAGTGATTACCAAGACCATGATTAAGAAATTTTCAAGCATTCAACCAACAATTTGTAGCAATTCAACATCTACCCAAGCAATTTTAAGCATCTAACTAGGTATTTCCTTCAGGTGCTATGTTGTATAGTTTGTGAAGTTTGTTTTAAATGTCAAACCCTAGTTCAGTCAAAATGGCATCTAGTTCATAGTCGACCCAAAGCAAGGAAATCCAAGAAATTCAACTTGTTAGTAATGAGGTTAAGCAACCCAAATTTAGGCCAATCCCAAAAGTTGCATATAAAAATGATCCCAGTGGTGCCCTATCTGCCATTCCTGAAAAAGTTGTTATGGTTCAGGATATGCAAAAGTGTTACAACTGCAAAATAGGAGCCATAGGAGACTTGAAAATCTTTAATGCCTTTGATAAACTCTATGATAATGGTATATTGAAAGATGAGTTTTCTATCATAGAGAAGAAGGGTTTAACCAAAGCCCTAATTTTTTCAATCATATTCAAAACTTAGTGGATACGCATAATACTTAGTAGAATCCATGATGGAGCATTCTAGTTAGAGCAAGGACCAATCAAGATTACCAAGAAAATGGTTCATAGGGTCATAGGTTTTCCAGCCCTAGATCGGCCAAAGACATTGAGAAGTGATAAAAAGGAAACAATTGAGAAGAACACAGAAGCAAAGTGGAATAATAGAGGCAAGACCATAGACACCATATCTGATCCACTTATAGACTTTTCTATGAGGATCATATCACACAAATTTTATTAGTCCAGCAGGTTGAATAGTTTACCCTGCATAGTAGTGGATGTGGCATATAAGCTTGTAAAGAAAGACCACACCTATGACCTTGCAGAGCTCATGTTGCAATAGATTAATGAAAATCTTGGAGCTATTAGAAATTCCAAGGGAGCACAATGTAAATTTGGGTCAGTGCTAGTTTGCATGTTCTTTTATGTGATGAAGAAATTTCCTTTATTTGGAAAAGTCAATTGGAGTCAGAACAAAACAATTGTTGATCAAATAAATGATTTCATTGGACAAATATGAGATAGCTTTGATGATCAAATGTCTATCTATTATGATGATTTCAAGAATGCAATGAAGAAAAGAATGAGGATACTAGTTTCACTGGTAGAAAAGCATGTAAATGATGTATGCTTTCTAGTTGACATTGATTTTACTTACATTCAAGCAGTCCTTCCAAGAGAAAGATGGCTTAGACCATTAAGATATGAGCTTGATGTTGACCAAGCTTCTGTAGCCATCACAACATTACTTGTAGAAGAAATGGACAAAACTACAAAGGCATTTGGGACATATGAAACTATCAAATCAAGAGTGGTTATTGAACTCAAGACAGCCATAGCAGTAAAGAAGGAAAAGTTAGTAAAGAAGATAAAGAAGAAATTTGGTGTTGTAGAAACAAGTGTAGCAGGCAAAGTTGAGGAGATTAGTGAAGGAGAAGAAGAATGTGATGATAAGAAATATGAGGATGAGCTAGAATAGGGGCCACTTGAATTGACACAAGGCCAAGGTGAAGACAAAGATGAGAGTGTTGAGGAAGAAGAAGCCAAGGAAGCACCCATCAAAGGAAAAGTCATCAAAAGGAAGGCAAAGCCACCTCCTGCTCCTCAACCCTAATCAAAGAAAGTTGTCATACCAACACCCAAGAAGCCAACAACCAGAGCTACAACAAAGGCCTCCACACAAGAAATCAAAGAGGAAGCCACAAAGAAGAAACCAATCAAGAAGGCATAGGAAGAGCCAAGGAAACATAAAGGATATGTGGCTCAACCTGATACTAATCAGGAAGATCAGTTTGACAAGGTAAGTCATCCTCCTAAATCTTCAGTTGATACATTATGTGAAAAGATTAGCAATGGAGACTTAAGTAATGTGAAAAAGATTGATTTCAATAAGTTCACCAAAGAGGAACAAAACATCATAGAAGAATAAGTATATGCATTAATGGGACAGTTCAAGTATACACCTCTTGAACTTGATGGATAATTTCCAAAGAAATTGTCTAAAATTGTAGAAGATAGATGACATTTCTATTTGAAAATGGAGAAGGAGATGAGGGAATCAACCCTAGCAAGCATACTTCCTGATTTGACAAGGGAATAGATAACTAAAGTAGTCAAAAGTCATAACACTAGGTTTACACCTAAGTATAGGGCATTCTCCATTCTCCAAAACAAAATTGAAGAAGTTGTATAGAAAACCACAAGATTGTGAAAGAATTTGTATAAGAAAATTGAAGATGTCCTTAAAGAGGAATACAAAGAAGCAGCTACTCCTAAACCTAAAGAGAGAAGAAACAGGAGAGAAGAGAAAATAGAAGTAAAGAAAAAGATTGAAGAGGAGGAAGGAAAAGATGAAGATAGGGGTACTGATAAGCAGCAAAGTGTGTAAGACACACAACTTCCACCTCCTAGCCCTCCTCACTCTACTATCACACCTATAGAAATCATAAAGATTAAGGATGTTGTTGACACCTCATGTCAAAAAATAATCCACTAACTACAGAGGATCTCACTAAGATCCTTGAACAAATAAATCTTCAAGGACAGTTGTGTACAAGTCCCATATTGGCCAGTGTAGATGATCTCCAAAAGTCTAGAGATAAACTCAAAGAAGCTAAGGTGTCACCACAAGAACCACCTCAAATCACTCAAACTATTGGAATTCCATTTATACCACCTCCATCACCACCAAGAATTGCCATGCAAGCTTTTCAAGAGCCAATTGCAACAACAGGGGCAGATACAAGTATAACAGTACATACAATTAGTATGTTAGAGTAATTAATTAATTATTTATTAATTATTTATTCTATTTACTTAAGCTTACTTAGTTTCATGCATTTATTTAATACTTTGTATTTAATGCATGTTGAGGTTAGTTGTTGACAACACGGGAGTTTGTTCCCTTCTAGCATGTTCCACATTTTTGTGGATATGTGCTGAGTTGTCATCCTTATCTTCTACCTCCTTCCAGGTTGTTCTACAAGCTTCCATGAGGCCTTTATAAGCAGTCTCTCACTCATTATAAATTCATCCCATTTTTTAGATAGCAATTCTAATTTCCTATTGTGAATCATTCTTGTGCAATTTTTGCTTCAAGCTCTTTGCTCCCTAGGTTTCTCTTTAGCAAGTTATTTGCACTACAGGTGATCTTGGTGCATTATCAGAGTCAGATTCTCAACTCCTACATGGTATCAGAGCCTTCCTACTGTAGCTTGGTTGAGGAATTTTGAAGCCGTGATTTAGAGTCACAAACCCTAGTTTGTTTGTGCATTTTTTTTTCAAATCAGGGGATCAAAGATTTTTTGGAGCACATTTGGCCCAAATGGACATCACCATTGGATCCGGAAGGCCATTTGCAGTTAGGATTCATATAAGACTTTTCAATTTTGGACACAGGGCATTTTTTGAGATTTTTTGAAGCCTCTGAGTTGTTGCCGTATGGAGTTTACAGACACAGGGTCAAAAAAGTTTTAAAATAGGCCACTAGCGCACTGTCGAGTGGCCACCCGCACACCACTCGTCAGCCACCACAATTGGCTGAGCCACCGCTGGGTAGCCCCTGCCCGACTGCCACCGTCCAACCACCCCCGCTCTGCCTCTGTGCTCCGCTCGACCACCTTCACCTAGTTTCTCTACCTAGTCCTCCGCTCTGCCAGCATTTTTCTATCGACGCACCACCCCTGCTCCTCCAGTTGAATCAGCCTACTTTGTCAATGACGATTGGCAACATAGTCAACATTTTTTCCTACTCAGTAGATTTTTCCGTGTCAGCAGCTAGTCCACGTGAGACACGTGGCACGGGTGCCACATGGCACATTGACATGTGTCCCTTGCCACATCAGCCTTTTTGCCACATGGACTTGCCACATGGCGTGCCACATGGCCCTCTCTTTTGCTATGATGGCCATTTAGCCATCAATTTTAATGCCACAAATTGATGACATCAGCATGACATCATCTGCATCATGCCCCTTGCACCTCTCCTTGGGTCCTTTTTGACCTACTTGTGGTTTTTTGGCCATAACTTTTGCATATAGAGGTATTTTTCCAATCCAAAAAAAGCGCCAGAAAGCTAGTTCTAAGACAGAGACTTTGGTATAGGTATTTTTAGGTTTTGATGCTTTTTCATTGCCTTTTTTTTAGTCAAAGTCCATAGTTATGTTTTTGACTCTAACAAGCATATCTTTTGTGTCCGATGCCCATTTTTTGAAAACTTTATATTTTTGGAAAGCTGGTCTTGTCATCTTTTTAGAAATGTGGTCCTTTTTTTTAGTTTTTGGCCCCTACTCTTTCTATCATAGTTTTGGCATTTTTTCTATATGGTGGATATTTTGAGTATTTTAGGCCCGAGGATCATTTTCCTGGCATGGTTTCCTTTGTTTTCGATTGCACTTTCTTTTATTGTAGCTCTTTTTTAGTTTTGATCATTGTAGCTATCATTTTGAAGCACTTTTTTGTATCGCACTGAGATAAAGTGCCACTTTTGCATTCCAGGGATCATGAACATTGTTTGAGTCAGATGTACATGCACTATTTTCATAAAGTACCATGGGGGGGATAGTTGTTTTTTGTTTTAGGCCTTCTCCCTTTGTCAAGTGAGTGTCCCTTCCATGACATTATCTCCATGTAGAGTCAGTTTGATCATGTCTTTATAGGTGTCTGTACCTCTTTTCCTCTCTCCTTGTTCTTGGTTTGTTTGTAGGAGACTTTGGCACACCTTCTCAGTTGCCTGTCATCACACCCCATTTTCATTAAGAGGAGAGTTATGATTTTTTTCTAATGCATCCATGGTTTGATGGTTCAATAGTGTGAACTATGTATTTAGTGGTTGATCCTATATACAAGGCGATTGTAGTGGCTGGCTACCTATGCATTTTGGTGAGATGGATCATCTACCATATAGACATGCTCGATTTGTGCCTTCTTCTTCCATGGAGGTTTTTCAAATCAGTAGTTTGGTAGATTTGCAGCTTCTTCATGCTTCAGTGATGCTACATCTACATGATCACTCCTTGTTCCTGTTTTAGGGAACATTTCCCTAGTTGGAGACTTCTTCAGTTCTTCACTAGGTTCTTACCTCTTTTTGAGGGAGGAGTTTTCCCACATGGTTTTCTCTCTTTCCCCATTTTATAGAGGTTGCATCTTTTGCATTTTTCATGGGTACCTAACATGGCCTCGTTGCCGGGACCCATTCTACATTCATATTAGTTTTGTGAGCTTAAGGCATTTCCCTAAGTTGCACTTAAGGGGGGGGGTGTTAGTTCCCTAAGTTGCACTTAAGGGGGGGTGTTAGAGTAAATAATGACTCTAACACCCCCCCCTTAAGTGCAACTTAGGAAAATGCCTTAAGCTCACAAAACTAATATGAATGCAGAATGGGTCCCGACAATGAGGTCATGTTAGGTACCCATGAATAATGCAAAAGATGCAACCTCTGTAAAATGGGGAAAGAGAGAAAACCACATGGGAAAAACCCTCCCTCAAAAAGAGGTAAGAACCTAGTGAAGAACTGAAGAAGCCTCCAACTAGGGAAATGTTCCCTAAAATAGGAACAAGGAGTGATCATGTAGATGTAGCATCACTAAAACATGAAGAAGCCACAAATCTTCCAAACTACTGATTTGAAAAACCTCCATGGAAGAAGAAGGCATGAACTAAGCATGTCTATATGGTAGATGATCCATCTCACTGAAATGCATAGGTAGCCAAACACTGCAATTGCCTTGTATATAGGATCAACCACTAAATACATAGTTCACACTATCGAGTGGTTCAATGGTTCGATAGTGTGAACTATGTATTTAGTGGTTGATCCTATATACAAGGTGATTGTAGTGGTTGGTTACCTATGCATTCCGGTGAGATGGATCATCTACCATATAGACATGCTTAGTTTGTGCCTTCTTCTTCCATGGAGGTTTTTCAGATTAGCAGTTTGGCAGATTTGCGGCTTCTTCATGCTTCAGTGATGCTGTGTCTACATGATCACTCCTTCTTCCTATTTTAGGGAACATTTTCCTAGTTGGAGGCTTCTTCAGTTCTTCACTAGGTTCTTACCTCTTTTTGGGGGAGGGGTTTTCCCACATGGTTTTCTCTCTTTCCCCATTTTACAGAGGTTGCATCTTTTGCATTGTTCATGGGTACCTAACATGGCCTCATTGCCAGGACCCATTCTGCATTCATCTTAGTTTTGTGAGCTTAAGGCATTTTTCTAAGTTGCACTTAAGGGGGGGTGTTAGAGTAAATAATTAATTATTTATTATATTTACTTAAGCTTACTTAGGTTCATGCATTTATTTAATACTTTGTAGTTAATGCATGTTGAGGTTAGTTGTTGACAACACAGGAGTTTGTTCCCTTCTAGCATGTTCCACCTTTTTGTGGATATGTGCTAAGTTGTCATCCTTATCTTCTACCTCCTTCCAACTTGTTCTACAAGCTTCCATGAGGCCTTTATAAGCAGTCTCTCACTCATTGTAAATTCATCCCATTTTTCACATAGCAATTCTAATTTCGTATTGTGAATCATTCTTGTGCAGTTTTTGCTTCAAGCTCTTTGCTCCCTAGGTTTCTCTTTAGCAAGTTATTTGCACTACAGGTGATCTTGGCACATTATTAGAGTTGGATTCTCAACTTGTACAGAGTACACCCTTGGCCACAGGGATACAAGACGAAGATAAGCAAGAAGAAGAGGATAAATAAGAAACACAGGATAAGGAGGAGTCCACAATACAAACTTTGGTTGAATTGACAAAAACAAGTACTCGTACCAAACCTATCTAGTAGCCAAGTACTGACAAGTTGACCTTACAAGTCAATACACCAAGCTCAAATTCTACTAAGGTAGCCAGGACCATTCATTATTGTATTCCTGAGCTTGATGAAGAAATCCAAATACCCTATTATGATTCAAGTACTCTAACTAAGGAAAAGATGAATGAAATATAGAGTGCATTGGATAAGAGAAGGAGACAATAGGCATTGAGGAAAGACTACAAATACAAGCAGGCAATAAATGAGATCAAAGATATATTCATGGATGCCTTTAGCCTACAACCTCCAGATTCAAGCAGGCCAATCCTTGAGCAACTATCTAATATAGTTGATCAAGTGAACAATGAAGACCATGATACAAATGTTAAAATCATGGAATGGTTAGAAAAGAAGTTTCTAGGCAAGGTCAACCAAAGGATAGCTAATAACATTATTTTGGGACAAGTTGACCTAGCCAAGAAACTAGATAATGTAAAGATTGTATTAGGGAATATCTTTTCCCTTTATAGAAAATTGTGTGATTTTTCCAAGTTCACACAAGAAATAAATAAAAAAAATTTGAACCTTGAGAGCAACCTTTAAGCTCTCTAGTATGCAACTACCCTCAAATCCTACATAGAGTGAAAAGAAATATTCTTAAACACTTCACACTCAGAGGGAATTAGCTGCATTATCAGCAAAAGAGGCCACTATTAAAGAAAAGCTAATGCAAATACAAGCCTCTATAACTCCTCACTTGGAGATATTACATAAGGAGAAAATGTATGTAGAAATAGTCTTGAATAAAGATCCAAATATTTCTACTCACGAAGGACATGTTGATCTAGCAACAGAGCTTGCAATCCAACACAAGTCATTGGCTATTGCATTGAATAACTAGGATGTAGCTCTCAAAATTCTCCTTGAGGTAAATAAGACATTTTTGGCCAAGCATGGCATTATTGTTTAGAACCCTTTGACATAAGTATCAAAAAGGGGGGAGATAATGTAGGAGATAAATTAAGGGGATTTCCAACTTTTTAAATCATGTTCAGCTTGAAGTTGATTGACTATAAATAGAAATAAAGGACTCAAGGAACATGCAAATTTTGGTAATCACATGAAGACGGGGTGATCAAATAGAGAACAAACAGGATCAGAAGGCAAGAATAGGTTGTAAATAGGTTAAAGAACAATAGCACAAGACATCAAAATTTATGACATAATCAACTTAGGGGGAATTAAAAGGTATATTGCTGTTCACAATTTTTTTTTGAATTTTTGCAAGAAAAGAATGTACATACAATGGTTGGATCATGAATGATTAGTAAGTGTTTTTGACACTCATGTCAAAGGGGGAGATTGTTGATCAAATAAATAAGATTGACAAATGAGTGTCAACACACTTAACCATTTTCACCATACATGCCAAGTACACAATGGAAGTTGAGCTAGAATTTCTTTATTTTCCAAGTCATAGATAGTGCCAAGAAAACTATAGTTGCTACTAAGCACAACATATTATAGTATATGCCAAGCTATATAGAACTCAACATGTGCCAAGTGACTCAAGATCCAATAGGTGCTAAGCGAAGAAAAAATTCAATAGGTGCTGAGTGACATAGTAATCCTATACGAGCCAAGTAATTCAAGAATTAGTAGAAGCCAAGTAATGTAGAAACTATAGTAGATGTCAAGCAATTCAAAATAGATGGTGCTGAGCATTAGTATTACTTCATGTGCCAAGCAATGCAGGATTAGCATAAAAGTTTGTGAAATTGCAAGCCAAGATAAAAAATGGTTATGCATGACTCATTAACAGGATAAAAGGATAAGATCAAATCCTCACAATCACCTATGCGATCCTCATGCAACCAATTAGAAAGTTGGAAACTGCATGTAGCCAATAGGTGAATTTCAAGGGTTTGAGTGGGAACATTTGAATCAAGGATGCATGCGAGCCACTAATCTTTATAAGGGAGTCTTGATGCCATTGAATAGAGAGAGAATAAAGGAATCATGAGAAGAAGGAAAAGTAGAGCCTATTAAGGTTGTTGTAGAACATTGGTGTCAAAGATTTAGAGGAAAGGACAACATTTACACATCTAGTTGATCAAAATATAATAATGAACACAATTAGCAATTCAGATCTAACAGAGATCAGTTAATAGTAAGAGCAAAACAAGTACTTGAGATCAGCATTAAAGATTGCATTAGATCAGGTGTATTATTCTAATACTCTCTCACAATTGTATTAGGAACTTGGAAATTCCATGGACTTGGGTAGGTTTAACAACCTTATGTAAATCCTTTAACAGGGTGTAGAAATCCTTTAATAGGGTCACATTTAACAGTGTGTTGTAGCCTTTAACAGGGCAAACCATTAGAAGTGGTTGAAATCAATTGTTGCAGTAATTTTGTGGGTATCATCCCCACCCTAGTTTTACTTTCTTATTCCTGGAGGGTTTCTAGGTTAGCAAAATCTTAAGTGTTATGTGGTGATGCATTTTTGTTTCTCATGATTGTTTAATGTTTATATGCATGCATGTTAATTTCAATTATATGTTACTAAGGGTTTAAAAGTGGTTAAAAGGCCAATACTTCTAATTCACCCCTCCTCTAAGAAGCATTCTTTCAATTAATACATTCCAACACCATGGACCATATTTTTCTTTCTCCCATTTTTTGGGCCCATACAAGGCCTTTTATTTACTCAAATCTAACTTTGAAGTGATCTTAGGAGGTCTTTAGGCAACTTAAAACAACATAACTTTTAAACCATAAAGCCTTTTGACCTAATTCCTTTTCTAGAATGGTTTAAATTACAAGTATAATCACCCCTCCAACTTAAATTCTCTAACTCATTATAATTATAGCTCAATTACAAAATAACCTATTGTCTAAATTGGCACATATCCCAAGGTGAAAAAAAACTCTAACCTGAAAAACCAATAGTGGAGTTATGAGAGTTGGAATCTTTATTTGACCAAATGTGTATCCAAAAATGAAAACACTTTAAATAGAAACTAACACTAAGCATATTTTTGGGTGATATAAGATTGTCGTTACACTACTAGATGCTCTTGCATTAGACACCCAAGATAGATTGAAAAGTGATCCTATCACTTTATAGTTGGTAGACAAAAACTAAAATGGGAAATCTCTATTGGGGATATCCAGGTTGAGTCTTCTATTGGTTTTCCTTTCCACTTCATTAGGTATTCTTCATATTTCTTGTTTCCAATAGTTTGGCCCACATAACTATTTAGAATTTCTTCAATCTCTTCCTTCATAGAAGTAGGAATTGGACATGGATCTAGCATCAATTGCTCATCTGCACCATCATCATGATATTCTATTAAGTGCACAATATTTAAAATAGGAGAAATGTGAATCCCATCTGGCAACTCCACCTCATATGAATTTCTTGAATCATGTTTCTTCATAATTTTGTAGGGGCCAACTTTCTTCATCTTTAGCTTATAGTAGGTACCTACTGGAAGTCATTCCTAATCTCCAACTTAGACTCCTTATGTCTCCTCTTTTGATCTACCCTATCCTTATACTATAGGTTAATTTTGGTAATATGTGCTTACACCTCCTCATGTAAGTTCTTGACATGTTCAGCAAAGTTGTTTGCCTCAGTACTTGTCCTCTCCCCTTGCACCATCTTCCTCAACTCTAGTGTAGTCCTTGGACTACTCCCATACATAATTTAGAATGGTGATCTTTTAGTACTCCTATTTATGAAATTATTGTAAGAAAATTCTACTTGTGGTATAATCAAATCCTATCCCTTGGGGTTATCTCCTACTAAACACCTCAACAAATTATCCACACTCCTATTCACTACTTCTATTTGTCCATTAGTTTGTAGATGATGTGCAAAACTAAACTTCAATTCTATCTTCAAATTCTTCCACAAAGTCCTCCAAAAATACCCCACAAATTTAATATCTCTGTCATAAACAATACTTTTTGGGAGACCATGTAGCCTCATCACCTCTCTGAAAAACAAATCTGCAATATGCACTATGTCATGAGTCTTGTGAGATGGAATAAAATGTGCCATCTTGTAGAGCCTATCAACCACCACAAATACTAAGTCATTACCCCTTTGTGTCCTTGGAAATCTAAGAACAAAATATATACTTATGTCCTCCCTTGGCTTTGTTGGAATAGGTAATAGTTGGTAGAGTTTAGTATTGTGACTAAATTCTTTGCTTGTTTGACATACTTGACAACTCTACACAAACTTATTCACATCTTATGATAATTAAGGACAAAAGTAATGTTCTCTAATAATGGAAATGATCTTATCTTGACCAAAGTATCCTACCATCCCTCCATTGTGCTTCTCCTTGATCAAGTTTTCCCTCATGGAACTTCTTGGGATACACAATTGACTTCTCATAAACAACATACCATCCTAAATCATGTAATCTAGTCACCTAGTCCTATCTAAAGTAACAAGTTCTTTAAAAGCCTCCCAAGCCTCTAGAAAGTCAAGATCCTTAGGGTATAGACTCTTGAGTTCATCAAACTAAACCACTTCAACCTACATTTTTGCTAGCAATAACTGTCTCCTACTTAATGTATCTGCAACCTTATTAGATCCTCTACTTCTATGTTTCAATATAAATTTATATATTTGCATGAACTCTACCGACTTCAAATGTTTTGGATTCAATTTACCTTGTCTATTCAAGTACTACAATTCTTGGTGATTACTGTACAAAAAAAATTCTTTTGGCAACAAATAATGCCTCTATTTCTTTAAGGTCTAAACTATTGCATAGAATTCCTGATCATAAATTGAATACTTCTTCTTTGCATTATTTAATTTTTCACTAAAAAAGGCAATAGGTTTACCTTCTTGACTCAACACAGCCCCAGTAGCACTACCACTAGCATCATAATCCACTTAGAATATGTTGTTGAAATCAGGAAATGACAACATAGGTTGCTCTATCACCTTCTTCTTCAACAACTCAAAACTCCTTGTAGCTTCTGTAGTCCACTTGGACTCTTTTCTATCCCCCACATTGATTTGGTTAGGGGTGCACATATACTACTAAAATTTATAATGAACTTCCTATTAAAACTAGAAAAACCATGGATTGACCTCACCTCAATGGTAGACCTTGGAGTAGGCCATTCCAAGATGACCTTCACCTTCTCTGGATCCATTTTGAGACCATTAGATGATACAACAAACCCCAAATAGACAAACTCCCTTTTGACAAAGCTACACTTATTCAAATTAATCAAAAATTTCTCTTCCCTCAACCTTTTAAGGACACTACAAATGTGTAATAAATTTTCATCCAAAGACTTATTGAAAATCAAAATATCATCTAGATAGACAATAACAAATTTTCCCAAAAAATTCTTTAGTACCTCATTCATAGCCACATGAAGGTGCTTGGTGCATTGGTCATTCCAAAGGGCATGACTAATCACTCATATAGACCCTCTTTGGTCTTAAATTTAGTCTTCCACTCATCTCTCTCTTTTATCCATATTTGGTGATAACCACTCTTGAAATATATCTTTGTGAAGTACTGAGCTCCACTCAAATAGTCCATAAGATCATTCATTCTTGGCAAAGGAAACTGATACTTGATGGTTATTCTATTTATGGCCGAAGAGTATGTATACATTATCCACTCTCCATCCTTCTTTGGTGCTATTAGTGCAAGTATTGCACATGGACACAAGATCTCTCAAATCAAATTTTTCCTCAATAGTTCTTAAACTTGTCTATTTAGCTCCTTAGTCTCATTTGGAGACATCCTATCAGCATCCTCGTTAAGAAAACTAGCTCCAGGGGCTAAATATATTTGATGACTAATTTTCCTTATTGGTGGAAACCCTTCTAGAAAATTATCATTTATGACATCTCCATACTCACTTAATAGACCTAAAACTTCAAGTAGAATTTCACTGCTACCTTCCTTATCTTTTCTATGAATTAAAGCATAAGACATATGTTGATGTTTCATGCCATCTAGAAATTTTCTTCCATCAATAAGAGATACCCTAGCACTACTACATAACTTTTCACCCTCCTTTATCAAGGCCTTCAATTTGTGGTGAACTCCATCATTTGCTAGAGAGTATGTATTTGCATGACCATCATGTATAGCATTTCTATCAAACTACCATTGCCTTCCCAACAAAAAATGGTTGACATCCATTGGAATGATGTCACACATAGCCTCATCATGGTAACTCCCAATCTTGAAATTTATCAAACATTTCTCACTAACTAAGAACTTATGATCATCCTACATCCAAGCAATCCAATAGGGTTAGGGGTGTTTCTCCCTCTTGAGCCTTAGCTTTAAGACCATCTCCTCTAACACCAAGTTGTTAGTGCTTCCACCATCAAAAATCACATCACAACATTTACCCTCTCATGTGCACCTAGTACAAAACAATCTCCTCCTTTGTCCAAGTTTAGTCTCACCACTCAGTAAGACCCTTTCATTAACTAAAACCTCTCCTCTTTCTATAGCCTCTGAATGTGATGACTATGCATCATCATTCACATGAGCAATCCTTACTTGATCATCATCTCTCCTATCTATCTTTCCTTGTTTTTGAGGGAATTCAAAGGCATGATGACTTTCTTCATTGTAATGAAAATAGGTACCATGGAAGCCTCCTCTTCCTAAACCTTTTCCATGTCCTCTACCTCTTCCTCTTTGATCTCCAAAGTTTTGATCATGGGAGTAGTTGAACCCCTCATTCCTCTAATTTTGGCTTGTACCCACATTTTCATTTTTCTTTTTGTTCTCATTTAGGTCTCTTAATGACCTACCACCACCCCTTCTTCCTTGACTATGCTCTCATTTCCTTCCATTAAACTTTCTTTTTAGCTTCTCCTAAACTCATAAGACAAATTAGTATGCCTCTTCAATGCTAGTCATTCTAACTAGACTTAACTCCTCTTGGTCTTAACCCACTAAGGTAATGTGAAACCTTCTCCTTGTTTTCTTTTGCATGCCCTACCCTAATAAAGACTCAATAAAATTTCTTTGTGTATTCCTGGACAATTTTTCTTGCTTCCTTTAACCCTTTTATATTTTTGAAAAAATCAAGCTCATAATCAACAAGAATGAACTGATTCTTTAGTTTGTCCACAATGTGATCCTATCTTGTGATTTTCTCCTTTCCTCTTCTATTTCTTTCCAATTGAATCTTTTACCACCAAATTTTGGCATGTCCTTTCATTTTGGCCTTCACAAACTTAACCCTATCAGGGTCCCTAGTATCCTCATACTCAAAATATTCCTCCAACTCATTAATCTGGTTGATCAACTCATCTGGGTTTAGATTTCTTGAAAACATGCTGACATCAATTTTAGGTCTTTCTCTAGGCTTGGAAATGGTCCTAAAAAGCTTCTCCTCTTCCTAGTTTAGGACTTCTCTATCTCCTTCCCCTTCCTACCCAATATCTCCTTCTTCATTTTCTTCCTCACTTTTGTCACCTATGGCAATATTCATCCCTCTATGAATCTCCTCTTGCAATGCTTGGACCTATCTCTAGAGGGCTCTAACCTCAGGAGTAACAACTCCATGCCTTCCACCACACTCCCTTCATGGAGGTATCTTCTTATACCAAAACCCATAACCACATAGTCCTAATGAAAACTAGCTCATAGTCAGTGCTCTATCTATACACTTAGGAAAACTTGCTCTAAAACCACTTGATGAGGACACAACCCAAGAAAAAAGTGAATGCAATAGAAAAAAGGAAATATTATTATCAAAAGTGATATGTTATTGCATTCAATACAATAAAATTAGAATCCATGACATGCCTTACAGGCTTACAATGTTATCAAATTCAACAGAAAACCCTTCTCACATTACCTTCTCCCAAACTCCACCAAAATTTTCCTTTACAATGCTAGATTTGTCTTTAAGTAAACCAAATTAGGTTTAGGTTTAGGAATAAACTTTAGAATATTCCATTTGGCATCCACTTCATAAACAAAAGGTTCTAGAAAACAGATCAAAAGTTAATGTAAAATTAGAAGAATCTAGAAACAGTATTCAAAATTTTGGGAGGCATAACTTTTGATATAGGACTCTAATTAATGAACCATTTAAATTTTTTGAAATCTCTCCAAGCACTATATAGCCCTATGGATGAGCTTTGCTTGTCCCCCATTTATATAGCCCTATAGAAGGCCATTTATTGCCTTAAATCTTACTTTGAAGTGCTCTTAGGAGGTCTCTAGGCAACTTTAAAATGAAACAACTTTCAAATAATAAAACCTTTTGACCTAATTATTTTTCTAGATTGGTTTAAATTACAAGTATAATAACCCCTCTAACTTAAACCCTCCAAATAATTATAATTATGGCTCAATTATAAAATAACCTACTATCTACATTGGCACATATTCCAAGGTGCTCAAAAACTTTAACTCAGAAAACTAATAGTGGAGCTATGAGAGTTAGAATCTTTATTTGACCCACATGTGTATCTAGAAATGAAAACACTCTAGAAAAAAACTAACACTAAGCATATTTTTGGGTGGGTGATATAGGATTGCCCTTACACCAATTGATGCTCCTACATCAAATTATAAAGGTAGTTCAAAACTTCCCAAAATAATCACCAAGGACCTTATGAAACCTCATTTTCATGACCTCATGGTCTTATTGCATTTGGTTAAGGTTTCTTTAGATGTTTTTCTCCTTAAAGATTTGATGTAAGGTTATGTAGAAATCATTCTAAAGGGAGAACAACTATTGGGTTGGGTAGAATTGATATTTAGAGAAGATTTCTACATGTCTTTCTATCTGACCTATTTAATTGCTTGTGTTAGGAATATTACTTCCCTCCCTTATAAAACTTGGAGTGAAGACATATCTATTTGCCAATATTTTCCTTTGCTCCAAAGGGATAGAGTGTTGGAAGATTTTAGGAAAATGCATGATATGCTAATAGAAAGTGTGCACTTGAACATCAAAAAGGAACCCACACACAAATTATCCCCAGAGGCCCAAAAGATAGTTAAGATTTATGAGAACTATTTTATCCAATTTTCTAAATTCACATATTTAAGAATAGGAGGATTTGAAGAAGAACTAGTACAACTACCTCAGTATTATCTAGACTATTTCATCATAGCCAAACATTGTAGATAGTTATTTTTTAGTAATTAAAGATGATCTACCTCAGGAAAATTTGGAGTCTATTTCCCCTATTAAGCTTGATCACTTAACTTGCAACAATATGATTAATGCCTCACCTGCTGGAAGAAAATTGCTCAGTTTTAGTCTTGGATCCTACCAAAGAAAGACAAATTTCAATAGCAAAGGTTTTGCAGCTAAAGTACTTGGTCTAAAGGGTCAATCACCCATAGTTCCATATTTACAAGATCTATGGGAATATTGTGATGATGAAGAAGAGTTTAAAAAGAATAATCATTCAAGATTAACACTCCCATAGACAAATTCTCTCAAATTGAAGTTTTAGTTGGAAGAAGTAGTTGAAGATGGTTTATATATTGTTGAATTAGGATTGGAATAAGCAAGTGAGCCAATACAATTGGAGGTAGACTAGAACCAAGGGGAATAAGATGATATAAATTTGAGAACTAGATCTATCTTTAGTCACATAGAGAATTGGTTGAGAAGAAGAAACATGAAGGCTATCAATGAAAAACAAACTAAAAATCCTATAAAGAAATTTTCTTTCTTTAAAACATTGACCTCTAACATATCAATTTCATCTCATGTTATAGGTAGTACTTTGGATCCTATTAAGTAGAAAAGAACACCATCCCCTAAACAAAGCACAACCCCTAGAATCAAGTCAAAGAATAAATTTGAGGAACTCATGCAATACGATATCCAGAAAGAGAAAATGATTTCTCAAAGACAATTCTTGGGAGAAGAACTCAGCTTCTCTGATACTCAAGATGGTAATTTGTAGTTATTAGAAGCTCCTAGGTTGGATCAGCCTAAGTTCATGACTCCTCCTATGGAAATTCAAGGGATGACCACCACTCTTACTATTCCATTATGGCTATCTAATTCAATTAGTAGGAAACAAACTTTATGCCATGTGTGCACAACTATTAAAGATATTGTCACCAAGTATGTGGCTTGTGGCTCTAACAATAAAAAGATGAAGTGTGATGCACACCCGATCAAAGATCTAGTGACCACAAGGATAATGGAAAAAATGGCCACATAAAAATAGAAAGATAAATCTAAAGAAGTTGATGTTGAAGGCTTTAAGGTCAACACTGTAGAATTAGGAGCCATTACAAAAGATAGTTGTAATCATTTCTTCAAATTCTCTATAAACCATATATTGACTCAATTAGAAAGGGATAACAAGGAAAAGAAATAGTTAAAGGCATTGGTAATCACCATGGTGGCTTGTATAGATTCAATAATTAATTTAGGCCCCCTTCCATTGGTCTAGACCCCATAGTATTTTGACCCCAATTCCTTAAACAGCGAGTAGTTGGTTAAATAGATCCAAAGGAGTAAACTGCTCTCAGACACAGTACATGAATGGGTGGAATCCATTGTAAAGGAAGGTAACAAATTCATTTTAGATTTTACCACCACATTCACTAAAGGAGAAGAGTTTTTGGGTGAAATTTAAACCCTCATGACATTTTGGGAACCTAATCAGAATTGCTACCAAGCCATTGTATTCTAGGTTCATGAAGATGAGAAATGTGCGGTAATGGAGTTTCTAAATGAAAACCCCATGAAAATTATGGATTGGTTCATGCTTTTAATTATTAAGAGAAATATGGAATAGAAGGAGTCAATTTAAATAGGAGACATTGAAGAAATGTTATTAGTGGAAATTGAAATTGAGGAATGCACAAATAACTCCTAAAGAACATGCAAGTTGTCAATCCTACTAGAATCTTGCAATTTGAAGTAATGGACTTTGAGGTTGTGATCAAGAACTTCAATGATGCTATGATATAAATCAAATAAAATGACATGCCTACCCTCGAAGACTTCACTACCCTAGAAAACATCGACTTAATGTTATATCTAAACAATAATCTCATGCCGAGACAAAGTTGAAGAATTAAAGAACTAAAATGGCAAAAGGATGCTTGTAGATCAATGTTACTTAGTTTGAAGAATCCTTATTCCCATGTAATTAGTTCAAAGAAATATGGTGATGGAATTTAGTTAGGAATAATTATTTTCTATTTTGTTTTCCAAGCTATTTTAAAATTTGTTTCTTGTCCTTGCAACTATTTCTAACTGAAAGGATAGGCTTTAATGGAAGACATTTTAGGTTTGTAATGAACTATAAATTATGCAATGCAAGGTAGGAGTATCCCCAAAGGAGATGTCCTAGCCCCCAGCTATAGAACCATACTGTGGAAACACAACACCAAGAAACAACATAGCAAGATCTGATACTAAACTCACAATAATATATTCATAAAAGATAACTAATTACATGTAATGTTTTAGGCTATAAGGCCTTCCCAATTATGGAAAAATACAAAGCATGTAATAGTTCTATAAGATCCCTAAAGATCCAATCCAAACCATAGCTAGTCTAGATCCACACTCTAGTAGAAACCTCCAAGGAAAATCTCCACTTGTGCTCGCAAGCCCACCAAGCAATCTCCTTGTTTTCCAAGCTACAGCTACTAGCTCTTCTCCAAATTTGCACCTTTACCACCTCCTTCTTCATGATGGATGAATAATGAAAAAAGACTTCCTCACAACCCATACTTATACAAATCTAAGCCACAAGTTTTTCCATAACATAAATTAAATAAAAATACATAAATTAAATGCCACAAGTCGACCTGCAACAATAAGAGTTAAATGCCCAAAATTGATATCTGTGTAAAATCATGATATCTCCTAGGTTTGAAACTCATGCTTCAAACTATAGTTAGCACTCTAGACCCTCTTCAATCCCTAAAATTTTCATCCTCTAACTCATTTTGGAAAATTAGTACATGGCCTACAATAGGCACCAAATTCCTAAGGAAGGCCGAGCTCCACCCAGACTATGCCAAGCAACCAAAGACCATGTTGAGTAACTGAAGATCATGCCAAGTCCCAAGACCATGCCAAGCAACCATATTCCATGCCAAGAAACCATAGACCATGCCAAGTTCCCAGACCATGCTAAGCACAAATATATGCCAAGCTCAAAAATCCTTCCAAACATGTAGGATTGCAAGAAAACACAAGATGCTCCTACATCGACCACCCCAAGTTTGAAAAGATGTTCTATTAACTTGAAGAACATCTTTTAGGATTCAACACATAAGTACCAAACTGGTTCTTCACATACATATCCTTTAAGTCTTCAACTTGTACACTCTTTCCTTTACTTTTCTTCTTCTTCACATCTAGCATAGGTGTTCTATATGTCATCTTTCCATGCTAATCTCCATCCTTCTCAAAATCTACCAACTCAAATCAGTTGTGAATACTCAAGTTCCTCCTATCAAGCTTCTCATTCTACACAAAAATTAAGGAAAACTTCCTACAACCTTTTTCAATAGTAAACACATTACTAACACAATCATGCATGGTCTTGCAATCATACTACCAAGGTCTACTAAGTAATACATGATAACTTTTCATATCCATAATATCACACAACACTTGATCCTTATATTTCCCAATCTAGAAATCAAGAAGGCATTTTTCCCTCACTTCCAAAGCATTCTCACCTTGTAACCAACCAATCCTATAAGGATGAGGATGTCTCATTCTCTTTAAACCAAGTTTCTGAACCATTTCTTTAGCAACAAGGTTATCAGTACTACCACCATCCATAGTTACTTTGTATATTTTACCACCAAACTTACAATGATTTTTGAACAAACTAGTCCTCTAACAAGAATCCAATGACCTCTCACAAACCAGTACTTGCCAAGCCAACAAACTTTCTCCTTGCTTAGGCTAACTGCCTTGGACTTCAACCTTGTTTACAACAAAAACTATCCTACCAATTATACATTCAAAAGATCTATGACCTTCTTGACCATGCTTGAAATGATTACCTCTAAATCCACCTCCACCTATCCTTCTTTTCTATTCAACAAGTTTTGGATCACCTTCCACTTTTGGTTTAGCTTGTGCTGAACTCTCTTGCTTCTCCTTCCCTCAGGAACTACCTTGATTCTTCCTCTTTAGCTTCTCCTCTACTCTCAAAGCATATTTATAATCATCCTCCACTAAAGAAATATTTAGCATACCAACCTCATCCTAAATATAGAATCTCAAACCATTAATATACCAAACTACCTTATCTTTTGAAAATGCTCTATGCCTAGACCAAATAGTCAACTTGTAGAACTCCTCTGTATAATCTTTCACAGTCATATCCTTCTATTTCATATTTTGAAACCTTTTAAAAAACTCAAGTTCATAATCAAAAAGAATAAAATTATCCTTCAACTTAGTCACCATCAATTTCCATCTAGTGATCCTCATTTCACCTTCTCTTCTCTATCTCTTTGTAGTTCTTTCCAACAAAGAGAAGCATGTCCCTTCAGCTTAGTTTGTGCCAACCTTACCCTAAGTGGATCCATAATATCCTCAAGCTCAAAGTAGTCTTCCAATTCAGCAATCCAATCAATCAAGTCTTCAAGATTCAAAGCACCTAAAAAGTTACAAACCTCCATCTTATGTTTCAGCTTCAAATGAGATCTAGGTCGAGCAAACTGACCAACCCTATTTCCAATAGGCCTCTCCACATGAAAAGCTTTGTCATCACTACTAGATCTAGAATTTCAAAGTCTTTAGTAAATTCTTCATAAAAATATTTAGTACCCAGATTGCTAGGTACACCACCCAAAGCACTTACAATTTCAGCAATCATGTCACTCTTCATCAATGCAATCTCAGATATGAACTCTGCTCTCATCTTCTCTAAGATTTTTTCTTCTATAGTATTAGTAAGATCAGAAATTACCCTAGGGTCCAATATTTTTTGAGGCATCTTCCAAAATTTTAGCAAACCCTAAGCAAAAAATCCACTAACCAAAAGATCAATCAGCCACAAGATCAACCATCATCAACCCAAATCCTGGTGCAAACTGCCTTAGCTTCGACGATCTATCTACACACTTAGGAACAAGCTTCATTTTGATACCACCTAATGAAATTCAAGGGAGTAGTATCCCTAAAGGAGATGTCCTAGCCCTTAGTTATAGAACCATACAATGGAAACATAACACCAAGAAACAACACAACATGATTTGATACCAAACTCACAATAATATATTCATAAAAATATAACTGATTACAAGCAATGTGTTGAGCTATAAGGCCTTCCCAATTATAGCCAAATATAAAGTATGTAATAGTTCAGAAAGATCCCTTAAGATCTAATCCAAACCCTAGATATTCTAGATCCACACTCTAGTAGAAACCTCCAAGAAAAATCTCCACTTGTTCTTGCAAGCCCACCAAGCAATCTCCTTACTTTCTAAGCTGTAGCTACTAACTCTTCCCCAAATTTTCTCCTTTACCACCTCCTTCTTCTCCAAAATGGATGAATAATGATTGAAGACTTCCCCAAAACCCCTACTTATACTAGTCTAAGCCACAAGTAGGCCTAGAACACAAGTTAAATACAAATACATAAATTAAATGCCACAAATTGGCCTGCAACCACAATAATTAAATGCCCAAAATTGATATCCAAGTAAAATCACAATATCTCTGAGCTTCTAATGAATTAGAACTCATGCTTCAAACCATTCTTATTACTCTAGGACCTCTTCAATCCCTAAAAATTTTATCCTCTAACTCATTTTGGAAAATTAGTTATATGGCCTACAATAGGCACCGAATTCCTAAGCAAGGTCAACCTCCTCCCAAAGCATGCCAAGCAACCAAGGACAATGCCGAGTAACTAAAGACCATGCCAAGAAAACATAGTCCATACCAAGCAACCATAAACCATGCTATGTTCATAGACCATGTGAAGCTCTATTATCTGCCAAGCTCTAAAATCCCTCCAAACATGTAATATTGCAAGAAAACCCAAGATGCTCCTACATCAATAAATGCTGGAGCATTTAGCTAGTTAGGGGTTAGATTTTTAGTAGCCAAATTAGACTTTGATAAAGTTAGTGCTATTTTAATGTAATTATTTGGAAGTAGTGATAGATAGATATATATTTTGAAATGGTTTCTTAAATGAGTTGGCACTAAAGAAGTCAAATGAATATATATCTATCATATTTTTCCATGCTATAAAAATTGGTGTTTAAAGCAGTTCAATCATGGTTACTTTGTGAGTTGTGATGATTAGTTCTATGTGACATCTATTGCTATTTTCTTATTGTTCATTTTCATTGATCTTTTTCCAAAATTAGTCTGAGTTATTGTAAAGTTCAATTCCTTAGTTGAAAATTGCATATTTGTGGAAAGAATATGAGCTTTTCATTCAATGAATCTTTGAATATGTAAATTCTCACCTCAGTACCTAAGAGTACATGAGCATTCCTTATGCACTTTCTAGTAAAAGTGTGCACTTAGTTAATTTTGATCATTTGAGTTTATTGATAAATCTTTTGTAAAGGGAGTTATACCTATAAAATTCAAAGGAAAATGAATAACACAACATTTACCCAACTATTATGAACTTTATTGTATTTTCTAGGCCTTGGGCATAGATTGAATTATTGTTTTAGTAGGAAAAGACAATCTATTCACTAATAGGTTTTCTGCAAGCTCTGCACTATTCTATTCTTTTGAATAATTGTTTATAAGTATGAGATCGAGTTAGTCTAATCATCTTCATCAATAGCTAGGATGGCAAGTGAAAGTGGAGTAGATGGACTAGAAGGTTTAATGTCATCCTCCCTTTGCTTCTTAGCTACCTCTTTTACTCTTCTTTCTTTCATTTTCTCTCTCCTCTTCCTCTTCTAGTCTATTCTTCTTGTCTTTCTCTGTTTTATTTCTGATGTCTTCTTTTGTTATTCTTTTCTCTTCTCCTCTTCCTTTCTTTTCTTCTCATCCTCAAGTAACTTTTCCTTGGCCTATTCTACTTTCTTATTTTCTTCTTCAGGTAATATCTTCTCCTCTTCAATTTTCCCTAGTTTGTCTTTAATATCCTCGATATTAGGTTTTTTAAGTTTGGAACCTTCAAATGGATTAGTATCATCAATGTTAATGGTAATATTGGTCAGATCTATTTGTATATGTCATTGTTTATTGATACTTCCAAGGTCTTGGGTGCTAGTGGAGATGTTTCCTTAGATTCTATCAAAATCTAACTTATTGCTACTGTAGTCTCACTTCTTAATTTTTCTTTCTCACCCACCATATATAAAAATGGTCTCACTTTGTTTCTCAAATAAGTTGCAAGATTATTCAATAATCTCTTAATTTATTCTTCATCATCAGTCTTGCAAATAGTTCTTAGCATAAAATTTCAAAGTTCTAAATCTTCTTCTCTTATTGGTGCCTTCTTCTCAATAAGTCTATCATAGGATTTTTGGTCTACCATGGCCTCAATATCCTTCAATTTTAGATTATTTACTATAATGTATCACATAGTAGAGATATCACTCTGGTCTTTTTCAAAGTTGTCATACAAATCATAAAATTTGTTCATCTAAACAAAGTTACCCTTAATTACAATAGCTAAGTTTATCCTTTCTATCTTTGGCTTCCAGGGTTGCTGAGTTTTTCTTGTTAATTATTTTGTTACTTTCTCTACTTCTTTGACTTCTTGTTCTTTTTCTTCTTCATCACTAGAATTGACAATTGTTAACAATGTCTTTTTCCTTTTTCCTTGTCTGGTGGCTTGTTGCTTCCCCCTTTTAGTGTTTGTGGTCACCACTTCCACTAATCTCTTAGATTTTATCTTTGGCTAACTTGGTTGCACATTTGACACTACTTCATATGAAATGCTCTATTTTGAAGATGTCTCAACAATAGATGCTAATAACGGTTGTATATTCAATATGCCTTATTTCATGGTTTTCTTGAATACCTTAGACTCACTCTTAGTCATACCAACCTCTGATAAAAATTTCTTCATAATAGTTTCTATCTTCTTGTGAGAAGCATTTTCCAAGGATGCCTAATGAGCTCACTAGGTAATCTCATCATATGTTCCAAATCTATATTCTTCTTTATCCTTCTCCAATTTCAACAATAAATCAATATATCCAACTATAATATCATCACTCAATTCATAACCTAAGGGATCAAGAAATGCTTCTTGAGGTTCTACTACTTTTATATAAGTAAAATCTATATCAACCATAACACAAATGTCATCTTTAAATCTATCTACAATTGCAAGTGCAATTCTAAATCTCTATCTCATTCATTCTGAAATCTCCTCAATATCATGTTTCCACTATCCAATATCTTATCTGCAAGATGTCTTCTATATACTTCTATGATTTTCTCTATTGTACATCTATCACTACTCATTATCTCTATAACTGATAAATATGGAAATATTTTAAGCACATGACAGAATATGTGATTGATTAGTGACTAAAATCTAAACACACTATTCTTAGTCCTCTTGATCTTTTCAAGGTGCTCAAGTAGTTGAATTCTCATAATTTCACTGAGGTTTACTTATTCCTTCTCAATACATATCTTATAGGCTACATAGATGAATCTAGTTGACATTTCATCAATTTTTGAACTTGCACATTTAGAGTAGGCAATAATTCTACTCAAAAATCTTACATCATCTTGCTTAATGGTGATAATCACCATGGCCTTTCCATTGTACACTACTTTGGTATAACTTTCAACTTTCTTCTTAACCATTTTCTCACCTATAGGTACATTGCCTTGTTTACCAAGACTAGTTACCTCATGAATAAGGTTGGCAGAAATATCAACTACACTATCTTAAATCCATAGTTTTCTATCATATATTTTGCTTAATATGATTTGTGTCCACTCATCTATATCCAATTCATGATAGAAATGATATTTGAATAGGTCTAGTTCCTTTAGGTGTTCAAATCTAGGTTTCATAGTCATATCATGACTAAAGATTAACTCCATATCCTTGTTCATGTATTCACTCCCAATAGATTCAAATTTACTATTAAGATAACTTCCTATGTCTTCCAAATACACTACATTGTTTAGAGTAATGGATAATGCTAAGTGAGTGTTTCCTTCTATGGGTTTTATAGAAACAACTTTCAACATAGTTCTATCATTTTTCTCAACATTGTGCACTACTAACTTATCCATGATTCTATAAAATATGAGCTTTTATTGAATAAATTTATAGAAAATGATAAAATACCTCTTCTTAGAAATAGGGTTTTCTTTGAGATCACCTTGACAAGTCACTTCTGAGTGCTTTATGTTTCAGATGTATTTGTAATGAAGTGAAAATCAAGTCTATACTCCATTTATTCCATCAACTTGAACTTGCATTAATTGTGTACTTTGTAAACACAAAAAAGCTATCAATTACATTTTTTAATCAAATAACTACTCAAGATCATCTTTGTGATCTTCAGATGGCACACAAGGTTTTCCATAGCCTTCTTTCATCATGAAAAAGCTCCACAAGACTTTGCTTCACAAAATTCTCTATAGAAACATAGTCATCATCTCCTGCTATAAAATTAAATTTCTTTGTAATACTAGCAACTCTTATTACCTTTTTAACTTGTTTATATAAGCTCCAAATTACAAGCAAGCTTAGATATCATCTAAACTTATCTTGATACATATTTTTTCCAACTTTGCAACCTCTAATTTGATCTTTGAATGAAGTTTTAAAATTCTAGTGTTGTGAACAAGCTTAATTCAACTTAATTGAATCAAATTCGATAAATGACTTTGATCTTCCTATGTCACAATCATCTAACTTATCTTTTGAGATGTCCAGTACTTTACAAATACCTCATTGAGTTCTTCTTGAAGTTCACTAACTATATTTCTTTATTCCTCATTATCTTTATTAGTTCTAGAGTTCCTCTCATGGTTTCTTCTATCATTTTTGACATTTATTCCATTGTTCTTTCTATTTTTGAAGTTTCTTCGATTATTCCTTCTATCTCTAAAGTTTCAATCCATTTTAAAATACTTTGCTACATGTCTAAAGTTGTTACATAACTGACATACCGGTGTTCTACTTCTAGGATTCCGTTGATCATTAGGTGCATGAAAATTTTGAGCTATGTGTCAAAAGTTGTTACACTTATAACACACAATCTATCCACAGGGATCTTACCCAAGTTGTTAAGCCTCTTTAGAGTAACTACACTCTGATATCAATAGTAAGAAATTGGGATTACTAAGAGGGGGGTGAATCAGTAATCTACAAACTTTAGTTGCCAACTAGATATTATTTCTTACTTTAAACCATACATAATAAAATAATAAAGTAATGTTGAATAGTAATAGTAACCATGCACAAAGATAACTCATAACACCATATTTTGTTAACTAGGGAAAACTTGGCCAAGGAAAAACCTCATGGAGATGATACCCACTAGATAATATACTAATATATAAGTTCCTTGTTAGAAGATGGACCTTGTTAGGAGTCAATGAGAAAATTTATTCTAAGGAGTCCCTATTAGGAGACTTTGAATTTATGTTAGGAGATTCCAACCCCATTAGGAGTTGTGCCAACCTTGTTAGGACTTTTAGTATAGTAGATGCAAGATTAACCCACTGTCCAAACATGCACTTCCATTTACAAGAAGAGCTCATTACCCAAACAAGGAATCAAACTTTTGGAATATAAGTACTAGAAGTTCTTCCATGATTCATCTTTGATCTTTAGTATGATCTCATATCAAAAAATATCTTATACAAAATTTCACATAGATCACTTTCACAAAAGTTCACATACAATTGCTCAACATAACTTCTTCAAGATAGCACACTTGAATTCTCAAGATGTCCTCTACATAAATACCATTCCTTCACACAAATTTTTGCTAGATCAACTAAGACCATAATACACTTTTCAAACTTAGAGTAAACATCTAGGATGTTGGCCCTAATTGGAAAAGTAATTCTTTTATAAATAAAATAATCATTTCCTTCAATTTTGTTGTCATGTTTCACTGTTAAAACACAAATATCTTTGTTTTGTACACTCTATATTGACTTCCAATATTATACACATCATCATCAACATGTATACAATCTCCGTCTAACTTTTCTAGTCATAATATGACATTACCAACAAGTTATAAACAAAACAATACATTGATATATAGCAAATTTATACTTAGACAATTTTCTAAGTACCAAAATCTAGGTATCTTTATTTCCAAGGTTTCTTGTAAGCATGTACATCATTTGTTGCCATAAATAAAAATAACTACATATCTCTATTATCCAATTGTTAAAAGTTTTCCCTTTGATCAAGGGTTCCCTAGTTAACATATCTAATGTAATTGTCTATGTGCATCTTATTATGGTCATTGTTTATTTTGGTTGAATGGTTAAGTTTATTTAATGAAGATAAATATTTTAATTGTTGGATAACTGATTCACCCCACCCTTCCACATATCTTGGGGGACTATTGTTTCTAACAGGTTGAAGATATGTTAAAGATGCTTTAGTTATTCATACATATTCAAATGATCAATGAGTGTTAGGGACAACTTTAAGAAACCTCCCTTTGGAAAAGGGTATAAAATCTTTTGCAAATCCATCATTATTTTAGGGGAAAATTTTAATTTCTATTGGCAATTTTATTTTCAAACTTGGAAAAGGTTTAATTTCAATGGCAATTTTCTTTCCATCATATGAACATTTTGTGAAACCCTAGCGATTTTTTAATTATCGAAGAAAATCATGACCAAAAGTTTGAATACCTAGAAACCATATTTTATATCATCTAAAACATAGTAATTCATTGTAATAACTATTAAATCATCATAAATTGATGGTATAAATCCTATTTTGGGCCTAAATATTCAAGGAAAAAAAGTTATAGTTAAAATCTCTAAAATAATGACACCTATCCATACTCAAATCCATTTTGGGCCAAATATTAAAAGGATAAAAACTTACTTGGAAAGTCTTTGGAATAGATACACATGTCAATTATATGTACTTACCATATAACCTAACTTAAAGTTTTACCATATATTGGTGAATGTGACCATTGAGTAAGACAAGCCTCAAAAATTATGGGTAAGAATATTTAATTTACCATGTGGAAAGATTAGATTCCATTAGTAAAGTTGTCATAAAAAAAAAATGATTATGTATCATTATTGGTGATTGTTATGTGCATGGGACCTAGTTTTCATAAAGTACGGGTGATGTTGCTACCCAAAAAGTGCAAAAATACTTGCCAAATCTAGGGTCTCCAATGAGTGAGATTTTCCACTAAAGTAAACCCTGGTGAGTGTAAAGTTACGAAAAGTATGATTTGAAAAATTACTTGTAGTTATGAAAAGAGGTAATATTGTATTATAACATATATTACAATATCTTATTTTTTCCCTATATTATTATTGTAAATTGGGAAAGCCTCAAGGCATACTTAATGAATTATTCTAGGACTTGGTATAAAGGAAGTATTTTTTCCTTGGTTGTAATCATCAATGAGATCATATTGCATATTTTAACAACTTACATATGAATATCTTTTAGATCAGACAAGTGATTGGTGCACTTGATGAATGATAAAATTACAAGGAACTATATCTAGCAAGAGAAGTTTCTATTGGATAGTTGATGATGTAATCTTGTATTATCTAGTTCAACATTATTCATCTCAAAATGGTCTAGTAAATTATAAGACCCCTTTTTCTCTTTTTAAATTATTCTAATGTTAGACCATAAATCAATTATCTTGATCAAATCTAGTTTTTCAATTATAACCTATGGTTTGACCACTTTATCCCAAGTTTCTTATTTAAATAAAAGAAATTTATCCCTTTTAATTAAATTAAAAGTCCCACTTCCAACTTATCCCAAATTTCCACACATAAAGCATTATTCCTATTTTGGAAATAAAAGAAAAGACATTTTTGTCTACACATGAATGCCCAACTTTCTGTACAAGAGCAATCTTTTGTTTTTTTTAAAATAACTTTAATTCTCCTCCACACATTTTAAACCCTCTCAAAAGTCAACTATTAATTGCGATTGGTATAAATGCTTATGCACATGGATCACTTAAGATGCATTCTACTCCCTTGATTATTCCTTTTTCACCTCTTAATCTCAACCATCCATTTTTCTTCAAAAAGGAGGGCCTCTCCCCATTCTTGCACATGAGTGAAGGTGTTGAAGCCATCATCATGCTGCTGGTTTGAAGCCTTGGTTCCTTGGAGTCTCATTGTAATCTTAGAGTACTAGGAGCTTTCCCTCATCTTGTATCTTGGACCTTGTTCATCATGGCTAGGTTAGCATCTATCCATCTTGTATCTCAATTCTTAGCTTAGCTTGTTGTCTTCATTGCATTGCATTACATTGTACTTTCACCATAGCCAGGTCTTGCATGTTATTTAGCTTAGATCTTTCATTTCATTTGAATCTACCATTCTATGATGCACCTTGCAAGGGTTTCTTAATTGGGTTGTTTTGAGATCCATTATCATGTTGTTATTTGTTTGTTTTAACCTTGCACATCATAGATTAGACTCTATAAGCCCCCTCTTGAGATGCTCTTCATCATGGTTATTCTCAAGTATAATGGTTTATAGAAGCATCTCCTCATTTTTCACACACATTTTTTGCACCCATTGTGGGGCTAGAACCAAGCTTTTTGCTCCATTTTTTTGCTTGCATTTTAGTTGCATTCTTATTTCTATTTTTAATAGCAATTTATTGGATCTAATGAAGTGGTTTTCAAGGTTTCTCAATTTGATTTGTAGGCTAACTCTTATGTATATTTGTTTGAATAAAAAAACCCTAAGTTTTGAAAGATTTTATCATTTCTCTTAAATAGCTTGGAGTGTAGATTAGAAATTTTGTTTGTAGGCTGGGAATGCATTCAAAATGTCTCAATCCAAAATATAGAATTTTTTCAAGCTAGTTTGCATGAGTTATAATTTTTTCACTATATTTCATAAAAAATCATTTATGGTCTTAAATTCAAGACATTTTCAAAACAATTTTCATTTTTGGAAAGGTCTTTAAATTATACAGAGGGTCTACTCTTTGTGTTTTGAATTTGAAAATCATATTAGGTCTCTATAACTCAGTTCTTAATCACTAGTCTATTTTGACAAAATGATTTTCTATGGTAGAAATGAAGAGATATGGCTAAATTTCTTATAGTTTCAAAAAGATCTTTGGTTTTTAATAGGGGTCTCTTATTTACATTTTGAGTTTTAGGGCTGAAATCATAGCATACATGTTGAAAATCTAATTGAAAAGCTCATTATTGAAGATCAAAGAGGGAGATTGTTGAAAGAAGGAAAATAATGTTTTCAATCATTATTTTTTCATTGGTGTCAAACCTGCTACTTGTAGGAATGAAATTTTCTTATATGATCCAAGTATTATCACTTAGAATATTGATGAAGAGAATTTGATCAACAAGATGTAACAAGAGAACCTAAGGGAAAGGTTGAGTTATGATGTTGTAATGAAGTGCAAGGATTAGTTAAGACATTGGTTAAATGATGTATTGATGACATACTCAAAGTTATAGAGGTTGGTCACACTTAGAAACATTGGAGGAAGAAGTTGTAACAAGTCTGAATACAAAGCTTAAATCATTAATGGGTGTTGAGCAAGCTAGTTGAAGCTAAGCAAATTTCTAGTTAGAGCCGAGTAATGAGAAACTCTAATGTGTGGTGAGTAATCTTCAAGTGCCAAGTGAAGATTAGGTGCTAAGCATCATAAAATTCTTAGTTGGTGCTGAGTGATCTTTAGGTGCCAAGCATCAAGAAAAATGCAAAGAGTGTTGAGTAAGATAGTATGTGTTGAGTACTAGTATTTAAATAGTGTCAAGTTGCTGCATTATTTTAGGTGATGAAGATTTGCCAAATCTAAGCCGACATAGTGGTTACATTAAATTTTGTGAATGAGTTGGAAGATAAGGATGATGAGTTAGAGGCATAGAATCCTATGTAAACCATTTTTGGGAAAATTCTAAAGGATTATTCAAGAAGTTTTTAGAGGAAATAGAATATAGGTGAGATGCAGTGAATCCTACCTAATCAATACGAATTGAAATTAAAGAATGGAAGAATCAAGAAAAAAAAAAGTACTCCAAGACTTCTATTTAAGGAGTCATAGACCAATAAGCAAAGAGCTACTGATACTATTGTTGCTAAAGAGCCAAGTCTGCAAAGTGGTTGAAAGGGTGTCAAAGGGGAGACATCTAGGAGAAGGAAGAGCATAGAGGCTCTAATTCTATGAATGGTCATGAAAAGATGATTGCATTGGTACATTGGGTATTGAAACTCAAGGAGACTAAACTTGAAAGGAGGACAAGTTGTTCAAATTGTAGAAGATTGAAGGCTAGGCAAGGGTATGAGCTGAAAAGTGATCTGAGATCTACAAGATAAGTTATATGCTATAGTCAATTCAAGATTTTTCTAATACTCTCTATCAATTATATTAGAACTAAAAGTCCTATGGAATTAGGTTAGCCTAATAGCCATTTGTAGATCCTTTAATAGGGTGACATTCCAAGTGAATATTTTAAAGTCCTTTAACCAAACCCACTTCTAACAGGGCGGATAAATCCTCCAACAAGGTCACATTTAACAGTGTGTTGTAAGCCTTTAACAGGATAGGCCTTTCATAGGGCATTACTTTAGAAGGGTGAGAATTGAGTAGCATGTTATTGGTGGTTTTTCTCAAATTGGGTTTCCACATAAATCATTGTGTCATGTGTTGATTTCTTATGTGTTATGCTTGCATGTTGATTTACAGTAATTTGCTAATTAGATAAGTTAAAGCATGGATGAATAAATGGTTGAATGGGTTCACTATACTTAGTAAAAAATTTGAATAGGACATTTGGACCTTGAATAATTGATTCACCCTCCCACCCTCTAAGTTATTCTATAACATTTCTAATAATTGGTATCAGAGCCATTTGTTGATTTAGTTTCAAGGAACTAGAAGTAGGAAGATCAAGATGTCCAAGAGAAAAGTTCCCAAGATCAACAAAGACAACTTTGTTACATGGAAGAGTTTGATGAAAGTGCACCTTAGATCAAATGGTAACTATGCACAAACCTTAATTAGAACAGAACATATAAGTCCAACAAGACCTTTGACTATAAATGATTTGAACAAAAAGAAGGAGCACAATAAAGTAATGTTGGAAATTGCCTCTGCACTCAACTATGTAGAATATGATGATATCAGAAAATATGACACTGCATTGAAAATGTGGAAATCCTTATCAAAAATCTTTGGAGGAGACCAAAATGTCTAGAGAGAAAAAAGAAGAAGCCTAAGAGGAAAGTTTGATGACATAAAAATGGAGGAAGGTGAAAATGATGCTCTATATGTAGCAAGAATGAAAGAAGTGGTAAGTGCAATACGAAGTCTAAGTGGTCAATTGGAAGAAGAAATAGCAATCAGAAAATACTTAAGAACTCTACTACCTATCTATGCCATTAGAGTTTTAGCTATCCAAGAACTAAGATGTGTACAAGGGAAAACACTAACCTTTGAAGGAATAGTGGAAAGACGTACTGCATTTGAGCTATCCAATTTTGATAACTATAGGCCTAAGAACCTTGAATCTACTTTCAAGGCCAAGATGATAATGAAATTGAGGAAGACACATCAAGTAAGAAGAGAAGAAAGAGAAAATGTGCATCCAGTGATAGCAGCATAGATGAGGAAGATGTAGAATAGTTAGAAGCACTACTAGCTAGGAGATTCCATAGAGGCAAAGGTAAATTCAAGGGTAAGATCCCTATCATATGTTTCAACTACAATGAATTAGGTCATATTATAGCAAGATGTCCATAGAAGAATAATTACAAAGAATGAAACAAGCACAAGAACAAGAGAGAAGATGATAGCAAAGATTACAAAGAGAAAGGAAAGAGATGCTACATTGTTGAAGAAGATTTTGATGACAATGATGATGAAGTAGTCTATGTGGCCATTAAGGATGAATTAGATAAAGAAGAAGATGGAGCAACAATATTGGCTACCTGTGTGAACAAGAATGACAAGTGGATCATAGACAGTGAATGCTCACATCACATGATAGGAGATAAAAGTAAGTTCATTACCTTTACTCAATATGATGGAAATAGTGTTAGGTTTGGTAATGATGCCCCATGTCAAATCAAAGTAAAAGGTTCTATTAAACTCATAGAGAAAATTTTATGTGATAATGCATACTATGTTGAAGGATTGAACTACAACTCGTTGAGTGTATCACAGTTAGGCAATGTAGGTTGCAAAGTTGAATTTGGAAAAAAAATTGCTAAGATCTATGACATAAGTGGAAATATGATAGGAAAGGGTGAACAAACTAGGAGTAATATATTTTATCTTGAGATGGAAGATGCAACATGTCTTGTTGTTAGATTTGATGATTTGTGGTTGTGGCATAAAAGGTTGTGTCATATTAACTTCGATAATCTGATCAACATCAGTAAGAAGAAGAAGGTCAGAGGGTTGCCCAAGTTGAAGAAACCTAAAAAGACAATGTGGAAAAAATGTCAACTAGGGAAGATGACTAAGTCTAGTTTCAAAAGTAAAAAATACACTTTGAAAGAAGTACTGGAGCTAGTTCATACAGACTTATTTGGTCCAATAGAAGTATAAATCTGCCTAGGAGATAGATACATAATGCTATTTGTAGATGACTATTCTAGGATGATGACTGCTATGTTTTTAAAGAAAAAATCCAATGCATTTCAAATGTTTAAGTGGTATTTGACCAGAGTTGAGAAGAAAATAGGAAAGAATCTGAAATGCCTAAGGTCAAACAGAGGAGGCAAGTTTACATCAAAAGAATTTGAAATATTTTGCAATGAAAAAGGTATAAAAAGACAAAAATTAGCACCAAGAACTCCATCACAAAATGGTATTGCTGAAAGGAGGAATAGGTTAGTGATTGACTATGCTAGAAGCTTGATGATGGAGAAGAATGTTGCCCTCAAATACTGGAGAGAAGTTGTAAGTACTGCAGTCTACACACTAAATAGAGTTCAAGTCGAGAAAGGTACAAATGCAACACCTTTTGAATTATGGTATGGTCACTCACCTAATGTTAAACATTTCAATTTTTTTGGATGAAATGCTATATTCTAAAAGATACTAGAAATGGCAAGTTTGATGCAAAAAGTGATGAAGGCATATTTCTTGGATACTCCACTAGAAGCAAAGCATATAAGTGTTTGGATACTAACATTAACAAGATTGTGGAGAGTGCAAATGTAAACTTTGATGAGCGTGCTAAAGTTTAGATTGATGAGTCAAAGAAAATAGAGGATTATAAATCCTTTGTATACTTCTATGAAGGAATGATTGTTAAAGACAATGTTGAAAATCAAGTTGGGAATTAGTAACAAACCTTAGTATCTTTCGAGTCTCAACCTGTCAATCCCAAGCTACATTTAGAAGCCAAGCTATAGAATGTAAAAAATGCACAATTTGACTCTAAAAATAGTACACATGAAGGGAATGATGAAGTTCCTAATGAAGAAGAAAAAAATGACTCTGAAGTTGAAGGACCAAACATGGAAAGAAGGACGAAACTAAGATTAGCCAAGTATGTGAGAAGACATCACCCTGCAAACCAAATCATTGGTGATAAGGATGTTGGACCAATAACAACAAATAGATTGAGAAATGAATCATGTTTACTGAGCAAGGTTGAACCCAAAACAATGAAAGATCCACTACAAGATGATGACTGGTATAAAGCCATGAAAGAAGAAATAGATCAGATTGAAAAGAACAAAACATGGTCTCTAGTTCCTAAACTAGCTGATAAGAATATGATTGGTATCAAATGGGTGTTTAGAAACAAACTTGATGAGAATGGAGAGATAACAAGAAATAAAGCCAGACTAGTTTGGAAAGGTTATGTAAAAGAAGAAAGATTGGATTATGGGGAAAAATTTGCCCTTGTTGCAAGAATGGAAGGAGTAAGAACATTACTTGCATATGTTGCATACAAAGGTTTCAAAGTCTACCAAATAGATGTGAAGTATGCTTTTTTGAATGGTATACTAGAAGAGGAAGTCTACATAGAAAAACCAGAGGGATTTGTAGATGAGAAGAACAAGGAAATGGTCTACAAACTGCACAAAGCACTTTATGGATTAAAGCAAGCACCTAGAGCATGGTATGAGAGACTGCACAAATATCTTGTGAAGATAGTTTTTGAGGATATAGATGAAAAAAAAACTTGTACATCAAAGCTAAAGAAGGTAAAGACATTTTGATATTAGAAATTGTTGTTGATGATATAATATTTGGAGAAAAAGATGTTCTTCGTAAAGATTTGGCCGATCAAATGAAGCATGAATTTTAGATGTCAATGTTTAGAGAAATCAAATTCTTTGTTGGATTCAAGTACATCAATTAAAGCATGGTATATTTGTGACCTAATCTAAATACATCAAGGAGGTACTCAAAACATTTGGGTTAGAAGAATTAAAACCAATTAGCACACCAATGGCAACATGCCATAAGCTATCCAAGAATGATGAATTTGTTGAAGTAAATCAGACATTGTATAGGTCAATGATTGGAAAGCTACAATATGTTGTACATAGTAGACTAGACATTGCATTAGTTGTTGGAATAGTGGCCAGATTTTCTACAAATCCAAGAGAAAATCACTTAATGGCAGTGAAGAGAATATTGAGATACCTGAAAGGAATTGATGACTTTTTTTTGAATTGTAAGAGGAGTGAAAATTTTGAACTAAGAGCCTACACTGATGTAGATTGGGGAGGTAACATTGATGATAGAAAAAACACTAGTGGAGGAGCACTTTTCTTAAGAAAAAGGTTGATTGCATGGACCAGTAAAAAGAAAAGTTGTACCTCATAGTCCACTGCTGATGCTGAATATGTGGCAGCTACTATAAACTACACCAATATTGTATGGATCAAACATTTGTTGCAAGGTATGAAGGAAGAAGTAACTAAGCCTGTGATACTTTATTGTGATAATACAAGTGCTATTAATATATCAAAAAATCTAGTAATTCATGCTAAAACCAAGCATATTGCAATCAAGTATCACTATGTAAGAGAGTTGGTGGAAGACAAACAAGTGAAGATGGAATATGTTAGCTCAAAGGAATAGATTGCTGATATCTTCACAAAAGCACTACCTAAAGATGCTTTCGAGTATCTTAGAGGCAAGTTAGGGGTGATACCCCTAGCCAAGGAAACTTGAAGCAAAAGCAAGTATGCCCTGCATCAAATGAGCTGATTGATAAAAATATTACACATTGATTTAGATGATGTTTACTTTGGGATTTATGCCTAAAGTAATAGAAGTGCTAAAATTCTAGATCAATCACAAGCAAGGTGATAGAGAGAGAAATTGGATGAACCTACAAAAGCTACACTTACATATTAAAAATGCTAATATGTCTTTGGCATTTTTGTCAAAGAGGGAGAAGTAGACAACTGATCAACAATTGTTGAAGATAAAGAATTAGAAAGAAAGGAGAAGATGTTTAAAACTAATCAAAAAAAGGTAGAGGGAGAAGTTGATAGAAATAATTAGAGGTTGATTAGAATAATAGAAGATAAGAAATAAAGAGGGAGAAAGTCAAAGAACAAGGATACATCAGCAAAGAGGGAGAAGTAGAAATGAAGCAATCAAAATAGTAGAAGGAAATGTGAAGTTACAATTTAATTTTTGGAATTTGACTTACTGTTTTAACTTAGTAAGCTCGTGGTTAAATAGTTTAGTCTGATGGTTGATCAATTTTGGTTTGCCATCAATACCAAAGAGGGAGATTGTTGGAAATCTAATTGAAAAGCTCATTGTTGAAGACCAAAGAGGGAGATTGTTGAAAGAAAGAAAATAATGTTTTCAATCATTTTTTTGTCATTGATGTCAAACCTTCTACTTGTAGGAATGAAATTTTCTTATATGATCCAAGTACTATCACTTAGTTGATTGATGAAGAGGATTTGATCAACAAGATGTAACAAGAGAACCTAAGGGAAAGGTTGAGTTATGATGTTTTAATGAAGTGCAAGGATTAGTTAAGACATTGGTTAAATGATGTATTGATGACATATTCAAATTTATAGAGGTTGGTCACACTTAAAAACATTGGAGGTAGAAGTTGTAACAAGGGTGAATACAAAGCTTAAATCATTAGTGGGTGTTGAGCAAGCTAGTTGAAGATGAGAAAATTTCTAGTTAGAGTTGATTAATAGGAAACTCTAGTGTGTGCTAAGTAATCTTCAGGTGTCAAGTGAAGATTAGGTGTTGAGCTTTAGAAAATTATTAGTTGGTGTTGAGTGATCTTCAGGTGTCAGGCATCAAGAAAAACATAGAGAGTCTCAAGTTACACAGTATGTGTCGAGCACCACTATTTCAATAGTGTTGAGCTACTACATTATTTCAAGTGATGAAGATTTGTTAAATCTGAGCTGACATAGTGGTTACATTGAATTTTGTGAATGATTTGGAAGATAAGGATGATGAGTTGGTGCCGCAGAATCCTATGTAAACTATTTTTGGGTGAATTCTAAAGGATTATTCAAGAAATTTCTAGAGGAAATAGAATATGGGTTAGATGCAATGAATCCTACCTAATCCATATGAATTGAAATTAAAGAATGGAAGAATCGAGAAAAAAAAAAGGTACTCCAAGACTTCTATTTAAGGAGTCATAGACCAAGAAGCAAAGAGCTACTGATACTATTGCTGCTAAAGAGCCAAGTCTGCAAAGTGGTTGAAAGGGTGTTAAAGGGGAGACATCTATGAGAAGGAAGAGCATAGAGGCTCTGTTTCTATGAGTGGTCATGAAAATATGATTGCATTGGTACATTGAGTATTGAAACTCAAGGAGACTAAGGTTGAAAGGAGGACAAGCTGTTAGAATTGCAGAAGATTGAAGGCTAGGCAATGGTATGAGCTGAAAAGTGATCTAAGATCTACAAGATAAGTTGTATGTTATATTCAAGTCAAAATTTTCTAATATTCTCTAGAAATTGTATTAGATTTGAAAATCCTATGGAATTAGGTTGGCCTAACAGCCATTTGTAAATCCTTTAACAAGGTGACATTCCAAGTGAATGTTCTAAAGTCCTTTAACTAGGCCCACTTCTAACAAGGTGGATAAATCCTCTAACAAGGTCACATTTGATAGTGTGTTGTAAGCCTTTAATAGGGTAGGCCTTTCATAGGGCATCACTTTAGAAGGGTGAGAATTGAGTATCATGTTATTGGTGGTTTTTCCAAAATTGGGTTTCCACATAATTCACTATGTCATGTGTTGATTTCTTATGTGTTATGTTTGCATGTTGATTTACAGTAATTTGTTGGATTAGATAAGTTAAAGCATGGATGAATGAATGGTTGAATGGGTTCACTATACTTATTAAAAAAATTGAATAGGACATTTGGACCTTGAATAACTAATTCACCCCCACCCCCCCCCCCCCCCCCCCCCCACCTCTCTCAATTATTCTAAAAAATTTCTAACAATACAAACCCAATCTTGTTGACTAGGTAAAGAAAAGATGTTTTAGTGGTTAGCTTGCACTTTATTTGCACAAAGTTCAATGCATAATATGACTTGTCATTTTGCATGGAATCAAATAGTTTAATATATTTTCATTTGAATTTCCCTATTTCTTCATGATTTCATGGACTTAATTGAAGTTTGCGAAGGTAACTTGGAGGTCTAAGGAGCAAAAAATGGAAAAAACAACGGAAAGCATGGAATCAAGGTGCAAACATTCCAAAAATTCTCATTTGAATTGTAAAAAGTCATCATTATCTTCTTTTTCATTTTAAAATATATTTTTTATTTTGTCAAATTACTTGGTATATATTCCTAATATCGATAAAAGGGATGGAAATGAATCATTCACATTTGGATTTGGGCATAAAATAAACCCCTTTATCTTTTAATCCCCAAGGTTTTCTTATTGATGTTTTCTTCTTGCATCCTTATTACGGAGTTTGAGGGGACAATAAATAAGGGATCATAAGTTTTTTTTTTTAGGGGGTCTTCCTGAAGATTTGATCACTCTAGGGGATGACCTTAACTCCCATGTTCTAGCAGGGTATAAATAGTGTGGCTTGAATCTAAAGACAAGCCTCTTGGAAGTAGCAATATTATCAATCTTGGCTAAGCCCAAAAGAACTTTATACAATTGGGAAGTGATAGTGGAGATTAGGTTAACATTTCCTCTTAGCTTCTTGGTATTATTCTCTTTCATCTATGGATTTGGGCCTTATGTACCTTGCGTATATCAAGGACATCCCCTAGTTCAGCTTATACATCTTTGTAGAAACTTGAATAGGTTGTTGTTGTGTTTAATGTGCCTTAATATTTAGAACCTTTCCCACTTGGAAAAAAGTGGACCCATCCATCAATTTGAGCCTTAGGATCCTTTTCTTTTTGTATGCTTTCATTTTGTATTTTTATTGAAAATCCTTAGAAAACCATAAAACTTCAAAAACTCAAATAACTTTTTTTCCTCCAAGTGAAACATCATGTCTAAAAATTTCACTTGTGTTGGTTTTTAGGGGGAGTTTTGTGATTTAAATTTTCTTTTATATGTTTCTAGTGATTGAAATTTCTTAAAAATTTTGTTTGGTCTTACCACTCCCTGTCTTTTCCATCTCCATGGTCTATGTTAACTTTCTAGGACCCTCTTTCTCTAAATTGTTACCTTTTCCCCTTGACTAATCTGTTTTATTGGAAAAAAATTTCATTTTTCATCTCTCTTTCTTTATCTACTTGGTAGTTGGCTTCTTGGTAGCTCTTTACTTGAGTCACTTGTGTTGTAAGTTTCTTAGACACTTTATTGATAGGTCACTTTAATCTATCTTTACAATTTTGGCAAGTGAATTCTCTACCTCTCCAATTTGGACATCAAGTTACCTTATGTCAACTTATTATCTTCTTTTAGTCTCCTTCATGCTTTATTTTCTATCTACCACTATGGCATTCAAACCTTGTGCTACCAAACCTCAATCAAATCTAGATGTTTGTGATCTCCTCCATGCTACTAAAGATTTTTAAGATTTATGTGCTCAATACAAAGAGAAAGAAGAGATGAATGATCCTACTTACCTTTATCTAACTAAGAACATAATGGGAATGCAATCTAAATTTGAAAAATTGTTAGAGGAGAAGATTGCATCATTACACGAATCTTCCTTAAGACCTTTACATAAATGTGAATCATCTTCTTTAAGGTCTACATATTCTACTTAAAGACATCAATTGTCTTCATCTTCTAGATTCAAATACCTCTTGAGACATAAAGAAAATAATAATTCTTTTGAGAATATGAAAATATTTCATGGTGGGCGTATCTTTGACCAAGATGAGAATGAAAAAAATGGTTCTAGACATACTTTTGAGAGAAATTTTACTCCTTTGGAATTTTCATATGACATTGTGCTTGAGACCTTAGTTATAAACAAAATCATTACTTTTCCATAAAACTCTACACCTTATTAACGTAAAATCAAACCTCCATGGTGGAGAGATGATCACTTTTATAGTTAACATAGAAAAAAAGGTCATAAAATTGGAGATTATATTACATTAAAACATAAAATTCAAGATCTTACAGATGATGGAATCATTGATGTTGAAATTCCTAAAGACTTATATGATGAGGATACTTCTCTCGAGAAAGATCATGTTGATGAAGCTATGCCAACTGATGGTTTCCTTGACACCTCTACTTCTTCTAACACTCATGAAATTCCTAAAAAATAAAAGCTTTCCAACATGTGTCCATCAGATAAAGAATCTAATGCTTTCTACATTGACTATGCATAACCTCAACGGCTAACTCTAAACATAACTCAAGATAACCTTCACCTAGCTGAAAATCTCTTCCATTCTACTAAGACTAAATATCCTCAACCTTCATGTGATGCTATGCCTACTATGCCCACTTCATCTAGTCCTCTGTTACCTCTTAAAGATCCTATCATGAAAACCTCACATTTTCCATTGTGAAGTGTCTCCATGTCAAGAGGACTCTCAAAAAGCTAAAGTCATAAATGTCAAGAAAGATCAAGATAAAGCAGCCCTTCATCTCCTTCAAGATGTCACTCTTCCATAACTTATGTCTTATCTACCTCCTATGTATGATGAAGACACTACTTCCACTATTTCTCTTGAGCTTACTGAAAATTATGAACAAATTTCTATGCCTTTTCTATCCAAAGAAACTTGTCAAGATGAAAGAACACCTTCTTATTATACATCTCTATATTCACATCAAAATGCTGCTCAAGCTTCAAACACTCCTATCAAAGGTGTTTCTCCTATTAAAGATACTCATGATTCTATTGATGGTCTTGGTCATCTTTCTCACTCTAAAGATGTTGATACTCCTATCAACTATCTATTTTCATGTCCTAAAACTATCCTTGGTCTTTATCCATCAAAGCTAAATCCTTCAAACCTTCTATCCATATTGGGACCTTATGTCCCTTTATCTCATACTTATACTCTTAGTGCATCTCCTAGCTCTCCTATCATACCTCAAGATCAACAAAGACACTCATACTTGATGAATTCTCATTCATCTACCCATATGAACTAGTCATATAATCCTTATTCATACACAAATCCCAAGTCATTTGTGTTGGTGTAAATAAGTATTTACTTATTACACTTACTTAAGTTTACTTAGTTTAATGCATTATATTAATATTTATTTATTAGTCACCTAGGAGTATATGCACTCTTGTGAGTTGTCATGATGACATCATAGGGGTCCTCACCTGTTTTAAGCACATGTTGTCTACAATGTAGGAATCTTCTACACACATATGACACTTTGTCATTCTTATCCGTTCATCTAGAATTTTGGATAAGGTGCTTAGTTATCTGATCTCGTGGTTGTTTCTAGAGACATTATAGGTACTTCCTGAGAGGCCTTTTTATACAGGCACTCCTAGTGTACTCTTAAGTTGGCTAAGCTAGCATATTGAATGAATATTATTGTTTTGATCATACTCTCTCTCCATTGGTCTACTGTGTGCTTGTGTTGAGTTCTTTAGTTCTTGGGTGAATTCTGGCCTAAGCCAAATTCTTACATGGTATTAGAGCTAAGGAAGATTCTCTACACATAGCCATTCAAGATTATTCATGCTTCAGCACCTCGACCCAAATCTGGAGGATCCATAGAAATTGGGAGTGTTTAGAGCTAGATCTAACCTCACTGTTGCATCCAGAGCATCAATTCAATGAAGATTGACTATAAATTTTCCTATGTTGGGCGAAAGTTGATCGTGAGGCAAAAAAATTTTGCAAATCAAAACTTAGAGGCCCCAATTTGCAATTTGGGTATGATCATTTTATTGATCTGATTGCTTGATTTTTGGATCTAAATTTCATCTCTACAATTCTAGACTTTTTATTTGAATTTCATTTTCAGAATTATTAGCCAGGCAGGGAAATTTTTTTTGTCAAACTGGGCAATGACACCCTGGCTCAGCTCTACAATTTTGGCAGAATTATTTTATTATTTTGAAACATTTTATTTAATTGGTGAGCTTTGTACAATTTTTGGGCTACACCATTGATACTATGCAACGATGCCAAATCTAGCATAACTCAACAAATGCACTATGACCTTCGGCAAGCACACTGCAGAGTCCAATGAACTCACCTTTTATTTGAATGTAGTGGAGACTTGTTTCTAAATTGCATAAAATGTGATTCACCCATGAATGTGGGATTAATATAGATAGTTGGCATCACACTTTCTGACAACCAGTGACAGTAAAAGCTTTCCTGATGGTTGCCTATGAAGTTCTGACATCACCTTTCACATTTCACTAATTGCTACTTATTATCCTAGTATCAAGAAAAATATTTTGGCATATCTAAGAACCTTGTGACCTATAGATAGTATCAGACATACATATGTTCCTCATTTCCCCATGTGGATCTTTACATCCACATTAGACCTACATCAAACCTTGACACATGGCCATTCTTGGGTGAAGCCACATAGCTCCAACATTTCTCTGCCACCTGGCATCATAGTCAGTGTCTAATCAATATAAAACCTTTTTAATTATAGGATTAGACATCTCTTACTACCAAAGTACTATGCTGATCTTCATTAAATGTCAATCTGGGAGTGTGAACTTGAGATGATGTCTACAAAGTATATGCTCTAGTTTTGCAAAAAGTCAGTACTACCTTGAATGCAATAACCATTAAGGAGATTTAGTTTATCCAAAGGAAAGAAAACTATCAAATACTTGGAAGGGAATTCTAATTATTTAAACATACATCTTTCACCTACTATTGCAAGGACAGTGACTGGTGCTATGTCCAGTGGCTACAGGAACAATAGTTCTAATCTTAACTTAGAAAACTAAATCTAACTCCTACTTACTAAAGTAAACTCCACCTTCTACATGGGCCCCCATGGAAGAATGAAGGAAAACATCAACACAAACAAAAGTATAAAAACTCAGAAAAGTCATGTATTCATTCAAAAATGTAGTATTACAATAACTTGGAAAACAAGATGTCTATCAACTCTATCTATCTGCTCACTACCTCCTCATAGATACATACAAGGTCCTATTTAAAAGGAAGGAAAACAAAAAACTCCTATAATTATGACTTCCTCATGAAGGAAAGTCAGTTACAACTTAAGACTACAAGAATGCGATTGTAAAGACATTAATTATCCCTTAAATTCCACACAAATATAGATCATAGAAAATGCTAGATCTTCTCTTTTATCTTACTTTAAACAACTTCTAGGAATGTAGGTATCATGCTTTGCATGTTTAACCAATCACTTTAATGCTTGCTTCCTTGCTTAGCTACTTTATCAGGTCCCTCTTTGTTATTCATTAAAATAGGTCCCTTCTGACTTCATCACCAAGTCTCCACCTACAATAGTGTCATAATGCTTCTCTTTAATACCATCAATGCCTTAGTGCTATTCCTACATAGTTTGTTTTTGATTAACTCCAACTCAACTTGTATTCCTGTGGTCAACATTTAATACGCACAAGATTTCCCACAAACATTTATTTACATTTATTAGTTTACAAAGAAAAGACACTAATTATTCAACTAATAGTTTTTGCAAGCTCTTTGGATACAAGAAGATCTACCCATATCAAACATTCATGAAGAAAGATTTTTACCACAAAATGAACCCCTTTTTAGATATAATTTTGATTATTATTTTTATGCCCTATGTCCATACTTTATACATCAAAAGTTCAAAACACTTATTCTAAAAGATGATAAAGTTCAGTATGTTATAGACAAATGTTCACAAAAGGGTCCAAAAAGACTTCTATTTCTTCATGTCATCATTTTTCCCCCCAACCATCCTAAGGCTGGTCCCTTCAACATCTATAGGTTTCTGAAGCTCATCCATAGCTTGAGATCATTAGCAATTTTCTCCCCTGATTTATGAGCTTTGTAATTAAAATATCCATGATTTTGTTTCAACCTTTCCCATTTTTGTTCTCAACAATCATGTTATATTCAAAAAATGAATTATACTTTCCAAGCATAGGATACAAGAGTATTGGCGGTTGGAAATGAAGAGGTACCCAATAATTTTTTTGACTTATACCTAACATCATATACTTGGGCATCCTACTAATGGCCAACTCCAGATTTTGAGGAGAGTGCAACTCCCTTGTTTTTAGATCTTCTGGTAATCAAATCCATCTTTGAAGGGAGGCTTGTATAGCATCAGAGGGATTTGCAAAACAATGCTACTCCCAATCCAGAAATGCCTATTTGTGGACAGGGTGAATTTTGGCAGAGGGACTTTGATTATTGCTATTAGAAAGCCAATCGAATAATACTTTGTGAGTATTTTGTACCTCTGGCCAAATATACAATGGTTCAAACATTTCATTTTCCCTATAAGGAGCAGCCTAGTTCTCTTGACTAATCTCATTCTACATCCATGACATAACTACCCTAAACTGTACATCTCCCACATATAACAATGAATTCCAATCTTTATCATCTAGAACAATAAGATTATGAACATATAACTCACAGAGGAGATTCTAAAGAGCCATAAGAACTGATTTGAATGCTGCATAGAATTCCTAGAGAGTGTGCAAGGAAGGGTTCAACCCCTGAGTAATTTGAGACAATTGAAAATTAATCATTTTCTCTTTTAGAAATAGTGTGTAAACTGGAGATGGTGACCTACAATTTACAAGCTCTGGAATGAGCTCTGTAATCTTCATGACACATTGTTGCAAGATCATAATTTTGCTATCCTTCTCTTCAATTTGTTGTGCTTGTTCCCTAATAGTTCTGAGAAATTGCTTCCTTTCTAGGTCCCAGTTTGCTTTTTCCCATTGAAATTGTTGGTACAAACTAAAGCTAGCTTTTAATGGAGTAGAAATGTTTAGTGGTGTATGACAACGGACAACAGGTCTATAATCTTCAAGGTGGTTCTCAGGATGATTGTAGTCAGTAGTGCTATCACCCTAAGAATATTGACACTCAACAAAGCTATTATTTTGATAGGCAACAATGTTATCAACTTTTTTTGAAGGTACAATAGTTGTAGGATAGGGTGCAATAGTCATTTTAAGTTGAAATGTTTCAACAATTTCCTGAACCATTTCTTGTGCAATAGATGGATATTCGGCTAGTGGTAGGTTATTAGTTTCCTCACTAGTTGTTCAAACCAAGACACTATTTTCTCTATGGACTCTGTGTCACTATCAATGTTAATAGGGTTATTTGGCTTTGTGAGAATTTCCTCAAGATCATTTTCATGTTCAAGAGTAGGTGCTATGTGCTCTGGTGATTGTGCAGGTGTAGGTACTAGAGTTTCAACATCAACAAATGATATAGGAGGCTTAGTAGGTGGCACAGGAGGTTCAATTCTCAAATTTACCCCAAACATTTTGGTGACTTTTCATGGAGTAGAAATTGGTTTCTTTCCCTTATCAACATTTTTTCCTTTATTAAGGTTGAGTACAAGTTCTTGTGATACTAGGGATACTTCTTCTGAACCTTCCTCTACAACAACTATGTGTGATTTCCTCTTTCTAGAAGTTGAGGCTTCTATAGGTAGAATTTTCCTTTTCACATTTTTAGGTATAGATGCAGAAGTTGAAGCTTCTTGAGTCATTCTATATACTACTTTGCTAACTCCTACATCAATTTTCTCTCTTGTCCCCATTCCTTTCCCTTTAGGTCCACCCCTTTTAGTTCCCTCTATCTTGAGTTTTACAAAATCCTCCCATGTTTCCAAGTGCTGCCCAGTCAACTCCCTTTCAATTATAGCCCTAATCAAGCAATGGTGGGATATCGACTGGGTTTTTCCTTGATGTACATAGGTAGCTTGCCTTTTGATAATATTATAAAGGAAAATTGAGAGATGTATAGGACAATCACGATGCTACAAACCACTCAAAATTTTGAAATGAACAACATGCAAATAAGAATACCTTCCTTCACAAGTAAAATACCTTATGATAAATTCAGCAGGGTGGATGAATTGCAGAGGGAGAGATAATCGTAATGTACCTTGCTTTTTTTTTCCCTCTAGCTAAGGATCTCTAGGTACTAAGAATTTCTCTTTTACTTGTTGTGCATCCATGTCCTCTATTCATCGTTCTCCATTTGTGGGCAAACCAGAAACTTCTACCACCACTTCTTCGATGAATTCTATCTGAATGCCCTTAATAGTTTCATATCCATCCCTTAATGTATTATGAAATTGGAGCACAATTTCTTGATCAAACTACTTCAAACTGAGATAGTAAGCTAGCCAACATCATTTTTGAAACAAACTACATGTTGTTGGGTCTACTAGTAAGACTCTGTGGTCTGCTAGTTCATGCCACTGAGGTTCTCCACCCATATTTTTGAAGAAAAATGCTATTACTAGAAAATTCGCTACAAGTGATTTGAGAGTATGGATGGAGATGGCTACAAGGGTTTCAACAAAGGGAAATTTTTAAAAATAAATACTTCAATACTTTCCAAACATCACATCCTTCAGTACTTCATGACGGCATTTTAATCACCAAACCATAATGAGGATAAAGATCGTGCTAAAAAACATACTGCATATTAATGAGGGGTTATGGGAAATCATGATTTAATAGTTAGCCTTCTTTATATTATTTCACACATTTTGGAATTACAAAGGAGCACAAGCTCATTATTGAAATGACCCTTCCTCGTACATCCTACATGCCAACTTAAGATTTTCTTTGATTTGCATTCATGCTTTCAATTTTTCCTCCCCCCAACCTAGCAGAGACTAGGTCCCACCAGACCGTAAAGATTGCAAATTTGGAATATCAAAATAACATTCTTTTCTAAATAAATAATAAATTAAATAAATGCAAAGGGGTCAAGTGTGGCTGACCTAAGGTGCGATAGGAAGGATGGTCCGAGTAGTACCGTATGAGAGAAAGAAAGTGGTATGACATGATGATGGAAAGACAAGAAGGTGGGATGGAATGAGGTGGAAAAGAAATAAATTTTGCATGAATGCAAAATTTTTATTATGAAGGCCTTGAAAATAAATTCAAGGGGTTGCAAGCATCTGAGTGGGAGACTCTGATAGAGTGGTTGCAAGAAGAGATGTTTCTATTGTGGTGAATTGTTGAAGAAATTCTTACCAAGTTGCTCGTTTATGATATAACTTTAGGTGATGCCCATTAACCAGGAGTTTGAATTTGACTAGATCAATTGTTGATAGTTGAGCTACTCCATTATAAAAAAATTTAATGATTTCATAGGGACCAAGCCACTTAGTCTAAAATTTTCCTTGGTGATGCTAATATCGTGAATCATACAAGAGCGCCCAATCACCAACAGAGAATTCTCTATCTTTAATGAATTTTTCATGCCATTGCTTTCTTTGACTCTGAATTAACTTTGTGTTATGAAGATCTAACTTTTTCCATTCATCTAACTCATTAAGATGCAAAATGTGAACCTGTTGTGCTGCAGGAAGGGTAATATCAAGTTCCAAATCTATCCGCATAGTTCTATGTTAAAATTCAATGGGCATAATAGCTATCTTCCCATATAGGAGCTGAAAAGGTGTAAACCTAGTAGTGGATTTCCATGTTGTTCTGTATGCCTATAAGGCTTTAGGAAGTCTATCTACCCAATCTTTTCAATGTAAAGACACAATTTTAGTGAGTGTATGTTCCAACTCTCTATTGGTCACTTCTAGCTATCCATTGGCTTGTGGATGATATGGAGAAGATTTTCCATGCCAAATTTTATACTCCTCCATGAGTGTAGCTATTAGATTAGATGTAAGTTGAGGCCCTTGATCTGATTGTAATTCTCTTAGAACACCAAATCTGGTAAAGATACATTTGTATAGAAACCTTGCAACATTATTGTCATGAGGATGCTTCATGGGTTTTCTTCAGCCCACTTAATAACATAATCAGTGCAAACTAGTATATAACTTTTCCTTTCTGATGGTGGTTCAATTTAGCCAACAAAATCAGTTCCACATTTATTGAATGGTTCCACTACTATCTGTGGCTATAGGGGCATTTCATCTATTTTTGTCGATTGACCTATTCTTTGAAATTTATCACATTTTTTTGTATACTAAGCCACATCCTTGTGAAGTGTAGGCCAATAATAACTTACATTAAAAATCTTTAATGGAATCCATTTGTTAGCAAAGTGACCACCACAAGGCTCATCATGACAAGCACAAAGAACATCATATGTTTCATCTTCTCAGAGACACCTTCGTGTCACCTAGTCTAGCCCAGTATAAAACATGAACCCTAAAATCCATGAGAAATTAAAACTCTTTTCTGCCAGCAATCATTTTTATTTTGCAGAGAAATGTGGGGGAGTTTTTCTAGTAGTTAGGTAGTTGGCAATGTTAGCATACCAAGGCTTTTGTGCTGACAAAAGAATGAGATGTTCATTGGGAAAGCTATCTTCTATGGCTACAATATCATCAAGTGTTTGAAGATGAGATAAGAAACCAGCTACAACATTTTCTTTACCTAGCTTGTCAATATTGGTGATGTCAAATTCTTGCATTAGTAACAACCATCGAGCCAATCATCTAGAGATTACTAGTTTGTTCATCAAATATTTGATAGTAGAGTGATCTGTATGTACAAATATTTTGTATCCGGTAATGTAATGTTTGAATTTATTTAGAGCATAAATTATAGCAAGAATTTCTTTCTCTGTCACAGTGTAGTTATACTCGGCTCCTTGAAGATTTTTGTTGATATAGTAAATTGCATGTTCTACTAAATCTATCTTTTGGCCAAGTACTAGTCTAGTGGCATGATTTGAAGCATCTATGTGTATATGAAAAGGTAACTCCGAATTAGGTCCTTAGAGCACTGGTGCTGTTGAGAGGACTTCCTTAAGCTACAGGAAAGCTTTCATACAATCTAAATCCCATACAAACTCTACATCTTTTTGAAGCAATGTATATAAAGGTGCTGCAATTTGATTGAAATCTTTGATAAAATGCCAATAATATCCCACATGTCCTAGAAAACTCTTGAATTCTTTCAATTTAGCTACTATAGCCAATGTGCATATGACTTCTATTTTTGCTGGATCTACTTCAATTCCTTTAGGGGAAATAAAGTTTCCCAATAGCACTCCTTCTTGCATCATCATAAAACACTTTTCACTATTTATAGAAAAAATTTAGTCTTTGCATATTTGTAAAACCTTGTCCAAGTTCTCTTTGTCTTCTTTAAATGTTTGTCCATATGTGGTGAAGTCATCCATATACACTTCCAAACAATCTGTAGATATGTCACAAAAAATGTTAATAAGAGCTCTTCGAAAAGTTGCAAGTACATTGCACAAACCAAATGGTAGGACAAAATAAGTGAATGTTCCCCATAGAAATGTGAATGTGGTCTTGTCCTAATCTTTTGGTGCTATCTAGATTTGATTGTAGCCACTGAACCCATCGAAGAATGAAAAGTATTTTTTTCCTGCAAGATTGTCAAGAACTTGATCGACAAAAGGAAATGGAAAATGATCCTTCTTGGTAGCTGAGTTAAGCTCTCTATAATCTATGTAGACTCACCATTTTCTCCCTTTTTGGGGAACAATAACCAATGGTGACACCCATTGGCTATCTAAAATAGGATATGTGAAGCCAACATTGAGTAGCTTTTGCAATTTATTTTTGACAATATCCCTTAATGCTGGGTTTATCCTACATTGAGATTGTCTCACAGGTTGCAATCCAAACTTATATAAATCCTATGGGTATAGAGTGCAGGATCCAAACCTTTCATATCTATATACTCCCAAGCAAAAGCATCTTGGTGCTTTTGTAACAACTGTAGGGTATTATGATGTTGTGCCTGAGATAAGAACTTACTTATATTTAATTCTCTTCTTGAAATGATTGCTATTTTGACTACTTTTTCAGCCATTGAAATTTGCATGATTGGTTCTGAATCTATCTCATGTGGTAGGAGTGAATGCATAAGTTGTACAGACTCAAAATAATGATGTTCAATGGGTAAAGGCAGAATACTTTCTAAGACACACTCTTGTTTAGAAGATGTCTCAAGTTGTGTTCCATACTTATTTAGTATGATAGAAGAAATGACATCATCTTCTTCTTTAATGTTTACAAATGAGTCCCATGAGATCATCATCAATTTTTGAATAGAATATATGTCCATATCAGAGTCATCCATACTTGGCCAGACAACTTGATCATCCTATAGCAAAAGCTATGTAGGAGAATACAAGGTTAAATTTTTAGTGTTCATTCCATCTAAAATAGTCATTTTCCCTGATTAGCATGCAATATAAGCATATGTTGTTGCTAACCATGGTCATCCTAGAATTATAGGATATCCCCCAGTACTTTTTTTTGGAGAGAGTACTACAAAATCAACTAGATATTCCCATGAATGTAATGTGAAAGTGACTTCTTCTAGCATACCATTAGGAATGATGGTATAACTATCTGCTAGTTGCAAGATTTTTGGTGTTTTCCTGAGACCAATGATGCTTAATTTGGACACTACTTCCTTGGTCATTACATTAATGGATGCTCCTAGGTCTATTAAGACATTTTACACTTGCACTCCTTGAATGGTGAGGGTCACTATTGGGCTTCCAAGGTCTGCATACTATGGCATTTTTTAGTTATCAAGCATAAGATCAGAAAGCTACCCAAGGACATGGATAGTCTTTAGATCTTTCTTTTTCCTTCTTAGATTTTTAACATAGACTTCTTTGATGGCTTTTGAATATATAGGTACTTCATTTATTGCATCAAGCAAGGGAATTTTTATCATCATTTTGTTGAGTTCCTCAAGCAAATCTAGTGCAGCTTGATTTTTAATTGGCAGACCTTGCTCTATTAACCTACTAAAAAATAGTGGTTTCTTGGCTGTAGGAAAGATAGTGGTGGTAGGTTCTTGAACTAACTCAACATTTGTATCATCTATTTCTATTATAATGGGTTGCTAAGGTGAGGCAAGTGTTGTTTCAGATCGTACATGGATATCATTCGGGGTGATGGAATAACTTTGTTGTTGGGCTGAAGGTTTTACACTATTAGGATTAGGTGCAAGTTGTGCAAGTAATTGTGGCTATTTTGGAGGGGATGTATTGGTTGTAGGATGAATTAAGACTTGTTGTTGAGGAGGTTGAGTTAAGGTTAGTTGATGTTGGTGCTTCTACCAGTTTTGGGTTTGCTACCAACCCTATTGAGGCTAGTGCCAACCTTGGTTAGGCTACTGCCACCCTTGGTTAGGCTACTGCCAACCTTGGTTAAGTTGCTTCCAATTATTATAATTACTATGGTGTTTTTGCCATTGGCTTACCATTGTTATTATGGAGTGGGTCTTGAGGAATACCTGATCTTGGAGCCCATGGCCTTCATTGAGCAACATAGAGGACTTCCCTATCTTCATCAATTGCCTTGAACTCAGTAGGCACATGTTGTGATTCCAAGCTAGTGATAGGCTTACATTGGCACTTGCATTTCTTTTCTCTACAATGGGGGAAATATTCTACCAACATAATATTAGCATCCTCCTTCTTCCTTCATGCTTGCATGGTGTCCAATTGTGTAGCAACATCATTAATGATGTCTCGCTTAAAATCTAACAAGTGGTTTGATAGTTCTGTCTTAGATACTCTCACCCCAGGAGTTTTTTGGAGTAAGTCCCTCAAACCTCATCCTTTTTTTGTTGTTGCTCTAGAATAGTTCAAACAAATATTCCAAATTTTAGCCCACGTCTTCTGTGTAATGTCACCTCCAGCTATTAATTCTAAAGCTTCTATACTCCTATCATGCACTCCTTTCAGAAAGAGATACTTTTGGGACTCCTTGTTTAGTTGATGCTATGTGTTACACTGTAAGTTAAATATGAACTGAGCAACATAGTCCTCCAAAGTCTCATCCTCCTTTGTGACATTTTAAAAATTTCATCTCCTTTCAAATCATGGCCTCTACAATATTCCTTATATCTATTAAGGAATAGGTTACTCATAGTTGGCCAATCTGTCATAGCATTGGCACCTAGACTCATGAACCATCTTAAAGCGGCTTCTTTGAGAGTTGATGGAAATAATTTCAGCTTAAGGGCATCAATTGTATAGTCATAACTTCAACAAAGGATGTTGAACTCAAACAGAAAAGTTTTTAGATCTTCAATAGTAAGGCCATAGAATTTAGGCAGGACAGCTAAGAGTATATTTTTTAGATTTTGGTTACCCTACTGAGGAGGAATTAGAAAGGGAAAGGTAGGCTAAGCTGCTACCATTTGTGGATGTCCTAGTGCATTATCTTGTTATTCTAACTTAGCAAAAAGATTATTCAAATGGAATGATTCTTTAGATGTGGTCAGTGATTGCACTTGTTTTGGTACTTCTACAAATACATTCTCAAATGGTTCTTGTTCTATTTCTTCTCTCTCTTCTCTTTCTTTAGGGTTAGGATAAAAAGGGTCTTCCTGATTGAAGTTGGGAAGAAATATTCCAAGGTGGTTTCTTCTCCTATGCATGCAAACACGCCGAAAATAAAACTAAATGATTCAATAGTGAATACTAGACTGACACTATTCCTCGATAATGGTGCCAAAAATATGTCTAATCAATATAACACCTTTTTAGTTATAGAATTGGACATCCCTTACTACCAAATTACTATGCTGATCTTCATTAAATGCCAATCCAGGAGCGTGAACTTGAGATGATGTTTGCAAAGTATATGCTCTAGTTTTTCTAAAAGTCACTACTACCTTAAATGCAAGAACCATTAAGGAAATATAGTTTATCCAAAGGAAAGACAACTATTAAATACTTGGAAGGGAATTCTAATTATTTAACCATACATCTATGCACCTACTATTGTAGGAACAGTAACTAGTTCTATTTCTAATGGCTGTAGGAATAGGAGTTCTAATCTTAACTTAGAAAAATGAATCTAACTCCTACTTACTAAAGTAAACTCCACTTTCCACATGGGCCCCCATGAAAGAATGAAGGAAAAGATCAACTCAGACAAAATTATAAAAACTCAGCAAAGTCATGTATTCATTCAAAAATGTAGTATTACAATAACTTGGAAAAAAAGATGTCTATCAACTCTATCTGTTTGCTCACTACCTCCTCATAGATATAGATGAGGTCTTATTTAAAAGGAAGGAAAATAATAAACTCCTATAATTATGACTTTCTCATGAAAGAAAGTTGGTTACAACTTAAGACTGCAAGCATGTGATTGTAAACACATTAATTATCCCTTAAATTCCTCACAAATATAGATCATAGCAAATGCTAGATCTGCTCTTTTATCTAACTTTAAACAGCTTCCAAGAATCTAGGTATCATGCTTTGCATGTTTAACCAATCACTTTAATGCTTGCTTCCTTGCTTAGCTACTTTATCAGGTCCCTTCTTACTCTCCTGCCAAGTCTCCAGCTGCAATAGTGTCATAACACTTCTCTTTAATACCATCAATGCCTTAGTGTTATTCCTTCGTAGTTTATTTTTGATTAACTCTAGCTCAACTTGTATTCTTGTGATCAACATTTAATACACACAAGACTTCCTGCAAACATTTATTTACATTTATTAGTTTACAAAGAAAAGCCATTAATTATTCAACAAATAGTTTTTGCAATCTCTTCAGCTGCAAGAAAATCTACCCATATCAAACATTCATGAAGAAATATTTTTACCACAAAATGAACCCCTTTTTAGATATAATTTTGATTATCATGTCTATGTCCATACTTTATACATCAAAAGTTCAAAACATTTATACTAAAAGATGATAAAGTTTAGTATGTTATAGACAAATGTTCACAAAAAGGGCCAAAAAGACTTCTATTTCTTCATGTCATCAGTTAGCAGATTATTGAATTAGCATGCACATCAGCATCCAAGTCACACGCAGAATTAGCATACAGATTTTGCCCTGTCATTGGCCATACAATTATGTACACTACTGATGTCATTGCTGACATCATCCCAGTCATGGAGTAAGCTGACATTATCCATTCACTACTTTAAAATTGATGTCCATCTAGAGATCAAAATAGGGAAAATTATAACTACTACGATGGCCATATGATCATCAAATTTAACCCTATATTTTGTTGATGCAATTCCTCTCCAGATTGATTTTGGTTTTTGTAGTCCAACTTTGGGAGGCCATAACCCAGACATCCAGACTCCAAATCAAGTGCCATTTTTTAAAAAATTGGGTAGAATTTCCTAAATTTTTCATTAGTGTAGTTATTTTCTAGTTTTGGTCCATGGATTGTTTAGAAATTGCATTTTTTGGCAACTATACCTGGATAATTCTACATTTTGCAACTTCAAATGCTCTGTTCAGGCACATTTTGAGTCAAAATTAGGTTCTATTTTTTTTGAAAGTGCAATATTTTTCATCTAATTTCTAGGTCTACTATTAGATTGTAGGGTTTTGTGGAAAAAAGTGTCACTTTAGAAATAGGGTCTTTCTTTGCTTTGTAATGCTTCAGAATTGTAGCACTTTGTAAAGTTTCAGATTTGTACTCTATTAAGAGGTTGTAACAAGCAAAATCAGAAGTCCATGAAGGCAAAAATTGGCAAGTGGCTCATTGTAATCACACTACTAATAAAGTGTCCAAAGCATTTATTTTGGGGGGATTTCTTGATTTAGTGAAAAGGGGGAGTGTTCTTGGTGTTGTGTTTTCTCTTTTTTGCACTTTTCTTTCATTTCATTTTCTGCATTATGGGCAATTTAAGTTTCCTAAATTAACTCCTCATAACTATGCTATGTGCTCAATAAAAATGTGGTATCACTTAATGCATAATGGAGTTTCACAATATGTAGATGGTACTCTTCCTAAACGAACAGGTAATAATGTATCAGCAAGTGATATTTTAGGTTAGGTAGTAATGAATAGGAAAGCCCTAGGTTATATATGTTTGGGGTAGATGATAAGATCATGTATCAAATAAAGAAGTGTACTACATCCAAGGAAGCTTGGGATACCCTTGAAAGCCTTTATGGTAAAGTTTTTGAAGAGGATGTGTTCAAAATTGAAGATGAGCTTGTTTCCTTAGATCCTAAGTCATATAACTCTATAAAGAATTTCATCATCAAGGTGAATGAATTAAGGACAAAGCTTACTAATTGTGAGAGTTCTATCAAAGATGATAGACTAATCTATCTCATCCATAACAAGTTGCTATTAGAGTATTCCACATTTGTATCTTCTTTTAGCACATCAAAGAATACCTTAGGGCCTACCTACAAGAAAGTCGCTTTTGAGTAATATGCTAAATTGTTGGATGATGAAGAAAAGAAGCTGAAATTAATGGGGATTCCCAAATCACCCCATTCCAAAGCATTGGTGGCCAAAAATGAGGGTTCTCAACATTCAGCTAGACAATCTTCAAATAAAGGAAAGGGTAAGAAGAATTGGAAGAAAGACAAATCTGAGGATGCAAAAAAGACAACACCACAATTCAATCAACAAGGAAAGTCCTCAAATTCCAACAAGAAGAGGGAAAACAATAAGGAGAAGAAGAGGTGTGCTTATTGAAAGAAATTGGGTCATGAAGAGCATGAGTGTTATCTTAAAAAGATTGATAAATTGACTAACATCATGAAGAAACATAATGTTCCATTGCCTAATGCTTACAAGGAGAAAGGGTCTTCTTCAGATTCAAAGGGGAAATGGCAAGCATTCATGGCAAATGAAAACTCTGCAAAAGAATGAATATTTGACTCAGGTGCCTCCTATCACATGGGTTCTTCAAAGGAGGATTTTTCTTTAGTGAAGTAGTCCAAGGTACTACACATCTTCATGGAGAATGATAACAAAATGGAAGTTGAAGGAAAAGGAAATGTGGAGATGGAAAATGGAGAGTTTCAAGATGTTCTCTATGTTCCAAACCTTATATCAAATCTCCTATCAATCTACCAAATCACTCACCTTGGAGATGGACATAGAGAGTTCCTTCCAGACTCAATAAAAGTACACAGTCTTAAAGATGATTCCTTGGTTACAGTGGGGAAAGTGAATCATAGCAAAAGGTTATACTCTTTCTCTCATTTTGTGCCCAAATCTCCTTCAAAGGCCTTGTTATCACAATAAAATTCAAATATGAAATTATGGCATCAGTGGTATGGTCATCTTGACTACCACTACCTTCAACAACTTTGCACAAACCACATTGTCAAAGGTCTACCTCAAATCAACTTTTCTAAGGGTGAATGTTCAACAGATTTAGTGGATATGCATCCAAAGGGGAAGTTATATATAGGGAAGTCTTCAAGAGAACCAAGTGTTCTACAGATGGTTCACATGGTATTAGGAGGTTCTTTTACATTTAGCGAGGGTTGCTACATACTGACCTTCATTGATGGCCTTTCAAGGTTCACTTGGGTCTACTTTCTTCATAACAAGAATGAAGTGTTGGACACATTTTTAGCCTTCAAGACTCATGTAGAATATAAATCTAGAAAGGCCATCAAAGTACTCAGAATGGACAATGGAAGCATGTATGTGAACATAAGACTTATGGACTTTTGTAGACTCGAGGGCATTGATCTTCAAACTCCACTAGCATTCAATCTGCATAAGATAGTTGTTGCAACTTTGAGGATCCAAACTCTTAAGTCTATGGAAAGCTGCATGATCCATGCCAAGTCTCTAGATCCATCATTAGAAGTTAAAGCAATCTCCAGTGCCACTCACATTCTTAATCGTTCTCCTCATCTGGCCTTAGATGGGAAAACTCCTTTTGAGGCATGGTGATGTAGAAAACCTATTGTGACACACTTTAGAGTCTTTAGTTGTCCTGCATGGGCAAACACATCTTCCATGGGATGCAAGGCATAGTCATCATGGCCTTGTACCTTAATTGGTTATGAAGATAGTTTTAAGGCATACAGACTTCTAGATCTAGAGACTCATCATATATTTGTGGAGAAGGATGTATATTTTGAGGAAAGTTCACCTAGCTTGTCCTCTACTCCTTTTTACACATCATATAGAATGTAAAATGATAGTGACACCAATGATAGTGCTTCAATACATTCAGACATATGGGGATCTATCAATAGTTACAGTGAGAGGTCACTTCATTAGTTCAGTCTGCATGCATACATCACATAGTGATAGGCCCAGAACAACCTAGTATATCCAATCTTCCAGATACAAGATCAATGATAGATTTGGGGGATAGTATTGATGATCTACCTCTTCTTCTTGATGTAAAATTACCTTCTTTAATCATCACAAGGGTTCCATTTGACTCTCTTTTTCATTCTCTACATGATCAATCCTTACAGGTTGAAGTGATTGTGGATACTTATGATTAGCAGTTGCAGCAGGGTTCTTCATCAGTTGTAGAGACATATAGTTCTTTGGGATAGGTTCTTTAACCAGTTGAGAAAGTTTCAGAGACATCACTTATCCATGGGATTCTTTCCACACATAGCAAAAGTGTCTCATTTATACCCTTGGCATTGTTTCTTGCTAAGGGGAGTAAAACCATTCTGTAGTCTTGGATCATCTTCTTCATTGGAATAGTCATTGTTCGACATTATTCTTTGTGGGGGGAGCCTATCCTATCTCTCTTCCTCTTCTCATAATCATCTTATGTATATACTAGATGTATGTCATAATGGGGGGGTCTTGATTACTCCTTCCATCCATGCATCCTTATTTATCTCTCTTTTTAGGGGACAATTTTCCATGAGGTTTTCCCTCTTTCCCCACTTTATGAGAGACTGCATATCCTTATGTACATGGGTACCTAACATGGCCTAGTAGTCAGGACCCATCCTACATTTCATCCTATATTTCATAAGCTTAAGGACATTCCCCTAAGTTGCACTTAGGGGGGGGGTGTTTGTGTAAATAAGTATTTAATTATTACACTTACTTAAGTTTACTTAGGTTAATGCATTATATTAATATTTTTTTATTAGTCACCTAGGAGTATGTGAACTCTTGTGAGTTATCATGATGACATCATAGGGGTCCAAACCTCTTTTAAACACATGTTGTCTACAACATAGGAATCTTCTACACACATATGACACCTTGTCATTCTTATCCATTCATCTAGAATGTTGGATAAGGTCCTTAGTTGTCTTATCTCCTAGTTATTTCTAGAGACATTCTAGGTGCTTCCTAAGGGGCCTTTTTATAAAGGCACTCCTAGTGTACTCTTAAGTTGGCTAAGCTGGCATATTGAATGAATATCATCATTCTAATCATACTCTCTCTCCATTGGTCTACTGTGTGCTTGTGTTGAGTTCTTTAGTTCTTGGTTTAATTCTAGCCTAAGCCAAATTCTTACAATTTGGAAGAAAATTGGATGATCAATTTAAGAACAAACATAAGAATCTATTGAAAAATGAAGATCACTATGTCCCATCTAATTGACATGTGAATGCTAATAAAGAAAAAACATTCAAGAAACCACAAAGGTCTACTACCCAAAGAGATAAATCAAAGAAAACGTGTGTTCCTAAATCCATCATTGAAGAAATGCAGAAAAGAAAAGTAAAAATATATATGGATTCCCAAGTCTCTTTGGAAAGACTTGAATCTTGAAGATAAATAAAAGTTGACATTCAAGCTTCTAAAGGCTTCCACTACATCTTCTTCAAAAAGTATTTCTAAGAAGCTTCTAAATCCTTCCACTCTATCTTCATCCAAAATTGCTCTACTATGCATACATCTAAACCTCATGCTATTCCATCCATGATTTCTCCATCATTCCAACACTCTTCAAGGTGTGTGTCAATGTTGATCTGGCCCAATATTTTAGCTACCCTAATGAAATCCTCTAAAGCTTACAACTACTTTCTATCCACATTTTTTCAATTCTTTCAAGACATGAACTCTCATCTTTCATATACTTTTCTTCCTATCATCTCTCTTCCATCACCATATAAAAATCATTGAGCATACCTTTCCATGGTATTGGTTTATCATGACTTATCCATCCGAGAGGAGCATTATCTAGATTGAAAAATATTGAGATGATTCTAAAAGAAAATTAAAAGAAAAAAAGAAAAAAAAAAAATGAAAATGTGGCTTAGTGAATACTACTTCTTGTGGTGCCTTGGTAGAAAAAATAAAGAGAAATAAATTCATCCTATGGTAAAAACCACTTCTTATGGCACCTTGGATAAGTACCATGATAAAAATATAGTAAATAAGCATCATGCATAATTCTTCCATCATCCATCTATTTCATCTTTCCTCTTTGATCTTGATGACATTAAATTATTCTTGAGTATTAGCTATCTTATCCATCATCTTACCTATTGTACTTTCTCATTCATTCATATCCTTCATATCTAGTTTCATTCTTATTTCTCTCTCCCATTGCTATCCTATCTAGTTAACCCCTTGTTCTTTATCATACAAAGAAAAACATGGTTATTAGGCCTCTTGACATGTCTACTCTTTTGGCTTACATGATTTTATGCTATCTCACTTATTTGTGTCCACTACTTATCCTATATGATATCTTTCTTATTGGCTTTAACTACTTGTCCTAATGTTATCTCCTTTCTTTTCATTTTTTTCTTACTCACAATTTTCTTTACATGGATACTTTAATCTTTCCCTAGCTTGGGTACTCTTGAGGATTTAGTCCTTAAGGATCATCTTTCAACTTCTTGATACACTCCTTGCTTATCCACCTTATCCACTTGGTTCTACTTCATATTCTACACCTTGCTTGATGTTGGGACAAATAATGTGATCTTGCTTGAGAACTAGTAATCTCTATGTCATTCTAAAAATCTAAAAAATTGATATATGATGCTGAAAAGATCCTAAAAAGCATAAAATTTCCTGAAAAAGGACCATCTTCATGAAAATCTAGCAATAGGTGCTTTGTTGTATCACCAAAAAAAAATCTCAAAAATATATAAACATTATAAAAAGTCCTAAAAAAATTAAAATATTTCCAAGTGGTGAAAAACTAGAAACATGCATTACTTGAGACCCTTGTACTTATGTCTATCAACATATCATTTTGCATTTTTACCTTAATCCATTTCACTTCATATGTCCTTTTGGTATTCCTAGTATACAGTTGATCTTAGTCTAGGACTAGGGGGCATAGGTTGTGTGTTTCTTTATCTAGGGTATCTTTGTTGCATTGAAATTTCTCTAAAAACTCTTGAAAATAGTGATTTTCAAAACTCCCTTGAAATAAAGTATTTCTCAACACTTATCATATACATTTTCTATAGTCTACGATATTGCGATGCTTCTCACTAGTAGATTTGATGTCCTAGGAAGATAGTCGTGTGACTTACACACACTCACTTAAAAAAACTTGGATGAGACTTGTCAGCTTATTTTTCTCTTTTTTTGTGGTCTATGATGATTTATTTATTGAGTGTTCCCTCCCTAATAGTCTCTCAAGGATATCATGAACTAGAGGATTAGGGACATGGGGCATGTTTTCCTTTGATTTCTATCTATGGGTGTTCTCTTTCATTTTATCATAAGTGTCTTAAGAATTTTTCTTGGTCCCATGGACACTTAGGATCAATTCAAAGGCCTCAACCTTGTCTATTTTGTGCATGGATACTTATGGTAATATCAACTTTCTTGTATCTTGATGCAAGCACAATATCACTATATTACAACTAGGGAATCTAATTGAGTAATCATCTTGATGTATATGTCTTTGATGCATAGGTTGGATTTACACATTACAATATGATATAAATCATATTCATATCTTCATAGATTATCCTAGTGATGCTTTTATGATCTTTTGATCTCCCTAATAAGGCTCGATGATAAGAAAATACTAAATAAAAAAGACCTAGTTTTACAACCCTTATATCCTATGCAATGGGTCTACAAACACATTATGTCAAAGAATGATGATGTCAAAGAAAAAGGGAAAGATATTGTCCAAAAAAGGAGTACGTGGCCGAGAAAAGAAAAATCAAGGAATGAGAAAAGACTAATAAAACTACACAAGAACTGAGTACACTAAGAAAAGATCAAAGCTAAGCAAGACTAAACAAAGAAAGTCAAAGACCAAGCAAAGACAAAGTAAGGCCAATCAAGAACTAATAAAATTGAGAAAATTAAGCCACTAAGAAAAGATCCATCCCCAGAATGAGAATAAGGATCAAGAAATAGATATGTCTTCCCTCTTGGGATCAAAATTGAAATGATAATAGAGGATATGTAGAAACCCAAATTGATAGATTTGATCAAATTTATAAAGAATTAAGTCCAAGATAATAGATTAATTAATGCATATAAGTGACCACTAGAATGATAAAACATGCCCTAGTGGAATTAAGTTGACCAAGAATGATAGAGCATTAAAATTAGGTCAAACACATAGAAAAAGATGATATAATGCCTCAAAAGAATAGTCAACTACACATAGGAAGAGGAAGTTTCAAAAGGCCAATTCTACAAGCAAGATGAACTCAAATTTTGATTTTGAGCTCAAAAATGATCTGAAACATCGAAATTAGGTAAGAGGTTCAAAAGGCAAGATAAATATATGACGATAAGATTGACTACTTTTTATGACAACATAGCAAAGATATGACATGAAAGATCAAGAAAGTGAAAAGATATGATTGAGAAGAAAGTGAAGATGAACACAATTGAATATAAGTCCATCAAAGATGAATGAGATTCTCTTGACACTAAAAATGAAAGACTACTCCTAATAATGGACCCTAATATGCAAACTAAATGATGTCCAAGGGTTGCAAAAGTAAGTCCTTTTTATTGGTATTTTCTTATCATTGAGTCTTATTAGGGACATTAGAAGATCATGCAACCATCACTAGGATGACCAATGAAGATATGAATATGATATATATTGGATAAAAATGTTGAAATTCAACCTATGCATCAAAGATATACACATTAAGATGACTATGCAATTAGATTCCTTAGTTGTAATATAGCAAGATTGTGCTTGCATCAAGACATAAGAAATTCAAGATGACCATAGGTATGCATTCACAAATTAGACAAGGATGATACCTTTGAATTAATCCTAAGTATACATGAGACCAAGAAAAATTCTTAAGACACCTAATATAAAATAAAAGAGAACACCCACAAACAAAAATCAAAGGAAAATATTCCCCATGAACCATTCCTCCAATCCATGAAATCCTAAAGAGGCTATTAGGGAGGGAACACCTAGAAAATAAATCATCATAGACATCACAAAAGGAAAAATAAGCCAACAAGTATCAACCAATATTTAGTTTAAGTGAGTGTGTGAAAGTCACATGACTATCTTCCTAGGACATCACATTTTCCATTGAGAAGCATCACAACATCCTAGACTATATCTAAAGTATTGAATAAGTATTGAGAAACACTTGATGCCAACATGAGTGTTGAAAATCACTATTTGCAAGAATTGCCAAAGAAATGTCAATGCAAAAATGACGTAGTGCAAGGTAGGAGTATCCCCAAAGGAGATGCCCTAGCCCCCAACTATACAACCAAATATTGGAAACACAACAACAAGAAGTAATAATGCAAGATCTGATACCAAATTACAATAATTCATTCATACATAGATATATAACTTATTGCATGCAATGTGTCAGGTTGTAAGGCCTTCCTGGTTATTGCCAAATACAAAGCAAGTAATAGTTTAGCAAGATCCCTCAAGATCCAATAAAAACCCTAGCTAGGATAGATCAAACTCTAGGAGAAACCCCCAAGGAAGATCTCAACTTGTTCTTGCAAGCCCACCAAGCAATCTCCTTGTTTTCAAGCCACAACTACTAGCTCTTCTCCAAATTTTCTCCTCTACCACCTCCTCTTCTCCCTAATGGATGAATAATGACTAAAGACTTTCCAAAAATCACTAATTATACCAATATAAGCCACAAGTTAGCCTAGAACACAAATTAAATACAAATACATAAATTGAATGCCACAAGTCGACCTACAACAACAACAACAACAATTAAATGCCCAAAATCGATATCCAAGTAAAATAATAATATCTCCTAGAATGAATTAGAACTCATGCTTATAACCATAGTTAGTAGTATAGGCCCTCTTTTATTCCCAAAATTTGCATCCTCTAACTCATTGTGGAAAATTAGATAGGCACCAAATTCCTAAGCAAGGTCAAGCTCCTTCTAGACCATGTTGAATAACCAAAGACCATGCTGAGTAACTAAAGACCATGCCAAGTCCCAAGACCATGTCAAGAAACCATAGACCATGGCAAGTTCCGAAACCATGCTAAGCACCAATATCTTCCAACCTTTGAAATCCCTCCAAACATGCAAGATTGCAAGAAAACCCAAGATGCTCTTGCATCAAACACCTTAGGTTCAAAAAGATGTTCTAGTAACTTGAAGAACATCTTCTTAGATTCAACACATAAATCCCAAACTAGTTCTTCACATAAAAATCCTTTGATTCTTCAACTTATACACTCTTTCCCTTTTTTTCCTTCTTCTTCACATCCACTACAAGTATTCCATAGGTATACTTTCCATTCTAATGTCCATCCTTCTCAAAATCTACCAACTCAACTCAACTATCAATACTTAGGTTCCTCCTATTGAGCTCTTCATTCTGCACAAGAATTATGGAAAAATTCCTACCACCTTTCTAAATAGTAAACACATTACTAACACAATCATGCATAGACCTGAAATCATACTACCAAGGTCTACCAAGTAATACATGATAAATGTTCATATACACAATATCACACAACACTTGATCCTTATACTGCCCAATCTAGAAATTAACAAGGCATTGCTCCCTCACTTCCAAAGCATGCTCACCTTGTGACCAGCTAATCCTATAAGGATAAGGATGTCTCATTCTCTTCAAACCAAGTTTCTAAACCATCTATTCAGAAACAAGGTTATTAGTACTACCATCATCCACAATCACTTTGCAAACTTTACCACTAGACTTACAATGAGTTTTGAACAAACTAGTCCTCTAACAATAATCCAATGTCCTCTCACCAACTAGTACTCACCGAGATAGCAAACTCTCTCCTTGCTTAGGCTACTATCTTGGAATACAACCTCATTCACAACAATAGTTTTCCTACCAATTGGACATTCAAAAGATCTAAACCCTTCTTGACCACACCTGAAACTAATTACCTCTGAATCCACCTCCACCTATCCTTCTTTTCTATTCAATAGGTTTTGGTTCACCTTTTACTTTTGGTTTAACATGTGCTGAACTATCTTCCTTCTCCTTCCCTCAGGAACTACCTTGATTCTTCCTCTTTAGCTTCTCCTCTACTCTCAAAGCATACTAATAAGAATCCTCAATTGAAGAAATATTCAACATACCAACCTCATCTTGAATATTAAATCTCAAACCATTAATATATCAAGCTACCTTCTCTTTTGACAATTCTCTATGCCCAAACTAAATATTCAACTTGTAGAACTCCTCTGTATAATCTTTCACAGTCATATCCTTCTATTTTATATTCTGCAACCTTTTAAACAACTCAATTTCATAATCAGCAAGAATAAACTTAGCCTTCAACTTAGTCACCATCAATTTCCATCTAGTGATCTTCATTTCACCTTCCTCTTCTTTATCTCTTTGTAGTTCCTTCCACCAAAGAGTAGCATTTCCCTTCAACTTAGTTTGTGTCAACCTTACTTTGAGTGGATCTTTAATACCCTCAAGCTCAAATTAGTCTTCCAATTCACAAATCCAATCAATTAGGTCTTTAGGATTCAAAGTACTCAAAAAATTAGAAACCTCCATCTTATGCTTCAGCTTCAACTGAGATTTAGGTCAAGCAAATTGATCAACCCTATTTCTCATAGGTATCTCCACATAATCAATTATATCCTCACTACTAGATCCATTAGCTTCAAAGCCTTTAGCATCTTCCTCATAACCATGTTCAGTACCCACATGTCTAGGTACACCACCCAAAGCACTTACAATTTTAGCAATCATGTCACTCTTCATCAATACAATCTCAAATCTAAAATCTACTCTCATCTTCTCTAAGATCCATTCTTACATAGTATTAGTAAGATTAGAAATTGCCCTGGGGTCCAATATTTTTGTAGGAATCTTCCAAAATTTTTGCAAACCCTAAGCAACAAATCTACCAACCAAAAGATCAATTAGTTGCAAGACCAACCTTCATCAACCCAAGTCCCAGAGAAAACTACCTCAGCTTCAAAAATCTATCTACACACTCAAGAACACCCTTCAATCTGATACCACCTGACATAATGCAAGGTAGGAGAATCCCCAAAGGAGATCTTGTACCAAATTATAATAATTTATTCATAGATATATAACTAATTACATGCAATGTGTCAGTCTATAAGGCCTTCTTGGTTATGGAAAAATATAAAGAAAGTAATAGTTTTACAAGATCCCTCAAGATCTAATCCAAACCCTACCTAGTTTAGATCCACACTCTAGTAGAAACCCCCAAGGAAGATCTCAACTTGTGCTCGCAAGCCCACCGAGAAATCTCCTTGTTTTCCAAGCCACAGCTACTAGCTCTTCTCTGAATTCACTCCTCTACCACCTCCTTTTCTCCCTAATGGATGGATAATCAATAAATACTTTCCCACAACCCCTACTTATACCAATCTAAGATACATGTTGGCCCAAAACACAAATTAAATGCCACAAGTCCGCCTTCAACAACAATAATTAAATGCCCAAAATTGATATTTGAGTAAAATCATGATATCTCCTAGCTTCTAATGAATTAGAACTTTTTATCAAACTATAGTTAGTAATCTAGGCCCTCTTCAATTGTTGAAATTTTCATCCTCTAACTCATTGTGGAAAATTAGTTACATGGCCTACAATTGGCACCAAATTCCTAAGCAATGCCGAGCCCCTCCCAGATCATGCCAAGCAACCAAAGACCATGTCGAGTAATCGAATGCCATGCCAAGTACCAAGACCATGCCAAGCAACCATAGTCCATGCCAAGCAACCAAAGACCATGCTAAGAAATAATAGACCATGCGGAGCACTAGTATCTACCAAGCTCCAAATTCCCTCCAAACATGCAGGATTACAAGCAAACCCAAGATGCTCCTACATCAAAAAAAGAGACCCTAGATAAAGAAAAAGATCACCTATTCCCCCTAGTCCTAGACTAGGATCAACTCCAAAACCAAGATTACCAAAATAACATATGAAGTGAAATGGATTAAGCTTATAACATAAACTGATATGTTGATAGACATAAGTAGAAGGGTCTCATGTAGTGCATGTTTCTGGGTTTTCACCACTTGGCAAGATTTCCTTTTATTTGAATTTTTGATATAATTTTTTTGGTGATACATCAAAATAGCTATTGGTAAGTTTTCACCAAGATGATCATTTTTTAGGATAATAAATATGTTTTAGGATACTTTTAGCATCATATATGATTTTTTTTGGATTATTTAGAGATCACTAGTTCTCAAGATAGATCACATCATTTGTCCCAATGTCTAACAAGGTGTAGAATATGACGGAGTAGTACGATGGTGGATAAGTAGAGATGGATAAGGAAGGAGTGTATGAAGCAAGTGAAAGTGATCCTTAAGGACTAACTCCTCAAGAGTACCTAATCTAGGGAAAGAGTAAAATATCCCTATGAAGTACGATTTGGACAAGCTCAGATAGCCAACAATGGATATGGCATGTAGGATAAGTAGTTGAAGCCAATAAGCAAGATATCACATAGGATAATTAGGGGAAGCTAATAAGAAAGATAGCATGAAAAAATGTATTCCAAAAGATTAGGCATGTCAAGAGGCCTAAGAACCATGTTATTCTTTATTTTGGTCAAGACCAAGAAGTCAATTTGATAGGAAGTGATATTATAGAGAAATAAGAATGAAGCTAAATATGAAGGCTATGAGTGAATGAGAAAGCACAATAGGGAAGCTAATAGATAAGATATCCAATATAAAAGGACAGCTAAACATTGTCAAGATTAAAGAAAGAAGAGGGAATGGAAGGATTATGGAAGAATTACACAAGATGCATTTTTGCCAAGTTTTCATCATGGAACTTATCCAAGGTGCCACAAGAAGTGATTTTCACCATAAGAAAATTTTATTACTCTATACTCTTGCTACCAAGGTGTAACAAGAAGTAATTTTCACCAAGGGACATTTTCATTTTTTTTCTTTTTTCATTTTTAATTTTTTTTAGAAAGAGCTCAATTTTTTTCAATTTGGATAGTGCTCCTATAGGAAGGATAAACCATGATAATAGAAGACAATAGAATGGTATGCTTAAAGATGCTAAAAGGGTGATGGAATGTAGATGATAGTAGGAAGAGTATATGGAGGATAAGAGTTTGTGACTTGAAACAATTGAACTAGCATGGATAGCAAGTAAGTGTAAGCTTTAGAGGGTTTCATGAGGGTAGATGAAATATTGGATAAGATCAACATTGAAACACAACTTGAAGAGTTTTGGAATGATGGAGGAATCATGGATGGAATAGCTTGATGTTTAGATGTATAAGGTAGCAGAGAAATTTTGGATGAAGATGGAGTGGAAGGCATTGGCATTTTTTATGAAGATGTTTGGAAGAATATGGAGTGGAAGCCTTTGGAATCTTGAATGTCAATTTTGAAGTATTTTTAATATTCAAGTCTTTGAAAAGAGATAGTGGATAGGAGTATCAACATCTTTAGAGTGAGAAATGTGACCTGTATGGACCTTAAAATGGTCGCCTAGACTATGGCCCTCCATTTATCAATTTATCAATTTCTTGAATCAATGGTTTGCAATATTTTATTAAATCAATTCAAATCAATTTTCTTGATGAAATTTGATTATTTTTCTAAGGTTGATTATTTTATCCTAAGTCTTATTTAATTAAAATAAAATTTCCCTTTTAATTAAATAAAATAATTCCCCACTTAATTAAAATAAAACCTCTCTTTTATATAAATTCATCCACATTTAATTAGTTAAGAGAAAAACCCTTCTTTTAATTTAATTAAATATTTCCTATTTAATTAAAAGAACTTGCTTTTTTTTTTATTAAATAAAATTCCCACTTAAATATCTCTTTGTGATGAAAAAGTAAATTGAATAAATAAAAATTAAACCCACTTGAAAAAGGAAATAAAATTAAATAAATCTTTTTTTATTTTCTTTACACTTAAATGCACATATCTCTAAGTGGGAGTCATCTTTTTCCTCTTTCCACTTTCTTCTCAAACACACCTCTTTTCTCATTGATGGAATTTTGTCTCACATGAAACAAACTCTATTATCCCATATTGGTTTTGAGAAGTCTCTCACCTCCAAATTTTCCTTTATAAGGGAGAGCCCTCTCCTCATTTTGGACATCCATGATTATACATCCACAATTATGCTATTCTTATGCTTTGGAGAGTGATTTTTGTAGGAGTTTGAGCATTAAAGCTTTTTGTGGAGAACTTCTATCTTCTCACCTTATTCTCTCTTGCATCCATGGCTTCTATCATGATGTTTCATCCTTGCATTTGCATATTAGTTTAGATCCATATTTTTTTCATAGATTAGTATTGCATTGTTATTACATTTCCTTTCTTGAATTATTTTGCATTGTTATCATATAGATTAGTTTTTATCTCCATTTTCATGCATATTGGATCTTTGAATCTCTCATTTTATGGTGTACTTGCATGGGCACAAACTAGGTCAAACTGAGGGCCTCCATTACAAACCCTTGCACTCTATGAATAGATAGCTATGAGACACCATTCAAGACCTCATTCTTGAGAAATCTTGGATATAATGAATCATAGAAGTGTACTCACATTTTAGGCATACATGACCAAGGACATTAATAGACTCATGAGTAGCTTTAATAGGAGAAACACCTTTTATAGGAGTATTTGAAGCTTGGGCATAGTTTTGAAGTGAATATAGAGAAGTAGAAGAAGAAGGGATTATTTGATCTTGATAAGTTTCTTTAGATATAATAGGCATAGAAATTTGTTAACAATTTTTAGTAAGCTCAAGGGAAATAGTGGAAGTAGCATCTTCATCATACTTAGGAGGTGGATAAGATATAGGATATGGAAGAGTGACATATTGAACAAGATGAAGGGGTGCTTGATCTTGATCTTTCTTGAGATTTTTATCTTTAACCTTTTGAGATTCCTCTTGACATAGAGCCACTTCTAAGGAAAAGGGAGAATATGAGGTTTACATGATAGGATCATAAAGGGGAAATGAAAGAATAGTGTAAGTGGGTATAGTAGGTATATCATCATATGAAGGTTGAGGATCTTTACTTTTAGTAGTATGGGAAAGGTTTTCTGCCAAGTAAAGGTTAGATTAAGTTTCTTTTAGAGGTAGCCTAGCATTAGGTTTTTTGTTTTGTGGAGGTATGTTAAAAAGATTTGAAGATTTAGGAAGTTCACACATGTTGGAAGAAGTGAAATGGTTAATAAAACCATCACTCAACATAGGTTCATCAACATGATCTTTCTCAAGAGAAGCATCCTCATCATATAAGTCTTTAGGAATTTCAACAACAGTAATTTCATCATCTATAATATCTTGAATTTTATGATTCAATGTAATACAATCTTTAGTTTTATGAAATTTTCTTCTATGGTAACCACAATAGTGATCATCTCTCCACCATGGATGTTTTGCCTCAGGTTCATAAGGTCTATATTTGTATGGTAAAGTAATTATCTTGTTTGTAAGGAAGGTTTCAAGCACCATGCCATATGAAAATCCCAAAGGATTAAAAGTTCTCTAAAAATTATGTCTAGTACCATTTTTATCATTCTCATCTTGGTCAAAGATAGGTCCATCATGAAGTATTGGCATATGCTGAAAGGAGTTATTACTCACTTTCTCTCTCAAGAGTTCTTTGGGTCTAGAAGATGGAGACAACTAATATCTTGGAGTAGAAAATTTAGATCTTAAAGTAGATTATTCATGTTTATGTAAAATTCTTAACGAAGATTCATGTAATGATGCAATATTATCCTCTAGTAATTTTTCAAATTTAAACTACATTCCCATTGTACACTTAGTGAGATAAAGGTAAGTAGGATCATTTGTCTCTTCTCTCTTTGTATTGAGCATATAGATCTTGAAACTCTTTAACAATATGGTGGAGATCACAATCATCTATATTTTATTGAGCTTTGGTAGAATAAGGTTTGAATGCCATAGTAGTAGACAGAAAATAAAGCATGAAGGAGACCACATGAAGCTAATAAGGTGAAATAAAATAACTTGATGTCCAAACTAGAGAGGTAGAGTGTTCACTTCCCAAGATAGGTAGCAATGAAAGAGTGACTTGTTAAGAAAAGTGTCCAAGAAATTTACAACACTAGAGACTCAATTCAAGAGCTAGGGAAGAAGCTAAATAGTGAGTAGATAGATCAATAGAGATGAAAACTAAACAAATTTCCCAATAAAAGTGTGTAGTCAAGACATGAAGGTAACATTTTCATCCAAAGAGAAGGTCCTATTAGCTTGACATAGACCAAGAAGATGGAAAAGACCTAGAGCCATTTTAAGAAAGTTCAAGCATTAGAGACATAAGAAACCAAAGTTAAATGATGGAAATTATCCTAGAAAAAAACACAAGAAAATGGTTTAAACTTAATGTTTAGGCTTGGAGAAAAAATATTTTTGGATTTTTTTTGTTTTTTTGGTTTCTTTGGGATTTTTGAATAAAAACACACAATGAAAGCATGTAAAAAAGAAAGAATCATTAGGCTCACTTTGATGAATGTGTCCCTTTTTTTTCCAAATGGGGAAGGTTTTAAACATTCAAACACAAAAAACATGCTAACAACCTATTTAGGTTTCTACAAGGATGCACAAACTCAACTAGGATATGTCCTCGATATATACCAAGTACATGAGGCCCAAATCCATAGATGAAGGAGAATAATGACAAATACTCAAGAGGAAATGATAAACTAATATTCACCTTCACTTCCCAAATATTTAAAGTTCTTTGGGGCTTATCCAAGATTAACAATATTACTACTTTAATAAGGTTTTCCTTTAGATCCAAACCACACTATTTATACTCTACTAGAACATGGGAGTTGAGGTCATTCCCTAGAGTGATCACTTCTCTAGGCATACCCCCTAAAAACATAAAAAATCAAGATCCCTTAGTTAAGCTCCTATCAAACTCCTTAACAAAGATGCAAAAAGAAAACATCAATAAGAAAACCTTGAAGATTAAAAGATAAAGGGGTTTATAATAAGCCCAAATCCAAATGTAAATGATTCATTTTAAGCTCTTTTTGAATGTTGGGAAGACACACCAAAATATTTGAAAAAATAAGGAAATTATTTTACAATAGAAAAGAACACAATGATCACTTTTTATAATTCAAATGAAAAGGTTTGGAATGTGTGCACCTTGATTTCACATTTTCCACTTTTTGCTCCTTAGATCTCCAAGTTATCTTCACAAACTTCAATCAAGTGAATTAAATCATGAAGAAGTAGGAAAATTAAAATTAAAATACATTGAAATATATTATTCCATACAAAATGAAAACTCATTTCATGCATTGAACTTTGTGCAAATAAAGTGCAATCTAATCACTAAAATACTTTTTTTTGACCTAGTCAATAAGATTGGGTTTGTATGCTATGATTTTGGCCCTCAAATTGAAAATGTAAAAAAGAGAGCCCTAATAAAAACTAGAAAGATTTCTAAAAATGTAAGAAATTCAGCAATATCTTTTTATTTGTGCCATAGAGACCCATTTTGTCAAAACAAAATAGTTTTTTCTTGAATCAACCCATGGAACCATGATTTTGCATCTAAATCTAAAACAAAAAGAAGTAACCTATATTAGAATTTTAGAGACATTTCAAAAAAAAATTTGTTGTTAAAAAATTTTCCAATTTTTTTTCATGAAAAATAATGAAAAAATTATAACTTGCACAAAACAACTTGAATTTTTTTGAATTTTGGATTGAGGCCTCTCAGATGCATCCCTAATGTGTAAAAACATTTCATATCTAAAATCTAACCCACTTAAGTGATTAGATAAAATCTTTCAAAAACTAGTGTTTTGACCTTCAAACAAATCTACACAAGGGTTAGCCTTAAAACCAAACTAAGAAACCTGTAAAACCACTTGATTTGATCCAATAAATTACCGTAAAGATTAGAAATGAGAATACAAATAAAATGCAACGAAGAAAATGAAGCTAAAAACTTAGTTCTAGCCCCACCATGGGCACTGAAAATATGTGTGAAAAATGTGGATTATTTTCTATAAACTATTGTACTTGAGAAAACCCATGATGAAGAGCATCTCAAGATGCAGCTTATAGCTTCCTATCAATGACATGCAAGGATGAAGAAAGAAAATGGTAATATGATAATCACTCTCAAATGAACCTACTTAAGAAACTTGTGCAAGGTGCATCATAGAATGGAATATTCAAATGAAATGAAAGATCTAAGATAAATAAGATGCAAGACCTAGCTATGGTGAAAGTAAGAGTGAAATGCAATGCAATAAAGACAACAAGATAATTTAGGAATTGAAATGAAGATGGACAGATACTAGCCTAGCCATGATGAACAAGATCCAAGATGCAAGATGAGGAAGAGATCCAAGTACTCCAAGAATGTAATGAGACTCCAAGGTTCCATGGCTTCAACTGCCATTATGCCAATAGTTCCAACTCCTTTTTAAAGAAAAATGGATTGTGGAAATTAACAAGAAAAAAATGCATAATCAAGGGAGGAGAATGCATCTTGAGTGATCCATGTGCATAAAAAATTTGACCAATCACATTCAATAGTTGACTTTTGAGATGGTTTAAAATGTGTGAAGGATAATTAAAGTTATTTATAAAAAAAAAATATTCCTCCCACATAGAAAGTTGTGCATTCATGTGTAGACAAAAATGCCTTTTATTTTATTTTTAAAATATGAATAATACTTTAAGTGTGCACACTTAGGATAAGTGGGAAGTGGGGCTTTTTATTTAATTAAAAGTGAGCAATTTCTTTTAATTAAATAAGAGACTTAGGATAAAGTGCTCAAACCATAGGTTATAATTGAATAAATAGATTATATCAAGATAATTGATTTATGGTCTAGCATTAGAATAAAAGGGTTCTTATAATTTACTAGATCACCTTTGACTTTATCTTAGGTGTTTTAAGTATTTTTCTTGGTCCCAAGGATACTTAGGATCAATATTTTTTTCCAAAAGGTTCTATGCTTAGTGCTCTAGCTATTTAGAGCATTTTTACATACTTTATGATCTTGAAAAAATCGAAGAAAAATTCATACATAATGCTGAAAAAATCCTAAAAATTAGAAAATGTCCTAAAATAATGATCATCTTAATGAAAACCTAGTAATAGGCATTTTGATGTATTACCAAAAAATAAATAAAAATTTCAAAAATATTTTAAAAATTATATATATATATATATATATATATATATATATATATATGTATGTATGTATGTATGTATGTAAATAAAATTTGAAAAAAAAACTTTCCAAGTGGTGAAAATCTAGCAATAGGCTCTACTTGAGACCCATGTGCTTATGTCTATCAACACATCACTTTGAACTCTGAGCTTAATCCATTTCACTTCATATATCCTTTTGGTATTCCTAGTTTGGAGTTAATCCTAGTCTAGGTCTAGGGGGCATAGGTGGTCTTTTGATTTATTTAGGGTATCTTTGTTGCATTTGCATTTATTTGGAAACTCTTGAAAATAGTGTTTTCAACACTCCCTTTCACATCCAATGTTTCTCAACACTTATCAAATACCTTTGCTACCATCTAGGATGTCATGATGCTTCTCACTGGAAGATTCAATGTCCTAAGGAAAATAGTCTTGTGACTTACACACACTCACTTAAAAAAAATTGACTGAGACTTGTTGGCTTATTTTTATTTTGTGTGCCATCTATGATGATTTCTTTGTTGAGTGTTCCCTCCCTAATGGTCTCTCAAGGATGTCATGGACTAGATGACTAGGGCATGGGGTATGTTTTCCTTTGTATTCTATCTGTAGGTGTTCTCCTTGATCTTATCTTAGGTTTCTTAAGAATTTTTCTTGGTTCCATGGACATTTAGGATAAATTCAGGGGCTTCATCCTTGTTTATTTTGCAAGTGTGTACTTATGGTCATCTCAACTTTCTTGTGTCTTTATGAAAATGCAATATTGCTACATTAAAACTAAGAGATCTAATTATGTAGTCATCTTGACCTATATGTCTTTGATGCATTAGTTGGGTCCCCACATTTCAATTAGATATAGATCATATTCATATCTTCATAGGTCATCCTAGTGATGGTTGTATGATGTTTCGATGTCCCTAATAAGGCTCAATAATAAGAAAATACTACTAAAAAGGACCTCCTTTTACAACCCTTGCATCATGTAGCTTGCATTTTAGTGTTTATTCTTAGGAGTAGTCTTGCATTTTGAGTGTTGAGAGAACCTCCTTCATCTTTTATGGACTTATATTCAACTACCTTCATTTTCAGTTTCTTCTTGATCATATCTAAAAATAAGCAAAACTTGTGTCACCCTTCTATAAAGGAAAAGGCTAACAAAAGTGTAACTATTCAACTTCAATGACATAATATTGGTATTATTATTTAGAATTTGAAAATGACATAAATTAATGAAATGTATAGAGATGGAAGAAGTTTAGGAGTATAATTTTTAATAATTATTTGGAATAAGAATTGATGTAGATTACTAATTTTTATAGGTAATTTTTTGTTGCTAAAAAAACACTAAAAATTAGGGGTCTAGTTCCCACCAAAAAACTATATGGAAATAAACTTATTTCCCTCTAATCTCATACTATGTTGTAGATAACATATATAGCTAGAATAATAAAAAATAAAAAATTGGCTTTAGACCTATATTTTCTCTTTTATAATGATTCAAATTTCAACTCACCTGAAATCAATAGTTTTCATATCCCACCACATCTTTCAAAACAAATCTATTCTAACCAAAAGAAAAATTATACATTCTAGAAGAGGACTCTCTCCTCTAGAATGTAATATAATTTTAATTTTTTTTTATATGATTTAATATTTTTTCTTTCTCAATATTGTCATCTTTTTGAGTGTTAAAATACATTCCTATACAATTTTTTAAATACAATATACTATATCTAATTAAAACACTATAAAATCTATATGAGAATATTCTTGACTTCGAGATCTATAAAATGGTGTTTATAAGTTATTAAAAATATATTATAAAAAATAATAAGAATTATTGAAACATCATTTTCTAAAATAATTTTATTTCTTTAATAAACCATAAATAACATGCATTTAATGGCCATTTCTAATTGGAAAAGTGAGAGACCATATATAACTTAGTTAAAATAGATTTATCTAGACCATATGTTTGAAAAAAATTAATTTTTAGATAGAAATACTCAAATTCAATCATTCTGATAAGTCAGCCTAAAAGGTGACACAACTTTATACTTTTCCCCTTTTCATTTTCTTAATCTTTCATTCACCTCTCTGCTATTATGTCACCAAAAGGAGTTAATCTTTTCATCACTTTTATCTACTATTTTGAGCCTTTTATCTAATTTCAACATTCTAGATGCATTTTATGGCTCAAAATTGAAATCTGAGTTCATCTTTCTTGTCAAATTAGCCTTTTAAAATTTTCTCTTCCTTTGCATAGTTGACTATTATTTTGAGGCATTATCTAAACATTTTCCATGTGTTTGACCTAATTTTAATGCTCTATCATTCCTAGTCAATTTAATTATACTAACGTATTATTTGTCATTCTAGTGGTCACTTATCTACATCAGTTAATCTATTATTTTGGACTTAATTCTTTATTGATTTGGGTTTCTGCATCTCCTCACTATCATTTTGATTTCAATCTCGAGAGGGTAGACATATCTGTCACTTGATCCTTAGTCTTGTTTTGGCATAGGATGTTTTCTTAGTTTTCTTAGTCCTTGATTGACCTTTCCTAGTATTTTCTTAGTCTTTGACATGATTTGTTTAGTCTTGATCATTCTTCAATCATCTTTGATCTTTTCTCAATCCTTGCTAGGCCTACTTAGTTCTTGTATAGTTCTCTAAAATCCTTGCTCAGTCCTTGAGTTGTCTTTGCTTAGATCTATTATCTCAGACAATTGTTCCATTCTAGGGCAAGATCTTTCTCCTTTTCTTTGACACCATCATTCTTTGATGTAATGTGTTTGGAGATTGGTCACAAATTAGTCAAAGAGGGGAAAATATAATCACCAAAAAATTCTCTAGTAAATTATAAGACCCCTTTTTCTCTTTTAAAATTATTCTAATACTAGACTATAAAACATTTATCTTGATGAAATCTATTTATTTGATTATAACCTATGGTTTGACCACTTTATCCTAAGTCTCTCATTTGATTAAAAGAAAATTTTCCCTTTTAATTAAAGGAAAAAACCCCACTTCCCACTTTTCATAAGTATGTACATGTCACTACTACATTTGGACCTAAATTGCAATGATAGGCTATTGCAATTATGATGACCACCCATCACCCAAGCAATAATACCACAAATTGGGTCCCATCAAACAAGAGATATACTTTTGTTGTTGCAAATTGTGACAACAAGCTCACCCATCCTAATTGTGATGCCTAAAGCTATTACAATTTAGAAGAAGGCAAGGGAAAGAGTTCATCTTCACATCATCATAATTGTAGTAGGAGACCATTGCAATTACATCAGCTTACATTTTAGTATGTCATTGCAGTTGTGATCAAAGTGCTGTAGGGTCGATGGCCATCTATTAGAAGGGGTCATTGCAAGTGCAACAATATGTTTCAATAGTGTAATGGGTGTGATAGATATCCATCATATCAGTCTATTGTAATTGTGACATTTATGTGATGAGAAAGCATTTGGTGTGACGACTATCTGTCAAACTAGTTCATCACAATTGTGATGGCTTGTTGAAATATTTTTAAAAAAATTGGTTCAAATATTAAATATTGGTTTTCATAGCTATTGTTTCTATACTGGTTGAAGGGCATTCTAAGATGTTGTTTATTTGGTTAGGCAATAATTGATAAATTACAACATAATTATTGATTACTGTGGTTGAAATTTTTTTGTTGAAGCTAACATAGAATTTTTTTAGCAAGTAGACAACTTAAGTGATATCACAAAAATTTTATGTTCTCTAAAGGATGAAAATTTATGAAGAAGTTATACAAAAATGTTTTATCACCATTTTTCCTAGATGTTAGGAAAGGTTTGGGCACACAGATTTTCATGCCAAATAAAAATCCATCTTTTCAATGTAATAATTAAATTTAAAAGAGAGATGCAACATTATATGAAACTATGGAGGTAATAAATAAGGTACCATCTATTTTGGAGGCTATAAGAAAAGCCCTTGAAGAATAGGTTCCAAAATGCCCCACAAGGGAATTGTGCATATTGACTACATTGGCTTATAATAATCCTTCACAATTGGAAGAAGCATTAAGAATAAAAAGATATGGGATATTGAAATTTCAACTTAAATGAATCATAAGGGTGGTTCATTTGATATAACAAATCCAAGTTTAGAAGAAGCTCTAAGAGTCTAAAGCATCTTCCTTGGTTGTCAAATCATGATCTGGTATTTGAAGTAGCATTGGGACTATATGATTACCATCTTTTTGTCATTGTTGTCCTAAACTCACAATGCAATCCTAAGGAATTTATTCCTTTCTTATAGGAACTTGAAAAAATGTCACATTTGGTTATGAACTATGTTATAGATTGAAAAATATGTAAGTATGAGAGTGCCTTAAAGAATCTTACTGCAACATGAGATTCATATTTTTGTGAATGCTTACAACTAATTAAGAGCAGTCCAAAACTTTTCCATCTTGGAGTTAATGTTTCTTAAGATAGTGAAAATAAATAAATAATATTGGAAGCTTGGGGGATTATTTATTCATTGATTATTTTTTTGAAGAAGTTTCTATGACATATTGTAGCTCTTGTTCTTTCAATAAAGCTTTAGGGGCATTTTCTATTGGTGGTCAGTTGAAAGAAGTACTAACATTGTGAGTTTTGTTAAAACTTTCAACTGATGAGATTTTAAATGTAGCCAATGACTATTGTAAAGAGCTTCAAGCTCTAGGAAAGGCAACTAAAGATACAAAAATTGTATTAGATTACTACAAAGGTGTTAAAAGTGCTATCAATTTGCTTCTAACTACTTAAGGATGGACATAAGCTTTAAGGATTAGAATTTTACATGACACATGAGAATTGATAGAATCTAAAGAAGTGCAACTATTTAGTGAAGCTATAAAGAATGATAGTTTTGAGGCATAAAAAGGGATATTGGATTTGAAACCATAATCAAAGGTGTGCAAATATTATTCTATATAGATAGGGATCTTCAACATCAAAACCATACCATCTTACAGATTTATAGACTTCACATAGAAAACACAACAAGAGAAACTATAAGAAGATAAAATGAAACCATTTTTGCGTAGCACCCACATGGAAGAGGAATAATGACAAAACACTTAATAGATATAAGGAACATTCCAAATAGAATGGGTAGCTAGAATAATAGAAAGGGGCCCATATCTAATGCAAACATCTAATGGATACATTTAGGCTACTAGACCTATATATATTCACCCAATGATATTGAAAGATACTAAGAACCAATAAAAGGGACACATAACATTGTTCATAAATAGTGTAAAACCATGAATTCATATGTGTAAAATACATAGTATTTTCCATTCATAGAAGACATAAAAATGTGGAGAGAATTAGAATCACACTTCCCATGTACAAAAAAAAATAGTACCAATAATCAATTATTTGAACTAGCTTACAAAGATATAGTCAGCAATGAACATGAGGGAATAAATGATACTTACTTCATATGAGTGAAGGGAAATTGAAAGCATATATACTCAGGCACAAGATATATTTAGGTGCAAATAGAAAAGAAGATCAAATAGCTAGACATGAACTTAGAGATTATGGAAGATAGTGGAGGATAGATGTACTTTCATGAACAAAAACATAACATAGAAAATTGATATTTATACACTATTAGATTTTGCATTGCACAAACATCAAGTATAGTTATAGAATCTACTTGGGAGAACCAAACCCATGTAATACTCTATATCAAGGATAGAGAAGTATGTTTCCAATTCAAAAGTCATTTACTATCAATGTGATCTAGAGGTTGGTTCATCACCAATAACTTTATAAATATTTTTGTATCCAAATCCAATTTAGAATTGTGATCTATAAAAAATTGCTTTCATAGTGACAAATTGATGATATAAAATATGACATCATAGTAAGAGACAAGATATAACTAATCCCAAACAAGTCCCACAAGTATTATTATAAGTGATATGTGAAGTACATGACCTATTCATAAGATCTATCATAATTACACTCAGCACTAGTAAAGGGGATATTACAAATATTTAATTTAGTTTCTTAATTACCACCTAAATTTATAGTCAACCCAACAATCAAGTCAATTTATATGAGAAAATTCATTTAAAAATTAAAATATATATATCATGAATCAATGTATCCTTTAGAATAATCTAATATCATTTGTTTCCACTATTAAAATTCTTCTCCATGTCTTGTAATTTACAATAAAAGTTATCAAATGCAATCATTCAATGAGAAAATTGAAAATATTAGAATAACCAGTCAAAAATTAATAATCTAGCAATTTAGTCTCTTCCTCCCATGATTTCCATTTCTTCATCTACAAAGGTATTCTAATATTTAACCATGACCACAAACTTCTGTTGCATATAAAAATAAGAGGAATAAAGCCTAGTGACTCATACCTTTGCCCATCATAGTGTCATAATTACAATGCAAGACAAGACATGGGAAATTACCAATACAAAAATGAAGATATTTAGTTGATGGAGTCCATCTTGTGATATAAGAGGAACCTTCCTGATGCAGGAGCATCCAAAGGTATAAGGGAAATCCTATTTCAACCAAAAAAATGTACTTATACTTAGTTTCTATTTTGTGTGTTTTCATTTTTGGATACCCATTTGGGTCAAATAAAGGTTCCAACTCTCACAGTTCCACTATCAGTGTTCTAGGATAGAGTATTTGAACACCTTGGGATATGTATAAATGTCAAAAAAATAGGAGTATGTAATTGAGCCATCATTTGGTGAACTAGAAGGTGGAAATTGGTTAGAAGATTTTAATTGTAATTTAGAGCATTCCAGAAAAAGAATCAGGTTGAAAGGCCCCACAGTTTGAAAGTTATTGCAATTTTTCAGTTTTTGGAGACCTCCTAAGAATGCTTCAAAGTCAGGTTAGGGGCATTAAATGACCTTTAATAGGGCCAAAAAATGGGGAATGAGTAAAGATGGTCCATAGGGCTATAGATTTCTTTGAGAGCTTTCTGAAAATGTAAATGGTTTGTCAATCAAAGCTAAGGTTCAAAAGTTATGCCTCTCGAAAGTTTGGTTACCGTTTTTGGATTCTTCTAATTTTGTGCCAACTTCTAATGCAACTTCTAGAGCCTTCTATTTGGTCGGTGGATGCCAACTAGCACTTTCTAGAATGTATTCCTAATCCTTAACCCTCTGGGGTCTATTTAAAAACATTTCTGACATTGTAAAAGGTAGTTCGGAGTGGAGTTTGAGAGGAGGTACTAAAAGGAGAAATTATCTCTAGACTTATATTGTTGTAAGCCCTTAGGGCATGTTTTGAAGTCTATTTTCTCTATACTAAATGTAATAGCATATTTACATAGTTAATACAATTTTTCCTTTCCTATTGTGTCCATTCTATGCTTGGGTCATGTCCCCATCAAGTGGTATCAAAGCTAGTTTTCCTAAGTGTGTAGACAGAGAGCCGATTGTGAGGTAGTTTCCACTTGGGCTGTGTGGTTGTGGATTTGAGTTAAGAATATGCCTCCATGAAGAGAGCATGGTGGAAGGGCTAGAGCTATTAATCTTGAGGAGGTTAGAGCCCTTCAAAGGTAGGTACAAGCATTGCAAGAGGAGCTCCATAGAGGAACAAATGTTGTTGCAGGCGATGAAAGTGAGGATGACAATGAAGAAGAAAAAATTGGACCAAAAGGGAAATTTGATGAGGAAGTTCTGAATTAGGCAGAGGAAAGGCTTTTTAGGGCCATTACTAAGTTTGGAAAAAGACCTATAATTGATGTGGGTGTATTTTTAAGAAATTTGAAACTAGATGAGTTGATCGACTGGATCAATGAACTGGAAGAGTACTTTGAGTATGAGGATATTAGGGATCCATATAGAGTTAAGTTTGCAAAGGCCAAACTGAAAGGCCATGCCAAAATCTGGTGGCAAGAGGTTCAATTGGAAATAAATAGAAGAAGAAAGGAGAAGATCACAAGGTGGGATCGTATGGTGGACAAATTGAAGAAGCAATTCATTCCTATTGACTATGAGCTTGATTTGTTTAAGAAGATGCATGGGTTAAAGCAAGTAGGAAAATCAGTCCAAGAATATATAGAGGAGTTTTACCGACTTCTGATTAGATTAGGGCATGTAGAAGCAAGTAAGGAGAAGGTTGCTCGTTATATCAGTGGGTTGCGACCTACCATCCTGGAGGAATTAAGTCTAGTAAGAATGACTAGCATTGAAGAGGCATACCAATTTTCTCTACAAGTTGAAGAGAAGCTAAATAAGAGGTTTGAAGGAAGACAAAGAGGGGTAGGTCATCTGGAGGTCAAAATGAAACCCAAAAGAAAAATGAAGATGTGGGTACTAGCAGGAACCAGAGGAACGAGGGTTTCAACCACTCCTATGATCAAGACTTTGGAAATAAAAGAGGAAGAGGTAGAGGACATGGACAAGGAAGACGAGGCTTCCATGGTACCTATTTCCATTGTAATGAAGAAGGTCATCGTGCCTTTGAATGCCCTCAATGACAAGGAAGGATAGATAGGAGAGCTAAGGGTCAAGCTAGGGTTTCTCATATGGATGAGGATGCATAATCATCACATTTAGAGGATGTAGAAAGAGGAGAGATTTTAGTAAATGAAAGGGTCCTACTAAGTGGTGAGATTAAATTAGGAAAAAGGAGGAGTTTTTTCCATACCAGATGCAAGTGTGAGGATAAATCTTGTGATGTGATCATTGATGGTGGTAGCACTGATAACTTGGTATTAGAGGAGATGGTCTCTAAGTTGAAGCTCAAGAGGGAGAAACACCCCCAGCCCTATTAGATTGCTTGGGTGAAAGATGATCATAAGGTCCTGGTAAGTGAACAATGTTTAGTAAAATTCAAAATTGGGAGTTACCATGGTGAAGTTCTTTGTGATGTTATTCCAATGGATGTTTGCCATCTATTGTTGGGAAGACTATGGTAATTTGATAGGCATGTAGTACATGATAGTAATGAAAACACATATTCTCTAACAAAGGATGGAGTTCACCACAAACTAAAGCCTATGAAAAAGGAAAGCGAAAAGGTATGTAGCAGTGTTAGGATTTGTCTTGTTGATGGAAGGAAGTTTTCAGATGGCATGAAACATCAGCGTATGTGCTATGCTTTGATTCCTAGGAAAGATAAAGAAGGTAGTAGTGAAATACCACTTGAAGTTTTAGATATACTAGGTGAGTTTGGAGATATTATCTCTGATAATGTTCTAGAAGGATTTCCACTAGTAAGGCAATTCAGTAATTAGATAGATTTAATCCTAGGAGCTAGTTTTCCTAACAAGGCTGCTCACAGGATGACTCCTACTAAAATTGAGGAGCTAAACAGATAGGTGCAAGAGCTATTGAGAAAGGGCTTGATTTGAGAGAGCCTAAGCCCATGTGCAATACCTACAATACTAGCACCAAAGAAGGATGGAGAGTGGAGGATGTGTACAGACTCTCAAGCTATAAATAGGATAACCATCAAGTATCAGTTTCCTTTGCCAAGAATGGATTATCTTATGGACTGCTTGAGTGGAGCTTAGTACATCACAAAGATAGATCTCAAGAGTGGTTATCACTAGATACAGATTCAAGAAGGAGATGAGTGGAAAATAGCCTTCAAGACCAAGGAGGGTCTTTATGAGTGGTTAGTCATGCCCTTTGGATTGACAAACACCCCAAGCACCTTCATGCGGCTTATGAATGAGGTACTTAAGAAGTTCTTGGGAAAATTTGTTATTGTCTATTTGGATCATATTTTAATTTTTAGCAAGACTTTGGAAGAATATTTACTGCATATTCATAGTGTCCTTGAAAGGTTAAGGGAAGAGAAACTATTAATTAATCTAAAGAAGTGTATCTTTGCAAAAAGGAAATTAGTCTATTTGGGGTTTGTTATATCACTTGAAGGTCTCAAAATGGATCCAGAGAAGGTAAAAGCCATCTTGGAATAACCTACTCCAAGGTTTGCTACTAAGGTAAGATCATTTCATGGTCTGGTTATTTTTTATAGGAAGTTCATTAAGAATTTTAGTGGCATATGTGCACCCCTAACTCACACAATAAGAGGGGATAGAAAAGAGTTCAAATGGATAGTGGCAGTTGCGAGAAGTTTTGAATTGCTAAAGAAGAAGGTGATAGAACAACCTGTGTTGGCACTTCCAAATTTTAGAAAGGTGTTCCAAGTGGATTGTGATGCTAGTGGCAGCACTATTGGGGCTATATTAAGCCAAGAAGGTAAGCCTATTGCATATTTTAGTGAAAAATTGAATGATGTGAAAAAGAAGTATTCTGTTTATGATCAAGAGTTCTATTCAATAGTTCAGGCCTTAAAGAAATGGAGGCATTATTTATTACCAAAGGAATTTGTTTTATATACTGATTAGTAGGAATTACAGTACCTAAATAGCCAAGATAAATTGAATTAGAGGCATAAGAAGTGGGTAGAGTTCTTGCAAAGCTATACATTTGTGTTGAAGCATAGAAGTGGAAAATCTAACAGGGTTGCATATGCATTAAGTAGGAGATAGTTGTTTCTTACAGTAATGCAGGTTGAAGTAGTTGGGTTTGATGAACTCAAGAATCTATACCTTGAGGATCTTGATTTTGCTGAAGTGTGGAAAGATTGTAAGGAGCCTGTTGCTGTAGATAGAACTAAGTAGTTAGACTATCTGATTCAGGATGGTATGTTATTCAAGGGTAGTCAATTATGCATTCCAAGGAGTTCCATGAGGGAAAATATGATTATGGAGAAACACAGTGGAGGGATGGTAGGACATTTTGGTAGAGATAAGATGATTTTCATTCTTAGAGAACATTATTTTTGGCCTCAGATTTCAGACGATGTGAAGAAGTTTGTACAGAGTTGTCAAATTTGTCAAGTTGCCAAGGGATTTAGTCACAATACTAGACTATATCAGCCATTGCCTATTCCATCAAAACCATGGGAGGACATAAGTATGGATTTTGTTCTTGGATTATCAAGGACACAAAGGGTTAATGACTCAGTATTTGTGGTGGTTGATAGGTTCTCTAAAATGGCACATTTCATTCCATGCCACAAAACTCATGATGTTGTCCATATTGCAGACTTGTTTTTTAGAGAGGTGGTAAGACTACATGGTCTTCCAAGGAGTATAGTTTTTGACAGAGATACTAAATTTGTAGGGTATTTCTGAAGAACATTGTGGAAGAAGTTGAGAACAAACTTGAAATTTAGTTCCACACATCACCCGCAGACTGATAGCCAAAAAAAAGTGGTAAATAGAAGTTTGGGCAATTTGCTAAGATGTTTAGTTGGGGATAAACCCAAGGGGTGGGATTTGATTCTACCACAAGCAGAGTTTTCTTACAATAAATCTATAAACAAGAGTACTAGTAGATCACCAGTCCAAATTGTATATGGAAGTAGCCCAAGGACTGCACCAGAATTGAGGAAGATAGAGCAAGGGGAGAGGACAAGTGCTGAAGCTGAAGAATTTGCTAAACATATCAAGTGTCTACTTGAGGAGGTTCAAGCACACATCACCAAGATGAATCAAGAGTATAAAGCTAGGGCTGATCAAAGGAGAAGACATAAGGAATTCTAAGTAAGGGATCTAGTCATGGTACACTTACGAAAAGAAAGATTTATATTTTGTATTTACAAAAAGCTAAAAATGAAGAACTTTGGTCCTTGCAAAATTCTAAAGAAACATGACTCAGGAAATACATATGAGGTGGAGTTTCCAGATGGTATTCACATTTCTCCTATTTTCAACATTACAGACTTAACGGAGTATCATGATGATGGTGCAGATGAGGACTCGATGTTAGAGCCATGTCCAATTCCTACTTCTAAGAAGGAGGAGATAGAAGACATTCTAGATCATTATGTGGGAAGGAGTACTAGAAATAGGCAGTATGAAGAGTATTTGTTCAAGTGGAAAGGATGGCCGATTGAGGACTCAACTTGGATATCAGCAACTGAGGTTTCCCATTTGGGATTTCCTCTACCATTCATAAAGTGACAAGGTCACTTTTCAATCTACCCTGGGTGTCTGATGTAGGAGCATCCAGAGGTATAAGGGCAATCCTATGTCAACCAAAAAATGGTACTTAGACTTAGTTTCTATTTCATGTGTTTTCATTTTTGGATACCCATTTGGGTCAAATAAAGGTTCCAACTCTCATAGTTCCACTATTAGTGTTCTAGGATAGAGTATTTGAACACCTTGGGATACGTATAAATGCCAAAAAAATAGGAGTATGTAATTGAGCCATCATTTTGGTGAACTAGAAGGTGTAAATTGGTCAAAAGATTGTAATTTTAATTTAGAGCATTCCAAAAAAAGAATTAGGTCGAAAGGCCCCATGGTTTGAAAGTTATTGCAATTTTTCAATTTTTGGAGACCTCCTAAGAATGCTTCAAAGTTAAGTTAGGGGCATTAAATGACCTCAAATAGGGCCAAAAAATGGGGGACAAGAAAAGCTGGTCCATAGGGCTAAAGAGCACTTCAAGAGCTTTCCAAAAATGTAAATGGTTCATCAATCCGAGCTACGGTTCAAAAGTTATGCCTCTCAGAAGTTTGGTTACCATTTCTAGATTTTTCTAATTTTGTGCCGACTTCTAATGCGACTTCTAGAGCCTTCTATTTGGTCGGTGGATGCCAACTAGCACTTTCTAGAATTTATTCCTAATCCTTAACCCTCCAGGGTCTATTTAAGAACATTTTTGGCATTGTAAAAAGTAGTTCAAAGTGGAGTTTGAGAGGAGGTACTAAAAGGAGAAATTATCTCCAGACTTATACTATTGTAAGCCCTTAGGGCATGTTTTGAAGTCTATTTTCTCTATACTAAATGTAATAGCATATTTACATAGTTAATACAATTTTCCCTTTCATGTTGTGTCCATTCTATGCTTGGGTTGTGTCCCCATCACTTCCTCTACAAAAAATCAGTAAATTACAAGATCATTTGATTTTATTTCTATTGGAAAAATGGCTACATTCAATATAAATATACAAGAAAAAAATTCTACCTTTGAAGCATAATGACCAATTGCAACCTCATCTATTGCCAAGCTTTGCCTTAATGGTGTTTCATGAGAAGATATGAACATGAACTTTCTATGTATTTAAAACTTTTTAGTCTCCTCAACATGACTATCTTCTTCCTTTCAGGCCTCCACCTTTGGACATGGAAGGAAAGAGTCTCTTAATGATATTATAATAAATCCTTAAAGTTGTAATGAAAATTTTGAATCATTGAAATATATCAACCATGCTTTTAGCCCTTTATTTTTCAAGATTCATTATTTTCCATGAATATTTTATGGGATTTTCATAACTTCAAATGGAACTCTAAATTTTGAGAAAATTTTAGAGCCCCAAAGCACCCTAGCAAAGGGAGAATTTTTAGATCTTAGCCACTACTTATATTCAAACAATATGCTTTAGGCATTGAATCATGGAGAATTAGACAACTATGACAAACATGTTTGGTTTTGTGATGTCATGATCATAGAAAAGTTTCTGGACATAAAATTATGAATGATATGATAAATATATCTAAGTGGATTCGACATAAAAGGTCACTTTTAGTTCATTGATTTTACAACAATCCAATCAAGATCAACAAAACAATGACCACAACTATATAAAAGTTTTTGAAAGGTAGAGATTCTTTGGTGGTTCTAGTCTGAAGGAATATAATTCTTCTAGTGAAAAATATCTTAAAGATGATATAAAGGTTGTAGCCACAAAGAACAACTATAGTTTTATGATAAATTTTGGTAATGTATTGAGAAGAAGTACAAAAGACAAACATTCAATTATTGGGCTAGTCATTGGTATTTCAAAGCATCTACAAAGGAACTCATTCTCCTAATTGTCAACTACAACAAGAACAATGTTAGCATCACATCTAATATTTTGATGACATAAATAAATACAATAGTTATAATTAGTATTACTAATATTGACATGAATATATAAAGAGGAAGACAATCTATCAAGAAATCTATTATACACTTAGAAGTAGACTTGAAGATATGAAGAGCATGGTCATCATACAAATGAAATTTTGAGGAAGCATTCAAAGTAAAAAAGACACAAGTCTCCAATGCCACAATTTTTATACCTATAGATGATTCTTTTGATGAGGTGGACAACTATAAAATACACTAGTAGTGCATCATGAGCCTAATTAGTTAAAATCTAGAATGTATTGAGGTATGTAGTAATATATCAATAGTATTAATTGGTTTGAAGACTACACTCAAGAAAAACATATCCATGACATAACAACACAAAGCAATCAAACAAAATATATTTCAATTGTAGTCATAAAGAAAATGAAATCCCAAGGTGGAAAGTGAATGTAGAAGTAAAGAGGCAGCTTGTTTATGGAATGATGATTGAGAAGTAATTTAAAAATGAAAAATATATATCATATTCAATGCTAGAGAATCAAATAAAATATATCATAAAAGTGAGAAACTTTTTTTAGATTATCAAGGCATGAACATGTTGACCTTATCAGTCTTTCTTAGAAAAACATTACTTGATAGCATTCAACTCTATAACCTCAAATAATTTAGAAGGTAATGAAAGACAATTTTCCATCATCATGTTATGTTTCTATTGTGTTGAAGCTTTTGTATCAAAACTTTCAATCACTTCATGACCCAACATGAGGATATGATTTGACTATATTGAAAAAATTTCATCAATGTTCTAGATCATACTAATTTGATCATTTCATTAAAATATGATTCAATTGTGTTGAACCTTTTTATAGACATGTTAGATCCACTCTTTGGGATTCATCTTAGAATATATATTCTAGTGCTCTATCATTCTAATGATAATCTATATAATGTAATGTAAATACTTCTACACAATCAAATCTAAAAGTTTTATATAGTTTCTAATTAATTTCAAACATACAATAGAATTATTTCCAAAACAAAGATAAAACATGATTACAAATAAATAGAAATGGTAGAATACCTTAGAGAGAAATAACTTGAGGCAATCCCATAGAAAGTCATTCTTTCAAATACTTTATACACTACAACTAAATTTTATAAATCAATGAGTTTGACTTTAAAAAGTACACATGAATTCTAATAGCTATATCACAATTTGGCACAAGTCAAAGAATACTACCTACTTAACATTAATCTATCATTTAAAACTCAATAAAACACCTTACAATTAACTAAACTTGATAATAAAAAATTGACGACCTCTAACAAAAATGCAAACCTGTTCCATTTTTTCAGCTCCACCTAATTTTGTATGCATATGAATTGAGATTGCATATTGAACTATGGGGTCCTTTTGCATTGCCTAAAACCAAGTGTAGAGCCTAGAAAATGGGTTAAATGCATAACATACTATGAGAAAATCACAAAACTTAATCAACATACATTAGCACCCACTAGTCTACCATGAAAGCCAAACTAATAAAGAAAGCAATAGAAACCCCCTCTTTCATTTGTAGCTCCCATGTCTTTCTTTCTTCTCCAAATGATGTAGCTCCAAAGTTGCCTATAGTGCACACAAAATTGAAGAAAAGGCCTATGATACGGATAATGCCATGAGAATACTTGAAGTTGTGATTTAAGCTTGAGAGAAAATGGTGTGCAAATGCAAAGAAGCTAAGGATCTAATGACTTCCAAGACTTCAAGGGTTCAAGAACTTTCAAGACCGGAAATGAGAGAAAGAGTGTCCATTTTATAATTGACATGGAGAATGAGAGCCTCGGATTTTTCACCCATAGATATGCGATGTGGCAAGAGATTCCTTTGAGAATCCATGACACATATGAAAAAATATGCCAATTGTAAGATTCTATGAAGCATGGAAGTCAAAATTGACTAAATGTGGAAGAGAATTTATGACACATCATAAGACACCTCAAGCCCACTTAAATCCAAGAATCTATGACAAATAAACCAAATAAGGACATGTGTAAGGAATAAGAATATTTGATTATTACACATCTTATCCAAATGTTAAAGGAGAATCCACAAGGTGTCATGTCCAAGTGTCACTATGATGCAATATTTAATGGAATATTCAAATTAAAAATCCTTCTATTCTACAAAATAAGAATTAGTAGAAAAAATGGAATTAATGATGGAAAATAGAACTTAGGAAATTAAGAATTTCCATGGTTTGTGAATGATAAATCAATTAATTAATAAAAATAATTAATTGAATTTGATAATTAGGAAGAATAATTAGTAAGAAGAATAGGAATAAATTATGGGTTATTTAATCCTATAGGGAAAATTAGTAGATGATTGGACAAGATTGATTAACTAAATGCGACAATATCCTTTGATTAAAATGTGATGATGATAGTGGAAATTGACTAGGATGGTGATAAGTGGACCAAATCCATAGTCAAATTGATTGATTGAAATTGATAACATGCCAAGGACACATGACATGAATTGATTGATATGTAACATTTAACCGACACTGTAAATTCTATCGAATTGAAATTGATTGAAAAGGTTTGATCATAATAACATTGACAAACATTGTAAATATTATTAAAATGGTTGATAATGCCATGATCCAACATTGAAATCCTCATCAATGTCAAAGATTGGATGACATGAATGATAACTTGACCTAGCACTGAGAGCCATAATAGTACTAAGGCCAGATTGATAAGATTTGATAGGTTGATAGGTTTCCAAGGCACTAAAAGCCACAACAATACCTAAGAATTGATAAATTATGATTGATTTTGGATGTTTGATATGTTATGGCTAATTAGGACTGATTCTAAGTGATTTTTAGTTGATTTGGGGTGATTTTGAGTTGATTTGGGTGATTCTAAGTTGATATGAAATGGTTTTGAGTTGATATGAAACTGATGTGAAAAAGGATACAAATGACAAAGTATGATCAATTTTGGCCAAAAGATAAAAGTTAGTAGAATGAAAAAATGGGACAAAATAGTATGAAGAAGTGATGAAACTATAGATGTGATCCATTTTTTGGCGTCTACATTTTGCCCCTCTTTGATACAATGTGATTTGGAGCATTGTGTTAAAGAATGCTAACGGGAAATCCATAAAAGCATGCCCCAAAAATGTGGTATATATTTATGTCCCATAAAGAAATTTACCAACATAGGCATATGATAGCTCAATTTCATTGACAATGAGAAAACAAAGCCATAGCAACTAACGGATCAAAAATCTGAGTTAAAACATGAAAGTTATGGGCTCCAGAGTGAAAAAGGGCACTGTGACCAACAAAGAAAGGACCTCATGCACATCTATCTAGGTAGAAAAAATCTATAAAAAGGATTTGAGAGGGTTTTGAAGGTTATTTTTACTCTCTCATTTGGAAGAAAAGAGCTCTGGAGCAAGGAGGATGGATTGACTACCTAGGGAGCAACACCGTGGTGAACAAGTGCAGACCTTCCGACAATGGGCAGATGTTGGACCTCTAGTGAGTACATCAAGGTCATCTTTGTTCTTTTTATATCTTTTTCATGCTTTTTTCTACATTTCCATGCTTTTTTACTTCTTTTTAGGTACCTAGGAGTTTGTTGAAGGGAAACGGGGGTCTCGAGGCTAGTTAGGGCTTCCAAACAACCCAATTGCACCCAAAACATAGCCAAGTGCAAAAATGATGTAGTTGGAATTCCCAAGTGCATCAATGACATAGTTGGTATGACCAAGTGCATCAATGATGCAGTTGGGAAACCCAACTGCACCCTAGGATGCTTCGGGGCTCTGATCGGGGTCCAACTGGTCCTAGATCGAGTAAAACTTGGTAGGGGTAAGCATAACCCTAGGGGGATGTTAAAAGCATGATAAATGTAGTCAAAAGTGGTCAAAATTCTTAGAATTTGGTCAAACTTAGTGTAGATGAGGGTCAAACCTAGGTAAATATTGACAACAAATAGTACAAAGGGCCCAAAAGGGTGCAAATGGACTTAGAATGACTCAAAATTTGGAAAACATGTTCAAAACCCTAGGAAGAGTTGAAAACATAGGTTAATTGAGGCTAGAATAGTATAAAAAAAAAAATTCAATCTTGGTCAAACTTAGCTCTGATGGAGGAAAAAAAGTTGACCAATGGATAGGGATAGGGTCAAAATGATGCAAATGAGCTCTAAATGACCTGAAACTTGGGAAAAATGTTCAAACCCCTAGGAAGAGTTCAAAACATAAGCCCAATTAGTCAAAAATGCTAAAAAAATGTCAAACTTAGTTAAACTAGAGTCAAATTAAGTTAAACATGAGTTAAAAATAGGGTAAACTAGATGCAAAATCATAGAAGGTTGACATAGGCTATGCGATTATGCAAGATGAGCTAGCTCTATTCTGGGTATGGGGACATAAGCCATGGAGCCTTGCACTACATCGTTCGATGACACCTAGTGAGTGGGGGATATTGGTTGGGTTAGGATTATATCATGTGATGTTTATGCTAGAGGTGGTACTATAGGGCTCTGCTAATAGCTTTGATAGAGAGGTGGTACTCAGAGACTAGTTCATTCCACCTATTGACTAGGGAGGTGACTGTGACACTAGAGGATGTATGGTGCATACTTAGGATCCCTATCTATGGAGAGTTAGCAGTGTATCTAGAGGGCTAGTAGCTCTACATTGACTATTTGGATGTGAAGATACAGAGCTAGGGATTTGAGACTATGAGATCATATGGGACTTATTGGTGGCATGCCATGAGTGGCTGACAATTGTGATCTATTAGGTGATTGGTGGATTGCTAATACCTGATAGAAAAGGACATGGATTCCCAGTTGGATGGGGTTGAGTACTTGAGCAAATGATCATGGAAGGCACTATACTTTCTTGGGGCCCATGCATGTTGGGGATGTTATATTATTATCTACATTAGATAGCATAAAGAGGGGGACTATCCTTTAGCACTGGTGGCACATTATTACAGATCTAGGCCTATGAGCATATTGTAGTATTTAGGCCTCTAGTAGAGTGAGTGTTGGTGGATGATATTCCATATGCTTATAGCTATAGAGGTGTCCTAGCCCAAGGACCATTGGGATATGCGAGGTATTTTTTCCATCAGATAGACACAGTGACACAGTTCATATGGAGACCATATAGAGATTGCCTCAAATGAGATGATGATGACATCCACTTATCATACTATAAGTAGGAGCACTACCTCATAGGGCACACAATGATTAGTCACCTGGTTACAGAGATGTACCTACCAAAGAGGGTACAGAGATAGTTTGGGGAGACACATGATGTACCTATAGGGTTAGCATTGTTTTCCCAATATAGAGCAAAAGTTCAATAGTGGGGAGCACCTATTAGGAAATAGGTAGCATATCATAGTTAGCAGAGTTACAATTGAGACTATGGGGGGCAATAGTAGATATAGTGGATGTAGGCATGATAGAAGCATATGATAGGTGGTTTGCACAACATTGACCAAGACCTTTGATAGATCCAGTAGTACCAATACCCTAAGGGAGGCCACATGATGTGTAGGATGATTAGGAGGAGTAGGATGGGGAAGAGGATGAGGAGGGATTTGATGAGGGTGATGGGGTAGAGGATGATGTTGAGGAGGATGATGAGGGAGATGATGAGGAGGGAGGAGAGGAGAAGGAGGAAGGAGATGAGGATGTTGAGGGGGAGGATGAGGGAGATGATGAGGAGGGTGCTAAGGGAGAGGAGAAGGGAGATGGCAAGGAGAGTGGAGGTAGTGGGGGTGGGGATGGTGTTCAAGGTGATGATGAGGAAGAGGATGAGGCAGACTATTGGGAGGATAGGGATGCATCTATAATCGATGTGGAGGAGGATCTAGTGGAGGACACTAAGAAAGCATTAGTACTAGTAGAGGTAGGGCCTAGCTAGGTAGAGTTGATGGAGGTGATCAGATGGCTATAGATTTAGTTAGATCGGGTTGTAGTAGAGAGGGATGTCATGGGTGGAGATAGGGATGTAGTTATATTAGAGAGAGATTAGGTAATGGCTGAGAGAGACCAAGCTAGGGCTGAGAGAGATGCAATAGTGCACAGGGTAGAGATAGAAGTGCAGGACTCTTAAGGGTTCATCAGTAGCATCAGAGATGAAAAATTTTGAGATCTGGTGATGATGAGTAGTAGGGCTCATGTGGAGGCACAATATTAGCAAGATCAATATGAGAGAGTGGTGCCACCAGGGTAGAGAGTAGAGAGTTTCCATGCATCGAGATCTCATTCCCACTAGACATAGAGGACATAGAGCAGTGTGGGGGTGATGGGGCCTATGAGGCCACCATAGAGAGTAGAGGGATCATCCTCGAGGCCGGACAGAGTCCAAAAGGCTAGGGATAGCATGGAATGACATTGAAAAACTCACATATAGAGGCGCCTCTCTATGTTTCTTTTTGGTTTCTAGTTTGGTCTTTCATGGTTCACACCTACAGGCAGTTAGCATTGATGTAAACCGTGGTCACATACTCTGATACCTTTGTGTAAAATTTATGAGATGGACTTATGTTATGATGACTATTTCGAGGTGAATTATGCATATGCTTTAGATATTTTATATGGATGTATTTATGCTTTTTTGTGTGGACTTATATATGATGACATCATGTGTTGATTTTTCACATGTTATGCATATGAAATGCCATCTTTTTATTTTTGCTACATTTTTTTCTCATGAATGAATGCCTAATGTAATGTGAATGATATGGAATGGATGTAAATGAATGCAAATGAAATGTAAAATGGATGCAAATGAAATGAGAATTGCTTTGGATCATTTTGGACTTTGGACAAATGCAAGAATGCAGGATGATAATTCTTTTTGTGTATTAGATTACAAGACCAAGGCAATAGATGAAGAAGACATAGAAGATAGAAGAGATGAGATGAAGAATTGTTAGTATAATGAGAAGAATTTTTGCTTTCTTAAAGTGCACTATATGTCAAATGGAGCTTTAATTTGATATGGAAAATGGAATGCAATGCATCATGGCTTAAAGGGCCAGAGCACAAATGCAAGCTTTTTGTGTGAACAAGCATGATGCAGATAGAAAATGACCTTGTCCTTCTTGAGGCATATGTATGTTCCCTAGACTCTCAAAGGTACATTTTAATAGACACAAATAGAAAAAGATGACCATGAACCATCCCGACCAGTCTCATAGATTAGTTTTATATCATTGAGTGGCATATGAACATGATCAAAAAGAAAACAAAGCAAAAATAAATCACTCACTAAATAGCATGAGCCAATAGCTATTCTTGTCCATTGTTACTTGATTTTGAGTTCTTTTAGGTGTTGAGATGGTCTTTAACATGTTGATGATGTTATAGTTCTGGTGTTGGATTCATTTGATAGGTTCATAGTGATATGTTGGATTGATCGTTGGTTCATGTTGCTCAAATATTGTGATTGGCATTAAAGTGTAGTGCTTTGAGTTTTAGCCTATAAAGTGCAAGTGTTTACACAAAAGGGGTGGTTATCCATAGTGAATATGTACAAGGTTTACTGCAAATTTTTGATGGGTTTTTGTGATTTTTAGGGTTTTGGGGATATTTGATGTTTTTGTGTTTTTTTAGGAAATTATGTGATTTCTATACAGTTTTTCAAGACATTATGTGATTTTTAGGATTTTTCCAAGATTGTATTTGAATTTTTAGGATTTTTTTAGGATAGTTTTATGATTTTTTATTGATTTTTCAAGATTGTAAAAGCATATACGAGTGTTAGCTCCAATCCATTATGTGATAGGTCCAATGGATAAAAAGTGTTTAGGGATATGCCCCCCAGTTCAAGTTCAAACTCGTGCACTGTGTAGGTAATATGCCCCTAGACAAGATGCAAACTATGTACAAAGGCCAAATGATAGATTGTGTGTGTAGACTGGTGATTCTTAGGAAAAATAACAAAGAACATTAACCAATTCATGAGCCATGATAAGGGACCAAGGATGTCCTATAATATGAAGGATATGATCAAGGAATGATAGAGGGGAAAAAACTAGATGGAATCCCAATAGATGGAGGAGCAACAACTAATTACACATGGTGCTTGTTTGCCAGGTTTTCACCATGGTACTTGTCCAAAGTGCCTATTTGCCAGGTTTTCACTTTTGGATAAATTTTTTCTCTTGAATCAAGTTTTCATGCCAAGATGCCTATTTTCTAGGTTTTCATCAAGGCATCCATTTTTTCATGACTTTTTTCACTTTTATCTTTTCTTTTTTTTAGGAATTTTTGCTTCTTCTCTTTTTTGATATTTTCAAGACTTCTTTCAATTTTTTTGGTATTTTTTTCAGGACTTTTAGATAGAATCAAGTGTAGTACTTGCAAAGATGCATGTTGTTGATGGACATGGGCAATGGTTCACCCTCTAGAGTTGCATGCTGATATACTCTGGACCCAAAAGATGTAGTAACTACATAAGGTCCTTCCCAATTTGGCTCAAATTTTCCTTGTTTTTCTCTATATGTTGTGTCTTGTAGTTCATCTTTAGGACCAGACCACCAACCTCAAAATGATGAATTTAAACTTTCTTGTTATAGCTTTGTTTGAGTCAATTTTGGTAAGCTTGCAAATGCATCAAGGCAGCTCATCTCCGTTCATCAAGCATTTCCAGCTCATGGAGTTTAGATATTTGGTAGTTTTCATCATCAACAATACCTTGTAAGGATACTCTCAATCACAAAATTTTAACTTGGATGGGAAGCATGGCATTAGTACCATAGACAAGAGAGTATGGTGTTGCACCAGTAGGAGCATGCACACTTGTCCAGTATGTCCAAAGAGTTGGATTTAGCTGGAGGTGCCAGTCTCGACCTGAATCATTGATAGTCTTTTGGAGAATCTTAACAATGGTCTTGTTAGATGCTTCTACTCGGCCATTGCCCTGTGGATGGTAAATGCTAGAATATCCATGGTATATGTTGTACTTCTCACAAAGCTTGTCTAAATCTTTGTTTTGAAATAGAGTACCATGGTCAGTAATAATAGTCAAGGGGACTCCATATTGACATATGATGTAGTTTAGAATAAACCTTGAGCTATTCTTGCTAGTGGTGAAAGTCAAATGGATAGCTTCAACCCAATTCGTAAAATATTCTATTGCTGTGATAATGAACTTATGACCATCAGAGGATGGAGGGGAAATAGCTCCGATAAGATCAAATGCCCATTGTGAAAATGGCCATGCTGATATGACTAGCTACAATTCTTGTGCTAGTGCATGGATTAGATTGCTATGTATCTAACATTTATGACATGTTTTGGAAAATTTATGGGCATCCTGTTCCAGGGTAAGCCAATAGTACCCAGCTCTACAAGTTTCTTGGCTAGACTTAGACCATTGAAATGGCCTCCACATATACCTTTGTGAACCTCATCTAAGGTGGTTTCAACTTCTTGCAAGTCAAGGCATCTGAGAAGGGTTTGGATAAAAGATCTCTTGTAAAGGGTGTCACCAATGATGGCATATCTAATGGCTTGACGAATAAAGGCTGGACGGTCATTTTTTGATAAGTTGGGTGGTAGGATTTGGGCATACAAGTAATCATAAATGTCTTGATACCAAGGAGAATTGGGACCAACAAGTTCACACACAAACTCATATTGAGGGAGCTCGAATGCTGGGATCAAAAGTTGCTCAACAAGGAATTCACAATGTTCCACATTTTGAGGCATATCAATCATAGAAGTGATGGTAGCCATAGCATTAGCTTGTTTTTTGTGTACTCTTGGTAGCTGGCAAAAATAGATAGTAATAAATTTAGACTTAAGGAAGTCTGCCATCTACTTGTAGGGCATTAGTTTATCATCTTTGGTCTCATAGTCATCATTGACTTGGTGGATGACCAACTAGGAATCCCCAAAGACTTGTAAATGTTGGATGTTCCATTGGATAGCTATCTTGACTCTTGTGATTAGTGCCTCATATTCTACTATGTTGTTTGTACAATGGAATGCAATCCTATATGACTTAGGGATTATGTATCCTTGTGGAGTAATAAACATGATGCCAGCTCCTGAACCATTTCATGTATGTGATCCATCAAAATAAAGCTTCCATTCATTAGGTATATCCATGTGAAATATGGCTTCATTTGGAAAGTCTATCAACATGGGATGATCATCTGACATAGGGGCTTCTGCTAATTGATCTGCTATTACTTGCCCTTTGATTGCCTTTCTGTCTACATATTCTATGCCAAATTCACTAAGGACCATGACCCATTTGGCTAAGCATCCTTTGAGAGCAGCCCTGTTGAGGAGGTATTTCAATGGCTTGATCTTAGAGATGAGCATTGTTTTTTGATGGAGCATGTAATGTCTGAGCTTTTGGGCTGCAAAGACAACATCAAGGCATGCTCATTCAATTAGTTAATAATTTAGCTCATAGCCCACAAGTGTTTTACGGATGTAATATATGGCTTGCTCTCTTCCTTGTTCATCATTTTGTGCTAAGAGAGCCCCTAATGTTGTATCTATAGCAGATATATATAAGATGAATGGTTTTCCTAGAATAGGAGCCATTAAAACTAGTGGATGTAGAAGATAATCCTTGAGTTATTGGAAAGATTCTTGGCACTACTTATTCCATTGAAAGGATACTCCTTTACATAAGAGATGTTGAAAGGAGTGACACTTATCTACCAGTTGTGCAATGAATCTATGGATAGACTGTAGTCTTCCTTGTAGTCCACTTAAGGCTTTTAGATTTGTTGGAGGAGGCATGTCAAGTATTGCTTTTACTTTCTTAGGATCCACTTCAATGCCTTGTTGAGAAACAATATACCCTAGGAGCTTTCCAGAGATAACTCCAAATACACACTTTTCTAGATTTAGACGAAGCTTATAGCTTTCCATTCTGGTGAATATCTTATCTAGGATGCCCAAATGATCCTTCCTTTTATAGGATTTGCAAAGTAAATCATCAACATAGTCTTCATGAGGATGTGCATGAAATCATGGAAGATGGTGGTCATTGCTCTTTGATATGTTGCCCCAACATTTTTAAGACCAAATGGCATGACATTCCAGCAATATGTTCCCCAAGGGCATGTAAAAGCTATCTTGTGTTGATCTTTAGGGGCTATTCTTATCTGATTATAGCCAAAAAAGCCATCCATTAGTGATAAAATTTCATACCTAGCTATCATGTCTAAAATGATATCTATGTTTGGTAAAGGAAAATCATCCTTGGGACATGCATTGTTAAGATTAAAAAAGTCAGTGCATATCTGAATGCCCCCAGAGTGTTTGCTTACTAGTACTAGATTAAATATCCACTCTGCATAATCAATGGGTCTTATAAAACCAACATCCAATAGTTTCTTCAATTCAGCTTTGACAAGGAGGGCAACTTGAAGATACATTTTTCTCAACTTTTGATTTACTGGTTTCATTCCTAGTTTTAGTGGTAAATGATGAAGGACTAGTTCAGGATCTAATCCAGACATATCTTCATAAGACCAAGAAAAGTTGATCTGCCTCTCTAGAAAGAATGTAAAAAATTCATTCTTTTCTTTTGGTGATAATGAGGCTGCAAAGTGTATGACTTTGGGGTTGTTAGGAGTTCCTAGATTAATCTCTTCTATCATCTCCACAAGTAGTGTAGATCTTTCCTTCAATGAGGGTGCACCCAATCTTCCATCCTCGGGTGTCTCAGAGAGGTTTTCACCCTTAGATATGTCCTTTCTTTTTACTTTTTCAAGGTCTAATGGCACCATTCAGTTTTGACCAAGAGACCTACTTGTGTCTTTTTTTGTTATTTTCTCAATTTTGTGACTAGAAGATGGAGTTGTCTCCCCAAAATATGCCACGATGTTTAGATCAATGGAAAATCTAGACTTGTGATCACCTTGTGGTACATCTTTACAGAGCTCAAAGAATTCTATGATGACATCATCATTTTCAAACTGGTCAAACATTGGTGGTCCTTATTGGTCCCAATAATTAAGTTTAGGGAAAAGTAAGGAAATTCCATCATCAGTGTTGAATAAGCTTTGGTCAAAGGCATATATATGGATATTTGCTTCAGTAATGTCATCAGGATCATGTTTAGAAGTAGGAGGGCTTGAATCCTAGAATGTTTCAATCCAAGGTGAAGAATTGGTTTGAGTGATAGGTGGATTGACATATTTATCTTCCATAGGTAAGCTATCTAGGTTTGCAAACATATGATCAAGACCGAGGAAAGTATCAAGATCGTCAATGTTAGATACTATATGGGTGGGTTTGGATTGGTTGTTCTCAGATGCCTTTTCATCATTTGAAGCATTCACCTCCTTAGATGAGGATGACTCAGTATTAGGAAGACCCAAAAAAAATGGTTTGAAGCCAAGTCCCAAGCTATGAGGTCATCCTGATGTAGTGATAGGTTGAAAAATGCCTTTCTTTTGGAGTCCCAAGCCACTAAATCCATCATATCCCTTCTTCTACATGATGGTGAATCTAGGTCCATACCTATTGGGGGATATGGAAGTAATTTCTTGTTCTACTTTAGCCTTTTCAATCCATGTAGAGGTATTTTCATAGACACGTTCTTCATGTAGCCTACCTCCATTGGTGAATGCCACAGAAGGTCTCTTTTGAAGTGAAAACTTAGGCTTGTTCTATATAAGCTAAGTTTTATTGTATGACTTGAGAGATAAAGGAAGTTTCCTAATGTGAAAGGCATGTGACATGGAGTACTCACCACAACCTTGGTCTTGTATTTTAAGCTTTCCTTTGGATGCAAGTGTGAGCATGGAAGGATAAAAATACTTAGAGTGTATATGCTATATTAGTATGTTAGAAATACTAAATTAAGAAATCAAAAGCATTTACAAACTAAAATACCATAACATAAATAAGAGACTAAAGAGGAAACCCTAATTGGAAATGTGAGCCAAATGAATGGGCTCTCCCAATAGGATTTAGCTCTTTGCTTGGTAGATGAGTCTAAGGATTGGGATGTATGCTCAAACTTTCTCTATGCTTCAATGGATGTTGGGTAATGGAAAATTGGTAGCTTTGTGAGCTCTCAATTTGGCAATATAAGGTTAAGGTTGGTGGTTTTTGGCTCTCAAAAGGGCATTATAACTTTAGCTCCAAGATTGTGATGAAATGGCTTGGGAGGGGATTCAATTTATAAGCTAAGGGATTGAGGGATGGAGGGTTAAGATGCAAGGAGAGATGAAATCTTGAGGAGGGCTAGGATGCACTCAAAGGGGAGCACATGGATTGTGCTTGTTTAGCACCAATCAGGGAGTGACACATGTCATAGGGTGAGTGGATGGAGGCAAGGGGATGGATGAGTCAACAAAGGAGACTAGACATAGAGATGCCCCCTCAAGAAGGCAGTGGTAAGAGAAAATGAGGCTCAATGGCTTCTTTAAAAATACAAGAATTTGAGATGGGAGGACAAAGAGTTGCTTAAGAGAAGAGGCTAAATTAGTTCAAACTCTCACTACGGGAGAATGATAAAGGGGAAAATTAGAGACACAAGAGTAAATAAGCTTAAGACTTTCAGGATTGGGGGGAGGATGAAGGAGCGGAGTGCTATAAAAGGAATCTAGGATAGGGATATGGATGAGGGGATTATAAAGCTGATGCAATAGGATTTCAAAGAGTCAGATTGGCGGAAAATGGGTTTTGGAGATCCCTAGGACTAGGATTGTGGATCTCGAAAGATGAGACTTGGTGGATCCCTAAGACTAGGATTATGGATCCCTAAAGCTAAAGGTGAGGAGTGATTCAAAGAGATACTAATGCATAAGCTGGGGGAGGAGCAAAAGATGCTGGAGATGGATGGGGGATAATGGAGATGAAGGGAATCCATTGAAGCTTTTTGAGTAGGGGGATACTTCAAAGAGAAGTACCACCATGTAGTTGAGCACTAGATTTGCTATAGGACTATTGGTTAATTGCCAAGGTTACCAAGAACATCAAGGCCTTTTCATCAACTATCCAGAGGACTGATGAACTGACTCAAAATAAACACGCAAGGATTACCCCAGTATCACGCATGAATCCCAGAGGAAGCAACATGGAAATGACATTGGGTAACCCACAAGAAGAAAATAAAAATGAACAAAATACCTAATCAAGACCTTACACTCATATTGCCCCATTTGCAGTATACCATGATATGGAAGATCATGGCAACCTTGAGGAGGGAACAAAAAGATTGCTTGGAAAAGATACTTCAAGACCCAAAGGGAAGATTCCAAATCAAAAGAAAGTGAAGATCCAAAAGAGAACTATTTTCCAACAAGATGGGTAGGACAAGGTACTAATGGACCAAGATCAGACATGAGGAAAGCTATATCCTACAAGGATCTATCAGAGAGCACCTAAGTTGATGGATCGGGATGAGGGATGCGTCTGGCAAGCTGAACTAAGAAGGATAACACTTTGGTGATAGGAGATCTAGCCAAAGGATGCATTGGAATAGCTAACCAAGGGTTGTACGATGTGTGCAAGATGTTGATCAAGGAGGAACTAACACGAAAGCTAGATAGATACAATGGTACTAAGAAAAAGAGGATGTACAAGCCGATAGACCAAGATATGTACAAGTTGAAGCTGACCAAGATAGTTACAAGCAGGCAAAAGCTCAGGATGATAGGATGGCGGGATGGTTCGATGTTGGTGCAAGATGAAAAAGCTAAGGATGAGGTGATAGTGGAAGATATGGATTTGGCAGGATGCATCCAATGATGATGATAGATATGTGACCAAGGATAGGGACAATGCTAAGGTTGGTGGTAGCTGAGCTGATAGATGGTGCTAGAGTGAATGGCTAATGAGAGGATGACATTGTATTTGCATGAGGATAGCCTAGAGCGAGATACCAATGACAAGGGAGGATGGAAAAGACAAGATCTTCGAGGAATACAATGCCCCTATTCAGAAGATGACATGCAGAAGGAGGTCTTACAATGGATGTGATAGGATTGAAGCTAGGATGGAAAAGCTGAAGGCACTACGGAGATGGATGATAGCTGGGATGATTGGCTGAAGCTAAAGAAGATAAGTGGATGGTGATAGATAAAAGGTGGAGGATGAAAGATAGGTGGATAAATTGGAAGATGGAGTTGGATGACAAGATGTGACCAAAAGCATGAGGATGATAGGCTAAGCTAGGGATGGCTGGATTACACATGATGCTTGTTTGCCAAGTTTTCATCATGGTACTTGTCCAAGGTGCTTGAAGCGCCAAGTTTTCACCAATGGACGCTTTATTTTTATTTTTATTTTTTGACTTTTTGACTATGGACTTAGCTGGAATGATTTTGGCTTTTTTCAGCTATTATTGGCTTTTTTGGGATTTTTCACTGGCTGTTGGAATGTTCAATTTTGTTGCTAGCTATTGGTACACCAGATGTGTGATTTATGCAATAGATTGGATTAGATGGGATTAATGGTAGATGGAGGGATGAAAAGGATGGAAAGGAGCATGAGATGGGGATGCTTACAAGATCAACATTAGCACATGTTGGGACAAGTGTGAAAAGAGTATATGGGGGGTAGATGGTAGATGCGAGCTTGATGGAGGATTTATGGAAGCACACTTAGGGATATAGGCACCCAAGATGGAGTTAGGAGATGGGGGACATGAGTCACTGTATGGGGGATTAGCAATGGTGGATGCCATTATGCATTGGGTTTCAACTTTTTTCTTTGGGATCCACATGATTTTGGATTTTCTTTTCATAGGCTTTTGCATTATTTTGCATTCTTTGATTGGATTTTTCCTTTTTGGAGTATGTCTTTTAGAATAGACATATGATTGTCTAGGATGTGGATTTTTAGCTTTATGCTTTTTGAAGTTGGCATTCACATTGATGTGGTAAGCTTTGGGAAAAGGGTTAGGAGAAACTTTGTGAGATGGAGAGGATATGGAAGACTGTGTAGGGGGATGATGATGGATGATGTGCCCTAATATGTGCCTTTGTTGATCTTGCATAGGAATGGAGGGAATAGGATTTGAATGATGGTTGATAGGAGGATGGAGGATGGTAGATTTTGGGACATAGGGACCCAAAATGGATTTAGCGGATGAAGGGGGGATATGGTAGGTCATTTTGGGTTGCAAAGATGGTGGAGGGGGGATGGCATAAGATTTCTTGAAGGAGTGATGGGAGGCTGGCATGGTGGGCCTAGAGATAGGCTTGGTTTGGGGATGTGGTGTACCAACACCTTTAGATGGTGAACCTTTCAATACATATCCAAGACCATGAAATCCTAGATTCTTTTGTGCAATAATAGGCATTCTGATTCCTTGCTCTGGTGGTCCTAAACCTTGACCTTGATAATGCCATTGATTGAGCATTTGAACTAGCTGAGGATACTTTTTTCTTGCAGAAAATGGTGGAAGTGCTTTATCAGATGTACTGCAATGGGGAGATACTATTCTTAATTCTTCTTCTGAGAGGAGGCCACCATGGATGAATGTAAGCAAACCAAGAAGATAGATTATGGATGGTGGAATAGCTTGGATAGGTGGTAAGATGGAAGCATGGAGTGGAGGAGATGGTAGAATAGGATCTTGATTTAGCTAATGGGATGAAAAGATATCCTGCAGTAGAGGAGGTATGGCTTGAGGTTTTGGAGATGGAGGGGGTGGTGACTACACTATGGATGGAAGACATGGTACGATGATATCTTCATTTATGCTTTGGGGGATGTCAACATGCTTTTGGGTAGGATCTTGATAGGATTGGTTTGGAGTGGATGGTGCGATAAGAGGTGAAGGGATGGATTCTTCAAAGGCAGTGGATGGATAGATGGGAGATTCAGTAGTAGAGATGGGTGAGTAGAATATGGATGCATAAGGGTCATTACGGGAGATTTGGGAAATGCTTGGAGGTGATATGGATAGGATTTGGAGGGATTTGATAAGTGTTGGGATTTTGATGCTTGTGTGAAGTGGAAGGATTTTAAGCAATTTGATGGATGGTATGGGGATGATAGCAATGGGAGATGGAGGTGATATTATAGATGGGGAAGCTTCATCACTGACTATTGCACATGGTTGGATTAGATGGCATGGCTTATCAACTGCTGAAGGCGGCTTTTCTTTTATTTCCTCCAAGAGATTCCTTGGAGACTCATGTGTCAGAGGTGGAGGTGGATTGACAGGAATAGCTAGTGTAATGGGGGTGGAAGATTAGAAGATTGGTTGATTGGGTGATGGAGGAGAAGCTAGGATATTAGATGGCATGACTAGATAGTTTGAAAGAATACATGGATTTTGGGGGATGCTTGGGAGAATGTTTCTAAGGCTTTCAATATACCCATCATAGTCAACAAGATTTTCATCATCATTGGAATAGGAGGTGGTGGGAGCAAGGACAATACGACCAAACACATCATGATAGGTTTGGGATTTTATGTTTTGATGATGAGTCAGAAGGGGATGGGGTCTTGCATATGGATGAACAGGGAAGCTCATGGTTAGATTTGGATTAAGAACAAATTTTGGATTGGCTAATGAAAGATTTCCTAGGGAGAGTCAAAGTTGTATGACAGACCTAAGGAGGATTGGCTGGAGATTTTTGGCTTTCCTGTGGATGGAAGACTTCAAGGGCATGCTATCAAAAAGTGAGAGTTTTTCTTTCCTATGTGCTAGATTGGTGGAGATTGTGTCAGCTTAAGGATAGACTAATGATCCTATGGGCATGACATGAGATTGACCACTTGTGGATCCTAACCTTCTAGCTCAAGGTGATGAGGGATACAAGTGACAAAGCTGGATTACCCTAGACAATGCTCTTTCAGAGGGATAACTTTGGTGAGATTGGTTGATTGGTAGGATTGATTGGATAGCAAATTCTGGTAGAGTGACAACAACTCTCTAAAGGCTTGGGTGTGATTTTGGATTGGGTTGCTAGCTAGCTAGGGGGGATGATTTGGATGGACTTTGGATTTGGGATTGTTCTAAGGCAAAGAACTAGATAGATTTGGTTGTAGTGGGGGAGCTTGGATGATTTTTTGATGAGGCAATGACTATGCTAAGTATGCCTTGAGCTAGGAGATTTTTGCTTTTCTGGGATTTTGACCAAAGTTGGCAAACATTCACTCAAAAGCTATGAACAAACAAGCAGACAAAATTTTGGAGCAAGCACGTCAAACACGCTAACATCCTCAGAAGCTTTCTACAAGGATGAAATTTGGTTTAGCTAGGGAGTCCTCAATATATGCAAGGTACATGAGGCCCAAATTTGTAGATGAAACCAAAAAGATGTCACACAGCTGAGAGGAGTGGTAACCCACTTCTCCTCTTTCACTTCTCAAGGGTATAAAGTTCCTTGAGGTTAGCTCGAGTGACAAAATCTTTATTCCAAGAGAGGTGTCTTTGCATTAACCTCCCAATCTTTATACTCTGCTGGAATACTGGAGTTGAGGCCATCCAAGGGGTGATAAAATCCCCAAGTAAGCCTCCTAAAAAGTGTAAAACAAGACCACATACATGATCTTTGGTTTTAAAAGACACGTGTTCATTCCAATTGATGATTTGGATTTTGCAAGTTATGATTGAAGACACTTGTGATTATGGCATACAATGTTCATTCCAACTTGACAACGTTGTCAACATACTGGAAGTTGAGAGATTGTCAATATAAGAAATGCGAGCGTCATTGAAAATGCATCAAAACCATGTGATGTTCATTGATTGTTAGGCATTCAAGATTGAGTGTGAGTTTGTTTTAAGCCCAAAACAAAGATATGTGAAACTTGATTTTTCAAGCGTGCACCTGGAGGCCCTCCACATTAAGATTCATTCAATTATTATACCCAAATGAAGTGTTAGTGAAGCTAATGTGCATTCAAAGAATTTTCGAAGTTAGAAAAACCACTAAAAACCCAAGTGAGTGGAGTTTGATTTGCGTGGAGCACTTAACACCCTCTTAGGTGGACCCATCCCCATAGATGGCACTGAGATTGCAACCAATGGTTAAATTGATGGATGATTAAAGAGGGTGAGTCCAATGAAAAACTCACTCAAAGCATTTTTTATTTGTTTTTATAACTTAGAAGATTACAAAAATGTGGACTTAGATTCTTTTTATGCCCAAAAATTGAAATGTGAGATATTGCAATGGTTAATTGATCTTATGCATTCAAGATTGAGTTTGTTTGTTTTAAACATGCATTCCAAGAAAGATTGATTTTAATCCATTGCATTCAAGAGTGTGTTTTGAACAACATACATTCAAAGGAAAACGTGTTTAAACATGCAAGTTCATTCCAAGAAAAACCTAAAAAACATGATTAAGTTCGGTGCTCCAATCTACAATGAGACAAAAAAAAGAAAATTGATTAGTCACTTAAAATCTTCCAAAATGAAATCTTAACTATGGGGAAAAAAAAATTTAACTTTTTTTGTTGTTTTTTCCTAGGCTTAAAAATGCTTAGAATGGTCTAAATCCTACGAAACCACTAAAAGTCAAATTTTGATTTATACTCTTTTTTTTAAAAATTTTTTTTAAAAAAATAACTAAAAAGTGTAGAAATAAAGATTTTAAAATAGAAATACAACATAAATAGGCAGAGACGACAGTTCAATAGATGGAGACGCCAAAATTTGGAGACGCTGATCTGCGGAGATGCCAATCTGTGGAGATGACAGAGAAAGAAGTGGAGACGACAGGTCAGTTTTGCGGCGTAGAAAATAGGAGACAAGCGTAGACACTGATTTGCAAAGATGTTGATTTTTGGAGATGAAAATTTGGGTTGGCGACAGCAGAGATGGCAGAACAGGAGAGGTGGTGGTAGAGACGACACAACAGGAGAGGTGACAGTGGAGACGAAAGAGTAGCTGGCAGAGGCACTAATCTGCTAAGATGACATATTAAGGATGTGAAGACGATAGAGTAGCTAGCAGAGACACCAATCTACAACGACGTCGGTTTGGTTGCGCAAATGAAAAAGTAGTTGGCGAAGATGATAGTTCACAGGCGCAAATGCCAATCTGTGGAGATGACACTGCGTGAAAAAAAGAAATGCGTGGATTCTTTCCAAAAAATTTTAATTTTTTAGTTTTTTTCAAATTTTTGAGGGTATATCTTCTTCCCAAGTGCATTCCTTAACCTGCAAAAAAATAAGCAAAACACCCTACAACCCACTCAAACAATAACAAATATTAGATGGTTAGTTTATAAGAACAAAACATAGGGTGAAATGGATGAATGAATGACCCATAGTGGGGTCCCACCGGGCGTACCAAAATGTATATGCTATATTAGTATGTTAGAAACACTAAATTAAAAAATCAAAAGCATTTAGAAACTAAAATACCATAACATAAATGAGAGAGTAAAGAGGAAACTCCAATTGGAAATGTGAGCCAAATGAATGGACTCTCCCAATAGGATTTAGCTCTTTTCTTGGTAGATGAGTCTAAGGATTGGGATGTATGCTCAAAATTGCTCTATGCTTCAATGGATGTTGGGTAATAGCAAATTGGTAGCTTTGTGAGCTCTCAATTTGGCATTATAAGGTTAAGGTTGGTGGTTTTTGGCTCTCAAAAGGGCATTATAACTTTAGCTCCAAGATTGTGATGAAATGGCTTGGGAGGGGATTCAATTTATAGGCTAAGGGCTTGAGGGATAGAGGGTTAAGATGCAAGGAGAGATGAAAGCTTAAGGAGGGCTAGGATGCACTCAAAGGGGAGCACATGGATTGTGCTTTTTTAGTACCAATCAGGGAGTGACACATGTTACAGGGTGAGTGGATGGAGGCAAGGGGATGGATGAGTCAAAAAAGGAGGCTCAAGGGATAATATCTTCATAAAGACCCTTCATAATGGCTTGTAAGAGCAATGAATGGGCTTGTAAGAGTCTTTATGGCCTTTGTAAGAGAATTGAAGGCTTGGTGGTTGAGATATTTTGGAGGGAGTTGAGATTGTTGACTTTTCTTGGCTTAGGAAAGTCTTAAGCTTACTTAGGAAATGTGACAAGTTTAGGAGGTGGATTAGGCTTGGGTTTAGGATTAGATTAGGGATGTTAGAGATTTGCAAGTGGATGGCATTCATGAGGATGGGTGAGTTAGTAGCTAAGCTTGGTTAGTATGGGTGGATGGGGTGGATTAGGCTAAAAAGGGGGTTTAGGATAGGTTAGGGGTTATTAGATTTGAGGGATTTATTTATCAAATAGATTTATTTAATAAATGAGGATTTTGGAATTAGATAGAAGAATAGGATTAAATTGATAAATAATAGGTTATTTGATTTATCAATTAGGACTATAGATGATTAATTAAATTAATCAGCTAGGGGATGGCAAAAGGATTAATTAAATGGGAATTTTAATTAATGATGCCTTTAGAGATAACTAAATAGGATTACCAAAGCGATCTAATCAAATTTAGGTGTCTACATAGAGGACTCTAGAGGATTTGTTACATTGTTTATTGGGACCTGGTATGCAATGGTTCCTCTAAGATTGGCACAAAACTAGAAGGGATCTGGATCACCTGGGATGGTTACCTCCACATTATTATAGGAGAACTTTAGGCACTAGTGGTATGTAGAAGGAACTGCTTTCATAGCATGGATCCATGGGCAGCCTAGTATCATATTGCAGTTCATTTCTATATCTAGGACCTAGAATAAAGTGTTTTCAATTGTTGGACCAACTCTGAAGGGTAAGATGATAACTCCCATAGAGAAATGTTCACCATCATCATAGGCTTTGATTGTAATCCTTTAAGAGGGATCCACATTAGTTTCAGAATAACCCAAAACTTTGACTACTTTAAGTGTACAGATATTCAACCCTGCTCCTCCATCTATCAAGATGCATCTAACTAGGTGGAGGGGATCATTGTGGTTGGTTTTGTCTTTAGGAATATCCTAGGGGGAAAAAGTGATATGCTATGATGCAGATAGGTTCCCAACCATGGCTTGGAACTGGGAAACATCAATGTTGTTTGGGATGATTGACTCTTTAAGGGCTTGATCCAAGATATTCTGATGTTGGGCAGATGCACATAGTAGGTCCAAAATGGATATTTGTGTAGGGGTCTTGACAAGATGTTGAACAAGGCTATAATAAGATGAAATAGGAGTAGCAGGTTTACTAGGAGGTCTAGGTCTAGTAGAAACCATAGGTCTAGATCGGGCTTCAGGTAGGGTGATCTTGCTACGGTGTGTAGTGATAGCACAATGAGGGTCTTCAACCTTCAATGTGAATGTGGATATCTAGGAATTAGACTCATTAAAGCAATTGATGGTGCAGTCATATCCAGTGCATGTGTAATTCACATTAGCTTGTGAGTTTGAGTTTGAACTAGAGGGTTTCTCTTTGTCATGATTACCAAAAGGATATTTAAATATAGTGTGGTCAGAGTTGGATGCTAATAGTGATGGATCAACCATGATTACGCCATCATCAATAAGTTCTTGTATTGCATGTTTCAATTGGAATCACGATGAGGTCTTATGTCTTTTGGTGCAGTGGTAATTGCAGTAATTTTTGTCATCCCACCAATTTTCTTTAGTTAATGGTTCATCTTTGATTGGGGGTAACTATAGGAAGTTATTTGTTAGTAACTATTGCTGTGTAGTTTCAAGAGGTATCCCCAATGGTGTGAATTTCTTGTCTTTGGTTCTAGGATGTCTTTGAGGTTTGTCTTGCATGGAAGTCTCATTCTTCTATTGTGGAGTTGATGTTTGATTAGAGGTTTGTGGATTCATAGGGTTTTCACCTTTCAAAGTTAGTTGAGGTTGTGTTGTACTAATCATGTAAACATCTACAATGCCATTATTAGTAAATTCTTATTTTTGGAGAAAAAATTTTCCTTGTCATTAGATGAGTTGGTGTTTGTGTTTTCCTTTTTTATCTTGAGGATTCTCTTATGAATAAGAGCATCTTCAATACTAGCCCCTTTTTTCATTAGTTTAGAAATAGTTCTTGGACTCTTGATTTTGAGTTCATACATTAAGTCTGGGACCAATTTTTCAATGCATAATTTTACTTGTTGTTCTTCAAGAATGTCTAGTAAGCATCAACTAACTAAGCTTCTCCAACATAGTAAGAATGTGACGAATGGTTCTCCCACCTTCTATTTAGTTGAGCACAAATAAAAAAGTGTCACCTCATTTGTAATGTTGAAGGAAAAGTGGGAGATGAACTTGTCTACTAGCTCTGAGCAAGATTTGATATTAGTAGGAAGTTTGGAGTACCATTCAAGGGTAGGACCACCTAGAGAATGAGGGAATAATCTCATGAGGTAAGTGGGATCATCATTGAGTTTAGTTCATGAAGCACAAAATTCTTGGATGTGATCAATAGGATTTCCTTTTCCTTGGTATTTTTCAAACCTTGGAGCCTCAAAGTGTTTTGGGAATGGAGGCATATACATAATTTGATCTAATGGGTTAGGATGTAGGTCCCTTTCTATATATAGAGCCTATTTCTTTTGGACTCCCAATGCCTCAACTTGTTTGGAAAGTTGTTTGAATTGTTACAATAGCTCTTCATTGGGATTTTGCATGATAGTCTTTCCTTCAAGTCTTTTGTGTCTATGAGTATACCATTTGCTATGGTGATAGCTATCTCTACTTGGCTCCAACATTTCTGTGTCTAATGAGTCTGATGAAGTGTCACTAGGTTGTGGAGGTATGTTGGTACCTTGAAGATAGAAGGGTCCCTATTGTTGGGGAACTTGTTGTGGTATTTGGTGTGGTACTTGATGTGGGATTGACTATGATTGTTGTACCATGTGTTGTTGTTGTGCCATGTGTTGTGGTTATTGTTGGGATACCTTTGTTTTTTGTATGTGAGACCATGTATATGCTTGTTGTTGTAGAGGTATTTGTTGAGGTTGTTGTGGCACATGTTGTTTTTGCAATAAGTGTTGTTGGTATGTGATTTTTTGCTCAAGTCATCTTTGAAATTCCAACTTTTTCTTGAGTTTCTCTTGTTGTTTAGCAAACATCACTTGTTGTTGTTGATACATTGCATGGAGGTTAAGTGGGTTTACGTTGGACCACATATTAGGGATGTTAGATGTTTGCATCACTTGAGGTTTTTGTTGTTGTGGTTTATGTTATTGTTGATTTGTTGGATGTGTTTTGGAGATATTAGGTCCTTGAACTATCTCAAGTTGATGTTGTTGGGGTAGTTGGTTATGTCCTTGAGAAGTGATCGTCATGTTGGTATTGTTGCTTTGGCTCCTTTGTGTGTTAGAGGTTCCTCCTTGTGACATCATATTGACTTAACCATGAGATGTGTTCCTATTGGGAATGGATGTAATGTCAATAAGGCTTTTCCTTTGTGCATCAATAGGGATTGTTGTAGTTGATGTTGTACATAGTATACTCATGGGAGGCTCTGTAACATTTGATGTCATACTACTTGGTAGGGTTAGGAGCAAAGGCACACTTTGTTGATTTTCCTCCAAAGAAGGTATGTTTGGCATCGCTAGAGCACAATTCCCTTTAGGTGCATCTCATTGTTGCATCATGTGACTAAAATCAACTCTTAATGTCTTTTTGGGGTGTTTAGGAATTGGTGGTATTTCGTCAAACAAGGGGTCAACATTGATGTGTCAAAATGCACTTTGGAGGATTTCGATGGTTGATTATTGATGGGACCTTATAGGTGCCATTATCATGTTTGAAAACTCCAAAGGTTGTTTTCCCTTATCTAAGTCTGAATTGACCATGGGTTGTATGTTTTCAATGGTTGTGTTGGTTTGATGTTTGGACTTAGATCCTTCCACATTTGGGTTGAATTTGACAATTTCTTGGGCTGCCAAAAGTTTAAAGTTCTTGAAAAAAAAAATTTCTTGACATGCCCTAGCCATTTCTTCATTAGTGATGCCATAAGTGTTAGAGTCATCACTTAGGTGTACAATACCTTGTTGTATGTTTGATGTGTTATAGTTGAAGGTACTTGTGTTAGGTTGGTTGAATTCGAAGGAATGTGATTGTTCATCCTCGGGTGTGGTTGGTACACTTTCACCTCTAGCTGGTATCATCAAAAATATAGGTTCAAATTCAAGACTCCACTAAACCATCCAATGTGTGGGGGAAGTATTTGAAGGAAATCTCATGGTAGGTGCATTGTTTAAGGTTTGTTGTGTCATAGCTTAATTATGGTGCTCTTGTGGATACATGTTTAAGGGATCTGTAGGTAAAGGTTGTGATGCCTTGATTTATTCTTCATGAATGGTTTGTTGGGTTTTCTTGCTCTTCTTCTATCTTGGATGAGGTTTTGGTTATGCTTGTGCCTCAAAAAACAAAGGTTGATAGAGTTCCTTGGGTCTCTAAGTTGATTGTGTCCTAGCAAGTGTTGGCATGATACCTAAGAATGCAAATACAATGGAGGGAAATCTAAATGGACTTTTTGCCTCCCAAGTGTGCACCTAAACTACCAACTACACCCTAAAAATACCAACTACACACTTTGAAGTGAGCAATTGGTAAAATAGGGTTGCGATTGGTAAAAGAGGTCAAAACTTGATAATTAAGATGTGGGTATGCAAGATATGAGTGTTTTTGGGATTTTTAAGTGTTTGGGGGATGTTATGCAATGTGAGGAAATGCTAAATGACCTAGAATTTTGACATACAAAGTGAAAATGTGTTAGGGATATTATGCAAATGCAAATGCAAGGTGTCATTTTGAAGTTTGACTAGAGGGGATGAAAATGACTCTAAGGTATGAAAAATGAAAATTAGGGTTTTTTTTGGACTTGGTAATGACACTAAAGGTAGGTGTACACAAGGTATATTATGAAAAGGATGGTTTTCTAGGGTTTTTAATGACATTTATGATATGAAAAATGAGCGTAAATGATCAAGAAGGTAATTTGGTTAATGGATAATCTAATAGGGTTTGGTAGTGAGAATGATGCTAAGGTTTGGACCATGCAAGATGTAGGGGATATACCACTAGGGTAAGTCAAAATGATGTTTGGGGATTCTAGGGACATGATTATGCTATGAAAAGGGTATATCGAAAGTTTTGAACTTAGGTAAAACCTTTTAGAAAGTATTTTGTCTAGGAGTTTAACCTTGTGATAAAGGACTTTGGATCTTGACCAAAAAGTGACAAAAGATGAAAAGATCAAATTGATAAAACATTTGACAACGTCAAATATATCAAGACATAGATAGATTTTGACCCAAAAAAATGATAAGAAAAGATAAAAAGACTAGTCAGGATCCATTATCCATCAACACTAGGAGATACTCTAAGACTCATACTTTGTCTAGATTTTTGACTAAATTCAAAGGTTTTGGGGGTTCAAAATGATGTTTTGGAGACTCAAAATGGTAGTGATGCTGAGAAAATATGTGATATGGACAATTATTATGATGAAAAATGGGATTTTGGGTGCAAGATGCAATTTTGGGTCAAGTGCAAAATGAGGAGGTATAGAGGCTCCTAGATCCAGTTTTAGGGTTCTAAAGTGCAGTTTGGAAGGCCAAAATGGTCCTACAGGTGCCCAAATGCACCCTAATGGTTCCAAGTGCACCCCAATAGTATCAATTGTGTTAATAATGTAGTTGGGGCCAGTTTGGGCATAGTTGGCAAGCTAGGAAGAATGTTTGCTAATTTTGAAGGGTATGGTTACCAAAGTGATATGCTAGGAAGCTAAGATGTTGGGGTTGATGTTAAGATGGTTTGGGAGGTGTAAAAAAAATTTAATGACCTAGGTAATGATTTCTTAAGTGAAGGTAATGAAAACTAGGTGATGCAGGATGCAAATCTGGGCAAGCTAATGCAAGGGGAGCTAACCAAGTACCTAAAGAGATAGTTGAAGCCCCAAAATGTTATCTGGAATCGAAAACTAGGTTTGAGGACCACCAAGTGTGCCTAGATAGTGTAGACTACATAAATGAGGTATTTGGTAGTTTTCAGAGCACAGTTTGTAGTTTTAGGGTACAATTGGTAAACTAGGCTAAAACTAAGCCAATTCTGGGAGCTATGATTTCTAGATTGATATCATAGAGAGGTAAACAATAGGGGATAGTGTTAAGACTAGTATGAATGCTCAAAATTATGCTTAGGACACCTAGAATGATGGATAAAGTGGTCAAGATGATGAACAGGTATGCAAAGATGCAAGGTGGTGAATGTAAAGTGCTTATTTTAAGATTGGAATGCAAAAACTAAGGGAGGTAAACAAAACACAAATGGGTGCAATATGAAAGATAATGGATGCTAAATGAGGACTAAAAGGTGCAATATGAAGTCTATATGATGCAAAAATGAGGCTTAGACTAGGGTAAATGCAAGTGGAGTCTATGCAAGGATGAGACCTACATTTTTCCAAGCATGTTTAGGAGTACAAGTTGCCATGTTTTCCAATGTTTGAATGTGTTGAACCAAAGTTTGCAAAGTTTGGACAAAGGTTGAAATGTTTTGGCAATGTGTAATGTTTGGACAACTGTTTGCAAGTTTCCAAGGTGTAAATTTGAATGTTGGCTTTTATCTTGATTATGTTTTACACACATGCAAGAAACATTAAGACAAGAATAGCTATTGTTAAGAGTGAACAAACACACTACAACCTAGGATTTTAGGACTGTGTCCACTAAATTCCTACTTGAACTGAAGTTCAACCATGCTTATCTAGAGTGGAGAACCTAGGATCTTGGCACCACAAGCACCCCCTTATAGTGCACTCACTTCTCAGGGCTACCAAGATTTGCTTCACAAGGGACATGACTTCCCAAGGGATTGTTGCCTCTAGGATTTCTCCATGGGCATGGGTGACCCCTTGAGGATAGAAAGAATTTTGGCCACTAAAACATGGTTTTTAGTAAGGGCATTCAGTTCAGCAAGTGAATAATAAACTTCCAAAGAAGGTCTCCTAGCCTTGAGAATCAGGGTTTGATGGACCGCAAGGGTATTGAAGGAGAGCTCTCACGCAACAATACTGCTGACATGGCTTTAATCATAATCAAATTTTATATAGTGGCTAGAATGTTGACCTAGCTTTTGGCCCATTACCACTCTAAGGTCATCCCTTGGCATACCCAATATTGAGTATCTTGGTCGAAGGTAGGCCTCTTATAGAAGTTACATAGATTTCTCTTACACCCAAGATCCATGAATTGCGAGGGGAGAGGATACATCCAATGTAACTCCCAGGGATTTAAACACTATAGAAATTCTAGGAAAAAAAGAAAAAGTTAATTTTAAGCACCAAATGAAGTGTTATCTAATCTAAGAAATCCATACACATGGTTTTAGCAAACACTTAATGTCTTCGACAATGTCCTGCAAATCAAGCATTAGTAGTTTGTTATGATAATGTCTTCATTCCATGATTGCCACATGCTACAAGTAGACCATTAGTAACACAAAATCCTCTAATCTATGTTCTAGAAACAAATGAAAACCTTACGTGTAGATTTTGATTGATGTATGTGCTTACTATGAACCAGGTGTGCTCTGAAAGAGCAGATGGCACCCCAGGAGGCCAGAATGGCTCAAAACAATCCCAAGTGTGCCTAGATAGTGTAGACTATGTCAATGATGTATTTGGGGCCTAGTTGGATGTAGTTGGTAGTTTCTAGGCACAGTTGGGAGCCCAGGTGCAAGTTATGGGGAACTGGTGCCTAGATAAGACCCAAAAATTGAAATTTTCAAAGCTACACTCTCAAGTATGCCCAAACAGTGCAGATTGCATCAATGACATAGTTGGGGCCTAGTTGGGTGTAGTTGTTAAGTCAAAAACAACAAAAAGATGTTTTGGTGGCTTTTGGACTCCTAAAACTGCTCCTAGGGGTCCCAAGTGTGCCTTGACAAAGAAGAGTGCACACTAGGACAACAAGCTAATATAATGCATGAAACAAGAGCATATAAGCATTTTACTAGACCCCCTAATTAATCTAGGTGTGAAAAGAAATAGTAGATAGTTGTTATACCCTTCCAAGTGAGCTCCTTCCTTACCAGCACAAAACAAGAAAACCCAAGTTAGATATGCATGTTCACATCGAGTTCACCGAAATGTAGAGCCTAGAAAATGGGTTAAATGCATAACATACTATGAGAAAATCACAAAACTCAATCAAAATACATTAGCACCCACTAGTCTACCATGAAAGCCAAACTAATAAAGAAAGTAATAGAAACCCCCTCTTTCATTTGTAGCTCCCATTTCTTTCTTTCTTCTCCAAATGATGTACCTCCAAAGTTGCCTATAGTGCACACAAAATTGAAGCAAAGGCCTATGATATGGATAATGCCATGAGAATAGTTGAAGTTGTGATTTAATCTTGAGAGAAAATGGTGTGAAAATGCAAAGAAGCTAAGGCTCTAAGGACTTCCAAGACTTCAAGGGTTCTAGGACTTTCAAGATTGAAAATGAGAGGAGTGTCCATTTTATAATTGATATGGAGGATGAGAGCCTCGGATTTTTCACCCATAGATATGTGATGTGGAAAGAGATTCCTTTGAGAATCCATGACACATATGACAAAATATGCCAATTGTAAGATTCTATGATGCATGGAAGTCAAACTTTACTAAATGTGGAAGAGAATCTATGATGCATCATAAGACACCTCAAGCCCACTTAAAGCTAAGAATCTATGAAAAATAAGCCAAATAAGGACATGTGTAAGGAATAAGAATATTTTATTATGACACATCTTATCCAAATGTCAAAGGAGAATCCATGAGGTGTCATATCCAAGTGTCACTATGATGTAATATTTAATGGAATATTCAAATTAAAAATCCTTCTATTCTACAAAATAAGAATTAGTAGAAAAAATGGAATTAATGATGGAAAATGGAACTTAGGAAATTAAGAATTTCCATGGTTTGTGAATGATAAATAAATAAATTAATTAAATTAATTAATTGAGGATGATAATTAGAAAGAATAATTAGTAAGAAGAATAGGATTAAATTATGGGTTATTTAAACCTATAGGGAAAATTAGTAGATGATTGGAAAAGATTGATTAACTAAATGCGATAGTATCCTTTGATGAAAATGTTATGATGATAGTGGAAATTAACTAGGATGGTCATAAGTGGACCAAAGCCATAGTCAAATTGATCGATTGAAATTGACTGTGTTGGATCCTGATTTAACAGTGTTTGAATAACCAAGTATGTAAGGCAAGAATATGTCTATGGGAAGCTATCTCCAATAATGGACACACTTCACCAAGAACCTGGGCCAACTATAAGGCTATACTCCTTCTACACTTTAGGCTCTGCAAAACCTAGACGGGTGAACCTATAGATTCCTTATATGGTACCAGTTATCAAAGCATACACTGAATCTAATGTAAAGTAGATAAAAAACCCTAAGTCTTCTATACTTACCCAGGAATCACAAGCATGAAATAGCTAATAACATACTTCATGAAACTAGCAAGCTAAGTGCAAGTTAACATTGAATAGCTTTCAACACAAAAGGGAAAAATGATTTAATATGTTGATATCAGCAAGACGCAAGTATGAGCAATAGAACTTAATGATCCTATCTCTGATCAGTGCCTTATCTATTGGGAAATTAAATGAATCATAACCATACATCTCCTGGAAACCTTAGACATATCTCTACATCAAGATCCTTGATCTATCTTTCACCTTGTGAATAGACATCTGCTATAGAATGAATCTCATACTCAGAACATCCTATCACGAAATCTGCAAACCCTGTGACAAACATCAAGCACTTAAATGGTTCTTTGCCCCACCAACAAGACATTTTAATCACATACATTCCTAAACAAAATGCAACCTAATCTATGCTCTTTGATCACAAATTAGAAGAAATAATAGATCCATAATCAGGAGACAAGATTTAGATTGAACTTAAAACCTTTGCTGATCTTTATTTGCTTTCCTTGAAACCAAATACATGAAATGTATAGAAAATGACTCATAAATCACCTAACAGACCAGAACTATCTGCATAAAACATAAATGTTGTTCACTACCACTGAGAAATGCTAGGTGTGTGGCTTTCACAGCCTGAGCAGAGCTCCAAGAACTGAAAAATGAAAAACTAACCAACAACCCCCAATAGAGAAAGAAAAGAAAGATATAGAAAAGAAAGAATTCCTAGATTCATTATACAACTGACATGCGTCCCTTCAAAATTCCTTCCCTAGAAGATCAAAAACCTCTTTCTAACTTCTCCCTCTAACTGAAAATCAAATATCTTCCTTTTTGCTCTCAAAGCATAAAGAATATCAGATATTTGGTGATGAGAATGTAACTAATTCCTGATGTTAAAATGAGTGACCAGGTAAAAGTAAAAATCAATTCAATATGACTTGAAGAAGCCAATAAAACATTTAAGAATTGATTTTCTTCATTTTTAGGTTTCAAAAGATCCTCAAAACTGCCCTACAACCAACTCTGATGCTCTATGATCAAAACTACTTGTTTTGTTGCTAATGCCCCTGATTTTCACAAACTGACCTATAGCGTGAACCATTGAATACTTGTGCAAAAACTTACTTCAGATTTGGAAATTTTAGGTTCTCCCAGTTCCAACGGTATATTGAAGTGCTAGTTTTCAACAAAAATCACTCTTGTTATGCCCGTTTGAAGTTCAGGACTCTGCTCATGGTTTCCACATATATTTTGCAAAATTTAAATTTTTATAAAGTTTAAACTATGTAAAGTTTCAGATTTTATTTAAAAAATAGACTGAACGTGGAAGGAAGACAATAAAATAATAATAAACCTTTTTTCCTATGATAATTCCCTTTACTTTTCATCGGGGTCAAACCTGTTGGCCAAACTAATGGCATGTGGCAGATCCTGATTGGTTCTCTTCCTGCACTGTTGGTGCCACATCATCATCTTACTTGTTGTACAATCATCACCGCTATCTCGCTATGTTAATTATCGTGCACCTTCCTCTTGGTGACATTATGATGACCATCAGATCTGCCACGTGCCACAATTTGGTACGCTCCTAACATTTGCTCGCCACATCATTATCTGATCATTGTTGCTGCCACTTTTCACCTCCCGATTCACTATTGCTCCTACATGAGGGACCCATGATGCTTTACTAACTTCTTGCCAGGTTTGAAATTTTTTGGCTAGTCGCTATGTCGCTAGCCAAAATTTCTTAAATTTTTTGTCTAGTGCCATAATGACTAGCCAGATGTTTGCTTTTCTGATGGGCTTCAATTTGATGATGTATTCAATCTTTAATTGCATTTTCCTTCAAAATTTACCACTTTCTAGCCGACTTGACTAGATTGGGGGGCCTACCTACCACATGCATTTTTCCAAAAGATGCCTAGTCTTTAAGACGTTAAGTCAAGGGTGAGCATTTGTATTTAAAGACTAAAAATACTCCTCCCACGACCCATGTGGAATAAAGAAAATACCTTATCCATGTGAATGCCTTCCTTGTCTCTACTTTAAGACACCTCTGTGGATTTCTCATGCATGGATCTGCATGGGTTCTATTTGGCACTCCTTTTTATCTGTTGTGTGAGAGTTTTATCTTAAAATGTGGCTCTCTTTTCTAATATAGTGGGCTCCTTTTGAGCATTGTCTCCTCTACAGATAGCTTCTTTACTTTAAAAATGTCTCCCCTGTTGCCTCATTTGCTCACAAATTTCTCTGTGGGTATGAGCTGTGTATATCTTTGTTTGTGTTGACTTCTGCTTTCTATGCTAAGCATGAGACTAGGCCCTCTTTTCTTTGTCTACTGCCTTTTTATGTACTCTAACAATTGGCAACTTCTAACATGGACTTTCCCTACAAGCTATGGGTTATTTCCTTTTATTTGGCATGCATGAGAATCTTCTATGATTGCTGCTCTATTTGCTTTGTGACTGCTGGCTTTCAAAGCTTTTGGTTTCCTTGTCCTACATTGAATGTGTCCTCCAGCTTTGACTACGCTCTTGAAAATATTTTCAGCTGATGGCAAGAAGTCTTTGTGAATATGAAAACGAACCTGGGCAGGAAAGTCGCCCCTTCTAAAAACATCTGGCTCCAAGTTCATAGCTCTAGTAGATGAAGCCTTGTAGATGCCATACATCATTCTCAAATCAAAATCAAATAAGAACAATTTAGTCCCTGCCTAACATTTTGCACAAGATCCTTCTTACTTGGCATGGGAGATGGGGCCTCTTCTTTTACTTGCTTATGGATTTGCTTTGACAGCTTTAGTTTTACCTGATTGGTGTGAACTTCTTTTAAACTAGTTTCAAACTGTCATGACCAATATGAGCTCCCTTTGCTCAAAATGTGTATCTCCCTTAACACATGCACATTTCCTTTAAACAAGGTGTGGAGATTTGTTTCCTTTTTAAGCCATCTTCTTCAATCCATTCATAAAGCTTTGTTCCTCTTTAACTGGCTGTGGGTTTTTCTATTTCTCGAGTTTTTAGCTATGTGCTCCTTTTATGGACAACTTTACTCATTGTTCTGCCTGTGATTCATGCAAGGGGAGCTGTAATGTCCCCTTTCTAGCATTCATAGCATGATGTTTTCATTAGCCTATTTCCCCACAGTCCCGTAGGCTAACTAGGACATTAAAGGGGCTTAGAGGCCATTTGGCCTAGACAGTTTCAGTTGCAGGTCTTTCTGAGGGGTTCTGGGGCAACTTTGGGCATACTTACTATTTATAGTAAGTCATCTTGGACATGGCCGGACATTCAGTCACAGTGGTATGTCGATGGTAATTGTTTAAAATCAACAGGAAAACTTATTTATCATTGATAAGATTTGTTATGCATTGATAAAGCCATTTTATAAAGTTAAATTTAAATATTTAACTTTATTAGTGCATAGACTATAGTTTGTGGGAAATATTTAAATTAAAAGAGTTCCCTTTATTTTTATAACACATTGGAGACATAAGGTACATAAAGGGAGTTATGTTTTATCCCACATTGAGAAAATGAAGGATTGAGCTCTTGTGAGAACACTATAAAAGACATGGAAGAGCTTTTTTTTTGTATGCTTGGATGAAGATTAATGTTATGTTGTTGGATATCTGATCATCGAGCTTGGAGGACGAAATCCATCTTTTCTAGCATTCTCTTCACTATTGGAAGACACAGTCAGGAGGATCAAGGGTGTTTTCACTTCAGGAAACACACTGGGTTTCATTTGGGGTGTTCACATAAAGAAATTTACAAGGGTTTGAGGTGCAGATCTGAAGTTAGTTATTGCTATAGTGCTGCATGAATAGTATTTTGCTGCAGTCAGCATGAACAATATTTTGCTACAGTATGACATGAATAGTGTTGGTATCAAGTTTACTTGTTTTTTTGGCTGATTAGAAGTTTGGAGGGCTGCCGACTACATCTGAAAAATACTACAGCAATTAATTCCAGGTTTCTTTTGTCAAATTTTGATACTTTGCATAATAATTATTGAATACAAGTCTGAATAGTTGTTGCAGCCTTTCAGGCAGTTGTAAGTGCACAACTACATTTAAAAATCACCCTTTTATCAGTAGATTGAAAGAGTTTCTAGATTTTTCATATACTGTTGAATGTGTGCCAAGTGTTTGTGAAAATGTTATGATGTGTATTATGCATTTTAATGTCACTTCATAGTTGTTCGAAAATCTAGTCATTGGAAAGCAATTTATTGAGGAAATCAGCTTTATGAGTTTGCATACAAAGTGTTTGACAATATTCCTTAAGTTAAATTTCTACAAGTCAAAGTTCAAATTAGGGGAGGATATTACAGTGGTATCAGAGCTATAAGTCCTGCCATCCTGTGGAGGTCTTATAGGAAATTTGGAACTGGCGGATAGAGGGGAAAGTGTTTGATGAAATGTCAAAACACTAAAATCAGAGCATTTATGTTTGACCATGTGATAGGGGCCTTATAATTTCTGCAATACTAGAGCAAGACAAAGTAGGAGTTCAGACCTGCAAAGCAAACAGTCTAGTTCATCCGTACAGGGGGGTATAGAGTCTAGTCATACAGACATAGCGGAGGTATTCTTTGATCAAGACAGCAATATGGGTGACCGAGATGATAGGAATACAAGATTTGGTGGAGGCAGGAATGTCGGTCCAGAGCCTGGAGAGGAAAGATTCTTATAGTTATTAGAGACCATGGTACAGGGTCAGTGAGTAGCAGAACAAAAGGCACAGGAATAGAATCAGAGATTGGATCTTATGATGTAGATGATGGCTCATCAAATGGGGTTGAATACTAACATGGGTGGAGGAAATAATCAGAATGGTAACAATTAGAATGGAAATGATTAGGATGGGACACATAATGGAGATGAACAAGTTGGGAACAATTTCGGTCATGCACCCCAACGAGCTAGGACAGTGAGTTAAAGGCCCATGATTCCTAAATTTCCTCCTAGAGCTCCAGAGAAGCTCGTACTAGAGCCCCAGATTACTGATTTACAGGACTAGTTGAGGAGAGATTGGGAAGCCAGAGGGCTAGATTTTACTGTTGCAATTACCTTTAGGGAGTATATGGATGTGTGGATGAAACATATGCCACATGGACATGACAGGAACCAGAGCTATGAGCTATAGAAGAAAGTAGGGAGACTTGAATTACCATATTATGATGGCTCAGGAAAGTCTACAACAAGAGCTTGGGTTCAAAAGCTTGACACATACTTTCAATTGAACCCTATGCCTGAGGAAGAAGCTATTAAGTATGCAGCAATTCATCTGGATGGGTTAGCACATGAGTGGTGGCATCATGGTATGGTCACTATGGGACATGCACACATTACCTCATATGTGGAGTTTATAGAGAGGCTGATTTAACATTTTGATAGGAAGGATCTAGAACTCCATTTCAAGGAGTTAGCTCAGCTTAAATAGTGGGGATCATTGGAAACATATATTTCAGAGTTTCAAAAACTTGCAGTGTTAGTAACAGATGTATCTGAATGGAGGATACTAGTTCTATTTATGGATGGGTTAGCTAATTCGTTGAGAGGGTGGATTAAAGCTCTCAACCCTCCCACTTTGCAGGAAGCCATTAAGAAAGCTCGTGACATGGATTCCTCTTCATCTTCAAAAAATAAATTCCAGGCAAAGAGTTTCCCTTCAAGGAAAGATAAGGACAAGAAACCTTTTCATAAAGAGGTTCAGCAAGCTAAGGAGGAAAGTAAGAGGTTGGACAATGAGACACTTAATGATATCAGGAAGAAGAAGCTTTGTTTTCATTGTAGGAAGCCTTGGGATTTGTCACATAAGTGTCCATTGAAAGCAAAAGCTAAGTAGATGGAGTACTTTTCAGTCGAAGAGTCAGTAGATGGAGATTCAAAGCAGTCATCCGAGTCAGATGGAGATGATGATAGTTCTTTACAGGAGGAAGCACGCGGTGATAGCATGATAGCTCAGTTGTCAAGTATACAAGAGGCCATCACTTTCAGAGTTAGGGGAACTTTGGATGGACAGAGAGTTGTGGCACTCATTGATACAGGGGTGACACATAACTTCATTGATGAGAATTTTGTGACACGCAAAGGGCTACATACAGAGGAGCATAGGGGATTTAAGAAGATGGTTGCCGATGGCTTCAAAATTGAATGTACCAAGAAAATTTCCAACTTGCAGCTTCGTTTGGGAGATTATGACATGACAGGAGATTTTTTTGTGGTCAACATTGGTGATCAGGATATGGTGCTTGGGATGAACTAGATGAAGTCTCTGGTAGAGTTTACATTTAACCTTGAGAAAATAGAAATGAGGTTTGAGGCAAATGGTAAGAAGATAGTGCTCAAAGGTTTGTCAGATGGGAGACTTCGAGTGGTGTCACTCAAGCGGATGTAGAGTTTCTTTAGACATGATCAGGTGCAGTGGGCAACAGAGTTTAGAGTAATGCCTGAGATGACAGAGCAGCATAAACAAGAGTATCCACCTAATGTACAAAAAATAATAACCAAACATGCTAAGGTGTTTAGTGAGATACCTCTAGGGAGACCCCCGGATAGGGGAATCGAGCATGTTATTGAATTAGAGGAAGGGGCTAAGCAAGTTATCACCACACCTTACTGCCATCTGAAGAGATGTAAGGATGAAATAGAAAAGACAATTAAGGAGTTGATTGACATGGGGCACATACAGCCAAGCAAAAGTCCTTTTGCTTCTTCAGTAGTATTGGTGAAGAAGAAGGATGGTACAATGAGGATGTGCATTGATTATAGGGAGCTAAACAAGAAGACAATCAAGAACCGATACCCTATCTCACACATTGATGAGCTTATTGATGAATTGCATGGTGCATGCTACTTCTCTAAGATTGATTTGAGATCTGGCTACCATCAGATATGGGTTAGAGAGGTGGATGTGGAGAAGACAGCTTTTAGATGCCACTATGGACATTTTGAGTTCTTAGTCATGCCCTTTGGGTTGACAAATGCCCCTGCCACTTTCTAGTCATGTATGAATAGAGTGTTCAAAGATCAGTTGAGGAAGTTTGTGTTGATATTTTTTGATGATATACTGATATACAGCCGTACTTGGGAGGAACATTTGAAGCATATTGATACAGTGCTCAGTATTCTAGAGAGGGAGTCATTATATGCCAAGATGAGTAAATGTGAGTTTGGGATGATAGAGTTGCTCTATCTAGGGCATATTATTAGTGCAGGAAGTGTTCAGGTTGACCCAAACAAGATCAGGGCCATTCTGGATTGGCTGCCACCGAGGAACACTTCACAACTCAAGGGATTTCTCGGGCTTTGTGGGTTCTACCACAGATTTGGGAAGGGATTTTCATAGATAGCAGCACCACTTACAGATTTGACACGGAAAGATAGTTTCAAGTGGTCAGAGAGGGCTCAGGATTGTTTTGATAAGTTTAAGGAGCTGATGAGTACATATCCTGTTTTAGCCATTCCAGATTTCACTAGGCCCTTTGAGCTGCAGTGTGATGCCTCAGGAGAGGGCATAGGAGCTATTCTCATGCAAGACAAACATCCCATCACATATGAGAGTAGAAAATTATGAGGTGTGGAGAGAACCTACAGCATCTACGACAAAGAGATGCTAGCAATCATGCATGCGCTAGCTAAGTTCAGGTAGTACTTAGTGGGAAGCCGGTTCACAGTAAAAACAGATCATAATAGCTTGAAACATTTCCTTGGACAGAAGGACCTTAATGATAGGCAACAAAAATGGGTGAGTAAATTACAGGCCTATGATTTTGACATAGCCTATGTCAAAGGGAAGAAAAATATTGTTGCAGATGCTTTATCTAGAAGGCCTCATTTGCTTGCTGTTGGGATAGTCATGGATGATTGGAGAGAGATGATCTTGGCAGAATATGCTAAGGATAGTTGGGCATCTAGCATTATTGAGGGAGCTATTCAAGATAGTCGATACACTGTCATAAATTATTTGATCATCTACAAGGAAAGGATTTATTTAGTACCTGGGTCTGCTATGAAGCAGAATATTTTGAGGGCATTTCATGATTCACCAATGGCAGGACATCCCAGATTCTTTAAGAAATATCGGCAGGTGAGAGAGCGCTTCACTTGGAAAGGACTCAAATCAGAGGTGCTTCAGTTTGTGAGGGAATGCCCTGTGTGTCAGCAGAACAAACAGGAACATTCTTTTATGGGTGGTTTACTACAACCCCTACCCATACCAGAGAAGAAGTGGGATAGCATTTCCATGGATTTTATCATAGGCCTCCCCAAGGGATAGGGTCGGGATTGTATCTTTGTTGTGGTAGACAGATTGACAAAATTTGCACATTTCTTTGCAATTTCATCTACATATTCAGCAGCACAAACAACAGAACTATTTTTTCAAGAGGTATTCAAACTACATGGGATACCACGGAGCATAGTCAGTGATAGAGACAGCAGATTTATGAGCCACTTTTGGCAAGAGTTGTTCAGGTTATGTGGAACAGAGCTCACTCCGAGTACCAGCTACCACCCCCAAACTGATGGGCAGACAGAGATAGTGAACAAATGGGTTGAGGGGTACCTTCGAAGCTACATTGCAGGAGAGCAGAAGGCTTGGGTGAAGTGGCTACATCTAGGGGAGTACTACTATAATACCTCTTTCCATATGTCTATTCAAATGTCCCCTTTTATGGCACTGTACGGGTATGATGCTCCTAATTTTTTGGATTTGTTATTTAGGGACAGCAGGGTGCCTAAGGCCAAGGATACTTTGCAGGAGTGCCAGGACACTATGCGATCCTTGAAGGAAAATTTGCAAAAAGCACAAAATCAGTAGAAGCAATATGCTGATCAGCACAAGGTTGAGAGGTCTTTTGAGGTGGGAGATATGGTGTACCTCATGTTACAGCCATATAGACAGTCCTCTCTAAAGAAGAGTGGAGCAGAGAAATTGAAACCACGCTACTATGGACTGTTCAAAGTAATTAGGAGAGTGGCAAAAGTAGCTTATGAGTTGGAGTTGCCTACAGACAGTAAAGTGCATAATGTGTTCCATGTGTCACGCCTTAAGAAGGCATTGGGTCACAATGTGGTGCCTTCAGTAGTATTGCCACCTCTTGATGATGAGGGAAAGCTTATCTTGGTTCCTGAGGCCATACTTGACTCCAGGGAGAGGGTGCTTCACAGGAGGACCATCAGGGAGTATCTAGTGAAGTGGAGGAACCTACCTGTCGAGGATGCTACTTGGGAAAATGAGCAGATATTGCAGCATCCAGAGCTGAAATTGCTTGAGGAAAAGTAATATTAGGAAGGGTAGACTGTAATGTCCCCTTTCTAACATTCATAGCATGATGTTGTCATTAGCCTATTTCCCCACAGTCCCATAGGCTAACTAGGACATTAAAGGGGCTTAGAGGCCATTTGGCCTAGACAATTTCAATTGCAGGTCTTTTTGAGGGGGTTTTGGGGAAACTTTGGGCATACTTACTATTTATAGTAAGTCATCTTGGACATGGTCGGACATTTAGTCACAGTGGTATGTCGATGGTAATTGTTTAAAATTGACAGGAAAACTTATTTATCATTGATAAGATTTGTTATGCATTGATAAAGCCATTTTATAAAGTTAAATTTAAATATTTAACTGTATTAGTGCATAGACTATAGTTTGTGGGAAATATTTAAATTAAAAGAGTTCCCTTTATTTTTATAACACATTGGAGACATAAGGTAAATAAAGGGAGTTATGTTTTATCCCACATCGAGAAAACGAAGGATTGAGCTCTTGTGAGAACACTATAAAAGAAATGGAAGAGTTTTTTTTTTGTATGCTTGCATGAAGATTAATGTTATGTTGTTGGATATCTGATTATTAGGTTTGGAGGATAGAATCCCTCTTTGCGAGAATTCTCTTCACTGTTGGAAGACACAGTCAGGAGGATCAAGGGTGTTTTCACTTCAGGAAACACACTGGGTTTCATTTGGGGTGTTCGCATAAAGAAATTTACAAGGGTTTGAGGTGCAGATCTAAAGTTAGTTATTGCTATAGTGCCGCATGAACAGTATTTTGCTACAGTATGGCATGAACAGTGTTGGTATCAAGTTTACTTGTTTTTTTGGCTGATTAAAAGTTTGGAGGGCTGCCGACTACATTTGCAAAATACTACGGCAACTAATTCCAGGTTTCTTCTGTCAAATTTTGATACTTTGCATAATAATTGTTGAATACAAGTCTGAATAGTTTTTGCAGCCTTTCAGGCAGCTATAAGTGCACATCTACATTTAAAAATCACCCTTTTATCAGCAGATTGAAAGAGTTTCCAGATTTTTCATATACTGTTGAATGTGTGCCAAGTGTTTGTGAAAATGTTATGATTTATATTATGCATTTTAATGTCACTTCATAGTTGTTCGAAAATCTACTCATTGGAAAGCAATTTATTGAGGAAATTAGCTTTATGAGTTTGCATACAAAGTGTTTGACAATATTCCTTAAGTTAAATTTCTACAAGTCAAAGTTCAAATCAGGGGAGGATATTACAAGAGCTGATCTCTTGGCTAGATGCTCTTTGATCATGCATGGAAATGCTTTTAATGGTCTGCTTGAGATGTAGGCTATAGCTTCCAACCTAGGGATACCATTTGATCGAGAATTTTTTATGCCTCTTCAGACCTCTTGATTCTACATCAGCCATTAATGAGAATATCATATGTTACCATGAAAATTGCCAACTCAAATCTCCTCTCCTCAAAATACAATGTAGCATGACCCATTTTCTCCTCTTTGGAAAGAGAATTTAGCTGAAACTTAGACATTTCCAAGTTGGATTTGAAAGTCAAACCTTTTAAGCCTTGCATCTTATCAATCTGAAAGAAGTAGTCGGGCCCCAAAGTGGGCCCGGCTAACAAAATTTTCGTTCCCAAACAATTGATATGGCCAAGTGATCCATTGACATCCTCGAAATAACTGGATTCAAATTTGATCATTGAATCAACACTAGAAACTCATTCTAAGTATTCTCTGCAAAGTGTAATTTTCTTATTGTAGGGCCTGTAAGCTGGTCTTAAAAACTAATTCAAAAACCTAGTAGGGCTTTGGAAACTTTGGATATAACATCTCTCTGACATGTACAATAAGCCTGCCAGATCTCATCGCATGACGACATCGGGGTCAAAAGATATCGACCCCCAAAGTTGCCAACTTAAATTCACCTGTAAATAAACATGTCAAAAAGATGGAAATTGCATTTGGAAATGGCCTGGAAAACTGAGCAAATGGGCACTTGAGCCTCTAAAAACTGGGGTATTGGTAGATTGTCATGAGGCGAGTATGATTCTACAATTTTAGCTCATGAAAAATCACAAGATGCATTTGGAAAGTGTGCAAAGTAGGCTATCTAGGTTAGCAGGATAGTGATCATCAGTAAAAAACATTTTTTGCGAATGGAATAACCCTAAAAAAATGTGAAAATGGATTCATCAAGACTTAAAAACTAACACACTCATAGTATTTTCAGAGTGGAATATAGGGGAACAAAACATTCAACTTGACCTATCACGGATCATGAGATATGATGTCCCAAACAGGGGTTCCAATCAATCTGCAAATGCTAACACTAGTAAAAAGATAGAAATTGCATTTGAAATCGCATTTGAAAATTGACCAAACAGATTTGTCAAGAGCTAAAACTTGAAACATAACAAGTCTCTGACATTTATAATGCAACGCAAAAGAAAGTTCAGCATTTGGATCAACTACGTCAAAGTTATAGCATGTCAAACACGGCCTCCCAAAAATGTGTGCAATTTGAAAATGTGCGAAATCAGTAACTGGCCAACTTTGAGGGATTCAAAACCTAATCAAACAAACTTAAAATGACTCAAAATTTGAAATATAGGTTCTCAAGTATGGACACTAGATACTCCCAAAGTGGTGAGTCATGACACATTTCTGGGTGTGAGATATTCAGTAGCAAAAACAACCTCCTGTCGCTATTTGACACTTAAGATGCAGATTTGACAATTTGCTCAAGATGAGGCTTTGCAAAATGGTTTGAAATGTCAGTTTAACTTCATAGAACACATAGATGCACTAAATGAAAGGTGTTATAAGCATTAAACATCTCTTAGGCCTCATACTGACAATCGGGTACAATCTCATCAAAATGTCATTTATGGGGCTTGATTTTTTCAAAGGTACTCAAAATTTGGGCTACAATTTTGAGCGCCAATAGATTGATATGTAACATTTAACTAACATTGTAAATGCTATCAGATTGAAATTGATTGAAAAGGTTTGATCATAATAACATCAACAAACACTGTCAATATAATTAAAATGGTTGATAATGCCATGATCTAACATTGAAAGCCTTAACAATGTCAAAGATTAGATGACATGAATGATAGCTTGACCTAGCATTGAGAGCCACAACAATACTAAGGCCAGATTAATAATATTTGATAGGTTGATAGGTTTCCAAGGCACTAAAAGCCACAAAAATACCTAGGAATGGATAAATGATGATTGATTTGGGATGTTTGATATGTTTTGGGCCGATTAGGAGTGATTTTGAGTTGATTTGGGGTGATTCCAAGTTTATTTGGGGTGATTCTAAGTTGATATGAAATGGTTTTGAGTTGATAGGAAATTGATGTGAAAAATGATACAAATGACAAAGTATGATCGATATTGGCCAAAAGATCAAAGTTAGTAGAATGAAGAAATGGGACAAATTAGTATGAAGAAGTGATGAAACTGTAGATGTGAACCATTTTTGAGCATCTACACAAAGAGATTCACATAGTTAGTTGTCATGCAATCATAGGTTAATGTTAAGCTTCGCTTGGTTTCAAGAATAGTTTAATATTCTCTAGTAATTAGGGCCAACCATGTGAATGTGGAAGATCATCCCCCCACCACAACATCCAAATTCATTGATTCTATTAATAAAATATAACATTCATGAATTATCACATGATAACATTCATTAACACATAAGTTTCAATAAAACATTCACATTAACATTAAATCATCAGATTCATTAGAACATTCACATGAACATTAATTAGAACACAAATAAAGCATCTAGACATATACATCAGTCATTATCAAATAAGTTACATCAGTCCCTATATTGTTGCAGAGTCATATCCATGTCGTCATTAATATTTCTTCTCACCATGGATGTGCATGTACTATCCTTTGCAAAGGCAAGTCCTCTGCAACAATAAATAAAAGGGTTAAATTTTAAAAATTTAAGACTTTAAAGATTTTAAAGAACATTGTAGTGCTATTTACCTTGTCCAGCCACATCATCTTGCCTGGTAGCATAGACCTTAACATGCTCATTAGGAACAACCTCTACATCCCCTACAATTGCAATACAATATTTTTTCTTCATTTGAATACATATTACAGTTAAATTTATATTACTACATCAAATTCAATTAAAAATATTTACTTGTATTAATAATTTAGAAATAAAAAATTGAATAGAAAGTATATACCTTGAGTACTAGGATCCATTTAAAATTGTTGTCTCCACAATTCCTAGTTGATGTATCAAGATTGGAAGGCTTTAATCCAATGTAAATAATCAATGTATTTATCAACAATATATATGTATAAATACAAGAAAAATACTGGGAAATGTTTTTGAAATAAACAGTGACCAAAATAAGGGGGTCAGCCCTTACAACCAAAAAGCTATTAACCAACACATTACTAGAAAAACCAATAGCTAGTAATCATAAACAATAGTTGACTACAACTATTAACCAAAAATGTTGCTAATAGAGAAACTGCTTACTAGAATAGAAACTATAGTACTAAGCATACTATGATTGTTCAAAAACATGAACTGTTGGCACAAACAAAACCAACCCAGTACAAAACCATCCCACTATCATTTACATCTATCAACATAATATCTATACTAAATCTAAAGACTAAAGTACCAAACATACTATTAAAGTTAAATTTTTTAAATCTATTGGAATAAACAAGCCAACCCAAGTTAGTGAAAAGGCTATAAACTAGCAAACCAAGTAGCATCAAAAACCAGTAAACAACTAGGGTTAAAAAATCCCTAGGAACCACCACATTATTTTTCATCTTTATCTTTTCCCTTCCCAACCATAAGCACTCTAGCCCAATCCTCAACCAAGAACTTATATAGGAGCTTGTTGTCCTCCATGTCCAACCCTGACTCATCCTTCTCCTATGCCAATAATTAAAGGGTGGTAGTAGCAACATGGGTAACTTTCAAAGAAAATTTAGAGGAGTAAAACCCATCCTCTAAGGATTTGACCCTTCTCTCTATCTATGCATTCCTCCCATTCTATAACTCCTCTTTCTTTGTGTTTCCTTTTTTAACATTCTTATGCACCTCCTTAGTCTTTGCCAATGGCTAATTTTCATCCTAGAAAACCTAGGGGTTAGTAAAAACATTGGTTTTTTCCTTAGCCAGGGAAGAGATGGTAATGGGGGAGCTATCCACTTTATTGCTATCTTCACATAAGGTAATAGTTTGTAAGGCAAAGCTAGCCAATACATGTGTCATCTCAGTGGTATTAGCATTACCAGTAGACACCTGGGTGTTATCTATAGAATTTTCACTTTTTTCTTTCTCCTCATTCCCCCTTTCTCTCTTAGAGTTAGGGAGTTTCTCCTCCTCTAGTTCTCTTTCATTATTTTCAGAATTCTCCTCTTTTGATTCCTCAACCCTAAATCTATTATCCTTTTTCTTATATCTTTCTTGTGTTTTGGCTAACCTTCTCGACCTTCTCCTACCCTTTTCTCGCTCCTCCTCCTCTGACTCCCCAATGTACATCTCAACAAGCTTTTCAAATTTTATTTTTTTTACTACCCTTTTGTTCAACTATTGGGCCTAGGTTTTTCTTTTTCTTATTACCTCTACTAGGGGAAGTGTGTTGCATGTGAATTTTGGCTCCAGTGCTAGTAGTCAAAGGGGAATTCTAGTAGTGGCATTGATTATCAACAACAACCCTAGGGGCATAGAGGGAAAGATGAGACTAGTGAAGTCAAATGATCAGACCCTGGTGAATGATGTTGAAATTATGACCCTTACTTATTTTCTCCCTCACATCACTTATCATGTCCTCAAGAGAGTGTAATAGAAAGAACAAGAGAGAAATAAAATCCCTATTTTTTAAATGGTTTGGTATGGGGAAGTGTTAATAATAGTAACCTCCAAACTTGTCTTCAAGCATAAGGTATTTCATGATCACCAGGTAAACATCATCCCAAGGAGTCAATAGCTTATCCCTCTAGAAGCCTCCCCTGTAGCGAATAGGTTCCTCATCCTTAGCAAAAAAAATATTCATGCTAACTTCATCTGCCATTTTTGTGACCTTCTTCCATTTTTCCCTTTCAGTGACAACCCATTGGCCATCATAATGACCTCCTCATTCCCTTGGAATGTGATACCATTTACAGTAACTTTGTGGTCATTCTATCCATTTACAAAATAAAGAGGACAATTTTCATCATAACCTATTATTGCTTGCATATACAACAGAAATCCCCCTTCTTTCAATAGGAACCAAGTTTCCATTCTATCCTTAAAATTTTCAATCTTTGTTGGCTCTAGTCGATTCAAGTCTCCACCCATTTCTTCCTCACTATCTCCTATCCCCCCAACCTCAATAATTTGCATCTAAACCTTCTTACCCTCAAGCTTGCTAATAGTGGAGATAATACTGAGAAATGTTAATCATTCATTTTAATACATATAATATATTCACTTTAAATTTTTAAACAAATATATAATCATTGTTTCCTTACTTAAAACAAATATAATGACTTATATTTTTGGAACTTAATATCAAAAAAAATAATTGCTAAATCATTCAATTTCAAATAAAAATCAATTGACTTATTTAATTACCTCATTCACAGATCTAGCAGAAGAACCTTGCACACTCATTGCTTGGAGTCATTCACCCATGGATGTATAGCCTTTTGTGTAGGCTAATTTGTTGTCCTCTTTAGAAGTTTTTTTTCAAAACTCCATGGGCTACATTTTTTCTTGGCATCATGATTTTTTTAATAATAAATTTTATCAAGACCAAATTTTTTATAATTTATAAATATTTTCATATAATTTTTCATTTACTTATACTTACAATTTGTGCGGTAAGTTTTGAATATCCACCCAAGCTAAGCTTGTGTTGCCCATGCTTCTTTGATTGCCTTTGATGTGTCAAGAAACCTATATGAATTTTGAAATAGAGTAATTATTACAAAATTTCATTCTTAATATTATGACATACCTTCTTTCCTTGGTGGTACCATTTCTGCATCATCTCTTAATTTTTTCCCAGTGGCATCCTTTTTAAGATTCTCCAACTTAATAATAGGAATGTAGAGGGGCCACACATAACAAGTTTTTTTTTTTTTTTTCCATTTGATCCTGTAGTTGTACCTAACATACTTCAGACCTTGGCTCTCTTTCTCAAGGAGCCTAAGTCTTTGAAAGGCGTTGGGTCCAAAAAGTGTTGTCATGGCATCAATGAGTTTATCCTTTAACTCTTTCATTTGCAAATTCCACCTTTTAAGAAAAGAAACAAATCATTAGATTCATAAATGAATTGAAGCTACCTTTTAATTTAGTTGAAGAAATTGATAAAAGGAAACATGATCTAGCAATGAAATAAAAATATGATACCTTGTGTGTAATGTCAACCCAAATATACACAAACATTCATCATTAAGTTTTTCATAAAATAAATTATTCCCTACAAAATAATAATAAGATTATTAGTTATTCCAAAGGTCTTCATAGGAGGTTAATGCATTTGATTATGAGTATAAGATTGTATAGTGAAAGAAAGAATCAATCTTTAAATTCTTGGAAGTTAGGGTACTGTTAGGGGAAGGCCATCTTCATTACTAACAAGCAAATGATCACAATTCTTTATTGTTCCTATACATCTAATACAAGTACACCCAGGAAGGTCCTTATTGCCTCCTGCATAAAATGAATCCAATATTAAAAATGCCTCTCTAATAAATAATATTTCAAGTAAAATCAACACATGAAAAATGAGAGATAAAAAGAGGAATCTACTTACCAATAGGCACTACCACTACATTTGTTGTTGTGCTACATGTTTCCAAATTTGTAGTTTGTAGTGCCCCTTTGATTATGTTCCTTGTAGCAGGTAGTGTAGCAAACATAGGATCAATCGTAGGAGCTAAAAAATGAGATTGTTAGAGCATAATAAAGCAAAATTGTTATAGTTACTAACAAAATATTGTTTGAGAAAAACACAAGTGTAGGATAGAACATGGAATGTACTTGAACCACCTGAAGTATCATCCTATGGGGCATCACCTTGGTACATCATTAGCTTCCTCTATAAAAATAAGATATGCATTTTATTTAATGACATAAATAAAAGACTATCCTATAAAAACCATTATTGAACTTTTGTTTTAATTAAAAACTACATTAAAACTTACTCTATATATACGAATTGGGTGCATCAATCTATCCTCCATCTATTGTATTTGAGGAGTCTGAGATTAAGTTGATTCCAATTGCATCAACCTTATTCCTATAGAATGAAGCACCTTTTGACACAAAATCAATAATAAATTCATCTAGCTCATTGTGTGGCTCATCATCCTCATGGACTACTTTTCCTTTTCCCTTTTCCTAATCAAAACTCATTTGCAAGAGCAATATTATTAGCTCTATATTTAAAATCAATACAAAATAGTAGTGAAGAATAAAACATAATAAAAAATATGCATTAACATATTTCATGTATCTAATTTGTACAACAACAATGAGGCTTGTCTGTTAGGAAGAAGAACCATTGTCATCGTGCATATCTTGTGGTTGTTGATCCATATTGTAGCCTTGTATTTAAAACAAAAATCATTAAGACATGTTAAAATATGTGTTATTATTCTAAGTTAGAAAAATAAATATAAAAATTTAATGTTTTGTTGGATTCATTGATTAGAGTTGATTTTAAATGTGCATAGTATGTACCACCTCGCCCATGATAGTGGCTTTTTTTGTATCTATGCAATTTAAATTATAATCAATAAGAATCTCTTCACCTCCATGTATTGATTTTATTGTACATATAAATATGAAATTTCCCTCACACCCCTCAAATATGCAATTGGGTTGCTTCTTAGTTGATGCAGGTCATGTAATATGTATAAAACCTGTAATATTCCTTGATGCTTTTGTCCTTCTATCAATGTATATAGCTATCATTTTACTTTTTTCACTAAATTTTTGTTGTATATAATTTGTTGCAGGTGCATACCTACACATACCTTTTTTATATCTATCAATCTCCATCCAACTACTATAATCATAGCAAGGTTTGACATGCTCCATTAACTTAACAACCTTTTTATAAGAGACATTCATGCCATCCATGGAAAGTAGGCCCAAACCATGTAATGAGAATGGTGCTATGTGATATATCCTCTCTTCAACACAAAGATCAATATTTATTGGAGGAAGTTCATCAAGAACCCATTGTTTTTGTAGATGTTTGTACCTAAAGGGCACATTAGAGTCATCTTCACTCTCATCATCATAAGAAAATGACCCCTGCTAAGAAAGGAAAATTTTCATGTGCTTATTGAATTTATTTTTGATATTTTGACCTCGAGTCGATCTCCTTTATATAGACATACTAAATGCATCACATTCTTCTTCTATTCATACATTTTCCTCACTCAAGGAAGCTGAATTTGATGTATACCTATTTGGTGGTACCTACACTCCATAAAATAAGAGAAATAGGTGGAAATGAGAGAGAAATTTTAGAAATGGAATAAGAATTTAATCTCTATAGGGTGTACTGACTTATACCTAATGATCCATGAGACTATGTGGGATGCACATGAAAGGGCTTTGAGTTTCTGCAATAGTAAATCAATTGTCTTATGTTAGCTAAAAAAATCATGATATATATACTCAAAATTGCATCAAATATTAGCATTGCATATGAATTATAAACAATAAAAGGTACATGACAAAATAATCAAATGAATCATTGATCTATTAAGGACTAAATATTGAATACTACAAGAATTTTTCACATAACTATAATTTCATTCTCATTATTGATAATCAAACCCCCCTCTAATGTTAGCTAATCAAACTCCCCATCATTGATATTAGTCTTCATCCATCTTTTCATTAGGATCATCATCATCATTGACATTTTCACCACCACTCTTGTGGTTATCATCATCATCATTGTCATCATCATGATCAGTAGAAGCAGCATCATCTTGATTAGTAGAAACATCATTTGCATCAAGAGCATCATTGACTAACTCTCGATCATGATCCACTTCTTCCTCTTCCATGGTATCTTCTTTTTCCATCGCATTATACTTTATCATCCTTCCCCTTGGATTATGTCTAACAATAAATAACCAACTCAGTTTATGTGAAACCTTTGAGTAAAATACCTGCTCATGTTAGCTTGGAAGAACATAGGGCTTATTGGTGTTTTTACACTATTAAGAAACAAAGTACTTAATACCAAGATAATAAAGATCACAACAACCTAAGGCTTAGTTAATTCTCATAAATAGTTATGTGTACTTTAGATTTGGACCCAACTTCAACAAAATCAGATAGATTTTCTACTCTTTTGGCTCTGCAAAACTAAGGTCGGTACACCTAAGGGATGAAAGATTTAGAATCTAATACTAATTTCATATATCAATCATTCCATGAAATTTTTACAATAATACACATCCTTAATAGAAAATTAGTCACAAATCTTCTTTAGATCTATAGGTAATTTTGGGCAACAGAAGCTAACTAAGACTCAGAAATTAAATATCAACAAGGTTGACCAGCTTTGACATTCTTCAAAAATTAAAGTAAAATTTGATGTTGAGTTTAAGCTTGATGCTTATTTATGGTTTCTTCATATGCAGCTTAAACTAGTTGATCAATGCCTCATCCATTGGGTTTCAAAGTTTATCCAATTTCTAGACATAATTGAATTCATTATAATGAATATTATTAGTAATTCTCATTGAAACTCATTCTTACAAATATCCTCTCTACTAACATGGAGATCCTATCATATTCACTAAAGCATTTACCTAATTCATTGAATTAAAATCAATAGTGAAAATGATATATGATTTATCCTAATTCCAATCACCTAAACAAGCTTTGCTTATGCAATCTCAAGATAACCAAATAATAGAAATGGAGACAAGATTCAAGAACAAAAGGTATGGGGACAATTCATCTCTGTATTAATTTTCTTTGAAAATTGTATAACAATTATAGTAGAACTCAAAATGACTCAAGACAAGGCATCAAGATCCTGTAACATCAATGTACTCCTAGATACTTGCAAAGAAAATACATCATAAAGTTTGCATCAAGACTAGATTGAACAAGACTTAGTAAAACTAAAATTATACAATGACTTGGACCCCTTTTCTAGCCTTGGAATCTCACTTATATAGTATGAGATGCAATAAGATTCAAGCTTAGATAGTACTAATAATTCTCCTTAAGACAAAAATATATTTACATTATTACTATCACAAAAAGACAAAATTTTGTGTAACAGAAAAACTTTACATTTAAATATTCTTTTGGTGGGACCATATTTTGTTATACTTTAAAATGTTACAGATTTCGTGATTGGCTTTTTTGTTGTTGTAACTTGTCAGAAGATGTAGCCAATAATTTTTCTTGTGATGTTTCTATATTTGATTTTTGTAGACTTACTTCAACTCGAGGCTCTCCATTTACATCATCAAGTACTATTAAAACAATAGTTATATTTGATTCCTTAGTTGCCATATCATCAATCAGAACTATTGTGCTTATCACTAAGGTTGGTTGTTTTGTTTTATCTTCTTTTTCTGATGCATCAATTGTTTGATTCTCTTCCTAGTCCACATCATCTTCCTCTATTTATAGTTTCTTTGAATATACAAAATCCTCCATCTATTTGTTGAAAATTGTGTCATTAGGCCAATCAAAACTCAAGAGCTCATGTTCTTTCTTAATCACAAAGTCTCCTATTTTATTTATCTTAACAATTTTTTCTCTGATGGAATTATAAAATAGTTGCACTTTAACAAATTCTTCAGTTGTCATTGCCCATAGGAAATGGCCCTTCTCATTTATGACTTCATTCATTCTTTGACACAATAAATCATCTAATTCTTTCCCCCACTCTTCCTTTCCTTTTATCTTATCAATATTTTTAATTGCCTAGGGAAAAAGATCAAATTTCTCACCTAAATATATATAAAGGCAAATCATTATTATTTTTTGAACTCCAATGCTCTTCTCATCAAACTCAGACAAATTATTAGTTATAGAAAAAGTTTTTTTTCTATTTGTTCACAAGATAGACTAATAACTGAGATACACAAAAAGGTGAAATCTTTATCTCTTCCACCCCATTTTTTCATAATAGGTTTCAAAGTATCTTCACCACTTCTTATATCATTCCACATGTCCAGGATTTTCACTAGTTGCTCATGAAAATTTTGCCAATCAATCTTATCTACTAGATATAAGATTGTTTTTTTGAGTTTATCTTCATACTGATTATTTAGTAGTATAAAATTCTTGCCTTTATGGAGTATTAGGCAGCTCTACAATTAGAGTTGACTTAAATGGCTTAATTGAGAGGCATGGATAGACAATTATAAGCCAGCTAGACTCTCCCACTTTTCTTTTTCCTAGTTACTTGTCCATCTCGGATACTTGAGTGTCTAGTTGATGTATCCTATTCCCTCTCTCGGCATATCTTCAAGCTTGGCATTGAGTTCTAGGAATTTATTTTTATCTTTTCCAACAATCACTACCCCAAATTCCATCATTTCTCTACTCATTCTATTCACATCCTCACTATCCACTTCATTTGACCTATACACCATGATACTATCTATATGCTTAGGACTTAAGATTTCATGTATTCTAGTTTTGTCTATTTTTTCAATAGACTAAATCACCAATGCTTTGTGATCATTTTTTTACTTCATTCCTCTATGTGCTTGGAAAATTTCCTCCTTAGTTTTATAATGGACATTCTTTTCTTTCCTAACAAAGTTAAAAATCATAGCATTAGCTATGTCCCACTCAGGTAATATCAAAACTCCTGATTCTTTCAATAACTTTCTTCCCCCTTCTAGGGTCAATTATGAAAATTCCTCCATGAAGTTGGCCTTAACCTCTTCATCAATCTTAGAGTCCAACTTATTTGGTTGCTCTACTTTCATTGATTTTCACTTAGCCTCAAAATTTCCAATATTTCTTCTCCACAAAAATTGTGCAAAGGCTCTAGTCTTTACAAAGTTTTCATCATTGATAATTTTTTTAGAGGTCTATACCATCACAAGGTCTATCTCCCTACCTCTATAGTCTATGACAGTAAGGTCAAAAGATGGTGCAGGAGGCTCTTCAGGTATTCCTCCTTCAATATCAGTAGTTGTAATAACAAGGTCTTCTTCCCTACAAAGTGTCTTATCTATTCTCTCAAATATGCCTCATCATCTATTATGAATGGAGTCTAGGATGGTTAACACTCTCCTCTATAATAAGATGATCCTTGTTCCAAACTCTATTTCAAAGCTCCCTCATACGAGATTGAGAGTTGATATTGTTGGGAAACAAAGTTCATTTCCATCAGTAACCCAGAGAGGAAACTTTTGTAGTATTCGAACCTAACAAAATTTTAACAATATAATGTCTTGTAAAACCACCTCTAAAGATGTGATGTTCCCTTTTTAGCCCATCAATTCTTGAGTTGTCATCAGCTCATTTTGCCTTAGTCTCGTGGACAGACTAGGACTTTACTGGGATCAAAAAAAGATTTGGCCTAGGCAATTTCAATTTCGAGCCAATCAGAGTTGATTTCGCAGAGTTTTTAAATACTTACTATTTATACTAAGTCAACAGAGTTCAATATTGGACTGAAGCATCTAGTTGTGACCTTTCCAATGTCTATTTCAAGGGTGCATTTTTATTAGGTGGGCTCTCTCATCTTGGCCTCTTGTATGGGGGAACATATTGCATGTTCTGAGCAACTACACATCCTACATTTTCCTGCAATGTGTACTAGCTTGGGATCACAATCATCCAACTATTTAATCTCCTTTCCACCTTAACAACCTTGTCTGGATGTGCCTTTGACATTATGTCTTTTTTCTCATTTAATGTTTGCATTATCCCAAAAAAGTTATTCATCAACATATCTACTTTTCCTCCCCAATATTTCTTATCTACCAAAAGATCATATTTGGGCTCAAAAGCATTTATAAAGTCCAAAACTTTGCTATAAACTATCAACTTTTCTTTTCTGACCTCTTGCCCTTAGAGTGAGAATTTATTTTTTATTACATCCTTAGGGAAATATATAGTTTTTGTTTGGTCCTTAGCTTTATTTCTTTCTATGAGTAGGTCATAAAATCCCTCTAGATCAATAAAAAAAGCATTAGATTGGGCCATTTGAAATTTATCTAAAAATTTCCCCAAGTTTATCCATCCCTTCTTAACAAACACAAAATCATGAACAATAGTAACCATTAGAAAGAATGTACCTTTGGATTTTCCTAGAAAATCTCTCATCAATCAATCCAGTTTGTCATAATAATTTTGCAAGTCCTACCTTTAAAGGCACTTGGTAAGGTAGCACATGGGGTTTTTCCAAGAACCCATAACTTTGAAAATAGTAGAAATAGCATATGGGATTATATCTCCCCAATTATGACCTAGTAACACCCCTTTGGCATGATCTTTAGGTTTGATTAATTCTAACACCCCTCTCAATAATAATTTGAGCCTTGAAGTGAAGTATCTGACAAAACTAGCATCAGTGACCTCCCATGTCAAGTCTACACTCTACAATTGAACTAGTAGCCTTTCTCCATTTCTTTCCAATTCCAATTTCATCTCTTTGGAGAAAAAGATAATTCATTTTTATAGATAGATATAAATTAACACTGAGTACTATCAAAAAGGCCTATTAACCTTAGCCTGTGCTATTCCAATTAGTCCATTATGAATTTCCTTAGCTAAGAAAGTGGAAAAATCCAAAATTGAACTCATTCCATACTACAAAGTATGAGCTATAATAAGAACAATAGAGTCTTAAATGTGATCTTTATCATCTATTACAAAGATTTTGCAAAGAGATAATTATAAGACTTGTGTATTAGGATTAAAATACCTTTTCAATAAGGGTTTTGGGGTATTCATTTTGGTCAAAGGCAATGATCTAATCTTAACAAAATGTTATTGTAATGGCCCTCCCCTTAGATATGTTTTTTGTGCATCATATCTAGCCTGAAGTTCTTCCATATCAATTTTCTCATGAATAGCATGGTTAGAGTTTAGCTTGAATACTTCTTTGATTAGTTTGGGTTGAAAACCTAAAAAGGTTATCCCCTACATGATTCTTAACAACCCTAGTAATTGGATCATATTTCTTGGCCATGTCTGCTAGTAGGTCACCATCAAAGAAAACTCGAGGGAAAATTAGTTTGCCTATGTCAAATTCCCAAACATTACTCATTGGGGTATCTAATTTCCTCTCTACAAACCATTTCTCAAAAAGTTCTAGGCCTCCCATAGATACTTCTACATCCCTCAAGTAATTTTCCTTACCATAGAAACCCTTATTGACTAACAACCTAGGGTTTTTTGGAATGAATTCTCTACTCTTAGTTAATTCATTTACTAATGGAGGCATTTGTTCTAGAAAATCATCATGAATAGCTCTTTTAAAGTAATCTAGCTTGCTGGAAAAGTCTTTGTGAGGAGGGGATTTTATAATTTACCCTAATACAATCACAATTTTTCAATTCTTAGAAGTTTTAGAAAACTTACCGACCTTTTTCTTTCTTATTCTCCTCTATGAATCACTCTACAAATCATTGAAAACCCTAAAAAAATTCTTTCCCTAGCTCTAGAAACACTTGTTTCATGATAATTTTGTGCTCTTCTAGCTCAAAAATGTTGAGTTAGGCAATATACTATAGCACTAAGGTCTCACAAAGTGGCACTAGACTGAATTAATGATTTAGACATTCAATTTCAAGTTGCACTTTGAAGATTAAATTTCCTCTGTCAATCATAAAGCATTAGATAGCTTGATTCGATAATAAGAATGTTGTGTTAAAACTTTTGAAGACTTGCCACGTGTCAAGCAAGCACTTCCCTACTTTGAATAAAGTTCAGTCATTTTCATGAAGTGGTGAAGTGTTGATTGTCAATTTTCCAAATATCGACAATCATGAAGGATCATTGCAACTTTACAAAAATAACTTTAGAATTATGGCCCCACTAGTACACTCATCTTCCAGCCTGGCGAATACATGTACTACCTTCCAATCATTGCACTCCATATCATCATGCTTTTCTACCCTAGCATGACTCGACAATTTCATTAATGATAGGTCCCACTTTGCCATATGGCAAGTAGGTGCTTTATCGTTTTAACTAAAGTTTCTTCACTTTCATATTGTAGGTAAGAGCTACCTATTGATCTTCTCAAGATCAATGGTATTATAAATCTTGTCCCTTTTGATCTAGTTAACAGAATCTAACCAATAAATGCATTGCTTTTCTCCAACATCTTTGACAGTTGCCAACTGTACATGTTGTATTAATCCCTTTCTGTCATGCCCAAACTACGAGGCAAAGACACACATTTTTTTTTTTTAATATAAAAAATTAATAATTAGAATGCTCAAGGTTCGATATGGTTGCGATCACTATTTAAGTAAAGGTTCTGTACATTACATCTTAAGTTTTTTTAAACTTGTGGAGGAATACATTGTTAAGATTTGGATTTCCGTTATTATATTTATTTCGATCATTAATCATGTTGTTTCATTAACTTCTCAACAAGATATGAAGATTATTTAAATAAAAATCTTATGATTTTTGTTTTAAATTATTTTGAAAATATCAGATCAAGAACTCATTAAAAGTAAAATTACATCTACCCATACAACTATATATACTATATTAGTTATGATCAATTATTATGCCAAGATGTGTTATACAATCATAGCACGAATCCCTAATTCTCCATCAACAAAAAAGAAATGGGAGTCATTTCACATTTACATTTTGATTTGCATTTGGCTTTGCATTTTCTTTTTCTTTTTCCAACCGATGGAATGCAAATCGGTTTTCAATCTTCTAATGACAGGAAGGCATAAAGTCATTCCAAAATGTTAAATACATTTCCCTTGCCATAATGAACATACACAAAGATCCAACTTCTGCTTTTCCATAATCCAATGCTTCCCGTGGAGATCTGAAGAAGGTGCCAATTCGACTACATAGCATTCAGTCAGGTATTGTTCATGCATTCAAATTTTTTATGTTTTTTATCAACGGTTTGTATGGTTGTAACTTTTTTATGTTGGTTTTTCGAAATTGCACTTTTGTGGTTTTCGTATTCAATGCTGTAAATGTCTTGTGGCATATTTCTATTACATTTTACTCTATATCTGCACAAGATGCTGAAACATAAATAACTCGGCTAAGGTTATTTCATACTTAGTCAAGGTTTATTTACAGGAAAAGATCTGAGATAATATTTGATATTTATGGAAATAGTCAATGCCAGAAACTCAATTTTGAGCAACTAGTTTAATACGTAGGCTTAAACATGAAAGAAACATCCTTGATTGAAAGAGATTAATGATATTTGAGATAATATATTTCTTCTTCAATGAAAGGAACTTCTAGTAAGCACTTTCTTTGTATTCTTATTGAAGTGATGAATATATCGAGACCAATTTAGAAATAGAACAAGGAGGTGCAAATGGTAGACTGTAAGAGGGCCGTTAGAATAGTATTTAACATCTGTATCATTATAAATATGTTGGGTGAAAGGATATTTATAAAATTTCATAAAGTGGAAAAGATTTTTCTTTTCAACAAATGCAAGTGATTCATGTTTATTAAATATTAGTTTGATGTGGACACATTATAGTGTAGGAGCAATTGTACATGGTTAGTCTCTATTTTAAAAGGAAGAGATTCATGTTTTCCATTATATTCATTTAATCTTGTTTCAGAAATTGTGTAATTACACTGAGAGGCGTTATACAATCACAGCACAAATCCCTAATTCTCTGTCAACAAAAAAGAAATGGGAGCCATTACACATTTTTTAAGATCTTCAATCCATTCACAATGGAATATAAAAATATAATATCTATATAAAAATTAAATGATAACTTTAGTTGAGGTTTTTAATTTTTATGCATAGATAAATTTTACAATGTAATTTTTTTAACACATTTTTCAATACTAACTATTCCTTTATAGAGATTGTGTAACACTCACTTAATGGATGTATTATTTTCATTTATAATAGTCCTTTTGTTTATAGAACTATTTAGATTTTCAATAATATTTAGATTTACAATAGTATTTTCATTTACATTACTATTTACATATTAATTCTATTTAACTCTTTTATTCAAATATATTTTATGCATAAATTAGTTTAATGTTTGAAATGTGGAAGGCAATGCCGCCATTTTCAAACATTAGAATGTAATTTTTTTGTAGAATATTATAATGCAAATTTTTTGTACAATATTACAATGTAATTTTTATCCATAAATAATGTTTCAAAAGTGGAAGGCACTCCCACCATTTTTCTTATATTATATTGCTAATTCTTTTATTCAAATATATTTTATTCATAAATTAGTTTAATGTTTGAAATGTGGAAGGCAATGCCGCCATTTTCAAACATTATAATCTAATTTTTTCGTAGAATATTAGAATGTAATTTTTATCCATAAATAAATTTAATGTTTGAAATGTGGAAGGAAATGCCGCCATTTTCCAACATTAGAATGTAATTTTTATGCATAGATAAATTTAATAATATTTATTGGTTAAATATTTCTCATGTATATATAAATAAATGTTACTTCATTAATGTTTTTTTCCTACTAGCTATGGTGAGACCTAGGTTGAATTTTGAGATGGAGGAGGAAAGGAGAGAATACCAAAGACAATAGCAAAGAGAGTATCGTAGATAATATCGTAGACATCAAAAACAACAACAGACAGAACTTGAAAGAGAACAACAAAGAGTAATAGAAAATCAAGGGCGCAGGTGAAGATATGCCAGAAGAAGTGCAAAAATAATGGTTGAACAACTAGAAACTGAAAATTGAGATCTACAAAATGTAGACAGAAACCATCGTCGATGTACTTCTGAGAGGGTCCTTCCTCAAAATTCACAAAGCTACCAAGTTCAACATCCTCAAGCAGAACCAAGCCACATATATGATCATCCTCCAAATAAAAATAATCAACTAAATATTGAGAATGGACACTCACCATCCATAGAATGTGTACCGAAAACACCACAACATGGAAATCACATACATGTTGATTTAGAGTTGCAAAATAATAGACAAAACATGACCAACCCAAATGGTATGCTTCAAAATGATACAGAAAACATGCCCAACCCAAATGGTATGCTTCAGTCCGAATTTAGAAGATTCCAAATGCAGTTTAGATATCAGATAGATAGTTTGAAAACACCAAATATGTGTTATGTTTGTCAGGAGTCATATGTAGGATTGAAAGTATATCACACTAGTGAGGGTCCAATATGCAATAGGTGTCATCAAGAGATAGGAATTCACAGGTTTTCATTTGCAAATAATATGGATCCTGGATGTCAACCACCAGAGCTTGCAAATTTAACTCAGGTTGAAGAGATGTTGATTGCACGTGTAAACTCTATATTGCAAGTTACACATGCAACTGGTGGTCAGTATAAGTATAAAGGACATACCATTAGTTTTCCCCAGCATGTTGAACAACTATCAAAAGTCTTGCCACACACAATTGATCATTTACCAATCATTATTGTTCGAAGAAGGGATCAACGTGGTACACAATATAACTTTACTGCGAACAGGGATCGTGTTTATAGAGCATTGAAATACAAAGTTGAAAATGATAAATTCTATGCAGATGTCAGGATAGATGAAAGTGCTCTTAATGACTTGCCTACAAATATGGATGAGAATATTTTTCATAGATTAAAGACGGTGCACATGGAGTTTGATTCAGATGCAAATGAAGTTGTATTCCTAGGTCCTCTCATGGAGACAGATGAAGGTAATATAATTGAGCACACAAACTCTATGGCTTCAAGGCCACCTAATGCACAAAGGGAAATGGAATTAATTCATGCATGGGTTAATAATCCTGATGCCATTCCCTTTTCTTTAATTGAGTGGCCATCTATAGGTGCATCACCTATCAATGAGTATGTCACATCTAGGTTGTTGGATATGGCTTTCCCAACATTATTTCCAGATGGAAGTTGTGATTGGTTAGAGCCTAGAATGAAATGAGTATACTTGCATGAATTTGTAAAGCATTTGATCAAATACAAGGATCTTTGCTTTGGAAAACATCCATGGTTTAGGTATTTTGCACAGAACATGGTAATGAGACATCGCGCGCAAAGTTCAACATCTATTTTTGTAAAAAGGAGCTTTCATGAAATGCTAATTAATATTAATGAATTGCATGAACATATTGAGAATATGCCATCTAATAATCTTGCAGATAGGCTAATGTGGTTTGAAACAAGTCTAAGAGGAACAAGATCATATTGGGCAAAAAATAAAGTAGAATTAATTGACTTGCTTGACCAGCTTGGCACACCTACGATTTTCTTTACATTAAGTGCAGCCGATATGTAATGGCCTAATTTACATGCACTAATGCCTGGTACACCACCTACTAATCCACGAGAGGCTCAAAAATGGAGAAGGAAGAATATCATCGACTATCCACATATAGTCACTTATTACATGCACTTAAGGAATACAATGTGTAGGAAAGAAATACTTGAAAAAGGTATGAAAGTAAAGGACTTTTGGTGTAGATATGAGTGGCAACATCGTGGTTCACCTCATGTTCACAACTTCTTATGGCTTGAAGGGGCACCAAATATGGACACTATTAATTGGTCAAATGAGGATGAACAAAAAAGTGTAGAAAGATATTTTGACTCCATTATTCATGCATGGAATCCTAGACATGATCCGCATCAAAGAAATATACATGTAAGTTTCATATTATAAATCAATTAAATATTATTATATGTTTCTCACCTCTATCCAATAGAATAATATATAAATTATCATTTTTAGGTCTTCCAGAATTTTGGTCAGCATCCATGCCTGAAGAATACAACAAAACTCACTAAGATGGATATAGATCAAGATTATGAACAGATACTCAATTGTGTTGAAAGACACACGGTATGTAAGGAGGGAGCATGCCTTTGTAAAAAAAGAGGATGCATGGTTTGCAGGTTAATCAAATTCAAAAAAAATTATATCTAAATTATCTATTTCACCTTTTTCAACAAGTTGGATTGACAAGATATCTATTCATCAATGTTTCAGGTATAATGCTCCTTGGAAATTAAATTTGGATGGGTCAAAGTTATACACAGATGCAGATTCGGGTGAGAGAAAATTTGAACCAGCAAGAAATGATGATAGAGTTAATACACACAATCGGTACATACTGCAATTGTGGAGGGCCAATGTTGATTGGAAACTTGTCCTTTCAAGACATGCAGTTATCAAATATATTGCAAAGTATGCAACAAAAGTAGAGAAAAGTTCTAAAACATATCAACAAATGTTGATGCGTCTTTCAAATCTTGAAAATCCTGATGATTTAGCATCACGGGCATATAGAAAGCTTTTAACTGAGACAGTTATAGAAAGAGATATTGGAGCTCAAGAAACATGTCATATGTTATTACAACTTCCATTGGTGGAGTGCAGTAGAAAGTTTGTTAATCTAAATGTCTCATGTGAAGTTTTCAAACCCGTGGTAATCAATGATGATGGAAATGAGGAAGAACTCACAAAATCTTTTGTTGATGGTTATAAAATAAGACCACTTTCTATGGAAGGTATTAGTTTGATTGATATAATCCCAAAAGAAGAGGAGATAATAAATGGAGCCCAAGAAAGAAAGCAGCTATTGTTAGAGTTTTCCCTAGGTATTTTACTATTCCTTCGCGAGATTCTAATAAATGGGTGGACTTTTGTTTGTATGAGTTGATACTATACAAACTTTTTCGTAATGTTGATAGAGACATTGGTCATGATGATGATACTATAGTAGCAAATTGGGACTCATTCAACTATAATCCTTGGCATGTCCAAACGAAAGAACATGCACAAAATGATGAACCTTCAACTGATTCAGAGATGGAAGATAACAGAGCCATTTAGGAAAATACTACAGAACATGAGTGGGAAATAATATCTGGGTTACACCGTGGTCAACATATGCTAGTTTTTGAAATTGACATGTTGGGAAGGAGAATATTGATAGAAATACAAATTGGTCGAGTCAATATCAAAATGAAGAGGAGACAATCCAAGCAATAAATTTCATACCTGAAATGAAAAAGCATGGATGTCTTATGTATGATGACATTCCACAATGCATCAACTTTACAACTCTTAGTCACAAGCAACAAAAGGCAGTTGGCATTATTCTGACACACTACCATACCAATCAAGTGCAAAATCCTTTATTTATGATAATTCAAGGAATAGCAGGAACGAGAAAGTCTTATCTAATTGGTGCCATCAATCAAGCTCTTCAGATGGCATCGATGACAAATCCTTCTCCACTTCTATTGCTTGCACCAACTGGAGCTGCAACTTTCAATATAGGAGCATCTACCATTCATTCAAAGTTGCGGATTCCAATTACAAATTTTGCCCAATTACAAGGAAAAATACTTTCAAGCTTTCGACAAGAGATGGAAAATATCAAATATATTTTGATTGATGAAATGAGCTTCATTGGCCAAAATATGTTGGAAAATATAGATAGTTGACTTAGAGAAGCCTTCCCACATAAAGCAGACATAAGCTTTGGAGGTATCCCTTTCCTTACAACACATGGTGTTATTAATGTCTCTCAATTCTTATTAACATTGGTCATATAGAATGTATATCTTTTGATTTTAATTTATGTACATAAATTAAAATTTTGCAACTATCTTTTAGGTGTCTCTATTATTTTAGTTAGTGATTTGGGGCAATTACCTCCGATTAATGATAGACCAACATATGATAGCAAAAGGCAGGCAAAGTTATTATGGTAGGAATTCAAGATAGTAGTTACACTAGATAAAGTATTTAGGCAAGATGGAGAAAATATCCAAAAACAAAGATTTCGTCAGCTTCTCACAAATGTCAGAGATGCGAATCCACAAATAGATGACTGGAACTTGCTCATGACAAGAACACCTATAAGATTAGATGTTACAAGCAATGATGAGTTTGATAAGGTAGTGCATTTATTCTCTACAAATGTAAATATTCATAACCATAACATGAGGATGTTGTATTCTTTAAGACATCCAGTTGCACACAGCCTTGCAACCAAGTCAACGAATGGTAATAGAAATGAAGATTTATCAGGTGAGGAACTTGAAACAGAGTTATTGATTAGTCAAAATGCAAGAGTAATGTTGACTACAAATCTATGGATAGAAGCTGGTCTTGTGAATGGATCGTTGGGATATATCAGAAATATTGTCTACAAACCAGGAACTGCTCCACCTCAGCCACCAACATATGTTACAGTTGAATTCGATACTTATTCTAGAGTACCATTTGATGATCATCATCCAAACATAATACCAATAGCTCCATTTCAGAGGGGTAGGACCTTCCAACTACCATTGAGGTTGGCATGGGCGTTGACTATTCACAAATCTCAAGGGCTAACTCTTTCAAAAGCCACAATTGACATAGGTCCAAGAGAAAGAGCAGGATTGAAATTTGTGGCCATATCTTGTGTTAAGTCACTGGAAGCTTTGAGGATAATGCCACCATTTACATACGACTGCTATGAGAAAATGAAAAGTGGGAAACAACTTTCAAAAAGAAAAGTAGAAGAATGTAGATTGAGAAGTCTTGAAAATCATTGATGTTTTCAAATAGACTATTTAATAATAAAGATTTATTTGTTCTACTACATTATGTTATTATCATCGTCAAGTATTATGTTGTTATTCTTATTATTAAATTGATAGTTTATATTCCACAGTTAATGACAACTATAATTGGATATGCACAATGCAACATTATAACCTTATTATTTGCACTTTTTAATGGTTACAAGTACAATTATGCTGAAATTTAATTTTACTAATTCTACAATTTCTAATTTTAACTATGATCATCAATTGGGTCCTCAAATTAAGGTAGCTATAACATTAATTCAAATTATAAAGACCACCTTCGATTGAAATAAATCAAAATGATTATGCTTCATGACTTTCAACCAATACATTGCTATTCAATATTTTAAAAGTATGTTTGTATATTCTTCACTATCCTTCAAAGGTTATAATATTGCCATGTTTCCATACCCAAAATTTCATTACCAATTCTAATACAATTAGGTTTTTATACTAAGTGACCTATTATGTTTTTTCAAAACCATTATTGATATAAAATTTATGTCCTTCTCATTAACTATGCATTTATTATTCTTTTTTATTGGTGCTAATGCTTACTAAATTTTTTTCCATGATTTTTTTTAGGCATGGCAACCTCTGATAGATAGTCAACCATTCTCAACATGAGCCCAACTTCTTTTGTAGGATCAAATCATTTTTTTGAGACAGAGTTTCAGAAGTGTGCACGAATAATTAAACAATGTTGTGCAACTATGGTAAAAGCACTTGAGAATGCAGCTTTATCAATTGATCATGTATAAGAGATAGAGATAATGGAGATGGAAGATGTTGCCAAATATGTACGCAAAACTTCTACAAAAGTAGATGCATTTCCACCCATGATGGAAAAGGTCTATGATGATCACATTACAAACAAAGGTCGTAATACAATTTTAATCTCTGAAGAATATGTTATGTACTTACATCATTATGGAGAACTCTACACATGGTCCATATGATGATTTATCATCTTTCATTTTTTCAGTTATTACTTCATCTAAATAATTGTATTAGGAGATATAGTTCTCCTTTCATCTATGTATCATAATAATAAATAAATGATTTAACTTTTTAGCTCAAATTCTTCTCGACTATACTTGCAGATATTTGAAATGTTTTTCCTTCACCTTTGTGTTTCTAGCTACACTATTCATGCTAAGCATAATTAACATTAACCAATGGTCTATTTATAAATGTAACTAATAAAATAACTAATAAAATTATAAAATTACTTAAGGAACATTGTAATCCTTATATTGCTCTTTAATTCTAAGAGGCATGTCTAACGACAACAAGCTACCCTCCTAGATATAATTGTAAATGCAACATTAATTATAACTCTAACCACAGTCCTACTTTGTCCCCTAACCTTAACCCTAACCATAATTTTAATGCTTTGTCTACCCCTAACTCAAACTATAATCCTATTTGTAACTCAAATTCTAACCTAACTTATATTCTAACACTAAACCTAACCCTCACCTTTACCCTAACCCTAAACCTACCCCTAATCCTAACCCTTTATTTACCTCTATCTCTAACCCTAACCGTAACTATAATCCTAATACTAACCTTAACCTTAACCCTACCCCTACCCCTAACTCTAACCCTAAATATAATTAACATTAACCAATGGTCTATTTATAAACCTAACTGATAAAATTATAAAACTACTTAAGGAACATTTTAATCCTTATATTGTTCCATTATGCTAAGAGTCTTGTCTAATGAGAACAAGATTCCTTCCTAAATGTAACTCTTCATGGAACACTAAATTTAACTCTTAACCATAGTCCTACTTTGTCCCCTAACCCTAACCATAATTCTAATGCTTTGTCTACTCCTAACTCAAACTATAACCCTAATTATAACTTAGACTCTAATGTTAACTTATATTCTAATAGTAAACTAAACCCTAACCTTGACCCTAACCCTAACCCTAACCCTTTCTCTACCCATATCTCTAACCCTAATTGTGATCCTAATCTTAACCCTAAACCTAACCTTAACCCTAACCCTAATTGTAACCCTCATCCTAACCATTTCTTTACCCCTATCTCTAACCCTAACCTTAACCCTACCCCTACCCCTAACTCTAACCCTTTAACCCTAATTGTGATTCTAATCTTAACCCTAACCCTAACCCTAACCGTAACCCTCATCTTAACCATTTCTTTACCCCTATCTCTAATCCTAACCCTAACCCTAACCTTTACTCTACCCCTACCCCTAACTCTAACCCAAACTCTAACTCTACCATAATTACACTCTAACCCTAGCCCTAACCGTCATCCTAACCTTAACCCTAACCCTAACCCTAACCCTTATTGTAACCATTTCTTTACCCATATCTCTAACCCTAACCCTAACCCTTATTGTAACCATTTCTTTACCCATATCTCTAACCCTAACCCTTATCCTAACTCTAATCCTAACCTAACCCTAACTCTAATCCTAACACTAACCCTAACCTTAATCCTACCCCTACCCCTAACTTTAACCCTAAATCTAACTCTAACTCTAAATCTAACTCTACCATAATTAGACTCTAACCCTAGCCCTAACCCTAAATTTAATGTTGATTAAAACCCTAACACTACCTTTAACTCTAACCTTAACCCTGACTCAAACTCATACCCTAACCTTAACCCTTATGTAGCTCTATATATAACCCTACCCCTAGCTCTAACTGTTAATCTAACTCTACCATAATTGGAATTTAATATTATACCCAACTCTATATATAAACGTAATCCTAACAATAACCTTAAGCCAAACCCTTTCTCTAAGTCCAACACTAAACCTAACTATAACTATAACACTACCCCTACCTTTAATTGTAGCCTTAAATCTTACTCTACTGTAATTGGACTTCAACCCTAATTGTAATGGTAATCCTAATGCTAACCTTAACCCTGACTCAAAAATCTAACTCTAACCCTGAATCAAACTCAAACCCTAAATTTAACCCTAATCCTAACCATAATTCCTATGCTCTGTCTACCCCTAACTCAAACTATAACCCTAACCAGGCTAACTCATATTTTAACATTAAACCTAACCCTAACCCTTTCTCTATAGCTATCTCTAACCCTAAGCCTAACTCTAATCTTAAACTTAACCTTAACCTTGACTCAAAACTCTAACCTTAACCTTAACCCTACCCTAATGCTAACCCTAACTCTAACCCTAACCTTAACCCCAACTCAAACCCTTACACTAACCTTAACCCTATTGTAACTCTATATACAACCCTAACTCTAAATATAAACCTAACCCTAACTCTAATTCTAAACCTAACCCTAACTATAACCCTAGCCCTAACCCTAATGCTAACTATAACTCTACTCTTTAGTATAACATTTTATCTAACAATATGCTTAAAATAAAACTAAACCAAAGTGATGCAAATAAACACCATATATAGAATTAAAAAATAAAATGTTCAAGAATAATTTTATAGTAAGTTTATACAACTATATTTAAAAAGAAAAAAATTTTAAAATTTAAAATATACTTTTCCTATTGCGCCGCAATTGCCACTAGCTTTTATATACCTATATATATTACGCTGAGAGTAATCGTTCTTGAGGTGCCTATTTTCATTTTCATAAATCCCAACTATGATTAAAATAACATTGGGATTAAATGAAAATAGGCGCCTCGAGAATGATTACTCTCGGCGTAATATATATAGGTATATATAAGCTAGTTAACTTTTAAATCTAAACTAAATAATATTCAAAAAATAAATTAACATTAATATTAAAACTAACTAAATCATAACTTAATTATATTTAAACTGACTAACTAACTATTAATGACAAAACTACTAATAAATATTAATAAATAATAAAAAGTAACAAAATTAACATAACTAATTACTGCTAAACTAAAAAAAATAGAAAATTAATACTACTTATATTAAACAAATCTAAATGATATCTAACACAATATAACATTTACTAAACTTTAATAAATTTTAAACTAACTCATTAACACTATAATCCAAACTTAATTTATAATTATACAAATTATACTAACAAATTAAATTACATTTTAAAACTAACTAATTAAAAGTATTAACAATTAACAAAGGTAACCACATATAAATTTTTTAAAACAAATAACTTTAAAAAAATAACAAAATTAATAACTAACTAAAACTTTAAGAAATTAAACTAACTTAAACTACCATGCTGAAATAAACTAACTTACAATTTTAATAAAATAAACTAACTACCAAAATAAACTAACCTAACATTAACCCTCAACTAACATACCTATACTAACACCTAACACCTAACACCTAACTCCTAACCTATACTAACCTTACCCCCTATCACAAACCCCAATGTCAAATCGACCCCCTCACCTATGCACTTTCCCAAGTGCTTGCTCAGTGCGCTGCCCAACCATACTAACCCTGTGTCAGTAATGTCCTCCCCACACCTCACTTAACATGGGTCGAAGCCAAGATGGCTGCCCAAGGAGAAAGGCAGACTTAATAAAAATACATGCCCACCTCCATAAATGAAAAAGGTGAGTACTGCAATAGAGGTGATGGGGATGAGGTGATGTCACCCCATTATCATTACATTTTTTTTGAAAAAAAGATTTTTCCAAGCTATATAGGAGCTATGCCCAACAAGAGTAAGATGGGTAAGAATTTAAGACAAAAAGTTTATTAGGTAAGAAGACATTAAGATAGTTTAAAATGTTAAAAGTTTATTTTCTTGCATTGCTATATTTATTTATAATATGATTAATTTAAATTTATATATTTCAACCGAAATATAAAAGGAATCTTATAAGATTCTCTATTGTAATGAGGGGAATAAAATTTTCTCTCCATACAAAAACCAGAGAGTTTTTACTCTCTTGGAATACATTTTTTCTTTATCAAAATTTTTCTAAGTATAGATTTACAAAGCAATACATTTTTTTTCAGGGTGTATATTTGAATGGATTTAAAACATAGATTCAATAGTTAAATCACAATAAGACATGATTTATTTGATCTCCAAAACAAATTTGAATTGAAATATATCAACCATATCCATTTTTTTTCTTTCCTTAACATAATTCTCATTTACAACATATAAGGAAACTTGAAAAAATTTTGTAACTAAACCATCATCATTTCATCCTATTTTTGATGTGCATCCATATAATTGAAAATTGCAATTAATTCACATGATAAACAAATATACTCAATAACCATTTTTATTAGCAAACCTAATTCAAAGGCTTAGCTAGGAAAGAACCAGGAAGAAAACCAAGTATCATTGCCATTACAACAAAGTTTGAAATACAAATTACATAGGATTTCAATCCTGAATTACAATGATTTAATTGAATTTCCTTCATGACCCTCATCAAGGGTTCCATAAAAATTTCTACAACACATTTCTAAGAACTATGGAGAGAACAAAATCTGATCAGGTGGCAATAAGCATGACCAAGAGAAAAATCAAACATGCATATTCATACAAGGTTTTCACAATAGGATTCACAATGAATCAAAACTAGAGAAAGGTGGATTCTTCCAATAGGAGAAGTCAGGCACAACACCAAGAACTTTCATTCTTCCATTTTAACATGCCAAACTCGTACAAGGTGTGTGCTGACAGGTAGGGGCCCATAACACCCTACCCTCTCTCCCTCTTCTCATCCTGAGAAGAGACTCTACACTGGTTGGAGTCAAACTAAAAAGGCCTTTCCCAAAATTGGTCACTTCTACCCTATCCAAGGGTGAGTAATACCAAAAAACCCATACAAGAAAGCTTCAAAATGTAAACATAAACATGAAAGGAAAACATTCAAAAAACATGGTTACAATCCTTCCCAACATACCCAACATACATACAAGCATCCAGCTAACACCACCATAGCATAAGCATGAAACAAGCATGAAAATCTGAACAAGGGAGATGAAAATTCCTACCTTCACAAAGAGGTAATGGAAAATTAAAAATTTGAGTAGAGCTTTTCCCTTCCTTCCTTCACTCTTCCAAGACTCCTCTCTAAATGTAGAGATTGGGTAACAACCTCAACTACTCAAAGAAGGGCCTCTAAAAAGCCTCAAACTCAACCACCAAAAAAAGACAATAACTTCTCCCACCCACCTACAAATCTAGAAGTTCCTAACTCAACCCATACTATGGTTAACCACTAAGTGGAGGTGGGGTGAGGCAACTCATGGTAGCCATAGTCAATTTTCGCACAAAGGCAAAAAGAGACTTTTTGAGTGATCTCAAAAGTCAATAAAAGGGGCTTAGGGGTTGGAAGATACCCCCAACCCATACCCATATCCCTTGGGTATAAATATTTCATGTTTTAAGGACTTAAGAATAGGTTTGGAACCAAACAAAAGCTAGGAATTACTTAGAACCGTCTAACAATCTAAAAATGCAGATTAAGCACTAATTCAGATTAAGGGTGACTAAACTTGATTAAGAACCAAATTAGAAAAAAGACACTAACTTAATCTGACTTAGGTCCAAAGGTTACATATCTAACCCTAGCTAGCACGTTGAAGAGCATAAACAATTCATGAGTGTCAAGCAACACTAAAAGAACATAGTTACGAACATTAACATTTGCTGATCACATAAGGATACATACATAAATCTCAATTTAATTACGAACAACAAGGTTTCAAAAATTAGCACATAGGGATCAATTCTATTCCTCCGTCAGGTTTCTCAGCTAAATATCCTGCACACTCATTGCACACATCAGTAACCCTATAAAATCACATGTACATATGTATATACATATCAAAAATTCACATAAATTGAAACATACATCAATCAAGGTTTCTTTCATCCTACTTATATCCTTAATCATAATGATTCCAAAATCAATGTGTTAATCCTACATTTTACTTAATTCATCAACATACATATACCTAAAACCTTAAATGATGAACATAAAATATCTTGAAGTAACATCACACAGCATGGAATAATATAATATGATCTAAGCATCAGATAATGTCTTGACATCTTGAGTCATGAGAATCAAAATAATAGTAATGTGTCACTATGCTACGATGGGTCAGGGTGAGGCCTCACATCCTCACCCACTAGGCATGAACTTCCTCCTAGAGTTCATAAAAAAGATAAGGGTACTAAGATCACATCCATGGCACATCCTCCCCCAAAGCTGTAACCTCATCATAGCAATCCCTTGAACCCTAACCTAGTCCTGCTCTCGACCTCAAAATGCTAGGGTCTGTTAAGCCATAATACTGATAGGCTCTATTGCTAATTGGCAAACCAACTCCACCTATAGCCTCAATAACTATAGCCTAATGCTTAGTCTGGCAGTTGTCTACTGCTGCAAAAACTCTGTGGGACCTACCCATGTGTCCAACTGTTTGCTCTAAAAAAGCCCCTCTCTGACCACTAGATGACTATCCCCATGGACACTTTATAGCTATGTGACCCATGCCACCACAAGTGTAGCATGGTCCTAAGGTGTAAGATCATGCATCCTATGATCCAGACTGCTGTGAGCCTCTTGACCTGCTAGATCCATTGTATCCACCCCTAAAAGACTATTGAGTCTATGCTGACTATGACTATGGGGTATATACTTTTTGATCTTGCTGTAACTACCACTACTTGGGTTCAGAGCCTTAGTAACCCTATGAGAGTTCCTACTACTGCTGCTAAGACTATTGGCCCTTAGAGGACCCTGGTGTATAGTTTTGATTCCCTTTCCAAGGGGGTTTCTATCAGGTAGAGTTTCAATTCTGAGACCGATCCTGTGATTTCTGTCTACCTTGAGTATCCTCTGCCACTAGTGCTATCTCTACTACCTGTCTGAAGGTGGTAGGGAAGGCCATCCAAACTGGGCCCTAAAGTGAGAGATTCAAACCCATGATAAAGCAATGCACCCGTAGTTTCTCATCCTTCATGTATTCCACATAAGGAAGGAGCTCAAGAAACCTGCTCTCGTACTGAGCAACTGTAAGACCTCTCTGATAAAGAGAATGAAACTCCTCTATCTATTTTTTTCAGAAATGCTATGACAATTACCTCTCTCAAAATCTTTCGAGGAATGATTCCCATGTGAGGGTGTCCATCCTCACTCCTCCTATGATCTCCTCCTGATGCCACTAGTTGGAGGCATCCCCTCTCAACTGATGAACTACTAGGTGTGCCTTTAGATTACTCCCATAGGGTCATAATCCAAAGCACCGTTGTAGGCTCGGCAACCATGCCTCTACTATTGTCCCCTCTGTGGAACTCGTAAATAATGGTGGCCTGAGTCGAATCAATTCCCCAATATCATCTCCTATCTGTCTAGGAGGTCTGTTAAGTGGGGGTCCTCTCTGGTGTATAGACTCATCTTCATGCTCATCTTGCCCCTATAACTATCTCGGTGTGGGACTCCTAGTCCTCTCTTTGCCTTTGGGCCCACCTCCTCAGGGCCCCTCTGCTTCCACTATAGGAATCTGCTTACCTGGCTAAACCACAGGTACTACTCTCTGTTGAAATACATCGATCAATGTCTGAAGTGCATCCAAAATATCCTAGTTTGGGTTAGGTGGTGTTGGAGGTGGAGGTGGTGGTGGTGGAGGTGGTCAATCCTCCTATCCCACTCTACCACCTCTCAACCTATGACCTCTACCTCGTTGGTTGCTACGAGTAATAGGAGGCATCCTACACAATTTAATGTTTAGTTTTAAGTTTCAGAAGCATAATGGTCTAAGGTTCCTAGTGTTGAAACATAGGCTGTGATACCAAAATGTCATGCCCAAACTACGAGACAAAGACACAAATTTTTTTATTATAAAAAAATTAATAATTAAAATGTTCAAGGTTCGATATGGTTGTGATCACTATTTCATTAAAGGTTCTCTACATTATGTCTTAAGTTTTTTAAACTTGTGGAGGAAAGCATTGTTAAGATTTGGATTTCTGTTATTAGATTTAGTTCGATCATTAATCATGTTGTTTCATTAACTTCTCAACAAGATATGAAGATTATTTAAATAACAATCTAATGAGTTTTGTTTTAAATTATTTTCAAAATATTATATCAAGAACTCATTAAAAGTAAAATTACATCTACCCATACATCTATATATACTATATTAGTTATAATCAATTATTAACCTTTAAATCTAAACTAAATAATATTAAAAAATTGAATTAACATTAATATTAAAACTAACTAAATCTAAACTTAATTAAATTTAAACTGACTAACTAACTATTAATGACAAAACTACTAACAGATATTAATAAATAATAAAAAGTAACAAAATTAACATAACTAATTACTGCTAAACTAAAATAAAAATTTAACTTAATACTACTTATATTAAACAAATCTTAATGATATCTAACACAATATAACATATACTAAACTTTAATAAATTTTAAACTAACTCATTAACACTATAATCCAAACTTAATTTATAATTATACAAATTATACTAACAAATTAAATTACATTTTAAAACTAACTAATTAAAAGTATTAACAATTAACAAAGGTAACTACATATAAAATTTTTAAAACAAATAACTTTGAACAAATAACAAAATTAATAACTAATTAAAACTTCAAGAAATTAAACTAACTTAAACTAACATGCTAAAATAAACTAACTTACAATTTTAATAAAATAAACTAACTACCAAAATAAACTAACCTAACACTAACCCTCAACTAACAGACCTATACTAACACCTAACACCTAACACCTAACTCCTAACCTATACTAACCTTACCCCCTATCACAAACCACAATGTCAAATTGACCCCCTCACCTATGCACTTTCCCAAGCACTTGCTTAGTGCATTGCCCAACCATATTGACCCTGCGTCAGTAATGTCCCCCCCACACCTCACTTGACATGGGTGGAAGCAAAGATGGCCACCCAAGGAGAAAGGCAGACTTTATAAAAATAGATGCCCACCTCCCTAAATGAAAAAGGTGAGGGCTTCAAGAGAGGTGATGGGGATGGGGTGATGTCACCCCATCATCATTACATTTTTTTTAGAAAAAATATTTTTCCAAGCTATATAGGAGCTACACCCAACAAGGGTAAGATGGGTAAGAATTTAAGACAAAAAGTTTATTAGGTAAGAAGATATTAGGATAGTTTAAAATGTTAAAAGTTTATTTTTTTGCATTGCCATATTTATTTATAATATGACTAATTTAAATTTATATATTTCAATCAAAATATAAAAGGAATCTTATAAGATTCTCTATTGTAATGAGGGGAATAAAATTTTCTCTCCATACAAAATCCAAACAGTTTTTACTCTCTTGGAATACATTTTTTTTTTGTCAAAATTTTTCTAAGTATAGATTTACAAAGCAATGTATTTTTTTTTGAAGGTGTATATTTGAATGGATTTAAAACATAGATTCAATAGTTGAATCACAATAAGACATGATTTATTTGATCTCCTAAACAAATTTGAATTGAAATATATCAACCATATCCATTTTTTTTCTTTCCTTAACATAATTTTCATTTACAACATATAAGGAAAATTGAAATTTTTTCTTAACTAAACCATCATCATTTCAACCTAATTTTGATGTGCATCCATATAATTGAAAATTATGATTAATTCGCATGATAAAAAAAATACTCAATCACCATTTTTATTGGCAAACCTGATTCAAAGGCTCTGACGGGAAAGAACCAGGAAGAAAACCAGGTGTCGTTGCCATTATAACAAAGTTTGAAATAGAAATTACATAGGATTTCAATCCTGAATTACAACAATTTAATTGAATTTCCCTCATGACCCTCATCAAGGGTTCCATAATAGTTTTTACAACACATTTCTAAGAACCTTGGAGAGAACAGAATCTGATCAGGTGGCAACAAGCATGCATATTCATACAAGGTTTTCACAATAGGATTCACAATGAATCAAAACTAGGGAAAGGTGGATTCTTCCAATAGGAGAAGTCAGGCACAACACCAAAATAGATGTCCAATTTGGGCTATAAACCAAGAACTTCTGCTCTTCCATTTTAACATGCCAAACTCATACGAGGTGTGTGCTGATAGGTACGGGCCCATAACACCCTACCCTCTCTCCCTCTTCTCATCCTAAGAAGAGACTCTAGATTGGTTGGAATCCAACTAAAAAGACCTTTCTCAAAATTGGTCACTTCTGCCCTATCCAAGGGTGAGTAATACCAAAAAACCCATACAAGAAAGCTTCAAAATGCAAACATAAACATGAAAGGAAAACATTCAAAAAACATGGTTGAAATCCTTCCCAACATACCCAACATACATACAAGCATCCAACTACCACCACCATAGTATAAGCATGAAACAAGCCTAAAAATTTGAACAAGGGAGATGAAAATTCCTACCTTCACAAAGAGGTAATGGAAAATGAAAAATTTGAGTAGAGCTTTTAAATTCCTTCCTTCACTCTTCCAAGACTCCTCTCTAAATGTAGAGATTGGGTAACAACCTCAACTACTCCAAGAAGGGGCCTCTAAAAAGCCTCAAACTCAACCACCAACAAAAAACAATAACTTCTCCCACCCACCTACAAATCTAGAAGTTCCTAACTCAACCCATACTATGGTTAACCACTAAGTGGAGGTGGAGTGAGGCAACTCATGGTAGCCATAGTCAATTTTCGCACAAAGTCAAAAAGAGACTTTTTGAGTGATCTCGAAAGTCAATAAAAGGGGCTTAGGGGTTGGAAAAGACCCCCGACCCATACCCATACCCCTTGGGTATAAATATTTCATGTTTTAAAGCCTTAAGAATAGGTTTGGAACCAAACAAAAGATAGGAATTACTTAGGACCATCTAACATTCTAAAAATGCAGATTAAGCACTAATTCAGATTAAGGGTGACTAAACTCGATTAAGAACCAAATTAGCAAAAAGACACTAACTTAATCTGACTTAGGTCCAAAGGTTACACAACTAACCATAGCTAGCACATTGAAGAGCATAAACAATTCATGAGTGTCAAGCGACACTAAAAGAACATAGTTATGAACATCAACATTTGCTGATCACATAAGGATACATACATACATCTAAATTTAATTACAAACAACAAGGTTTCCAAAATTAGCACATAGGGATCAGTTCTGTTCCTCCGTCAGGTTTCTCAGCTAAATATCCTACACACTCATTACACACATCAGTAACCCTATAAAATCACATGTACATATGTATATACATATAAAAAATTCACATAAATTGAAACATACATCAATCAAGGTTTCTTTCATCCTACTTATATCCTTAATCATAAAGATTCCAAAATCAATGTGTTAATCCTACATTTTACTTAATTCATCAACATAAATATACCTAAAACCTTAAATGACGAACATCAAATATCTAGAAGTAACATCACATAGCATGAAATAATATAATATGTTCTAAGCATCAGATAATGTCTCAACATCTCGAGTCATGAGTATCAAAAGAATAGTAATGTGTCACTATGCTACGATGGGTTAGGGTGAGGCCTCACATCCTCCCCCACTAGGCATGAACTACCTCCTAGAGTTAATCAAAAAGATAAGGGTACTAAGATCACATCCATGGCACATTCTCCCATAAAGCCATAAACTCATCATAACAATCTCCTGAACCCTAAGCTGGTCTTGCTCTCAACCTCAAAATGCTAGGGTCTGTCGGGCCATAATACTGATAGGCTCCAACACTAATTGGTAGACCAACTCCACCTATAGCCTCAATAACTGTAGCCTGATGCTCAGTCTGGTGGTTGTCTACCATTGCAAAAACTTTGTGGGACTTGCCCATGTCTCCAACTGTCAGCTCTGAAAAAGCTGCTCTCTGACCATTAGATGACTGTCCCTATGGACACTCTCTAGCTATGTGACCCATGCCACCACAAGTGTAGCATGGTCCTTGAGTGTAAGATCATGCATCCTATGATCCAAACTGCTATGGGCCTCCTGACCTACTAGACCCACTGTATCCACCCCTTGAAGACCGTTGAGTCTGCATTGACTATGATTGTGGGGTATGTACTTTTTGATCCTGCTGTAACTACCACTACTTGGGTTCAGAGCCCTGTTAGAGTTCCTACTACTATTTTTGAGATTGTTGGCCCTTAGAGGACCCCGATGTATAGTTCTGATTCCCTTTCCAAGGAGGTTTCTGCTAGGTAGAGTTTCAGTTTTGAGACCGATCCTGTGATTCTTGTCTACCTCGAGTATCCTCTGCCACTAGTGCTATCTCCACTACCTATCTAAAGGTGGTAGGGAAGGCCATCCAAACTAGGCCCTGAAGTAAGAAATTCAAACCCATGATAAAGCGATGCACCTTTAGTTTCTCGTCCTTCATGTATTCCACATAAGGAAGAAGCTCGAGAAACCTGCTCTTGTACTGAGCCACTATAAGACCTCTCTGATAAAGAGAATGAAACTCCTCTATCTATTTTTGTTGGAAATGCTTTGACAAGTACCTCTCTCAAAATCTTTCTAGGAATGATTCCCATGTAAGGGTGTCCATCCTCACTCCTCCTATGATATCCTCCTAATGTCACCAGTTGGAGGCATCCCCTCTCAACTGATGAACTGCTAGGCCTGCCTTTCGATTACTCACATAGGGTCATAATCCAAAGCACCTATGTAGGCTGTACAACCATGCCTCTACTATTGTCCCCTCTATGGAACCCATAAATAATGGTGGTTCGAGTCGAATCAATTCCTTGATATCATCTCCTATATGTCTAGGAGGTCTATCAAGTGGGGGTCCTCTCTGGTGTATTGACTCATCTTCATGCTCATCCTACCCCTCTAACTATCTTGGTGGGGGACTCCTAGTCCTCTCTCTACCTCTAGACCCACCTCCTCTAGGCCCCTTTACTTCCACTATAGGAATCTGTCGACTTCGCTAAACCACAAGTACTACTCTCTATTGAACTACATCGATCAATGTTTGAAATACATCCAAAATGTCCTGGTTTAGGTTAGATGGAGGTGGAGGTGGAGGTGGAGGTGGTGGTGGTGGAGGTGGTCCATCCTCTTGTCTTGCTCTACGACCTCTGCCTCCTTAGTTGCTTCGAGTAACAGGAGTCATCCTACACAATTTAATGTTTAGTTTTAATTTTCAGAAGCATAATGGTCTAAGGTTCTTAGTGTTGAAACACAGGCTCTGATACCAACATGTCATGCCCAAAATATGAGGCAAAGACACATAATTTTTTTTTTTAATTAATAATTAAAATGCTCAAGGTTCAATATGGTTGTGATCACTGTTTAAGTAAAGGTTCTCTACATTATGTCTTAAGATTTTTTAAACTTGTGGAGGAATACATTATTAAGATTTTGATTTTCATTATTAGATTTATTTCGATCATTAATCATGTTGTTTCATTAACTTCTCAAAAAGATATGAAGATTATTTAAAAAACAATCTAATGAGTTTCATTTTAAATTATGTTGAAAATATCAGATCAAGAACTCATTAAAAGTAAAATTCAATCTACCCATACACCTATATATACTATATTAGTTATGATCAATTATTAACCTTTAAATCTAAACTAAATAAAATTTAAAGTGACTAACTAACTATTAATGACAAAACTACTAACAGATATTAATAAATAATAAAAAGTAACAAAATTAACATAACTAATTACTGCTAAACTAAAAAACAACTAACTTAATACTACTTATATTAAACAAATCTAAATGATATCTAACACAATATAACATATACTAAACTTTAATAAATTTTAAACTAACTCATTAACACTATAATCCAAACATAATTTATAATTATACAAATTATACTAAAAAATTAAATTACATTTTAAAACTAACTAATTAAAAGTATTAACAATTAACAAAGGTAACTACATATAAAATTTTTAAAACAAATAACTTTGAACAAATAACAAAATTAATAACTAATTAAAACTTCAAGAAATTAAACTAACTTAAACTAACATGCTAAAATAAACTAACTTACAATTTTAATAAAATAAACTAACTACCAAAATAAACTAACCTAACACTAACCCTCAACTAACATACCTATACTAACACCTAACACCTAACACCTAACTCCTAACCTATACTAACCTTACCCCCTATCACAAACCCCAATGTCAAATTGACCCCCTCACCTATTAACTTTCCCAAGTGCTTGCTTAGTGTGCTTCCCAACCATACTGACCCTGCATCAGTAATGTCCCCCCCCCCCCACACACACTTCACTTGACATGGGTGGAAGCCAAGATAGCCGCCCAAGGAGAAAGGCAGACTTAATAAAAATACATGCCCACCTCCATAAATGAAAATTTTGAGCACTCCAACAGAGGTGATGGGGATGGGGTGATGTCACCCCATTATCATTACATTTTTTTTTAAAACAAGATTTTTCCAAGCTATATAGGAGCTACACCCAACAAGGGTAAGATGGGTAAGAATTTAAGACAAAAAGTTAATTAGGTAAGAAGATATTAGGATAGTTTAAAATGTTAAAAGTTTATTTTTTTTCATTGCTATATTTATTTATAATATGATTAATTTAAATTTATATATTCCAATCAAAATATAAAAGGAATCTTATAAGATTCTCTGTTGTAATGAGGGGAATAAAATTTTCTCTCCATACAAAAACTAGATAGTTTTTACTCTCTTAGAATACTTTTTTTTTTTGTCAAAATTTTTCTAATTATAGATTTACAAAGCAATGTATTTTTTTTTTCAATGTGTATATTTGAATGGATTTAAAACATAGATTCAATAGTTGAATCACAATAAGAAATTATTCATTTGATCTCCTAAACAAATTTGAATTGAAATATATCAACCATATCCATTTTTTTTCTTTCCTTAACATAATTTTCATTTACAACATATAAGGAAACTTGAAAATTTTGCTTAACTAAACCATCATCATTTCATCCTATTTTTGATGTGCATCCATATAATTGAAAATTATGATTAATTCACATGATAAACAAATATACTCAATCACCATATTTATTGCCAAACCTAATTCAAACGCTCAGCCGGGAAAGAACTAGGAGGAAAATTGGACGTCGTTGCCATTACAACAAAGTTTGAAATACAAATTACAGAAGATTTCAATCCTAAATTACAACAATTTAATTGAATTTCCCTCATGACCCTCATCAAGGGTTCCATAACATTTTCTACAACACATTTGTAAGAATCATGGCGAGAACAGAATTTGATCAGGTGGCAACAAGCATGACCAAGAGACAAATCAAACATGCATATTCATACAAGGTTTTCACAATAGGATTCACAATGAATCAAAACTAGGGAAAGGTGGATTCTTCCAATAGGAGAAGTCAGGCACAACACCAAAATAGATGCCCATTGGGGCTATAAACCAAGAACTTTCATTCTTCCATTTTAACATGCCAAAATTATACGAGGTGTGTGCCGATAGGTAGGGGCCCATAACACCCTACCCTCTCTCCCCCTTCTCATCCTAAGAAGAGACTCTACACTAGTTGGAGTCCAACTAAAAAGAGCTTTCCCAAAATTGGTTGCTTCTGACCTATCCAAGGGTGAGTAATACATAAACACCCATACAAGAAAGCTTCAAAATGAAAACATAAACATGAAAGGAAAACATTCAAAAAACATGGTTGCAATCCTTCCCAACGTACCCAACATACATACAAGCATCCAACTAACACCACCATAGCATAAGCATGAAACAAGTATGAAAATCTGAACAAGGGAGATGAAAATTCCTACCTTCACAAAGAGGTAATGGAAAATGAACAATTTGAGTAGAGCTTTTCCCTTCCTTCCTTCACTCTTGCAAGACTCCTCTCTAAATGTAAAGATTGGGTAACAACCTCAACTACTCCAAGAAGGGCCTCTAAAAAGCCTCAAACTCAACCACCAATAAAAAAAATAACTTCTCCCACCCACCTACAAATCTAGAAGTTCCTAACTCAACCCATACTATGGTTAACCACTAAGTGGAGGTGGAGTGAGGCAACTCATGGTAGCCATAGTCAATTTTTGCACAAAGGCTAAAAGAGACTTTTTGAGTGATCTCAAAAGTCAATAAAAGGGGCTTAGGGGTTGGAAAAGACCCCCAACCCATACCCATACCCCTTAGATATAAATATTTCAATTTTTAAAGCCTTAAGAATAGGTTTGAAACCAAACAAAAGCTAGGAATTACTTATGACCATCTAACAATATAAAAATGTAGATTAAGCACTAATCTAGATTAAGGGTGACTAAACTCAATTAAGAACCAAATTAGCAAAAAGACACTAACTTAGTTTGACTTAGGTCCAAAGGTTACATAGATAACCCTAGCTAGCATGTTGAAGAGCATAAACAATTCATGAGTGTCAAGCAACACTAAAAGAACATAGTTACAAACATTAACATTTTCTGATCACATAAGGATACATACACATATCTTAATTTAATTACAAACAACAAGGTTTCCAAAATTAGCACATAGGGATTAGTTCTATTCCTCCATTGTGTTTCTTGGCTAAATATCTTGCACACTCATTGCACACATTAGTAGCCCCATAAAATCACATGTACATATGTATATACGTATCAAAAATTCACATGAATTGAAACATACATCAATCAAGGTTTCTTTCATCCTACTTATACCCTTAATCATAAAGATTCCAAAATCAATGTGTTAATCCTACATTTTACTTAATTCATCAACATACATATACCTAAAACCTTAAATGACGAACATCAAATATTTGGAAGTAACATCACATAGCACGAAATAATATAATATGTTCTAAGCATCAGATAATGTCTCAACATCTCAAGTCGTGAGTATCAAAATAATAGTAATGTGTCACTATGCTATGATGGGTCAGGGCGAGGCCTCACACTTTCACAACTATGGGTTCATGAAATCATCATATGCTATGTGTCTTGTAGGAACTTTCTTGCATTACATAAACTTTGAGAAAATTCATATTGCAAGCATGTGCTACCTGTTGATCTTCTCAAGGTCAACAATATCAAAAATCTTATGTCCTTTAAACTATATAGAATTCCTTTGTGACGTCATTGAAGACACGTGTCATCAAGGTTCTTTACCACTTTGGTTAAAATCTACACATCTTCATGAAGTGGTAGTACACCCATCATTGATCTTCTAAAGATCAATGATTTAATGATATGGTTGAAAAATTGACCCCACTGCCAACTTGACTAATAAGGTTGCTAGAAATTCCAACGTACACTGACAATTCTACAAAACTTTTGAAATGTATTGACAAGTTCTGGTCTTTGAAAATAGTTAAACCCTAATGTCACCAAGTGCTATGTAGCACAAAGGCACTTACTCACATTTTCTAAAAATCATGCAAATTCTTAATGTAGGCATGTGCTCACCATTAATCTTGGAAAGATTAATGGTTGATCAGAATAAACTATTGTAGTTCACATGTTCCGCCAAATGCTTAAGAAAATAACCATGGTTAGGGTATTTCTTGCAGTAAAGGGTTTTATTTCATGAATAGTAAATAAATAATTATGGGAAAAATAAAACTTAGGATAAGAGCCTCTTATGCAATGTTACTTAAAATATTACTTTCCATTACTTTGAGGGTTAGGGCAACACAAAATAAGGGTTTATGGAATACCAAATATTTCATCTAAGGTTTTAACAAATTTCACAAAATTTTAAAACCCTAAAATAAGTTTTTTCACTATAAGGCATAACAAAACATAAAGGGTGAAAAACTAGGCCAACAGGGCTCATCCCCAACTGGATCAAATAGCATTGTTTTAATCATTGAAAATCCATTCTCATTCTCAATAATAGTTTTATTATGATAATTTTGATTAAGCTATAGTATGTACCATTTAATGATGAAGAGAACTAATTTGAAGGAATTAAAGTCACAATCAAGTATATCAACCAAAATTCCATAGTATCAATTTTGACATTCTCGAGGATGTAAGTCATTTCTAGATGAAAAATTGGTCACTTGGAAGACAAAACTTATTCCATAATCACAATTTCTCTTCATGTCATCAAAATCTTTGAAGTGAAATTTATAACCATTGTATAGCACAGCCTTGTGGTGTTTCACCTACAATAATTTCAAATATGTATAAATTATTGAATCACAAGTTCAAAAAGATATAGTTGATTAACAAAGTCATAAGTACCTAAGATCTGTTAAACCATATGCTAAATCTATTTCCTTTTGTGTAACATTGGGATCTCCATTATAATGAGCTTGTTTAACCAATGGAGACATGGATTCCCATTTTAATCTATGACCATAATGTTGACCCCATTCAATCCATACTGTCATCCAATCTTTAATTGTTTGCAATAAACAAATGTATTGCATCCCACTCTTGAGTAGCTGTACAAAAGTAAATAAATGACTTACAAAATATTTATTTTGAAGTTTAAGAATTTATTAACTACAATAACATCTCATAATTTATTACCTTTCACTTTCCTAAATCTACTATTCTCCACCAAGTACTTCCATTCAATTTTTTTTAATGGAGTCAAGATCCCAAATGCAATCTATCTAATTCTTTGCTACAATATTAGAAAGGTATTGAGTAATTTATAGCATCATTTGGTATACCATATATCCCTTAACCATAGAACCCTTAGGATGTTCTCTTTTTCAAACCAAACCCTTCAAAAATTTCAAGTGTCTCTCAACCATCCATATTGACCTAGGCTATATAGGTTCACACAATTCAATCTCCTCAACTTGGTGTATGAGGTAGTTTTCTTATGCATTGAAAAAAGTTGAAGTTAAACACTCTTGCATTTCACACATTACTAGAAAAATTCTTTTATTTAATATTTTATATCTTCTTTAAGGATTTCTTTAGATGATAACTACATACAAGGTATTTAAGACACAAAAACATATAAATAGGAGACTTTACAATATGTTACTTATTTGATATATTGAACAAATATCACTACTTACCTCATGTATTTCCAAAGATCATACATCACTTGTTTGATATTATTGTCAAAATTTTTTGGGAGCAATAGGGGCAACACAAACTTAATAATTGTCAATTGATCATTTCATTCTTTTCTAATGTAATATAATGAAAATTGAATGAAGTTTCACAAATATATTGTAAATACAAAAGTTTGTGACTTACTTTGATGAAGGTATGCCAATCATGTGTTTTCAACCCTAGCCAAAATTCACTTTTCTTTGATATGAGATTGCTTCTATTCATAGAAAATGCTATAGGAAATTAAATCTTTTGTATGACTTATTTTATGGCATTACTTTTCTATTCCATTAATAACCAAGGGAAGTCAGCTGCATTAATCCAAACTCCATTGCTACCCGATTCAATGATATTTTTCATTGCATGATTGGAATCATGAATGTTAGTAAAAGTTTTGGCAAGTTTTTCTTTGTCATGTCTTTCATCCAATATTTCCTACAGTGTCTCTATTACATTCTTTCCAATATGCATAGTATCAAACTAATGCACAATTTGTAGTTGCTTGTAGTAGGGCAGCCTGCTAAATTCTCTGTGATAACATTTTAGTCCCTTTAGAAGGTGGTCAGTGGTGCCTTGATGACCTAGAATTCTATTATATTCCAACTACCATTGGTGAGGTGTCATTCTTCACGACTTTGATGTAGTCTCTTCTTTCCCCTTGAAAAGATGTTTTTTAGTACTTGAAAACTTATGATTTTTGTAGAGGAAGTGCCTATTCTCATCAAACACTTGCTTTCTTAAACTTTTCAAATGAAGAGCTTGCTAAGAATAGATTGATACTAGTAAAAGAGGGAGATTTTTGAGAATAGATTGAAGATGATTATTGAAGAAGTATAATCAATATATTTCAATCATTGTTTTGTCACTGATGTCAAACCTACTATTTGCTGGTAAGACAACTGCTTACATGATTTAAGTACTATCACTCATTTAATTGAAAAAGATGATTTGATCAAAAGATGTAGTAATAGCACCTAGAAGAAAGGTTGAGTTATGATTGTGTTAGAAGTACAATAATCAGTTAAGACAGTGATAACATGATATATTGATAATCTACTTAAGGTTACAAAAGTTGTTTACCTAAGAAAGTTTAGAAGAACAAGTGAAACAAAAATTTTCTGCCAAGCTTGACCAAGTGGATAGTAGGCGCTGAGAAAATTTAGTGCAAGCCAAGGAGAAAATTAGTTGGAGCTAAGTAAAAGTTTATTCTAGTGTATGTTGAGAAAAATAATCGATGTCCAATAAATTTTAGTTGGTGATGAGCACTAGTAAACTTTAGTTTGTGCTGAGTAATTTCACAGAGGATGTTGAGCAATGCAGTATGTGTTGAGCATTAGAAGATTGATAATTCTGAATGGCTGCAATTTAAAATATCATGAATTTGATGGACCTGTGCTGAGAAGTTTCTTTTCTTGGATATGTCAACTACTTGGAAGATAAGATTGATGATCTGGTAGTACAAAATTCAAGATAAACCATTTTTAGGTGAATTCAAAGAGGATTCAAGGAGAAGTTTCTAGAAGAGATATGAAATGTGGAGTAGATTCATTATATCCTACATAATCTATCCCAACCCTAAATTGGATGATGAAGAATGAGCAGAAAAAGATTTTAATTTCCAATTTATAGGAATTGTTCATTAGAAGAAAAGGTTGTCATATGTGAGAACCTAAGGAAGACAAGGATTCAAGGGTTTTACTTCATTAAGTGACTTAAGCGAAGAGTTTGCATTGGCATGTTAAACAAGAATGCTTAAAGGTATGAATTCTTGAAGGGTGAACAAGCTATTAGAGTTGAAATGTGTAAAGGCCAAGTAGAATGGAGGACTAAAATAGAAATCTGGAATGTACAAATGGAGTAGCAAGCTATTATTAGATCAAGCCCTACTATTACTCTCTAATAATTTTATTAGTCTAGGGTAAATCCTTTGGACTAAGATTAACCTAATAGTCATTTTCAAATCCTTTAATTGGGTGACATTCCAAGTGAATAGTCTAAAGTCCTCTAAAAAGGTTCACTCCAAGTAGGGTAATTGAAATCCTTTAACAGGGTCACATTTGGAAGTGTGTATTGTAGCCTTTAATAGGGTTTTCTTTTCATAGGGAATCACTTTAGAAGAGTGAAAAAGAGTAGCATGTTACTGGTAAATTTTTCCAAATTGAGATTCCACGTAAATCATTGTGTCAAGTGTGTTTTTGTATCTATTATGTTTTATGTGTACATTTCTACAAGTTGATTTGATAGTAACCTACAAGTTTTAAGTGATTGCATAATCTTATGGATTCATGCATAAAGATAAATGTTTTATGGGTTTACTAAGCTCTAAAAAGTTTTATTTATACATCTAGACCTTGTATAACTAATTCACACCCCCTTCCCCACCTCCCACTCTCGGATATTCTAAAGTAATTCAACAATTGATATCAAAACCATTTTCTTAAGAGGACTAGTTTGAAGGTACAAGAAGCACACTAATCAAGATGTCAAAAATAAAAATACCCAAGCTTAATAGAGATAACTTTCTTGAATGGAAAATTTTGATGAAGCTACACCTTGGAGCATTTGGAGATCATGCACAATCTACCATTTCTACTGAGCATGTTGATTGTACTAGTGCCTCAATTTCTAAGGATATGAAAAAGAATAAAGAACATAATGAGGCAATGCTTGAGATTTCCTCTACCCTAAGCTATATTGAATTTGATGATATCAAAGATCTTGATAGTGCTAAGAAAATTTGGGATGCCTTAACCACCATCTGTGGAGGAGACAAAAATATTCTGAGAGCCAAACCTAAGAGTCTCAAAGGTAAGTTTGATTATATAAGAATGGAAGAAGGTGAAAATATTGCTCAATATTTTGCAAGGATAAAAGTAGTTAATGCAATAAGAGGAGCTAATAGTAAAATAGGTGATGATACTATACTAAGAAAAAATTTAAGGACACTATTGTCTATATATGCTATTAGATTATCTACAATTCAAGAACTAAGATGCATACCAAGGAATAATCTCTCACTTGAAGGTTTAGTAGGCAGACTCATTGCTTTTAAGATATCTAACATTGATAATTAAAAACTTGAAAATATTGAATCTACTTTCAAAGATAAAGTGTCATTGAAGGAACCTAATAAGAAGAAGAAGAAGAAAAAGATAAAGTATGTGTCCAATAACAATGATACAAATAAGGGGGATGTAGAATAACTTGAAGCACTACTGACAAGAAGATTCAACAAAGGTAAAGGAAAGTTCAAAGGTAAATTACCTATCATTTGTTTCAATTGTAATGAGGTTATTCATATTACTACTAGATGTGTAGAGAATAAGAACTATAGAGGTGGTGACAAGTTAAAAAAAAAAGAGAGATGAAGATAGAAAGGACAACAAAGAAAAAGGAAAAAAGTCTTGCTACATTGTTGAAAAGGAAACAAAAGATGAATCTAATGAACATGATGATGAAGTAGTGTATGTTGCAATGAAGTAAAAATCTAATAAGGATGAGGCAATTGCACTTTTGACTTGTGTGAACAAGAATGACAGATGGATCATTAAAAGAGGGTGTTCACTATACATGACTAGAGACAAAAGTAAGTTCATTACCCTAAATTGTTATGATAGAAATAGTGTAAGATTTGGTAATTATGCACATGTTTGATAAAATGAAAAGGTTCTATCAAACTCATGAATAAGATTTTATGTGATAATGTTTACTATGTTGAAGGGCTTAACTATAGTCTCTTGAGTGTATCACAACTAAATAACTTGAGATGTAAGGCTGAGTTTGAGGACAAGATTGCTAAGATATATGAAACAAATGGAAAACTAATTGGAAAGGGTGAACAAACTAAGAATAATCTATGCTATCTTGATATAGAGGATTCTACTTTTCTAGATGTGAAATTTGATGATTTATGGTTATGGCACCAAAGGTTATATCATGTTAATTTTGATAACTTGATCAATATAAGTAACATGAGAAAAGTTAGAGATTTTCCTAAGTTGAAGAAGCCTAATAATATAATGTGCAAACAATGTTAGGAAAAATGAAAAAGTCAAGTTTTAAGATTAAAAATCATGCCTCTAAAGGAATAATAGAGATTGTGCATACTCACTTTTTGGACAAATTGGTGTGCAAAGCTATAAAGGAGATAAGTACATTATGTTATTTGTTCATGACTATTCTAGAATAATGATAGTTATATTTCTAAAATAGAAATTCATTCCTTTCCAAACATTTAAGTGGTACTTAGCAAGAGTTTAGAAGGAAACAAGTAAAAGTATGAAGTGTTTGAGATCTAAAAGAGGCGAAGAATTTACATTAATGAGTTTGAGATGTTCTATAATGATAGAGGAATCAAAAGATAGAAATCTGCACCTAAAACCCCAACACAAAATAGAATTACTAAAAGAAGGAATAGGTCTATAATGGACTATGTTAGAGCACTCATGATGGAGAAAAATCTTGCTTTAAAATAATGGAGAGAAGCTATAAGTGCAATTGTTTATACCTTGAACCATGTACAAGTTAAGAAAGGTACTCTTGCAACACCTTTTAAGCTATGGTATGGATACTCACCCAATTTAGAATACTTTAAGGTATTTGGAAGCAAGTGTTACATTCTTAAAGACTTTAGAAATGGTAGCCTAGATGCACAAAGTGAAGAAAGTATATTCCTAGGATATTCCACAAGAACTAAAGCTTGTAAGTGTTTAAATGCTAACACTAACAAAATTGTGGAAAGTGCAAATGTAAATTTTGATGAATATAAAGAGTACATGAGATTGAACCTATGAAAGAAACAAAAGAATACAAATCATTTGTATAATTTAATGAGGGTATGCCTACCCAAGAAGATGCTGAAAATTAAGCTACAAACCAACAACAAGTTTTAGTGACAACTGAGTCACATACTATGAATTTTGAGTTGCATTTAGAAACTGAGCTACATTCAAATGTTGAGTTATAGAACAAAGTTGAAGCACATTCTGATTCTAAGATTAGTATACATAAAAGAGATGTACAGAGTGACTTTGAAGTTGAAAGAAAAAATGAGGAAACTAGATCTGAACTAAGACCATCCAAATATGTCAAGAGACATCATCCTACTACACAAATTATTGGAGATAAAATGCTAGACCAATGAAAAGAAATAGATTGAGAAATGATACATGTTTACTAAGCATGAAGGAACCCAAATTAATACGAGATGCATTAGAAGATATGGATTGGAGTAAAACCATGGAAGAAGAGATTGAACAAATTGAGAAAAAATAAAATATGGACTCTAGTTCCTAGACTTAAAGACAAAAATGTGATTGGCACCAAGTGGGTATTCAAAAATAAGCTAGATGAAGATGGTGAAGTCACAAAGAACAAGGAAGGATTAGTTTCCAAAGAATATGTACAAGAAGAAGGAATTGACTATGGAGAGACATTTACCCTTGTTGCTATATTAGAAAGAGTAATAAATTTACTTGCTTATTTTGCATATAGAGGTTTCAAAATTTATCAAATGGATGTTAAGTTTGCATTTTTGAATGACATATTAGAGGAAGAAGTTTACATATAACAACTAGAAGGATTTGAACATGGCATGTAGATTACACAAAGATCTATATGGTTTGAAACAAGAACCAAGAGCATGGTATGAGAGACTTCATAATTATCTTTTGAAGATTGGATTTGAAAGGACTAATGATAACAATAATCTGTACATGAAGATAGAAAAAGGGAAAGGTATTTTGTTATCTATAATTTTTAATGATGATATCATATTTGGAGGTCAAGATTATTTATGTAAGGCTTTTGCAGATGAAATGAAGAAAGAATTTGAAATGTCTATGTTTGAAGAGATCAAATTCTTTATGGGTTTACAAGTATATCAGATGAAATATGGTATATACATCACTCAGTCAAAATATGTCAAGGAAATACTAAAAACTTTTGGATTGGAGGATTCCACATTAGTAAGTACACCTATGGTTATTTGACACATGTTGTCAAATAATGATGATTCAACTAAGGTGAATCAAACATTATATAGGTCTATGATTGGTAGATTACAATATGTAGTACATACCAGACCTAACATTGCATTATTTTTAGGGATACTTGCAAGATTCTTTGCTTATCCTAGGAAGAATAATTTGATGGTAGTAAAGAGAATAATGAGATATCTAAAAGGAATAGAGGATTTTGGTCTATACTATAAGAAAAATTAAAAATTTGAATTAATAGCCTATACTAATGTTGATTGGGTTGGAAACATTGATAACAAAAAGAGCACCAATAGAGGAGCATTTTTCTTAGGCAAGAAGCTAGTTACATGGACTAGCAAGAAACAAAATTACACCTCACAATCTACTGCTAAAGTTGACTATGTTGTTATTACTATAAATTGTACAAATATTGTATGGATCAAATAATTACTCAAAGTGATAATATAAGTGATATAAACATATCAAATAATCCTATGATGCACATAAAGACTAAGCACATTGCTATCGAGTATCATTATTTGAGAGAGTTAGTTCAAGACAAAGAGGTGAAGATGAAATATGTTAACTCAAAAGAGAAAATTGTAAATATCTTCACAAAAGCATTATCAAAGGATGCTCACGAGTATCTAAGAGGTAAACTAGGGGTTATACCCCTATCAAAGGCTATCTAACTAACAAAAGTAGTGTCCTACATCAAAAAAGTTGATTTTCATATATTACACATTGATGCATTGAATCTTACTTTAGGAGCTGCCTAAAGTAGTCAAAGAAATAAAACTTCAAATCAATCACAAGAAAGTTGATAGAGGGAGAAACTGAAGAAGTTCATATCAGCATGTTAAGACCACAAATCTTTGGAATTATTTTCAAAGAGGGAGAGATTTATAGATCAAATAGAGAAACACAAGAATGAATTAAAACTAATCTTAGAGGGAGATAGTTACTAATTAGGAGAACAAAGATAGAGAAAATCCAACATTTACCTAGTAAGAGGGAGATACCTAGTAAGAAGGAGATACAAGAAGTAATTTAGAGGGAGTTTTAAGGATAAGTCAAAAGAGTTTTGTAACCTATTTAGAAGATGGAAGTTGTTGATAGAGGGATAGATTTTAATACAATGAATTATCTTTTGATATTTTGTTAGTCTTACTATTTTAACCTAGTCAGTGTGGTTGATCAATTTGGTTTTCCATCAATGCCAAAGAGGGAGATTGTTGAGAATAGATTGAAGATGATTGTTGAAGAAGTATGATCAATATGTTTCAATTATTGTTTTTTCACTAATGCCAAACCTACTATTTTCTAGTAAGACATTTGATTACATGATTTAAGTACTATCACTTATTTGATTGATGAAGAGGATTTGATCAAAAGATGTAATAATAGCACCTAGAGGAAAGGTTGAGTTATGATTGTGTATAGAAGTACAATAATCAGTTAAGACAGTGATAACATGATATATTGTTAATCTACTTAAGGTTACAAAGGTTGTTTACACTAAGAAAGTTTAGAAGAACAATTGAAACAAAGTTTTTGTACCAAGCTTGATCGAGTGGATAGTAGATGCCAAGCAAAGTTAGTACAAGTGAAGCAAAATATTAGTTAGAGCTAAGTAAAAATTTATTCTACTATATGTCAAGAAAAAAGATGGATTCCAAGAAAAGTTAGTTCAAGTCAAGGAAAAAATAGTTGGAGTTGAGTAAAGGTTTATTCTACTATATTTCAAGCAAAAAAATGGATGCCAAGTAAAGTTTAGTTGACGTCGAGCACCAATAAAATTTAGTTTGTTCTAAGTAATTCCATAGAGGAAGTTGAGCTATGCAACATGTGTCAAGCATTAGAAGCCTGACAATGTTGAGTAGCTACAGTATTTAAAATATCATGAATTTGATGGATCTTGTTGGTGTTTTAAAATGCACTAAAACTACTAAGCAACAAAGTGCTTAATACCATGATGACAGTACACACACAATCTAAAGACTAGCCAATTCTTGTTAACAATTGCATGTGTAAAAAATTTGGATCCAACTTCTACAAAACCAAAGGTGATTTTCTACTCTTTTGGCTCTGCAAAACCAGGGTGGGTATACCCAGGGATGATTCAAAACTGAACAACTGTATGAGGATTATTCTTAGTTTCATTCTGATTCTCATTTCAAAATCCTCAAATATATACATAATTCTTACTAACTTCATAAAAACATCCCATAAAATAGATATGGCTAAGAATTCTTCTATAGATCTGCAGATGTTCTTAACAATAGTGGCTAACTGAAGCTAAAACATTCCATGCAGACAAGTGCTGGCCAATTTTGAAGATCTACAGGAAATAAAAGTAAAATTTGATTTCATACTACATTTTGATAATCATTTATGATACATTTATCCTTCAGTTGAATCAATTTGATTAGTGCCCAATCCATTGGGGTTTAGAGTCTATAGCAAATTCTCAGATCTGGTTTGTTGCCTTACAACAAATTCTATCAGTAATTCTTATCAAAATTCATCATTCAAAACCCTTTCCACTACCGAAGAAACCTTACCAAATTTACCAAAGCTTTTATTTAATCCATTGAATTAACAACAATGATAAACAGATATACAACCTAACTGGATTGCATTCAATTGCACAAGCCTTTACTTATACAATATCAAGAGAACCTAGTAATAAAAAGGAGACAAGATTCAGAAAAGAATGATATGGGGACAATTCACAATTTGTATTCATTTTCTTTGAAAATGGTATATCATTTATAATAGACTTAGAATGACCTTTTGAAAGAAACACAACTCATTCTATATTCATATATTCTCAGAGAATTAATAGAGAAAATCATCATAAACTTGCTTTTCAAAAATTGGGCCAAAGATAGACTAAGTATATCCCTTAGGAAATTAGAATTCAAACCCTTCTTTAGCCTTTGAATCTCACTTAAAATGTGTGAGATGCAACAAGCTTTAGGCTAAAGGAAAAAGATAGGTGTTCTTTTACAAAATTGGGTATATTACCCCTTTTCAAAAGAAACGAACACCTTAACTCAAAAAGGAACAAATAAAATAGTAGCAGATGACAGGTGGAGCATAAAATCTTCAATTTTGTCTTTTTCTCTAACTACTCCCTATCGATAATGCTTTAATATTTTTGATTTCTTTCCAAAAAAATACTTCTCTTTTGGTGGGCCATTCACATTCCTTAACCATCATTAGTTCATCAACATTTTTCTGCCACCTAGCATCAATAATCATCCTTCTTTCTATGGTAAACCTATTCATTTTAGTTTCAATCCTGAAAAGGGTATCAATTATTTTATTGAAGAGACATTCATCAATACCATCTTGGAAAATAGATACCACTTGTGGCAAGTCTATAATGTGATCAAAAGAACTAAGCCAATCATTAAAATCTTTTAGCCTACCATCAGAGTTAATAACATAAAGAATTAAAGAATAGAAACCATTTGTCAGCACTTTCAATTTGCTTTGAATTATTGCTAGATTCCTTGTGAAGGTTTTTAATAAGTCTTTCACTTTATCCATGCCTTCCTTCATAGTAATAACTTTATCTAGGAGATCTGGCTTTTTAGCTAACAAGGGTATCAACCTATCAAAGAATTACATATATGGCCCCCATTGTTGAAAAATAGGCTCAAGCCATCTGATTGCATCCTTCCATACCTATTTTGAAAATTGAAGATTGATGAATGTATTATAAGCATCTTGACATATTCTTTTTAGAATGCTTATTTTATGATTTAATACATTCATCAAGGCATTTTTCTTGGTGTCACTATCAGATTGGGACACTTCTATTTCCACACTAATCACAGGCACTGGTACTATTACCCCTATAGGCATTTCTTCTGTTTGGGCCTCTACTTCTACCATGTGCCTTGTTTCTTCCTCTTGCCTTGGTGCATGTTCTGCCTCTACTACTACCTTGAGTTGTTCTTTTAGGGATTTTGTATCTATTTCTAGAATTTTAATTTTTTCCTCCAACTCTTCTATTCTTTGTTTCTGTACATGGCTCATTTTGAGCTCTTCTTCATATGTTATTCTAATATCAAGGCATTCATTGCACATTGCAGCTAACTTATCCTCAAATTCATCAACCTTTTCTTCACTCATGAGAGAAAAATGTTTGACCAAGCTCGAGATCTCCTTCCCAATAGTGCTTTCCAATGTCCACAACATCATATTGCCCTGAGCAGTTTCTTCTATATCCATCATCTTAGGGTTCTTAGTGTCAGGGGCAACACTCCATACTGCTAAGGTTTTTATGTCCACATTAAAACATGACCCTCTTTTAAAGCCTTCACTTCTAGTGGCTTCACAACTAATGGCCTTGTCTTGTCTTCTCATTTGATCCAACACAAAGGCCTTCTCAATATCCCAATGTGGTATTAGAATCATACCACTCCTATGTACCAATTCTCTGGCTTTTGTAGCAGTCATTGTTTCACTCTCAGGATCATAAGCCAATAATTTTTCAACTAACTCCTTATTTTTCTCTAGATCTTCTCCTGGCATGAGACTCAATGTGAGTTCATTTTTTTTGATCTTATAGAGAAAACTTTTTAAATTCTAATGATTTAATGAAATCATCATCTTCCATGAACTTTTTAGATTGAATGAGCCTGTCATCTAATCTTGATGCTACAATTTGTAAATCAGTAGAAGCCTTCCCTTCTTCAAAAGCCCTTTGGTGAAAATAATTTTGCCTAATATTGGCAAAATACTCACTATTTCCAGACATGACTTGTATAGCTCTGCTTACCACCTTTTTAGGGATGTGCATTATCTTTTGTCTCTTATTTCCTTGTGGTACCCAAGCTGAAGTTGATGGTTGCTCCTCTTCTAACTCAATTTCCAATTGTGTATCTAGATTAGGGGATTCTCTATTTGTAGTGGCTTCCTCTCCCTCTATCTCATGAGGCATTTGTGACATAATATGGTCAAAATTTTCAACCATCTTTCTCAAATTATTAGGATATGGAAATTTTGTATAGAAACCCTTAAAATCAGGGTTGGTCCTCTTCAAAGCATTCTCCACTCTCCTTATTTCCTCATATTTCCTTAATAACTCATCTACCTCCCTTGTTGCTACTATGTTGGCAATTAGTTCCTCTATAGAGATTTGCTTTCTTGGAGGTAGAATAAAACCCCTAATGGCCTTAACCTCATTTGCAATATAACTGTCAGGGTCATACATCCTATAGGGCCCAGTAGCAAATTTGTATTGACCTAAAAACTCACTTAATTCCTCAAATGCATTTTTTCCTATCTCAAAATCTCCTACTTTAAAAGTTCTACACACAAAAGTAGGCTTATGAAAAGAGGGAGGGATCATTTCTCTATTCATCAATAAGAATTGCCAAAAGAATTCAATAATAGCCAGTCTGGGGGGTAAATATTTTGACAGTAGATGAGGAGGCTATGGGCATGCAAATACTCTAATTAATGTACATTCTTTAAACAAAAATATACTCCCCTAGTTATGATCTAATTTTTTTTTTTCATCTAAGAAAGAGGGCCTAAGCAGAGTCTTCAAAACATTAGGTGCCCTAAAGAAAGTATGATCTAGTTGCCTCATGATAATAGAACTGAGCAAATTAAAAAGCACTAGGGCATTTGAATAAAAGAAATCCTTATGCCAAATATGAGTCTAGAGTTGCATAGGTAACTCACCAAATTCATTAGAAGTTTGATCAATGAAGTCTCCATTGATGTACCCAATGTTGCTATATAGGATAAGGTGCATCAATAATGAATAATGGTGGAACTTGAAGTCTTTCATCTCTCCTTTCTTAGCATCACAAATCTGCATGTGCATACTATCAATGATAAAGGCCACATAATCATACTCCTTATGATGAAAAGGATCTTGTATATCACATGCCATTAGAAAAAGAGAACCATATACAAAATCCTCTGCACCATCACTTCCCAACACTTTGTGCAACCCATACACTGTATTTTTGAAATAATTCTTGAACCTACTCAACGGTAAAAAGTCTCCCACCTTTCTTGGAATTAATCCTACCTTCTTAACTCTATAAGGAATATGTGGCAACATGACATTGTTTAAAAAATAGGTTATATTCTAGGCGAATTTTCCTTGTAAATTCACAATGTCAATAGGTACATCCATTTGTCCCATCAATCCAAAAGCCTCAACAAAAGAAGTTCTATCCAATGTACATAATACACTCCCATTATGCCTATGGAAAGTCCTGGTTACTAGATTGTAGGAGTTTATTAGGGCTTTTATCAAATCAACATCAATGAATACTTCTAGAAAAATCAATTTTTCCATATTTCTGTTCAAGGGGTTACACACTGGTACATTTTCTATTTCATTCTGATAGAAGTACATAAAAAGATCATAACCAGTCATTCTAGGGCATTCAAAATCTAAAACAAAAACATAAGCATCTCTGAATATATGATCGTTTGCAAAAATTGCGTTTGATGACCCTGGAAGGAGTTTTAGCCAGTCTTCTACATGCTTGTTCAATTTTTTGACCCTTGTCCTCTTTTCTGTCTTAGCAGCAGATTTCTTTCTTTTTCCTTCTGGTGTGACTTCTACAACATCATCACCCTTGTCTTCGATTTCAACTTCTTCTTCATGCATCTCTTCAACTTATTTGTCAGCCATGTTTGCCTTCAAACTATATTTTGGATTCTTTGATAGTAGCACAGAATACATAGAGCTCTAAAACTGTCAAATTTTAGAATGGGATAGAAAACAATCTTCTTCACAGTAGTAAATACGCTAACAATTAATCAATCTTTGATGTTTTAATCATACATCTATCAACCTTTTCAATAAATTTAGCATGCATGAGCTTTAAAACTATGAACGCAAGTTGCCATCAGGGTATATCAGGCACAAAATTTCATTCTTATGTACCTTTCAAAGCTTTATTTTACTTGGCTATAGTAATTTTGTCTCTTTTGCTTACCTATCGTGGCACATCAACTATTTTCTCTTTAAAATGATTGTCTTTTGTTCTTATGCTGAGTCAAACCTTCAATATTTGTAATGTTGGAAGTGCCCTCGATGGATCTCTACGTTCACTCAGAGATGCTTCAGTATGCCCTAATCATAAGAATGTAATGATGCCTTGGCACTTTTTTGAAAATCCCTTTTACGTTCTTACAACGCCTTTTAGCTTGGAGGATCTCAAACCTTTTCACTGCATTCTTCCATTTTTATGACTTAGACCTTCATTGTATAAGCATAAAACCATTATCTTAGCCTTCTTTACCTTTTATTCTTATACACACCCCTTCATACTACAGGATTAGAATCCCTTTGATTGTCACCTTCAATCTCACGATTCAACAATTCTTCATATGAGTGTAAAGCTCTTACCTCTTCTTTCCTTTTTTCCTTTTATGCTCACACGTCCTCGTATCAGCAGAAAACTTGAAAATCTCTTCTATGTTGCTCTGCTTACTTCATTTCTCGAGACACTATAAGACTTCAAAACTTACCTTCCGCTCTTACAATTTAGCTTTCCTCGTAGTATTGAAATACCTTATGGTTCTCTTTGAACAATCCTTTATGCCTCTACAAAATCCATTTATCTCGTATGCTCAAAGAGCCTTCCAAACTAACATCCCGCTCTTATGTTTACCTTTTATCATAAAAATGTAAAGCCTTCTCTTTTATCTCCCACACTTACCATTTTACACCTACACACTAAGACTGAACTCGTGACTATGGAGAGAAGATAAAATAGCCCTTCATTCATACGCTTTCTTGGAAAGCGTAAGGGCGTAATGACAAAAACTACCCCTCTCAAATATCAACGACCTAGATTCGATCTTAGAAAATTTTAAAAATAACATCGTCGTTGATTTTGTGCACATGCAAAATTTATACTTTAAGTCATATGCCATGCAAGCTGGGCCCATCTGACATAAATGTCATGCCTTCATCTGATTTTCTGCAACTGGGCCCTTCTAAGACTTCAATAGGTCCCACTCGATGCCTTTACTACTAGAACAAGGCTTTACGGTTGTTTGTAAACTCAAGAACATATGCACGTAATCACATTTGAACCTTACTTTAGCTCTTACATTTACCCTTTTACTTGTAGAATCGTAAAACTTTTTCATCCACCTTTCAAATAAAGCTTTATGCCATGTCAGGGTATTACGCCTTTATGTTATTCATTGAAACGTATATGTGCAGATCACAACTCAATACCTCTCTGCCCCTTCGCTCAAACTACTTACTCATAGCCCCATAACAAGAACATTCAAAGTGCAATAAACCTTTACACTTCTTCACTTACAAAACCATTAGTATGATTGGGAAGCCTCTAGCCAAGCAATTCTTCTACTACGAAAAAAAAAAGAGCGTATCCTCGTAGAACATGAAATCCTTTATGCTTCTTTGTTGTGCTATAAAACATGACCAGGAAAACAAAAGAGAAAGGCATTTTGCTCTTACATGAAACCTTACACCATAAGATCATAAAGGATGAACTTAAAGCATTTTATAACTCCTCTTCAGAAATTCAAAGGGGAACCTAGGGTTTTCAGATTTAGGGCATTTTCATGGCTGAGTTAAGAGACCAACTTTCAAAAGTTAATAGAATCTACCATCACACAAAGCAAGACACAACTAGGGAAACCTTAAAACTTTCAAAAATATGAGGAGTGAAAACCCTAATCTACTTAAAACAAAATATCTAAATGATTTTTCACCAGAATTTTTAGGAAATTTTCACAACTTCTGCAAATGTAAAAAATCATACCAACAGATCTAATTGACAAGTTTGTTTTCTTGGGTTATGTGAACTAGGTGGAAGATAAGATTGATGAACTGGTGGCACAAAATTCAAGATAAGTTGTTTTTAGGTGAATTCAAAGAGGATTCAAGGAGAAGTTTCTAAAAGTGATATGAAATGTGGGGTAGATTCATTATATCCTACCTAATCTATCTGAACCCTAAATTGGATGATGACAAATGAGAGAAAAAAGATTTAATTTCCTATTTATAGGAATAGCTAGTCAGAAGCAAAGGTTTTCAGGTGTGAGAACCTGAGGAAGACAAGGACTCAAGGGTTTTTCTTCATCAAGTAGCCTATGAAAAGAGTATGTATTGGCATGTTAAGCAAGAAGGCTTAAAGGTATGAATGCTTGAAGGCTGAACAAGATATTAGAGCTAAAATGTGTGAAGGCCAAGAAATATAGAGGACTAAAATAAAGATCTATAATCTAAAAATGGAGTTATAAGTTGTTATTAGACCAAGCCTTACTATTACTCTCTAATAATTGTATTAGTCTAGGGTAAATGCTTTGGATTAAGGTTGAGCTAATAGTCATTTGTAAATCCTTTAAATAGGTGACATTCCAAGTGAATTTTCTAAAGTCCTATAAAAAGGATCACTCCTAATAGGGTGATTGAAATCCTTTAACAAGGTCACATTTTACAGTGTGCATTATAACCTTTAATAGGGTTGGCCTTTCACAGGGCATCAGTTTAGAAGAGTGAAAAAGGGTAGCATGTTACTTGTGGCTTTTTCCAAATTGAGTTTCTATGTAGATCATTGTGTCAAGTTTGTTGCTGAATTTGTTATTTTTCATGTATACATTTTTTCAAATTGATTTGATAATAATCTACAAGTTTTAAGTGATTGCATAATCTTATGGATACATACATGAAGATAAAAAAATTTTGGGTTCACTAAGCTATGAAAAGTTATATTTATACATCTGGACCTTAGATAACTAATTCACCCACAACCCCCCCTCCCCCCCATCAGTTACTCTAAAGTATTCTAATAGAGATTTCATCTTTGGACCATATATTAAACATGCAAATTTTCCCTCTATTTGAAGTCCTACAAGATAATAATACAATTGGATTAAATATGTTCATATTTAAAATTAGTAATATTGTGTACAACTAGATTTCAATATAGCATACCACAGAAATGTATCAACCCTAGGCATCATGAATTTTCCACACAAGCATTGAATGGAATTGGATTTTTTTTTTGTCTAATTGGTCTAGAGATATCATACCTAGTGAAACCATTCCATAATACCAACAACTTGTTGATAAGAGGAGCAATATATACATTAATATCTGATAATTATTATGGTCATTTTACTCCAAGACTTATAATTACAAGTAGGTAATAATATAATACTTGATATAATCATTTCCAACATAATGTTCTCCCTCTTTATTGACATCCATGGAGGAAGGTTATTGTTGATAAAAAAAAATAGGTTACACCAAGTAAACAGATCTCATCTCTCTAAATGGATTGACACTATCAATTGCCAAAGAAAGCCTAAGATTGTTAGGTTCTTCTTTAAAGTGTGGCCACTTTTCCTCTATGTCCATAAATGCTGAACTTTCTACAAGCATTTGAATAATGTCATCTCAACTTCTATTGTGTGCATAGTAATCCATAAATTGTGCAAGGCTATTGCACTTGCATAATCATTTAAGACATGGAATAATGGAAATGTAATGAGGAACCTTGTGAGACACCTATTTTGTCACTTTATCATCTCAAATCTTCTTGTATGGTATTCAAGGCATTTTTTTACTTTTTTGTGTTCTTTATGATAAATTACATACTCTTCAAGACAAGCATCTATTACTTGATACTCCATTCCAATATATTTCATAGTGGTATATAATTATTGGTATGAGTGAGGGAGAAAATTTAATGGTGGTAAAAAATAGTCCCCTATTAGTCTACAATAATTGAAAAAATATAAGTCATTAGTATAAACAATCGTAATGGTATATATTTCACCTTTTATAGACTATAATAATGTATATTGCAAACCTTAGCATATGTTACATTTTTATGTTGGATAAACTATTCATAACCTTCAAATTCACCAATAACATTACAACAAAGAGAAGAGTTGATTGGGATCCTTTGTAAAGGGCCATTTTTTCCTTCTCAAGTAAAGGTATATCATGAACAACCTTAATATCATCATCATCGTCATCATCAGAAGCAACACCAGTACAAAATGTGTCATGGATCAATGAATTCATAACATCATCTTCAAATATGTTTTTTGGTGCATGATCATCATCTTCCCTAGGATCATGATCTTCTCCTTCATTACTCACACCCCCATGTTGCTCCATATTCACACCTCAATATTTCCCAATATTCATACCTCTATATTCCTCCAAGATGTGGTGATCCATATCCCATACTTGCTAGAAATATAAGAGGAGTAGCTAAGAGGGGAGGGGTATATTAGTTACCACAAAAATAAATCCTAGATCCCTTAGATGTTAGTACAAAATAAACTCTTGAAAAATTGAACTCTATTGATGCTCAATAATCACAAAAAAAAATGTGTAACTTAGTAAATACAAAAAATACTCAGCAAACACTTAACATGAAACTCTTAAGATGTCATATATGATTACTCATTACTATAACTTAGTTGCAAAATATAAAAGAAATAGCATGAGCACATTTGAAACAAAAATTTAACATGGAAATCCAATTTGGGAAAAACCACCAATTGCAACTAGTTACTAATTTTCACTCTTCTAAAGTGAGCCCTGTTAGGAGCCAACCTTATTAAAGGTTACAAAACACATTGTTAGGTGTGACCCTATTAGAGGATTTAATCACCCTATTAGGAGTGACCTTAATAGAGGTCTTTAGGAGCTTCAATAGAAATGTCACCTTTTTAGATGATTTGCAAATAGCTATAAGCCAACTCTATTAAGAGATTCAAATCACTACTACAATGGTTAGAGAGTAACAATGACATGAGCTTATTTGGATGCAACTAAATTTTTGATTATAGATCTCAATTCTGGCTTGTATACTTGATCCTTCTTGATTGACTATATCTTTTAAGATTCACAAGGATAAACTACTTTATCCTTCTAATTCTCTTCCTTTCAACATCATTAGATCTTAAAAATCTTCCATGCATTCACATGCTTTTCATTTACACTTTCTAACTCTCAACTTGACCTTTTATTTATATCTTTTATATTGTCAAGTTGGCTCAAATGCAACTTAGAATAATTAATATTCATCTTCTCAGTCAGCTAGAATCAATAGGAAATCAATTGAACTCGATATGCCAAAACAATAAAATCCTTCATTAGTTGACCCTACTTGATAGACACTAACTCAAAAACAATTTTCCTATGTTAACCAAGTGAACTTGGTCAACACTGTATACTCATAAAGTTTCTTTGGTAACTAAGTGAGCTTAGTTAACACTGGTTCCATCCAACATTTCATCCATTAACTGAGTGAGCTTAGTTAACACTCATTTTTCATAGAGTTTACTTTGGTATCTGAGTGAACTCGATAGAAATTTTCTACTAAACTAGGTAAACTCTAAAATGCTAGGTAGACACAAAAAAATATCTTCAATGCCCAAGTGAGCTCAGTATACACTAACTGAAAATGATGTGGCATTTTGTGTAACATCAAAGAAAATACATAATTAATCAATTGTTTCAACAATCTCCCTATTTGGCATTGATGACAATAGAACATGTCATAATATAATTAATTTTTAGAGAAAGAATAAAGTAAGGAACATATCCTTAGTTTTATTTTGATTATCATTCATGATAACTCCCTCTATTAGTGTGAACTCCTCTTGCCTACAATTTCTTCCTCCATCAGAAAGCTTCAATCAACTTCTTCTGGTAGCAAACTTTTCCTTTGATATTAGACCATTTTCATTCTCCCTCATTGAAATCTCTTTACAAAATTTCTATGAGAGAAAATGTTTCCATAAAATTTCTATGTGATATGATAGAAAAATTCTCCCTCTTTGACATCTCATGCCAAAGACAATATTAAGTGAATATCAATGTACCTCAAGTACTAATTCATTTACAATATATGCCCTTGTCAACTCTACACCAACTAATTAATCTTCAACATGCTATGGTTGATCAATCAGTAAACTTCATTAAGTGAGCTTTAGATAGGGGAACGACCCCTAGCTTACTTCTTAGACATAGAAATGCATCCTTAGGTAGTAGCTTGGTGAATATGTCTATAATTTGTTCTTTGTATTTACATATTCTAATTTGAATTCTTTATCTTGTACCAATTCTCTCAAGAAATGATATTTTATAGCAATTTGTTTGTTTTGGTATTCATCACTAGATTCTAAGATATATTGATTGCACTAGTGTTGTTACAGTATATAACTACTGCTACCACATATTCTACCTCTACTATGGACTAAGAGATACAATTTTGTTTTTTTCTTGACCAAGACACTAGTCTTTTACCAAGAAAGAATGCTACACCACTAGTGCATTTTTTGTCATCAATACTTCCTGTCCAATCAGCATCCGTGAATACTTTTAAGTCTAAATTGCCTCCAATTTTGTACCATAAACCATATTCTTTATTACCTCCTTTTAGATATCTCATGATTCTTTTAACTACCATCATGTGATTTTCTTTGGGATTTGTTGAGAATCTTGCCACCATACTGACTACAAATGCAATATTAGGCCTTGTGTGCACTACATACTACAATTTTCCTATCATTGATTTGTATGTGGTCTAATCTACCTCTTTGGAATTATCATTTTTGGAGAGCTTATGTCTAGTAGACATAGGAGTTCCTACTAGTCTTGAGTCTTCCATTCCAAATTTCTTTAATACTTCTTTGATATATTTAAATTGAGTTATTTCTTTTGTTGAATCTATAATCCAACAAAGAATTTTATCTCACCAAACATAGACATTTCGAATTCTTTACTCATTTCTTCTAGAAATTCCTTTTACAAGTCAACATTTCCTATGGATAAAGTGTCATCAACAAATATTTCTATCAACACAATCTTCTTATTTGGTCCTTCTTTGATGTATAGACTATTGTTATCATTTGTTCTTTGAAAACCAATTTGTACCAAGTAGTTATGAAGTCTTTCATACCAAGCTCTAGTAGCTTGCTTAAGACCATATAGTGCCTTGTGTAATTTTTGGACCATGTCTTTTTTGCTAGGATTTGCAAAATCTTCTAGTTGTTCAATGTAGACTTCCTCATCAAGAATTACATTCAAGAATGCAGATTTTACATCCATTTGATAAACTTTAAATCCTCTATGAGCTACATATGCTAGTAAAATTCTAACACTTTCCAATCTTGCAACAAGAGTAAAATTTTTACCATAATAAATACCTTCTTCTTGAGAATAGCCTTTACATACCAACCTTTCTTTTTTTATGGATACTTTTCCATCTTCTTTTAGCTTGTTTTTGAATACCCACATTGTGCTAATTATATTTTTATCCTTGGGTCTCAAAACAAAAGTCCAAGTATTTGTTCTATTTCTTCATTCATTACTTAAATCCAAATTTTATTTTTCAAAGAATTTTTAACATTTCAAGGTGAAAATTTAGCAAGTAAACATGTACCTTCCAATTTATTTCTTGTCATTGTGCCATCTGGTTTGTCTCCAATGATCTGATCAGGTGCATGTTGCCTTCTAACATATCTTGCTAACATAGGTTCTTTGGATTTGGACTGTGTTTCACTAATTTCATCATGAAATTCAATATTGAACTTGAGTCCCACTGTTTGTGACTTGGGTCCATCAGACTCGATTTTCTCTAGTTTGGTAGCCTCTAACTGCAATTCATGTTACACTATCTACAACTCAATAGTTGTTAGAGATTTTGGGGACTCAAGATGTGAAGGATCCTTTCTTCTAGATAGATTTGGCAAGGTATCAGGTTAATAGTAAACAAATCTTCTATAATTCTCTAGCTCTTTATTGCTTTCTTCTTCATTCTTTTATACAAACTCATCAATTCTCACATTTTCACTTTCTATGATTTTATGAGTAGACAAATTCAAAAATTTGTATGCTTTACTTCTGTAAGAATATCCTAGGAATATGCCTTAATCACCTTTGGCATCAAATTTTCCTTTTCTAGATTCTTTCAAGATATAACATTTACTACCAAATACTTTCAAGTAACTTACATTAGGTTTGTAGCCAACCATAGTTCATAAGGAGTTTAAATTGAGTCTTTCTTTAGCTATACTTTTTTTAAGGTATGTATTGTAGTGTTGATTTCTTCCTCCCTATATTTGATTGCAACATTCTTTTATATCATCAATGTTGTTGCACAATCAATGATAGATTTGTTCCTTCCTTCAACTATACCATTCTGCTAAGGTGTATCAGTGGATGATACTTGTCTTTTAATTCTTTTTTCAATGCAAAATTCATTAAATTAGTTGGAGATGAATTCACCACCTCTATCTGATCTAAAAAATTTCAATTTCTTCCTAGTTTCTTTTTCTACTCTTGCCAAATACCACTTGAATATTTGAAAGGCTTCTAATTTTTTTTTTAGATACATTATAGTCATTATTTTGGAATAATCATCAACAAAAAAAATGAAAAACTTATCTCCACTATAACTTTCTATTCTAATAGGTCTACATAAGTCTTTATGCACAAGCTTTAATACTCCTTCAAAATGATAGTCTTTCTTTTGAAACTATTCTTTCCCATCTTACCAATTTGACAATTTTTGCATAGACCCATATAAAATTTTCTCAAGCTATGAATGCCTCTTACTCTTTTGTGTTTTCTTATCTTGACTAGGTTATCAAAGTTTACATGACATAATCTTTTGTGCCATAACCAGCTTTCTTCTACTTGAGCAATAAAACATGAACTTTCACTAAGATCAAGTTGAAATAGATTTCCTTTTGTTTGTTTGCCAGATCAACCAAATTTCCTTTTTCATATAATAGTTTGGCTTTCCCATTCATAAATTTTTCCTTGAATCCAATTTTATTCAACTATGCTACACTTATAGATTATGCTTTTGTCCTTCAACCCAATAAACATTATCATATATAAGTTCATTGGTCAAAGAGATACATCCCCTTCTTTTTATGCAACAAGGTTCATTGTTTCCAAATCTTACACTACCACCATCATATATGTAATATTCCATGTGCTCAAATTTTGTTTTATCTCTAGTCATATGATGTGAGTAGCCACTATCAATAATCCAAGTATCATTTTTTCTAACATGAGAGATAAGTGTCATATTATCTCTTTCATCATTAGATTCATCTTTTACAACAATATATACCATTTTATCTTCACTATTATTAGAATCTTTAGCCATAAAAAAAGATTTCTTACTTTTGTTCTTGTAGTTCTTGAATTCCTTCTTGCCTTTGTACTTGTTTCTTTTATTCTTGATGGGGACACAACCCAAGCATAGAATGGACACAACAGGAATGAGAAAATTTTATTAACTATAAAAATATGCTAGTACACTTAGTATAGAGAAATGGACTCCAAAATAGGCCCTATGGGCTTACAATAGCATAAAACTAGAGATAATTCTCCTAGTACCTTCTCTCAAACTCCACTCTGAACTGCCTTTTACAATGCCAAAAATTTTCTTAAATAGACTTCGAAGGGTTAAGGATTAGGAATACATTTTAGAAAATGCTAGCTGGCATCCACCGACCAAATAGAAGGCTCTAGAAGTCTCATTAGAAGTCAACACAAAATTAGAAGAATATAGAAACAATAACCAAAATTTTGGTAGGCATAACTTTTGAACCGTAGCTCTGATTGACGAACCATTTACATTTTTGAAAATCTCTCGAAGTGCTCTATAGCCCTGTAGACCAGCTTCACTTGTCCCCCATTTTTTGGCCCTATTTGAAGTCATTTAATGCCCCCAACTTAACTTTGAAGCATTCTTAGGATGTTTCCAAAAATTGAAAAATTGCGATAACTTTCAAATCATGGGGCCTTTTGACCTAATTCTTTTTCTAGAATGCTCTAAATTACAATAAAAATCATCTGACCAATTTAAACCTTCTAGTTCACCAAAATGATGGCTCAATTACATACTCCTATTTTTCTAGCATTTTCATTTATCCCAAGGTGATTAAAAACTCTAACCCAGAACACTAATAGTGGAACTATGAGAGTTGGAACCTTTATTTGACCCAAATGGGTATCCAAAAATGAAAACACATGAAATAGAAACTAAGTCTAAGTACATTTTTTTGGGTGACATAGGATTGCCCTTATACCTCTGGATGCTCCTACATCAGACACCCAGGGTAGATTGAAAAGTGACCCTATCACTTTATGAATGGTAGACGAAATCCTAAATGGGAAACCTCAGCTGTTGATATCCAAGTTGAGTCCTCTATCGGCTATCCTGTCCACTTGACTAGATACTTTTCATATTGCCTATTTTTGGTACTCTTTCCCACATGATGATCTAGAATGTCTTCTATCTCCTCATTCTTAGAAGCAAGAATTGGACATGGCTCTAACATTGGCTCCTCATCTACACCATCATCATGATACTTTATTAAGTTTGCAATATTGAAAATAGGAGAAATGTGAATACCATCTAACAACTCCACTTCATATGCATTTCCTGAGTCATGTTTCTTCAAAATTTTGTAGGGGCCGAATTTCTTCATTTTCAGCTTATTGTAAATATTGACTGGAAATATTTCTTTTCATAAGTGTACCATGACTAGATCCCCTAATTGAAATTCCTTATGTCTTCTCCTTTGATCAACCTTAGCTTTATACTATTGTTCATCTTTGTAATGTGTGCTTGGACCTCCTCATGTAGATGCTTGATATGTTCAGCAAATTCTTCAACTTCAGCACTTGTCCTCTCCCCTTGCTCTATCTTCCTCAATTCTGGTGTAGTCCTTGGGCTACTTCCATATGCAATTTGGAATGGTGATCTACCAGTACTCTGATTTATAGAGTTATTGTAAGCAAATTCTACTTGTGGTAGAATCAAATCCCATCCCTTGGGCTTATCCCCAACTAAACATCTCAGCAAATTTCCTAGACTTTTTTTTACCACTTATGTTTAGTCGTTAGTCTACGGGTGATGTGTGGAACTGAATTTCAAGTCTATTCTCAACTTCTTCCACAATGTTCTCTAGAAATACCCCACAAATTTAGTATCTCTGTCAGAAACTATACTCCTTGGAAGACCATGTAGTCTTACCACCTCTCTGAAAAATAAGTCTCTTTGTGTCCTCGACAATCCAAGAACAAAATCCATACTTATGTCCTCCCATGGCTTTCATGGAATAAGAAATGGCTGATATAGTCTAGTATTGTGACTAAATCCCTTGGCAACTTGACAAATCTGACAACTCTGTACAAACTTCTTCACATCTTGTGAAATCTGAGGCCAAAAATAATGTTCTCTAAGAATGGTAATGGTCTTATCTCGACCAAAATGTCCTGCCATCCCTCGACTGTATTTCTCCTTAATCAGATTTTCCCTCATGGAACTCCTTGGAATGCATAATTGACTACCCTTGAACAACATATCATCCTGAATCAAATAGTCTAGCCACTTGGTTCTGTCTATAGCAATAGGCTCTTTACAAGCTTTCCACGCTTCAACAAAATTAGGATCCTCAGGGTACAGATTCTTGAGTTCATCAAACCCAACTACTTCAACCTACATTACTGTAAGCAAAAACTATATCCTACTTAGTGCATCTACAACCCTATTAGATTTTCCACTTCTATGCTTCAACACAAATGTATAGCTCTGCAATAACTCTACCCACTTCATATACCTCTAATTCAATTTACCTTGGCTATTTAGGTGCTGTAATGCTTGGTGATCAGTATATAAAACAAATTCCTTTGGCATAAATAATGCCTCCATTTCTTTAAGTCCTGAACTATTGCATAGAACTCTTGATCATAAATAGAATACTTATTTTTCACATCATTCAACTTTTCACTAAAATATGCAATAGGCTTACCTTCTTGGCTTAATACAGCCCCAATAGCACTTCCACTAGCATCATAATCCACCTAGAACACCTTTCTAAAATCTAGAAGTGCCAACATAAGTTGTTCTATCACCTTCTTCTTCAACATTTCAAAACTTCTTGAAACTTCTGCAGTCCATTTGAACTCTTTTCTATCCCCTCTTATTGTGTCAGTCAGAGGTGCACATATGCCACTGAAATTCTTAATGAACTTTCTTTAAAAACTAACTAGACCATGAAATGATCTTACCTCAATAGAAAACCTTGGAGTAGGCCATTCCAAGATGGCTTTTACCTTCTTTGGATCCATTTTGAGACCTTTAGGTGATCTAACAAACCCCAAGTAGACTAACTCCCTTTTTGCAAAGATGCACTTCTTTAGTTTAATTAATAGTTTCTCTTCTCTTAACCTTTCAAGGAAACTATGAATATTCAATAAATGTTCTTCCAAATTCTTGCTGAAAATTAAAATATCATCCAAATAGACAATAACAAATTTTCCTAAGAACTTCTTAAGTACCTCATTCATAAGCCACATGAAGGTGCTTGGGGCGTTCATCAATCCAAAGGCCATGACCAACCACTCATAAAGACCCTCCTTGGTCTTGAAGGTAGTTTTCCACTCATCTCCTTCTTGAATCCATATATGATGATAGCCACTCTTGAGATCTATCTTTGTGAAGTATTGAGCTCCACTCAAGCAGTCCATAAGGTCATCCATTCATGGAAAAGGAAATTGATACTTGATGGTTATCCTATTTATAGCTTGAGAGTTTGTAAACATCCTCCACTCTCCATCCTTCTTTGGTGCTAGTACTACAGGTACTACACATGGACTTAGGCTCTCCCAAATCAAGCCCTTCCTCAATAGCTTTTGAACCTGTCTATTTAGCTCCTTAGTTTCAGTAGGAGTCATCCTATGAACAACCTTGTTAGGTAGACTAGCTCTTGGGATTAAATCTATCTGATGACTAATTTGCCTTACCAGTGGCAATCCTTCTAGAACATTATTAGAGATGATATCTCCAAATTCGCCTAGTAACTCTAAAACTTCAAGTGGTATTTCACTACCACCTTCTTTATCTTTCCTAAGAATCAAAGAATAACACATATGTTGATGTTTCATGCCATCTAAAAACTTCCTTCCATCAACAAGAAAAATCCTAGCACTGCTACATACCTTTTCACCTTCCTTTTTCATGGGCTTCAGTTTGTGGCAAACTCCATCCTTTGTTAGAGAGTATGTGTTTACATGGCCATCATGTATTGCATGTCTATCAAACTACCACAATTTACCCAACAGTAGATGGAAAACATCCATTGGAATAACATCACAGAGAACTTCATCATGGTAACTCCCAATTTTGAACTTCACTAAACATTGTTCACTTACTAGTACCTTATGATCATCTTTCACCAAAGAAATCTGATAGGGCTGAGGGTGTTTCTCCCTCTTGAGCTTCAACTTAGAGATCATCTCCTCTGATACCAAGTTATCAGTGCTACCACCATCAATGATCACACTTGCACCTGGTATAGAATAAACTCCTCCTTTGTCCTAGTTCAATCTCACCACTTAGTAGGACACTTTTATTTACTAAAGTCTCTCCTCTTTCTGCATCCTCTGAATGTGATGATTGTGCATCCTCATTCACATGAGCAACCCTAGCTTGACCCTTAGCTCTCCTATCTATCCTTCCTTGTCATTGAGGGAATTCAAAGGCATGATGACCTTCTTCATTGCAATGGAAATAGGTACCACAAAAGCCTCCTCTTCCTTTTCCATGTCCTCTACCTCTTCCTCTCTAATTTCCAAAGTCTTGATCTCGGGAGCGGTTGAAATCCTCGTTCCTCTGGTTCCTGCTAGTACCCACATCTTCATTTTTCTTTTGAGTTTCATTTCAGCCTCTAGATGACCTACCACTACCCCTTCTTCTATGACCATACCCTCTTTGTCTCCCTTCAAACCTCTTATTTAGCTTCTCTTCAACTCATAGGGAAAATTGGTATGCCTCTTCAATGCTGGTCAGTCTTACCAGACTTAATTCCTCCTAGATGCTAGGTCGCAACCCACTTATATAATGAGAAACCTTCTCCTTATTTGCTTTTGCATGCCCTACTCTAATTAGAAGTTGATAAAACTCCTCTGTATATTCTTGGACTGATTTTCCTGCTTGCTTTAACCCATGCATCTTCTTAAACAAATCAAGCTTGTAGCCAACAGGAATGAACTGCTTCTTTAGTTTTTCCACCATGCAATCCCACCTTGTGATCTTATCCTTTCCTCTTCTATTTCTTTCCAATTGAACCTCTTGCCACCAAATTTTGGCATGCCCTTTCAATTTTGCCTTTGCAAAATTAACCCTATCTAGGTCCCTGATATCCTCATACTCAAAGTATTCTTCCAGTTCATTGATCCAATCAAACAACTCATCCGGTTTCAAATTTCTTTAAAATACACCCACATCAATTGTAGGTCTTTTCCCAAACTTAGTAATGGCCCTAAAAAGCCTTTTCTCTACCTGATTTAGAACTTCCCTATCAAATTCTCCTTCTGGTCCAATTTTTTTTTTCTTCATTGTCATCCTCACTTTTGTCACCTACAACAACATTTGTTCCTCTAAAGAGCTCCTCCTACAATGCTTGTACCTACCTTTGGAGGGCTCTAACCTCCTTAGGATTAATAGCTCCAGCCCTTCCACCATGATCTCTTTGTGGAGGCATCTTCTTAACTCAATCCCACAACCACACAGTCTTGGTGCAAACTGCCTCGTAGTCGGTGCTCTATCTACACACTCAGGAAAACCATCCCTGATACCACTTAATAGGGACATGACCCAAGCATAGAATGGACACAAAAAGAAAGGAAAAATTTTATTAACTATTAAAATATGATAGTACACTTAGTACAGAGAAAAAAGCTCCAAAATAGGCCCTATGGGCTTACAATAGCATAAAACTAGAGATAATTTCTTCTCCTAGTACCTTCTCTCAAACTCCACTCCGAACTGCTTTTTACAATTCCAAAAATGTTCTTAAATAGACTCGAAGGGTTAAGGATTAGGAATACATTCTAGAAAGTTCTAGTTGGTATCCACCAACCAAATAGAGGACTCTAGAAGTTGCATTATAAGTTAACACAAAATTAGAAGAATCCAGAAACAGTAATCGAATTTTTGGGAGACATAACTTTTGAACCGTAGCTCCGATTGACAAATCGTTTACATTTTTGGAAAGCTATCAAAGTGCTCTATATTACTATGGACCAGCTTCAATAATCCCCCATTTTTTGGCTCTATTTGAGATCATTTAATTCCCCTAACCTAACTTTGAAGCATTCTTAGGATGTCTCCAAAAACTGAAAAACTGTGATAACTTTCAAACCGTGGGGCCTTTTGACCTGATTCTTTTTCTAGAATGCTCTAAATTACAATGAAAATCATTCGACCAATTTACACCTTCTAGTTCACCAAAATGATGGCTCAATTACATACTCCTATTTTTTTGGCATTTACATGTATCCCAAGGTGATTAAAAACTCTAACCCAGAACACTAATAGTGAAACTATGAGAGTTGAAACCTTTATTTGATCCAAATGTGTACCCAAAAATGAAAACACATGACATAGAAACTAGGTCTAAGTACATTTTTTTGGGTGACACAGGATTGCCCTTATACCTCTGGATGCTCCTGCATCACTTCTCATCCTTGTTTTCTTTGTTTTGGCACCTAGTAGCAATCTGACCAACTTCTTCAAAAAGAAAAAATGATTAGAGGAATCTTTCCTTTGTACTTTCCTCTACCTTTGGAATATTTCTTTGCAAGTAGGGCATTAACAATTTCAATATCACTATCTAAAATTTATTTTATTTCTCATTCACTTCCTAATTGATTTACTTTTGATTTTTTACTCTTTTCCTTGAGTGAGAGTTTGGCTTCAAATGTAGCCTCAATACCTTTGGAACTAGGAACATAGTTATCATAGTTATCCAACTCAAAAGCTGTTAATCTTCCAACTAGAGCATCCAAAGTTATTTTTCTATTTGCATCACATCTCATGTTTTGAATAGTAGACACTCTAATTGCATAGATAGGAAGAAGGGGTCTAAGTACCTTGCTTATAACTATTTTTTCATCAATGTCTCCTCTAGATGCTTTGATTGCACTCACACTTGCTTTGATTCTTTCCACATATTTTGTAGTGTTTTCATCTTCTCTCATTTTCATTTGATCAAATTATCCTCTAAGACTTTTTGTTTTGACTCTTCTTACATTGTAATCTCCTCCATAGATGTCTTTCAATTTGATCTAGATTGCATGAGCTAATTTTTTTTCTTTTACTTCATCAAATTAAGCATAACTTAGAACAAATGCAATATCTATCATCATGATGTTATGATTCTTCTTTTTAGCAATGCCTTCGACTGATAATGTTCCAGTAGGAGTCTTGTATTCGATCTCAAGATGCTTACAACCTAAATCTATCATGCCCTAAATTTACAAGGTAAAACACAACCAATTTTTTTTTTTGAAAGATCTTTTGAATAGTGACTTGTTCAGATAACAATGTATATTTCCACTAAATTTGGAGATGATCAGGTTAGTTGATGAAACATAATCTGTTCCATTCAAAATTTGGATTTTGAGTTTTCTATGAGGGATCACCAGGTTGTCTATAAAATTTTTATCACAATCCTTTTACCTTCTATACCATTAATCAAGACACTCCACAATGCAAGTGGAATTTTATTTTTGTATTAAGGCAGTTAGAATGGTTCTAGGGCTTGTGAATGTGGTGATGCCAAATAAAGGACCTAAATGTTTTTTTATTACAAGTGTCTTACCACATACATGCCTTTCACATGTACCTTCCATTTCCATTTAATTACCTATATATATCCTCTTAATGAAATATCCACCTATTATCATTTTTCCACTTCAACCATCTTGGTAATATACTAATTAGATTCTACTAACTAGGTTCCAAATATTAATTATTTATTTGATTAACTATTTTTAGTTTATTTTATTATTCTTTATCTCTCAAATGTTTACTTTATTTATTATTAATAGTATTTCTTTTAATTTACTTAATTAAATCCTACCATTCCATATCTATCCACTACAAATCCATTAACCTTGAATTTGATCTACACTTCCCCTTACTGACTTAATCATTCCCAAACAATACCACTAACCCTTTTTTTTAATAACAATTATTCTTTAAATATTCTAAAAGAAAATAATAATAAATTTCATCATTCATTAACCATAACTTAATTTAAAATCTAATTATCATTATTATCATTTTTAATATTATTATTCAAAATCTAATTATTATTATTATTCAAAGAAACATTTGAACTACCCATTTCCCATCTAACACTAACTTACCTCAACTTGCTAATAATATCACACATTCTTGCTAAATATAAACAAAATTATTAATCCATGTATGGATGAAGGGACACTAAATATCTCATAACATATTTAATAAACCTATCTCTCTAATTAACTACCCCTAACACATGTCACATGCATATTACTTTATTTTCTCAAATCTTATACATGTATTTACATTGTCTAAGACTTAACAAGACCTCCCCATGCAAATTTGGTTGGCATTATAGGGTCATGTGCCAGTAATCCCTCCCTTCTCAATGTTTTTGACATGTTCTCAACTTCCCCAAATACACCTAGAAATAAGGGTCTCATCAACTAGAAGCCCAAGGTGGAGAGTAGAGATGGGACACTTCCCAACACATACCTACTCCCTCTTTTTTCCAAAACACAAATTCCCCCTCCCTAAGTGAGCTAAGGTTGGAAAAAGACAATATTCTAAAATTACATAGTTTTTTTTATGAGTTTATTTTTTCCTCCATCAATTTTTGGTGCCCATAAGTTTAAAAGGGAAGTTTTCCCTTAGAAAAAGCTCAATATGCTTTGGATTGGGGTCTAACTTTATGTCAGATTTGTCCCCATCCCCCATATCCTTTTTTCCATGCATAAGACTCTCAAGAAAAGGAAAGTAGGCACTTGAGATAAGCATAGATTTAATTTTCTATTTTATTTATTTACTTATGTCTTTTCTTAATTTTTTTGTTATTAGTCTATTTTCTTTTGATGGGGACTGCTCTTTAGTTCTTCTAAGTTTAATCATTAGGCTAATCTTAGCTTATTACTTTTTAAAAGTTTGACATGATCTCAATTTTATATATATATATATATATATATATATATATATATATATATATATATATATATATATATATATATATATATATATATGTATGTATGTATGTATGTATGTATGTATGTATGTATTCTTGTGCTGCTTCAAGAAAAGATGAACTTAGGGTCACATGATTTATATGGGTATAAGCATATTGGTATTAGCTTAAGGACATCATTATTATTATTATTTTGTTGGTTTTAAGAATATTCTCTTGATTATTTTAAGGAACAATAATAGTGGAAGATAAATTTGTCATTCCTCATACATTTTCCAAAGAGAAAAATGTGAACCTACAACAAGTCTTATCATTGATTTTTTTTTTTAACTAGGCATTTTATTTCTCTAGTTATATATATATTTTTCCTTGTTCATCATATCATGAAATTTTAATGACCACATTGATATTGGGATGGTGTTATCTACTAGGTTTTTGTTGAACCTAAATTCCAAAAGAAGTAATGTCCACGCATACAAAATGAGATATCAGACATGATGATTTATTCCATGTTAATATTTCATAACATATACATTTATTCTACAACAACTTATGTATTAAATGAAATCATCCATTACAATAAACTTTGCAACTGTTGTGAAATATTGACACTAAAGAAATTGTGAGGATAATTGTTTCCATTACATGGTTTTCCATATTACATCAATCACCCAATGTACGGACTCACAAAGAATATTTCTTACAAAAAAACTTTTCAATCAATCCTTAAACTTTTTAAAAAAATACAATAGTCTAAAATTTTCACTTTATATCTCATTGAAATAACAATAGAGACTAACAAAATCACAATGCCTTTAAGATGACATGAACATTGATCTTTCTTTACACACTTGAATCTTTCCACTTTACCAAGGGTGAAACCCTTATGCCTTCAACCATGGAGGCTCACCTCCCATCCTAGGCTTCTATGAAGCCACCCACCAAGTAGGGGAAACAAGATCCAAATGGGTTACACACATACATCACTTGCCATTGCATGAGCACAACAAAAACACAAAATAACTCCCTCCCATGGCTTGCACTATGGTTCTCCATTGGAACCATTTCACATTGGGTGAAGGTGGGCTCTTCAAAGAGGAGATACCATAACCAACATAAAACATCATATTAATCACATATGCCTCTCAAGGCCATCATTACATCTCCTCCTTCATACACACAAATCCCTTGTATCTCCCAAACAAAAAAGGTATATTACTTCAATGGAGCCCATACTCCATGAAAGAAAACAACTCCTCATCATCAGAAATATCTTCTCAACTACAATGTTGAGCCCAACTAAGCCCTTTACCCAAGGCTTCTCTTCCCTCCCAAGCGTGAGTGAAGCCTTCACACCCATGAAAACATTCAACACTCACATTCAAATAAGAAAATCTTCAAGAACACATAGCACATTTACATTTCCACAACAGAACGCCAAATTTTATAATATAAGACTCACAAAACAATGCGTACTCCATTGACAAGTTCTCTACACTTGCAAATTTATTTTTCTATGTTAAAATGAAGAAAGAAAAGAAACATGTTTTGAGACACCAACCTTGGTCCAAGCTAAGGAAATGATAGTTTTAGTAGAGCTCCCTTAATCTCCCTCTAAAAAAAACCAAACTATCTCTAAACTTAAAGAGTGGGTGAACAACCCACTAATTTGAATGAGACTCTCTAATAAGGCCTTCTCACTAACTATTTTAGCAAAGACACCTAGCCACTTCCTCTTAAAAACTTGTCCCCTCTAACTTTTCTATATTTGGCTTAGTGGAACATGTGAGAAACACATTTGAAAGCTCTAAGTTCGAATTTATGGAAGAATTCATGGGTAAAGGGGCCCCCTAGGCTATCTAGGCACTCACATTGTTAAAAATAGGTCCCTAACATGATATACTATCATATGGTTAACTTATTTTAACATAAAAGACACTTTGGGACCACCTATTGACCCCTCAAAAACCTAGGCAAGTTTAAATTCGAATTTCTTATGATTGAGAACCATCCTTCCCTTGTCAAGTGGGTTTACTTACTTATTAATAGGGTAGTTATTTTTAGGGTAAATTGCCACCATGTTCAAAACCTTAAAAGACATATAAATTATGCACAAATTTCACAAGTGTCAAGTGAAACATTAAAAAACATTCACATTACCATGACATGCTCCTAATGCATCCTATGATTGAACATTTCCACAAGCAAGAAACCTTACATTTACAAAGAAAAATACCTTCACAATGAGGCTTTGAATCTTCCCAAGATTCGCCTTGGTTAAAATATGTTCACAAGATTTGAAACTTGTTTCCCCCAAGAATTTCCATGGTTCCACTTCCTACACATTAAGCTCAAGCATCAATAGTCCAAGAGGGTCATATAAAACATTTATATCATAAATGCATTTAACAACATCTATATTAACATAATTCAAACTAAATTTCCCTTCCTAGTCATTTCAAATAAATCATTCAAGGTGTTTAAATCTCAATTTTGCAGATCATAAATCATCATATTCAATTAACATTTTGCATTGCCTTTTAATCTAATATTATCATGTCATAAAATTGCATCCATATGTGCTTGATCATTTCATACAAAAAATCAAGTCCTTAATGCATATAATAATATAAAACACTACTGAAGTATCAAATCAATAGATGAAACAATCCACTATCCATCAAAGGCTCAAATAGTTATCAAAATATTAAAGTCTCGAATATCAAAATGTAAATAAAAATTTCTATGCTATGATGGGTTGGGGTGGGGCTTCACAAAATCACTTATAGTTGCTAGATGTAATCTCATAAGTCCTTCCCATGCTACAAAGTTGTCTCTGTTCAACTTGGGAATCTCTCTTTTGTAAGACATCTTGATCTTTAGCTTAGGTCCTTGAAACCTTCTCTACAAGCACCAAAATCTCTGATACCAATTTTTGAAATATAAGAGAAGTAACTAAGAGGGGAGAAGTGAATTAGTTGCCACTAAAATAAATCCTACATCCCTTAGATGTCAATACAAAATAAACTCTTGAAAATTTGAACTCTACTAATCCTTGGTAAATACACAAAAAATGCTATAACTCAGTAAATACTGAAAATAATTGGCAAAACCTTAACATGAAAGTTTGAAGATGTTATCTTTGATTTCTCATTACTATAACTTCATTGCAAACATATAAAAGAAATAGCATGAACACATTTGACATCAAGATTTAACATGGAAATCCAATTTGGGAAATACCACCAATTGCAACTAGTTACTCATTTTCACTCTTTTGAAATGAGCCATTCCTAATAAAGGTTATAAAACACATTTTTAGGTGTGACCCTATTAGAGGATTTAATGACCTTGTTAGGAGTGGCCTTGTTAGAGGTCTTTAGACACTTCAATAGAAATTGCACCTTGTTAGAGGATTTGCAAATAACAATTAAGCCAACTCTGTTAAGAGATTTAGATCATTGCTATAATGGTTAGAGAGTAACAATGACATGGCCTAGTTTGGATGAAACTAAATTGTTGATTACAATTCTCAATTCTGGCTTGTATATTTGATCCTTCTTGACTAAATATATCTTTTAATCTTCACAAGGATAAACTACTTTATCCTTCTAATTCACTTTGTTTTAGCATCATTAGATCTTCAAAATCTTCCATACATTTGTATGATTTTCACTTACACTTTATAACCTTCAACTTGACCTTTTGTTTATTTGTCAAGTTAGCTCAAATACAACTTATAATAATTAATATTCATCTTCTCATTCAACTAGAACCAATAGATATATCAACTGAACTCAATATGTGAGAACAAGAAAATCCTTTGTTAGCCAACCCTGCTTGGTAGGCATTAACTTAGAAATAATTTTCTTGTGTTAATCAAGTGAACTCAGTCAACATTTTGTACTTGCAAAGTTCTTTTGGCAACCATGTGAGCTCTATGAACACTAGTTTCATCCAACTTTTCCTTCATTAACCAAGTGAGCTCAGTTAAGAATCATTTTCTATAGACTTTCCTTTAGTTCCTGAGTGAACTCAATAGAAACTACCTTCTAAACTAAGCAAACTTTGGAATGCTCAATAGACACAAAAACCTGTCTTCAATGCCCAGGTGAGCTTAGCATACATTTATTGGAAATGATATGATATTTTTTGTAACATCAAAGACAATAGAAAATTAATCAATTGTCTCATCAGTACTATCCTAGAGAGATCGACCTATATACAAATGATATTAATTGAACCCCCATTCTATGGTTCATATGTATATTAATTGCAAAAAAATAAATATCAAACAACTTACTAGTGGATGATAATCAAACCCCCCCTTCAATGTGACCATCTCACAATAATGGCTCTTAGCTATTTTTATTTTGATTCTTCTTGTCTTTAAGCCCTTACAATGCTTGCAAGCATAGTAACATTTTTCATCACCTTCTCTTTGAAAGTCAGACAAAAATCTAGTGATTGTCTCCCTATTTTGATCAAATTCCTTGCATTATCTAGAATGATCCTTCTTCATGGGAATAAGTTATTCTTGTACACTTATTGATTTGGTTGTACTTAATGTTTATATGTTCACATATGGTTTTGAAAGAAAAATTGGTGTAATTAATGTGTATATCTAAAAAAATGTTGGACATGTTGTACTTAATGTTTATATCTACTCATATGGTTTTGAAAGAAAAATTTGGTGTAATTAATGTGTATATCTCCAAAAATATTAGACATGTTGTACTTAATTTTTATATCTACACATACTATTTTGAAAGAATTTTTTTGTGTAATTAATGAGTATATCTGCAAAATATTAGACATGTTGTACTTAATGTTTATATGCACACATATGGTTTTAAAAGAAAATTTTTGTGTAATTAATGCGTATATATGTAGAAATATTGGAGATGTTGTACTTAATGTTTATATCTATACATATGTTTTTGAAAGAAAAATTTGGTGTAATAAATGTGTACATTTTCAAATATATTAAACATGTTGTACTTAATTTTTCTATCTGCACATACGGTTTTGAAAGAAAAATTTGGTGTATTTATGCCTCTTCATTTTGATTTTTTTCAAGGGATGCTTGTCAATGGTAACAAAAAATAAGAATGAAATTTCTAAGAGTTTGTAGTTGATTAACAAAATTAATGTTTTATGTGAAAATGCACCTAAAGAGCTGTTAGCTCAAAACCAAGAATATGGTGTTCAAACAATATAGAATGTACTTGACATGAGAGGTCCACAAGTGAGGGTGTTAACAAATCTTAAACACTTGAATGCTGAAATTGAATCTATCAAGGATCAAACACCCATGCCAAAGTTACAACATAATGTGAAGTTTATTTTAGATATGGTAGAGGAAGATATTTAGAACTTTGAACAAAATTTAAGGCACGAGAGAGAGTCTATGGCAATATAGCACAAGGAGAGAAGTAGCTTCAAAAGGAGACTACATGATAGAAAAAACTAGACAACATGGAGGATATTATGTGAGAACTTGATAGAATCTAGGAAGGTGTATTCTTCCAATCCTTACACTCAACTCCTTATAATCAACTCTTCACTAATTTTATTCTTCTAGCAGTGAGAATAGCTACTATAAATTCCTAGAAGCGAAGAGACCCTAAACCTATACTAAGTTTTTTGAAGACATGGGAGGAATTAATATAATATTGAGTACTTAATAACATTCTAGATCATTTAACTATTCCCAAATTAACAACAACAATAGATACTTGGGATCCTCATGGGGAGACTGTACCAATACATGCATGGTTACATCCTTGGTTTCCATTGTTGAGCCAACATATGGAGCCTTTGTATCTAACCATTCCTTATAAGTTGGGGAATATAGTTCATGCTTGGCATGCAAGTGATGCATCTACATATGCAATTTTATCACCTTGAAAAATTACATTTGATCCTACTAGCTGAGAACAACTAATTATTCATTTCATTGTACCTAATCGAATGACAGTTGTAAAAAAATTTGTAATCAACCTAGTTAATTAGAAACTAGACCAATTTAATTAGGTTATGGCTTTTTTCTTTCTAAAAATATCTACTATGATATGTTTTTTTTTAATTTCTTATGAACTCTACCCATTTTTTGTAGTCTATATTATTTTTGTGCAAGACCTTGAGGTAAGTCACTTAGCATGAGTTGAGTAGATTTTTGAATATTTATGCAAATTGATCATTTTTTCTATTGTGCTAATATTTAATAAGTTCCTTTAAAAATATCTCTTTGTATATATACAAAGACTACAAGTTGTGTAATTTTTCATGTATTGCATATGCATTTTCCTTGCCATTGCTTATAAGAGTGTTTAAATGTTGAGAGCCAATTCAACATCCTTTGCCTAGTTTAGATGTAATTTCATTGTGGAATAGGATTTTACAATGGAATGAGCCTTGTGATTATGGCATTTATACTTGGAAGCATAACTTGCTTCTTCAACTTCTTACACTCAACTCTTCACTAAATTCATTCTTCAAGCATGGAGAATAGATGCTACAAATTCTTATGAACTAAGGGACCCTAAACCTATGCAATAGTTTTTGGAGACATGGGAGAAGTTACTATAGGATTTAGTACTTCATAACATTCTAGATCATATAGCGATGCCCAAATTAACATCAACAATAAATATTTGGGATCCTCGTAGGGAGACTATACCAATACATGTATGGTTACATCCTTGGCTTCCATTATTGGGCCAACATGTGAATCCTTTATATCAAACCATTCCTTATAAGTTGGGGAATGTACTTCATGCCTAGCATGCAAGTGATGTGTCTTCATATGCAATTTTATCACCTTGAAAAATTGAATTTGATCCTACTAGTTGGGAATAGTTGATTGTTCATTTTATTGTACCTAATTTGATGACATTTGTACAAGAATTTTGAATCAGCCTAGTTGATCAGAAACTAGACCAATCTAACTAGGTTATGGCTTATTTCTTTCTAAAAAATCTACTATGATATGTTTTTGTAAAATATCTTGCAGACTCTACCCATTTTCTTGTCTGCATTATTTTTGTGCATGATATTGACGTAAGTCCCTTAGCACAGGTTGAGTGAATTTTATTATTCTATTATTTAGATTTTGGAATATGTATGCAACTATATCAATTTATTTTTTATGCTAATATGTAATTAGAACCTTAAGAAATATCTCTCTGTATATATAAAGACTACAAGTTATGCAATTTTTCATGTATTGCATTTGCATTTTCTTTGCCATTTCTTATAAGAGTGTTTCAAGGTTGGGAACCAATTTAACATTCTTTGCGTGGTTTAAAGGTAATTTCATTGTGAAAGAGGATTGTGCAAGGGAATAAGCCTTGTAATTATGACATTTATACTTAGAAGGAGAACTTTCTTCTTCATTTCCTTATACACAACTCTTCACTTAATTTATTCTTCTAGTAGTAAGAATAGCTTCTACAATTTCATAGGAGCCAAGGGACCCTAAACCTATGCTACATTTTCTAGAGACATGGTAGAAGTTACTATAAGATTCAATACTTCATAACATTTTGGATCATATAGCAATGCCCAAATTATTAGTAGCAATAGATTCTTGGGATCCTCATAGGGAGACTATGCCAATACATGCATGGTTACATCCTTGTCTTCCATTGTTGGGCCAGCATATGGAGCCTTTATATCAAACCATTCCTTATAAGTTGGTGAATGCACTTCATGCCTAACATGCAAGTGATACATTTGTATATAAAATTTTATCACCTTGAAATATTATATTTGATCATGCTAGCTGGAAACAACTGATTGCTCATTTTATTGTACCTAATCTAATGACAATTATACATGAATTTGTAATCAACCCAACTAATAAAAAACTAGACCAATTTAACTAGGTTATGCCTTGTTTCTTTCTGAAAATATCTTCTATGATATGTTTCTATAAAATTCCTTGCAAACTCTACTCATTTTTTGTGGTCTGCATTCTTTGGTGCAAGATCTTGATGTAAGTCACTTAGAATGGGTTGAGTGAGTTTTATTGTTTTACTATTTGGACTCTAGAATATGTATGCAACTAGATTAAAAAAAAAAATTGAGCTAATATGTAATAAAAAACCTAGAAAATATCTCTATAAATATATAAAGAGATACATATTTAGAAGGAAATATAAAGACATATATGTTTAGAAGGAAAAGAAAAGAGCATTTACATAGGTGCCTCTTCTCACCCTTGAAGAAAATCATAGAGCAAGGGTACATTAATGAAATTTAGAGATCACAAAGGCACAACAATGAAATGAACTGATCACAAAGGCATGACAATGTGCAAATCTCTCCACCATTCAGAACTCTCCACCTCTTTCATGCATAATGCTTCACAATCAAAACAAATGAGAAATTATTTATGTCATGGTTTTTTTTATACTCATGTGCACATCATAATTGTGATGGAATATCGGTATTGTGATGATGTCGGGGAGAATTACAAAAAAAATAAACATGAAAATCACTACAAATTACACCATTTTCACAAATTACCATCACAATTTGACCCCAAATGTTGTTAAGCACAAAGTATTATTTATATATTTTTATTTTAAAAAATGCATTTTTTTCTGCACATGAATCCACAACATTCTATGTGGGAGGAATCTTTTTTTTTAAAATAAGTTTAATTCTCCTCCACACATTTTAAACCCTCTCAAAAGTCAACTGTTGATTGTGATTGGTGGAAATTCTTATGCACATGGATCACTCAATACATATTCTCCTCCCTTGATGATGCCATTTTTTCCTCTTAATCTCCATTGTCCATTTTTCTTTAAAAAGGGGGCTCTCTCCCCATCATTGCATATGGTTCACTAGTACATTTCAGTAAATATGTGAGTATGTGACTAAAAATTTTAGTCACACCACTAAAATGTTTAGTCACATGACTAAAATTGATCACATTCTACTATATCTTTGATCCCTATAATCTTTTAGCCATCAAAGAAGAGTATGGATAAATAGTCTTAAATTCAACTTTCATGGCCGCCTAGCATGGATAACAATGAGTTCTTGTATAATCACATTTTAGGGTATGTGTAGGATCATGGTGTGCCAAAAAGTGGTGATCTGAAAAATATATAGTTTTGAAATACCTCAAACCATTTCAAAATCTATTCCAACTTTTCTCCCACCCATCCTATTATTAAATGAAAACAATTAATATCTTTGTAAGGTCTACTATATCTTTTGATACCAACCCTATATTGTCAACTTTAAAAACATCCTAAAAATGTGGTTTTGGCCTATTTTTATGTGATTTTCACTTCAAACATGTAGCTGACAACTTTATTTTTTACCAAAATTTGATGAAATGAAAAGGGTTTCTTAAGAATGCTTTTATCTTTCTATAAATGTAAGGTTTGTCAAATTATGAGTTTAGTAAGTAATTATTACTTATTTTCTGATGGAGTTACGTATAAAGTGCTAACTAACACACTACTTGAAAAACAACTATAACTTTAAAATGGTAAAACATTTTTTAAATCCAAAAGATGCATCACATTCTATATTTCTTCCACTATAAGAGAAAAAAAATGAAAAATTAAATTTTGTAGAGTTTTGAATTAGTTAAGGTGGTTAGACACAAGAGTTTTTTAATTCCAAAAGTACTAAAGATAAAAATTTATTATTTATTATTTATTTAGAATAAAAGTACCCAAAAATATGTGTCACATCTAGGCATTAGTCTACTACTTATATCTAGAATATTATTAAAAAATATTATCATTTGATTTTGATTAAGGTGATCAGACATATGTCTACTTCTTATTTTTGTTTTGAAATTTTTGTAATATTGCATTAAAATTCAAAATTTTGACCAATCAATTTTTAGTTTTTTTGAGATAAGTCCTAGCAGTTTAGAAACTAGATTCAATTTCCTATAGATTCTTTTCTCTCAACTTTTTGATATAAAACTAATAAGAAGTAGAAAATTTCACATCAAGTTGACATAACCTTAATTTTCTATTTTTTTCTTGCCACTTCAGAGCATAGTTTGGTTGACCATGATCCTACACATACCCTTCAAGGGAGTAAATTAGTAGATTTATCAAGTACATAAATAAGTTACAAGTTTATAACAAGAAAATCAATGGAAGAAAGATGGACTCCATGGGAAAAGAGAAAATCAAATGAATGTTATTGTAGTTTTTTGATATTAAAGGAAATGTTTTTGTACTAGATTAATACATATGGAAAATCAGTAAAAGTACCCTAATAAGGAAAGAATATTTTGATAAGAGGAGATAGTAACATATGATTTCAATTATAGATTTCAAGGAGAGCTCACATTTCAGTGACAACACAAGAGCCCACATCTTAGTGACAACACCTAACCAAGAAGCTTTTTCATTTAGAAAGAGGTAGGGTTTCAAAAAAAACTCACAAGGCCTAGTGCATTTATACATTTCTAATTTTTTCCATGAATTGGTTTAAGGTTTTTATCATGGAACTTCAATTTCTTTTTTATCTATAAGGTTTTCAAATTTAGAGTCTATCTTTAAATCTAGGTCACTTTTTTAATCCTCTCTATGCAGTTTTATACATTGTCTTTTACTCACATGACCATTTTTCCCAAACAAAGATCTATATTATTTGTACAAATTTTTTTTCCCTAACCTATTACTTATAAAAAATACCCAAAACTAAAATTAATATAGGAATATGTTCTATTTAAGAACAAAATAACACTTGGCATACAAATAGAAGAGCTCAAGACAACTAAGTTCCAATCTAATTTAAATTAAAGCTTTGGTATTGTGATGCAGAGCCCTCTGTATTTATCTTCAAGAAATCTTAGCTCAACTCAAGGTATTCACAATAGGCTGGTACACCCTCAAGGAACCAAGAACATCTCAAAGATTACAACAAAGAACCCTGACATTATACACCAATAAAGACAACATCTTCACTCACACAATCAGATTGCTATGTCTGATTGCATTGTTCATAACTTCAGTTCTAAATATCTTCTTGAAACAACCTTTGGATTAATTGTTTCAAATTAGTAATTATAAAACATATCCAAATCTAAGACCAATCCAATAAGTAGATTATAAACTATGTACTCTGAACCAAGACCCATATTTTCTGTCATAAATCAGGAGCCAAACCATTAACCCTTCCTAGGGAATCAAATAACTTTCTCAAAATAAATTTAAATAATACCAAACCAATTCTACAGTATCCATTTCTAAGTCTAGTTTCTAAATATATAATTTATTTTCTTTTCTCATTCATATATCATTTTATAATATCAAATCTTTTTCTGCAACACCATTGAGGGCATTTAAAAACTAGTTTTCACTCAAATCTTCATAACTTTCCCACATCTAAATGAAAATAATTCAAACCAGTTGGAAATGAAAGGTAGTTAACATATATTTCCAATGAATATCATTAGAGATCCTAAGTCTCCAAAATATTTCGACACCACACACTGCAACATGACTATATTCAGCGAATCTCAAATCTGCAAACATCCACTTTCACCAAAATACCCATAACTTATTCATTTCTTCATAAAATTGAACCAAACCAAAAGCATATTACATGGTTTCTAGGCTGTACATGGACGTATAAAGCCTAAAAACTACTCTAAAACTTAACAAAACCAATCAAAACCACAACAATAAAATGCACCAAAAATGTATCAAAGTATTTCCTCTTCTCCCAATTGATTTGGTTCGACCATAAAATAGTTTTTATATCCATTTAAAAGTTATAAACCCTCCTAACTACCCCCAAGACCAACCATATACCTTTTTACGTCATTTTTCTATTATTAGCAACTTTCTCAATGTTGCATTTTACAACTTTTTACGCAACTTTTACATTTTTGACAAAAAATGGTTTCATAGCCTTTAAAACTTGACCCAAATACAATATAAATGACTCAAATGTATTTAATATAACAAATAATGGATCTTAACTTTCTCATGTTCTTGTATTTAATGTGCTCCTGCACCATACTCCCAAACTTGAAAAGTTTCCAAGTCTCTTGGAATGGTGTGCCATAACCTACAAAAAAAAAAAAAAAAAAAAACAATAATGAAAAAAATCTTCATCTTCACCTTCATTTGACTTTTCCTCTTCATTCCTTTATTACCATCATCTTTTTCCTTAAGGACACATGATTGTCCTCAAAATTATCTTCTTAAATACTCCTATTAGTGGAGCATTAATGGCTGCAACTTCCACGGTGCCTTATCAGTAAGAGATCCATCTTTACCATTGCTACTTCAAACTCTCCCCTATGCCTCACCTAGGAGTCCTCCTCTTTTCCTCTCTTGCTAGTCTCTTGGCAATCAACTAGACCAATCCTTGGCCCTTGACGATTCATCTTACCCAATAGTAGATCCTGGAAGATGCCTCACCTTCTTTGTGCCATGCACCTTCTACCCAGCTTTATCTCCATTGGAGAATGGTTATGATAGACCTTCTCTTGTCTACCCATACATCCTAACCTTCATATGAAGTAAGATGGATAAGAACCTACAACCAAAACCCATCAACAAAACAAATACCAATTCTTCAAGGTCCTCGTGTGGATTGCCTCCATCGGCGCTCTACCCACACACTCAAGATCTTCAAGCTCTGATATCAATCTGATGCAAAGGCCTCTGTATTTATCTTCAAAGAATCTTAGTTCAACTCAAGGGATTCACAATAGGCTGGTACACCCTCAAGGAACCAAGAACATCTCAAAGATTACAACAAAGAACTCTGGCATTATACACCAATAAAGACAACATCTTCACTCACACAATCAGATTGCTATGTCTGATTGCATTGTTCATAACTTCAGTTCTAAATATCTTCTTGAAAAACCCTTTGGATTAATTGTTCAAAATTATTAATTATAAAACATACCCAAAGCTGAGACCAATCCAATCTATAGATTATAAATTATGTACTCTGAACCAAGACCCATAGTTTCTGCCATAAATCAGGAGCCAAACCATTAACCCTTCCTAGGGAATCAAATAACTTTCTCAAACTAAATTTAAATAACACCAAACCAATTCTAAAGTATCCATTTCTAAGTCTAGTTTCCAAATATATAATTTCTTTTCTTTTCTCATTCATATATCATTGTATAATATCAATTTTTTTTCTGCAACACTATTGAAGGCATTTAAAAATTAGTTTTCACTCAAATCTTCATAACTTTCCCAAATATAAATGAAAATAATTCAAACCAGTTGGAAATGAAAATTAGTTAACATTTTTTTTCAATGAATATAATTAGAGATCCTGAGTCTCCAAAATATTTCCACACCACATGCTACAACATGACTATATTCAGCGAATCTCAAATCTGCAAACATCCACTTTCACCAAAATGCACATAACTTATTCATTTCTTCATAAAATTGAAGCAAACCAAAAGCATGAGAAGAAGGATTCATCATACTATATATCCATTACTATATTACATGGTTTCCAAGCTGTACAAGGCCGTAAAAATCCTAAAAACTACTCTAAAACTAAAAAAAACCAATCAAAACCACAACAATAAAATGCACCAAAAATGTATCAAAGTATTTCCTCTTCTCCCAATTGATTTGGTTCGACCATAAAATGGTTTTTATATCCATTTGATAGTTATAAACCTTCCTAACTACCCCCAAGACCAACCATATACCTTTTTACATCATTTTTCTATTATTAGCAACTTTCTCAATGTTGCATTTTACAACTTTTTACCCAACTTTTACATTTTTGACAAAAGATGGCTTCATAGCCTTTAAAACTTGACCCAAATACAATATAAATGACTCAAATGTATTTAATATCACAAATAATGAATCTTAACTTTCTCATGTTCTTGTATTTAATGTGCTCCTGCACCATATTGACATATATGCAACTATGTAAAAAAAATCCCCTAATGATTACAACCTAAAAAAAGTGCAATATATGCATCAATTCCTCTCTATGGTTTGTTGAATATATACCCATGAATATCTTTTTTACTTCTTCAATTGGAATAAGTAATTTTTTAGATACTACTTTTAGTATGAGAAATGAAAAGATATGATATTAGCATAGAAAAACTAAATAATGAATCATGATGACCTAATTTGAGGTCTTGTATCCCTAGATCTAAAACATATGCAAAGCATTGAAATAAGACCACCTCGAATTAGTACAAGAAAAAAAATCAAAATAATTATGTGTGATGTTCCTTATTGGGACATTATAATTTGTTTTAAATCATAAATTCTCCCAATGTCTTTCTTCTTAGCCCTGATAACCTAAAATGGACACATCAAGACAAACTTTCAACAATCAATATTGAAATAAATTATGCTCTATATTATCTCTAATAGAACAAGCCTACTTGGACTCTATAGTTCTAGTCACCAAATAAGCCCCATCATGATCAATCATATATTTATGACCCTTATTCAATTGGGTAGCGAAAAGAATGGAATTACCATCTTCATCTTCACTTTATAACTTGAGAGTGACTTGAAATCAAAAGTGCTACTTTCTAGACTAATTTTAATAGACTGAAAAAGTTTTCCATATCTACAATGGATTCTAGTTCCTTTATCCCTTCTCTCATGGTGGGTCTTTTAGCTGCCAATTTCATAACACATCTAAAAGTCAAATTTCAAGAACTCTCCAAATACTTCTAGGTTTTCTTCTCTTAATCTAGTGTCCATTAACATCTCTTGAAATTATGAAATTATATTCCACCAGTTTCCAAGGAACTGCTCATTAGTCAAGCTAGTTATTTGTCTCCTTTAATGACATAGTACAAGGTAGGAGTATCCCCAAAGAAGATGTCCTAGCCCCCAGCTATAAAACCATGTAGTGGAAACACAACAATAGGAAGCAATAATACAAGATCTGATACCAAGTCACAACTCTTTATTTATAAAAATAATTGTTACATGCAATATGCCAGGTTGTAAGGCCTTCTAGGTTGAAAACAAATACAATAGCAATTACAATAACATTTTTGCAAAATCCCTCAAGATCCAACCTAAACCCTAGCTAGTCTAGATCTATACTCTAGTAGAAACCTCTAAGAAAGATCTCAACTTGTGCTCACAAGCCACCAAGAAATCTCCATATTTCCAAAGCTACAGCTACTAGCTCTACTCCCACTTCATCCAAGATCCAATTGTAAAATGCCTTATATTTGATCCTTTGTCCACACATTCATGTAATGTCCCTATTTTTTGGAGTTAAATTATTTATAAAGTTATCAATAAAAATATATTACAAGATAACTTTATATTTAATTAACGCAATAAAGTGATATTTTATAAAATCATTAAATAAATAAATCTTCTAGAGGTTGCTGGAAGAAGTGATGAATAAATTAAAAAGGAGGCCGACTTATCAAGAAAAAAAATAAATAAATAGGCATTGAGGGCTCATTGCCTATCATCAAGATTTATTATTGATTTTTGCTTATGTATGTTGTGGAGCCTAGGGTTTTTGCAAGTAGTCACAATTGGCCATTGAGAACGAAAACTCTCAATTGGTATGCAATTTTGAAGGTGTGAGAGATCACCTAAATTATTGCAGCTATGGGAAGGATATTTTAGTCCTTTCACTTGTGCTTAATCGCTGATTTGGAGTTTCAAGTGGAGTTGCACTTTCACGATATCATCTTTAGCAATCAATCTCCAGTATCTAATCAATCCAGGTTCTCATTTCAATTTGTAGTTGTAATAAATTCTCAATTGCATATAGCCAGTTAGGGTTATTTTTAATGTGCCAGGTCATAATGTTTCAGTGCTGAAAATTGACATATTATTTGTAAAAATATTTGGTTTTCATTGCATGAATACATTGGCACTATTATTTCCTTATTTCAGCAATATACTTTAGCCCTGTATTAAATTTAGGGTTTTTTTTAGTGGCCTATTAGTATAGGTCATTATAGTGGTATTAGAGCGGTTTCTTGCCAGCCTAATAGGGTTACCTAGCCACCATTTAATTTAGTTTACAAAGGAACCAGCATAACTAAGAATATGGCTGAGAGACATTCTCAAAGCCCATCCAAAAGTGTGTGACATGATGAGACTTTACAGCAATAGGAAAGGCTTCTACAGTCAATAGAGGCAAGTACATAGGCAATGATGGTTATGATGCACCATTTGATTGGGGAAAATCAAAGGAATAATCATAATAATGACCAGGATGACAGGAGCATAGTAGGATCACAACATAGGACACGGTATGGAATAGCTAATAGACCCACATGTCCTACATTTAGAGAAGAAACTCCAGCATGCACACCTAATGCTATGGTAACAGATATTATAGATAAATTTTGACAAGTGAGAAATGAGTGGGATTCATTACCAGAATATGTACAAGATGGATGGACATTTGATAGGTACCTAAACTATAGAGCTGCCAGGAAGAAGCAAGTAGATAAACATAGTGAGTTGCAATAGGTCACCGACAAGTTGGTATTACCCACATTTGATGGTAGTGGAAAAATGACTGCACATGCTTGGATTCATAAGGTGGATACTTTCCTATCTTTGAAGACAATGACACAATTTGAAGCACTCAAGTATGCCACTTTACACTTAGATAAGGTAGCACATGATTGGTGGACACATGGCATGATCACATTGCAACACAATTAGGTAACTACTTATCAAGAGTTTGTGGATAGATTGATAGAAAGGTTTGATAAAAAAAAATCTTGAAGTTTATTTCTGAGAGTTAGACTACTTGAGATAGTCAGGAGGCTTAGAACAATTTATCAATGACTTCTAGAAGCTTGCAGTGATGGTGCCTGACATTTTAGAAAGGAGGCTAGTCATTTTATTCATAGAGGAATTAACTGAACCACTCAAGGGGTGGGTAAAGGCCTTTGATGCTCCTACATTATAGGAAGCCATGAAGAAAGCTAGTAGTATGGAACTTGCAGCTCCAGCAAACCAGTTTAGTTCAAAGAGTTCTTCATCATTTAGAGATAACAAAGGGGAATTCAACAAGGGTAAAGAGAAGGTTAGTGACTCAAAAGACAAGCTAGCTGCACCTTGGGATAAGGAAATACTTAATGACCTACATAGGAAGAAGATATGCTTCTTTTGCAAAGGTCCCTATGAGTTTGGTCATGATTGGCCTCTGAAGCCTAAGGGGAAGGTTAACTGGGTAATGTGGGCTTATTACAAAGGTTCAAATTCAGACATCTCAGAGCACCATGATGAAGATCCTAATGAGGTAGAGGCTAATCACAAGGTAGATAGTGCTAAGAAAAAAGAGGCTCCAGAGATAAATTTGTAGGAGGCACATTTGTCTAGTACTCAAAGAGAGGGATCTTTCATATTTTGGGGAGTCTTGACAAGACAAAAGATTATTACTCTATTAGATATAGGTGCCATGCATAATTTCATTGATGCACAATTTTTGGAGAGGCATGGACTCATTACTAATGAGTTTGAGGGATTGAGAGTTAAGATAGCTAATGGATATACTCTTCACTGTGATAGGATGGTGCGAGATCTACCTTTGTGCCTAAACAACTATGAGTTTAAGGCTGACTATCATGTGGTCAACATGGGTGACATGGACATCGTACTTGGGATGCAATGGTTACATTCTTTGAAGGAGGTTACCCTAAGATTGGAGGATATGGAGATACAATTCATGGTGGATGGCAGGACTCATGTGTTGAAGGCTATCGGTAATGGTGATGTCAGGACTATCTCATTTAGGCAGTTGGAGAGATTAGCCAACCATAATAATATAGAGTGGGCAGCAATATGCATTTTGATGCCTACCCAGGAGGGGTAACACAAGACTGAATATCATCTAGATATTTAGAAATTGAGAATCAAGTATGGGAATGTATTTAGTGAGACTCCACCAGGCAAGCCACTAGACAGAGGTATTGAGCACATTATCGAGTTGGAGGAAGGTGTTAAGCCTGTCATGATCACACCATACTGGCACCCAAAATGACTCAAAGATGAGATCGAGAGGACCATCAATGAGTTGCTAGTAATGGGACACATCAAACCAAGTAAGTCACCCTTTGCTTCTTCTACTATTTTGGTAAAAAAGAAGGATGGTACTCTACGAATGTGTATTGATTACAAGGTGTTGAATAAGAGAACTATAAAGAACAAGTATCCCATCCCACACATTGATGAGCTGATAGAAGAATTGCATGAGGCTTTTTATTTCACAAAAAATGATTTGAGATCAAGCTATCACCATATCAGAGTTTGAGAGCAAGATATTGAAAAAATTACTTTTAGATGTCATTACGGGCATTTTGAGTTTGTAGTCATGCCTTTTGGTTTGACTAATGCACCTGCCACTTTTTAGTCCACTATGAACAAGGTCTTCCACCAACAGTTGAGGAAATTTTTGCTAGTGTTCTTTGATGATATTTTGATCTATAGAAGGACATGGCAGGAACATTTAGAGCACTTGGAGACAGTGTTAAGCATTTTATAGAGCGAGTCCTTGTATGCCAAGGAGTTCAAATGTGATTTGAGGATGATAGAATTGTTGCATCTTGGACACATCATTAGTGTGGAAGGAGTGTGAATGGATCCTAAAAAGATCCATTCTATTGTTGATTGGCCACCACCAAAGAATGTTACATAGTTAAGAGGATTCCTTGGTCTATGTGGATTCTATCATAGGTTTGTTAGTGGCTACTCACAATATGCAGCACCCATAATAGATTTGCTAAAGAAAGGGGCACTTGTGTGGACTTGGGAGGCACAAGAGTGTTTTATGTGGTTCAAAGAAATAATGACTACATGCCTAGTATTAGCATTGCCTAATTTCACGAAGCCATTTGAGCTTCAATGTGATGCTTCTGGAGAGGGAGTTGGTGTTGTACTCATGTAGGACAAGCATCCTACATCTTATGAGAGTAGGAAACTCAGAGGGGTTGAGAGATCATTTAGCATATATGATAAGGAGATGCTAGCCATCATGCATGCCTTGGCCAAATTTAGACAGTATCTTGTGGGTAGCAAATTTTGTATTAAAACTGATCATAATAGTTTGAGGCACTTTTTGGGATAGTGGGACCTAAATGATCGTCAACAAAAGTGGGTGAGTAAGTTACAGGCATATGATTTTTATATCATATATGTTAAGGGGACACAAAATATTGTTGTAGATGCTTTATCATGTAGGCCACACCTTACTTCTATGATTCAAATATTAGAGGATTGGCAACACTTGATTGTAGCAAAATATGCCAAAGACACGTGGGCCTCTGCTATAGTGGAGGGAACCACAATTGACACCAGATACACTCTCATAGATAATTTGATCATTTACAAGAACAAGATTTACTTATTTCTAGGATTGAAAGTGAAGTAGTTGATTTTGAGAGCATTCCATAATTCACCTACAATAGGTCATCCTGGGTATTTCAAGACTTACAAGTTAGTACAAGAATGGTTCACTTGGAAGGGACTTAAGGCTGATGTTTTTCAGTATGTGCAAGAGTGTCATGTTTTCCAGTAGAATAAACAAGAGCACACTTATCTAGTAGGGCTCCTATAGCCAGTTCCTATTCTTGATAGGAAGTGGGAGTGCATCTCTATGGATTTTATTACGGTCTTGCCTAGGGCCCAAAGGTGCAATTGCATCTATGTGGTGGTGGATAGGCTAAAAAAATATGCTCACTTCTTCCCTATCACTACTACATACTCAACAACTTAGGTGGTAGAGGTTTTCTTCAGGGAGATTTTTAGATTACATGGTTTTCCTCAGAGCATTGTGAGTGATAGGGACATCCACTTCATGAGTCACTTTTGGCAGGAGATATTTCAGTTTTGTGGCACTGAGCTTACACCTAGTACTAGTTATCACCCATAGACTAATGATCAAATAGAGATTTTAAACAAATGGGTGGAAGGGTATTTGAGGAATTATGTGGTAGATCAACAGTGAGCTTGGGTCAGATGGATATATCTCTATGAGTATTGTTACAATACTACATATCATATGACTATACAAATGACACCCTTCATGGTACTTTATGGTTATGAGGCACCTAGTTTCTTAGATTTTTTGTTGGGAGACATTCAAGTACCTCATGTAGGTGAACTATTACAGGAAAGTAAGGATATAGTTGCTACTCTCAGAGACAACATTGCTAGAGCTCAGAACTAGAAAAAGAAATATGCATACAAGAAAAGGATTGAGTGTAGTTTTGAGGTAAATGATATGGTTTACCTCATGTTGCATCCATATAAGAAATCCACTCTCAAGAAGAGTGGTGTAGAGAAACTCAAGCCACACTATTATGGACCATTTAGGATCATCAAATGAGTTGGTGAGGTGGCTTATGAGTTGGAGCTTTCCACAAATAGTACAGTGCACAATGTGTTTCATGTATCATGCCTCAAAAAGGCGTTGGGTCAGAATGTGATGCCTTCTGTTGTATTACCTCCCTTGGATGATGAGGGGAAACTGATCTTAGTGCCAGAATTCATTCTGGATTGTAGAGAGAAGTAGCTTCATAGGAGAGTAATCAAAGAGTATCTAATTAAGTGGAAAGATTTACCTATTGAAGATGCTACTTGGGAGGGAGAAGTGATTTTGTAGCATCCAGCATTAAGATTGCTTGAGGCCAAGCAATTTTAGGAGGGGCAGACCTGTAATGTCCCCATTTTTTGGAGGAGTTAAATTATTTATAAAGTTATTAATAAAAATATATTATAGGATAAATTTATATTTAATTAACTCAATAAAGTGATATTTTATAAAATCATTAAATAAATCAATCTTCTAGAGGTTGATGGAAGAAGTGATGAATAAATTAAAAAGGAGGCCGACCTATCGAGGAAAAAATAAATAAATATGCATTGAGGGCTCATTACCTATCATTGAGATTTATTATTGATATTTTCTTATGTGCATTGTGGAGCCTAGGGTTTTTGCAAGTAGTCACAATTGGCCATTGAGAACAAAAACTCTCAATTGGTACACAATTTTGAGGGTGTGAGAGATCACCTAAATTATTGCAACTGTGGGAAGGATATTTCAATCCTTTCACTTGTGCTTAATTGCTGATTTGGAGTTTCAAGTGGAGTTGCACTTTCACCATATTATCTTCAGCAGTCAGTCTCGAGTATATGATCAATCCAAGTTCTCATTTCAATTTGTAGTTGTAATAAATTCTCAATTGTATATAGCCAGTTAGGGTTATCAATAATGTGCTAGGTCATAATGTTTCAATGCTGAAAATTGACATATTATTTGTAAAAATATTTGATTTTCATTTCATGAATAAATTGGCACTATTATTTCCTTATTTCAACAATATACTTTAGCCGTGTATTAAATTTAGGGTTTTGTTTAGTGGCCTATTGGTATAGGTCATTACAATTCATGACTCCATCACAATCCTACTATAAAATGCCTCACATTCAGTGCTCTATCCATAGACTTAGGAAAAAATCACTCTTCAACTATCTCCCCTTCTCCATGATGGATGAATCATGACTAAAGACTTCCCTACAACCCCTACTTATACCAATCTAAGCCACAAGTTTGCCTAACAATTAAAAATTAAAATAAACCCCTTACATTTAATATAGGTTGAGACACAAGTCAGTTACAACACTAATTAAATAATCCATACACAAATTAAGTTCCATAAGTTAGCTCATAGACAACTCAACACCAATAACAACCAAGACCAAGTTGAGTGTTAGCAAAACAAAGCCAAGCACCAAAAAATCCACAAGCATCGCTAAGCTCCACAAGAATTATCGAGCATAATAGACCATGCTAAGCTCCAAGACCATGCCAAGCTACCAAACCATGTTGAGCTCCTAGACCATGTCGAGTCCCATAGACCATGCCGAGCTCCAAAGACCATGTTGAGTCCCATAGACCATGTCAAGCTCCTAGACCATGCTAAGTCCCATGGGCCATGCCGAGCTTCAAAGACCATGCTAAGCTCCAAAATCATGCCAAGCACTAGTCCTTCTTTGACCAAGTACCAATCCAAGTACCCTCCAAAGTAACTACTGAGCCTCCTTCCATGAACTCCAAAGTAGTCACCAAGCAAACCCAAGATGTTCCTGCATCAAACTCCCTAGGTAAATAGAAAAGTGTGTCCCACACTTTGATGTCCAAAGAAAGAGAAAAAAATAACTTCATCTTCACCAAAGGCTTCCACTCCAACAAGGACAAGAAAACCAATCTACTCATCATCCATATATATATCATTTTATCAAACACCATAATCTCAACCAACTAATTAGCATGCTCACTCCCAAGAACAAATTGAACATAATGCTTCATCCACAAACCCTCGTCCACATTAGCAACTAGTGAATCCACACCAGAAGAAACCAACTCCACATCAATAGCTATATGAAGATCTCCATCAACACATGCCAAACTCACAACCCCAACAATCTCATTGCTCACAATAAGATGCTCTGCAATATACAACTCACCACCAACAACAACTAGATCATCCACAACCAAGTGCTCTAAAATTTCCATGTTAGATCCAACCAACTAATCACAAAAACCAAACTCTATCTTAGCATTAACAAGGTTAGGAATATCTTCAACAAAAACCTCTAATTTCTCTACAAGTTTCATATTAGACTCCATAATTTGATCAACAAAACCAACCTCTTCCACCTCAACCTTGTTATGCCATCTTCTCTCATGAAAAAGTCTCCTAACTAGCCAAACTACTCTCTTTTGGATTGGTATACTCTAGCTCCACAAACATCTATGGAATGCCTTCCTCATCCTATCCTTGGTTGCACTAGTTTCAAACTGATCAACCTCCTTATCTTGATCAACCAAACTAGCATCAAACTAAGCAGACATCTCAAAAAAATTCCTCTCCACTATATCATAGAGTTTTCCAATCATCTTAGGGTTCAATCCTCTCAAGGACATCTCCCAAGATCTTCATAAACCCTTTGCAACAAATCCTTCCCACACTCCTTGTGACAACCTTGAATTGTTTACAATTCAGATTGCAACCTGCCACCTTGCATGAATAATCAAGAACCACATCACAAGTCTAGGACCATGGATGTACAATGAAAAAAACTCTCTATGATCATGCCTCAACAAGATCAATCTTCAATCTTCACATCCATCTACCCATTTGTAAGCATTCTACAATTATAAGTCAAAACCATGATCTAGGACTATAAAAAGAAAATCCACCACTAGATCAACATCAATTAGATCTACTTCTCCACTCAAGTCTTGGTGCAAATTGCATCAGCTTCGGCGATCTATCTACACACTTAGGAACAACCTTCACTTTGATACCAATTATGACCAAATACAATAGCAATTACAATAATAGTTCTACAAGATCCCTCAAAATCCAATCTAAACCCTAGATAGTCAAGATCCATACTCTGGTAGAAACTTCCAAGGAATATCTCAACTTGTGCTCACAAGCCCACCAAGCAATCTCCTTATTTCCCAAGCTATAGCTACTAACTCTACTCTCACTTCATCCAAGATCCAAGTTTAAACTACCTCTCATTCGATGCTTTTCCCACACATTCATGACTCCATCATAATCCTACTATAAATTACCTCACATTTAGTGCTCTATCCATAGACTCAAGAAAAACTCGCTCTTCAGCTATCTCCTCTTCTCCATGATGGATGAATCATGAATAAATAGTTCCCTAAAACCCCTAGTTATACCAATCTAATCCAGAAGTAAGCCTAGAAATTATAAATTAAAATAAACCCCTTACATTTAATATAGGTCAAGCCACAAGTTGGATACAACACTAATTAAATAACCCATACACAAATTAAATCCTATAAGTCGACTCATAGACAACTTAGTACCAATAACAACCAATGCCAAGCTGAGTGTCGACAAAATAATGTTGAGCACTAGTAAATCCACAAGCATTTTTGAGCACAATAGACCATACTAAGCTCCAAGACCATGTTGAGCTACCAAACCATGTCGAGCTCCCAAACCATGTTGAGTCCCATAGACCATTTCGAGCTCCAAAGACCATGCTAAGTCCCATAGACCATGTTGAGCTCCCATACCATGCCAAGTCCCATAGACCATGCCAAGCTCCAAAGACCATGTTGAGCTTCAAAAACATGCCAAGCACCAATCCTTCTTTGACTAAGTACTAGTCCAAGTACCCTCCAAAGTTTTTGGGATTAAAGATAGAGTAACTGAGAGGGGGGGTGAATCAATTACTAACAAAAATTAATCCACAATCCCTTAGATGCCTTAAAGATCTAGTTACTATTGTTACTTGGTAAACAAATACTATAGCTTGGTAAATTCTATTATTACTTATTTTCATGTATTCATGCATGTAACTAAAAACAAAGTGAACACAAAAGACATCAGATTTAACGTGGAAACCCAATATGGGAAAAACCACCAAGTAACTAGTCACCAATTTTTCACTCTTCTAAAGTGAGCCCTATTAGGAGCCAACCCTATTAAAGGTTACAATACATACTATTAGGTGTGACCCTATTAGAGGATTTAATCACCCTGTTAGGAGTGGCCTTGCTAGAGGTCTTTAGAACAATTCAACTAAACTATTACCTTGTTAGAGGATTTACAAAATGGCTATTAAACCAACTCTATTAAGAGATTTGAAATCACTGCTACAATGGTTAGAAAGAAACAATGAATTGATCTAAACAAGATGCAACTAAATTTGCTAGTTATAGGTCTCTATTCAGTATCATTAGATTCTCCTTGATCAAATATGGCTCTGCTGCTCCTCAATGATCTCTGATCATCCTTCAAATTTGCTTTCACAATAATCAGTCCTCATATCTCATTAATTCCACACTTTCATCTTAAACACTTAGAATTCACAACTTGACCTCTTACTTATACCATTTAGATTGTCAAGCTAGCCCATTTACATGTTACATTTAACAATAAATCATACATCATTTGGCTATAGATATTACTCTAAACAAATAAATGTTATTTCACAAAACAATGAAATCCTTTACTAGCCGACCCTGCTCAGTAAATACTACTTCTAATTTTTTTTTTGAGTTAACCTTATTGACTTAGTTAATATTGCAATATCCTTAAATTCCTTTGGCTACCGAGCTTACTCGGTAAGAACTAAATTTCTTTGATTACCTTGAAAGCTCGGTAAGAACTACTTCTACCAAATTACCTTTGATGACTGAGTGAGCTCGGTAAGAATTTATTCTTTCACATTACCTTTTGATGACTAAGTGAACTTGATAAGAACTGCTTCTTCTAAATTACCTTTGATGACCAAGTGAGCTCGGTAAGAACTACTTTTTGATGATTGAGTGAACTTGGTAAGAACTACTTATTTTCTTTGCTAAACTTTTGAGCTCGTTAGACTCTGTCCTTTGTCTAGTTGACCTTTTGAGCTTGGTAGACATTGTCCTTTTCCTTGCTAACCTTTTGAGCTCGGTAGACACTGTCTGATGACTGATATGATATTTGTGTGACATCAAAGACAACACACAATTTGTACAATTGTATCCAACAATCTCCCTCTTTGGAGGTGATGGCAACACAACATGTCATAGCAGAATGAAATTTGAAAGCAAGTCTTTTAATGAAAGAATACAAAACTCCTTATTTCATAATAATCTCTCCCTTTTACAAAAACTCTTATTATTTTGCAAATTTCAGAAAGATATGATAGTATATTCTCCCTCTTTGACAACACATGCCAAAGAAAACTCAAAACAATTGAATAACATTGTACTTGATTACTGATTCATATGCAATATCTTCATTGGTTTGTTGCATCAACTGATAGATTTCCAATTCTATTCCTGTTGATGCATCACTAAAACTATATTTTAGTGAGCTTCAAATAGGGGAATGACCCCTAACTTACCTCTTAGATACAAGAATGCATTCTTACGTAAAGGCTTTGTGAATATGTCATTAATTTGTTCCTTTGTATGCACATATTCTAATCTTATTTCTTTTTCTTACACCAATTCTCTAACAAAGTGATATTTTATGGCAATATGCTTGGTTTTTGAATGCATCACTAGATTCTTGGAGATGTTAATTGCACTTGTGTTATCACAAAACATAACAACTAGTTATTTGATTTCTTGCCTCATACCTTCCAATAATAGTTTAAACCACACAATGTTTGAGCAATTTACTGTTGTTACAACATATTCAACATTTGTTGTGGATTGAGATGTACAATTCTGCTTTTTGCTTATCCAAGAAACCAACCTTTTTCCAAGAAAGAAAGCTCTATCATCAATATTTCTTGCCCAATATACATCAATGAACAGCTTTAAATCTAGTTTTCCTCCAAGTTTATAACGTAATCCATAATCTTTAGTTCCTTTTAAGTATCTCATGATACTTTTGATTGCCATCATGTGATTTTCTTTTGGTTTTGCTGAGAATCTTGCTACAATCCCTATTGCAAGGGCAATGTTTTGTCTTGTGTGCACTACATATTGCAACTTTCCAATCATAGATCTATACAATGTCTGATCCACTTCCTTTGATTCATCATCCTTGGTAAGTTTTAATCTAGTACACATAGGAGTCCCAACTAGTTTTCAATCTTCCATACCAAATTTTTTAGTATCTCCTTGATGTATTTATATTGAGTGATGTAGATGCCATTCTTATTCTATTGAATTTGAAGGCCAACAAAAAAATTGATTTCACCAAACGTTGACATTTCAAATTCCTTGTTCATTTGTTCTGAAAATTCTTTGCAGAGATCATCATTTCCTATGAACAAAGTATCATCTACAAATATTTCTGCTAAAACAATCTTATTATATAGTCCTTCTTTTATGTACAAACTGTTGTTGTCATTAGTTCTTTAAAAAACAATCTGAATAAGATAGTTATGCAATCTTTCATACCATGCTCTAGGGGCTTGTTTCAGACCATATAATGCTTTATGCAATTTGCAGACCATGTCCTTCTTGTCTGGATCAAAAAAACATTTAGGCTACTCAATGTAAACCTCTTCCTCCAATATTCCATTGAGAAATGTTGACTTGACATCCATTTGATAAGCTTTGTATCCTTTGAATGTAGCATATGCAAGTAAGGTTCTGAGACCTTCCAATCTTGCAATAGGAGAAAAAGTTTCTTCATAGTCTGCACCTTCTTCTTGTGAATATCCTGTGCATACTAGTCTAGCTTTGTTCCTTGATACCTTACCATCTTCATTTAGTTTGTTTCTGAATACCCACTCTATTCCAATCACATTCTTGTCTATGGGTTTAGGTACAAGAGTCCATGTTTTATTTTTCTCTATTTGTTCTATCTCTTCATTCATAGCTTCAATCCAACTTTCATTGTCTAGTGCATCTTTGACATTTCTAGGTTCAAAATTGACAAGTAAACAAGTGCCTTTCAACTTACTTCTTGCCATTGTTCCTTTTGATTTATCACCAATGATCTGATCTGATGCATGATGCTTTCTTATATACTTGGCTAACATGGGCTTCTTGCCTTTTTAATGACTTGCATTGTTATCTTTCTATGTCTCAACATCTGGTTTTGATTCTAGTTGCTCAGGCTCGCTAGATGCTAACTCAGTAGCTTCTATTTGCAACTCGAGTTCTTGCATCTTAATAGATGCTGACTCAATTTGAACTTCTTGTGACTCAGTTAATGAAGACTTTGGAGTTAAGGGTTCTTGATTAATAGGTATACTTGGCATTGTATCAAGTTCAATGTAAACAAATCTTTTGTAGTCTTCAGGTTCCTTTTTGTTTTCTTCTTCTATTCTTTTTGCAAACTCATCAACTTTCACATGTGTACTTTCTATGACTTTGTGAGTAGATAAGTTCAAACATCTATATGCTTTACTTTTGCAAGAGAATCCTTAAAATATTCCTTCATCAATTTTTACATCAAATTTACCTTTTCTAGATTCTTTCAAAATGTAACATTTGCTTCCAAATACTTTTAGATAACTTACATTGGGTTTGTAGCCATACCACAACTCATAGGGTGTTTTGAATGAGTCCTTTTTCAGGTATACTCAGTTCAAGGTATGAACTACAGTACTGATAGCTTTCTTCTAGTATTTGATAGCAATGCCTTTCATAATCAGTAAGGTTCTTGCACAATCCATTATAGATCTATTCCTTCTTTCTACTATTCTATTTTTTTCAGGAGTTCTAGATGCTAAAACCTATCTTTTGACTCCTCTTTTAATGCAAAAGTTATTGAACTCATGTGAAATGAATTCACCACCTCTGTCAAATCTTAAACATTTCAGTCTTTTGCCTGTTTCTTTTTCTACCTTGGCCAAATACCATTTGAACTTTTCAAATGCTTCTAATTTCTCTATTAGGTACATGACAGTCATCATTCTTGAATAATCATCAACAAATAGACTGAAGAATTTTTCACCCGTATAACTTTCAATGGCAATAGGTCCACACAAATTAGTATGCATAATTTTTAGAACTTCTTCAGTCTGATAGTTCTTGCTCATAAAACTAGTCTTTCCCATTTCACCAATTTGAGAATTCTTGCATAGACCAACCTCAAGTTTCTTTATGTTAGGAATACCTCTTACTTTCCTAAATTTACTGATCTTTATCAAGTTGTCAAAGTTTACATGACACAACCTCCTATGCCATAACCAACTTTCTTCAATTTGAGCAATGAAACATGAACATTCACCAAGTTCAAGATAAAATAAGTTACCTTTTGTTTGAATGCCTGATCCAATCATGTTTCCTTTTCCATCCAGCAATCTTACTTTTCCTTGCATAAATTCTACTTTGAATCCATTATTGAGTAGCTATGCCACACTCAAAAAATTATGCTTTAGTTTTTCTACCCAATATGCATTATCACATACAAGTTCCTTGGTTAGTGAGATTCTTCCTTTTCTTCTTATACAACAAGGTTCATTGTTACCAAATCTTACACTGCCACCATCATAGTCTTCAAAATATTCAAACTTAATTTTATCACAAGTCATCTGATGAGAACAACCACTATCTATGATCCATGTATCATTTCTACTCTTATGAGAAATGAGTGCCATTTCCTCATCATTATAAGACTCATCTTTCACAACAATGTAGACAATTTCATCTTCTTCCTCATCATTAGAATCATTAGAATCTTTAGCCATAAAACATGTTTTCTTACTTTTATCCTTGAATGATTTGAATTTTTTCTTGCCATTGTACTTGTGACCTTTCTTCTCATCTTTGTTTTTCTTATTTGGGCATCTAGCAACAATATGTCCAATTTCTTCACAAGAGAAATAGATTAGAGGAACCTTACCTTTGTATTTACTTTTGCCTCTTGAATATTTTTTTGTTAGTAGAGCTTCAACCACTTTAGGATCACTGTCTAAATTTTTTTCTAATTCTTCATCATTGCCTGATTGTGGATCCTTCATCTTTTTTCCCTTTTTCTTTGAGTGGAAGCTTGGCTTCAAATGTGAATTCAACATTCTTGGTAGCTAGAACATAATTTTCATAGTTGTATAGCTCAAATATAGTCAATCTTCCAACTATGGCCTCTAAATTTATTTTATGATTTGCCTCACATCTACTTTCTTGAATTGCAGAGACTCTAATTGCATAAATGAAAAGTAGAGTTCTAAGAACTGTACTTATAACTGTCTCCTCATTGATATCTCCTCTAGATGATTTGATTGCACTAACATATGCTTTAACTCTTTCAACATACTTTGCAATGTTTTCATCCTCTCTCATCCTCATTTGATCAAATTGCCCTCTCAAAAATTTTTCTTTGGCTCTTCTCACATTATCATCTCCTCCATAGATCTCTTTCAGCTTGTTCCACATTTCAAAGGTAGTTTTGCAATCCTTGATGTCATCAAATTCTTCATAACTTAGAGCAAATTCTATATCTATCATCATGTTATTGTGAGTCTTCTTTTCAGCAATATCATTGACAGATAATGTACCAGAAGGTTCTTCATATTTTTTATCAAGGTACTTTAGCCTTGTATCACCAATAGAAGCTAGATGAAGCCTCATCAATCCTTGCCATGCTGAGTTGTCCCTACTAAGTCTTCGAATTTCCCTTTTGTAAGACATCCTAATCTTTAGCTTAGATCCTTGAAATCTTTTCCTGTAAGCACCAATTGCTCCGATACCAATTGTTGGGATTAAAGATAGAGTAATTAAGAGGGGGGTGAATTAGTTACAAACAAAAATTAATCCACAGATTCCTTAGATGTCTTAAAGATCTAGTTACTATTGATACTTGATAAAAAAATGTTGTTTCTTGATAAATTCTACTTATTTTCAAGTATTCATGCATGTAACTAAAAACAAAGTGAACACAAGAGACACCAGATTTAACGTGAAAACTCAATATGGGAAAAACCACCAAGTAACTAGTCACCGATTTTTTACTCTTCTAAAGTAAGCCCTGTTAGGAGCCAACTCTATTAAAGGTTACAATACACACTGTTAGGTGTGACCCTATTAGAGAATTTAATCACCATATTAGGAGTGGCCTTGCTAGAGGTCTTTAGTTCAATTCAACTAAACTGTTACCTTGTTAGAGGATTTACAAAATGGTTGTTAAACCAACTCTGTTAAGAGATTTGAAATCACTACTACAATGGTTAGAAAGAAACAATGAATTGATTTGAACAAGATGCAACTAAATTTCCTAGTTACAGGTCTCTGTTTAGCATCATTAGATCCTCCTTGATCAAATATGGCTCTGCTGCTCCTCAATGATCTCTGATCATCCTTCAAATTTTCTTCCACAATAATCAATCCTCATATCTCATTAATTGCACACTTTCATCTTACACACTTAGAATTCACAACTTGACCTCTTACTTATACCATTTAGATTGTCAAGTCAGCCCATTTACATGTTACATTTACCAATAAATCATACATTTGTCAGCTATAGATATTACTCTAAACAAATAAATGTTATTTCACAAAACAATGAAATCATTTACTGGTTGACCCTACTTGGTAAATACTACTTCCAAAAATTTCTTGAGTTAACCTTCTTGACTTGGTTAATATTGCAATATCCTTAAAGTCCTTTGACTATTGAGTTTACTTAGTAAGAATTAAATTTATTTGATTAACTTGAAAGCTCGGTAAGAACTGCTTCTGCCAAATTACCTTTGATGACCAAGTGAGCTCGGTAAGAACTACTTCTTCCACATTGCCTTTTGATGACCAAGTGAACTTGATAAGAACTACTTCTTCCAAATTACCTTTGATGATTGAGTGAGCTTGGTAATAATTCCTTCTTTGCTTTGGTGACCTTCTGAGCTCAGTAGACTCTATCCTTTGTCTAGCTGACCTTCTAAGCTTGGTAGACATTTTCCTTTGCCTTGCTGAACTTCTAAGCTAGGTAGACACTGTTTGATGACTAATATGACATTTTTGTGACATCAAAGACAACACACAATTTGAAAAATTGTATTCAACACAAAGTAACTACTGAACCTCCTCCCATGAACTCCAAAGTAATCACCAAGCAAATCCAAGATGCTCCTACATCATTTAATGGGGATGCATGTTGTAATGAGTTCCAACAAAACTATACCAAAACTATACACAACACTTTCTCACAAAATTTTTGGGTCATGTAGTACTTTATATCCAAGTATCCTTGCACCATATATAATTCCATATGAAATTAGTTATTCAAATATTTATTTTATCTACACTATCATCTAATATTTTTCAAAAGTAAGCATCCTTTAAGATATTTATAAAAATATAACTTCATCACATAAACTATGCAATGTATTGTTTAATAAAAGGGACTACAAGGCTATGCCTCAAAAAGCTTGATCACAATAGAAATATCTGTGAACAAGGCACATACATTCCTCACCTTCCATTTTCCTTCAACCTTTTTCATTTTTCCCTTTATTTGTGTTTGGAAAATTGTAAAAACTTTTTAGCATCTATTGAGAACTAGAAGTATGAATAGATGAACCAATTTAGGTAGATTAATATATTATAAACTATAATTAGGTAGGACAATTATTACAATCTCAAAATTTGAGGACTTCAACAATATTATAGGATGAGTAAATAGAAATAATGGCCATATAAGAAGTACAAGTAATTTTCTTTTTTAGTCTTCATCCATGGCTTATCATAAATATTTTTGGGCTTAAATTTTTTTTGACTTCTCTACATTCAATGGTTTTTGTTGGAGTGGTGGATGTGAGAAATATGATAATTGATGATTATGCCAACTATGTCACTCCCTACACTACATAACTATAAGGTCAAACATTTTATTTTTTCTAAAATGGAACTTATTTTGTTTTACATTTGAATCAAATTGTGTTATTCTCAGAAATCATTTGACCCTTATTAAACATAATCTCATCTTATGATTAATTGAAAGGATAGAGAGTAAAATAAACCAAAGTATTTATGATGGTATGGTCCTATCCAATTGGAGAATGAATCACTAATTACCATGTAAAATAGTAATTAAATAAAAATATGTCTATTCTCTTCTATGCCAAAACCACTCTAAAAATTTAGGAAAGAATGGAAAAGAAATAGGTAATCTACAATCCAATGATCTCAACCATCTCTTGATAGGTTATGGCTCCATTCAAGGATCCTTTTATCATAATAATGCATTCCAAACCAAAATTTCTTCCTTGCATGAATAGAAATTCTTTTAGAGTAACTATATTGGCCTTATAATATGTGTTAGTGTGCAAGAACATCTTTCTACATTCTACAATACCATCTCTAGATGGATCTGATCACCAACATTATGAATTTATTCTTCCATGACTCAAAAATTGAAAATAGCCTCATAGAATCTACCCCTGGTGAGATCAAAAGCTCATATATAGTTGCTAGAAAATAAAAACCCAATTCACCTACCCCTATCATAGATTAATTAACATGATTAAAATTAGTTCATAGATCAAACTCAACCTCATTTTCTTCTTTTATGAATCAAGAACTTCTATTTGAAATAAAAAATTATTGCACATGGTTATCTATCCTCAGTCTCATCATATTTGCTAAAAGAATATTTAGAGATTCTTAATTTATATAGCTTAGGTAGAACTTCATGACCTTTAGGAATAACTTATCACTGACATACTCCAAGAAATTATATTTTAATCAACCAATATCTACCAAAGTATCCTTTTTCTAGATTTTGATTGACCACAACAGGGATCTTTGTCTTGTTCCAGCTCATTTTTTTATATTACAATTGATGCTTTTCAAAAAATTATAAGAACAATATTTTTTTTACCATGAATAAAAGAAAAAAGTCATAAATTGAATTAAAATTAATAATAAAATAGTGAATAAACTCATAATTTATATATGGAAATGAAATTGAGGATATAATATGGAAGAGTGCCAAAAATCCTTACTAATCAGCAACTCCTATACAACACCTTTATGTTTCATGCTTGATATTGTATTACTATTTAGGTGGGCCTCAAATTATACACCTGACTACTTCTTGATCAAACTTAATAACTTTGTATTTCTATTAATAGATGGTTGTAGCATTTGGAGAAATTATGAGGTGCTATCTAAGATAATTTCTCACCTAGGATTTATTCTTATGTTATAGTGGCGATATACAATGCATCTTATTAAAACTTGGGACCCTGTAGTTCTTTATACTATTATAAATTTGTATCTCCTTTTTCTTGCAAGAAAAAAACATTAAAATCCAAAACATTTTCATGGATGCATATCATTATTTGTTTATCTAACACTCTTGGGATTAATTTGGATATGTGTGGGTTCTTTTTTATGTGTCACAAAAATTTGGTGGCTTTGTACCCCAACTAAAGTAATAGATGTATAAGGGGCCTAACTCCTAGATATCTCCTTGTAAAATGATGGCATGCATGCTTTGTGATATATCTTTGCAAAAAATGGTCTTCTACATGTATAGGAATATAAATTGAACTATTTTGGAAATGACAAAGTTTGAGAATGAATGCTTTTCTCCTTAAGTTTTTCTCCTTTAACTATGAGTTGTCCCAGATATTGTGTCTTCTAGCACTAGTGGATATATTGTTGGGGATTGTGATTTCTATTAAAATTTGAAGAAGGGTCACAAGTGTCCTTAAATTTAATTGATTCTAGTATTTTAATAACAATTTGTTAGTTACCACATGTTGCAAGCTAGATGTGGATTGAAGTGAGATGTAATGGTAGCACTTCTGAGGTGATCTATCTTTTGTGATGGGGGAAAAATATCTATAACTTTTGGGCAATAATAAAATTTACTTTTCTATTAAAAAATAATTTCTAACAAATCATGCTTATTAATAATATAGCCAATTCCTAAACAATGAATTCTAATAAATGGAAAGCATTATAGAGGCTATTAAAACCCAAAGAAAAATATGTTTTGCTTTCAATAATGAACTTAAAAGTAAAATTCATCATTTCTAATATGTTTACTCATTTTCATTTGCTACATATTGGTTCCATTTGTTTCACATGTACCAAGCATGTGAGGTGTATAAGGAAGTATGAGGATTGTTTCTAAAAGCTGCTAAAAATTGTTTCTACCTATTTGTTGTTATAGCATGTGTTGTGGGTTATACTATTTCAACACAATTAATACATGATTGTAAAAAGGGCTGATTCTACTATCTAATTCATCCAATTTGAGATATTTTTATCCATCAAAGTCATTCAGAGGTGATTGTCTCAGAATTTTGATCTGATTGTTAGAACATGAATGTTACAAAATTGGCAATCTGAAAATAATTATGGTTGAGGGATCAAATAGAGTCTAAAGACCCTACTATTTAGGAAAATGGTAGGTACTGAAGTTACCTACAACTTTTTTTCCTTCCAATAAAATTATTTTTAACATTTAGGGGGTTAAACAAAAGGATTTCTAAAAATTGTCCCAAAATCTGAATGTGGACAATTCTAGTAGGATGATGGGATAAGGAATGTCAAGGGTGGAATGGAGTTACATTTTTTGGTTTTATGGTTGGTTTGGAGTCCAAAAAATGGTTCTAGTTTTGTGAGAGTTTGGTTAGTCCCTTGGGAAGGGATACAACATAATCAAGCATTGGGGAGAATGTCTTTTGAATGGTTAAGGGGATTGGGGTGGTCACAAATTTAATCTGATTATGCAAAGTATCGGAAGGGTTTTGGAAATTTTATCTAATTTTGTAAGGGACCTCATAATTCTCATTAAATAAAAAGTATTTGAGCAGGGGTAGTGGGATTTCTTTTGGTATGGCTAAAAGAAAACAAATGTATTGTATTTCCAAGTAGGTATGTGAAAATAGTTTTGAAGAATGAATGTTCAAGGGTGTCGAACCTGCTAGCACAACCTCCTTTGCTCAGCATGCTAGAGGAAGTAGATGTGTTTAATCCTTCACCATCCCTATTATGAACAACAAACAATACATTAAACACTCAAAACTATTTTGTACTGGTTATATCATATCTAATGAATGGGCACCATCTTGGATATGAGAAATGAATCTATCATTTTGTATAATGGCATTGAATCTAAAAACAAGAGAGTGGGAAAATTGAATATCAGTTCTCTTTTCATATCCTTAGATCTCCTTTCCATTCATATTCTCATAAATTTTGATTTTGAATCAATCAATAAATAACTAATCAACTCCAATGATGATTGTAGAATTTTATACATTTTTGAAATGCCCTTCAACTAGTGCATAATCAATAGCTATCAAAACTAATATTCAAGGATAAATGCTTTCCAAATTTTGACAAAGTGCATGTAAGATCACTATAGCTTCATACCCATTTATGATAATGATCAAATTTGCACCTCTTTCCCATACCTTGATTCATTAGAGGTATCTTCTCACTTATTGTTCATCCCATCTTGAAGTTTGTTTTGAGCAGTTCTTTGTAATTCAACATTTACAATAGATTCATGAGATCCATATCCATGCAAGATTTCATCAACACTTACAACAAAGAGGAGATCCTTACTTGTCACATAGACAAGATGAGTACCCACTTGGTGTGCATTGTCTACAGTACTTGCATAAAATGAAAAACTACTATAGTTGCTATAGATAATGCAATCATTCAACTATAATTTTCCATCTTCATCAAGTCCAAGTAATAAAACCTTTGCATTTCTTTTATCATATGTAGAAACACCATACATTCTTATTGTCATCATTATCTTCAATATTATCTTCTTATGTCAACATTATCTTCTTACTGTCAACATTATCTTATTGTCAATATTATCTTCTTACTTACACTATACATGTTGTTGTTTCTCCTTACATAACAAACACATTTTAACTATTCTAGATCAAGAAGTTGTTTGTCTTTGTGATTCATTGTCTACACATGGATATTGTAAATATACATACTCATAATAATAATAAATACAAATAAACAAAGGCAACCAAATCACATGCTACCAACATTATAAATTGAATTATTTTGAGAAGGTAACATGGTACAAAGTTTGTTAGAAGTTTTACTTTATGGTGTTGGTTATATGCTTTTGGCTTTTAATATTTTTTATTATTCATTACATAAATATAAATAACACCATCACCGATCAACCCATTCTTATATGTATTGATATTTGATTATTTAATGAGAAAACTTGGAAAAGTAGAAATTTGGGTATTCATAATATAGATGATTTCATTGTTCACGTTCAAGTTTGCGTTCATATGGATCAAAGGTTGGGCCAACTAAGACCCTACCTTTTTAAAAGTTAACATCTGAGTCAAACTCATTGTATTTCCTTATCCAAAAGAATGACATAAATGATCACATATTATTATTTATTGAAAACCAAATATTCAAAATGAACTAGGAAGGAAGAATGAGAAAATTTTCACAATATTTCCAACAAATCCTTAATCTTAGAGTAGCTAACAAGGGTTTATGAATATCTTGTGATTTCACCATTAGGAAATTTTGAAACTTTTGGAGTTTGTGAGTATGCTCAACCACCTTTAAGATGCACTCAATTTTATATTGAATAATTAATGCATATTCAAAGAATTGAAAGCCCTAGCAGGCTCTACTAGTAGAGGACAATTCATAATCAGTGATTGGTGCATTGGTTTATATGACCTAGTAAATGATTTGGGTATAGATTGTATGGAACTATCATATTGCAATCTATTCATTGGAGTGATATTTTGGACATATTTAAAAATTTATTTTACAAACATGTAAATGGATGTGTTTTTTGGATTTAACCATTGAACAACCAACAAACCTCTAAAATATTTGTGGGAGGGCTGAATTAGTTAAGAGCATTGATAAAAATATTGATGGAATAATGGTTTGTGTGGTTTTATCTCATTTTTTTTATCCAATGAAGTGTAGGATGGAAGAAATATTTAGCTTCTTGAGAGAGATTTGACTAAATTTTAGGGGAGCTCTTATAGCCAGGTGGTTACTTCAAACTTGTTGACCTTTGGTCTCAAAGGTATATTTTTTGGATCTATTATTTTATAGAGCTTCTGATTTATTTGTATGTTTTTGCTTGGTAGAAAGTTTTTGTATATGAAATAGGATCAATCTTTAACATTTTTAGTATTTGACTTCATTTGGTCACACAATTCAAGGATTTTTCCATGGTGCATATAGGAGTTATCAACTCATGATTGATCAAACGCTAGTAAATGAGGGTTTTAGAACTATTTTTAAAAAACCCATTTATTATTACTCTACAATTCATGGTCATTGCTCAAATTACATACATAAAATAGTTATTTCATTGCACTACAGATCCAAAAATGTTTTAGAACCCATTCAATCCATTTACCAATCAAAAATTATCTTGGAAATAGTAAAAACTATGTTGTTATAGAGGACAGTCAAGAATATTGATCAAAGCATCAATATTGCTTATTTTTTCTTCAATAAAAGTATATTTCAATGACCCTTCATTGTCCATATATGTACATATTCAAAGGCCACATAAAAAAAACCTAATACAAGGTCTATCTTTCCTATTCATATAAATTAAAGAAATTTAAATCATACCATGATATAACATCCTAACTCACATTGGATGCGACTATATAGTCTAAGGATTTTCTCTTTCTTTGTAGCATAGAAGCTTGTGACCTTTCACCTCTAAAGAGGATTTTACTTAGTCCCTCTTGGAAATCCTTAAAAGCCTCCATGGAATTGATCCCTTTATCCACAATTTCATGGGGATGCCACTTAGGTGATGTCTGCTTTAATTGAAACTTGTATATTGTCTGATCATTTTTAGCCAAAATGTTGGCTGCTATATATCACTTAGTAGGGGATGCATGTATCATTTGGTAAGGTTCTCACTTATTCTTTTATAGTTATGGCTGGTTTTTAATGATAAGTTTTTACAGATCACCTAGAGTAGTTGATGTTAGAGCCTATTGAGAGGAAACAATAGTTATTTGCTGAGAGAGTAATTATGTTTAAGAAAAGTTAACTGGATTTTTTTACTTTTTAGTATCAGAATGAAAATAGTCTCTTTATATTTTTGTGTTATCTCAATGCAATTTTTCTCAACTACATGTAGGTTTTGAGTGTGTTAAAGTGAATTTCTGATGAGGAGTGTCAAATGTTGGGATTGAACCCAAAAGTACACTCGCCTAGACTAGATGATTATACAAGTGCTTCTACTTCCTCCTCCCCTAGTTAAATCTTCAATTAGGAGTGAGGTATTTTTCACATTTTCCTCTAGTGTTTTAGATAAAAATCCTCATAGGTTTAGGTTAAAATGAGCATCTAGTATTTATGTTTTGTGAAATTTAAAATATCTGTAGATGGGTATTTTTAATCTCATTAATGCATGAAAAGTTTTGATAAATTTCATTCATATCATTTTACAGGATGACCTCACTCATTATCTTGCTATGATTATTAGACACAATGAATATCTTAAAAAATAGGAAAAAACTAGGGCTTCAACACATATTATATTAGAGTTTTCATAATTGTTACAATTCCACATTGCTACTTATTGTGATAGTGAGCTGCCTGGCTAGCCAAGGGTAAAATAGATTATTTTTGTCATTCATTATGATTTTGTATTTCAATTTTTAACACTAAGTTAATTATTTATTCTTTCTATAACCTGGCAACCCAAAGGTCAAGATGACCAATTAAGTCAGTATGCAGCAAGTTGAAAGTGAAAAAGGATCATATTAGGGAAAATCTAATGGGGAAGCATGTAGATTTTTCTACACTTATAGTCATTACACTTGATCTTAATATTAAAATTGACTAATTAGGAGTCCCCTAGAGAATTGCTCTAAATCTAACATATACACAAACTGTCACTCCTTACAACCTTGAAATGTGAATAGTAGAAGATGTTAGTTTCTTAATCTTTGTTTCTTCATGACAATTATTGTATAATTTATGCTAATCTAGCTTGTCTTAATCAAAAAAATTAAAGGAACTTGTTGAATATGGACCTCATCCTCCACTAGGGAAAATTGGTACCAAATACATTATCAGGGAGGATGGGTAGAGACTTAATTTCTATTACTTGAAAAAGAGCAACGATCACCATATAGAGTTGGTCTATCAAGTACAAGATCAACTATTGTGATTTGCATTTTTTGAAACACTTTCAAGCAAGGTGATTATATTAGTTTGTCTTGTAGGTGGAGAGGGACTTCAAGGATGGAGACTTTGTTCTTTTTAATTGACAACCAAGTCTTCATAAAATGTCTACCATGGGGCATAGAATTGGAATCATGCCCTACTCAAATTTTTGATTAAACTTGTCAATCACATCATCCTACAATGTTGATTTCGATGGAGATGAAATGAGCATGCATGCTCCTTATTCTTTTGAGACAAAAGAAGAATTTTTGGAGTAGTGATACAAGATAAGCCTGGAAAATTATATGAGAAGATTATAATCACTATGGCATCTACAAAAGTTTCTTGATTTGGAAGTATGGATGCTATTTTTTTAGTGAATAAATAAAATCCTTACGTGGAGATAGGGCACTTCATGCATGTAAACTAGGTTGCAATTGTGATGATGAATTAGGCACTCGAGGGAGTGATTATAAAATGATTGACATAGAGGAATTATCAAATAGAATATGTTGGATGATGTGAATATGAACAAAATGTATTTATGTGAGTGAGAAATAATAATACAAATGAGAAATGTTAATAATTCAATGAGAAAAAATAGAATAGTGAGTCCAAATTAGAAGAGGCTAAATACAATATAATGAGGCATGGTGAACTTGAGTCTTTTAGAAAATGGAAGATCATCTCTTGAGAATAAGATAGAAGAAGTTTCAGATTTAATTTTACAATTTACATCTAATCCTGATGCATTTATAGATTTTGAGTTTCAGGGGCAAGGGTGCTTGCAATTAGGATTCCCATCTCTAGTAGATGATGTATTTTAGTTCAACAAGGGAATGCCAATATCTTGGTATTTATCAAAATAGAATTATCTAGTTGAATCTTCACCATAGAATCATCTAAGCTTTGTGCAGAGTATTTAGCAAGGAGGAAAGTATGGTTCATCAACTACATGTGATAGAAACTCTTAGTCTTTAATTAATATTGGAAAATTTATGTTGGAAGCTTACCTTTTAAACACTAAGATGATGTTGAACCAATTCATAAGAATGTACATCATACTAGTTCAAGTATCCTAGTTGTTAAGTCCCCTAGCTGGTGGATAGAATTATGGAGTGAATACAAGGATCTAATCCTTTAATAAACTGTCGTTAACTACAACAAATTATTTTGAATATGATCACACTTCTTCAAGATATTCATTACACCTAGGAATCACTTTAGGTTATCTATTAGTGGGAATAATCATCTAAGAGAAGTAATGGATTCTCCAGAGGAGGGGCTTCCATCACATTCTACTAATTCATAAACAAGTTCATATTATACAACAAGAATGCATCTAGTGCACAAGAATTCCATTTTATAGTCAAGGTCTTCTCTTGTTAAGACTTTAACTAGTGGCTAAACATTAGTTGTATTGAAAGTCTTTGGTTTTAAATTTGATCTTGGCTATCTTTTCCAAGTTTGGTCCTATTGATGACATAGATATCATGGAAGATGAATAGAAACAAAACAAAAGTGGGGCAACTTTTATTGTTTTTAATAGTTTGATTCATAAAAATGTTTCAGGGTTGATATTGTCTTTGTTAACTATTAAATTATCTATATAGGATGTGTATTTGTTAACTAGATAAATGGATGTGTCAGCTATTAACAAATTACATGAGATTTTCACAATGAAGGTAAACATTGTGTTTTCAATTGCTAATATTTCCTTCAATGGGTGCTTATTTTTTATATAGTTCTCAAATGTAAACTATAATTTAATCTTACAAAAAAGTATTTTTTAGGGATGCAATCAACCTTTGACTATATAATTTGTAGAGCCTAAAAGACCCAAAGCTAGAGATGCAAGGTTAAAACTTCTATTTATCTTTTCACCTAAATAATATGTATCTTTAAGTACTAGTGTATTCCTAACTTATTTTAGGTGATAATTTTTTTGTTATATTATCTAGAAATGGGCCTATGTTTAGAGGACTAGGCTTTCATGCTAAACAATAGAGGCCATTTGGATCTAGGTAAGCCATTAGTAATTTAATGTGTTTAAGTTGGAGGCTTCAAGTAATGTATTTACTAGAATCATTTGTACTACTCATATAGGCCTATTATGAGTGGTGGAGGCCATACAGGAGGATAGGGTGCACCTAGAAACTAAAAACCCATGGGTGTAGAAAATATGAGAATACCATCCCCACAAGTTGGATAACATCCATATGGGATGCCATCAACTCCCAATGGAACATCATGACTTGTAGGAGGACATTCACCATTAGTAAGGACATTTGAGTATTACTTTGTTGATTATATTATTCATATATATAATATATTATAAACATTTCAGAGTTTCTAGTAATCTTTTTAAGGAGAGTTGTATCATTGTTTAATATAGACATCAAGTGTGATGTACATGTTGGATCTATCAATGGCCCCCAGATTTTAGTAAATGCCCCTATTGAAGGGCCTCTTCATGTGTCTGCACTAGTAGGAGGCTCTACAAGGGTGACTACCCCTTCTCCATAGCAGGATTTTTTTAGATTTTTCTTTTTCTTTTTGTACCGACCAATCGGTATGATACATTTTAATTTGATAAGTTTTGACAAGGATCTGCATTTTTTGGTTGCCTATAGAAATGGTTTGGATAGTATTTTGTTTATGGCATTTAGTGATGTTTTAGATGTTTTCCTTGATAGTGATATAATTCATCTTCTTTGTAGCATTAGACTCAAGTTCAAGGTTGATTACCACCAATACAAAAAACACACCAAATGTAGCAATAGTTGTAGATGCCATTCCAAAATCAACATCAATCCATGCAATCTCATTAATAGTTGCAAAAATTATAGAGATTATTGAATTTGCAACAATATGGTCAACATGTGCAATCCTCTCAACTACATAATCAACAACCAACACAATCTCAATTACAAATGTAGGCCCAACCATCTTTATAAAAATATTATCAACCAGTGCAACAACACTCACAACCACATGACAACAACCTACACAATTTCCTTCACAATTACAAGCCCAATAGTCTTTGCAATAGTATGGTCAATAGTTGCAATCTTCACAAAAACATGTCCAAGAAACCCCATTTGGCCATCCACTAGATTTATAAAAACCATCCAAATATGGGCAGTTTCATGTTTCTTAGTTTCTAATCTAGCCAATTGTTGCTTCCTCTCTTTAGTAAATTCCTTCCCAAGTTGAGAAACTATCACAACAATAGTCAGTGTAGCAACTATCACAATAGCAGCCCTCTAGTTAGCTATTACAATAGTAGGTGCCTATTTTGTAGAGCAATGGTCAACCCCAACAACACTTTTCATTTTAATACTAGATCTAGTTGCCTCTAGTACTAGCACCTTTAACATAAGCTTCAACTCAATCCTAGCAACAACCACTCTTGATGCACCCTCAGCAAAAGCAAGTGTAGGAAAAACATTGTTAATAAATGGAATGACTCAAACTAGTTTAGTGAATGTGAAATATATTAAGAACACTTATTTATGATTTTCATTTTTCAGGGTTATTATCAAGTGGCTCCAACACAATAATCTAGACTGCAACAAGTTAGTAATGGATTTATGACTTAGTTGTTGATTTGTTTAGGACTATTAATGTGTTATAATTATCATTGTTATATTTTTTTCATAAATCCATGGATATTATTAGCATAGTCATAAGGAATTGTGACAACTAGCTCTACCAATCCACTTTTTGTGTTTGCTAAAACCAAGACTACTATAACGATCACACCAGTTAGTGCCCCTAGTTCTACACCACTAACTTGTGTCTAGATAGGGCATACTTCTCTAGAGGGATATAAGTATTATTATAATAGTGTGACATGTAAAAGAAAGGTTTTAAGCAACATTTTTTTATTCAATCTTGTTAGCTTCACTTGAAACTTTTTGATTATTGTTAGACATTTAGATTATACAACTTGCTTGATAGAGGCCACTCTTTTAAGTTAAAATGCTATCATGTGAAAAAATATGATACAATTTCTTATGGTTTCCAATTTATGCCATCTTGCAACTAGTAGTCATGCTAAAAAAAATTGAGCAGCAAAAGCAACTACAAGATCCTTGGCCAGAACTACAACAACCTCATCAATAACAATAGCCTCAAATGCTCCAACCACATCAACAACAATAGCCTCAAATGCAACAGTCTAATGCACAACAACAACCACAACTTTAGTAGACCTAGCAACAACATCAACCTTAACTACAAAAATCTTCCTAACTTTTTCAACCTTAATTATCAATTGTGAGTTTGCTTTTATATGATGTTCCATGTGGACCATAGTAGTAAAATATAATAGTAATTTGGTACTTGAAATTTTGATATGAATTTTTACTCGAATCTTTGTGTTCACCAAAAAAATAGAGAAACTAATTTTTCAATAGTGTATAAAACCCCTTTAGCCTCTTTGACATGGAATCTTACAAATTGTCACCTCCAAAGAATGTGGGTGGAATTAGTTGTACAATTTTTAAAGATAATTTATTTTAACAATAGAAATATAATTCATGCCTATGGAACACTTTGAATGCTTATTTGTGCTTGTCAATGTGGCTTCAATGAAAATTTTGAACTTTTCTATATAAGTAATTATTGTTTTAGTGTTCTTGATACATTTTAACTTACTTTGTTTTGGCTACTATTAGTCCTAAAAATAAACTCTTTTGTGCCATATCTGTACACAATGTCATGTGGGTTTAGTAGTCACCATTTTATTTTGAAATGAAAAATACTTTATTATCAATTTTCTTTTATCAATTCTTTCCTTAAAAAATAATCATTTATTTTTTGTAACTGCATGGTCAAAAGGTGGATGCAGAATCTGCAACTGCAACTAGATGTTTAATGCATGACCTTGGTGATGTTACATCAAAATTTAAGGTAATACTTGAAACCATAAGTGGAAGAGCAATGCTTGTACTTGAATTCAAGCACTTGACTACATATAAATTGAAAGCTAAATGATCTAAGAAAGGTAGAGATTCTAATGTACTCCTTAGAATATTTGATATAATGAAAGATTGGATTGAAAACACTTTCAAGTCATCTAGCTCTGGAACTCCTACTGCTATACATAACCTATTATAGCTAAATATACTACTAAATATGCTACAAAATGTACTCATACAATGCTATACACATTGTATGATAATTTTTGCAAGGGTATTAGCTCAATGGAAGAGCGCTTGATTTTAAAGTAGGAGGATGTTGGTTTGATTCCATCATGCCCTATTATAACTAAATACGCTACTAAATATACTAATTTTGTGACCAAATGGATCACTCCATATAAAACTAAATATATGACTAAATCAATGATAAAAAATAGTGACTTAATTCAATCAAGTGACTAATAGTAGTTAATATTTAGTCATTTATAACACTACTAAATATACTACTAAGTGATTTTAGTCACTGATTTTGATCCATGACTAAAATATACTACTAAAAATTAGTCAAGTGACTAATAGTAGTTCATATCTAGTCATTTATAAAACTACTAAATATACTACTAAGCAATTTTAGTTACTTATTTTGATCTATGATGAAAATATACTACTAAATATGCTAGATATTTAGTAGTATACCTTAGTCACCGATAGAAACTAGTGACTAAAATCGCTTAGTAGTATAATTAGTAGTGTTATAAATGACTAGATATTAACTACTATTAGTCAATTGACTGATTTTAGTCACATATATGCATTTTTTAGTGGTTTTTTTAGTCACATATTGTTGTTTTGGTACTAGTGGTTGTAGGAGTTGAAGTTATTGTCACATTGTTGGTTTGAAGCCTTGGTACTTTGGAGTCTCTTTGAATTCTTGGAGTACTTGAAGCTTTCCCTCATCTTGCACCTTGGACCTTGTTCATCATGGATAGGTTAGCATCTATCCATCTTGCATTTCAATTCTTAGATTAGCTTGTTGTCTTCTTTGCATTGTACTTTTACTTTCATAATGGCTAGGTTAGCATCCATCAATCTTAAATCTCATTTAGTTTAGATCTTGCATTTCATTTGAATCTTTCATTCTATGGTGCACCTTGCAAGGGTTTCCTAAGTGGGTTCATTTGAGAGACATTATCATATTTTTATTTTCTTACCTCAGCCTTGCATGTCATAGATAGGAAACTATAGGTTGATTCTTGAGGGTCTTATCATGGGTTTCCTTGAGAGTAATATCCTATAGAAGTGTGTTTTCATTTTTCACACACAAAAATGGTACTAAATCTATTTTGATAGTGGATCCATATGTATTCCTTTCAACTCCTAATAAGGTTAGCACAAGTTGTAACAAGGTTGGAATATCCTAACATGGATTCAATGTCTCCTAGTAGGGACTCATATGTGCTAATTATATTTCATGGACTCTTAATATGGTCTATCCATTCACAAGGAACTTTTATATTAGTAAATTAGCTTGTGAGTACCATCCCCATTGGGGTTTTCTCTTTGATTAAGGGTTTCCCTAGTTAACAAATTCAATGTTATTATGAATGGTTAGCTTTCTATGGTTGTTTCATATACCTTTTACATGTTTCAGATTTAAATAAGACACCAAGATTTATTTTAGTTGAATAAATGATTCACCCCCTTCTTATTTTTCTTGGTGGACTTTAGGTTCTAACAATTGGTATTAGAGCATCAAGTCCTTGAAGGGAATAATTAACATCTTAATGAGATCCATGGAACACTTCAGGAAAGAATGTCCAATGTTTAATGGAGTTAACTATGATTGTTGGAAATAAAATATGAAGACACATATTCTATGCATGAGTCCAAGTTATTGGTTGATTACTATTAGAAAATCATATGTAATTGAAGAAGACAAGCTTGAGGGTTGTGATGAAGCTTAGAAAGACACATTCCTGTACAATATGCTTGCTAGAGCAACACCATTATTGGCTCTTCTTGAAATCAAATTTGGCTAGGTAAAATCTTTAAGAATCACATTATCAAAAATAAAGATGACACATTTATTGGTATTGGTACAAGAACAAGAGGTAATTTAATTTAGTTGAATCATATTGAGATGGCATATTTATTTACCAAGGTGGATGATAGTTGGTTATGGCATAAGAGATTATGTCATATCAACTTTGATAACATTGTGAAGTTTAGTACTACATTTTTAGTTAGAGATTTTCATAATATTGTGAAACCTACCAATATAGTGTGTAAGGAATGTTCCATCGAAAAATAGAAGAAAAGATCATTTCCAAGTAAGAAACTTACTACATTAGTGAAGTTGGAAATTATGCAGACATATCAAAGTGGTCCTAAAAAGATAAAAGACATCTATGGTAAAAAGTATTTTATGATTCATGTTGATGATTTCACTAGTATGATGTGGGTAGCATTTATTAGAGAAAAGTATGAAGCTTTTGAGAAATTCAAGATATTTATGAGTAGAGTTGAGAATGAATCTAGCTTGACAATTAGATGTTTGTGATATGATAGAGTGGGAGAGTTTACTTTAAATGAGTTTATTTTTTTATGTGAAGACAATGGTATATAGAGACAAATTTTAGCCCCTAAGACACCTAAATAGAATGAGATAGTAGAAAGAAGAAACATAATAATAATAGAGACAACATGAGGAATGATGCTTGAAAACAATGTATCAAAGATCTTTTGGAGAGTAGTAAATATAGTAGTATATAATTTGAATAAAGTAAATATTAGACAAGACACTAGTAATACACCTTATGAAATTAATTTTGGATTATATACACCTTCTTTTAAGTATTTTAGGATCTTTGGAAGTAAATATTGCATTAAAAGAAATGATGGTATTGGAAAGTTTGATTCATGAAATGATGAAGGTACTTTTCATGAATATTCATTGAAAAGAAATGCATATAGATGCTATAAAAAGAGAACTTAGACTATTTCTTAGAGTGGAAATATGAGAGTTGATGATAATTTTAGAATTATAGAAAGGATACCTAATTATAATTTTGATGAAGAGACTAATCCAAAGCTAACAGAAAGAATGTTGAGCAGGAATTATTTCATGAAACTAATAATAATTTGTAGATTGAAATTCAGAGAGAAGAACAAAGAAAAAAACCAAGATCTAAACCTACAACAACAATTAGAATTGAGACACTAATTTGATGGAAATTTAATAAAGAGATACCCTATTGAATAGATCATTGGAATCAAAGAAATAGGAGTTATGAAAAAAGCCAAGATACAAGAAGAACTATGTTTAATTTCTCAAGTTGAACCTAAGAATTATAATAAAGATTGCAATGATGATTATTGGATTAAAGTTATGAAATAAGAACTAGAGAAGATTGAGAAGAACAAAACATGGGAATTGGTTCCTAGACCTAAGGATAAGAAAGTTATTTGAAGTAAATGGGTATTTAGAAACAAGATGAATGAACAAGGTGAAGTTGTAAGAAACAAACAAAGTTTAGTATGTAAAAGTTATTCACAAAAAGAAGGAATAGATTTTGAAGAAACTTTTGCACCTGTTATTATATTAGAAGAAATAAGATTATTTTTGGTGTATGTAGCTAACAAGAATTTCATAGTTTATGAAATGGATTTCAAATCAGGTTTTCTAAATGGTGAACTAGAAGAAGAGGTATACATTGAGCACCCTGATGGTTTTTTTTGATAGATGAAGATGATATGGTTTGTAGATTGAAAAATGCATTGCATGGACTAAATCAAGCACCTAAAGCTTGGTATGAAAGATTGGATAAATACCTTACAAGTTTTGGATTTGTGAAAGGTAATTTTGGTAGTAACTTGTATATGAGAAAAGATGATAAATGATTAATGATTGTTATAGTATTTATGGATGATATTATTTTTGGAGGAAATGTTGAAGTGATGCATTTTCTTAGGAGATGAAGAAAAAATTTGAAATTAGTATGATTAGTGAGATGAAATTCTTATTGCCAGGATTTCAAATTGTACAAAATAATGATTTTATTTTCATATCACAAGCTAAGTATCTTAAGGACTTATTGAAGAGATTTAGTTTGAGAAGTTGTAAATCTATTGGAACACCAATTTTAAATAGATGTAAATTATCTAGAAAAGATGAATCCCCTATATTTGAAAAGAAAAAGTACAAATCTATGAGTAGTGGATTCAAATATTTGACACATAATGGACCTCATATAGCTAATGAAATTGGAATTACGGTAAGATTTTGGGAAGATTCTAAAGAGACACATTATGCAATGGTAAAAAGAAATTTTAGATATTTGAAAGGAACACCTAATTATAGATTATAGTATGATAGATTAAATGATTTTACTCTAAGTGCAAAAACTAATGTATATTTGAAAGAATGTGTAGATAACAAAAAGAGCACCAGTGGTGGAGCACTTTTCTTGAGAGGAAGATTGGTTTATTAGATAAGAATGAAATAGGATTGTATTTCATAGAGTACAATAGAAGTAGATTATGTAGTAGTAGCAAACAATATTAATCAGATTATTTTGATGAAGGAAATATTGAAAGATATTGGGATTGAATTTACATAGCCTATAATCATACATTGTGATAATGAAATATAGTGAGCATGTCAAAGATTCCAAGGTTACATTCAAAGGAAAATTTAGATCTATTATCACTTCTTGAGAGAAAAATTTGGAGAGAAAGAGACCATATTGGAGTATGTCAATATAAAGATGTAGATAATAGATAGATTTACAAAACCTTTGGTGAAGGACATATGTGAGTACTTAAGAGGTATGATTTGGGTTATGCCCAAACCTACCTTTGAGTAGTTGATGCAAAGATTGCATTAGTTTAGTGGGTAAAAAAGCTCTATTTCTTTTATCTAGACTAGATGCTTGATGCTTCCTCTATGGAGAGTATTTATGTTTGAGTTGAGTCTTGAAGGACTCTTGGTAACTAGTATTTGGCAGTGTCATTGGACACTTAAGCTTATTGTAGATCATAGTAAGTTAATTAACATAATGATACTTTTGTGACTAATGTCAATGGGGGAGAGTAGCACATGAAACATATTTTGATATGTGTTTTTGGGGAGAGTAACACATGGAATATTATATTTTTAGGGAGAGATGTTCCTAAAGGAGAGACTAGTTTTGATTGATGACATTCATGGAAAACATGATGATGCAACAGAGACATATTTGGTATTAATGAAACTTAGATTTTTTTCATCTATATTGCCATAAATGCCAAAGGGGGAGATTGTTATCATGAATTTGGATGGTATCCTATAGTGGGTATTGTAGAATTTCTAGAGACATGATTTGCTAATGATATGTTGCATTCATGATAGAGCTTGTCTTTGATGTCAACCTACTAGTTACTTTGTGAAGATTGGCAAACAAGTATACAAAGTTTGGCTTTACACTATTCAAGGATTAAAGATAAACTTATGTGCATATGGGATTATGTTCTAGAGTATATCTTGATTTTATAGTTAAGAGGAAAAACAAAAATATGCAGACTGAATAGATTTATGAAGGATTTGGCGAAGACAACCTAAAAATAGAGTTTTTGGGAAGTGGTTAGTGATGTTTGGATTTTATCTCCTAATAGAGATGGAATCTAGTTGAGGGAGCTAAGAAAGAGGTTGAAGATATGTTAAAGATTCTTTGTGTAATCATGTATATTTAGATGATTAGTGAGTGTACATTTATGAAGTCTATGAGCTGACAAATTGCTTATAATTGTGTAAAGATGTAGTCTCCTAATGTAGTGTGTATTGTAATATCTTAAGTTAGTTCTATATTATTATTATTGTAAATTGGAAAAGCCTCAAGTCCAACTCAATAAATTATTCTAGGAATTGATATAAAGGAATTTTTTTTTCATGTTTGTAATCATCAGTGAGATCATATTGTGTATTGTGTGAGCTTACATGCAAATATCTTTTGAATTAGAGAACTGATTGGTGTAGTTAAGGCACAATAAGCTTACAAGGAACTATATCTGGTAGTAGAAGTTTTTTGTTGGACAATGGTTGCTACATTTATATTATTCAATGAGGATATTGCTCAAGTTGTTTGGACAATGGGTCCATATATCTTCCTTTCAACTCCTAATAGGGTTGGCATAGCTCCTAACAAGGTTGGAATCTCTTAACAAGGATTCAAATGTACTGATTATATTTTATTAACTCCTAATAGGTTCCATCCTTTTACAAGAAAATTTTATATTAGTATATCACCTTGTGTCTACCATCCCCATTGGGGTTTTCCCTCTTATCAAAAGGTTTCCATAGTTAAGAACACTAATGTTATTGTATATGGTACTATCTTTCTATGGTTGTTGGATCTACTATTTGCATGTTTTATATTTAAAGAATACAATGAGAGTTGTTCTAGTTACATAATTAATTAACCCCCCGCCCCCCCCCCCCTTGCCTCAATTATCTTGCTACACTTTACTTTTCAACACTCAGATCTAGGCAATTGGTTTATGTGTGGACCTATACCTAAGGTGACATATTGTAATATCTTTTATTATGTGTCTAGTTATTAATTATTTGATGGTTAGTCCTATAGTGTAATGTACATTTCCTATAATTGGAGATTATGAAGTCAAAGATGAATTGTGTGTCCTAATGGCTATATATGTATTATTCTTGGGTTTTAGAATCATCATCATTAGTAGTGATCAAGGATATAATTGATGAATCTTGGGAGTAATGATTTTTGGTCTATAATAAGGAATGTAACTAGCCCTAACCTAGAAGGTCTTATAGCCTAACATGTTATCATTTTTTAATGTGATTGGTCTTATCAATTAGTATTCAATGCTATATATAAGGATCAATTTTTTATTAGTATATTATTTGCAATTGTATCTTGTTATATTTTGGTGTATTGCATTTTATTGGGCCTTGGTCATATTATTTTGGGGTACATCTATCTTTTATTGCATTAAATGGTATTAGAGTTAAAGGTTTTTGATCTGGTTTATTGAGCTAGAGGTTGATCTTGTTGGTGACTCATCAGAAGTATGTGGATTTGATTGTTACTGATATAATCTTGTTAATCTTGGAGAGCTTGTGAACACTTGGAATTCTTGGTTGATAGGACAAAGATGTTGGAAACATAAGAGGTGTTACTAAGAGGTCAGGGGTGAATCAATAACCACTAAAATAAGTCCTTGATCCCTTAGATGTCAATAAAAATCAAAACTCAGATTAAACTATTTTCATCTATAACTTGGCAAACACACCTTCACTCAACATACACTAGCAAATGTTGTATCTCAATAACTGCTAAAATAACTTTGCAAATGCTTAACATGAAAATATTTAAGATATTATCTATGATTAATCTCACTTAACTTAGTTTCATAAAATAAATAGCATGAACACAATTGACACCAAGATTTAACATGGAAACCCAATTTGGAAAAAACCACTAATTATAACTAGTTATTGATTTTTACTCTTCTAAAGTGAGCCCTATTAAAGGTTACAAAACACATTGTTAGGTGTGGCCCTAGTAGATAATTTAATCACCCCATTAGGAGTGGCCTTGTTAGAGGTCTTAAGAAACTTCAAATATAAATGCCACCATGTTAGAGGATTTACAAATAGCTATTAAGCCAACTTACATAAGAGATTTAGATCACTGCTACAATGGTTAGAAAGTAACAATGAGATGACCTAATTTTTGGTGCAACTGAATTGTTCATTATAGATATTAATTCTATATTGTTTACTTGATCCTTTCTAATTGAATGTACCTTTTTAGCTCAACAAGGATATTCTACCTATCTTTCCAATTCACTTCATCTAAGCTTTAACAAATCTTCTATTATGTTCCACACATTCAATTCTCAAATTGACCTTATATCTTACACATTGTCAAGTTAGTTTGAATACAAATTAAAATAATTAATTTTCATCTTTTTAGTTTACTATAACCAACAATTAAATCACTTGAACTCAATATGCCAAAACAAGAAAATCCATCCTTAGCCAACTATGCTCGATAGGCACTAACTTAGCCAATTGTTCTTAGTAGAAAATAACTTAGAAATTATTTTCCTTTGTTAACCAAGTGAGCTTAGTTAACACTGCATATTTACAAAGCTCCTTTGATAACCAAGTGAGCTTAGTTAACCCTGGTTCCATCTAACATATCCTTCATTAAATGAGTGAGCTAGGTAAACACTTAACTTCTATAAACTTTTGTTTGAAAACCAAGTGAACTTGGTAGACACTATCTTCTAAACTTGGAAAACTCTAGAATTCTCAACAAATATAGGAAACTATCTTCATCACTTGAGTGAGTTTGGCATACACTAACTAGGAATGGTATGAAATTTTGTGTAACATCAAAGATAGTACACAATACATAATTGTTTTCAACAAAAGATTGCAGTTCTAACTCACAAATGTAGAGGACTTGTTCAAGTTTTATTTGGAATCTTGTTACAAATAGATTTAGCTTTGTTGGTGGGATGATCACTGAAGTTTGAGGTATTTATATCTTGTTGTAAGTCACTATGTCACATAGAAGAATGAGCTCAAGGAGGTTTGAGAATATGTTTGAAAATTTCAAGTTTGGGATGAGGAATGAGATTTGAAATGTATTGAATGGCTTGAGAAGGAATCCTCAGACTAAAGAAGAATATGTTGAAGCTCTTGAAAATCTTTCAGTACTTGAATTAGAGACCCTTGTAGAAGAATTAATATTGTTGACGGCTATAGAAAAAGTTGGTGATAATCATGAAATGAAGGTTTCAAATTATTCTCATTGTTTAGATCTTGAAGAATTAATAAATTGGATTAATGAACTTGAGGATTACTTTGAGCTTGAAAATACTATAGATCTATAGAGAGTTAGGCTAGCACAAACTAAGTTGAAGGGTCATGTCACCTTATGTTAGAAAGAACTTTAGAAGGATAGAAAAGATAATGATGAGACTAATATTAGTAGATAGATATCCATGGTTTCTAGATTAAAGGAACAATTTATTCTTGAAGACTATGAAATTGAATTGTTTAAAAAAATGTAGAACTTGAAGCATAAAGATATCTCTATGAAGGGTTATACTAAAGAATTTTACAAAATAAAAATCAGATCTAAATGTAGACACCTAAATCTGATTACATCACTTCGGTAGTCCTATTTAGCTATCTCTAAAGGCATCATTAATTAGATTCCTATTTAATTAATCCTTTGCCATCCCCTAGCTGATTAATTAAATTCCTATTTAATTAATAATCTATAGTCCTTTGCCATCCCCTAGATGATTAATTAAATTCCTATTTAATTAATAATCTATAGTCCTAAATTGATAAATCAAATAACCCATTATTTATCAATTAATCCTATTCTCCTATCTAATTCCGAATCCCAAATTTATTAAAATCACTTTAATAAATAAAACCCTCAAATCTAATAAACCCCTAACCTATCCCTAATCCTCCATTTAGCCTAATCCACCCCATCCACCCATACTAAATTAGCTTAGCCACTAACTCACCCACCCTCATGAATGCCATCCACTTGCACATCTCTAACATCCTTAATCTAATCCTAACCCAAGCCTAATCCCCCCCCTAACCTTGTCACATTCCCTAAGTGAGCTTAAGACTTTCCTAATCCAAATCAAAGTCTCCTCCCTCAAAATATCCCAACCATAAAACTTTATCCCAACCACCAAGCCATAAGCACTCTTACAAAGCCATGAATGACTCTTACAAGCTCATTCATTTCTCTTACAAGAACTTATGAGGGCCATTTAAAGCCTTGAGCCTCCTTTGTTGACTCATCCATGCCCTTTCCTCCACCCACTCTCCCTATGACATGTGTCACTCTCTGATTGGTTGTAAGGAAGCACAATCTATGTGCTCTCCTCTCATTCAATCTGAGCCTTCCTTAACCATTTCCCCATCCTTACATCTTAACCCTCCATCCCTCAAGCCTCTTGCGTATAAATTGAACCTCCTCCCTTCACAAAAGGAATCCATCCTCCATGCAAAGTTATAATGCTATTTTGAGAGCTCATAAACTACCAAAATACCATTATAATGTTGGAATCACTCCATGAATCCATTGTTGAAACTTAGCTTCATCCACTCCATCCATCCATCTAAAGCTTGAGCGTACATGTGAGCATACATATTTCAATCAGGAAAAAATCCTTCATATCATGTGTTATGCCATTAGGAGCCTACCATTCTTGGTTTGCTTTCTTTTGTGGTGATAACCCTCGATCCTATCTTAAGTGTTAGCTTGCTTAGTATTGTTAATGCTTTCATTTAATAGTTAGTATTCAATTTGCACTAAGAAACTAGGTGATACATTTTGGCATGCTTGGTTGGACCAAAGGGACTAAACTAGTTAGTATTCAAATAGCCTCTTCATCCTTGCTGAAAAATCCTCCAGTGGGAATGTGCCTCAGAAATAGCGAGATCATCATTCCTGCCTTACCATTTCCTATCTTAAACTTCTCAGGACTGTAATAAAATTTTGTCAGCAGGATCATCATTCCTACTTGTGAGAACATTATAATGGCATAAACTCACGGGATCGCTCTGTTAAAAAGAGCTCTCGAGTTTTTGGCTCATGGTTTTAATTCTTTTTAATAGTCTTTCCTATCATTCCCACAATCTAGATTTATGGTGGGATTGTCATTCCCATGAATAGAAACTCCAGCGGGATCGCCTTGCCTTTCTAACCAAAACTCTACTTCACATTTGTTGCATTCCTGCTGACAGTTCTCACATTCCCGCACCTATAGGAATGCATTCTTAACCCATGGGTTCACTCTTATATCTGCTTGGTTCAATTTTTTTACATTTTCTAGTGCATGGTTTCATTCTAACTTGTTTTCTGTAGGTTTAATCATCATATCTTTATGCTCATTCTAAGTATTTTTATGCATATCAAAAAGAACAAAAAAAGTTAAAAATATTTTTCCCATAGTTAAACTTTGATTTTGGGGATGTTTGGGTGACTAATCAAATCACTTTTTTGCAGCATTGCAGGTTGGAGCGACAAAACTAATCATGTTTTTTTGCAAGTTTTTGCATGTTTAAACACATCTTTCATTGAATGAATGTCGCTCAAATCACTCTCAAATTCCATGGATTAAAATCAACTTTTCATTGGAATGCATGCTTAAAACAACAAAACACAATCTTGAATGCAAAGGATCCATTAATCATTGCTATACCTCACACTTCAACTTTGGGTTTTAAAAAGAATTCACTCAATCTTGAATGCCTAACAATCAATGAACATTGCATGATTTTGAGACACTTCAACAATGCTCACATTTTTTATGTTGATGATGTTGTCAAGTTGGAATTGAACATCTATATCTTAATCACTTGTGTTTTCAATAGATCAAACAATCTAAGAATCAGTTGGTGAAAGAACTCTTCTTTTTAGCCCAAGGTCATCTGAATCTTCTCTCCCCTTGTTGCCTTTACGGGCCATCTTGGGTGCATGAGACTAGGATCCAAAACCATTTTTTTAGTTTTAGGAGGCCTGCTTGGGGATTTCATCACCCCTTGGGATGACCTCAACTCCAGCGTTTCAGTGGAGTATAAAGATCGGGAGGTGAATCCAAAGACACCTCTCTTGGGATCAAGATTTTGTCATTCGAGCTAAGCCTTGAGGAACTTTATACCTTGAGAAGTGAAAGAGGAGAAGTGGGTTACCGCTCCTCTCAGCTGTGTGACATCTTTTTGGTTTCATCTATAGATTTGGACCTCACATACCTTGCATATATTGAGGAATCCCTAGCTAAACCAAATTTCATCCTTATAAAAAGCTTCTTAGGATGTTGGTGTGTTTGACGTGCTTACTCCAAACTTTTGTCTGATTATTTGTTCATAGCTTTTGAATGAATGTTTGCCAACTTTGGTCAAAATCCCAGAAAAACAAAAATTTTCCAGCTCAAGGCATACTTAGTGTAGTCACTGCCTCATCAAAAAATCATCCAAGCTCCCCACCGCAATCGAATCTATATAGTTCTTTGCTTTAGAACAATCCAAAATCCAAAGTCCATCCAAATCATCCCCCCAACCTACTAGCAACCCAATCCAAAATCACCCAAGCCTTTAAGAAATTTTTGTTACTCTGCTAGAGTTTGCTATCCAATCAATCCTACCAATCAACCAATCTCACCAAGGTTATCCCTCTGAGAGAGCATTGTCTAGGGTAATCTAGCTTTGTCACTTGTATCCCTCATCACCTTGAGATAAAGGTTGGGATCCACAAGTGGTCAATCGCATGTCATGACCATAGGATCATTAGTCTATCCTCAAGTTGACATAGCCACCACCAAATCCAGTGCATAGGAAAGAAAAACTCTCACTTTTTGATAGCATACCCTTGAATTCTTCCATCCATAGGAAAGCCAAAAATCTCTAGCCAATCCTCCTTAGGTCTGTCATGTAGCTTTTACTCTCCCTGGGAAATATCTCATCATCCAAATCCAAATCTGAGCTTCCTAACTTATCCTAATCTGCATTTCTGTATTCATCCTTCATCCCCATCCAACTCATCATTAAAACATCATGTCACAATCCTATTGTGATGAGTTTGGTCATCCCACCTTCTCTCCCACCTCATCCTATTCTGATGATGATGATGATGATCTTGTCAACTATGACGGGTATATTGAAATCCTTAGAGATATTCCTCCAAACATCCTCCAAAATCCAAACATTCCTCCCAACTACTCCATCCCTCCTCCCTGCATATCCAATAGTACTGCTTACCATGCCTTTGACAAGGGAAATCCATTATTACCCTCATCCTTACCTCCTCCTTATATTGTGCCCACATATTCCTCTTATAAATTAGTCATACCTCCATCTTCCTCTACCTTCATCTCCCAGCCTCCACCAATCCAGAATAATTCTAGTAGCTACATCCCTAATCCAAATCCACCATCCCAATCTCTTCCAAATCCTCCAACGAATCCTAGTTCTACAATGCATCACCTCAATCCCTTTTCTCCTCCTAGTCCATCACACTCATCTCCAAGGAATTTTACAAGGAAGCCCAAAGCAATTCCATCTCCCACCCCCATCACTCCTCTTACATCATCCTATTGCTACCATCCCTATCGCGTCCACCCCACTTATCAAATCCCTTCCATTCCTACCTCCCATCCATTGAATCCCTCCAAATCCCATCCACATCTCCTCCTCCTAGCATTTCCCAAATCTCCCATAATGACCATTATGCATCCATCTTCTACTCACCCATCTCCACTACCAAATTTCCCATCTATCCATCCGCTACCTTTGAAGAATCCATCCCTTCACCTCCTATTACACCATCCACTCCAATCCAATCCTATCAAGATCCTGCCCAAAATCATGTTGACATCCCCCAAAGCATAAACAAAGATATCATCATACCATGTCTTCCATCCATAGCGCAGTCACCATCCCCTCCATCTCCAAAACCTCAAGCCATACCTCCTCTACTGTAGGATATCTTTTCATCCCATCAGCTAAATCAAGATCCTATCCTACCATCTCCTCCACTCCATGCATCCATCTTATCACCTATCCAAGCTATTCCACCATCTATAATCTACCCTCTTGGTTCACTTAAATTCATCCATGGTGACCCCCTCTCAGCAAAAGAATTAAGAGCAATATCTCCCTGTTGCAGTACATCTAATAAAGCACTTCTACCATTTTCTACAAGCAAAAATTTTCCTCGGCTTGTTCAAATGCTCAATTGATGGCATTATCAAGGTCAAGGTTTAGGACCACAAGTGAAAAGAATCAGAAAGCCTATTATTGCATAAAAGAATCCAGGATTTCATGGTCTTGGATATGTATCCAAAGGCTCACCATCTAAAAGTGTTGGTACACAGAATCCCCAAACCAAGCCTATCTCCAAGCCCACCATGCTAGCCTCCCATCACTCCTTCAAGAAATCTTATGTCATCCCCCTTCCACCATCTTTGCAACCCAAAACAACCTACCATATCCCCCCTTTATCCGCTAAATCCATTTTGGGTCCCCATGTCCAAAAATCTACCATCCTCCATCCTCTTATCAGCCATCATAAAAATCCTATTCCCTCCATTCCTATGCAAGATCAACAAAGGCACATATCAAGGCACATCATCCATCATCATCCCCCTACATGCTCTTCCATATCCTCTCCATCTCACAAAGCTTCTCCTAACCATCTTCCCAAAGCTTACCATAGCAATGTGAATGCCAACTTTAAAATGCATAAAGCTAAAAATTCACATCCTAGGCAATCATATGTATATTCTAAAAGACATACTCCAAAAAGGCAAAATCCAATCAAAGAATGAAAAACAATGCAAAAGCCTATGAAAAGAAAATCCAAAACCATGTGGATCCCAAAGAAAAAAGTTGAAACCCAATGCATAATGGCATCCACCATTGCTAATCCCCCATCTAGTGATTCATGTTCCCCATCTCCTAACTCCATCTTGGGTGCCTATATTCCCAAGTGCACTTCGAAAAATCCTCCATCAAGCCCGCATCTACCATCTATCCCCCATATGCTCTTTTTACACCCATCCCAACATGTGCCAATGTTGATCCTACAGGCATCCCCATCTCATGCTCCTTTCCAGCCTGATCATCCCTCCATCTCCTACCATAAATCCTATCTAATCTGATCTATTGCATAAATCATACATCCAATGTACCAATCACTACCAACAAAATTGAACATTCCAACAGCCAGTGAAAAATCTCAAAAAAAAGCCAAAAATAGCTTAAGAAAGCAAAAATCATTCTAGCTAAGTCCAAAGTCAAAAAGTCAAAAAAAAAAATTATAAAGAAAAATAAAGTATCCACTGGTGAAAACTTGGCAATTCAAGCACCTTGGACAAGTACGATGATGATAACTTAGCAAAAAAGAATCATACATAATCTAGCCATCCCCAACTTAGCCTATCATCCTCATGCTTTTGGTCACATCTTGCCATGTAGCTCCATCTTCCAATTTATCCACCTATCTTTCATCCTCTAGCTTTTATCTATCACTATCCACTTATCTTCTGCAACCTCACCCCATCATCCCAGCTATCATCCATCTCCTTAGTGCCTTCAACTTTTCCATCCTAGCTTCAATCCTATCACATCCATCATAAGACCTCCTTTTTCATGTCATCTTTTGACTAGGAGCATTGTATTCCTTGGAGATCTTGTCTTGTCCCTCCTCCCTTGTCTTTGGTATCTCACTCTAGGCTATCCTCATGCAAATCCAATGTCATCCTCTCATTAGCCATTCACTCTAGCGCCATCTATCAGCTCAGCTACCACCAACCTTAGCATTGTCCCCATCCTTGGTCGCACATCTATCATCATCATTGGATGCATCTTGCCAAATCCATATCTTTCACTATCACCTCATCCTTAGCTTCCAGAGCTCCTATACAGCTTGTAAATAATCTTGTATCCAACGTTTATATTATACCTTGTATTATAGCTTGTATATCCAATCTTGTCCAAAACAACTTGTACATTTGTAACATATCTTGGTCTATCAGCTTGTACATCCTCTTTAGCTCAGTACCATTGTATCTATCCAGCTTTCATGTTAGTTCATCCTTGATCAACATCTTGCACACATCGCACAACCCTTGGTTAGCTATTCCAATGCATCCTTTAGCTAGATCTCCTATCACCAAAGTGTTATCCTTCTTAGTTCAGCTTGCCAAATGCATCACTCATCTAGATCCATCAGCTTAGGTGCTCCTTGATAGATCCTTGTAGGATATATCTTTCCTCATGTCTGATCTTGGTCCATTAGTACCTCGTCCTACCCATCTCATTGGCAAATGGTTCTCTTTTGGATTTTTGCTTTCTTTTGATTTGGAATCTTCCCTTCTGGGTCTTGACATATCTTTTCTAAACAATCTTTTTGTTCCCTCCTCAAGGTTACCACAATCTTCCATATCATGGTAAACTATGAATGGGGCAATCTGAGCGTAAGGTTTTGATTAGGTCTTTTGTTTGTTTTTCTTTTCTTCTTGTGGGTTACCTAGTGTCAGTTCCATGTTGCTTCCTTTGGGATTCATGTGTGTTGCTAGGGAAACCCTTGCATGTTTGTATTTGTTAGGAATAAGGTGTCTCAACCTTGTATAATTCCTATTCTTATTATTTGTTTTGTAAAATGTATTTCTTGCAAATAATGTTGATGTGTCGACATCTTGAATTGTGTGTAAGGAGATCATGTCTAAAATGGTTATGATGGATTCCTATGACATGTAAGAGCTATGTTAGGAAGATTCAATGATAGGTGAAGACATGTGGCAACTAAGATATTTGAGTACTATACCTTTTGGGAGTAGCCCTAAAGTGAAGCGCATGTTATAGGCGTCTTTAGGGTTGCAAAATGATGCAAAAAAGGTGTATTATTGATACTACGAGTAGCTACTGGAGTCTTCTATTGTTGATGTTGAACTTGCATTGCAATTGTATTGTAACCTCATGTTGAAGATAATACATTGTGCAGGTTCTGAAGGGGTGGGGTTGTTTTACCGAAAGGTTTTTCCTCACCAGAAAATCCTTGTGTTATGTGTTCCTTTCTCTATCTATTTTCTGTATGCATGGTTGGTTTCAATATTGTTGTTTACATGATATTGAATCTATAAGTGTAGAAGATTTTAATAGGATTTGCATCATACTTTCCTTATGAGATTAGTGTAGGAAGCTATTTCTGCACATGAGTTTCCTTACAATTTTGAGTCAGTTCGTTAATCCTCTGGATGGTTGGTGACATGGCCTTGATGTTCTTGGTAACCTTGGCAATTAACCAATAGTCCTATAGAAAATCTAGTGCTCAACTACATGGTGGTACTTCTCTTTTAAGTATCCCCTTGCTCAAAAAGCTTCAATGGATTCCCTTCATCTCCATTATCCCCCATTCATATCTAACATCTTTCTCTCCTATCCTAGCTTATGCATTAGTATCTTTTTGAATCAATATTCACTTTTAGCTTTAGGGATCCACAATCCTAATCTTAGGGATCCATCAATCCAATCAATCCACCAAGCCTCATCTTTCGAGATCCACAATCCTAGTCCTAGGGATCTCTGAAACCCATCTTTCGCCAATCTGACTCTTTGAAATCCTATTGCGTCAGCTTTATAATCCCCTCATCCTTCTCCCTATCTTGGATTCCTTTTTTTAGCGCTCTGCTCCTTCATCCTCCACCTTCCCTAAAGTCTTAAGCTTGCTTCCTCTTGTGCATCTGATTCTCCTTTATCATTCTCCCATAATGAGAGTTTGAGCTAATTCAGCCCCTTCTCTTTTCCAATTTGAGTCTCCTTGCTTCTCTCGAATTATTTTATTTTTCAAGAAGTTGTCGAGCCTTGTCTTCTCTCTCCGCTACCTTCTTGAGAGGGCATCTCTAAAGTCTAGTCTCTCCTCTTCTTATTCGAGACTAGGGCAACCTTGTTGCTAAAACATCTTCCTCGTGTTGTCTCTGTTTGAACTTCTTTGAAATAATGTTGTCTCAACACTATGTCAAAGAGGGGTAAAATGTAGACACCTAAATTTGATTACACTACTTTGGTAATCCTATTTAGCTATCTCTAAAGGCATCATTAATTAAATTATTATTTAATTAATCCTTTTCCATCCCCTAGCTAATTAATTTAATTAAATCATCTATAGTCCTAATTGATAAATCAAATAACCCATTATTTATCAATTAATCCTATTCTCCTATCTAATTTCAAATCTCAAATTTATTAAAATCACTTTAATAAATAAAACCCTCAAATCTAATAGCCCCTAACCTATCCTAAATCCTCCATTTAGCCTAATCCACCCCATCCACTCATACTAACCAAGCTTACCAACTAACTCACCCACCCTCATTGAATGCCATCCACTTGCATATCTCTAACATCTCTAATCTAAATCTTAAATCACCTCTAATCCCCCCCCTAACCTTGTCACATTCCCTAAGCAAGCTTAAGACTTTCCTAAGCCAAGCAATGTCAACAATCTCCTAAATATCCCAACCACCCAGCCATGAATGCTCTTACAAGGCCATAAAGACTCTTACAAACCCATTCATTTCTCTTACAAGCCATTTATGAGGGTCTTTAAGGCCTTGAGCATCCTTTTTTCACTCATCCTTGCCCTTTCCTCCATCCACTCACCCTGTGACATGTATCACTCCCTGATTGGTTGTAAGGAAGCACAATCCATGTGCTCTCCTCTCATGAAATCTGAGCCCTCCATGAGCTTTTCTCCATCCTTGCATCTTAGCCCTCAAACCCTCAAGCCCTTAGCCTATAAATTGAATCCCCTCCCAAGCCATATCATCACAAATCCTTAAGCTAAAGTTACCATGCCCTTTTGAAATCACAATCCATCAAGTAAACTCATAATTCCATTTTGAGAAGCCAAATCCATATCAAAGGCATCATCCACACCAAAAATCCCAAATCCATTGAAGCTATTTTGAAACTTGAGCATGTATCCCAAATCTACATAATAGACTCATCCCTAAATCAAGTGACCATCCTCATTGGGAGAGCCATTCCATGGCTCATATTCTCATTTGAGGGTTTCACTTTTTCTATCTCATATGTTATGATTTTTATGCTAGTTAATGCTTTTATTTTTTAATAGATTAGTATTAATTGCTATCATTTTTTCTCATATACACTAAACACCATGAATCTTCTAAAGAAAATATTGCAAGGTATGTTAATGTTTTGAAATTCAATGTTCATGACGCATTTAGTATGTTAAAACTTAGTTCAATTGTAGATGTGTATTAGTATGCATTGAAGGATGAAAAAAAATTAAGAAGAAAGCAAGGTAAACCTGTGACTAAGGTTGATATGGGTAAGAAATATGTTTTTGATAAGATATTTTTTTTTCAAAGGTGCTCATTTTAAATGTGGAAATGATAGAAACTAAGCTTTTAATTTTCCAATGTGAAATTTGATGAAAGATCAAATCCACAACTCCCAAGAATCACCTGCATGCAAACAACTATCACAGAAGAGAGAAGAAAAAATTTATGGAGGTTGGAATTTATAGATCCATAGATGAGACATTCTTGATAAGGAAAAAGAGAAGTTTCCATAATCAAAAGTGAATTGGTTTTTACAGTGAGAGATCATCCTTATAAAGGAGATTAAAACCCTAAAGAGGTATAACCAAGGTTACAATTAATTATTAGATGCCTAAAGTTTAGCAAAAGTAAACTAGAGCTAATTAGGAAATATCTAATTACTCTAACACTCTCACTTAAGATAAACTTAGGGAGTAGCTAAAAACCTAGAAACTAATATTAAAAGTAGAATTGGGTCTTGGCAACAAAGCCTAATGAGGTACCCAAGCACAACCAAATCTCTAAAAAAAGGAGAAATAGAGAATACCACATGGGAAATACCCTACTCCAAAAAGAGATAGAAAACATGCAAAAAAGAACTAGTGAAGGATTGAAGAAGCCTCCAAACTAGGGAATGTCTCAGAAGATAGGAACAAAAGATGATCATGAAGAACACCGCTAAAGCATGTAGAAGCTCCAAAGCTCTTTCAAAAGTAACTACTAATCCAAAGAACTTCCACTAAGGTAGAACCTGACTAGGTAAAGAAGACTATAATATGCATTGAATCAAGAGGCACACAAAGGTAAACAACTAAACTCAAAGATATAGATGGAATGAAACACCAAAGCCTAAAGAGATAATCAATTGAATCAAGGAAGAATAAGATACAATAGATGAACCCCCATAATGTAGACAAGGGTGAGGTGATAGGTGTTGCCTTCCCAATTAGATCAATAAATTGGTTCTAAAAACACAACTCATGGATTGGACATCCAAAATGAGAAATTATCTTTCTAATAGAGAAGGTTCATTTAAATTGGCAACTCAAAAACAAACTAAACTAGACAACTAATAACTCTAAGACACTTTGTAAGAACACTTATTGAATGAAAAAACTATTCTAACCTATCCTAAGCTACACTAACCAAATTACATGAACTGATCAAACAAAACCATTAACTAGTTCTTTAAAGTGTCTTCCTCTTCTCAAAATCTTCCAATGCTTCACATGCTTATGAGCAATTGGAAATAGTTGCAACATCAATAAAAACTTCACAAACAACAATACTTTTGGAAATACATCAACAAACTCACTTATAAATTCATGTTGACAATGTATATTGCTATATTGAAGTGCATAAGTAAGCTAAAATGTTTCCTCTTTAGGTGTAGCTGCATATGTATCTTTATCTTCAATTGTAACTTCTTGCATGGCTGGTGAAGATTTTTTGCCTCCATATGAATGAAATGACTAATAGGACACCCTTGTGAAAGAACAAATTTTAACCCCTCCTTGTTGTCTTTGTGTAGATGAGCCACTTCTTTATTGTAGCTCTCTTCTTGAAGTCAAAGTTCTAATTTGATATCACATTCATCTTCAACAACAACCTTGTGTATGATGATTTCTTCATTTTGCAAAACAAGGTTCCCTTCATTTGCCTCTTCATAAATCAACACTTTATCATCAACATGTGAAAAAAATTCCTCTATGATGCAAGAGAATATGCCTTCATTGATTTCTAAACTTACTACAAATGATATTGGCTCTTCATTCTTATTCTCTATGGATCCAAAATCTATATTGTGTTGCTGCAAAATTTTATGATCCTAAGTGCTTTGAAAAGAAACTAAGATTCTAGAAAAATAACAAAGAGCTTCTAAAAACTCAAAGATTCTCATAGCTTGACTTGTCCCTAGAAATGGTCCCAAAAATGTTGGATTCACAATTAGATCAATAACTTGGTTCTAAAAACACAACTCATGGATTGGACATCCAAAATGAGCAGTTATCTTTCTAATAGAGAATGTTCATTTAAATTGTCAACCTAAGGACATATACTTGAAAAAAGTCTACAAAGTATATGCACCATGAAACCCTCAAAGATATTCTATCATTGAAAAAAATAAACTATAGCAATACTAGAAATAAATCTAAGTACATAGTAATGGTTGTAGGAAACTACACAGTAATGGCTACAGGAATTGTATACTACAAACTACAACTTTCCATATATCTATCTATTTCCATATACATTTCTTCATCAAATGCTTGATTAAAATTTCAAATATATAAGATTATTGACTCCCTAATAACCATCTAAAAAATGTCTCATCATTCCTTTAAACAAGGAAGAGATTTATTACAAAACTAATGACTAAGTGTGCTAATTTTTTTTTCCAACTTTTTAGAAGTCCACTCAAACATATGATTCTCCTTTATTATTATGAATTAGATCAAACCCTTCTACCATGTTATTCTCCTCCTTTTTTTCTTTCTAGGTTATTTTGAAAATATTAATTTCATTATGAAATATGAAATGTGGAAGTTAAGATCATTTAATTGAAAGTGGTTTTCTACTACCTAAAAATGTGCCACCTTTCACTCAATCAACTTCTGATATATGGTGCTCATTAACTATTCTGAACTAACTCAAACTCTCAAAAGGGTTTTTGCATCTTGTTTCTAGATTTTGAAATCTATAAGGCATTCTTAATTTCATTAAGAATTGAGTGATATATTCCTATTTTACTGAAACTATATTTTTAACTTTTTTTGAATTTCTTGCAATTGTTGATTATTGGCAAGTGTCAACTTGCTTCTCATTCTTCCTAGGTACATGAACAACTCAAATATGTCAATAAAAACATGTTAACCACATAAATATGATTATACTTCAATAATAACCACTTATCATAATAAATCATCACAATTTGGCATTAACTAGTTACACATACAAATGCTAATCAATAAATCATTTATCATAGTTAATGCTTCATAAATCAAGTTCATGTATGGAAATAGATTGGAAATATATTGAAATAATGGGATAAAGTATTATGATAAATGGATATAAATATGACAATTTATAGGCTCATCAATAGGAAACTGGAAAAGTGGGCGAAAAGAACTACTTGTCAAGGAACCACAATAAATATGCACAAAAGAGTGTATATGTGTGTACTAAGGTGATCAATCTTAGACATTTCATGAGGCTAATGTCATGGGGGACACAAGTTGGACAAAGGAATATGACAAACAAAAGAAAGACATCGATCCCCCATGACACTTTAGTTAAAGTAGTTCGTGCATAATTAGGCACAAGATATAATAAATCCCAAGAATACAATAATCTATACAAGTGTACTTGGATGGAATTGCTTGAATCAAAAAGAAAAATAAGGAAAAGCAACTAAAATAAAAATATAGATACAGTATGACACTTTATCTAAGTGTGCTTGCAAGAATACACACAATGATGTCTAAATAGACCAAAAGAGACATAAGACTAATACAATAGATAGTACAAGTCATGAAGAATCATCTGAAGCAACAAAATCAATCCCTAAATTTGAAACAACCAAGATATCTACTAGAATGCAAAAATGAAAAGGACTGAATAGAATGTGCCTTGGTAGAATCTAGAAAAACAACTAGCAACACTAGAAAGAGCTCAAAAAGACCTTTCCAATGATATGAAGAATTCCCAAATCAAAGATTGGATGCTCAAGATATGTTTCCCATAGTGCAAAAAAGAACTCTTAACTTTGATAGTAGAAAAAACTATCAAAAAAGAATCAAAACTCAAAACTAATTATACCACTGTGATAGGCTTAGAACCAACTTTCTCAAAGTATCTTGTTTGTAAAATATGGAGTCTGTATGCTTTAGATATGAGAAAAAATGTGAAGTTAGGTCCAAAATAGAGCCTAAAGAGGTAATAAGAGTGTTGATGCAATGCTAACATGGTGCTAATGTTAGCAACTGACAAGCACAAATTTGATGGTTAAACAACCATCCAGGAAAAAAAATTCTTGAAAATGACTCCTACCAGGTTAAAATATCTGATCATTGTAAACAAGATAATGTATGAAAAACATTGTTGCCAACAAAAGAGTCGACGCCAAATGAAAAATCTGGTGGCCAAATAATGGCATGTTAAAAAAAAGTTCACAATTCACCAAAAAAAGACATGTAATTGAAAAAAATGTCAAATCACAATGTTTACCAAACAATACTCCATGCCAAAAAATAATCTCCAAGATAAATTTAATCTCCATAATATATGCAAAGAAAAATAGGGAAATATGTCATGTCAAAGCTAAATTCTCCCATCATATCACATAAAAAATACCAACTTTGATGCCACCAAAGAGGAAAAATTCAAAGGGAGGCATGCTATCCAAAAAAAGATGTCCCCAAATATGTGTGAAGATAGAGGAGAGGAGTGGTCTTTATGCATCCACCAAGTGAGCATAAACTCCAAGTAAGGATGGGAGAGGAGTTGGCATTGGATAGGGGACAAAACCAATCACAAAGAAAATTCTACTTGACAAAAAGAGCAGATCAGTCAACCACCAAAAGAAAGCTTCATTGATATCCAAAAAATGCATTAAATGTGTTAACCACCAATGCACATTGAGCAACTTGGAGCATAGTAAGCATTGAAGACCCAAGAGTTTGAATGGATACACAAAGGCTAGAGGGTGTTAGACTTGGGTAGAGCCATTACCACGTGATAACCTGAGGAGGAGCTAACCTTTACAAGAAAAAACAAGAGTGAACCCAAGAGGAGGCTAGAACACTCACACAGGGGCCAACTAGAAATTTGAATGTGTAGGGGTTCTTGAGTGGGCCATGTAGCACCTGGGTAGGACAAAGTGCGTGGGTGTAGGAAGCAGCACCAAATTATCCCAAAAAAACATGTATTTTTATCCAGGATATGCAGCCCAATCAAGGTGTAAGATTCCAAGATGAACTCTTCTTGTAAATCACAAAGACTTGGAGAAACTGCTAGTGCACCATAATTCACCAAAGTAGGTAGAGGAAGTTGAAGATAGTGTGCTAAAGACAAAAAAGTGTTGACCAAAAAATGCATGGTCATGACTATTGGAAATATAAGAGGAGTTATCAAGAGGGGAGGGGTGAATCAATAATGACTAAAATAAATCTTGGATCCCTTAGATGTCAATAGAAATCAAAACTTTGATTAAATTTTTTACTATTGTAACTCGACAAACACACATTCACTCGGATTACACTAGAAAATGTTGTAACTCAGTAAATATTGAAATAACTCAATAATTTTTTAACATGAAAATATTTAAGATATTATCTATTATTTATCTTACTTAACTTATTTTTATACATAAAAGAAATAGCATGAACACAACTCACACCAAGATTTAACGTAGAAACCCAATTTTGAAAAAACCACCAATTGCAACTAGTTACTAATTTTTACTCTTCTAAAGTGATCCTGCTTAGGAGCCAACCCTATTAAATGTTACTTGAAACACATTGTTAGGTGTGACTATGTTAGAAGATTTAATCACCCTATTAGAAGTGTCCTTGTTAGACATCTTGAGACACTTCAAATACAAATGCCACCTTATTAGAGGATTTACAAATAGTTGTTAAGCAAACTCGGTTAAGAGATTTAGATCACTAGTAAAATGGTTAGAAAGTAACAATGAGATGACCTAATTTCTAATGCAACTAAATTTATAATTATAGATCTCAATTATACCTTATATACTTGATCCTTTTTTATTGAATGTACCTTTGTAGCTCAACAAGGATATTATGTTAATCCTTCCAATTCTCTTTGTCTAAGAATCATTAAATCTTCTTATATTATGTTCCACATATTTAGTCCTCAACTTGACCTTATTTTTACATCTTACATATTGTCAAGTCAGCTTGAATACAACTTAGAATAATTAATATTCATCTTCTTAGTCAGCTAGAACCAACAACTCGATCACTTGAACTCAATATGCCAAAATAAGAAAATCCTTCATTAGCTAATCTTGCTCAGTAGACACTAACTTAGAACTGATTTTACTATTTTAACCAAGTGAAATTTATTAACATTTCATATTCACAAAGTTCCTTTGGTAACAAAGTGAGCTCTATTAATACTAGTTCCCTCCAACATTTCCTTCATTAATCGAGTGATATCAGTCAACACTCAACTTCTGCTAACTTTCCTTTGTTGCTCAAATGAACTTGATAGACAATGTCTTCTAAACTTTACAAACTTTGGAATTCTTGATAGACATAGGATACTATCTTCAATGCTTGAGTGAGCTTAACATGCACTAACTTAAAATGATATGACATTTTGTGTAACATCAAAGATTATACACAATTAATCAATTATTTTCAACAATCTCCCTCTTTGACATTGATAGAAACACAACATGTCATAATACATTAATGAAATTTTAGAGAAAGAATAAAGCAAGGAACATGTCCTTAGTTTCATTTGATTCTTATCCATGAGAACTCCCTATATTAGTGTGAACTCCATCTGCCTTTAGTTTCTCCCTCTGTTAGGAAAACTTTGTATTCAACATCTTCTTCTTATAGAAAACTTTCCTTCTTTGATACTAGACCAAGTTCTCCTTCTTTGATACTAGACCAAGTTCTCCTTCTTTGAAATCTCCCTCTTTGTCAACTCTTTAAGTGATAAAATTTCTATGAGATATGACAAAAAACTTCTCCCTCTTTGACATCTTATGCCCAAGACAATGTTCAGTGAATATCAATGTACCTCATGTACTGATTCATTTTCCATGTGCCTTTGTCAATACTACATCAACTAATTGATCTTCAACATGCTTTGGTTGATGCATCACTAAATTGCATTTAGTGATCTTTATATAAGGGAATGACCCCTAACTTACCTCTTAGAAAAAAAATGCATCCTTAAGTAATGGCTTAGTGAATATGTCTACAATTTGTTCTTTAGTATTCACATATTCGAAACTTACCTCTTTATCTTGTACCAATTCTCTCAAAAAATGATATTTTATAGAAACGTGTTTGGATTTGGAATGCATCATAGGATTCTTTAATATATTAATTGCACTAGTGTTATGATAGAATATACCCACTAGATCCTTGATCTTTACCTTCATACCTACCAATGGTTGTTTGAACCAAACAACACTTGAACAATTAACTACTACTACCACATATTTTGCCTCTATTGTGGACCAAGAAATGAAATTCTACTTCTTGCTTCTCCAAGATACTAGTATTTTACCAACAAAGAATGCTCCACCACTTGTGCTCTTTCTCTCATTAACACTTCCTACCTAATCAACGTCTATGAATGCTTTCAAATCCAAGTTGCCTCATTTTTTGTACCATAATCCATATTCTTTGGTACATTTCAAATACCCCATGATTCTCTTGATTTCCATCATATGATTTTCTTTTGAATTTATTGATAATTTTGCCACCATACCAAGTACTAATGCAATATGAGGCCTAGTATGCACTACATACGATAATTTTCCAATCATTGGTCTATATATGGTCTAATCTACCTCTTTGGAATCATCATTTTTGGAAAGATTATGTCTAGTAGACATAGGTGTTCCAAAAGGTTTTGAATCTTCCATTCCATATTTCTTTAGTATCTCCTTGATATATTTTAATTGAGGAATGTAGATACCATCTTTCTTCTGATTGATCTGCAATCCAACAAAGAATTTTATCTCTCCAAACATAGACATCTCAAATTCTTTACTTGTCTCTTCTAAAAATGTCTTATATAAGTCATCATTTCCTATAAACAAATTGTCATCCATGAATATTTCTACCAACACAATCTTCTTGTGTGGTCCTTCTTTGATATACAGACTGTTATCATTTTTTCTTTCAAAATCAATCTTTATCAAGTATTTATGAAGTACTGTCAAGATGGAATTTATGGCTCTCAAAAAATAAATCAAAATGGCCCCAATAGAGATGGCATAGTTGGAATCCACCTCAACTATAGATTTTGAAATAAATCCAAAAAAATCTAAGAAAACCCAAATCTGAGTCAAAAGTTATGACTCTCTAAACTCCCTACATCATTCCCCCCTTCTTGAAAGAAATGTTGCTCCTACAAGTGACTATTGGTGAAGTGGTGCAACTTGGAAGGATCTAACTATAACACTACTCACTCATATAGCCATGTGTTTTTAGTGTTTAGTAAGCCATCCCACTACACCAAATAGTGGTTGGATTCACTATGCCTTGTGGAAGTAGATTGTTTGTCAAGAATTTGGGCAATTATATCCCATTTCTTATTTGGAAGGTGATGTTGCCACTCAACTTCCTATCCATCAACTACCTCTGGAACATTTCCATGAAATTTGTGCAAATAAACAACATTAAACATAGGAGATATGTCTAAATTGTCAGGTAAGCTGACTTCATAGGCATTATTATTAATTTTCTTAAGGATTTTGCAAGGACCAATCTTTTTTTATTTCAATTTGTGATGTGTGCCAGTAGGAAACCACTCATAGTGTAAGTAAATCATGACCAAGTCACCTTCAATAAATGTTTGGTTTCTTCTAATAGCATCTGCAAGAATCTTGTAGCTATCATTGTTGAGTTGTAACTTGTGCCAGACATCTTGTTGGAGTTGTTGAAGGTGTTCAACAAAGGACTCTACATCATCACTAATCATGTCTGTTGGAAAAAATTTTAGTGCTCCCCTTAGGATTCATGACAAGGGCTTAACTTCCTTCTATGTACTATAAGTTGAGTGGTTCTATTGGGCATTGATAGATCAATCTTTTGGTGCAATGACAACCCCACTCTAACAAGTGGTATCAAAGCTTGGTCACAGGTTTGAATCCTTAAACCCTTAGGTAACACTAAGGGGGAAATTGTTGGAAACTTTCTTAGCACTCCCCTTGGGATTCATGACAAGGGCTTAAACACTTCTTGTGTACTATAAGTTGATTGGTTGTATCAGGCACTGATAGATCAATCTTTAGGTGTAATGACAAACCCACTCTAACACTATCACCCAATGATAGAGGCATGAGATCTAGAACACTTGCAGGATTTCTACCATAAATAATTTGGAAAGGAGATTTCCCTATTGACCTATTAAAATAACTATTATAATAAAATTCTTCTTGGGGTAATGCCAAATCCTACTATTTAGGCTTCTCACCAAAAATGCATCATAATAGATTCTCTAAACTCTAATTGATTACCTCCATTTGTCCATCAGTTTGAGGGTGGTAGGCACTGCTAAACTATAACTTGGTTCCCAATTTCTTCCATAAATTCCTCTAGAAATGACTCAAGAACATGTTATCACAGTTAGAAGTAATGGTTTTGGGTAGACCATGTAAGTGAACAACTTCTGAGAAGAATAATTTGATGATCCTAGTGGCATCATTAGTCTTTCTATAAGTAATAAAGTGAGCCATTTTGGAATCTGATCAACAACAACAAAATTAGAGTCATTGCCTCACTGAGTGTGTGGAAGACCCAATACAAAATCCATACTCAAGTTAGTCCATGGTTCAATGGGAACTGGTGAGAACATGTATAAACCTGTATTCTATAACTACCCCTTAGCTATTTGATAGATTTTGCACCTTGCCATATACTTAGTAATTTCTCTCTTGATCTTTCGCCGATAAAACTTATTTGTCACCAAGTGTATTGTTTTCTCCTTTCCAAAGTGTCCAACCATCCCTCCACTATGGAATTCCCCAATAATATTTTCTAGCATAGAGCTAGTTGGTATGCATAGTTGTCATCCCTTGAAGAGATAACCATCCTACAAAATAATCACATTTGACATGAGATGTCCTAGCAATGCTTGAACCATTCAATTATTCCACAATTTCCCAAAAATCATCATCAATAGTATATAGTTTTTTAATAGTATCAAATCCAATGACTTCAGTTGCCATTGTGGTTAATAGATAAGTGCACCTGCTCAAGGCATCAGCAACCTAGTTTTGTTTCCTAGATTTATGCTTCAAAACAAGTGTGTATCCCTACAAGAAAGAGACCCACTTGACATGCTATGTATTCAACTTTTTTTAGGTGTTGATGTATTTTAGAGCAAGGTGATCAGTAAATAGCACAAAATTTTATGGCACTAAGCAGTGTCTCCAATGGCATAATGCTTGAACAATGGCATATAATTCTAGATCATATGTGGAGTAATTTTTCCTTGTATCATTGATTTTTTCACTAAAAAAGGCTACCAGTTTACCTGCTTGACTAAGAACAACACCTATTCCAATATGGAAGGCATCACACTCTACTTCAAAAACTTTGTCAAAAATTGAAAGTGTAAGTATAGGAGTTGTAGTTTCCTTCTACTTCAAAAACTTGAAACTTTCTTTTGCATTTGTTGTCTGGGAAAAATCCCTTCCCTTTATGCAATATGTTATAGGTGCTACAATGCTACTAAAACTTCTAATAAAATTTTGATATAAAGTGGCTAACCCATGGAAAATCCTTACCACTTTTATGTTTGTAGGAGTAGGCCATTCAAGAATTTCCCTAACCTTCTAAGGGTCCATTTGGATACCATCTCCAAAAATGAAAAATCCTAAAAAGGTTAAGCTAGTCTGCATGAATTTGCACTTCTTTAAGTTTGCATAAAATCTCTTTGCTCTTAGTACAGCCAAGATTATTTGTAGGTGCAAGATTATTTTTAGGTGTTGTACATGTTCTTCTCTATTCTTGCTAAAATTCAATATGTCATCAAAATAAAAAACCACAACTTACCAATATAAGGTCATAGTATAACATTCATCAATTGCATGAATGTGCTTGGTGTATTAGAAAGTCTGAATGGCATAACCATCCATTCATAAAAACCATCCTTTATTTTAAAAGCTATCTTCCATTCATCCCCTTCTTCAATATGAATCTGACGATAACCACTTCAAATATCAATCTTGCTGAAGTACTCAACACCTACCAATTCATCCATCATGTCCTCGATATGAGGAATAAGAAATTAGTACTTAATGGTAATCTTATTAATTGCTCAACTGTCAGTGCACATCCTCCATGTACCATCTTTTTCTAGAGTTAGCAATGCTAGTATTGTGCATGGGCTTATGCTTTCTCTAACCAAACCCTTTTGTAGGAGTTCTATGACTTGTTTATTTAGCTCTACATGTTGGGTTGGATTCATTCGATAGGATACTTGATTAGGTAGGGTAGCTCTAGGGATAAGATCAATGTGGTGTTGGATATCCCTCTTTGGTGGTAGCCCATCTAGTAATTCATCAAGTACAACATCAAAAAATTCCTCTAATACCTTCATTGCATCAAATGGTATTGGGTTCTCTTGGTCTTCTTTCCTTTCCACTACTAGGGCATAACAACACACTATTACCTTCATTTCCTTGGCAATTTCTTTTGTAGACAACATGGTCTCACTCTTCCTTTCATCCTTAAGTGGTAATAGAACCACTTTTCAGCCATCCCTCCAAAATGTGTATGTATTCTTCTCACCATTATTTGTGACCTTCTTGTCATACTATTATGGTCTCCCCAATAATATATGACAAGCATCCATAGGGATAACATCACACCATATCTCATCCTTATAAATATTTGCTATGGTAAACCTTACTAAACATCTTTTATCAATAGTGACTTCATTTACTTTCTTAAACCATGCAATACGATAGGTATGAGGGTGCTTTTCACATTATAAACCTAGTTTCTCTACCATTTTTCTAGACACCATATTCTCAAAACTACCCCCATCAATAGTAACTTGACATAACTTTACACCTAAATTGCACCTATTTTTGAAGATGTTGGTTTGCATCCATGAATTGTTAGAGTTATTTTTAAGAGTTTCATCCTTCTCTCGGATGATCATTGATCTCCTCATCATGAGATTTTCTCCTATGTCTAGTGAGATTTCTTTCTCCTCTTCTTCTATTTACATCAAGTTCACTCTGGTTTTTCCTCCTTCCATTTAAAATCCCTATGTCCTTCCTCTCTACATCTAAAGCAAAAAAAAGGCCTTCTTTGATTTTCCCATCCTCTTCCACTAACATAGCCTCATCTTCTTTGAAAACCCTTTCCTCTTTCTGGGCTTTGAGGTTCTTGTCGGGTATCTATTGCTTTATCAAATCCTGAGGATGAGTCTCCTTAACCATAACTAGAACTACCTCAAAAAGGGTTTGATGTGCCTCTTCATCCTCCTCTATTCTTCTAGTTATATTGTATGTTCTATTTCTCTCTAGCCTTTGGAGAAAAATAATAGGCCTCTTCCATACTATTGACATGGTGCATGCTCAACTCATCTTGGATGGTGAATTTTAAACCATTTATGTAACTATCCACCATCTACTCATCATCTTCTTGATATTTTATATGCATGGAAAAATTATAGAATTCATTCATGTATTCTTGCATAGAAGATAGGTTCTACTTTAGATTTTGGAATCTACGAAAGGGAGTTTTAGAACAATCTATAGGCAAGAATTTTTCCCTCAATTTCTTTTCCATCTTAATCCATGTCTTCATCTTGGCCTTGTTTTCCTTCACCTACTTATTTTAGAGATGATCCCACCAAATCATGGCATGACCTATTAATTTCATTCATGCAAAATTTGTAAGGAAACTTGGCAAAAAAGAATATAACCATTTCCACATAACCCATAATAGATCTAAAATAAATATGAAATTAAAATCCACATGCAAGAGAATAGACAACATACCCAAAAAAATTGTGACACAAGATATATCCTAGGAAACCCTCATTGAGGGAAAAACCTAGCCTCCAAAAGCATCCATCACCATGTATTATTCAACAAAATATACCATTGCAATAAAACCATGGAAGCCTTCATGGCCATAGCCACAACCGAGCAAACTATTTGAATAAGCTTGAATCCACACATCCCATGCCATGCTCTCAACCTTCACAAATGCTCCCTTGGTTAACCTATCAAGCCTTGTCCCACTGGAATCTTGTATTTCTCACACTTACTCTCTTGTCACACTAACGACTACCCTTGTGGCTGCTTATATAGTAGCAAGTCTCACAAAACCACCAAGTGGTATTACATAAACCATGTGCTAAAACCATGTGCTACCTAACCCATTGACCCCACATTTAATATTGGGCATTTAATTCTTTTGTCCAATATTAAATAATTACATGAAATATTATCCAAATGTTACAATACAACTCATCAATAATATTCCATGGCAATATTTACATTTTGCACATCCATCTAGGTGGAACATTATATGATAAAATAAAATAATAAAATATAACAATATTATGCAACATGTGCAACACCCATTATCTCAATAATCTCCCACTTGTTGTATACATTGCATAGGGTCAATCTGCAACCACATAAATGAACAAGGGAACAATCCCTCCCAGTACATCCACCATCATAGATCAAAATACACCAAGCACTCCATCCTCGTACCTGCAACAAAATCAAAATATCTAGCATCTCAAACATGAATGATCTCACCTCCTATTATGCCATTGCCACTAGACATACATAGAAGCCATCCAAAGAGAAAGCCACCCAACCTGTCACATTAGAAGATCATAAAATCCTATACCAACTAAAATTTCAAGCACAAAAAAACTTGATCCAAAGGTAATCACATGTATCCATAGTTGTCAAAATATCTGTAGCTGAAATAGCACCCACAACAAGTGCCAAACCCATCCAACTATCCATACCTCCAAAGGTATGCCAAGTGAATCTCATATCATCAACATATCCAATCTATAACCTACAATCACAAGCCTCAAGAGAAATACCTACCACATATATACCAAGAAGCTTCCACTACAAAAGGTAATGTCAAATCTATAACCAATCCACTCAAGACATCTCAAAGAAGTGAATCCATGTAGTATCAAAGACATCTGTAATACATAAATTGATATCCTGCAAGAACAAAAAAAGTCTCCAATAGTCTCCCAAATTCTCCACAACCAACAGAGGAAAGAGATAAAAAAATAACTATGTCATCTCTCAAATGACATACATGAACACAAACCAGTGATCACAATCTCTAACCAATCTCAAATCCAATTTAAGAAAAACCTGAACATCCAGGAAGATAACTAAGACTAGAGAAATCATGCAAATCATAACTTGTATCATGTCCTTCTACACACACCTTTAGATGTAAACTGTGCAAGTATGATCTCCTCCATAAAACCCCAACAAGAAGCCTCAACAACACCCAAACCATACCATATAACTAATCATGGATGTAAGCCTCTCAAAAAAAGATCAAACTCATAAACCATTCCTAAACCAAGGAATAACCATTCCTAATCCAAAGAAAATGCCCAATATAAAACCATCTCCCAAAATCAACCAGCATAACAACATATGAAAATGGAAATAACCCATGCTAAACCATCTCTCAAATGAACTCTCCAGAACTAACTCATGTACCATAGGTCAAGATCCATATCCATGAAAGACAAGCATAAATATAATGCAACTGAGAGAAACAATGGGCTATACCTCTCAAGTAGAAAACCGCCGAGTAGACCAAGAGTGGGGAATGAGAATGCTCATCAAGATACCCAAGTCTCCAAACAAGACTCATCTAAGAATAATCTTCTCTCAAGTTCATATTAGGTGACTGCCCCTCAGACTTCCTGTTGAAACCATCAACCATCCCAACAAATAATTCTCTAATCCAAGAGAAATCAGCATCACCATCGTCTCTAAGTATCCATGAGCACCTGTAACCAATCAATCCATGCCAACTCCAAATGCAACATAGCAATATCATGAAGTATCTAGCTTATGATCAGTGTACTCAATACCAAGAAACTAAATCAAGATCAATGTCAAAGTTCCAACCATGGCCTCAAGAACATAAACATGACAATATGATCTAACCATCTCAACCAAATAGATAACATGCTCCACATGAACATACTATAACATGTCACAACTCTAAATGCGTATCAAGAGTATACCATGACATAATAATGAAACCATCCTCATACCAAGGATAACTTGCAAATAAAAGCATAAACCACACCTTTGCCAAGAAACCTGTGAGTCCTCAAGATGCAACCATCTCCACACACCATGAAGAAAACCATCATCACATACCATGAAGAACCATCTTCACACACCATGAAGATAACAAGTGCACCATGAAAATGTCAAAGACGCTTTTACAGCAACAAGATCTAAGACAAACCTCCAAAATCTGCAAACACTCAATAAATATATCAATGCCAACAACTCCCACTCAACCATGGTACCAAGTCACCTATGGCATCATAAAATTCATCTCTTTCTTGAAAATCCAAACCAAACCAGGAACTAATCTTGCACTCTCACCCCATCACTGTTACAAGCTCCCACTAAACCATGTATCCAAGCTATCCATGACATCATGATGAAAAACTATCCTCTAACATGAGAATCAACCAAGGCATCAAAATAACAAAGAATTCAAAGTGCACATCATGAGTTCCTCAAAAGAAACCAAATAACCATGATCCTCAACTAAGAAGATATACCACCATAACTAAATTAGAAAATTCAAGCTAATGAACATCAAGGATGTACCTGTATAACCAATCATGTCATGCCAAAATCTATGACACCATGATCACATCCATGAACTGAGCATCTGTCTCTGACAGTGTCCAACCTGTCAGCATAAAATAGTCAATCACAATCCTCCACCATGACTATATCTGGTAACAACATCTCATCCCTTCTACGTGAAGAAAATAGTAAATCATGTGACTTAGGGCATAGAAAACCCATATCCAAGCCACCAATCTAAATATGCATCAATAATGAAAGATCAATGGGCAAAGATAACCCATAACCAAGCTATAAATGCAACCTATAAGTATAAATCACTTACAACACTACACAACTTGTAGATCGAACAAGTCATCATACATATCCAAACCAAACACTGATAACCATATCATCATGAGACCAAACTGAATAATGAACTAAGTATACAATGACATCAAATCTTAAATCTCCAATGCCATAAACTCACAATGTTACCATAGTCAAAATATATCTATAAACTATTCAAATCAATATATCACCAAATAAACCATGCCAAACTTGTACCAAATCTAAACCAATGTGTAGAGCTCTCCAAGAGCTTTTCATTGACTACTCAAAGTCCAAAATCCTACTCCGTATGCCCAAGCTATCCCCTAATTCGTGCTCAAAATAAATAACATCTAACTTTAGAGCTCTTAAAACTTCAAAAAAATCTCAAAATCATAGAACCAAACCTACACCATGTTGTAGTGCTCTAAATTATCTTTCTAACGCCTATAAGAACTCTGAAATCCAATATTCTGAGAGAAAGTTATGGTCATTATACTAAGATAGTCTTTTTACCAGTTTCACTATGATTTTCATTTTTTTTTTTCTGTGATGAAAATTCTGACGGGATTAAATTTGACAACCGTCATGGGCTGAAATCAAAAAACTCTTTCATTTCTTCTAAACATGGCCAAACTAGGGCATACTATATATCAAAATTTATGGAAATGTCAGCCCGAATCCAATGGCGAGGTCTATTTTCACCTAGGAGGTCATTTCTACAAGCTCCCCCCTAAAACCCTCATTTTAAATGAAACATCTAAAAATATCCTTTTGTCTTTCTCACACTTACTCTCTTGTCACACCAACAACTACCCTTGTGGTTGCTTATATAGTAGCAAGTCCCACAAAACCACCAAGTGGTATTACATAAACCATGTGCTAAAACCATGTGCTACCTAACCCACTGACCCCACATTTTATATTGGGCATTTAATTCTTTTTCCCAATATTAAATAATTACATAAAATATTACCACAATGTTACAATACAACTCATCAAGAATATTCCATGGGAATATTTACATGTTGCACATCCATCTAGGTGGAACATTATATGATAAAATAAAATAATAAAATATAACAATATTGTGCAATGTGTGCAACACCCATTATCTCAACAAACTTCATCTTCTCTTCCTCTATCATAGGCTTTCAATCAAAAAATTTACTCATTTCATTTAACCAATCTATCAATTCTTCCACTTTAAGGCTACTAGCATAGTCTAAGTCTTCAATTTTGATAACATCATTCTTTCCTTTTAAAGCCCTTAGGACACTATTTTCATAGCTCATTTGTGCCAACTCCTCAACTTCATCTTCTATATTTCTTTCTATTTGATAACTATTTCCTCCATCTGTTTCTTCCTCCAATATATTATCATTTTGTGTTCTTTGATTATCAACTCTTTTAGTAAGATCCTCAATCTACCTTTGCAAGTCCAGTATGATTCTTTGAAATTGGGAAATGCCTCCTCTTCCTCTTCCTCTCCCAACCATCTTGTGGCTTTGATACCAAATGATGCAGCACATCAATCTCAATTCATAGAAAACTTATTAACTCATGAAAAAACTCATTATAGATTCAAACTTTGAATTGCTCTTTCCAAAAACTACTTTTACATGGATCTCTAACTCTATTAAATAACAACTAACTCTCAAAAGAGAAAACAAAAAATTTCCAAATTTGGTAGATTTTGAAAACTAGAAAAATATGCTATTTTTGGTAACTTCTTAAAAACCTCTAAAAGTAAATCCAAAGTTTCTTATATCTACCCTTTAAACCAAAAAGGAAATTGCCAACTAATCTCTAAAATTTAGAAAGAAATTTCAAAGTTATTACAAAGTAGAAAAAACAAAAAATACCTAAGATATTTTAAAACTAAAATTTGGAGGTCAAGATGGAATTTTTGGCTCTTGAAAAATAAATCAAAATGGCCCCAAAAGAGCTAGCTAAGTTGTAATCAACCTCAACCATAAATTTTGAAGAAAACCCAAAAAAATCTAAGAAAAACTATATCCAAGTCAAAAGTTATGACTCTCTGAACTCCCTTTATCACTTTCGTACCAAGCTTTGGGAGCTTTCTTGAGAGCATACAATGCTTTGTGCAATTTGTAGACCATATCTCTTTGCTAGGATCTATAGAACCTTTAGGTTGTTTAGTGCAGACTTCCTCATCAAGAATTCCATTCAAGAATGTAGATTTTACATCCATTTGATATACTTTAAATCCTCTATGTGTTGCATATGCTAGTAAAATTATAACACCTAATCTTGCAATAGGAGAAAAAGTTTCACCATAATCAATACCTTCTTCTTGAGAATAACCTTTACATACTAACCTTGCTTTGTTTCTTGAAACATTTCCATCTTCATTTAAGTTATTTTTGAATACCCATTTTGTGCCAATAACATTTTTATCTTTGGGTCTTGGAACAAGAGTCCAAGTCTTATTCTTCTCTGTATGTTCTATTTTTTCATTCATAGCTTCAATCCAACTTTCATTATACAAAGAATCTTTAGCATTTCTAGGTTCAAATCTAACAAGCAAACATGTATCTTTCAATTTGTTTCTTGTTGTTGTTCCATCTGACTTGTCTTCGATCATCTGATTAGGTGCATGGTGCTTTCTGACATATCTTGCTAACATAGGTACTTTAGATTTGGCATTTTTTTTACTAACTTCTTCATGGTCTTCTATATCAAGCTCAAGTTCCACTGTCTGTGACTTAGGTCCATCAAACTTAATTTTCTTTAGCACTATCTTAGTAGCTTCTGACTATGATTTGGGTGGGGACTCAAAAGGTGAGGCCTCATAACTTCCAAATATATTTGGCACTATATAAGGTTCATAGTAAAAAAAAAATTCTATAATTCTTAGGTTCTCTATTAGTTTCCTCTTCACTCTTTTCTATAGATTCATCAAATCTCACATGTGCACTTTCTATGATCTTATGAGTAGTTAGATTCAAATACTTGTATGCTTTACTTATGTAGGAGCATCCTAAGAATATTCCTTCATCACCTTTGACATCAAATTTACCTTTCCTAGATTCCTTCAAGATATAATATTTGATACCAAATACTTTCAAGTACCTTACATTAGGTTTGTAGCCATACCATAGTTCATAAGGAGTTTGATTTGATTATTTCTTCAGTTGTACTCTATTCAAGGTATGCACTATAGTATTGATTGCAACACTCTTTTCTATCAATAAGGTTCTTGCATAATCCATGATGAATTTGTTCCTTCTTTTAGCTATACCATTCTATTAAGGTATACTAGGGGTTGACAATTGTCTCTTAATTCCTTTTTCAATGCAAAATTTATTGAACTCATTGGAAATGAATTCACCACCTCTATCTGATCACAAACATTTCAGTTTCTTTCTAGTTTCTTTCTCTTCTCTTGCCAAATACCACTTGAACTTTTGAAAAAAATCAAATTTTTCTTTTAGATACATTATGGTCATCATTCTAGAATAATTTAAAAAAAAAAGAATAAAATACTTATCTCCAATATAACTCTCTATTCCAATAGGTCCACATAGCTTTGTATGAACTTACTCCAAGACTTCTTCTAATTTATAGATCTTGCTTGTGCAACTAGTCTTTCCCATCTTTCCAATTTGACAATTTTTGCATAGACCCATATTAGGTTTCCTTAGAATAGGGATATCTCTTACTCTTCTATTTTTTCTTATTTTTACCAAATTATCAAAGGTCACATGACACAACCTTTTATGCCATAACCAAATTTCTTCTACTTGAGCAATAAAACATGAACTTTCATTGAGATCTAGGTAGAATAGATTACCTTTTGTTTTTTTTCCAGACTCAACCAAATTTTCTTTTCCATCTAGTAGTTTGGCCTTCCCATTCATGAATTCCAACTTGAATCCAATGTTATTCAACTATTCAACACTTAGTAGATTATGTTTTAGTCCTTCAACCTAGTAAGCATTGTCACATCTAAGTTCATAAGTTGGTGAAATACAACCTTTTTCCTTTATGAAACAAGTTCATTGTTTCCAAATCTCATACTACCACCATCATAATGTTCCATGTGTTAAAATTTTGATTTATCACCAGTCATATGATGTGAGTAGCCACAATCAATAATCCATGTATCTTTTTTGTTAACATGAGATATAAATGCCACTTTATCTCCTTCATCATCAGATTCATCTTTTAGAACAATATATATCATTTCATCATCTTCACTACTATTTGAATCTTTAACTATGAAATAAGATTTCTTACCTTTTTCCATGTAGTCTTTGTAGTTTTTTAAATACTTGTTGCCTTCAAATTTTTTGTGCTTCTTTTCATTTTTTTATTTTCATTTTTGTAGCAATGTGTCCAACTTCTTCACAAGAGAAATAGATTGAAGCAATTTTACCTTTATACTTTCCATTGCCTTTGTGATACCTCCTTGAAAGTAATCCTTCAATGTCTTCAAGATCATTGTAAGAACTATCTTCCTCTTCACTTTTAGATTCTTTTCTATTAAAATTTTTGGCTTTCTTCTTGAGTGATACCTTGGCATCAAATGTAGACTCAAGATTGCTAGAACTAGGAATGTAATTATCATAATTATCAAGTTCAAATACCATCAACCTTCCAACTAGTGCATCGAAAGTTATCTTGTTATTTGGATCACACCTCATTTCTTGAATAGATGACACTCTGACTGCATAGACAGGAAGAGGGGTTTTGAGCACTTTGCTTACCATTGTTACATCATCAATTGTTCCTCCAGAGGCTTTTATAGCATTGACACTAACTTTGATTCCATCAACATATTTTGCAATTTTTTCATGTTCTCTCATTTTCATTTGATCAAAGTAGCCTCTCAAGCTTTATGCCTTGGATCTTTTTACATTATCATCACCTCCATAGATATCCTTCATTTTGGTCCACATTTCATGAGTAGTAGCACATCCTTTGACTTCATCAGATTCAACATAATTAAGAGCTCATGCTATGTCAATCATCATGATATTATGATTTTTCTTATCAATAATTTCTTCTACAGAAATTGTACCAATAAGAGCCTTATAAGTAGTGTTTAAGTACTTTAAAAATGAATCATTGATGGTTACTAGATGTGATCTCATAAGTTCCTATCATGCTACAAAGTTGTCTATGTTCAATTTGAGAATTTCAATTCTATAAGACATCTTGATATTTAGCTTAGGTCCTTGAAACCTTATTTGCAAGCACCAAGAAGCTCTAATACCACTTGTTGAAAATATAAGATGAGTTACTATGAGGGGAGGGGTGAACTAGTATCTATTAAAATAAATCCCAAATCCCTTAGATGTTAGTACAAATCAAAACTCTGATTAAAATATTCACTACTATAACTCAACAAACATACATTCACTCAACTTACACTAGCAAATGTTGTAACCCAATAAATACTAAAATAAATTGGTAACTGCTAAACATGAAAATATTTAAGATATTATCTACGATTAATCTTACTTAACTTAGTTTCATACACAAAAGAAATAACATGAACACAATTGACACCAAGATTTAATGTGGAAACCCAATTTGGGAAAAAAAAACCACCAATTGCAACTAGTTATTGATTTTCACTCTTTTGAAGTGAGCCCTATTAGAAGCCAACCCTATTAAATGTTACAAAACACACTATTAGGTATGACCCTATTAGAGGATTTAATCATCCTATTAGGAGTGGCCTTGTTAGAGGTATTGAGACACTTCAAATAGAAATGCCACTTTGTTAGAGGATTTACAAATAGTTGTTAAGCCAACTCGGTTAAGAGATTTACATCATTGCTACAATCTTTAGAAAGTGACAATGAGATGAACTAATTTCTAATGTAACTAAATTGTTGATTATAGGTCTTAATTCTAGCATGTATACTTGATCCTTCCTGGTGAAATGTATATTTGTAATTCAATAAGGATATTTTACTTATTCTTCTAATTCACTTCTTCTAAGTATCATTAAATATTCTATTATGTTCTACACATTCAATCCTCAATTTGACCTTATATTTATATCTTACATATTGTCAAAATGACTTGAATACAACTAAGAATATTTAATATTCATCTTCTCATTCGGCTAGAACCAACAACTCAATCACTTGAGCTCAATATGCCAAACTAAGAAAATCCTCAGTTAGCCAACCCTACTTGATAGACACTAACTCATAAGTGATTTTACTATATTAACCAAGTGAACTTAGTTAACACTAAATACTCACAAATTTCCTTTGGTAACCAAGTAGTCTCGGTTAACACTGGTTCCATCCAACATTTCCTTCATTAACTAAGTGATCTCGGTCAACACTCAACTTCTGCAAACTTTCCTTTATTGCCCCAGTGAACTTGGTAGACATTATCTTCTAAACTAGGGAAACTCTAGAATGCTAGAAAAACACAAGAAACTATCTACAATGCTCGAGTGAGCTTGGCATACACTGACTGGCAATGATATGAAATTTTGTGTAACATAAAAGACAATACAAAATTAATCAATTATTTTCAACAATGACATTAATCACGCATCTTTGAGGGAACCTGGGAGTATTCATAAAAAAGAAGCCTATATGACTAGGCATGGGGTAGAGGTAAGCCTGGCCTAGCAAAAACAACACCATAAACCCAAAATCCATGTTGTAAACTACATACTCCAAAATTGAAAAAAGAGATGCAGGAAACTATTGAAAGCTATTGATAATGATTGGAAGTGCATGAAAAATGCATTATGAATGAGCACAAACTTAGACAATGTGGGGTCCCTTCAAAGCACGTGTATCCTACCCAAATTAGTGGACAATATTCCAATCATGTGTGACTCAGGGGCCAAAATTTATGGTGCACAAATTTCTAGAAAACTCCCATGAAAAATGTAGTTCAAGGTGTGCAAAGATACCAAGTTGCATAGAAGGGACATGTGTGAACATGCAAAGAGTGGTGGCAAAAGGGTTGTGTGGCAGTTGAAGAAGAGGTGTGTGCCGAGCATGGACTCCAATAAGTAAAGCCTAAAGAAAAATGTAATTCCTCAAAAAATAATCTACCACAAACCATGTATCACCCAAAATAAAGTCACTAGTACCTCCTAGCAGAGGTAGAAAATCCACTTACCCTTGAGAAACAAAATGCAAAAAATCTTTGCCTTAAAAATTGTGCCCAAATCAAAATGACTTGGGTGCAAAAAATATTGACTTAGAATTCAACATTTCTAAACTATATGTATTTTCTATAGAAATGGGGGTTTTCAAATGCTCTAAGCTCAATGGTAATGTCCATTTTTTCTCAAGGTGCCTTGAAAATTAGTGAACCCCCAAGATTTAATAATTAAAAAATGTTGCAAGCTTAAATCTAAAAACTGATGCCAAATCTCTCAAGAAAATAATAGGGGCATGAAGATTTCGAGCTCCAATACCATGTTGAAGTTGATGAAAAGTCAACCCACAACTCCCAAGAATCACCTATATGAAAACGCCTATCACAGAAGAGAGAAACAAAAAGCTATGGAGGCTAGAATTGTCAAATCCATAGATGAGACATTCTTGATGAGCAAAAAGAGAAATTGCTATAATCAAAAGTGAATTAGTTTTTACAATGAGAGATTGTCCTTATAAAGGAGATTAAAACCCTCAAAAGGTCTAACCTAGGTTGCATAATAACTAATAAAATAATTAATTATTAGATGCCTAAAGTTTTGCTTAAGAAAACTAGAGTTAATTAGGAAATATCTAATTACTCTAACAGTTCACAAATAGAACTAGGTAGTATAGGAAGAATAGAGAGTGGAATAGTTTGATATTGATTTGGCTTCACCAAAGGTTAGAGAATATCTTTTGACGAGAAGAATAAGGTTGGCTAAGGATGATGTGGAACCAATGTAAAGAAGAAACTTATTATGAACTACTTGTAAATCAGGAGCTAAATGTTGTAAAGTTATCATGGATAGAGGTAGTATTGTGAATCTTGTTTCTAAAGAGATGATTAAGAAAATTGGTTTACAAAGATTTAAATATCCTACTCCTTATGGTATCACTTTGTTTCAAGATCATCATTGGGTGCAGGTTAGAGAAAAATTCTTGGTTAAATTAGATATTAGACATTTTAAGGATGAAGTTTTATGTGATGTAGTAAACATGTGTGCTTGTCATGTTTTTCTTGTGATGGAGACACAACCAAAGACCAGAATGAACACATAGGAAAAGGGAAATTTTATTATCAATGAAAAATGACCTATGGGCTTACAACAATATGATTCTAGAGAAAGAAATCCTCCACATAGTACCTTCTCTCTAGCTCCACTAAGAGCTACCTTTACAATGCCAGAAATGTTCTTAAATAAGCCCCAAATGGTTTAGGGTTAGGAATACATTCTAGAACATGCCAGTTAGCATCCACTACCAAAACATAAGGTTCCAAAAATCATGTTAGAAGTCAGTGTAAAATTAGAAGAATCCATAAATGGTAGTCCAACTTTTGGGAGGCATAACTTTTGAACCATAACTTCGATTGATGAACCATTTACATTTCTGGAAAGCTCTTGAAGTTCTCTACAGCCCTATGGATGAGCTAACTCATCCCCCATTTTTCAGCCCTATATGAGTCCATTTAGTGCCCCATATCTGACTTTGAAGCACTCTTAGGAGGTCTCCAAGAACTAAAAAATTGTAATAACTTTCTAACCATGAAGCCTTTTGACCTAATTCTTTTTTTAGAGTACTTTAAATTAAAAATATAACCTTCCCTCAAATTTACACCCTTTAACTCACCATAATTATGGCTCAATTATGTAGTCCTACTTTTTTGACATTTACATGTATCCCAAGGTGCTTAAAAAATCTAACACAGAACACTAATAGTGGAACTATGAGAGTTGGACCCTTTATTTGACCCAAATGGGTATCCAAAAATGAAAACACATTGAACAAAAACCATTTCTAAGCATATTTTTGGGTGATACAGGATTGCCCTTACACCACTAGATGCTCCTGCATCAACTTGAAAGATCTTGGCAATTAGATAGAGTTATAATGATTTTAGTAAGAATAATGTTATATTTGATAAGGATTGTAAGAAATTTGTTTTGATTCTTTTGAAGAATCATAAAGTTGTAAAAAAAGAACTAAATATTTTTTTAAATTTTTAGTCTGAAGATAGCACAACATGTGGTTAGGGTTACTACTGATGATGGATAGTGTGACTTGAAGTTATCTACTATTCTTTTGATTAAGAGTAGAGATAAGAGAAATAAATCTTCTTTCTATTAGGATTAAATAATGCATTAGGTATGATTCATTTGATCCTAGAAGTTGTATTAGTAGTAATCTATTTGAGAATTTTGATGTTGTAATTAGTTGCAGCAGTGAGTTTGGGTAGACTTCTATGTTGATTACTAAAGAGGATTTTTGGATTAAGAAAGAGCATGGGATTTATGTTATAAATTCCTTTAAATTTTGATTAAGTCCTTATGGAACATATTTTCTCACCATGGGTTTCTGATGTAGGAGCATCCTTGGGCTATTGGCAATATTCCATTACCCAAAAAGATATTTGTTGTTTTCTATTTTAAAGTGACATGTCTAATAGTTTGATTTAGCAAATACTTGTTTGTCTTCTCTAGATTTTGAAATATTGGCTTCATGTCATGGACATATTATGCATCATTTTACTAAGTGTGCATAATTTAATGTGACAACTATCAAAAGTTATGCTTCATCTTCTTAGGTTTTGATTTCATGTGTTGTTCTTCATACAATTCTTGGTATTTAATTTAGTGAGGTTCTATATTTAAGAGTTAACTTATGCTCTCTTGGATCTAGGAATTTGGTTAACATATGGACCTATACTTGAGGCCACATAATGTTATGCTTTGTATCATGTATCTAGTCATTACTTACTTTATATTCAATCCTATATTGTAATACACATTTCCTATTATTGGATATTGTGAGCTCAAAGTTAACCTATGTGTCCTAATGACTATTTATGTAGTGTTCTTTGGTCTTAGAATCATAATCATCAGTAGTGGTCAAGGAGATACTAGAGGAAGCTTGAGAGTAGCAAGTTTTGGCCTATAATCTGGAATATAATTGACCTAACTTGGGAAGGCCTTACAACTCAACATATTGTTTATCATTTTGTAATGTGAGCTGATTTATCAACCAATATTTAGTGCTATATATGAAGATATATTATTCATAAGTGTATTATTTGCAATTTTATCTTGTTATATTCTAATGTGTTATATTTGATGATGACTTAATCATCTCCTTTGGGGTTACACCCATCTTGTATTTCATCAACATTTTAGGTAGAAAATAAAAGGAGCAATAATAGAAGGAAAATTTGAAGCAATACAAGATGAACTAAAAAATGTAATATTAGAAAAAATAAAAGACACAAAAATAGAAGAAAATATAGATGAAATATTCAACATTACATTATAAATTATACTAGAAGCAATAGCAAAGGATAAATTAGGAAAAATTCTACAATGTGCAATGGTAAATTGTGAGCTTCTTATTAGGGAGGTCTTGGGCTTGAGTCTACTTGAGATTAATACATAATAATAATTAATTTGAACAAATAACTTTAAATAAATAAATAATGCTCAAGGATTTGGCCCATTGCTAATCTAAAATTAAAAATTAAAATCAAAAGGAATATTTTTTTGGAATTATTTTAGATTAACGAAGAGGTGGGGGGGGGGGGGGGGGGCGGGGGGCGGGGGGGGAGGGGCATGAATCAGTTAATCAAGGTCCAAATGTCCAAATAAAACTTTTTTAAATTCAATGAACCCATATAACATTCTTAACCATGCATGCATTCATTGTGTCTCAACCAAAACTGATATGTTACTTTTAGTTCAATATGCAGGAATGTAAAACACAAAACACAACACATTCACTAGTGCACTTGACACAATGATTTAACATGGAAACCCAATTTGGGAAAAAGAACCAATAGCATGCTACTCCTTTTTCACTCTTCTAAAGTGATGCCCTATTAAAGGCCAACCCTATTAAAGGTCACAACACACACTGTTAAATGTGACTTGGTTAAGGGTTTTCAATCACCCTGTTAAAAGTGAGCCTCGTTAGAGGACTTTAGGTCATTCACTTGGAATGCCACCCTATTAAAGGATTTTCCAATATTTTTTAAGTCAACCTTTCTCCAAAGGATTTACCCTAATCTAATACAATTATTAGAGAGTAATAGTAGAGTTTGATCTAATACAACTTACAAACTTATTTGCAAATTATAGATCACTATTTAGTCCTCAACTCTAATTGGCTTCTTATCTTTGCAGTTCTAACAACTTGTTCACCCTTCAAGCATTCATCCTTCTCTAGCCTTCTTTCTTAGCTTGCCATTGCAGACTTCTCCTCTTAGGTCACTTGATGAAGCAAACCCTCTTCCTTCACCTTGTCAGATTTTCACATCCAAATTTTTTTTGACCTACAACTAACTTTGCTTCATGACTAGGTATCCCTACATATGGGGAATTAGAACTCTTTTTCTCTCTCATTATCCATCTCAAGAATTAGGGTTTTCAATGGATTGGGTAGGATACAATGTATCTACCCCATATCTTGTCTTCTCTAGAAACTTCTCCTAAAATACATTTGATTTTTCCTCCAAAATGGTTTACATAAGATTTACAAGTTCCAAGAAAACAAACTTGTCAGCTTTTATTTGGAAAATTTTTTATCTTTTCATAATGTATTAGCTCGGCATTATCAATTTACTGATGCTTAGTACATATTGTGTTACTCAACATCTATTGAAAAATCACTCAGCATTAACTAGATTTTACTAGTGCTCGACACCACTCAGCATTACTAAATTGCTCAACACCTATTAGTTTTCTTGGCATACATTAGAAATTTCTTTCACTTGGCTCCAACTAAATGTTTTCTCGGCTTGCATTAACTTTTCTCAGAAACTTCCATCAACTTGGTCAAGCTTAGCAAATGAACTTTGTACAACCTTTTTGTTCTAAACTTTTTAAGTGTAGCCAATCATTTGTAACCTCAAGTAGATCATCGATACATTATGTTATCACTATCTTAACTGATTCTTACACTTCAATACATAATTATAACTCAACCTTTCCTCTAGGTACTTTTGTTACATTTTATTGATCAAATCCTCTTCATCAATCAAATAAGTGATAATGCTTGAAACATATAAGCAATTGTGTTACCAACATATAGCATGTTTGACATCAGTGACAAAACAATGATTGAAAACACTTCTTCAATAATAACAATCTTTCTACTCAAATGATCTTTTCAATCATATATCAACAATCTCCCTCTTTGGCATTGATGACACACCAAACTGATCAACTAATCAAACAAATGATAAACTAACTAGGTTAAAATAGTAAGGTAATACCAAAAATAAATCTTATGAATAACACTTCTCCCTCTATCAACAACTCCCTCTCAAGTTACAAAATATAACATTCTCTTTTTCATGGATCAACAGAATATTAGAATATCTCCCTCTTTTTCTTTTTTCTTTCTCCCTCTTTCATTATTTTAGTCTTCTAATCTTCTAATGATGTACTCTCACTTCGTTGCTCCTTTTGTGCACTATGCTTTCTATATACTTCATCCCTCTGACTTGATTTTCTATTTTTTATCATCTCCCTCTTGATTAATATGCACTTCATCAATTTCTTGTGTTTTCTCCCTCTTTGACAACAATGCCAAAGACATATACTCAATACTTGGCATCTTTATGTATACAGATATAAGCTTTTTCATGCTCTTCAATTTTCTCCTTATATCACCTCACTTGTGACTGATTTTGAAATTCCAACTCTATAATTACTTTAGGCAATTTCTTGAAGTAAGATCTACTATATCAATGTGTATTAAAATGAATATCAACTTGTTTGATGCAGGGTACTCCCTCTATATTTTACATAGCCTTTAATAGGGGTATTATCCCTAATTTTCCTCTTAGATACTCATAAGCATCTTTAGGTAATGCTTTGGTGAAGATATCAACAAATTTCTCCTTTATGTTGATTTATTCCATCTTCACCTCTTTGTCTGGCACCAATTCCCTTGCATAATGATACTTTATTGCAATGTGCTTTTTCTTTGTATGCATAATAAGATTTTTTGATATATTTATAGCACTTGTATTATTAGAATTGTCACTAGTTTAGTGATCTCTTCCTTCATTCCATTAAGTAGCCATTTGATCCATACAATGTTTGTCCAATTAATGGAAGCAACAACATACTTTACTTCAGTAGTAGATTGGGAAGTATAGCTCTACTTCTTGCTTGTCCATGTAACAAGTCTTCTACCTAAGAAAAATGCTCCTCCACTAGTGCTCTTTCTATCATCAATATTTCTAGCCTAATCAGCATCAACATAAGATTTGAGTTCAAACTTTTCATTCTTCTTATACTATAAGCCATTCTCTTCTGTTCCTCTCAAGTATCTCATTATATTTCTTATAGCCATCATGTGATTCTCTCTAGGGTTAGTAGAGAATCTAGCAACTATCTCCATAGCTAATGAAATATCATGTCTATTGTGTACTACATATTGCAATTTTCTTATCATGGATCTATATAATGTTTGATTGACCTTAGTTGATTCGTCATTCTTTGATAGCTTGAGTGTTGTTACCATAGGTGTACTTACTAGTTTTGAGTCCTCAAGTCCAAATGTCTTTAATATCTCCTTGATATATTTTGACTGAGAGATATATACACCATACTTTATTTGATATACATGTAATCCCACAAAGAATTTGATCTCACCAAATATTACATTTCAAACTCCTGTTTCATCTGATTTGTAAAATCTTTACATAGAGCATCATGTGCTCCACATATTATGTCATCAACAAAATTTTTAAACAATAGTATACCATTTTCTTTTTATGTTTTCATGTACAAATTGTTGTTATCATATGTCCTTTCAAATCTAATCTTAACAAGATAAGTATGAAGCCTCTCATACCATGCTCTTGGTGCTCACTTCAATCCATATAGGGCTTTGTGAAGTTTGTATACCATGTTCTTATTGTTTTTGTCCACAAATCCTTCTGGTTGTTCTATGTAGACCTCTTCTTCTAATATTCCATTCAGAAATGTGGATTTAACATTCATCTAATAAACTTTAAAACCTTTGTATGTAGTGTAAGCAAGAAAAATTCTTACTCCTTCCATTCTTGCAACAGGGGAAAATGTTTTACCATAGTCAATTCTTTCTTCTTGTGCATATCCTTTGCAAACTAGTCTTTCTTTGTTTCTTGTCACTTCACCATTCTCATCTAGCTTGTTCCTAAATAACCATTTTGTGCCAATCACATTCTTGTCCTCTGGTCTAGGAACTAGGCTCCAAGTCTTGTTCTTTTCTATCTATTTAATTTCTTCTTTCCATAGCCTTGTACCAATCATCATCTTCCAATGCATCTCTCTATGTCTTAGGTTCCTTCATGCTTAGCAAACATGCTTAACTTCTCAACCTATTTCTTCTCATTGGCCTTAAATCTTTGTCTCCAATGATTTGATCTATAGGGTGGTGTCTTTTGACATATTTGGATAATCTTGGCTCAGTTCTTTTGGTTGCATTCTATCTCTCAGCTTCAATATCACTATGTGCATCTCTATCAGGTGCTTCAACATCTATTTCATGTGTGCCAATCTTAGAGTCAGATTGTGCATTTTCCTCATTTTGCAACTTGGCATCTGAATGCAACTCGACATTCATAGGATGTGACTTGGTAGTTGTTGAAACTTGATGTTGACTTGTTGCATAATTTGTAACATCTTCTTCATTAGGCATTCCTTCATAATATAATGCAAAAGTCTTGTAGTCTTCTAGTTTTTTTGTAGTTTCAGCCTCATATGCTTCTATAAGCTCATAAAAATTCACATTTTCACTTTCCAAAAATTTTTTAGTGTTAGTAATTAAACATTTATAAGCTTTACTTCTTGTGGAGTATCCAAGGAATATACCTTCTTCATTCTTTGCATCAAACTTTCCACTCCTAACATCTTTAAGAATATAGCATTTGCTTCCAAATACCTTAAAATATTTCACATTAGGTGGATGACCATACCATAGTTCAAAAGGTGTTGAGTGAGTGCCTTTCATTACTTGCACACGGTTCAAAGTGTATACTATAGTACTTACAACTTCTCTCTAGTATTTTAGAGCAACATTTTTCTCCATCATTAGTGTTCTGGCATAATCCATTATTGACTTGTTTCTGCTTTCAGAAATTCCATTTTTTTGGGGAGTCCTAGGTGTTGATTTTTGTCTCTTAATTTCTCTATCATTGTAGAACTTCTCAAATTCATGTGAAGTGAATTCACCTCCTCTATCTAATCTCAAACATTTCAAGCTCTTCCCTATTTCTTTCTCAACTCTTGCCAAATACCATTTAAACATTTGAAAAGTATCTAATTTATACTTTAGGAACATGAATGTCATTATTCTAGAGTAATCATCAACAAGTAGCATAGTATACTTGTCTCCTTTGTAGCTTTTCACTTCAATAGGTCCACACAAATCAGTATGAACAATTTCAAGTATTTCCTTGGAGGTGTAAGCTTTACTTTTAAAGCTTGACTTTGTCATGTTTCCTAGCTGACATTGCTTGCACATTACATTTTATCATTTCTTCAATTTAGGCAAACCTCTAACTCTTTTCATGTTACTTATACTAATCAGATTGTCAAAGTTAACATGACATGATCTCTTGTGCCAAAGCCATACATAATCAAATTTTGCAATAAGACAAGTAGCATCTTCTATATCTAAATAGAATAGATTACTCCTAGTTTGATCTCCTTTTCCAATCAGATTTCCATTTGTATCATATATCTTGGTTGTTTTTTTTTCAAACTCAACTTTTCATCCCAAATTATTCAATTGTGACACAATTAACAAGTTATGGTTCAATCCTTCCACATAGTAAGCATTGTCACATGAGATCTTGTCTATAATCTTAATAGACCCTTTTCCTTTTATAGAACATGGTGCATCATTACCAAATCTTACTTTCTTTCCATCATAACAAGTTAAGATAATGAACTTACTTTTCTCTCCAGTCATAAGTGTAGTAGCTTCATCCTCATCTAATTCATCCTACATTGTAACATATACCACATCAACATCATTTTCATCAAAGTTATTTTCATCAGCAATGTAGCATGACTTCTTGCCTTTGTCTTTGTAGTCTCTTCCATCATCTTCTCTTCTATTTTTGGGCTTGTTCCCTTCTCTAAAGTTCTTCTTCTGTGTACATTTTTCTGCAATGTGACCAACTTCATTACAATTAAAACAAATGATAGGTAGGTTACCTTTAAATTTACTTTTTCCTTTGTAAAATCTTCTGGCCAGTAATGCTTCCAATTGTTCAATTTCTTCCTCATCTATACTATTGTCACTGGATGCATACTTTATCTTTCTTTTCTTCTTCTTTGGCTTTACCTCCTCAAAATCTTTTAGTAACAATTTTTCTTTGAAAGCTGATTCAATACTCTCTGGTTGGTAGTTGTCAAAATTAGATAAATCAAATGTAGTGAGTCTACCCACTAGACCTTCAAGGGTTAGATCATTTCCTAGTATACATCTAAACTCTTGAATTGCAGACACTCTAATAGCATTCACATGCAATAGTGTTCTCAAGACTTTACTTAGCATAGTATCATCATATATTTTACCAGTTGCACCTTTTATTGTACTAACAACTTCTTTTATTCTAGCAACATATTGAGCAATGTTTTCACCTTCTTCCATTCTCACATCATCAAACTTACCTCTTAGTCTTTTTGACTTGGCTCTTTGAACATTTTTGTCTCCTCCATAGATAGTGGATAGGGTATCCCACATGTTCTTTGCACTTTTAAGCTCTTTGATATCATCAAACTCAGCATAGCTTAGGGTAGAGACAATCTCCAACATCACCTAATTGTATTCTTTCTTTTTCTTTAGGTCTTCAGCAGTTAGGGCACCTACTTGATCAACATGTTCTACTGCAATGCAAGTTTGTGCATAATCTCCAAGTCCTCAAAGGTGTAGCTTCATCAAACTTTGTCATGCAGAAAAGTTATCTCTATTTAGCTTGGGTACCTCTCTTTTCGACATCCTAATCTTTATGCTTTCAGTACCTTAAAACTAATCCTCTTAAGAAACTATGCTCTAATACCAATTTTTGGAATTCTTTTAGATTAATTGAGAGGTGGAGGGAGTGAATCAATTAATCAAGGTCTGAATGTCCAAATAAAACTTTTCTTAATTTAGTGAACCCATATGACATTCTTAACCCTGCATGCATTCATTGCTTATCAACCAAAATTGATATGTTACTGTTAGTTCAATATGTAGGAATGTAAAACACAAAACACAACACATTCACCAGTACACTTGACACAATGATTTAATATGAAAACCTAATATGGGGAAAAACCACCAGTAACATGCTACTCCTTTTTCACTCTTCTGAAGTGATGCCCTGTTAAAGGCCAACCTTACTAAAGGTTACAACACACACTATTAAATGTGACCCGGTTAAGGGATTTCAATCACCCTGCTAAAAGTGAGCCTTGTTAGAGGACTTTAGGTCATTCACTTGGAAGTAATCTAATCTAAAATAATTCCAACATGATTATTATAAAAAAATAGAATTAAAATTAGAATTAAACATGGAAGCAACACAAGAAGAAAAATTGGAAGCCAAACTAGAAGCAACAAAGGAGTCCATAATTATGAAAGTAAAACTTGACATCAATTAAAAATTAAAAAATTTAAGTTATTTTTGGTGTCATACTAGAAGAAAAATAGGTGTAATTTTTTTTGGTGGAACATCTAGTGCGGAACAAGAAAAATAATTTGGCACAACACTTGGTGCAAAACTTGGTGCCAAAGGTTGGATTTATTTTGGTGCCAACTTTTTCTTCCACACATAGGATCATTTTTAGAAGAAAAAATATTATAGGAAATGTTAACATTATTTTAGTTGCTAATGGAAGGGTTTCATTGTAGTGAAATTAGCGATGAATATTAGTAATTATAAATAAAATAATATTGACAAATGATAAAGATCGTATGTGTGGCATACAATAGGAATTAGAAAACAAGAAAAATGGTGTTTGAATCACAATGTGAGGATGATAAAAAGTGGCACCATAGGTGTTAACCAATTTTCATAATCTATATTTTTTCCTTCTATAAGAAAATGTGATTTAGAGCATTATTTCAAAGAAAACTCAAGGAAAAATTGCATTAAAAATTTTCCTTGACAATGATAGGATATAAGGGTGCCCCCTTGAAAAATTTACAAAAGAGTGCAAGAAATAGGTCAATTTGTCAATAATGATGACACAATTCCATAATAATAAAAATATCAAAATTAAAGCTCAAATAAAAAAGTTATGAAGCCTGGAGTGAGAAAAATATCACAAATTATACAAAATAATAAGATTGCACATAATTCAAGGCATCCCAAGAAGGCATAAAAAGGCTTGGAGAGGTAAAAAAACATATCTCCTTCTCACTCTCTTATTTGAAAAGTTTGGAACAAGGAATATGGTGCACATCCTAATGCATTAACCTTGTGGTGAGCACGTGTGAAACTATAAATGGCCTTAGGATGTTTAGGCATATGCATGCATATGATATCTTCCTTGTAATTACAAAGTTAACATTTTTCTATGCATGTTTTAGCATTTTATGGAATCAAATTAGGGTCCCTAGGTGAAAGTTACATAGTCATCCCATGCACACGGTATGTAGTTAATCAAGATACCACACAATTGGGAGGTAGTCTCCACATTTAGGAAGAGTTTTATATAGTTAGGATATAAACATTAAGGATATTCATATTTTTGTGTTAACTATTGGAAAAATGTTGATATTTTGGTTGATTTCTCTAGTTGGTTGTTAGCTACAAATAGTAAAGGAGATCAAGGTATTTGTAGTAGGTATGTTCCTACTTCATATTAGTAATCGAATCATTTTTTTTGTGAGGCTAGATTTGGATAGTAGACCCAAGTTATGAACATCATAGTTTTTCCCATATTTGGTGTTCATGTATTTCTTTATATGTTTCTCAATTATTACACCATTGATGGAATTTTACCAAATTAGATATCACTTTGATGCAGAGCATCTTACAAATCAATCAATCAATGGGATAAATTCTAATCCCTTTAATTTCCATTAAATAATTTCATTATATAGAGGCATCTCATGAGGCAAAACAAAGCATTTTCCAACACAAAAACATCAATTCTTCTCCATTCACATATCCTAATTTCTATATATGATTCCTTTATTCACAAATTTTAATCCCTAATTTTTTATTTCCAAACCCTTTGGATGAATTTTTCCAAATTATTCCTTTTAAGTCATATCAAAATTTGATACCCATCCAATAAACCAATTACAAGTTATGGTCTTTGTATCAAGACCCATTTTCTCTATCATAAACCAAAAACAAAATTGGTAACCCTTCCTAGGTCATCCCATATCATTCACAATACAAATTCAAATAACCCTGAACCAATTCCACATTATCTACTTATGAGTCTAGTTTACAAATATGTAAGGCATTGAATCTTCCAATTCATAAATTGTTACATTCATGCAAATATATGCTTGCTACTCCGTTGAATATTTTAAAAAACTAGTTTTCACTAAGAAATGTATTTAACTTACACAAATCTTAATCAAAACAACTCAAAAAAAATAAAAATAAAACTAGATTCACATATCTTTCCAATGAGTCCATTTATAGTTTCTAACCATATGTGTCATTACCAAGTGCTTCAACATGACTATTGTCAAGGGGTCCCAAATCTGCAAACAAGAACTTTTACCAAAATGCTCATACATAATTCATTTCTTTATAAAATTGAACAAAACCAAAAGAATGAGAAGGAGGATTCATCATTATACCTATCCATTACTATATTACATGGTTTATAGGCTCTACATGGTTGTAAAAGGTCTTGAAACAACACTAAAACTAAAAAACCAATCAAAACAACAACAATAGAATGCACCAAAAATGTATCAAAATATTTCCTCTTCTTAAATATGATTTGGTTTGACTATAAAATGGTATTTATATCTATTTTATAGTTATAAACCTTCCTAACTACCCCCAAGACCAACCATCTATCATATTACATCATTTTTGTCATGTTAACAACTTTCTCAATGTTGCATTTTACACTTTTTATTCAACTATTACAATTTTGACAAAATGAATTCAAAACTTTGTCAAACCTCTCTATACATATCCAAATGGAATATTTAAGATATTTTATAATTATTTTACCCTTCCATGGGTCTTTTACAAAAATTTGACCATGTAAACCTAAACATGACCTATTTGACAACTTGAGCAATATTGTGCACATGCTTACATTTCTTGTCAACACCTTTACAAATGGATTCAAAAATGAATCTATAAATCATATAGTTTACTTTAAGTGACTCAAAAAACTTATTTATCTCATAGTGACCTCTAGAATTAGGTGCTCCTAAACTAGTTTCTTTGATTCTTTAAGCTTCATACTTGTAGAAGTTGTTGATGTTAATTAATTCTCAACTAAGAAAAAATTGGTATATTGATTCACTCCCATCTCATTATATTTTGTTCCTTTCAATAGCTATAAGATCCTATCTCCATTTTAAATCTTAACAACTTGGAATAGATATTTGATGACATACTAGATTATCTTAGAAGGCTCTCCTTTAAATTGTGCTAAAGTTTTTGATTGATAGATAAATATGACTTTTGGAATAGAAGGATGAAATCTATTTGGATGGACCTAGGATTTTAGGTTTGGGAATTAGTTATAGGTGGATATGAAATTTCAAAAATTCACCTAAGGGATCATGTTGGAAAGAAATCTTATGATAATGATGCTAGAGAAATAAATGTTATATAATAGGTGGTTTAGCTAATTTTGAGAATGTAAAAGTTATGCATTGCAAGATACAAAAAGAGATCTAGGTCAAATTACACATTTTATCAAGGAAATGATAAATTTAATAAAGAAAATATTCAAACACATATATCTTAGCTTGAAACTAGGAGAAAGGTTGAAGGGAAGACTGAAAAAAAGTCTAAAATAGTATTTTTTTTTTAAAAAAATTGGGGTTTATGTAAAGAATTTATTTTTACTTTTTTAGTTGACAAATAGTCTTTTATATAGTGATAGATGATAGTTTGTCTACTATTTATTCAATTTCTTCAGTTATTACTATTTATTTTGATATTGTGGAACTCAATGAGATGGAGGTTTGTGTGTTTATCAATTTTGAGGCTCGATTTCATCAAGTAGTTACTTTGTTGTGGTCATGGGGAGTTTGTTAAGGGTGAGTTCCCTAACATGCATTAGATGCTTTGTATGTCTCTATTTGAAAATTTTGGTAAGGTTAAATACACTGGGATTTCCTTTGAGTGTGAGTTGAAAAGGAGATTCAAATCAATGTTCTTGATGTGTAAAATTAAAGTCTTGTGTTATTTTTTTTAGCCTATTAAATATTTTCCAGATCCAAAATTATTTGGCCAAAAAAGGTTCTATCAAGAAAGGTTTCACACAAACCCATGTAGCATGTACATAGCCCATAAGGTTCCAAACAAAATATTTATAATCAAAACCATAATTAATCATTATTTCTTCATGAAATTTAGAGTGATGTGAATATTTTTGTAGGGTTTTGGTTGAAAGGGTTTCAATTGAAACCATTTTACGTGAAACTCTTTTGATTTTTTTTTTTGTGACTACCTTATTGGTAGTCATCTCATAATTTTTATATCTTTTTTGAAACTTTCTACTTGTATGAAAAAAGTTAGTAATTCCCTTTTGTAGATATTAGAGTCTAAGAGCCATATATATAAGCTATTTTGATTAGAAATTATAAAAGGTAAACTCTTTATAAATTTAAAAAAAACTACTCCTATAGAAGTACTCTCTATGGAAGGGTAGGATTGTTTTCATGGCAATAACTATAGTGAAATCAAAATTTTACGCCATATTATTGCATTGTCACAATGATAGTAGATTAAACATTAAAATTTGAAGATGAAGCTAACTATCAATTTATGATATTTTCTTTAAGATATTTAAATATATTTATAACTATTAAATAATAATTTGTGAATTTTTTAATTAACTTTCACTAACTTATCTATACTCAATTTTGGGCTAGTACAATCACATTTTCTTAAGCTTTAGCTCATTTTATAATTTGGTTTTCCATTAATCAAAAAGTTTTATTTTTTATTTTCTAAAATGAACTTGAAATTATAAATTAGTGAATTTTTTAATTTTTTAATGAGCAAATTTTTAGGAATAATAGATTTTTTAGGCTCTTTTAAGATTTAATTTTATTTAATAAAAATAAATTTTCTATTTTAATTTTTCTTCAATTTTTATATATCAAAATATAGTTTTTATATTAAGATTAAGGAGTTCACAAAAGCAATTAAAGACTGTCGAGAGTCAAAGTATCAGAGGACCAGCCTCACACAGCAAAAAAGCCAAATACTATATACAACCAGATGAAAAAGAAAAAAAGGAGTAAATCATAAAATAATAGCTACTACAACACATCATAAAAGGTGTCCACCCATGCTGTCCAACCCATATCACCTTCCATCTAGACTAGATTCTTTTGGTCCTAAATCTGCTTTAGCATGTAAAGCATCTCGTCAATATTGTTCTGTGAATTTCTTTTAATTTCCTTGCTAATGCGGTGGACAGTTTGGTTGAAAGCATGAATATTATCCAGGTGCAACCTCCAGAAGTAACCATTCTTAACTTCATTAGCAAAGAATGTGGTATGCCCATCCTTAAGCAGTCTTTTGAATTTGGCCTTGTTGACATTCATAGTTATTTGAATTTGTGAAATTTTTTTGAAATAAGTGAGACTTCAAAAAGACTTAGTAAGCAATCTAGGGACATTTTGAAATTTTTCTTCATTTCTACACTTCCAAATTTGCCACAAAATGTTAGCTGAGAGAATATCCCAAAACATGTTAACATCTTTCTTAGCATTAGAAATAAATCCAATAATAACTTCAAGAAAATTGAAAGAAGTAGGGATAGAAATTCCAAACATCAACTAGACCTCTTTAGCAAAAGAACATTCAAAGAAAATATGTCTTCCCATTTTCGGGGTTCTGCAAATGCTGCACATATTAGTATCAAAAAAAATAATTCCTAATAGGCAGCTTATTAAGAATAAGTAACCACTTGAAACATTTGATTTTAGGATCTACAGAACTTTTCCAAATACTATCAAAAAATTTATTCCATGAAGGAAAATCTAAGTTAGCATACTAAGTATCATTAATATGCCTAATAATATCATTATTGCTATTAATAATAGATTAAATGTTCTTAGCTTTAAGCATGTAAATGATAATACCGCCAGGCCACTTGATTTTTAGATAACTATTAGAATCAACATGGTAAACCGTAGGAATATTCCTACTAGCCCTGACAATCATATTATACATTTTCTTATGAGAGTCAAAAAGATTAAATTTAAACTTTAACTCATCCCATTGAATAAGTTTATCATTCTCAAAAACATCAATAAACTACTTGATCCCAAGGTTGGCCTAGCACTTGGCAGAATAGCCTTGGGTAAGAGAAAGGGGCTTATTACTGAGCTTTAGGTTCCACCAAATGAACCTCTCACCATCGAGGGTCTTATCATCAAAAAGCTCCTTATTCTTTATGAATTGCCTAACATAGTTCTAGGCCTTCCAAATAGACTTAAATATAGTCGAGCCTTGAACAATGATAGGAAATTCACTATAAATAAGATGAGTAAGAGGGAGATTCTTCCAGAATTTAGCATTTTTAGGATAACCCCTTTCAATATTGTTACAAATTAGCACTCTCCAAGGTTCATCTCCCTCCAAGACATGAAAGATCCATTTGGAGGCCAAAGCAAGACCACTTAGTCTTAGATCTTTGAACTCCAAGCCCCCAAAGAGCTTATCAACATGACACCAACACCATTTAATAGAGTGAGTCTTGTTATTTCCTTTCCCATTAGACCAAAGATAGTTCCTAATAACCTTTTGAATTTCCATAACTTGGTAATCATTAAACATCCAAGCCAAAGCATAGTAAATATTATAAGAGGAAAAAATCTTTTGACAGACTTGCAATCTACCAACAAAAGATAGAGAACTATTGTGCCATTTATTCAACTTATTATGAATCTTGTCTTTAACCCAACTCTACATATCTCTTAAATAAGGATCAACAAAGAAGGGAATTCCTAGATATCTAACAATTTTTGAGGGACCTCTCTATTGGAAACCAAACTTACTAAACCAATCAGGAGGTTGGTCATTCCATCCAAGACAAATAGACTTGGATTGAGATAACTTAGCTCCGTAAATCTTATAGAAAAAAGAGAGCTTATTGATCATAGAAAAAAAGTTATCCTTAGAAGCTTCATGAAAAAGAGAAGTATCATCAGCAAATTGACAATTGATAAGAGTCTTATTTTCAAGAAGGGTGATGCCTTTGACAGTAGGGGATAAAGTGTTCTCTCTTAGAATATAGAAAAGCACTTCAAAAGCAATAACAAAAAGGCCAGGGCCAAGTGGATAGCCTTGCCTAGTAGATTTTTCCAAGGGAAAAGGGGCTGAGAGAGAACCATTAATATCAATTTGAGCATGTGCATCTCTAAGAAGCATCCTAACAATGTCACAGAAGAAGGAGGGGAATCCAAAAGCATCAAGCATCATAATGATAAAACCCCATTCAATTCTATCATAAGCCTTTTTAAAATCTAGTAGAAACATAGCAACATTTTGATCTAAGTGCTTAGCCCAATTAAGGGCTTCCCATCTAGTAATTGAGTTCTCAAGGATATATCTTCCTTTAACAAAACCAATTTGCGTAGGGAAATTTTTTTTAGGAAGAATAGCTTCCAATATTTTAGACATAATTTTGGTAAGAATATTGTAAGAAACATTTAGAAGAGTTATAGATCTCCAATTCTTTAACAAAGAGTTATCTCCCTATTTAGGGATGAGCTTAATGATTCCAGAATTAATCTCGCTACCCAAAGTACTAGTATCAATAGCTTCATTATAAATATTAAGTAATTCATTGCAAATCCATCTACTATTGGCTTTATAAAATTCCACAGGTAACTCGTCGGGTCCTAGAGTTTTGTCAGTGTTAGGTGAATTGGTGGACTTCTCAATTTCCTCCAAAGAAATAGGTTTTTCAAGAAAAGAAGCATCATTAACTGAAATTCTTTTGGGGATAAGATTTCTACACTGATTCCTAAGAGTCCTGGCTTCCTTAGAATCCTTAGAAGTGAAAAGATCTTCATAAAATTGAGAAAATTGTTTTTCAATAACCTTAATATCATAAATCATTTGATTATTAATAAGTAATTTATCAATAGATTCTTTATCCTACTTTTGTTTAATAATATTGAAGAAAAATTTACTGCCTCTGTCACCAAACTGAAGCCAGTGAGCTCTAGAATGGATTCTAGCTCCTAAAGCCTTCTAGTGTTGATGTTTTCATAAGGTGTTCTTGGCATAGGCCAGTTGGTGATAGAGATAGGGGTCATCCACATTATTTTGAATGGCCATCTTAGCATTGTAAAAATTATTGATAAGCCAAGATTCCTTATGTTTTTAATCCTTGGCCTTCTTTTGGCCCATCATTCTAAGGAGACTCTTCGAGGTAGAAATATTCATATTCCACCTATCAATATAGGATAAAGTAGGATACTGAGACTCATTAATAAGTCTAATAATAGAGATAGTAGCAAGAATATCCTCATCTTCCAATAGGCTAGTATTGAGAATGAATTTATTATTAAGACTTTTACTACATGAAGGGAGACAACCAAGCTTAACCAAAATATAAATAGGATGATGATATGAAAGAGTAGTGAGAGAAACCAGAACAAGGTTGTTAAGTTTATTTGGGATCATAGAGAAAAAAATATGATTAAGATAAAATTGATCCAACCTAGAATAAATTATAGCCTAATCTTTTTGGTAATTACACCAGGTATACCAAAGACTAGGATTATTGTTCTTGTTCCCTATTAACAGGTCAAATAGAGATTTAGAAAGTTTAAAATTGTTCCAAGCAAGTCTTTCCTGCTCTTTCTAGGAGAAGGGGAGACCCCCCATCTTATCGTCCTGATGTTCTATCATATTAAAATAACCTCCAAACATCCAAGGGATATCTAGAAGCGAGCAAAGCCAAGACCAAAACACAGATCTTTCATTATAATCATTGGTAGCATATATAGAGTAGATTCCAAAATCCATATTATTATGATTAAAAATCAGCCAAATACCTTTGTTACTGGGAGAAAATCCAAAGCTCTTAATTTTAGGTCCTCATATAGGGTTAACTAAAATCACAACTCCTCCTCTCCCCTAAGAATGATTAGTACAAAATTTGATCGCATCTTTCCAAATAAAGTTTAGATTGGATTCAAGATTGAATCCAATGGATTTGATTTTTTGCAACATGATAACATCAATATTATTAATATAATTGAGAAAACTTTTAGCCACAAATTTTCTATCAAGACATTCAAGTCCCTTGATATTCTAGGAAATGCAATTCATTGTGAAAGAGTTTTAGGGATGGATGCCTCAGAAACAACATCCTCCATAGGAGAAGAATTAACCGAGAAATTCTAATTCTGCTTTTTATTATTCTTATTTTTATTTTTGGAGCCAAGAGGTCTCCCTTTTCTCTTTGTCATGAGGATATCCTCACTATCTAAAAGCAAAGGAGAAACTGTATATGTGAAAATGCAGCCTATGCTAACACACACACTTCAACAGGGTCCTTATTTGCAGATTCATCCCGAAATGAACATTGGATTGTTCATCAAAAAATTATCCTACAAAGTGACCTATTACCTTCTATCTAAAGGAATTTTGCCTGTTAATATCCTCAGAATCAGGGTGCAGGCAACCAAACCCTCTAAGAATGAAGGATTTAACAATAAAATTAAGCTAAGAATGAGTATGCAGATTAATCTAGAATGAAAGATACAATGTAATCTAAGAACAAATAAAGCAAACTAGATTAAGCATATGCATGATTAAACTAAGAATGAGAATGTATGCAAGAAATGTAAGTAAATGTGAGCATGAATTTCAGCAGCGATTCGATGCAAATTCTCCAAATTCATCCTCTAAAATGAAGAGATGAGGGTCTCTTAAATAGACTTTCCTAGAATCCATCAATTGTTGAGATCGATTCGGATCAATGGTCAGGATTGAAGATGAGCTTTAGTCATAAAGGGAGATTCCCAAATTAAAGGGAGTTAATAGATTTAATTTGAGTAAAATAAGGAGTTAACTATTTTAATTTGAGTAGAAAAAGGAGTTAACTGATTTAACTCATTTTTTATCAATAGTGAACTGGAAATTTCCCTTTTTGAACTGAAGAGAGATTTTGTTGAGATATTTAATTTAATAAAATGAGATATGCTCTCATAATTACTTTTTCTATTTAATTAAATAATCTTTAATTAATTAGAGACAAATTTTCTTAATTAAATAACTTCATTTAATTAATTAGGAATGGCTTCCCATTTAATTAAATAACTTTGTTTAATTAATTAGAAGTAAGTACTCCATTGAATTAAATAATTATATTTAATTAATTAAGATAGGCGTATTTATTAAATTAAATAAATCTAATTCCATAGTCCATTATCCTTAGGATATAATTTAATTTAATTAAAGTATAAATACTTAATAATTAAATTATAATTAAATCAAGTAGGTTTAATGCGACTAATATGAGTACGTACTATAGGAATTAAGTAAGAAATATGATGAATGCAAATTAGGGTTTTCTGCATCTGACAATTAAGTCAAGTAACGAATAGTAGAATGAGATTTGCCTATTAGAATAGGACTTTGAAATTATCAGAAATAGACCAGAATTGGTATAATGGCAATGAGCCAATTTTGGGGTATTACAGAAACCATATCTTGTTCTATAGGCTGACTGGAAAAAAAAGTCGTAGGTATGACCTCAAAGAAAAAATCATCAGATATTTCTTGAAAATTTTTGATAGGAAACTTTGGGTTGGGGGTTTTTAAGGCGGGGTGAGATACCTTAATGGTTTCCTACACAACTGGATTGACTAAAGGGGGAGAAACAATAGTGGCTTCCATCACAAATTTATTAACCAAGGGGCAAAAGGACTTTGTAAAGTCCTACAACTTTTTTTGTAGACTTAGCAGGTGAAGGAGGTGGGACTATTTTTGAGGTAACATTATTCTTGGTAGACCTATTTTTCCTCTTTTTAGTAACTTCTTGAAAACCATCGGCATCCACCATACCAGTAACAAAAGCATTACTAAAAGAGGGAATAGGCAAAGGGGAAATAGGCAGTTGTGATGGCATGAGGGGGGAAGGTGAAGGATTAGTTTTAGAAGAGGAAGAAGGAATTGATTGAGTGAGAGTAGGGTTAATCACCAAAGAAGGGTTCTTTGAAACTTTATTCTTGATGATGGGACAATCTTTTTTTAGATGTCCCTCTTTCCTACATAAAAAACACACATTTAAACCACCTAGGGTTTCAACCTGGCAAGAAATCTTCTCCTTATCAATAACCACTGAGATTTCTTTGGGTAAATCATTGCCAGGTTTTAGGGTAATAAGAACCCTAGCATCAAGATGGGGAACCAACCTAGCCGAATCATCCATTCGGATAAATTTTCCAAGAGGTTCAACCTGATATGGGATAAAACGCCCCAAAAAAGGAGGTATATTCTTAATGAGAACCCACCTGGGGGCTGATAAAGCAAAAATTTCATCTAGATTGGCATCTAAATGTGGTGTTTCCTACTATCCAATATTCCTTCTTTAAAACTGCAAGTTGCGAATCATTATTATTAAAGAAAACCACAAAGAGGCCTTTTTGTATTTTCCTACAGAAAGAAATTTGATAACCTAACTTAAGATTCCAATAATTATGAAACCAGTCATCTAAAAATTTCCTTGCTAGAACCTTGTCAATTTCTACAACAGAGAAGAAAATGGTAGTGCTACACAATCTTTCCTTCTCCCTTATTATCTCAGCTAACATTTCTTGGTTCAGGGTAACATGAAAAGAAGAAATGTCTCTAGATTGCTTATCGTTAAAGTTTCCATCATTCATAGAAGAGGTAAAATGGGTTCTAGAGACAATCGTCGGAGTTGACTTAGCAACTGCCTCAAGGAAAGACCTCGGCTTACCTCTTACACTATTGTTAAATTTTGACACATTGTTAAGATTATTATTCTAAACATTGTTAATGATCATAGGAGGGTTTGTGTTTGGTGGTACAATGCTAGTAAAAAAATTAAATGGAGAAGCGTTCGAAGGGTTTGAGGGAAAGAAAAGATCACACCTGTTTAGGATGTTATCTGGCGGATCACAATGAAGAGAGCCCCCATTATTCGCCACCTTTCTAATAGCACTGCCTTCAATGAATGCCACCTTGTCAATGCTATGGTTGTCAAGATCTGATATGATGGCAGCAAGATCTACCAATGGGTCATCGTCAGGCATCCTTAAGTCAAAAAAAATCAACCACCAACAATCAAAAAGGTTGGCTTGCAAAATTGCAAACCAATATTTTTCTCGCCTCTTCCTAAACCATCAACAGCCATAGGAGAAATTTTTCTTTATTGTTCACTACTTTGGATAGGAGACCGATGAAATTTTTGTGGGCGCAAGCTTTCAAAATATTCGCATCCTCTGTAGATCCCAAAATCACTATTTTTGAACCATCAATACACTTTAGGAAAGAAATCAATATTTTCGCATCCTCTGCAGATCTTTTTAGAAAATATTATTTTCGCATCTTCCATAGATCATACCTCAACATTGTATTTTCAATTCTTTCCACAAATTCACCAAAATATAGTTAGTAAAATCAAGTAATTATTTTATATGAATTTAGATTTACACTTAAATAATAATAATAAAATGTGAGAGATAGGCAAAATTCTACAACACAATGGTAACTTTTGAGCCTCTCATGGGAGGTCTTGAGTTTGAATCTACCTTAGCTTAACACATAATAATAATTAATTCCAATAAATAATAACAATTAATCTAGGCTTGGGCCATTTACCAATCAAAAAATAATAAAATGTAAGAAATAATCTTCTCTATTCTATTTTACACAATTATAATAAATATTAGATTATTTCATTACAAGCATTGGCATTAATAATTTATATTTATTTATTTAAGTTTATAAATAAATTGTTGTGTCTATACATATTACATGAATATTTTTCAAATTTATAGATAAATATAATTTGAAGTGCATTTATTAAATTATATATTAGATGCCACTTCAATATATTACTACTATCTTAATAAATATATAACTTAATGGTATAATATATATTATTTATATTTAAAAATAACCTAATATACAAAACTAATAGTATTCTTAGACTAATGTATATTACTTGACTTTATCACACCTCTCTCTCTCTCTCTCTCTCTCTCTCTCTCGATTTGCTTCCTCCCCTTTTTCTTTCTATCTATGTCTCATTATCTCTCATCTCTCCCTTTTTCATCCCATCCCTCCTACTATCTCTTTGTAAATATATACTTCTCCACATCTCTCTCAACATCTCTCTCAATATTACTTCCTATATCTAAGTTATTTTTTCTCTCTCTCTCTTCATGTCTCCATTATTTTCATCTTTACATTTCTATTTTACCCTCCCCAACCTATCAATCTATATTTCTCTATCTCTCCTCCTTTTTATCCATATCTCTACCTCTTTATATATCTCTATGCATGTCTCCTTTCTATATTTCTCTTCCTCACTTTCCACCACTTTCATAGATAAAACATGCTCCCCACTTCACCTTGCCCATATTTATCTCTATATCTTTCCCCCTCTCCATCTATCTCCCTTTACATGTCTTATTACTTGTCTCCATCATTATTTTTCTCTTTTACCCATACCCCTATCTCCCATCTCTTTCATTATCCGTCTCTATCTCTATCCTTGTCCAACTCCCTCTCCCTCTTTCAACTCCACTAGTAGACCAAGGGACCATTTACTTAGTTTCATATTTAAAAAGCATAACTTAGATATAAATAAATTCATTTGACCCCCCTGAAAAATATAAAATAAAGTACCATAAACCTAGGTTTTTTGTAGTATTTTGATAGTTGTAAAGGAGACTCTTTGCAAGTATGATTTAAGACAATAGGGGTGTTGGGATTATTTAAACAAAAAATCAAAAACTATATGAAAATATAAGAAATAATACAAAGGAATAAATAACACATAAATGAGATAGAAGACATAAAGATTTAATGTGGTTCATCCAAATGTGAGTTATGCCGACCAAATATAGACTCCAATATTATTATACAGTAAAATAAACCTAATACAATATTCAATCTCCTTTACAACTCAATACCACTACAAGAAGTTATATATTCTCTTGAGAAAACCTTAACCCTAAGACAACATTACATTACTTCTATTAGGTTAACAAGTCAATCCTAAACATACTTAACAAATCAATCTTGAGAAATGTTAGATGAGTAAACTTGATTTTTTTTTAATGAGTTAAGACAAATATATATATTATGATGCTACCCTAAACCCCATGCCTGAGGAAAAGTGCGCAATACTTACTTGATTAGTCACCACAAATTAAAAATCTCTCATTTGGGGATTGATCAAGATCCTTAGTAAACCACCTCCCACTTGGAGACTAATCCTATATATAGACGCACTACTACCACTAAGCCCCCACTAGGTTGACACACCCTAGAATCTATTGTTCTTTTATTATGTTTAGTCTAAAAGACCAACTAAAGTTGAAGAGTTTTTATACTTCTCTCTTGGCTCCATCATTGTAAACATATCTATTAGATTGTTATCTATATGTATCTTTTTCAACTCTAAAGTCCCATAATCTAAATCATAAACCATGCTCAATTGTGACACCTTGTAGAGAATAACTGAAAAACATGGCTCTGATACCACTTGCTAGGATTATTTAGAGAAAAAATATAGTTATATACAAATATAACCAATAACACAATGAAATGAAGCACACATAAATGGAACAGAAGACACAAAGACTTATGAGATTCACCCAAACTTGGGCTATGTCCACCAAATATAGAGTCCAATTTTATTATCTAGTAACTTGAACTTGTTACAATCTTCAATCTCCCTTACAACTCAATACAGTTGTAAGAAGTTATATATTCTCTTGAGAAAATTCTAACCTGAAGCCAATATTATATGGCTTATATCATCTTAACAAGTTAACTCTAAACATAATTGACAAGTCAACCTTTAGAAATTCTTGATGAGTTATCTCGAGAAATGCTTGACAAGTTAACCCCAAAAACAATTTGAGACATTGTGCCAAACCCCATGCTTTATGAAAAGTGTACAATAAACATATAATCAGTCACCACAAGTCAAAAAGGGGTTTTATGTAGTGCCTCTCATGTTTGCAGTCTGTAACTTGTCTATTTTTGTTTCGAGAGATACTTGTTACTCTTTTGATATTTGTACCTTGAGACGACCTGAGGGTCAAATGTTATACTTTGATTTTCGTACCATAGATGCTTTGTTGCTATGCTGTTCAGTTTATCATATTTGCATGTTGATGTTATTTTGAGATGACAGTAGATCTATGATAACTGATTATCTGATTATATGATGTATTGGACCTATTTGTTGACTATGTTATGAGATGGATTCTATGCTATGGTTATTTACTTCATTCTTGTATCTTTACGCTTTCTACGAATGTGAGTGATGTAAATGGATTAAATAGGTATTTTAATACATGTTGCTTCGGCTATCATATTATTTGCCATTGCACTTGATCGTGTGTTTTAGTGTGCAGGAATTATATCCCTGGCAGTCGCACATGGAGTTAGTGATTTAGCTATTCATATTTACCCATGTCGTTCCTATATGGTCGACATACCCTTATTGTTATTGTTTAGATCAAAACCTTTCGGTGATTAGTAAATCCGAACTCATTTGGATTATGTGATTAGACCAGTGAATATGTCTGTGCATCTAGAAGTTCGCATTTGTCGCGAGAGTGTTAAGTGTTTTTCTATGTTTTTGGGGTTTTCAGGTTTTAATCTTTTCAGTTTTAATTTTTGGCAGCTTTGCCTTAGGTGAAATCCCGTTGCGGATAATAACCTATTTTTGTTTGGGTCAATTCGAAGTTTAACTACTCCAGCTAGCTATTTTTCCAGAATCGACTATTCACCCAAAAAGTGAATAAGTATTGGAAAAGTGATTTCATAAATCACTTCTCACAATTTGAAAATGGAAATTTGGAGAGCAATTTGAAAATCCTCTTCTGTAGGATTCTTGTTTTGTTCATTCTGGGAGCTGTGAGCATGGGATCTTTGCGAGGTTGGTTTCATTGGATTCAGCTCGAGGAGTTCTTGCCTTGCCATCAGTTTCAACAATTTTGGCAGACCAATTATTTTATTGTGCGGGTTTCGATTTCTGCCCCTTTTTCCATCAGGTAGGGCCTTCCCGTTTTATTGGTTTAACTCCGTTTTTGCTTCCATTTCTTGTAGTTGTATGTTAGGAGGATGAGAACTAGTGTTCCCCTCTGTTTCTGTTTGTTGCTTCTGCCCGATTGGTCGGGTATGAATGTTTTCCCTATTTTTGAAATGGGGGTTTGGGATTTTGGGCCGTTATGCTGGCCGTTTTTGCATACGGTGTCCGTTTTCAATTATTTTTGAATTTTTGGGGTTTTTGAACCCAAAGGCCAAATGGGTTTTAATTTTGAAATTTTTTTAAAATTTGGGGTTTTTACCTCATTTTGCGTGCCGCCCTATTTTCTCAGGTTTTCTTGGCACATTGTGGTTTGCAAACCTGGATGATCCGTTTGGATACCAGTCGGAACACTTTTGCATCTTTTGTTGCATTGGGATGCATGCAGTATCCGTCATCCCGATTTTGGTTCGGTTGATTGACTTCTGTTTGCATTCTCATCATGTCCTTGTGTATGATCTCTATGATGGTGGTGCGCCACACACAGGTACATTGTTGAGTGACCTATAGGGCTCGATCTTCCATGGTACTTTCGAAAGTTGTGATCATTGGGGTTGGGTTGGGAGTTTGCATGCCTACGGGCACTCATCGTTGGATGAGCATGGGTAGGGTAGGGTAGCATATGGAGGGGGCTTCTACCTCGCAGCCTGGTGATCATTGTGCCCAGAGGGTTGGCGAAGGAAGCTTTAATTAAGTGAAAATTAAATAAATTTTGGGTGGTAATAATCTTAAGATAATAAAATATTTGGGGTGCAAGAGCCTTTCCGTTGAGGGATGTTGAATCTGCGCAAGTCCTAGCTTGGGCTTTTCGATGCCAAGCGACTCTCCATGATGTTAGTCCCTACATAGTGAGCCCATTGAGGTGTCTGACCAGGACCTGTAGTTTATGCATTGTCTATGTCTTGGTTTCAGTCATCATACTGCTTGGCGTGAGTGTTAGCCATGGTTGTTGTGTTTTTATGTGTTTGTGGTTGGATCATTATCTCCATCAGCATGGGGGGTGTGGACCTACGAGTGCCACGTGGTTGGGAGGCATAGCTACCTTCACCACTGCTAGGGACCGGTGTACAGAGATGATCTATTGTTCTAGCATGATCGTTGCTGATGTGTCACTTGGTACTTCGATTTGCAGAGTATGCTTTCTAGTGATTTATGCTTTCATTGGGATGTTGTGTTCCATGTTTACATGATGTTGGTTTTACGCATTCCTTGTTATGATGTTTAGCATATAGTAGATGATGTTATCTAATTACAGGGTTATCTTATGTTACTATTAGCATGTTAGATTTCATTACTTATATTGTAGCATGTTAGTAGTGATGTCCCTATCACGACAACACCGATGATCTAATCGGTGGCTTGGGATGTTATGCGCGGGGGATGGCTAGGGCCCACGATGGTCCTATGACACCATTGATGGTTGGGAGGAACCGCGTACCTAGTTTGGTTAATTGGTTTATTTCTTTTATATTTATGCTTAAATGTAAGAGGTTATTTTCATGTTCATTGCGATGTTATTTCAGTTGTCGTGGTGTTTCCTTTCTGTACTTTCCCTTCTTTGTTTGATAGATGGTTAGATCTCATTTTCTGTTACTCAATTTTGGTTCGAGTGTTTTGGCCTCGAGATGTGGATCCGGTACTCCCCGGTGTGGAGGTTCTTTTGTTGTTTTATCCCCATTTTTGAGTTTGTATAAGTGTTTTTATTTTCTATGGGCGACATTTGTTCAGCATTGTGCGACACTGATAACGTATCGCACGCCCATAGAAATAATGTCGCATGAAAATAAATAGTGTCGCATGCAATACTGAAGAAGTGTCGTACAACACTGGAAGAGTGTCACATGGCTTTATGAGAAATGTCGCGCGATACTTTTCCAATATCACACGCCTTCTTGAGAAGTGTCGCACGTAGTAAGGGAGAAGTGTCGCCCTCCCTTAGTGAAAAGTGTCACATGCCTTTTGGCAAAAACCTACACATGCCAACAGCAGCCACTTTTTTTAGTGTTCTGATCTTTTTGAGAGTTGATCTAGATAACCTTTTGGGTGTTCTTGAAGCCTATGTTGTTGCATTTTGAATAGAGGAGGTTTCTTTTGAAATTCAATTTTTGGGTTTCTGTTGTAGTCCTTCGGGGTTTAAAATATATCGTTTAAGTATAAGTTGACGTATATATATTTTAATATATGCGACGATTCATTTGAGATGGGTTTCAGACCTCTACGAGCTAAGATGTAGATTCTAGGAAAAATCAGGGCTTCAGAAATTCAGACTTAGCCAAATTTTAGGGCTTCAGGATTTCAAACTTAGCCAGTTTCCAAGAGTCAGCTTATGTCCTTTAGCTTGGTAGCCTTTTTTGGTTTTCATGATTGTGTTCTAGTTGGTAGTGGTATTTGGAGATCCGTTGGTGCTTGGTTGTCTTTCAGTCTTCCATTGCGATCTTTTGGTTTGTGTAGCTTGTATCATGTACACTTACACTTGTTTTAAAAAAAAAAATTATTCTGACTAGTTTTCATCCTTGTTTCCAAGGATCTCCGGGCGGGGCATTACATCTGGTATCAGAGCCCATGTTGCAACATTGGGATCTCTGTGTTATGCTTCCACTATTGTTTTGCTTTCCGTTGTGTATTACTATCTTGTTTTATTATTTGTTATCTCGTTGGTTTATTGTTCTAACTCTTATGTTGTGATTTGATTGTTCTGACATTATCTTGTTGCTTCCTATCAGTGATGCCTCCTGCACGTAGACCTGGTGGCCATGGTGGTACCCGTAGTGGTAGCCGTGGAAATGAACACCATGAAGAGGAATGGCAGGAAGGAGGGGGAGAGCAGGGTAATAACAATGCTAATCAGGCTCTCTTGGGGGCAATGATGCCAGTGCTCCAGGAAATTCTTGCTCGGATGGTCCCTTGTGTTGAGGAGCACCAGCAGGATCAGAATTAGGAAGAGGGATCTCATCATGGAGAGTCCCACTGTTCAGAGCATAAAGAGGAAGAGCATGAGTGGGAACATTCTCGTACACCACCTGGGGATAGAAGGCATCATCGAGGTGGTAGGGATCGAGACAGTGAGGATTCCATCAGATTGGATATCATGAAGTCCCTTCAGAGTTCCAGACCACCACTGTTTGATGGTAAGGGAAGTGGCCTCAAGGCTGAGACTTGGTTGTTGGACATGGAACGTTGCTTCACCATGTACCCATATTCAACCAACATGAGGGCTCGTTGTGCAATTATGTAGTTGAGGGACCACAGATCTATTTGGTGGAATACTGAGAGTAAGAAGCTTCAGATTAGTGTTGCAGATCTCACTTGGGAGATCTTTGAGGAGAGGTTTCGAGAGAGATTCTTATCTCCTTAGTTCAGAGAGGCCAGTGCTGATGAGTTCCACACAACTCGGCAAGGAAATATGATTGTGGATCAGTACGAGATCAGATTCTTTGAACTTAGGCAGTATTCATGTTATGACAATGATGATTTATTCTTGGCTCATCATTTTATCAGAGGCCTTAAGGATTCCATCATTGGAGAGGTCCACATGCATCAGCCTAGGACTCTTGCCCTTGTTGTAGAGAAGGCACAGATTGTAGAGGAAAATTTGGCTAGAGGTTTCAGTGGTAGATCTAGTTCCCAGAACCAAAGTGCAAGGAATTTAGGACAGGATGCTCAGTTCACTCAGTCCTCAGGCAAGGGCCAATCCCAATCAGAACCCTCTCAAGTTGGTCCTTCCTGTAAGAATAAGAAGAATTTTTGGAGCAAGAGTGGACAAGATTCTTGTACCTCAGGAAAGAAAGGAGACTTTCAAAAACAAGGACAGAAATCTCAGCAGGATCATCCTCCCCAGTTCAGTCAGCAGAATTCTAGCAAAGGTAGTGCACCATATCCTAGTGCTACTCAGAGTGGTCGTGGGACAAGACCCAACTTTTTTGGGAATTGTTACACTTGTGGCCAACCTGGTCATAAATCATATGATTGTTCGATCAAACCATCTACAGGAACTGGTAAGGGAGCAGTGAGATCTGAGCCTACTATAGGAGATGTGGGTCGGAATCATAGTCTTTGCGGCAGTTGACAACCGTCAAGCTAAGCATCAAGGTACGGTAGTTGAGGCTACAGGTATGTTGCTTGGTATTTCAACTTCAATTTTGTTTGACTCTGGTGCCATCGATTCTTTCATTTCACCATCTCTTGTTCAGCGATGTGGGCTAGTGGCAATGCATCAGGTTGATAGATGGTAGGTTGAGTTAGCCATGGGTTCTAAGGTGGCTATTGACTCATTGGTTAGGAGTTGTTTGGATTTGGGAACCTTCACCACCACAGTGGATCTACGCATTCTACCTCTAGGATTGTATGACATTGTGTTGGGCATGGATTGGTTAGCTGCCCATCAAGCCAATATCGATTGCCATCGTAAGGTGGTACAGTGTGTGGATGACACAGGTGGGCAGGTGGAACTTTTGGGAGTTCAACAACCAGTCTCGCTTCGTATGATCTCAGCTAATCAGCTGAAGCGGAGTGTGCAAAAGGGTTGTCAGTTGTTTCTTGTATCTCTCGGTGATCTTGAGGAAGCCGAGAGCCATATGGTAACACTCAATGATCACCCACTCCTTCATGAGTATGCTGATGTGTTTCCTAATGAGATTCTAGGTATGCCACCACAGTGTGACATTGATTTTCAGATCGATCTTGTACCAGGAGCAGAACCTATTTCATGAGCTCCTTATCGCATGACTACTCAGGAGTTGAGTGAGCTCAAATTGCAGTTGGAGGAATTATTGGCCAAGGGCCATATTCGTCCTAGTGTATCCCCGTGGGGTGCACCAGTCATCTTCGTGAAGAAGAAGGATGGTTCTTTGCGTTTGTGCATTGACTACAGGCAATTGAATAAGGTGACGGTGAAGAACCGTTATCCTTTTCCAAGGATAGATGACCTGTTTGATCAGATGAAGGGAGCACGAGTGTTCTCAAAGATTGATCTAAAGTCGGGATACCATCAGCTTCGTATCCAAGAGGCTGATATTCATCGAACGACATTTCGTACATGATATGGGCATTATGAGTTCACAGTTGTACCTTTTGGGTTGACCAATGCACCATCAGTGTTCATGAGTTTGATGAATGGGGTATTTCGCATGTACCTCAATCAGTGTGTCATTGTGTTTTTGGATGACATATTGATCTACTCGAAGACTGTGGAGGAGCACGAAGTCCATTTACATCAGGTATTGCAGTGCTTGAGAGACCATCAGCTGTATGGCAACCTGAGTAAATGTGGGTTCTTCCAGTCAGAGGTGAAGTATTTGGGACATATCATCACTGGTGATGGAATTGCAGTGGATCCAGAGAAGATTCATGCTATCATGGATTGGCCGACACCCACTAATGTCTCAGAGGTTCGTAGTTTCATGGGATTAGCGGGTTACTACTGTCGCTTTGTGAAAGATTTTTCACGAGTAGCCCATCCCATCACTTCTCTTCAGAGGAAAGGGAAGAAGTTTGTTTGGTCAGGCCAGTACGAGGCAGCTTTTGTTACTCTTAAGGAGTGTTTGACTAGTGCACCAATCCTTGCAGTGCCTAATCCTATAGGTGATTTCATGGTTTGCACAGATGCTTCGTTGGAAGGTGTGGGTGCAGTGTTAATGCAGGATGGTCGGGTGATTGCTTTTGAGTCTAGAAAACTCAAGGACCATGAGCTAAACTACCCCACTCATGATTTGGAACTTGCGGCCGTAGTGCATGCCCTTGTCTGCTAGAGGCATTTTCTTTTGGGACACAGGTTTGAGTTGCATAGCAATCATAGGAACTTGCAGTATATCTTTACTCAACCAAACTTGAATGCACGACAGCGTCGTTGGATGGAGTTCTTGTGCGAGTATGACTTTGATGTTCATTACATCAAAGGGAAGGAGAATGTTGTCGCAGATGCCTTGAGCAGGAGGCGACATGAGGTATCAGTGATGTCATTGGGAGTGGGTTTGCGAAGTCGTATTTTGGAGGCTTTGCCTAGTGACACTTGGTATCAGGAGGTGAGGGTGGAGATCGAGTCTAGACATACCCTTGAGGGGAGATTTTCAGGTTATATGCTTGAGTTTGATGGACTATTGCGACACTCAGGACGTATTTATGTACCCTTGTCAGGTGATCTTCGTAACTTAGTTTTGTCAGAAGCGCATCGTGCACCATATTCTACACATCCTGGAGTCAAGAAGATGCATGCTGATCTCAAACAGTTGTACTTTTGGGCAGGGATGAGATGCAATGTTGCTGACTTTGTTGCTAGATGTCTCGAGTGCCAGAGAGTGAAGGCAGAGCATTAGCATCCGGCGGGTCTTTTGCAGCCACATACCATTCCAAAGTGGAAGTGGGATACGATATCTATTGATTTTATCACAGGGTTGCCTATGTCATCACGGAGACATGATTGTATCATGGTGACAGTGGACAAGTTGTCCAAGGTAGCACATTTTTCACCCATGAGAGCATCCTACACTGCTTCTTCCGTAGCGCATGTTTTCATGGTGGATATTGTTTGTTTGCATGGGATCCCTTGTCGTATCATTTCAGATAGAGATCCAGTGTTTACTTCTGCACTATGGACATCTCTACAGCATGTGTTGGGCGCTCAGCTCAATTTCAGTTCAGCCTATCACCCAAAGACTAATGGTCAGACTGAGAGAGTTAATCAGGTTCTGGAGGATATGCTTCGCATGTATGTTATGGATAGGCATGTGAAGTGGGAGGACTATTTATACCTTTGCTTACAACAACGGTTATCATAGTTCTCTTGGCATGTCACCTTATCAGGCCTTGTATGGTAGACCATGTCGTACCCCTTTGAGTTGGGATCGTTTGGAGGACCGTGTTCTTTTGGGTCCAGAGATGCTTCAGGATATGGAGCAGTAGGTTGTTCACATTAGGGAGCATTTGGTTACTGCTCAAGACAGGCAGAAGAAGTATGCAGATGCCCATAGGTTGGATCGTCATATTTTTGTTGGTGACAGGGTGTTTTTGAGAGTGCGGCCGAGGAAGAGCCCCATCCATTATGGGAAAGGCTCTAAGTTGGCACCATGTTTTGTTAGATCATTTGAGATCCTCGAGAGGATTGGTCCTGTTGCTTATCGTCTAGCGTTGCCACCTAGCCTATCGAGCATACATGATGTTTTCCATGTTTCCGTTTTGTGACAGTATATCCCTGATGTGATCCATGTTCTTGATTGGGATGCTTTGCAGGTAGCGGACGGGCAGCTTACTTTGGAGCCCATTCATATCCTACAGTACCGGAGGCTGGCCTTGCGAGGTCGGGACATAGAGCAGGTAAGGGTCCAATGGGACCCGAGCGATGAGGCCTCTGCGACTTGGGAAGATGCTACACGATTGAGGGGATTGTACCCCTACCTTTTTGTTGGCTTCCAGGAGTAAGCCTATACTAGTGGGGGAGGATGTAGTGCCTCTCGTGTTTGCAGTCTGTACCTTGTCTATTTTTGTTTCGAGAGATACTTGTTACTCTTTTGATATTTGTACCTTGAGACGACCTGAGGGTCGAATGTTATACTTTGATTTTCGTACCATAGATGCTTTGTTGCTATGCTTTTCAGTTCATCATATTTGCATGTTGATGTTATTTTGAGATGACAGTAGATCTATGATAACTGATTATCTGATTATATGATGTATCGGACCTATTTGTTGACTATGTTATGAGATGGATTCTATGCTATGGTTATTTACTTCATTCTTGTATCTTTACGCTTTCTGCGAATGTGAGTGATGTAAATGGATTAAATAGGTATTTTAATACATGTTGCTTCGGCTATGATATTATTTGCCATTGCACTTGATCGTGTGTTTTAGTGTGCAGGAATTATATCCCTGGTAGTGGCACATGGAGTTAGTGATTCAGCTATTCATATTTACCCATGTCGTTCCTATATGGTCGACGTACCCTTATTGTTATTGTTTAGATAAAAACCTTTCGGTGATTAGTAAATCCGAACTCATTTGCATTATGTGATTAGACTAGTGAATATGTCTGTGCATCTAGAAGTTCGCATTTTTCGCGAGAGTGTTAAGTGTTTTTCTATGTTTTTGGGGTTTTCAGGTTTTAATCTTTTCAGTTTTAATTTCTGGCAGCTTTGCCTTAGGTGAAATCCCGTTGCGGATAATAACCTGTTTTTGTTTGGGTCAATTCGGAGTTTAACTACTCCAACTAGCTATTTTTCCAGAATCGACTATTCACCCAAAAAGTGAATAAGTATTGGAAAAGTGATTTCATAAATCACTTCTCACAATTTGAAAATGGAAATTTGGAGAGCAATTTGGAAATCCTCTTCTGTAGGATTCTTGTTTTGTTCGTTCTGGGAGCTGGGAGCGTGGGATCTTTGCGAGGTTGGTTTCGTGGGATTCAGCTCGAGGAGTTCTTGCCTTGCCGTCAATTTCAGCAATTTTGGCGAATGGATTATTTTATTGTGCAGGTTTCGATTTCTGCCCCTTTTTCCATCAGGTAGGGCCTTCCCGTTTTATTGGTTTTACTCTGTTTTTGCTTCCGTCTCTTATAGTTGTATGTTAGGAGGATGAGAACTAGTGTTCCCCTTCGTTTCTGTTTGTTGGTTCTGCCCGGTTGGTCGGGTATGAATGTTTTCCCTACTTTTGAAATGGGGGTTTGGGTTTTTGGGCCGTTATGCTGGCCGTTTTTGCATACGGTGTCCGTTTTCAATTATTTTTGAATTTTTGGGGTTTTTGAACCCAAAGGCCAAATGGGTTTTAATTTTGAAATTTTTCTAAAATTTGGGGTTTTTACCTCGTTTTGCGTGCCGCCCTGTTTTCTCAGATTTTCTTGGCACATTGTGGTTCGCGGACCTGGATGATCCGTTTGGATACCATTCAGAACACTTTTGCATCTTTTGTTGCATTGGGATGCGTGTAGTATCCGTCATCCCGATTTTGGTTCGGTTGATTGACTTCTGTTTGCATTCTCATCCTGTCCTTATGTATGATCTCTGTGATGGTGGTGCGCCATACACAGGTACATTGTCGAGTGACCTACGGGGCTCAATCTTCCGTGGTACTTTCGAAAGTTGTGATCATTGGGGTTGGGTTGGGAGTTTGCATGCCTACGGGCACTCATCGTTGGATGAGCATGGGTAGGGTAGGGTAGCATATGGAGGGGGCTTCTACCTCGTAGCCTAGTGATCATTGTGCCCAGAGGGTTGGCGAAGGAAGCTTTAATTAAGTGAAAATTAAATAAATTTTGGGTGGTAATAATCTTAAGATAATAAAATATTTGGGGTGCAAGAGCCTTTCCGTTGAGGGATGTTGAATCTGCGCAAGTCCTAGCTTGGGCTTTTCGATGCCAAGCGACTCTCCATGATGTTAGTCCCTACATAGTGAGCCCATTGAGGTGTCTGACCAGGACCTGTAGTTTATGCATTGTCTATGTCTTGGTTTCAGTCATCATACTGCTTGGCGTGAGTGTTAGCCATGGTTGTTGTGTTTTTGTGTGTTTGTGGTTGGATCATTATCTCCATCAACACGACGGGTGTGGACCTACGGGTGCCATGTGGTTGGGAGGCATAGCTACCTTCACCACTGCTAGGGACCGGTGTACAGAGACGATCTATTATTCTAGCATGATCATTGCTGATGTGTCACTTGGTACTTCGATTTGTAGAGTATGCTTTCTAGTGATTTATGCTTTCATTGGGATGTTGTGTTCCATGTTTATATGATGTTGGTTTTACGCATTCCTTGTTATGATGTTTAGCATATAGTAGATGATGTTATCTGATTACAGGGTTATCTTATGTTACTATTAGCATGTTAGATTTCATTACTTATATTGTAGCATGTTAGTAGTGATGTCCCTATCATGACAACAGCGATGATCTAATCGGTGGCTTGGGATGTTATGCGCAGGGGATGGCTAGGGCCCACGATGGTCCTATGACGCCATTGACGGTTGGGAGGAACCTCGTACCTAGTTTGGTTAATTGGTTTATTGCTTTTATATTTATGCTTAAATGTAAGAGGTTATTTTCATGTTCATTGCGATGTTATTTCAGTTGTCGTGATGTTTCCTTTCTGTACTTTCCCTTCTTTGTTTGATAGATGGTTAGATCTCATTTTCTGTTACTCAATTTTGGTTCGAGTGTTTTGGCCTCGAGATGTGGATCCGGTACTTCCCGGTGTGGAGGTTCTTTTGTCATTTTATCCCCGTTTTTGAGTTTCTGTAAGTGTTTTTATTTTCTATGGGCGACATTTGTTCGGCATTGTGCGACACTGATAAAGTATCGCACGCCCATAGAAATAATGTCGCACGAAAATAAATAGTGTCGCACACAATACTGAAGAAGTTTCGTACGACACTGGAAGAGTGTCGCACAGCTTTATGAGAAATGTCGCGCGATACTTTTCCAGTATCGCACGCAGTAAGGGAGAAGTGTCGCCCTCCCTTAGTGAAAAGTGTCGCACGCCTTTTGGCAAAAACCTGCGCGTGCCAACAGCGGGCACTTTTTGTAGTGTTCTGATCTTTTTGAGAGTTGATCTGGATACCCTTTTGGGCATTCTTCAAGCCTATGTTGTTGCATTTTGAATGCAGGAGGTTTCTTTTGAAATTCAATTTTTGGGTTTCTGTTGTAGTCCTTCGGGGTTTAAAATATATCGTTTAAGTATAAGTTGACGTATATATATTTTAATATATGCGACGATTCATTTGAGATGGGTTTCAGACCTCTACGAGCTAAGGTGTAGATTCTAGGAAAAATCAGGACTTCAGAAATTCAGACTTAGCCAAATTTCAGGGCTTCAGGATTTCAGACTTAGCCAGTTTCCAAGAGTCAGCTTATGTCCTTTATCTTGGTAGCCTTTTGTGATTTTCGTGATTGTGTTCTAGTTGGTAGTGGCGTTTGGAGATCTGTTGGTGCTTGGTTGTCTTTCAGTCTTCTGTTGCGATCTTTTGGTTTGTGTAGGTTGTATCATGTACACTTACACTTGTTTTAAAAAAAAAATTATTCTGACTAGTTTTCATCCTTGTTTCCAAGGATCTCCGGGCGGGGCATTACATTTTATCCAATGACATTTGATCATGTAGAGGGTTTGGTTTAGCTCCCTTCAATTAAAATCCTTCAAACATAACCTCTCAAATCTTAAATAACTCTATTGTCTAAAATAATCAATTTCTTATAAAATTAGGATATCTCAAGTTTATAACTCTGTATCATGGGATTATCTCAATCCAATGAATGATCCCACCTTCAATTTTCTATCTCTATTCATCTAGAGGAATGTTGTTGGAGGATTGAGATTATTATTTTTGAATGATTATTCCTAATTATTTTTGGTACTATTGTGCTACTAGTTTGATATACAAGTCAAGAAGCACTTGATGTTTTCCATATTTTGTGTGGTTATAGAGAAAGGCAATGTGCTCCCTACTTGGACTACCTTATCTTTAAACTATAGAAATCAAAAACTAGTTTTCCTATTATTTTCTATTCTCATAATAAAGTGGATAAAACTACTACTACTTGCTTGAGCAATAAGAAATACCATTATGTTTGGAGTAAAAAGGAACACATGCCTATTACTATCAAGGAGTCCAATACTACCTTCAAAGAGACATGTAAGGAAGATAATTAGAAGAAATCTCTATTAGACTATCTAATGTGGAATGCTTCTTTTAAGATTTAGGGTTGGATGAAGGATCTACATGTGGTCTTATGAATGTTAGTTGTTATAAGAAAGGAAACTCAGGGAAGAAGGATCCTTCTATTGTGACAAAACAAAAACATTAGATGTCAACTTTTCAAACCTTTTGGTTAGTATATTATGTATTTTTATATTGTTCATTTTTGTAGTGTTGTAGTTGCTCCTTTTGGTTGTCATTTAATATCTTGCATCTTCCTTTCTTGCACGGTGGTCTAGATACTTTCAAAATTCTTGCTATATATATATATATATATATATATATATATATATATATATATATATATATATATATATAAAGTGAACATAACAAAACAATTTAAAAGATCATTGCAAATTAACTTAAGATGATTATGTACCAAAAAAAACCTAAAATACAATTTACCTTCTTCATTAAACATAATGCAAAAATAAATTTGTTAAATAAAACTTCAACCCAAACTATTGTCTTTCAAAATTAATTTTATTTGATATACCTTCTTAATCATCATGCTTTTTATGCTTTGAGCTATTGCTCTAGGTGAGACAATCCTAAAGTGAGATTTTTTTTAATGGAAATAATCCTTCTAAATTAATAATTTAAGTACATTTCGACATTCTTATGCTCACAGAAAGTGTACTTAGCAGATCCAATAGATTAACACTTTTTCTTAATCCATGCCACATGATGCAATGAAGTATACATCCTAAAAATATATTTTCTATTGGGTCCTACAATTATCAGGAATAATAATGTCTCCAATCTCTAAAACTACTGAAATTTGTTTCATTAATCCATGAATACTGATATCAGAGACCGTGTTGACAGTGGAGTCTTTCTCCAAATAGATGTATTTGAAGTAAAGTTGATGTCTAGAATAATTCACAAATGTATAACATTCAATTCTTCCAAACATCAAAGGTTGATTTAAAAAAAGATTAAGGAACATGGGTAATAAGTGGTTGGTTGGTGTCCCAACATTGATACTAAAAATTTTATGCGGTGCTCTTCAGCTTTGTCTAAACATATATTAAATAATCTTTAGATAAGCTTTAAAAAATCTACCGCCAATCATGATAACAGCTAACATTATTCTCTCAGTCCCCATTAAAGCAAACTATGATAGACAAACAATGAAGGTTCTCTTCCTTGCGAATGCAGAAACATAGGTACTAGAATGATGGCACTTCTTCATACAAATCTCTGGTTTTGAATCTGTCTATGAATATAAGTAATGCTAGCTTTTCTCAAATGTGCTGTTCACCACTTTTACAAATATAAACTATGTAGAAATTCAGTACCCTAAATATAAAAGAGGGTTTCATGAACTGTTTTAGAACTGAATTGGGTCCTACTTGATTTTTAACTTTGTTACAAGACCATGTGTAGCTCCCATTAACATGTATTAATATTGGTTGATGCCTTTACTTTTGTGGAAATGAAAAAACAAATACAGACGTGAAAAAGTAAATGCCTACAATCATGGGTGACAACCCATATGCATGCTAATTCTTTCAGCTTATTAAAAGATTTTAAATTGGGTTTGAATTCAACATTATTTGTTAGGAAGGTGGTTTTGTCAAAAGATTTCGATTTGGAAGTCTCTTAATGTATGAATTTTGGTATAACGACAAGTTTAGGGTTGATCTTGTGCACAACCATCATATTAGATTTAGATGAAAAATAATGCAAAGTATGTAGTGTCAAATTTTGACAACATTATTATATTTATTTAATTGACATTTACACGTGCAATGAAATTCAAAATTTTCAGAGCTTTTCAACAATATATTAGAGTTGAAAGTCTAATAGTAAGATTAAAAGCTATGAGCAAAAGTGGTACTATCAAAATCTACAAATTTCAAAAGTTCTCTTTGATTGGGAAAATAGACGATTGAATTTATGACATTCTAATGAATTTAGACTTTATAATCTAAGGCAGTTAAGCATTATGAATAAAGAAGACAAATGGAAGTTTTAAAACATAGTTCTAATAGTTGTAATAAGAAATTCTATGACTACAGTATGCTATTTTCTGGAGATGTAAGAGTACTTAAATGTTCCATTTCTTATATTTTTGTTCGAAGTTGTAAGAATATCACAATTGTATTTCATTCAGTATATTGCAATCGCACCCTTGATCCAAAGTCCATTTAGCCAAATAATAGATGACACCATCTAAAATTATTAAACCTATATACAACAATTAAATTCATTCTATATATATAATATTCTAATTAAATTTTAAGGTGTTGAATTAGACATCTCTTCTATCAATTTTATTGAAAGAGTGTGGTTCCTACATGTTTAAAGATTATTGTCACCTCTTACAGGATTTGGGCACTACCCCACTAATAGCCTGTTGATAGCATGTTCTTAGGTTGTCTGACACTTTCAATCCTTTTATAGATTTTCTTCTTCCATGGTCTGTAGTTGACACATCATTCCTGCAATCCAACTTTAGAAGTGATAATGAATCGATGACTTAAAAATTTAAGTAGATAATAATGAAAATATTTAAGTGCACCAACAGAATATTCGGGGACTGAAATAGTTTATCACATTCTTTTTGTGGGCTAGACTTTCATAGAATGTAAACCCCACCTGTTAGTATATAAAAATCAAATCTTTCACTTCACTTTACCAGATGCTTTCAGTTGAAAATCTCAACATGGCAAGATGCAATGAGCATTAAGTTTATAAGGATATAAATTTTATCTAATAGTTGAATAACAGCCAGCACATAATTTTATCCTTCCAGGAATATTCAGGAACAAGTAGAAATAAAGCCTAAAACCTGTAGGCAGCCATTAAATCTAGATAATGTAGCAAATTTAAACTACTATATTGATAACTCAATTGTTAATGACCAAGCAAACCAGCTCTGTATTATAGTCTGGAATGCATTAGATAGTATGATTACTATTGGTGGATGCCATTATAATCTTACATTGAATTTGATCCATAATGTTAGACTTAAAAGCATGCATAGCTGATTCTACTAACAACTTTTTCAAATTATAAACCTAAGAATGCAAAATCACATCCTACGAAAAGTAGTTTTTTAAATCCAAATGGTTTTAGGTTCATCAGATCAAACTCAAATCTAAGCACTGATCTTTATTTTTTTATTTTTGTTGTAGAAGACAGAAAGAAAAGTAGGTGGAACATTCCGAGTGCTATTATAAAATATATAATTACATTATTTTCAAAGTTAGAGATCATTTTTTCTCCTTGAGTGATTCTGCATATTTAGATTACACCTAGAACAAGGTCTTCCCTACTTGCCCCAGCTTTAAAAGTTTCAGATATGTATATTCCATCCCACTATCTCTTGATTTGTGCAGATATTTTTAATCTATTGGTTATTTCGTGCATCTCTTGTGGACGACTTTGCATTGCTGTCCTGATCATTTTTTAATGTTTTATTTCTTCCTGATAAGATTAATTCCCATGAATTAAGTGACTTATTATGAATAGAAAACATTTACATTCGATGCTAAAGAAATGCCCAAATGCAACAGAACTTTATAAATTGGTTCAGGGCACATTCTTCCATTTATGAAAAAGCTGTGATCTGCTCTGTAGTCCTGAAACAGGGTCAGCTAAGTTGATTCTCAATTGGCTTGAAAAGCTCAAACTGCTTTTTTCCACCGGTGGGTCTCATTATTTGGCAGGATGTTGATTTGATTGTGCACACCATCACTACATTTTCATATCTATTACATTACTTTCCTGTAAACCCAAGGTCCCAGTCTAAACAGATCATTATGACATTTCTTCAAATGATATTCGATTTCTCTTATCAAACCCCATCTTCATGAGCTATTTATTGAGTTGAAGTTCGATTTCATTCATTGACCCTTGATCCAAGAATTAGTTCATCAGTTTCCTACTTTGCTGATGCATTCAGTTGTAAGTTGGTCATGTTTAACTTAGATCATAATGTCACTTATTGTTGATGGTTCTTGTTTCTGTTTTGTAGTCTTATGTCATTGGTTTTCGTTCTTCTAGTAGAAAATCCTCTTCGAACTGTGTGTATTACACTGGCATCATCATTTTTCTTTCTCTTTCTTGTAGTTCAAAACCTCCTTTAAATCCTTTGCATTAGTCTCATATCATGATTTTTCATTCTTGTTGTAAAAAGTTCTACATTCCTTTCAAAATCCTCTTGCAATTTATAGAACTCTTATCTGATTTAGAGAACCATTTAAACTTATTTTCCAAAACCCTCTTCCAATACATAGAACTCTTATTTAACAAGAAAAGAGAAATCTGATTACTTGTTGCACTTCATTTTTAACAAATATGTTCCTCAGAAATGGCCTAGTTTCAAATTTTGGCCTCTCATCAATTCAAAGTTCATGTCTGATCAAATGATTATGTTTCTTGTGGATTTCTTAATGCAGGAAGGCGTTATGTCCGACTTAGCTATCTATCAGAAGGGAAACTTCGTGCACAAACTGAGCAATATAGAAGAGAGTCTGCCTGCAATGGATTTGTGCATTCCTAATGACATACCATTCAATCCTTTTCCTGATATTCCTTTTGAACCATTGGAGTTTCTTTCACGTTCATGGAGCAGTTCCTCAATAGAGGTCATGCAAGCTCTCTCACCAAACTCACAAGAAAAGAACCGTGCAATGGTAGTGAGTCCATTCGCAGTTACATCTTCATCCACCCCTAACTTCACCTCAACCGAAGATGGCAGATCAGCAACTACTGTAAGTTTATCAATGGTGGATAGCATTTATAGCCTAGGTGCCAATAATATCCATATTCGAATTTTAGAAAGAGTTCATCAGGCGCAGAGATGAATTCAAATGACTAATAACGCACTTGAGTCATTGTTCTCTAGAACCCATCAAAGTTTATTTACTTGCTTAGATGATTGTTCCCGCGCATAAGTGAATGTAAAATGCATCTAAATCATTCATATAGTAAACTTTTGAACAACTGTTTCTGAGTAATTGTGTATATATTTATGTTGCCAATGTTTTGGATTGAATTTGATCCAAAATGTTGGAAACCAAAAAACACATAACTAAATCTTAATATCATTATGAATTGAAGAAATTTCATGAGCTTGATTGTTGGAGGATTTTTGTTGATTTGCAGGATCTGTGTCCACTAATTCCCAAGAGAGATTCTTGCTGTGGAGTGGAAAAATTCTTAAATCAAGAAGAATTTCCACCAACTCCATGGTTAGCAGAGGATCTTAAGGTAATGTAGCTCCATTTCTTCTATTCCCCTTCCCCTTCCAATATATCTAATTGAATTTGTATCCATTCAAACATAATAGTCACTCCATTAGACCTCAATTGGCTAAACTCTTCCTTGGGCATGGAGGGATCTGAAGAGTGAGACAACCATCATTTAAATTTTGAATCTCATATTTCAATTCTGATCTGTCTTTTGACATTACTGTCAGGCCTGGCTATGGATGCAGCAAACAATACACCCTGAGCTGAACCTTGGAAAGAGACTTCAGAAGAAATTGGTATGTAAGCTTTTATCTTCTTCTAGAACTATCATAAACAATCAAGAAAACTATACTCATCATACAAGATTTCTTCCACTTTCTCAAAAGAAGAGAACTCAATTAACCATATCTGATGCAGTTCCCAAGGAACATGAACTATTTGAAGACGCTGTTACAAGTATCATCAATAAAAAAGTGGATAAAAGATCTGAAAGATAAGAAAAAGGAGGAGATTAGGCTGCACAATGCACAGCTGCATGCGGCCATTTCAGTTGCAGGGGTGGCAGCAGCACTTGCAGCCGTAGCAGCTGCAAACATCAATGAAGATGGAGAGAGCAAGACAAGTGTAGCTGTGGCTTCTGCAGCTGCTCTTGTTGCTGCTCAGTGTGTCGAAGTTGCTGAGAACATGGGTGCTGACCGCCACAAGATCTCTTCAGTTGTTACCTCTGCTGTCAATGTCAAAAATGCAGGAGATATTCTCACTTTGACTGCTGCGGCAGCAACATGTAAGTTACAGTAGTTGCTCACATGTCTGTCATTTATCAATAAAGATAAAATCTTACATAATAAGTGAACATTGTTCTGAAGGCTGAAGATCTATTAGTTGGGTACGTTCTAATAGTTGCTATAGAGCTTGTTTATTTAGAGTTTAAAGTTATTATTGTTGATTATAATTATTGTTTTTAAAAAGTTCATAGAAATGATAATATATGTACTAATAGTCTATCATGTATGTAATAGTAGATGTATTCATAGTTGATCAATTTTAGCTTTCTTGCTTGCTGATGGGTCCATTTTTTTCAAAAATAATTTGTTTTGGTGAACCGCTATTGGGGTAGTGAACATAAAGGGGTAACCATTTTAAAGTGGCACTTTTGGATCACTTTGGGCACACCACACTTCTATAGAGAGATCCCTAAATACCCAAACGCTAAAATCTTAGCTTAAAGCTCTGAGTCACGTACCTATTACAGCCAAAAAATTGGCATAATTCTACTTAGATTTAAGAGATTTAGGTGGGCAAAGTTAACCTAGGTGGTCACTGGGTCTCTTCCCCTAGTAATTGAATAAAATGTATTCCTTATATCTGAACAACAACAAATCAGGTGGTGCCACATTAATACACCAATGAAACCTTACTTAGTGCACAAAGATCAATGTCATCTTCTTTTTGAACTTTTTAAATAGTTCTACAAAAGAACATGTCCACCCCAAACCTTAGTTATAAATAAGAAACTTTATAGACAAAAATTTATGATTTGAAATTTCTAGATGAGAATTTAGAGAGCACCAATTCAAAGTGCTGTACTAAAAAAAAAAAAAAAAAAAACTTCTACCATAATCCTGTTTTTACTTTATTTTATGCAAATTTAAATTTGGATATTAAATTTTTATGATAAATTAATAAACAACAGTAAAATAGATTATTATTATATAAATTATATTTATGTTTAACTTTAAAAAATAAATTAATGAATTATATTAAAGATTTGAATAATTATTATATTTTTTTAATTTTAATTATATTTATTTAAAGTTATCTTTACATTTTTATTATATTATTTTATAATTATAAATCATATATAATTTATTTTAAACTTTTCTGGATACAGCCTAATAAACTTTTAGCAGTGTTTTTTGAAAGTCTTTTAATTAGACTATAACCTTGATACATGTTTTACATTCTAACTTTGTTTTTATTTCATTAGCCCTAAGAGGAGCAACAACACTCAAATCAAGGCCTAAGAAGGAATTTCAAAAATGGAGTCATTCATCTGTTATACCTTTTGAGAGAGATGGCAGCTGCACTCCCAAGAGTCCAAATTGTGAAGACCTCATGAGTGGAAACAGTGATGCAGATTTTTGTAACAGCAGAGCACTGCTTGCCAAGGGCACTGATCTACTTCTACACATTGCAGATGGTAAACTCTAATCTTTTTCTTTCTTTTTGAAATATCTGAAAACATAATGATCATCTTGAGTTTAAAACAATTTCAGATTTATCGATAAGCTGAATCATTTGCAGGAAAACCAGTGTGGAAAAATGTTTGCGTCTTTCTCAACATTGAGTCTCAGGTTATTTTCTGCACCCTCCTCCACAGTTTTAGCTTAACAAATTACTTAGTGGGATCTTCTTTGATAATCCAAACTACACAATGATTATTTCTCGCACTTTTATATTGTTCAGAGATATCAAATTTTTATAATCTATCATAATATTAATCAAAGATTTCTGGATTTGATTGTGTGTAATTTTTGCATCAATTTTTAGAATCACATTGAATGATCCATCATCAGAATGAACAGCAAGAGATGTATAACAACAAGACTCTTGCTATTCATCGTGATGATGGATCAGAGAGCGTGACCCCAAATGTTGATACAGAAAACACACAAACAATCAAATCTAGAAATCTTTAATAAATTTTATATTGTTATTTTTAATATTTCAATTGACTATTGAGGTGTGTTTATATCTCTAACCATAGATTAACTTCTATTAAACAAATACTTTAGTATTTAGAATATTATTTTGACTACTATAAAATTTCAGGTTATTTTGAAGGTTCGTAGCAAGCATATAGGGGGAGCTTTTACCAAAGTTAAAGAGAGTAAGTTTCTTTAACTTTTTACATTTTATTTTATCATGTAGATGTTTATATCTAATTTTTGTGATAAAATAAAAACAAAAATAAAATTTATATTATATAAAATATATAGTTTTGTTTATTATCTAGTATGTTGGTTATGTGGTGGTACTGGTTATTATGGTTAGGAATATAAATGAAATTTATGTTATTAAAAATTCTTTTAAAAAACTTGAACATTTAAATATTTTTTACCAATATATAAAATACATTATATTTAGTTTATAAATAACATTTATATTTTAAAAATTTAAACTTATTAATTATTTATATTTAAGATCTCAATAGTTCATTAGACATTATTTATAATTTATAATTTCAATCATATTTATTTTATTATTATAGATTATATTTAATTATTTTAAACTTTTTTTTATTCTTATCACACTAAAATTATTTAATAAAAGCATATGTTGAATTTGATTGATAAGGTTGATTCAAAATTCTAGTATTCAAATATGATTTTGATTCTAAAAATATTAAGGAATAGATATTTGAGGTGAGTATTTCCTCCACCTCATAGCTCTTTTATTCAATGATTTACTAAGTATTCATTTAACTTTTGAACCATGGTGTATACTTAAAGATCCACAAATAATATATATTAAAATAATATTTGAAAGGGATTAAATTCAAGCCATTCAAATTTACATATTTATATAACTTTATGGAAATATAAGAGTATTTTAAGAATTCTAGATAATCCTCTATGATAAAAATTACTCTTAGTATAAAATAATAGCAAATTTTAACTATTTTATTTATATATTTATAATTATATTTGATAATTTATTAATTATAGATTTTCTTATCTTCACTTTTCATAATAATTGTTTACATTTTTAAAATAATAATTAAATGATGCATCTTATTAATAATAGTTATATAGAATTTTAGTTGTTCAAATTTCAACCTCTAATTTTATAAATATGTTTGTGATGTCAATATTTATTCCATGTCAGAAAGTCAACACTTGAATTGCTTTTTACACAATAATTCTCTATTTATTCATTCAATTAATGAACAAATAAAATAATAATTTATATTCAATAAAACTAATACAATTACAATTAGTTATAACAACTGGTAGAAACTACTACCTAACATTGTGTTAATCTTAATATATATTTTAAGAATTTAAATAAATTTTATAAATTTACATTTTTTAAATTGTATTGTCACTTTTAGGTGTTATATTAGAGGTGGAAGCTTGGCCAAGGAATGACATGAATCAAGAAGATGATAATACACAATATCTTTTCTTGAGAACAAGTGGAGGAACAATGGAGTTTGAATTCAAAGACCATTTTGAACATCAACTTTGGACATTCACTATTTCTAGATTATTAATATATTCTTCTCAAATAAAACTAGAATGAGGTGAATGAGAGGTATATTCAAAATGTATTTGGAAACATAGTGTAATGATGTTTCAAAATGTTTTCTTATTTATTAAATTATTAGTCTAACATGTGTATATTTCAATTTTGTAATTTTATATTGTGAGATTTTTATCTTAGAAATGATATTAAAATGTTTATACTTACATCAAAGTTTGTTATTTGAATACAATTGAACATATTTTTCTCTGTTCAAGAAAGTAAATTTTTTTTAAATGCTTAATATTAAGACAATAATATTATAGTGTTTAAGAAAACAATCTAAATATTTTAAGGAATGATTATATATAATTATAAATAATTATAAATAATATTTGTATAATAGTGTATTCTCTTTTAAGTTTTATTAGATGATTTAGTGGCTTAATATTAAATTTGTGTTTATGTGTAAATATTTTGATGGCAATTTCTAACATTGGCTTAGAAATAATTATCCTTGATCACTAAGATATTAGTATATATTTAGTTGGGAAATATGGTTAAATTAAATGAAGACTCATTTCAAAAGAGATTAAGTAGTCTCTACATTATGTTGGGGAAAAATAATGCAATAATTTATAAACAACTACAACACAAGATGTAATTTCCATTTAATAAACTCTAACTCCAAATCAAACTCAATGTATTTAATGAATAAAGTATCTCAACATTATCATGGACATTTATTCTCTCAATGGGAGATATAATAAATATTTAACATTATAATCTATAGTTAATCCATTATCATGAATAAAATTCATGTTTAATTACATTCCAAATTGATATATATGAAAAAATGATATAGGGTATCGGGTATCACAAATGATTTCCAAACACATAGGCTAGATTAGCAGACACATTTTTTTTTATGAATAGTCCATTTTCTATTAATTAAATTAGTAAAGTTACATATTCACAAAAGAAGGTTGGGGAATACAGTGATCACTGCATGAGAGTTCACATGGAAAAGTTGGAAAGCTAACAACTATTCATAAATAAAAAACATATAAACTACCCTTAGGAAACTAATCTAGGTGGATCATTATGATCCTTAGAACCCCATATATCAACAAGGTTGATGGGTGGCTTAGGAGGATCCCACCCATCATTAGTAGCATCTTTTTCTTTCTCTTCTTCTCTCTCCACCTTGTGAGCTAGGTAAGAATTCCAAATCTAGGTGGGGGAGTGTCCACTTCAGCTCTCTACTAGAAGACAACCAACCATATGTAGTAAGGGCAATAGGTGGAGCTACCGAAGACCAACTAGAACCCTATCATGAAGAAGTAGAGTGGAAACATCGGCTATCAAAACCACTATTAGAGAACTAGGAAAGAGCCTAGGGATGTGGGGTCTAGGAGCGACGAGAAGAGGAACAATGACCTTGTTGATGGCCATAGGGGAACCTGGGAAACCATATATGGTGTGCTACCCTAATTATTAAGAAACTCCTATAGTTGGGCCACCTCAAGAGTCATTATGTTGGCTTATACTTGTATATGCATCATTACATTGTTACATATGAAAGCTTTAGTACACATAGATACAATTTATATCTAGAAAGTTGCAAGTGAAAATAACATCATTCTTATGCTTCCAAAAAGTGAAAAGAATCTTCATCTTAAAAGCATGCCAAATATAGGTATACTTGAAGGGAATTTAGGGAGAATCTCCTAGCAATATCATGTGCCAAGAAAAAGGCTTTAGTCTAAAAGGCTTGGAAAAATGGTGAATCTAGAGCCAATAATGTTGGGCTTTGCAACATAGCCAAAAGATGTGTAGGATATACTCAAGTTGCCCAGAAAAGGGATAACAAGGGTTAAGAATACCCAAGTGATGAGATGACGGCCTAGAGGCAATCCTTAGAACATATCAAAGTAAGAAAAGTGTGCAATATTTTCTTAAGTGGTGCATTGAAATAATATTAAAATGGTATCTTTAATTATGTTGTGAAGACTATAGGTGCCAATGTTTGTTGAGAGTATCAACCATAGGCAAGTGTGGCACTAGCCAAAGGTATCTTATTTTGGGCTTGTAAGTGACAAGAGGAGTACACAAATACCACTTACAATCCTTCCACCATGGCTTGACTAGCTAAATACCCATCTTGTGGAGCATATGAAAAGCAAAAGTAGAGACTAGAAGGTCAAAAGTCTGAAAATGAGTTAGATAAAATTGGACTTGCATATAATTCCATGATTTGAGGCTCATGGTAACTCTAAGAAATAGATCTTTGGGAGTCCTAATACCATGTTTGAAAAAATTCAACACGCTAGCACCTTGGAATTGAGCAAGTAGAACTCCTTGTACTACAAAAAGGTGATATCTACAAATATTGTGTTTGTTCATAGATAAACCATCCCTAAAACCATCACCAACCAATTGAATCCATAGCATGGTGGATTCCTAGGATCTTTAGATGTTGTTAACAAAAAGAGTGCTTTAGATATGCACTAGTTTTAGCATGATACGATGGGTTTGAATCCCAATAGCCTTCCAAGCAGGTCTATTGAATAGGAACCTAAAATAAATGCAATGCCAAAGGAGGATTTTCTAGGCTTCATCTCTAGTGAGATCACATATGACCCATTTGGCACATAAGGAAATACCCTACTTTTGAGTAGAAATAAGGTTAAGGCCTCTAGACTAGTTGGGAAGAAAGAAATACTCCTAAGTGACTTTGTTAAAACCATGGTGATCAAATCTTGAAGCTCAAAGAAACTCTCTAACGAGCTTCTCTAGCTTCAAGTAAGAAGCCTTATAAGGAGCCCAAAAATAAGAGTAATAAACATGGATAGTAGCCAAAATATTGGAACAAATATAGAAATTTTCAAAGGTTTTTCAAAGTATTGGCAAGCATAGCATTCCAAACGTCCATAGGTGAGGCTTAGAAGGCAAAGAGGATGCCCAAGAAATGGAAAATATCTCTTTATTGTTCATTTCCAATTATATTGATCAAGCCAAAATAGAGTAGGAAGAAATGACTACCTATAAAAAGAACTTTTGGGCCATTGAATGGAGAACCTAGAAGCCTAGCAAAAAGTGTCTAGACTTTGAAGGATATTCAAAACATTTTCCTCATCCTCAATGAGAGTGAGAAAGGAATCATCAGCAAAGTTCCCACTGACAAGTTGAGTAGGAAACTCAAGAAGGTAAATACCTCTAACACCACTAGATGAGATGGAAATGGTGAGAAAATACCTGATCCCTTTAATAGAAAGAATATACAAAGTTGGAGCCAAAGGACATCCCTGGAGGATGGACCTAAAGAGACCAAAGGCCTCAGATTTCCTTCTATTGATGGAAATGCAAGACGAAGCATCCCCGAAGAGAATTTCAACCAATTGTAGAAATACTAGACCAAATCCTAAGGATATCAAAGCATAATAAGAATGTAAGGCCATTCACTGTAGTCATAAGACTTGGAAAAATCAATTTTGAGAGAAAAAAGGGTTTTCTTCTTAGACCTATGATCCCATTCATACCTTTTCAAAAGACAATGATGTTGTCAAGGATATATCTAAATATTATAAAATTAGTTTTCTTTGGGTGTACAATTAGAGGAAAAATATGGAAAATTTTGAGAGTCAAGGCTTTAACTATGATCTTGTAGGAGATATTCAATAAGGTGACAAGTCTCTAGTTGTAAATATCTTCAGGATATATGATTTTAGGTATGAATTTAATGTCTCCTTTGCTAATAATATTATTGAGGGGTTTAGAGTAAAAAGCATCAAAGTAGACTTTGTGCATATTAGGTCCAACAAAATCCCACAAAGCTCTGTATAATTCACACAAAAGATATCACACCCAGGAGCCTTGTCATACTCCATAGAGAAGATGACTTCCTTGAGGTCACTGAGGGTGAGAATTTGCTTACAAAAAGCACACTTCTCAAATGCAAGCTAGTTTGGAGTCACAATAATGCATTCCTTCAATGTTTGGCCTCTAATAGCTAAATTTCCCTACATTGTGAACACCTTCTCATAATGTCACACAAAACCTTGAAGAATGTGAGGAATCTTAGAGAGGAATTTTGGGCCTTCCTTAATTCTTTTGATTCCCTTAGAGGTATGAAAAACTCTAAGATCCTAGAAGAATTCCTTTAAATCTTGGTCTCCAACTTCAAGCTAGTGGAGATTAGCCTTAATTTGACCACCCTAGTGGCATAATTGTCAATAATTTTCTTCTGGTGATGAAAATTTGCAAGCCAAAGTTGTAGGTGTGAATAAAATGGATTCAAGGCTAGAACCTTAGAAGTTGCACATATATCTTTGGAAGTATAGGACCACCTATGCTACAAAGCAAGTTTCCTACCATAGATGTGGAGAAATATTTTCATACAATAGATGGCATCATTCTAGCAATGAATCCATCCAATGTGGATGTGGGGTTAAGCTTCCAAATTCTATGCAAAATATGATCCATAGCGGGGTCATCACTCAAAAGTGACATGTTGAGAAAAAATTGCATCTTGAAAGGATGCCTTTGAGATATTTTCCAAGTAATAGTAAAAAGGATGGGATAGTGGTCTAAAAAAATCACATCATGCAGAGGAATGACATGTAATTCCCTTTATTTAGAAATAGAGAACAAATATTGTGAAAATATCATTGCATGATCAAGCCTCTTAAAAATCTTGTTAAAACTAGCCCTAACATTTGACCAAGTATTCCAAATCCCACCATCATGGTGGTGGTGACCATTGGGATAAGAAAGGCCCAATTCATTTTGCATGTAATACCAAGCTTCTAGTGAAAAGGTAAATCCCATCTTTGTTAGAAGCTAACATAACCATATTTTCACAAACTAACTAAGTGGCAGGTGGTAGAAAATATTCCATCCAATTCCATAGCTATGATATTTCAACAACATCATTAGGAGCATGAACATTAACTATACCAAAGAAATGATTATTAAAGGACAAAAAAATATATACAATTTGTTGCATGGGGTCAAAATCATGAGAAATAACTTAAGAGATTAAATGAGGGGAGAGAAAAGAAACAATGCCACCTCTGTCAACTTCATGCTAGGAAGAAAAAATGGTTTTGTCTAGACAAATAACATGCCAAGAAACCATTTGGTGTCATGTGCATAGTACTTGCGAGGAAGGTTTGTAAGACCCCACACATTCAATGAGAGAAATTTCATGATAAAAAATCTTGCATGTCATCATCATCCCCAAGAGAGGAGAAATTATATGCAAGAAGGATCTGGTTGTCAAGCTAATAGAAGAATCTCTACCAGAGATGATTCTCCACTTAGAGCCACTATCTACATATTCTCCACAACCATCTTGGTTGTGATACTTTCACAAAGGTTGGGAAGAAATAATAGAAGCTTCTTGAAGAGTGTAGACCTAAGTGAGCTAAGAGATACTTACAGATGCCATGTTCCCTATCTAATAGTGCTTGAAGGGTGGTGGTGGAAGAGGTACCACCTATGTGACTGACACAACCACCAAAATAATCTCTATTGAAGGATAGATAGAAGAAGATATTGGCTATTTTGAAGGTAACGTAGTTTTATCCTTGCAAAAAATAATTTTATACTTGAATCCTATTTGTCATTCTTGATAGGATTAGCTTGCATCTCCTTCCTAGGAGCCAGTTCATGAGGCCCAACTAGTGGGAAATCCTTAGTCTTATGCTCGGTCAATTGATATTGATAATAAGTGTTTGGTAGGTTCAAGTAAAGAACATTCTAAGTTAAGGTATGAGCCCCAGCTTGGATGTCAATAATTTCTTTGAGATCATAGGAAAGGTCAACTTCAACACAAACCCTCCTTTGAGGGTGAGCGTTGAAAATTTTCTTTAGTTCAATGCACAACATCTTGCCCAAGGTTTGTGCAATGGCATAGATAAATAAGCAAAAAGGTACATGGAGACCCATGAACTCAATGCAAATAGGGGCTTTCTATTTCTTGTCATCTAAAATAAATAAGTCTTGGGACTAGTGCTAACAAAAAAGAAATGAAGACCTAATTGTCGAGGGCCTATGGTTGAAAACTATGTCATCCTTTGAAGGGTTTGCAAAATAAATAAATAAATCTAGCTTAGTGAGGCTTTGAATGCCTTCAAGCCAAACCCCATGAGGAATCCAAGACTTGGAAACCCACTCTTTAAGCATGTTTTTAGGAGGATTTCTACCAAAAAATACCATATCAACGTATATTTCTCTAATCGGTCACAATCATTATCAAAATCTTGAATGTTAAGTTCAATATCATGGGGCTTACCTTGTGAAAGACTTTCAAAAAAAATTTGTGAGGGTGTTTGTTCAGAGAAGGTTCCATGAGCATCTATGACAACAACTCCAGCACCCATAATAAATAGGAATAAAACAAAAAGATGAACTTAGAAGGATATCCAAACCAAATGAAAAACCCTAACAGAGATAATTTTAAGATTTGAGACCCAATTTGGATGCTCAACTTGTTCACAATTTTAGTGCCTCTTAATTATGATTCTATATTTTCAAACCATATATAATTACCAACTTAAAAAAATCTAAACTCATAAAACCTAGGTGCCCCAATACAATTGATCTTACTTGAGATGATATTAGACATACCAAAATTAACTAGTAGAAATTTTTTCACGTGAGAAATCATAATTTTTTTAATCTTAAATTGTGTAGATTGTATTGTGTATATTGTAATCATGTAGATAATATTACATATCTTATAATTTTATAGATACTCTTATTGTTAGGATGGTTAGGGTTGTGTTTGCACCAAAAGATCAACCTGTTAATGTCTGATATAACCAATAGTCTTATAAAACCACAAGAGGTAGTTAATGCACATCCAAAACCATATGAGGGATGCTAACCCACTACCAACAATCCCCCTCCCAGCATCACTTGTCAAGAATTGCATAGATCTGAACATGTGAGCAAGCTTTGACACCACTTTGTTAGAATGGTCAGGGTTTTTGTTGCACCAAAATATTGACATCTCAATTTTCAATACAACCAATAGTATTATGGAACTACAAGAGGTGATTGAGCCATATTGTAAACCTTGCAAGGGATGTTGACCTACTACCATACTTCCACATCATAAAAACATTTCAAGCTCAATGCAGTGTTACTTAATGAATACATGGTTCCTTGTTAGAGCGGTTCTATTTTCATGTGGTCATATATTTATTCAAAAATAAAAACATAATTATATTTAATATTGTATATATATTATTAAGGTTTATTGTACCTAATTATAACATAATTTTAATCATTATAGATCCATTTCAAAAGAAAATATATGAGATTTTAACATCTAATGAACTATGTGTTAGGGCCATAATCCTTATGGCTAACTATACCAAGAAATGTCTTTCATTGGATTCCATGTGAAATTATAAATGGCCATCTCATCTAAAAATGAAACTTTTTTTCAAGTGTTTCCTGTGTAATTCACAATACCATATATTATATCTAAATTTCCACCAAAAAATGTAACTCTTAAACTTAGTGTGTACCAACCTAATTCTTTGTGGATCTATAACATACTCAAACTCAAAAAAATCCTCTAGTTCATTAATCCAATATACCAATTCCTCAAGATGTAAAGAAGCAAAAAAGTATGCAACATTATTCTATGATATTTACCCATTTGTGTCATAGCCATCAATAATCTCTCCTCCCCACTAGGAATTTTAATATTAGTTGTCTTGGAATCTTCAAAAACTCCTTCAAATTCATCTTCAATATTAGGGTTTGTCCTAGACCTTTCCAAAGCATTTTGGATCTTAGTCCTTATCTGTTTTTTGAAATCTTCCATCATTTTCTCTAGTCCACTAAGACTTATCCTTCTACATGGCTTGTTCACTAGGATACCAATCATTAATTCCCTAGGTTTTGTGATCTAATTAAGGTGTGGATCTCCAAAATTTGATTTGACAATATGCAAACACCAACAATCTGCCTCAAGAAACTAGGTTTGTATGGTAATCAAGAAAGTATCAACTTTTTCTAACTAACCAATCTTCCTAGTGCAACCCTCATTATAATAGATCATATTTGATCTTCTTCCACTCCACAACCAAGTTCAAAAGTGTGATTTCCAATCTTCCAACCCTTATCTTTCCACCTCATACTATTATTTGGTTGATGTGTAATGATCCTTGACTTCTACAACTCAACCACGACATAAACCATGCAAGTCGATGACATTGGGTTCCAAGTGCATGCTATGCTCTACTATAAACCACTCTCTAATACCACTTGACAAAGTCAATGAGAGAGAATTTCTAAAGGAGATGTTCTAACCTTGTAGCTAGATTAAACAATACATAATAATGCCCAAATAAACTAATAAGAAATGTACAACCAAGGAAGAAAATCATTGAATTACATCAATTTGGCCTAAAAATACAATTATTACATCACCATTATCAATGTAAACTATAATAAGAGATTCCAACCTTTAATAGTTGATCATCCAGAAAAACTATGAAACCTCAAATAGACCCAACTTATCTCATTTTTTTCTTCCAAAGGGCTTCTAACCATCTACCACTACTCAAAAAATAAATACTAACCTACATATAAAAAAGACCTCCATCAACACTTTGGCTTATCTAATCATTAATTTCAAAGAAAAATGAAACATATTACAAACATATAGGTTAGGACCCAAATCCATAAGAGCAACCCTAAATGGATGCACCATGTTATGAAAACATGCAAGAGGGTTGATAAAATGTATTAAAAGATTGAAACACATGTTTCGTTACACATCACATATCATGAACTTTAATCACAAGTCACATCTCACTACCCTAATTATTGGAACATGAAATCTAGTATATAGGATCAGGCCAATCTTAAGACAACTTCATCTAGAAACATTGGGACAAAATATGAAGCTGAAAAAGGACCTTCATAATGTATAGACCATGCCATAAGGAAAATATAAGAAAATGATATAATTTGATCGATCACATCCTAAATTAATAAGAAAACTATCCAAATGAATAGTAAACTGATAGACCAAAAGGAAATACTTTTGGGTGATACAAGATTGGCAGTGACCCAAGGATGCACCTTCATTAGTCAACCAATCCTTCTTGTATGGATGGATTAAATGAATAAAATATATAAAAGTTAATAGAAACTATGGATACATTTATTATTATTTAAATTCTCATGCCAAGAAATATTAATCACCTTCATTTATAAAATATAACTTCAATGCTTCATCATTGTCCTATTATCACAAACATCAGTTCTTGTAAAAGATAATCCATTATAGGTACAATACTAATGCTATGAAATCAATAGAAACTTACAAATTTTTAGTCATAGTAATATTGAAAACTTATATTGCCAATCATCACACTATTAGGTGTGACCTTATTAAAGGATTTAATCACCCTATTAGGAGTGGCCTTGTTAGAGGTCTTTAGACACTTCAATCTAGAAATGCCACCTTGCTAGAGGATTTGGTAAATAGTTGTTAAGCTAACTTTGTTAAGAGATTTGATACACTACTACAATTATTAGAGAGTAACAATGATAAGAATAAAATTCATCAAGTAATATCTACCTCTACATGGATAAATTGTTTCACAATATTTTTTTTTATAAGGTTTTGAATTTAAACTTGAACTTCTAATCATAATTGTGTGGATTATTTCATAACTAGGATAGGAATCATATTATTTTTTTGCAAATAAGCTTAGTATCATAGAATGTTTGGTCATTCATTTGTTCTTGAAGAGTGTTATAAGACCAAATTTCTATAACTACCTTTATCCAATCCATTGGACTATAGAGTCAGACAACACAAAAATAAAAAAATAAAAAAATCCTACGACCAAAAAATTGAAAACACCACTTCTTCTTATTCAACTAATGCTTTCTCAATCTATACCCCATTACCTTTAAAAAAACTAGGCCTCTAAACTTCTTATGTGAACAACATAAAACTTACAATATGCATGGGATTTTGATTTAAATTATGTCAAAAGACACATGCTAGGTGATGAAATTCAATGTCTTAAATTTGTAGAAAATTATCTAATACATCTTCAAATATTGGCTCATTACAAACTCCTAGATCATGTGCAACCCACAAATACTTGAAATAATCAAACTGCAATTAAAACTATTTTACTTGTCAATTGCAAATGTAATTTTCATCTATTGATTATGCTAAAATTATAAATTTTTATCATGAAATGCATCCAATGAGAAATAGATTCCATATATATATATAGTTGGAATTTATGTCTCATTGACATTATCAAACACATTCTCATATATGAATGATGATCCAACTGTCTCCACATGCACCACAAAGAACAAATTTCTCCTTGCAATCATGCGCTCATGAATATTGATTTTGTTAGTAGAAAATTCAATATGGAAACCAATATGGGGGGTTATATTATAAAGTTAAAACTAAGGGTGAACATAATTGAGAAAGGAGCCATGATAAGAGTCAACTAAATGGAAGAAATAGATGATACACATAAATTGTTAATTTCAATTCATTTGTTTCAAGGAGTGAAATAATGTAATGATAATCAATAGAAATCACACAAGAAGGGTGGAAGATACAAATTTTAGAATTTGCATAAGGTGTGAAAAATCATGCTAATGCTTTGTTTTCAGTGCTTAAATTTACAATTTAGTTGCATGAACATGAAAGATCATATAAATATAGAGGATATTTGGATATGTAATCCATTAACATAATTAATTGGATAGAAAAGGTATAATGGAGTGAAAACTAGAGAGACCTCTTTTAAAACCTTCTCTAATAGAAAATGTTAGAGATTTAAGAGAATCACAAGTCTACAAATAGATGTCTATTCATCTTGAAATATACTCTATTAAATTATCATGGACTTATAAATCCTTATAACCTAAAACTACTCATAATCACTTAAAAACTAGTAATTAACAATATATTTATAATGTTGACAGTACACTCAAGTTTGTTTATTAGTGACACACACACACTTAATTAGACAACTAGCAACTATAGAGCTTATTGTACAATTAATAGTGTCAACCAAGTGATTTAGTTTATACCAAGCTTGTAGTGATAGTGTTGACCAAGCTATGTAGTGTCAATTAAGTGATTTAGTTTATATGACAAATTTCACAGTGTTCACTAAGTCACCAATGCAAACCAAGTTCAAACTAGTTGGAAGTGATTAGTATGGACCAAGCTTCTATGTCTATCAAGTGCATGACAATGTTGAGTGTTGACAATGGTTGCTGAGTGTCAGAACCTCACCAAGTTTGTCTTAAAAACCCAAGTACTTGTAGTTGGGCCGACTTTGATGAATTGTAAATTGGAATGGTATATATGTGGTGTATTGTATCACATCCAATAGTGACATATAGAAGAATGAAAGAAGTAGCAAGAAGAAAAAGTGCAAAGTAAAAGGCTACAAAAGTATAAGGAGAAGCAAATATTTATCTATCATAACAAGGTGAAAATTACACTCAAAGGAATCTCATTCATCAAACCAAGTTGTAGATTAGAGATCAGCCATTGGTTCATCCTAATAGGTGGAACAGTTAAATCTTTTCACAAGGTAGACTTAACAATCTTTTGTAAATCTCTTTACCAAGCGTATATTTCATTGTATGTTTGTAAATTCTTTTGCAAGGTGGACCTAGTAGTCCTTATTGCTCCTAACAGGGTATATAATCAGAAGTGATCATTGTAAGCCTTAATAGGCCAACTTTATACCATAGTATTAAAGCTTGTGGGTATCATCCCTACCCCAGTTTTACTTTCTATTTGAAAGGTTTCTGGGTCACCATATTGTGTGTCAAAGTGTTATGAATGATTTAATACTTTTAGTTTTTCATGCATGCAATTAGATCAAAATACACATAAAGGATTAATTGGTGAATTAAGATTAAGTTTTATTGGTTACTGATTCACCTCTCTCCTCTTAGTAACTTAGCCTATTTTATATTTCCAACAATTGGTATCAGAGTTTCATGGTTCTCACAAAAGAATTTTAACAACTTTAGCAAAGATCAGAGGCTATGGAGATATTCAAACTTGATAAGGCTATTGACAATGAAAAGCTAGATTCAGAATTCGCTATTGGGCAACTTAAGAAAGAAAAGGAGAAGCTCTCTCAATCTTTGAAAAGAAGAAACGATCTTGCAATAAAGATGAATGAAAAAAACTAAATTGAAGAAAGAATTGAAGACATCCATTTAGAAAGTAATTCAGATGAAGCCAATGAAGCAATCAAAGAACTATTAGAAAAGAATAGTAACCTTCAAGAAGAAGTTAGAAAATTGAAAAGAGAACAAGAAATTTAGTTAGTAAGATTGTGCAAAGTCATAGAAGAGAAAAACAAGATAAAATAAGAGATAGAAGGAAAGAACAATGAAATTTAGCATCTATCTCTTCAACATACAAACTTCATTCATCAACCTACCAATGCAAATGAAGAAATCATGAATTTAAGATCAAAGAATGAAAGATTACAGAATGATCTAAACACTAAAAAGAAAACCAATGAAAGAATGATGAAATCTAAAGAAGATATGAATCAATTGAATGAGAAAATACAATACAAACAGAAAGGAAAAGAATGAATTGGATATACAAAAGAAGGTGAATCATCCAAGAAAGGAGCTCAAAGGAATCAAAGACCTACTTGCAGTCATTGTGGTAAGTTGGGTCATACATAAATTTTTTTTTGGAGTAATGGTAAAGCTAAATTCAATGGAAAATACTACAATTGCAATAAGCATGGTCATAGAGCTAATGAATGCAAAGAGACACCTAAATTTTAAGGTAAATGTCACAAAAGCAACAAGTATGGGAAAAAATCTTCTAAAAGAAAAACTAAGATATTGAATCCAATATAATAGATTGTAAAAGCTAGTGACATCTACACTTGGTGTAGATGTCACTACTATGGAGAATTCAGACACATTGGAATGAATTGTGTAAAACATCAAATGAGAACAAGAGATATCACTAAAAGATGTTTTATTTGTCTAGAAATTAGACATGTTGCTAAGAACTATATGAACACTAGAAGAATTGAAGATGAAAATCCAAGGCTAATAAAATCAGGAAAGAGATGAGATAGTAGTGGATTCTAAAATCTTCTAAGAATGTATGTCTGAGCAATGAAGCACATGTCACTCAAGAATTGGGTGACTCAAACATTTTTACTTGATCGCTCACAAGGTCAACTAGAACTAAGATTTTGAAGCAAATATCTTACATCAATTCCAAAAAAGCTAGAAAGAAAGATCCAAATCAACATTCAAGATTCAAAGGGATCACTGAGTTTCCAAGGAATTTAGGACCTTACTAAGCGAGGTCGGGTTGCAAGACCTTGCCAAACAAGGTCAAAAGTAACTAAGTCATTGTGTGGACACCAAGTCATGGAGGTTCCTATTGCGTAATTAATTCAAGCTAAGTAGAATAGATTCTATCATCATACAAGTGAGGGTACTAGACATTTATGGTGATTGAAAAGTTGAATTTGTTAAAAGGGGTGAAATCAAATTCATTTGTCACTATGAATTTTCAAGAGCTATTTGTGAAGATAAATTTCTATACATCCGAGTGATCTATGAGATTTATTGTTAAAGTTTTCCATATTTTCAAAAACCCTACCAAGCAATGGAATCCTCTAGTAGCAAGACAAAAAAAGGATCTAAGATGTTAGTCATGGAGTTGAGTCAAAAGCACTAGATTTCAAACTGTGTCTAACAATTGTAGAAACCCTTGATCCTACCAGAGCTCAATCAAAAACTCTATCTAAGGTGCTTCTGGTAAATGATATCCACTCACATTTTCATTTATAATTCAAGATATATGAACTCAAGAAATACATGAATTATTCAAGAAGTTGTGTGTCAATGGTGTGTTAAAATTGGAGCATCAACACCTAGAAACCAAGGGTTTAACCCACATTCCACACATGCCCTGAGATTTTTAGATAAAATGGATAAGGTTTATCTTTAGCCATGTGAAAAATAGGTAGTTATTGTTGGAGAAAACTATTTTCATTATGAATAAAATGATTCATTGAATCATAGGGCTCCCAATGTTGGCAAAGGAAAAAAACCACCAAAACCCTAAGTCGGGTGGAACTAGAGAAGTAAACCCTTGCCGAATGGGATGGAAGAGGTATGAAGATCAATAGTGTTACTAATATGGAGCTGAAGTTTGGAGTTCATGTAATTTCACACAAGATATATAGCTCCAACTGTCTCAATAGTGTATCATGTGAAGCTGTGGATCTCCCTTTCAAAGTGGTCAAGAACAACATGTCCTTTGACCATGCCAAGTTGATGTTGAACCAATTCAACAAAAAGATGGAAAGCATTAGAACATCAAAGAATAACCCATGTAAGTTTGAATCTCTTTTAACCTATTTATTCTTCTTTGTGCAATTTTTTTTTCCCTTCAAAAGGTATAGTTCTATGGAGAAAAGATGTGTGTGTTCTTTATCAAATCAATAAGTACATAGCAGAAATGGGAGAAAACTATGTTAGTATAATGGATAACTATTTTGATACAGTCAATGAAAAGATGAATAACTGATTCAAATAATATAGAAACTTGTAGAAGACTACAAGGATGATATATTTATTATGGTTGATTGTGATAAAGTGTATATACAAGAAATTAGACCTAGAGTGGTATGGGTCAAGTGTTAGGAACCTGTGTGTTCCTTCTGTTTATTTTGTTAGAATAGTGTTGTTGGACGCATATGCTTTGTAAGTCGTCCCGTGAGTATATTTTATTATTATCCCACATGCATAGGTAGTATTACTTTTCTAGATCGTACTCAGTATATAAGAATAGGTTGAGGCCCTTGATGGGCACGGACGAATTTATTGTATTGAGCTTGCTCAAAGGAGGTTACCCCCTCGAAGTGGCCTGCGATCAGTAGATTCATTCTGAGTTCTGCTATCACTTTGTATTCTGTTATTTCGAGCATTCTCACGATATTGCTATAAGGAGGTTCATCACATCTGGTATCAGAGCACTCTCTTGGGCTCGCTGGGTGGAAATTACATCAAATTTTTTTTTTTCTGTCGTGGCCTTCAGGTTCCTCTCACTTCTAATATCTCTTGTTATTGCAATAACTCTTTTCAGTTGTTCTATCTGTGAGTGAATTTTTCTAAGTCGACTGTTCAAAAAAAAAAAAAAAAAGAGTAAAATTTTTTCTGTTTTTTAGTCGTAGCTTCCTTGTTTGCTTTCTGTTTCTGCTCATACTTCCGCAGAACGTCTGCAATATCATTTCGCATACTTCCTTCCTTGGCGACCCAACCCCAAATTTTACATATCAAAGCCCTAAATCCCTCATTTATCTAATTTTAGGGTTTGCCCTATCTTTTTCACCTCTCATCCAATCGCCACCAAACTGAGCCACAAGATTCAATTCCTCATTTTGCTCCCTTCTTCCATTGTCTCTGATTGTGATGCAACTTTTACCAGTCATTTTTGGACTGAACTATTTCAGAAAACTGGCACCAAACTGAAGATGAGTTTGGGCTATCACCCACAAATTGATGGTCAAACTGAAATTGTCAATAAATGCTTGGAAACTTATCTTCGTTGCTTCACTTCCGAACAGCAACATCAGTGGGCCAAGTGGCTCCCTTTAGCTGAATGGTGGTACAATACCTCTTACCACACTGCCTCTAAAATGACTCCATATGAAGCAGTCTATGGTCAGGCACCTCCAGTGCTCCTTCCCTACACTCCCAACAGCTCACCAGTCCAGGCAGTTGACATAGTTCTCCGCAGCAGGGATCAGATTCTTCGTACCTTACAAGATAATCTTCACATGGCCCGTAATCGGATGAAACAGCAAGCAGATCAACACCGTTCTGAGCGCTCATTTCAAGTTGGGGATATGGTTTTTCTTCGTCTACAGCCATACAAACAATCCTCCCTAAAGCTGAAAGGGCGTCATAAGCTGGCCCCAAAATTTTATGGGCCTTATAAGGTTCTGCAGAAGATTGGTTCAGTTGCTTATAAACTGGAACTTCCTCCTTCTTCCCGCATTCATCCAGTCTTTCATGTTTCTTGTCTAAAGAAAGTTCTGGGTACCACTGTCAGAGCACAAACTACTCTCCCTGAAATGGATACGGAAGGATCCATTATCCTGGAGCCGGTGGCAATCATTGACCAGCGCACTCGCCAGCTTCGCTCTCGCTCCATCTCTGAGGTCTTGATTCAGTGGCATGGCATGCAACCAGAGGATGCTACCTGGGAACCCCTTCTTCAGATTCAACAACAATTTCCACACCTTAAGCTTTGAGGACAAAGCTTTTTTCTAAGGGAGAGGGGATGTTAGGAACCTGTGTGTTCCTTCTGTTTATTTTGTTAGAATAGTGTTGTTGGACGCATATGCTTTGTAAGTCGTCCCGTGAGTATATTTTATTATTATCCCACATGCATAGGTAGTATTACTTTTCTAGATCGTACTCAGTATATAAGAATAGGTTGAGGCCCTTGATGGGCACGGACGAATTTATTGTATTGAGCTTGCTCAAAGGAGGTTACCCCCTCGAAGTGGCCTGCGATCAGTAGATTCATTCTGAGTTCTGCTATCACTTTGTATTTTGTTATTTCGAGCATTCTCACGATATTGCTATAAGGAGGTTCATCACATCAAGCCACTAGGTTATGAGGTCAATATTGATGACACCGAAGATATTATTGAGGCATTGTTAAATGAACCTATTGATCCAAAGGCCACATATTTTGGAACATATGATGAAGCTAAGGCCAGAATAGAACTAGAGATAAAACTCCCTCAAGAAATTAGTAAAGGGAAGAAAAGAATATCAAAATTGAAACAAACTAGTTCTACTCTCTTGTTGACAAAAGGTAAACAAGATGACATAGAAGAAGATGATGCAGAAGATGAAAAAAATTAGAAGAAGAAGAGCTAGTCAAGAAGAAAGGTAGGGTTGTTATGACCAAACCTACCAAGACATCTACTATAGTGTTTACAAGAAGATCATCTAGAAAGAAATTGAGATTGGGTGAAGAAGTAGAGGATGTGATTTTCAAAAGGCCTCCACCCACCTTTCAAGAGAAATTGAAAATAATTGATTTTGGAGCTAGCTTGGAAAATTTTAGATCATTGAAATATGGATCTATAAATGTAGAGGAGAAGTAGCAAGTTGAAAACATGGTTATATCTAAGCTAGGTAAATGGAAATACTCACTAGACCAACTTGAACAAGAAATTCCCAATGATCTAATGGAGAAAATCAAGCCAAGATGGAAACATGTCAAGAAATTTGCCAAGAACATATATGAGTAGAATCTAAGACAACTCATGTTGAGTCTCAATGAAAAAGAAATAAAAGAGTCCATCAAGTAGAATGAAGTGAAACTTACTTTGAAATTTAACACCTTCTTGATACTTGTCAATGACATTGAACATGTGGTGAGGAATGCAACCAATACATGAAAAAATATCTATACTCTTCAGAAGAAGAGTGATTTTTTTGTTAATGTAAATGATAAAGAAGATGATGGTGAAAATGACAAGGAAGAAGAGGACACAAATGATGAAGAGGAAACAAATTATGATAATATAGATAATGAGGAACAAGAACAAAAAGTCACTAAGGAGAATCTCCCTAAAATTCAGAGCATTGAGGAAAAAATCCTAAAAAGATTATAGTAGTAGTTATATAGCCTCACTTCCTCACTCTCCAAGACAACCATTAAAGACATCAAGCTTAGAGAAAAATACTATAGAATTGATTGTGAAAAGTACTAAAAATAGAAGTACTCAACTAATCTTTGCACCCATTTAGCTTATTACTTCATTGACTAAAGTGACCAGTACTTCTTCTACCAAGTAGTCAGTACATCCTCCTTCATTAGTTGTGCTTACCCAAAAATAAGGTATTCCTTTAATCAGTGCTATACCTACTTTTGTTGCTAGTCATTCCTTTTCCACTATTGTTACTATTTCAAACATGCAAATAATAAGTATAAAGATAGTTGAGAGCAAGCCTCAACTGAGTACAAATGTTTCTAGCAAAGGAAAAGATAAGGAAGAAGACATTGATCTTGATGAGGATATAGTAATCCTGAATTGGGATATCTCTAGTCTAAATCCTAGTAAAATGCATATAGTAGGAGAGCTATTACAGAAGAAAGCTAAGCAACAAAGGCTCAGAGAGGAAAGAAACAAAGAATTTTAAGTTCTTGAAGATGCAAAGAACATTCTTAGAGGCAGTCAATGTTGAGGTTCATATTTCTCAACCTATTTTTTCTCAATTAGCACAAGTGGTCTAGAAATTCAATGAAGATTTGAATAGACAAGAGAAATTGTTGCAAAAAGTAGAGAAGAAATTTGAAAACAGAGTATTGGAGCTAGTTGCATAAAAGATTGGAATATAACAAGTAGACTTGTCTACTATTTTAGGCTCATTGGAAACCTCAGCCAGCAATACCACTTCTCTATTTGGTAAACTCTATGATACATCTATCTTCACATAGGGAATCAAAGGTAAACTCTCCAAGCTAGATGAAGATATAAAGGAAAGTGCACAACAATTGTCACTTGACCAGAGCTATAGTTTGCACGTTACAAAAAGATTAGATTTTTGACTAATATGCAAGTAGAATTACTAAGGGAAGAAGCCAAGATAAGGGATACACTTGTGAACATACAATGCATGATTATTCTAAACATGGATGCATTGCAAAAACATATTGCACATGCTAAAACTCTCATCCATGTCAACTTCTACATAGCTGATCACATGATGGAATTATTAGTAGAAGTAAAAATTTCATTACATGGAAGTAAGATGCTACAAGAAAATTGGGAAAATACAATGTAACTGATTCTAAAGGTACATTCTAACTTCTTGTCACATTTTGGCATTACCATGTAAAATACAACTTTTTCTTTTATGTAAAAGGGGGAGAAGATGTGATATAAAGGGGTAGAAGATAACACATTATATGTAAAATATATTGGATATATACATATGGGGGAGCACCATATTATTATACATGTACATGTACAAATATTTAGATAAACATCTCTTACAAATGTAATTTTGAAATTTTTTTAAAATAGAGTATGCTATTGAGTTGAAGACATAGAATGGAGACTAAAGATTATTTTAAACATTTTAAATTTAGTTTTGATTGATAAGTGTTTTGGTCACTAATGGCAATGGGGGACATTGTTGACAATATAGTCAAGTTCTTTTATTACTGATACACACACTCAATCAGACAACTAGTAGCTATGAAGCTTATTGTACAATTAATAGTGTCAACCAAGTGAGTTAGTTTATATCGAGCTTGTAGTGATAGTATTGACTAAGCTATGCAGGGTTAACCAAGTGATTCAATTTATATGCTGAGTTTTGTAGTGTTCACCAAGTCATCAGTGTAGACCAAGTTCATACTACTTGGAAGTGATTAGTATGGACCAAGATTCTACATCTATTGAGCACATGATAATGCTAAGCATTGAAAATGGTTGTCGAGTGTCAAAATCTCACCAAGTTTGTCTTTAAAACCTGAGTAGCTATAGTTGGGCTGACTTTGATGAACTGTAAATTAGATCGGTATATATGTAATGTATTTTATCACATCCAACAATGATATATAGAAGAATGAAAGAAGTAGTAAGAAGAAGAAGTGTGAAGTAAAAGGCTACAATAGTATAATGAGTAGCAAATATTTATCTATCACAACAAGATGATCATTATGCTCAAAGGAAACTCATTTAGCAAATCAAGTTGTAGATCAGAGATCAACTACTAGTTCATCTTAATAGGTGGAATAGTTAAATCCTTTCACAAGGTAGACTTAATAGTCTTTTGTAAATCTCTTTATCGAGTGCATACTTCATTATATGTTTGTAAATCCTTTTACAAGGTGGACCTAGTAGTCTTTATTGCTCCTAATAGGATAGATAATTAGAAGTGATCATTGTAACTAAGCTTGTGGGTAGCATCCCCACTCCAATTTTACTTTCTATTTGGAAGGTTTTTGGGTCACCATATTGTGTGTCAAAGTGTTATGAATGTTTTAATGCTTTCAGTTTTTCATGCATACAATTAGATCAGAATACACATGAAGATTAATTAGTGAATTAAGATTGAGTTTTATTGTTTACTAATTGACCCCTCCTATCTTAGTAACTTTGCCTATTTTATATTTCCAATGTATAATACATGCATGAACAAAAGGCTAAGAATTTAGGGTTTAAGCCATACAAGGTGATGTATGGTATTAAATAGTAGTGCAAAAGAATGTTAGAATATTAGATAACATTCGCAAAATTGTATAGAAGACAACTTTTAGATTAGACAAAATAGACATGAATGAGTGAAAATCAAAACAAAAAAACACTCAATAGGTCCCTTGATGTTTGGATATGTCCAAGATGGTGAATGTGTGCTCAAATGCTCAAGATTCCTCAAAGATTTGGATTCAATGAGTGTAGATTATGGGGGGATTTTAGCATTATACTATCAATTTGGTAGTTTTTATCTCTCATATTGGAATTATAGCATTAACATATGAAGGTGTTTATTTGTGAAGGCTAGATAATTAAATTTATAGGAAAATGGGTGAGGAAATGGATGACAAAGATGAAAAAGTGTGGGATTGTGAGGAATAGTTGAGATGTGACGATAAGGAAGCATATGGATTGTTCTTTCTCATAGGAAATAGCTTTGTGACAAGTACTACAAAGAGAGGGAGTGTGAGGGGATCAAGGTTAGGTTAGTGAATGTAACCATTTTGGGGAATGTGAGGCAAAAAAGGAGTTATTAAGGGGGTGAGAATGTAAGAGATCTTTAAGGAATCTATAAGAGAATTGGCATTAATGTATGTAGGTGGGGTGTAATATATGTCACATGGGTCTTTGACTTCAGTTTGGGTTAGGAAGTCTTAATCCACATTTTTAAAGTTGTGCAAGTAATTATAGGCAAATTGGCTAGGTATATAAGTTGGAGTTGTCATTCTTGGCAACATATAATCAATGTTAAAGTGAGACAAGCATGGAGATGAAATTTTGAATGTTTGACTTAGAAAATGTCAATATATCATGTAGTTTACCTTTCAACACAATTAGAAATTTGATTGGCATGGTTCACAAAGTCATCATTAGCATGTGTGCAGTTACTTGGTGATAGTAAAATATGTTAACATACCATACCTAAGAGTGCAAGGTAGTAAAAACAATATGGATAAAGAAAAAAATTCCACAATATTTTGTATTGCAGTGATATATTTCTAGATCTGACTGTGTTAAGATTTTTACTATCAACATTTTGAATCATACTACATGATCCATCAATAGGATGAAGAGCAAGAGATGCAAAACAAAGTGAGTTACAGATGATGGTTGACCCAAAATATAAAGGGGCTAAGGCAAGAAGGAGTGCACACACACAAAGGTTGAAGAATAAAAATAAAATAAAAAGAATAAAAGAGTAAATAGTTGGACAAGGAGCCACAAGGATCACACTCCAAGGACAAAAAACAAAAGAATTAGAAACTAAAAAACAACACTATATAAGAACCTATAATATATGATATAACTAAAAGTGTGCATTAAATTATATATTAAAACAAGAGATATCAAGAATATAATACAATTTATCAAATATGTAGGCAAAAGATATCAAGCTCCCCAAGCATATGACACAAGGTCCTCCAAATTTAAAAATCATCTAGGCCCACACATCACATTGAGTGAAACCAAGATTTTCATAGTAATGAAAATTTACCATGCTATAGTACTCCATAGCATACTATCCAAGTACTCAAATATCATCCATCTTCTCATCCCAACCAAACCATACCAATGCATAAATGACCACAGTAAAGGCTAGCTAATAAGTTTGCACCAACATTGGATCAAAACTGGTCGATATAGATAGTCCACATCCAAGTTATCCCACTACAATTAAATGGCTAGCCTACCTACCTTATTGTGTAACTTGTAGATCCAATCATTGCAACATGAAAATGCACTATCACATTAGTGACATATATAAATGAGATCAAAGAGAATAATAATGTAGAAAACATGACTCAAACATCAAATCAAGCACAAATTTGATTTGCCAATTATGTTCACGTTGAGCACCATAGTCTAGGAATCCAAAAAAGTATCACCATAGAAATGTTGACTAGAAAATCATGTACCAACATTTCCATGTAGAGAAAGAAACACACCTCCTCTCACCATGTACAAATCATGCATGTATGTAGAACTATGACTATCTCTTCTAGTAACACCCTGAAGGAACCAAAGTCTAGAAAATAGTTGTTCAATAGGTCCACAAAAAATAGAAGTTTTTATTTCAGCATGCAAAACCTACAAAAAAATTGTGTTTAAGACCACCATGCACATCCACACCCACTTCTCATCTCAAAGATTCAAAAATCTTGAAAACACAAAACAATTAAACCTAGAATAATGGACTATCATAGATGAGCATCATCATAGATTTTTAAGAAAAATTTATAAAGTGCTTAGATCTAATGAAAAGGAATCCAAGACATGTAAGTACAATCATCCAAGAGGAAAACATAGTTTAGGAACTCTAGAAACACTTGTGGATCAATTCCACAACTATTAACACATACATAAAAGAGAGGTAGGTTATCCAAAAGCTTCAAGATCATCCAATGGTTTATTTCACAAACTCTATGCATTCTAGGTAACAAAAGAGACACCTTCAAATAACCATGCATCAAGAATTATTCTTTTGCCAACTGAAAGCTCTAGATAAATATCATTTCAACATGACCAACTCTATTTTCTTTGTGCACATCATCCTTCAAGAAATGTCTATTGCCTCCTTAAAAAAAAATCAATTGCAAGACTTCCACTCATCAAAGTATTAATTATCAGTCAATTTCTTCAAAGCAAACTTCTTCAAGCTCTGAAAGATAAGAAATCTTAATAGAAGAAATACCTAGAACTAGAAACACTATGAATCCTCACATGCAACCAACATGTAATTCACAAAAATAAGCTCTAATACTAATTGAAGGGAAATGAGAGCACCCTATAAAGTCATTTGAGATTAGTATGCACATCTTGTATATAGTAGTTCCTTGAATAGGTTCTAATAAGAAAATACAAGTGCATGCTACTATGCCATAAAAGTGGAAATAGAAATAGTTGATTTCCCACAATTAAAACCTTAAAGGAAATTCATTGTAATTTACTGATCTAAATAAATTCCAGAAGCATCATATCATACAAATTTTATTCTAATGAAAATAGATTAAGAATGAGATAGAATAGAGAACATAAATATACGTGAGGAAAACCTTTCTGGGTAAAAACCCCACCCTCCAAACCATTAAATTAATTTATCATTTACATCTTGCTCTATTCTAGAGGACATCTAGTAGCATTACCCTACACAAATAACTTCTATCTATCTCTTAATTTTCCACGATAATGTTTTGTACTTATAGAGTTTTCATACAAGAGGAAATAGTTTCTAAAGCATCTACATTCAACACATCTACAAATTATTTTAGAAACTTCCTTATGGACAATCCTTGCACAAAAATAAAACATAAGAGAAAAAATCACAAAAAAATAGAAGCTTCCTATTTTTCTAATTCAAGTCTTTTCTTGTTGAAGAATCTAGCTTAATTTAGCAACTTTCCAAGAAAGCACAAATAAGGCAATAAATCATGGTAAGGCCAAGTCACCTTATCCCAACAATCCAATTGATAAGACTGAGAGAAGTACATAGTTGATTCTCAAAATATTTCTAATTGAGGTAAAATGAAGATTCATGATTCCACCCTCTATAGTGAGAAAGTATAAGGAATAAATTTGTTTTATGGTTGACACATATTTGAAATATGTTGAGGTAGTTGACCTTAGGATGTTATATGTTGACCCCCTTGTATACAGGACTACTAAAGATGAAATTGAAGGATATGTGAAGGAAATCCTTAAGTGTAAGCTAGATGAATAATTTGACATATTTGGCACAAATTAAGAGATCATGTTGATGGGTTATTAAGTGAATATTGAGAAGTTTTCTAAAAGAAAAGTGGAAAGAAGATCATGGAGAAAATATAGATAACTCCAGAAGGATCTACTACAATAAGGTAGATAGTTTCTGGTATGAAGAAAGAGAAAAATTTCATGTTTGTGCCACCACTAGAAGTAGCAAGACCATCAACATTAGTTCCATCATTAGTAGAAAGAATCACAGTAGCTTAAACAAAAGAAAAAGCATCATCTACACCATATGCAACAATTGCATAAATGTAACCATAGTCCATGTCATCATCCCAAACCAATAGAGATGAAGAAGATGAGGAAATAAATACTAATGTTAAGATATCTAAAGGAACAAATGAAATATGTGAGGTTGGAAGAGGCCAAACAAGAAGCAACTGAAGCTACAAAGCAAAAAAAAAAAGTAAAGAAGTTTTCCACTGAACCTAACAAAAGACCAAAAAAAATAATGAAAATATAGAGGAGGAGAGTACAAGTAGTATATTTCAAATCTAAATAAGAGGAATCAAAGGAATAAGAAGAAGAAGAAGTGGCATAGGTGGAGATAGTGAAAGAGAAAGAAAAAGGGATGGAGAAAGAGAATGAAACAATAGGATCAACCATAAAATAGAGGAGACAATGGAAGCCTAAGATTAAAAAGACAAGTTGTACAATTATTGATGATGAAAATATTTCCCAATTGAAAAAATTCTATGAATTGTACTATAATATTGACAAGTTTCATTTAGAGAATGCAGTAATTAGGAATATTATCCTAAATAACAAGAATTTCAATGACATACAAGGAGTTATTCTTAAGGACTTGTATGAAAGGATTGAGAATTGGAAGATGAGAGTGCAAGAGGAAGACAAGAAAATCAAAGAAAACATGATAAGATAGTTGTGCATAATATACAATGAATAACACCTAGAAAGTTTGATGAGAATTCTTGATCCTTATTTCAAGAAAAATAAAAGAGCTATTTTGATTATGGGAGGAAAATGAGAGGAAATAAATAAAGAAACTAAGAAAATTGATATAGTAAAGATGATGATAGAAATTAATCCATCAAGTCCCTAGAAAATTGAAACTGTAGAGGGAAGCTAGGGGGAGTAGTTCCTACTCTTGTAACAACTACAATATATACAAAAGGAAAGAATGAAGCAATTCCTTCACCAGTAGCATTTGTAGATAAATAGTCCACACTAATATGATAGAGGTAGAACCAACAACATCAGAGGCCCCTCAAATCATAGTTGCTATAGATATAAATGATATTGATAGAAAAAGTATCACAAAGGAACAGAAGATCCCTTCAAGGATTTTGGCCCCATTCTTGAAAATTTGGTATGTTCTATGAGGTTAGAAGATGAAGAGAAGAAGGATGGAGATGGGGAGAAAAAAGGGAAGAAGAAAAGAAGGAATAATAGAAAAAGAATGATTATCTAGATACTTTAGCAAATGAACTCATGAAAATTGATAAGAATTTGTAAGGAAATTGGAAGGTAATTACACATGAAACATCTTTGAGTATACCCTACTTGAAATACACTAAGAATGAGGTTGACAAAGTTGTTTTCCAGAATGAGGATGATAGTTTACTAATCACTCCTATTATAAGTACAAGCGAACACCAAGTTCTTAAAGATCACCATTGGAATTAGTTTTAGCAACATTATGTGGAGATGATGATGATGATGATGATCAAGTTGGCTTGATATGATCTTTGAGAAAAAATACTCTATCAATAATAGTCATCAAATAAAGAGAAAAGGTGAAGGCAAAAGATGTAATCAAAATATTTTATGATGAGTTCACTCACTTATGTGAAGTTGTAGCTAGAAAGGCACAAATCATTCATGATGTTGAATTGTTTAGGAAAGTTTTTGGGAACATAAGAAAAGACTTGAAGACTCCTGATACATGTATTAAGGAATTAAGGAGAGGTTTGATTGAAGGAAAAGAACTATATGGAAAATGTGCTTTGTCACATGACTTTATCAAGGTCATCTTAGATGAGCTAAAGGTCAAACTAGAAGAATTGAAGACCCTTGTAAATGATCTATAAAGTCCTAATGTAAAGATTATTGATTTGGAAATAAAACTTAACAAAGTCCATGATGATATTGGGTTGTTAGAGCTAAAGAAAGAAAGGATATTGAAAACGTTGTAATTATTGAGAGAGAACCTTACCTTGAAGATAAAGGTAGAAATTCAAATTTTGATTTGTATATGGCATTTTGACTCACCTTTGTCATTGTTGTCAAAGTGGGGGTATAGTTAGGAAAATTATATGCATATATAAGAGGAAGTAAGATGGCATAAATAGAAATGACCCACATTTTGGCATTTTGAAATTTTGTAATGGCCATGTGAAGATTTTCAAAAATTTTGAAATTTTTATTTTTGGGACAACCAATTTTCCCATATGTTTCTATCAATGCCAAAGGGGAAGATTTTTGAAAATTTAGATAGGTAGATAAGCTAGAGTTGTCATTTATGAAAATATATAATTAGTGTTAAAGTGAGCAAAGTATGGAGATGAAGTTTTGGCAGTTTGATATAGAAAATTGTCTAAGTATCACATAGTTATGAATAGAGCTATTGCACTTTTTCCAATTATAGTGATGAGCTAAATGAACATGGCAAAGTTATGGAATTGAATATTTTATTTAAATAATTTATTTTTTATTACCAATATAATTTCTTACTAATTAGGGATGACATCTTCAATGTTAACCCTGTAAGGAAGAAAAGGTGTGCAGAATCACTTCCTACACTAATCTTTGAGAGGATGATTATGAAAATTCAAATAACTATTGTAGAGATCTCAAGAAATTCATAATAACATAATAAAAATAATAATGAACACATAACACAATTATTACCATGGGGAAACCCTTCTAGGAGAAAAAAACCACCCTCCAAAACCCGCACAATGTATTCTCAAATGAAGAAGATTACAATGCACTTGCAAAGAAAGTTCTTACAGGAGCACATCACCACAACTAGAACTCAAACTCAAACTCAGAGAGACTCCTTCTAGCACCCAGTCTTGCAAACAAAACTCAATGATTCAAACACCTCCCCAAGCCATCCTTTTATAGTGAATTACAACTTGGAAACCATTTGTGGTCTTACAAAACCATGGGCCAAAACCATGGACAAAAAAAACATGCCACATGTTATCCACATGTCATTTGTAAGTCCAAGAATAGCATTTTCATCAAAAAATTTGTTCTCTAGTTTAGACCCCCATAAAATTCATATAATGAGCTATTTATACTCTAAAAATAGCCCTCCTATATTGTACTAGGGACAAGACATTTTTAACATCTCATACACCTTTTTCCAACTCATAAACATGTGGAAAACTAACCCAAACAAATTCTAGACTTTTTTGGAAAAGGCTTGCAAGGTTGGGACACAATTTTAAACATTCTCCCACTTGTTGAACACCTTGCAAGAGTTAGGGGAGCCAAAGTTTCATTGAATTAATTGGTAGGGTCCAAGAGGCTCATAGACTCTAAACACGATCTAGATTTCTTTGTGCTTATAGGCTTAGTTAATGCATCAGAAACATTCACCAAAGTCTCCACCTTCTCTAGCTTCACCTTGCCATCATCGGCCATATCTCCACAAAATGATATTATACATCAATGTGCTTGGTCCTGGCATGAAATGTTAGGTTCTTCACTAGGTAGATTGCATTTTGACTATCACTATAAATTATCACTACACCCTATTTGATTATATATTTGAACATAGTCTCTTAAGTTAGATAGCTTCCTTGCAAACATGAGTAGCTACCATATACTCTTCCTATGTAGTGGAAAAAGGGACCGTAGCTTGTCTCTTGCTCATCCAACTGATTGCACCACCAAATAATGTAAAAAAAATACACTAGTGGATCTTCTTCTATCAACATTGCCAACCTAGTCTGAATCCACAAAGCCTTGAATATCTAAGGAATGCTCATTTCCTATTCCATGGAAACATATAGAGTACTCTGAGGTACCCTACAATTATTTTTAAACTCTTTTTAATACATCCTAATGTCCTCCTCTTGGATTAGACATGTAATGGGAAAATACTCCCACTACTTGGGCAATGCCTAGTCTTGTACATACCATAGCATACATCAAACTTCCAACAACACTTTGTTATGGTACTTGACTCATCTCTTCCATATCCAATGGGGACAAAGGACACTATGAGCTGCAAGTATTTGTTCCCATAGTAACTAGAACACTCAATGGTTTGGAATCCTACATATTGGATCTTCTTAGAATAGTATCAACATACTTACTTTGTTGTATCCAAAGCTTTCTATTTTGTCTATCTCTTATAATTTCCATTCCTAGAATGTACCTTACTACACAAAGATCTTTCATTTCAAACTTTGTTGAGAGTTGATATTTTAATTCTACAATCAAACAGTTTCCTTTTCCAATAAACAACATATCATCAACATATAATGCAATAACTAGGAAATTATCACCATCAAACTTGTAGTATATATAATGATCAAATTTGGATTGCACAAATCCCAAACTCAATACATATGTATCAAACTATTGGTACCATGTCCTAGGACTTTTTAAAAACCATACAAGGACTTCTTCAATTTATAGACCAAATTCCTTTTACCTTTCACCAAAAAGTACTTTGGCTATGTCATATAAATTTCTTCCTCCAAATCTCCATGAAGGAAAGCTATCTTCACATCCATCTACTCAACTTTTAGATGATAAGCTACTGCAATAGAAAGTAAAAATTGAATAAATGTCATTTTTACTACAAGAGAAAAAATTTCACCATAATCAATTCCTATAACTTGGGAGTAACCTTTTGCAACCAATCATGCTTTATACTTCTCAATTCTTCCATATGAACCCATCTTCTTTTTGAACATCCATTTACAACCAACAAGCTTCTATTCTTTAGGAAATGATACCAAGTCCCATGTGTCATTCCTCTTAAGAGCTGCCATCTCTTCTTCTGTGGTTATTTTCCAAGACTTTGAATCATTCATACCAAGAGCCTCTTCTAAAGATTTCAGTTCATAAATATTAACATTGAATGAAAATATACACCTCCAATCATTAGGAGAACATCCATACCTTTTTAGTGCTTTCCTCTGTCTACTAGACCTTGGAACAAGATCTGGTTCAAGTTCATGTTTAGGTTCATGATTAGGTTCTCTCTCTTCCTCTAAATTCAAAACTCATAGAGATCTCTTCAAAATATAATCTCTCTAAGGGCCTTGATTCAACTTTTTTAGGTGTAATAGAAAGTTGAATCACATTTTTCTTTTCTTCTATCCATTCTAGATATACTATAATAGAAGAAGGTTTAGTTTCTCTAAAAATAACACTTCCAGAATAAAATACCTTTTGTGCAACATGATCCCAAAGCTTGTATCCTTTCACACCATAAATATATCTAATGAAGATACATTTGAAAACTTTTTTGTCTAATTTTTTTCACTTCTCCTTTGGCACATGAGAATATGCCTCAACCAAAAACTCTTAGATGTCTAAGTGAAGGCTTGTGGCCCAACCATGCTTCCATTGGTGTCTTATCAACAAGAGCTGATGTAGGATACTTTTTTATCACATAGAAAGTAGTGGTTACAACTTTAGCCTAGAAATTTTGGTCTACTTCAACTCCACTAAGCATACTCCTAGCCTTCTCCATTAAAATTTTGTTCATTCTTTCTACAACTCTATTCTTCCGTGGAGAATACGGAGTTGTATTTTCTCTTTTACTACCAAATTATTTACAAAATGTGTTGAAATAATTTGAGTAAAATTCACCTCCATTATTAGTTATCAAACACTTTATCTTCTTTCCAGTCTACAACTCAACCATTACTTTAAATTCTCTAAAATGACAAAAAACTTCAGCTTTACTCCTAAGGAAATAAACCCATGTTCTTCTACTAAAATCATCAAAGAAAGAAACATAATAAACTAATCTACCAATAGAAGGAACATCAACCAAATACATATGATGGAATTATATCCAAAATACATGAGGACTTATGAGAACTTGAGTAAAAATGAAAACAATTTTGTTTACCATAGATACAATGCTCACAAAAATCAAACTCAATTGCAGTCATTCAACCCATCAACATGGTTTTTACTATTTAAGGTTCATAGACCCTTCTCACCTATGTGGCTAAGTCTTTGGTGCCATAAAATAGTCTTCCTTGCATGTAACTTTGATTCTATAGATAGAACACCCTTGGGTACCCAAAAACCATGACCATCTGTTGAAAGAAAAACCCTCACTTTCTCTAGCAAAGTAGTCCTCTTCATAGTCTTATCAGAAGTACTATTGCACTCAATTGTGTATGTATCAAGATAGTAAAATGTACCCAATCTACTTCCTCTTTCTATTACTATAGCACCTCTCACAATTTTCACACCTATTTCAAAAAATTGTACATGCACACCCACATCTATTAGTTTTCTAATAGATAACAAATTCCTTGACAGTCTTGAGATATACAAGACACCATCAAATATTCTAATTATTCCATCAAAAAATTTCACATGAATACTTCCATAACCAATGATATCAAGAACTGAGTTATCACACAAATACACCTTACCACCATCAAACTTTTTGTACTTACTAAACTAGTTTCTATTAGGAGTCATGTGAAAAGATGCACCTAAGTCTATCAACAATGTATTGTCACCTACATGAGTGGCCAAGGCTATAATGAAAAAATCTCCATCTTCCTTCTTGGACTCAGAATCAAAATCTTACTTCTTCTTTTCCTTCTTCTCCTCTTTGAAGTCCTTTTGGAAGTGTACAAATTTTCCACAATTCGAATAGATTGCCTTGGACTTACCAAGATGATCTCCCCTTATTCTTGGACATAGAATGGCCAGGCTTCTTTTCATTCTTGCCTTTTTCTTTTGGTCTTCCTCGAACACTCAAAGCATCATTGGCATTCAAAGAGACCTTCCTTCTAATCTTCTTAGAAAGTAGAGAACCAACAACGTCCTCCATTTTGAAGACAACTGAGGTGCTCCCTATGGCCATGACAAGGCTACCCCATGAGTCTGGAAATGATCATAGCAAGATTTGGAACCTTTCTTCTTTATCCATTGACACCCCAAATAAGGTCAACTAAGTCACTAACATATTAAAAGTTTCAAGTATCTCAGAAATCTATCCATCTTCTTCCATTCTCAAGGAATACAAATTCTTCCTCAAGAAAATCTTATTCACAAGTGATTTCTCTTGATAGATCTCACTTAGCTTCTTCCAAAGCTTCTTTGCAATAGGTTCTTTATGGATATTAATAAAAATTGATTCTACAAGACACAATATGATGAGATCTTTAGTTTTTCTATCTATCACATCATATTGTGTTGCTAAAGTCAGATATGTGAGCCTCAACTTATTCTCATCAATCGCATCGCATAGATCTCAATCATTCAATAGATCTTTCATCTTCAGCTTCCACTTCTCAAATTTTGTGTCAAAAACCTTCTCTACATCAATCCTCCCTAATATGCTTGCCATCTTTGCATTCTTGCAACGCAGAAATGAAAAACCTCTACACAAGATCCCACTCAAATGTTGATTAGTTCAAAAAACCCTATACCCAACAAATAGAACCAAAACTAGCTAGGCCCTGATAACACTTGTAAGGAAGCAAAGGTGCATGAAATTTCTTCCTATACTAATCTTGGATAGGATGATTATGAAAATTCAACTATCATAGAGATCTCAAGAAATGCATAGTAACATAATCAAATTAAAAATGAACACATAACACAATGATTACTATGGGGAACCCTTTCAAGGGAAAAAAACCACCCTCCAAAGCCTGCACAATGTATTCTCAAATAAAGAAAATTACCATACACTTTCAATGCAAATTCTTATAGGAGCGCATCACCACAACTAGAAACTTAGACTCAAACTCAAAGAGACTTTTTTCTAGAACCCAGTCTTGCAAACATAACTCAATGATTCAAATACCTCTCCAAGCCCTCCTTTTATAGTGAATTACAACTTGGAAACTATTTGTGGTCTTACAAAACCATGGGCAAAACAACCATGCCAGATGTTACCCACTTGTCATTTGTAAGTCCAAGAAAAACATTTTCGTCCATAATTTTGTCCTCTAGTTTAGACCCCCATTAAAGCCATATAATGAGTTGTTTATAATCTAAAAATAGCCCTCCTATATTGTATTAGGGACAAGACCCATTTTTAACATCTCATACACCTTTTTCCAACTCATAAACATGTGGAGAACTACCACAAACAAATTCTAAATTTTTTTGGAAAAAGGTTGCAAGGTTGAGACATAATTCTCAACAATCCCTAAGTGGGAAAAGTATAATTTTGTGTTTTGGAACATGTATGAAGCCATGAAGGTGAACAAGATAGAATAAAATTATATAAATGGAAGTTTTTGTTGGTCAAAAGAATAGTCTTGACAATTGAGTGTCAACACACTTAACCATTTTCACTATATATGCCAAGTACACAATGTATGCCAAGCTAGAATTTCAATAGGTGTTGAACCATAGTTGGTGCCCAGCAAGTTAGAACATAGTATGTGTCAAGTGATCCAGGAAATGTTCATGTGCTGAGTGATGTAGGAAATGTTTAGATGCTAAGCAATATAGAACATACATGTGCCAAGGTACAGTGTTTAACAGGTGTTGAACAAAATAGGAAAGTAATAGATGCTGAGCAATCTACGAATTAGTTTATGCTGAGCATCATTAATGTAATGAGTGTTGAGTAACAAAGGATTAGCATAAGAGTTTTTACTTTCACATACTAAGATATAAACCATTTTTGGAGCCGACCTAGAGAAATTTTGAAGGAGAAAAAAGAAGATAAGAATGAATCATTTACATTCCCTATGCAATTTGCATGCAACCAATCAGAAAAATGGATAAGGAATGCAACCAATGAAGAAAATTCAAGAATTCAAGTAGAAATTTGAGATTAAATATGGATCATAGATCCATACCTAACCCTAAGTCTTTGTATTCTTTATAAGGAGGTCGAATACCCATTCCATATGAGGCTAAGAATAGTGTATGGGGAAATTATAGAAAAAATTAAGTGTGAAGAAGGAAAGACTTAGAAGAATAGACCAACAATTACATATCAAGTTGATCAGAATAGGACAAGGAATAAGGAACACATACAGAGATCAAATCAAGCAAGGATTAGAATGAGGAGAGTAGATCTAGTTCCCAAACCTAGCAATTTGAGATTACATTCAATCAGGTCAAATGTTCTAATACTCTCTCACAATTGTATTAGAGGTTGAAATCCTAAATAGATAGGTTAGCTTAATAGCTAGGTAGAAGAACCTTTGGAGAAGGTGATTGAAAATCCTATGTATTAGGTGGGTTTAGCAACCTATTGTAAATCCTTTAATAGGGTGACACTTCATGTAAGTGTTTTTCAATCCTCTAAGTAGGTCACTATTGACACAATGTAAAGCCTTTAACAAGGCAAGTCTTTCACAGGGCAGACCATCAAAAGTGGTTGAACATTGATTGCTGCAGTAATTTTTGTGGGTGTCATCCCCACCCCAGTTTTACCTTCTTATTCCTAGAGTGTTTTTGGGTTACCAAAAATTTGTGTTATGTGTTGATGCATGCTTTCATTTTATGTTTTCTTATATGTTAGACATTTATCTCATAACCAAATTTATGACTAAACTATTTTACTCATTGTTTGTATCATTGATTTGGTCATTTATTGTCATTAAATGGTAGTTTAAGTGGTATATTTTGTAGTTTATTTAATCATATAAGGGCATGCTGGAATTGAACCACCATCATCCTACTTGTAAAGTGGTTGTTCTTACATTGAGCTAGTACCCTTTAAATAATAGTGATGTTATTAAGTGCATAATATAAAGATAAAGAGAATGTTTTCATTGTCAAATTTATTATATGTGGCTTGTTCCCATTATTATAATAAAGTTGTGGAACAAAAAAAAAACCTTTTATTCATGTAAACATGGGAGATAAATAAATCTACAAATTTTGGATGACAATTAATTGTTGTTCCAAGTTCTTAATTTTTATTGTGCTAAGAGAAATTGGCTTATGTGTAGCTTCATCTAATATATAACATGAATTTACTTACCTCTAGGAGATAAAAATATTTGTGACTATATAACAATAAGTATTTTAAACAACTTAAATTTTAAACATTGTGGTTCTTGTATCCACACACACACACGCATGCACGCATGCGCGCGCACACACACACACACACACACAGACATTAATAATGTAAAATAAAATTATGATATCCAAATTTATATTCTTCCTTCAACATCTTTAAGGTCAGTTGTTGTATGTCAATGAATATAAGCACAACTCCAATATTGATAATTAGATATATTTATTATTGGAGGAAGCTCTTTTACTCTAATCTCACTACCCTAGAGCAATGAAACAAAATATTATAGTTACCAAGCCAAACCATCTTCTCTCCTACCTTATCAGGTTACAAAATAGAAGGGTTAGGAATATTCATTATTTTTGCACTGTAGGAAGGGTTTGATTCTACTTTATACAACTGAGCACATTGATCATGTCCACATGTTAGGTTGGCTATCATAAAGTTCAACTTTATTTAACCATTGGTGTGTTGGAAATATTCAAGATAAGATAGGTTACTAAGAGGGGAGGGGTGAATCAGTAACTTCAAAACTTTAAAACATTTTAGCACTTTAACCATATATACTATTCACCATTCATTTATCTAATCTACTACATAAATGAGAGATCAAACATTCATAACACATGTACACAGTGATTTGGTGACCCAGAAACCTTCCACATAGAAAGTAAAACTGGGGTGGGGATGATACCCACAAAACTTTGTTACTGCAGTATGAAGTTGGCCTATTAAGGCTTACATTGACCACTTTAGGTGATCTACCCTATTAGGAGCATAAAGGACTCCTAGGTCCACCTTGTTAGAGGATTTATAAACATACATTGAAGTATGCACTCTATTAGGAGATTTATACAAAGACTATTAAGTCTACCCTGTTAAAGGATTTACAAAACTAATTCACCTGTTAGGATGAAATAGTGGATCTACTTACAAACTTGATTTTCTAATTAGATCCTTGAAGTATATATCACCTCTTGTGACTGATGAATCATTACTACTCCTTGTAGACCTTGTTGCTTACTCTACTCTTCTTCTTATTCGCATTTACACTTCTCAAACATTACATGTCTCTCTTGATACTCTAATCCACATCACGTACATCTTGCAAATGATATAATACATTACATATATATACCATTCCAATAATTACAATTGCAAGGTCGGCTAAAACACAAGTGAACAAAATATTACTGAGTCAGCCAAACAATAAATAACTTAGGTTCACTGAACTGACTCGGTGACCTTCTGATACTCGATGTCCACTACATTACTCAACATCGTCATGCACTTAGTAGAAGTGAAGGCTCGGTCCATACTAATCACCTAACATATTTCTAAACTTGGTAACCATTGGAGACTCGATGGATATAGTATCACTCGATAAAAATTGAACCCTTCATTCACCTTGCTTTCACTTGATAAACATTATACTTTCATTACTCAGTAAACATTGAACTTCCATCACTTGGTAGACACTGTGCTTCCATCACTCAGTAGGCACTGCTAGATTGTACATTCACTCGGTAGCTATACTCAGCTTGGTTAATAGTAGAATACCCAGTGTGAACTACAAAGCTCGGTGTAAATTGCTTAAGTGATGAATGTACAAGGTTACCACTGAATGCTTAGTATACATTGTAGACTGAGTGATGAACTCGATAGCTATACTAATATAGATAAGTGTTGTCACTAATGGAAATAATAACTTAATGCCAACATGGTGGTATGGATGCACATGATAATAAAATGCATCTTCACCCTACAGTAGTATTTTTTAACCAAAGAGCAAATTTAATAGATATCCATAATACTACTTTCTTAGGTGTCTTGTGTCTAAGTTATTATTATATAAAACATTCAAACCATAGGATGGATGGGTTGTCCACATGGTTATTCATTAAATCCATTTTTTTCCCCCAAACATAGTTCAAGAAAATAAGGTGGATGAATTTTGGAAAGCTCAACATTCCAATTTGAGAGTGGCCACAATTAGGATTGAAGATTGTAGTAGTATAATTTCTACAATTGGATACATATAAGTAATTATGAAGAATATTTTATATCAAAAGTGAGTGTCAATCTAATTAAATCATATTTATAAGTCAAAGGAATTTGGTTATGTAACACACAAATTCCATATTTTATATTGTTTACAATTGTTAGTTAAAGTAATAGTGTAAGTATGATATTGTTGGAAATATAGGAGTAACTAAGAGGGGGGTGAATTAGTTACCACTAAAATATATCCCAGATCCCTTGGATGTTAACAATAAAATTGATTGCTATTGTTATTTGGTAAACACATAGAAAATGTTGTAACTTGGTAAATGTAGAGTGTGAGTTACTTTTAATTGATCTTAAAACATTAATAGTGATTAATTTGCAAACATTAGAGAAATAACATGAACACACAAGACACCAAGATTTAACGTGGAAACCCAGTATGGGAAAAACCACCAATGTAACTAGTTATTGTTTTCACTCTTCTAAAGTGAGCCCTGTTAGGAGCCAGCCCAATTAAAGGTTACAAAACACACTGTTAGGTGTGACCTTGCTAGAGGATTTAATCACCTTGTAAGGAGTGGCCTTGCAAGAGGTCTTAAAATAGTTCAATGGAACTATCACCTTGTTAGAAGATTTACAACTAGCTATTTAACCACCTCTATTAAGGGATTTTAGATCATTGCTACAATGGTAAGAAAGTAGCAATTTGAAATGACCTAATTGTGATGCAACTGAATTGCTAATTACAAATCTCTATTCTGCTTCATACTAGATCCTTCTTGATTGAATAAACCTTTTCTAGTCCATAAGGATACATGATTATCCTTCAAGTTTTCTTTCACTCTTACTTTCTAAATTCAATCAGCACACACACACACACACACACACACACACACACACAAATCTCAACTTGACCTTTCATTTATACCATCCAGATTGTCAAGTCAGCTCAATTAAAAATTAAAATGACCAATAATAATCACCATAGTCAGCTAGAAACAATACTTAAAATAATTAAGCTTCTTATGCCAAAACAACAAAATCCTTTATTGGCTAACCCTACTTGGTAAACACTAGTTCTGAGATGATTTCTTGTGTTAACCAATAGAAGCTTGGTTAACACTACAAACTTACAAAATCCTTTGGCAATCAAGTGAACTTGGTTAACACTATCTCCTGCCAGAATTCTTTTGATGCCCAAGTGAGCTCGGTAGACACTTCCTTTGTAGAGTAATTTTTAGGAATGCTCAGAAAACAAGAAAAACTATCTTGCCAACCAAGTGAGCTTGGTAAGCACTGACTAACAATTAATATGAAATTTGTGTAACATCAAAGACAACACACAATTAGATAATTGTATCCAACAATCTCCCTCTTTGGCATTGATGCAAACACAATGTGTCATAGCACAATGAAATTTGAGAACAAGAATTTCTCTGATAGAAAGTTTCTCCCTCTTAGATTTTTGTCAAAAAATTCTTTTCTTTCATGCAGTAATCTCCCTCTATGAAGGAATTACATAACTTCTTTGATATTATACTTCTCTCTCAAAAGAAATTTTAGAAAGATATGACAGTAAACTTCTCCCTCTTTGACAACACATGCCAAAGAAAACACATACCAAATTAGTATCAATGTACCTTGAGTACTGATTCATTTGCAATATTCCCTTTTGACTATGCTACATCAACTAATTGATTTTCAACTTGGTTCCTATTGATGCATCACTAAAAAATTATTTAGTGAGCTTCAGATAGGGGAATGATCCCTAAATTACCTCTTAGATATAGGAATGCATCCTTAGGTAATGTCTTGGTGAATATGTTTGCAATCTATTCTTTTGTATGAACATATTTCAATCTGATTTCTTTATCCTACACCAATTCTTTGACAAAATTATATTTTATAGAAATGTGCTTAGTTTTGGAATGCATCACTGGGTTCTTTGATATGTTAATTGCACTAGTGGTATCACAATACATGACAACTAGTTCTTTGATCTCAACTTTCATGCCTTCCAACAACTATTTAAACCAAACAATATTAGAACAATTCACTGTTGTTGCAACATATTTTGCTTCTACTATAGATTGGGATGTGTAGTTTTTCTTTTTGCTTGTCCAAGAGATCAACCTTTTACCAAGAAAGAATGCTCCACCATTTGTACTCTTTCTTTCATCAAGATTTCCCTCCTAATCAACATCAATGAATACTTTTAGGTCTAAGTTTCCTCCAAGTTTTTACCATAAACTTAGTCTTCAGTACCTTTCAGATATCTCAAAATTCTTTTCATTTCCATCATATGATTTTCTCTAGGTTTAGTTGAGAATCTTGCCACTATCCCAACTGCTAAAGCAATATTAGGCCTTGTATGAACTCGATACTATAATTTTCCAACCATTGATTTGTATAAGGTCTGATCTACCTCTTTTGAATCATCATCTTTAGTAAGCTTTAGTCTAGTACACATGGGGGTTCCAACTAGTTTAGAATCTTCCATTCCAAATTTATTGAGTATCTCTTTGATATACTTAGATTGAGTAATGTAGATACCATTCTTGCTTTGCTATATATTAAGTCCAACAAAGAATTTTATGTCACCAAACATGGACATTTAAAACTCTTTGTTCATTTGTTCTGAAAATTCTTTACATAGATCATCATTCCTTGTAAATAGAGTGCCATCCACAAATATCTCTGCCAATACAATCTTGTTATCTGGTCCTTTCTTGATGTACAAACTACTATTATCATTAGTTCTATAAAAACCAATTTGTATAAGGTAGTTGTGCAACCTTTCATACCATGCTCTAGGAGCTTGTTTTAGACTATATAACATGTTGTGTAATTTGTAGACCATGTCCCTTTTGTCTAGATCAATAAAACCTTCTGGTTGCTCAATGTAGATTTCTTCATCAAGAATACCATTGAGAAATGCAAATTTAACATTCATCTAATATACTTTGAATCCTCTATGAGTAACATACGCAAGTAGAGTCCTAACACCTTCTAATCGTGCAATAGGGGAAAAAGTCTCACCATAATCAATTCCTTCTTCTTGACAATATTCTTTAAACACCAATATTTCTTTGTTTCTTGATACTTGTCCATCTTCATTTAGTTTATTTCTGAATACCCATTTTTTTCTAATGACATTTTTATCTTTAGGGCTAGGAACAAGGGTCCAAGTTTTGTTCTTCTCTATTTGCTCTATTTCTTAATTCATAGCCTCAATACAACTTTTATTTTCTAATGCATCTTTAACATTTCTAGGTTCAAAATCAACAACTAAACATGTACCTTTTAGCTTACTTCTTGTCATAGTACCTTCTAATTTATCTCCAATAATCTAATCAGGTGCATGATGCCTTCTGACATACTTAGCTAATATAGGTTCTTTACCTTTTGAATGAATTCCACTATCTTCATTTTTAATTTCAACTTTTGGCTCAGGTTGCTCAGACTCGATAGGCATTGGCTTGGTAGCTTCAAAATATGACTCAGGTCCTTGTGACTCAATTTGAACTTCTTGTAACTCGATAACTAATGAAGATGTGGGAGTAGAAGTCTCCTTATTGATAGACATGTCTGGCAATGTATCAGGTTTGATGTAAACAAATCTCCTATAATCTTTTGGTTCCTTCTCGCTTTCTTCTTCAGTCCTTTCTACAAAGTTGTCAATTCTCACATATGCACTTTCTATGATTTTATGAGTAGACAAATTCAAACATCTATATGCCTTACTTCTGCAAGAATATACTAAGAATATACCTTCGTCACCTTTCACATCAACTTTTCTTTTCTAGATTCTTTCAAGATATAACATTTACTTCCAAATACTTTTAGGTAGCTTACATTGGGTTTATAGCCATACCATAATTCATAGGGAGTTTTATAAAAGTCCTTCTTTAATTGTACTTGGTTCAAAATATGAACTATAGTGTTGATGGCTTCCTTTTAGTATTTGATAGCAACATTCTTTTCAATCATTAGAGTCCTTGCACAATCCATGATAGATCTATTTCTTCTTTCAGCTATTCCATTCTACTCAAGAGTACCAAGGGCTAATATCTATCTTTTAATTCCTCTTTCAATGCAAAAGTTATTGAATTCATTGGAGATGAATTCACCACCTCTATTTGATCTTAAGAATTTCAATCTTTTCCCTATTTCCTACACCATTCTTGCTAGATACCATTTGAATTTCTCAAATGCTTTTGAATTTTATCTAAGATACATAAAGTCATCATTCTTGAATAATCATAAACAAAAAGAATAAAGAATTTTTCTCCACTATAGCTTTCTATTCCAATGGGGCCAGATAGGTCAGTATGCACAATTTTTAAGACATCTTTAGACTGGTAGTTTTTTCACCTAGGAATACCTCTTGTTTCTTCAAACTAGGAATACCTCTTACTTTTCTAAATTTTCTTATCTTGACCATATTATCAAAGTTTACATGACATAATCTTTTGTGTCATAACCAAATTTCTTCCATTTGAGAAATAAAACATGAACAATCACCAAGATCAAGATAAAATAGGTTACCTTTTGTTTGTTTGCCTGATCTAATTAGATTTCCTTTTTCATCTAGTAGTCTTGCCTTGCCATGCATGAATTCCACCTTGAATCCAATGTTGACTAGTTGTGCCACACTCAGGAGATTATGTTTTATTCTTTCAACCCATTAAGAATTGTCACATACAATTTCTTTGGTTAATGAGATTCAACCTTTCCCTTTTATGTAAAAAGGTTCATTGTTTCCAAACCTTACACTACCACCATCATAGTCTTCAAAGTGTTCAAAATTTGTTTTGTCTCCAGTCATATGATGTGAACATCAACTATTTATGATCCATGTGTTATTTTTACTGATATGAGAGACGAGTGTCATCTTTCTTCTTCTTCATCAAATTCATCTTTCAAAAAAATGTATACTATTTCATTTTCACTATTATTAGAATCTTTAGCCATAAAAAAGGTCTTCTTACCTTTTTCCTTGAATGATTTGTGATTTTTGAAATCCTTCTTTCCATTACACTTGTGACTTTTCTTCTCATCCTTGCTTTCTTTCACTGGGCACCTGGCAGCAATATGACCAATTTCTTCACATGAAAAATAGATTAGGGGAACTTTACCTTTGTATTTTCCTCTACCTCTAGAATATTTCCTTGCAAGTAAATCTTCAACAACTTCCAGATCACTATCAAAACTTTCTTTTGATTCTTCTTCATTTTCTGACTGAATGTCCTTTATTTTCTTCTCTTTCTCCTTAAGTGAAAGTTTGACCTCAAATGTAGATTCAATATTCCTGGAAGCTAGAACATAATTGTCATAGTTGTCTAGCTCAAAAGCTGTCAATCTTCCCACTAAGGAATCCAAAGTTATCTTGTGATTTGGCTCACACCTCTTTTCTTGAATAACAGATACTCTAATTGCATAGATAAGAAGTAATGCTCTGAGAAATTTACTTACAATAGTTTCTTCCTTGATTTCTCCTCCAAAAGCTTTGATTGCATTGAAACTTGCTTTGATTCTTTCTACATGGCAACATTTTTATCTTCTCTCATTCTCATTTGATCAAACTATCCTTGAAGGATTTTTTCTTTGGCTCTCCTCACATTGTCATCACCACCATAGATGTATTTTAGCTTATTTTGCATATCAAAAGTGATGTAGAGCCACACCTTGGAAAACTCAAGAGGAATCAGTCACTCAACTGAGTTGCTTCAAGGGGCATCTACAACCTTCAGGATCAAACATTTTCTTTTTTTGTATTTCACCATCAAAATGATGAAGAGACGCATCGATGACATGAATCAATCTGCATATTCCTTACTCCTGGACCACACTGTGTGCCATCTATTTCACCACTGCTTAAGATATTTTTCATAACCACTTCCTGACATAGACGTATTAACAACAACAGTTCCTATAATTGTCTCACCAGCTGATAATTTATAAAAAATGAACAAGTCAACTTCATACATATCATCTTGCCGCATAGGGGAACATCCATTTTCAGTCAAAACCGCATTCTCAATAGGAAAACCATTTGTAACACCAATCCTTCTTACCCCAAGTCAGCAATCAGGTTCTTCAATTACATTATTGCATTGAAAGAAAAAACGTAGAAGATCAGTAACTTAGAATGACTCGTAACTGAGTTTAGACCCGATTTAATGTTTCAGCCCGAGTTTTTGATAAAAAGAACCTTGCAAACTCTGGAGCATTTCGATCTAAAACTTACATGCAGTCTCCGCATGGATGGCAATCGGGTGCAACCGAACCATACCAATAATAATGGTTCTTAAAGAAGTTCCATGTTTGAAACATCAAGATATATATATAAAATTGAACATTCTATTCATGACGAAAAACAAGAATCTCAAAACCTTGGAGAGTTTTAAACAAACAATTTCATTCTAATCTAAAAATGCAAGAAGGCAATATATAAAAATAAATGTACTCTCAGGCTTCCAAATCTGGAAAGAGAGTTAAAAAGGATGTCGTATTCTCTACTGAAAAATGCAAAAGAACACCACAAGAAAACCGAAACTTGCACGAAAAATGAAAAATGATTCCATCCCTCTCCAAATTCGATGATTCTCTTACATAGCCGACTAGATTTATTTAAAACCGACTTTCTTTTCCTAATTAAAAGATGTGAAATGTTTTCTTCTTATTTAGAAAAGAAAAACATCTTCTATCCAAAAAAAAGGATAAGCATCTTAAACATTCTTTTCCTACCAATATTAGGTAGTCATTTTCTAAATCAGGAATATTCCAAAAAATTGCCTACTACCTATTATTGGATTCTGACAATCATTAAACACTCCACCTATGAATTAAAAACTATTCTAATTTAAAAACCACACACCTGGTCCTAGGTGGCTATATCTGGAGAGCTCATCGAACTGCTACTCTAGGTATGCCACCACATGTAGGATGTTATTGAAAACATTTAAATTTAAAACACACACACAAAACATAAATATTTCATATCACATTTTCCACTCTGCTACTGCAGCATACTCCCCTGTAGAAAGAATCTCAAGTCCACTTGAGATGAGATCTTGAACTGATGAACCATGTTTGTTGATTTGTTTCTCATCCATCCAAATAGCCTCTGTCACTAGTTTGTTCTTCCATTTGACTAAATACTGAGTGTATTATCATCTATGAGTCTTCTTTATTTTTGTATCTAAGATTTTCTCCAACTGAGGTAGTGCTGATTTAGGTAGTTGTTGTAGATCTTCTGTTACTGAATCTTCATGTATAGCTTGTGTTTCAGAACCTTTGTATTGTGTGAGATCACAAACATTGAATATGGGTGAAATACCAATATCTGTAGGTAACTAAATTTTGTAAGCATTATGTCCATAGTTTTCCAGAATTTGACAAGGACCAACCTTCTTAGGTAGTAACTTTGTATTCTTCATTTGAGGTAACCTTTCTTTCTTCAGATACGCCCATACTAAATCACCAACTTTGAATTGTACTTCTCTTCTTTTCTTATCAGAAACTTCTTTGTACTTTTGATTTGAATTCTGTAGCTACAACTTGACTTGATCTTGGACCTCTTTAATAGCTTCAGCAAATTCTTCAGCATGTGAACTACTTGGAAAAGTATTTGGAAGTTCCCTCAACTTGAGAATTCCTCTTGGATGTGTATCATACACAATCTGAAATGGAGATTTCCCTATACTTCTATTCACTGTATCATTGTATGAGAATTCAGCTTGAGCAAGTACGGAATCCCACTTTTCTCCATGTTGTTTTGTAAGGCATCTTAATAGATTTCCCAAAGATCTATTGACAACTTCTGTTTGACCATCGATCTGTGGATGATATGCAGATGAAAATGATAAATTTGTGCCAAGTTTCTTCCAAAGAGTCCTCCAAAAATGACCCACAAATCTGCCATCTCTGTCTGAAACAATATTTAGTGGTAGTCCATGAATTCACACTATCTCCTTGAAAAATAAATCTGCAATGTATGCTGCATCTTTGGTGGATTTACATGGTAAGAAATGTGACATTTTACTGAACCTATCCACAACAACAAAAATTCTATCATACCCCTTCTGAGTTGTTGGTAATCCCATAACAAAATCCATACTAATACTTTCCCATGGTCGTGAAGGAATAGGTAAGGGCTGATACAATCCTGCATTGGTACTTTTACCTTTACCTTTCTGAAAAATGGTGCATTCTTCCACAAATTTCCTCACATCCTTTTGTAGCTTTGGCCAAAAATAGTGTCTACGAACCAGCTCTAAAGTCTTATCCAGTCCAAAATGACCAGATAATGCCCCACTATGTTTCTCCTGTATGATATTATCTCTCATGGAACACTTTGGGATGCAAAGTTGTCCTCCTTTGAACAATAATCCTTCTTGAACTAGAAAATTAGAGTATTCCCTATTGTACCTTTCATCCAAATTAATACATGCCTGATAAATGTCTTTGAAATCAACATCATCAACATACATACCTTTCAGATTTGAAATGCCTGTAGTTTCCAACTGAATTTGTGACGTAGTCAAAGTTCTCATGCTTAATGCATTAGCAACCTTATTTTTTACTCCCTTCTTGTGCTTAATAGAAAATGTGAATGCTTGCAATGTCTCCACCCATTTCATGTGCCTATGATTCAATTTCTCTTGACTGTTTATAAAACTAAGTGCCTGGTTATCTGTGTATCCAATGAATTCCTTGGGTAGCAAATAGTGTCTCCATTTCTTCAGGGATTGAACAAGGGCATACATTTCCAAATCGTATGATGAATATCTCTGTTTGGCTTCATTGAGCTTCTCGCTGAAAAAGGCTACAGGTCTATCCTCTTGATAAGAACACCTCCTATGGCTATGTTGCTTGCATCACATTCTATCTAAAAAACTTTATTGAAATTAGGAAATGCAAGGACTGGTTATCGGGCCACTTTTTGCTTAATAAGTTCAAAGGCTTTATTGGCTTCTTCTATCCAAACAAATTTACACTTTTGCCCTCCTTTTATGGTGTTCAGAATAGGTGCACAAATCAAGCTGAAATTTCTGATAAACTTTCTGTAGAAAGTGGCTAAACCATGAAAACTTCTAACTTCTGCAATAGTTCTAGGAGTTGGCCAAGAAAGAATTGCACTTACCTTATCTTGATCCATCTTGAGTGTTCCCTTTGAGATCACAAAGCCAAGGTATGTCAGTTCCTCTCACATAAAACTACATTTCTCCATATTGATCATTAACTTTTCCTCTTGTAACCTTCTCAACACCAAATCTATGTGTTTCAAATGCTCCTCTTTTGTTTTGCTGAAAACCAAAATGTCATCTAGATATACTATCACAAAATTTCCTATAAAATCCTTCAAAACTTCATTCATAAGCCTCATAAATGTACTAGGAGCGTTAGACAATCCAAATGGCATTACCTTCCATTCATACAATCCCTCATTTGTCTTAAATTCTATTTTCCATTCATCTCCTGGCCTAATTCTTATATGATGATACCCACTTTTCAAATCAATCTTTGAAAAATATCTTGTTTTTCCTAAACAATCCAGTAAATCTTCTATTCTAGGCATTGGAAATCTGTACCTTATAGTGATCTTGTTTAGTGCTCTTGAATCTGTGCATAGTCTCCATGTTCCTTCTTTCTTTGGTGCTAGGACTGTAGGTACTACGCATGGGCTTAGACTTTTACCAATCAAACCAGCCTTGAGCAACTCTTCAATTTGTCTTGCCATTTCTTCATTTTGTTGGGGTGTTAGCTTATATTTCACCTTGTTGGGTAATGTTGATCCTGGTATGAGATCAATACAATGACTGATTTCTCACACTGGTGGGAGACTTTTTGGTATTCCATTAGCTATAATTTCTTTGTACTTGTCCAGAATTGGTTCCACTTCGTCAGGTACCTTTTCCTTCTTCTTTTCTATCACTTCCACCTTCAAGTTTGAAGACTCCATCTTTGAATTTTCTTCCTCAGTCTGATTTGCAACATCATTCTATAATTTTTCTTTGAGTACAGGAACCAGTGCAAAGAGTGGGCTCTTCTTTCCTTTCACCTCTTTCAAGAATTCTTTCTTACCCATCACCATAACTTTGGCTTCTGCGGCTTTTGATTCTTCTTGACTTGGCTCAACTAAAGGTATCAGTTCAATGAGATTTCCATTCTTTGTAATGGTATAAGTATTCTTCACTCCATCATGATGTGCCTTGAGATCATATTGCCAGGGTCTGCCGAAAAGTAAATGGCATGCATCCATATTAACAATATCAAACAATAATCTATCCTTATAGGCTCCAATCTGAAATTCCACCCAAGCTTGCTCTTCCACTATAGTATGCTACCCTTTATTTAACCAAGATATTTTGTAAGGATATGGGTGTTGTATTCTTGGTAGCTTTAACTTTTTCACCATTTCAAGAGATACAAAATTTTCTGTAGAACCAGAGTCTACTAGTACCTTACAAACTTTTCCCCCAGATTTATAGGTAGTTTTGAAAATGGACTTCCTTTATAGTGGTTCTTCTTTGATAGACATTTTTAACAGTGTTCTTCTCATCATAAGTGCTTCTCCCTTTTCTGGATAACCATAACTTTCTGAATCTTCTTGTAAATCTGCTTCTTGTGCCAGGTGTATTCTCCTTTCGCCATAAGTACTAGAGCTTGCTTTTGTTGGACATTTGTGTGCCACATGACCTTCCTAATTACAGTTGTAGCATCTTATTGGTCCATTCGTCCTTCCTGGTGATCTTCCTCTAAAATTTGGCCTTCTACGTCTAAAACTTCCTCTGAAATTATCAAACTTAACTTCATTATGCATCTCCATTTGTGGCTGAAAATTTGGACTCCTTCCTGCAAATGTACCTCTTCTTCTAAATGGTTGTCTTCCTCTGCCTCTGTTATTATTTTCTTGTCTCCTTTTGATTTTCTCTTCCACCTTCAAAGCTAGCCGATAGCACTTAGCTATGGTGTTTCGACTCAGCAACTGCAACTCTTCTTGTATGTTCATCCTCAAACCATTTAAGTATCTTGCTACCTTAATACTCTCGGGTTCTGCAAATTTTGACCTTAGACTTAGTTTTTGAAATTCTTCTGTTTAAGTGCAGACATCCATATCCCTTTGTCTGAGATTTTGCCTTTTCTGATGCAATTGTACCTCATAGTCTTTAGGGAGATACATCTCTCTTATCATTGACACCATATTCTTCCATGAACAAATTTTTCTTTTATCCTCCTTTACCCTTTCTTCTTGCACAAAATTCCACCATGTAAGGGCTGCTCCCTTCATTCTAGACTTGGCCAACTTAACTTGCTGTGACTCTAAAACTTTCTCACATTCAAAATGATTCTCTAAGGCTTCAATCCATTCCAACACTAATTCAGCGTCCATCTTTCCTGTAAACATAGGTAACTCCATGGGTTTTCCTCCCAAAGCCTTTAAAGCTTTAAAAAATGGCTTCTCATTCTCAGATATTCTATCTTCTTCACTGTTGGGTATGTCTTCCTCTTCTTCCATTTCTTCTTTCATTTCTTTCTTCTCAACTACATTCTACATATATTCCAACTTACTGGCTAGTTCTGCCACTATCCCCTTCAACTCCCTATTCTCTTTCTGGATAAGTTCTTCTTGCTCCTCAACTTTCTTCACTAACTCTGCATTGGTCACCATCTTGCTTGACCCTATTGAGGAATCTTGATTAGGGGCGTTCAACATATAACTTCACAACCTGCAACTCTCAAGCTCTGATACCAAAAATGATGTAGAGCCACACCTTGGAAAACTCAAGAGGAATCAGTCACTCAACTGAGTTGCTTCAAGGGGCATCTACAACCTTCAGGATCGAATGCTTTCCTTTTTTGATGACATGAATCAATTTGCATATTCCTTACTCCTGGACCACACTGTGTGCCATCTATTTCACCACTGCTTAAGATATTGTTCATAACCACTTCCTGACACAGATGTATTAACAAAAATAGTTCCTATAATTGTCTCACCAGCTAATAATTTATCAAAACTGAACAAGTCATCTTCATACATATCATCTTGCCACATAGGGGAACGTCCATTTTTAGTCAAAATTGCATTCTCAATAGGAAAACCATTTGTAACACCAATCCTTCTTACCCCAAGTCAGCAATCAGGTTCTTCAATTACATTATTGCATTGAAAGAAAAAACGTAGAAGATTAGTAACTTAGAATGACTCCTAACTGAGTTTAGACCCGATTTAATGTTTCAGCCTGAGTTTTTGATAAAAAGAACCTTGCAAACTCTGGAGCATTTCGATCTAAAACTTACATGCAGTCTCCGCATGGATGGCAATCGGGTGCAACCGAACCATACCAATAATAATGGTTCTTAAAGAAGTGCCATGTTTGAAACATCAAGATATATTTATATATATATAACTGAACATTCTATTCATGATGAAAAACAGGAATCTCAAAACCTTGGAGAGTTTTAAACAAACAATTTCATTCTAATCTGAAAATGCAGGAAGGCAATATATAAGACTAAATGTACTCTCAGGCTTCCAAATTTGGAAAGAGAGTTAAAAAGGATGCCGTATTCTCTGCTGAAAAATGCAAAAGAACACCACAAGAAAACCAAAACTTGCACGAAAAATGAAAAATTATTCCATCCCTCTCCAAATTTGATGATTCTCTTACATAGCCGACTGGCTTTATTTAAAATCGACTTTCTTTTCCTAATTAAAGGATGTGAAACATTTTCTTCTTATTTAGAAAAGAAAAACGTCTTCTATCCAAAAAAAAGGATAAGAATCTAAAATGTTCTTCTCCTACCAATATTAGGCAATCGTTTTCTAAATCAGGAATATTCCAAAAAATTGCCTACTACCTATTATTGGATTCTGACAATCATTAAACACTCCACCTACAAATTAGAAAACTATTCTAATTTAAAACCACACACCTGGTCCTAGGTGGCTATATCTGGAGAGCTCATTGAACTACTACTCTAGGTATACCACCACATGTAGGATGTTATTGAAAACATTTAAATTTAAAACACACACTCAAAACATAAACATTTCATATCACATTTTCCGCTCTGCTACTGTAGCAAAAAGTAGTTTTGCAGTCCTTGATCTCATCAAATTCATCATAGCTAAAAGCAAATGCAATATCAATCATCATGGTGTTATGGTTCTTTTTCTCAACAATATCTCTAATAGATAATGTACCAGTAGGAGTTGTGTATTCTTCATCAAGGTATTTCAAGCTTGAATCACTACTGGAAGCCAAATGAAATGAGTCCTTGCCATGCTGAAAAGTTGTCTCTATTAAGTTTTGGAATTTGTCTCGTGTAAGACATCTTGATCTTTAGCTTAGGTCCTTGAAACTTTTCTTGCAAGCACCAAAAGCTTTGATACCAATTGTTAGAAATATAGGAGTAACTAAGAGGGGGGTGAATCTGTTACCACTAAAATATATCCTAGATCTCTTGGATGTTATCAATGAAACTGATTGTTGTTGTTATTTGGTAAACACACAAAAACTGTTGTAACTCAATAAATGTAGAGTTTGATTTACTTTTAACTGATCTTAAAACATTAAAAATGATTAATTTGAAAACATTAGAGAAATAACATGAACACATAAGACACTAGGATTTAACATGGAAACCCAATATGGGAAAAACCACCAATGTAACTAGTTACTATTTTCACTCTTCTGAATTGAACCTTGTTAGGGGCCAACCTAGTTAAAAGTTACAAAACACACTATTAGGTGTAACCTTGTTAGAGGATTTAATAACCCTATAAGGAGTGGCCTTTTAAGAGGTCTTAAAACAATTCAATGGAACTATCACCTTGTTAGAGTATTTACAATTGGTTGTTAAACCAACTTTGTTAAGAGATTTTAGATCACTGCTAGAATGGTAAGAAAGTAACAATGAAATGACTTGATTGTGATGCAACTAAATTTTTGAGTACAGATCTCTATTCTACTTCATACTAGATCCTTCTTGATCAAGTAAATCTTTTTTGCTCCACAAGGATACCTTCTTATCCTTCAAGTTTTTTCTCACTCTTACTTTCTAAATTCAATCAAGAAACTTGCACACACACACACACACACACACACACACACACAAAAAAAAAAAAAAAAAAAAATCTCAACTTGACCTTTTATTTATACCATCTATATTTTCAAGTCATCTTAATTACAAATTAAAATGACAAATAATCATCACCATAGTCAGCTAGAAACAATACTTAAAATAATTAAGCTTCTTATGCTAAAACAAAAAACATTCTTCATTAGCTGACCCTACTTGGTAAACATTGGTTTTGAGATGATTTTCTCTATTAACCAATAGAAGCTTTGTTAACACTACAAACTTGTAAAACCCTCTGGCAATCAAGTAAGCTCAATTAACACTATCTCCTACTGGAATTCTTTTGATGCCTAAGTGAGCTCAGTAGACACTGTCTTCATAGAGTAATTTTCAAGAATGCTTGGTAGACAAGGAAAACTATCATGCTGAGAAAATGAGCTTGGTAAGCACTAACTCACAACTCATATGAAATTTTTGTAACATCAAAGAAAACATACAATTAGATAATTGTATCCAATAGATATATGTTCTATAGATAATTTATTTAGACTAAAAAAAGAAAAATAAATTTACAATTTTCTTGAGAAGATTATAATGACCACCATAGAGCGTGATGATTTTATTCCAAAACAACTTTTAAACACATGAACATTCAAATTTTACAAATCATATCTCAAATTTTAAAAATTTATAGCTTAGATTTGGAAATTAAAATTAAAAAATTAGAATATCTTTTTTCACTAACAGATAACTAGGGATATAGGTCCTGCAAAATAATTTTGAATGCACTACTAATATACCAAATAAAAATTATATATCAAACTTGGTTTTATTTTTATCACTATAATAAAGAGACATTCACACGCTTCCTCACTAGCTGATAATAAGAGGAATAACTACTTGTCAAATGCTAGTTAATTCATAGCCTTAAACTACCCTAATTGGTTGTGAGAAAATGGAGATGCATTCCACCTTATCTCATCAATATTTAGACAACATTATCCAAAGCCTAGAATGCTTCAATTTATGCTCTCAAGGGTCTTTCAAAAATATATTTTCATTAAAGTACATCTCATCATATTGTCTAACAAAGATTTGTTCTACAACTCACTTTGTTGTGTAAAGAAGTATAAAATAGCCTATGAATACATAACTTGCAAGTTGATGTTATTACATCACTTCAATTAATTGCAAGGAAAAAATGATCAAACATGCACATAATTTGTGGAGTACTACATACTGATGAAATATGGCCATAATCTTGAGAAGGACTATAGAGAAATATAAGAGGTTATGAAGGCCATTGAAAGTTTGTGTATGAACTTAGAGATGTTGAGATAGTTATAGCCATTCTGATTTCAACAACCTAGTAGAGATTGAAAGCATGCCACTTAACAAGAAGACGATTTATACATAATGGAAATATCAACCACCTTAGGACAATGCTTGTGTAAACCATTTTTTGAAGAAACATTAAAGCTATTTTTCTATCTATATTTATTCCAACTCTTACAATATAAATTAAGAAAGTAAACTATGGGACATCATGTATAATTGTTTTATTAAGCTTTTAATAAAGCCAAAGGCTGAAAAATCTCACATGTTCCTTATATTTTTGTTTTAAATGTAATTTTTATTTCTTCAGCATCAGTTGAGTTTTTTCATAAATATATCTCCTTAATTTTTGGTTTAACAATATAACTTTTTTTGGATTCATGTCATTGTAGGACATGCCATTTTTTTAGGAATGATAACGAGACTTAGTATGTGGTCTATAAGGAAGATATTTATTTTTTGGTATGTTGTATTACAAAAAGTTCTAAGTATTTGTAGTAATTACTAGTTTTAGATATTTGGTTAATGATCTATCATTGCATTGTAATCAAGTTCTTAGAATAATCCAATATCACATATTACCTTGCCTTCTTTACCTCCCTTACCTGCACCTTAGAAACCAAGTCCATCCTACTTAGTGCCCATGCTAACTTGTGAATAATGTCAATCTTCTATATCACAAAAAAAGAAAACTTCCTAGGGAAGCATGATGTAAAAATATCTAGTTTCACCATTTCCACAAAAAGTATGATTAAAAAAATAACCTAATGTAATAGTTATGTAACCATACCCACAACAACAACCATAACAAAAAGGATAGATCTAATAGGTGCATCAATGACCATAGATTCCTCAATTGCCACATGCTCCATAACCACATATAGTGAAAAATCAAAATGTACAATATACTAATCAACCACCTAATATTTAGAATGAGTCAAATCAAAGTTCACAACAACATGTTCAATGGACACATGCTCTACAAGTGACACAAATCCAACCCCAATTATAGCTACAAGTATAACTACAAATGTAGTTTCAACCTCTTTCATAACAAACATACTTGTCACAATAGGCTCATACATGCTCAAATATATATCCTAGCCAAACACATGGATCTTCTCTTGAAGAATTCTCTGATGCCTCAGAAAATACAAACCAATAGATAATCACCTTACCAAGTTGGTTCTTTTGAAGCTTCAACAAGGGAAGCTTACCATAGAGTTACCACATCCTCAACATAATCAATGTGTATCTCAAATTAGGGTGGTTGTAGTACTAGGTCTTCTCTAGTGTCACTACTATTTGGGCCTCTAATGCATAGATTTTAAACTTATAACTTAGCTTCTCGAACACCTTCTAGTCCATATGGTGCAACATTCTCTATGACAAGGAAGTCCTCTTCCAGAAGCTTATACAAAATTTCCTTCTCCTCAAAAATCTCAGAAATATACACAACCAAGTGATGCATACACTTCCTAATGTCCATAGAGGTCATACACCATCTACTCACCCTTTTGATGATCCAATTAAACAAGTGCTAGGTGTGGGATTTTTAAGAAATTGAATTTAGAGTGTGATATAATTATTGATAGAGAGTGGAAACCTATAGACATGAACTCAGTGCTAGATAGGTTGAACAATACAAAATGACCATCACAAGGAGGCTACTATAATTGATGAATATGTAAAGAAGCCTTATGTATGCACTTGTAGCTAACTGTATGCTCTATTTTAAATTGAAATGTTTAGAATTTGATTAGGGAAGATTTTGAATTTTGAAAGCCTAACTACCAAAATTTAATAATATTATAGCCTAAACCTTCTATGATAAAATATTCTTAAAACTTAGAATGTTCACATAATATTGAAGATGCGATAAAGGTTCATCTAAGATTAATTTATTTTTCATTGAAAGTTAAATAATGGATTTTGATAAAATGATTGTTCCTATTTTTTAGTATGTTTTAGCCAATGTATATTTTTATGCACCAATTCAAGTTTTTCTAAAGCATGCAATTTTTTGTGCTCTAAATCATGAACATTGCATTCTATATGGAGAAGCTTTTGGAAGGGAAAATATTAAGAAATAGAATCATTTTTTTTAATTTTTTGATCTCTTGTATTTGTTATTACCAAACCTTTAATAAGAAGTTTAAGCCTAACAAGAAATAGTCATTGAAGAATGTTTTGAAAAAATTCCATATGGCATACAACACGTGATTGAGAAATTCATTTGGTGATAAAATCTTACAAGAATTTTCCAAACCAAATTGTTTGCTAATAAAACCATAGATGAATCACCAAGGTAAAAATTACTAGGAAGAGAGAAAAATACTTAGAAATGAAGATGTAAATATCAAACCTTGTGTTGTGATGTGGATCCTAATCAAACTCAAAGTTTTATTTATCATGACTTCTACCAAGATTATTTCTATGAGATTTTGGGAGTATTTCCCCTAAGAAAAGTTCATGGGGAAATGCCCTTATGGGGTCCTAAGGTAGTGCCCAAGGTGCACTCCTTGGTGTAGTACAGTATGGGGTCAAGGGGCAATGCCCCCATAGGGCTTTTCATGGGTAGCACCCCCAAAGCCAAAAATGACCTTATATTGGAAAAGGTTTTGGCTATTTTTTTCCTATTGTTCTAGCCCTAATTTTTTAAGTGAAAAAATCTTGTATAAAAAACCTTAGGATTAGAAATTTCATAATGTATGGTGATATTATAGCTTCTTGCAACAATATTGAGTTCTAAGAGATTACAAATTGTAATCACTAGAAAACAATAATATTAAAATTATTTTTGGTGGACATAGCCTAGGGATTGGGTGAACCACACTAAATCTTTGTGTCTTGTGTTCTCTTCTATGCAATCAATTATTTTCTAATATAGGTTATATTTGCTTGTAACTATTATTTTTGTTCATGGTTAATCCTAACAAGTGGTATCAAAACTAGACTGTTGTCATTTTTTTTAGGCTAGATCATTGTCATTCTATTTTTTTTAGTAGTCCTCTATAGGAAAGTCTCATGGTTGAGTGAAATTATCTTTATTAGAAGGATTTATCAAATTCATTGGAAGGAAAGGAAAAGAACCAATGAACTATGATAGAGGAGGACTAGAAGATTCTAGATAGAAAGGCACTTGGAAGTGTTGGAAATATTCAAGACTATGCTAAGTTACTAAGAGGGGAGGGGTGAATTAGTAACTTCTAAAACTTTTACAATTTCAACTCTTAATCCAACAATCCAATTAGAATTTAATCCATCACATGTAATCTAATCTAATTGCGTGCATAAGAAATTGAAAACATGAAAGAATTCATAACACTATGACACAAAGAGTTGGTGACCAAAAAACCTTCCAAATAGAAAGTAAAAATGGGGTGGGGATGATACCTACAAGCTTTAGTACTATAGTATAAAGTTATCTTGTTAAAGCTTACATTGATCACTTCTGATGATCTACCTTGTTAGGAGCAATTAAGGCTGCTAGGTCCACCTTGTGAAAGGATTTACAAACATACAATTAAGTATGCACTCGGTAAAGAGATTTACAAAAGACTGTTAGGTCTACCTTGATAAAGGATTTGACTGATCCACCTGTTAGGATGAAATAGTAGACGATCTTTGATATACAACTTGGTTTTGCTGAATGAGATTCCTTTAAGTACTAATCACCTTGTTGTGATAGATATGACTTTTGTGCTCCTTATAATATTTTATCCTTTTTAATTCAATTTTTCTTCTCTTCTTTGATTAATTCCATGCATATATACACCTTCATCATGCTTGGATATGATACAATATATTACATATATATACCAATCCAATTATACAAATTACAAAGTCATTCATAATACAATTTAACACAAATATTACAAAGTCAGCCCAAATGAAGACACTCGAGTTCTCAAGAGTGACTCGGTGAGATTTTGATACTTGGCATCCATTATCAATATTTGACATCATAATGCACTCGATAGATATAGAAACTTGGTCCATACTGATCACTTTCAAGTAGTCTTGATCTTGGTTTTCACTGGTGACTCAATAGATACTATGAAACTCATCATATAAACTAAATCACTTGTTTACCATGGCAAGACTTGGTAAACACTATCACCTCGGGCTTGGTATAAACTAAGTCACTTGGTTAAGACTAAGAAGCTTGGTTAACACTAGACTCACATCACATACATTGCAAACTTGGTAAACACTGCACATCTCAACTTGCACTAGTAAACTCAACATACACTAAGATGCACAGTTTACACTACTAATCTTCACTATAACTATAACTAGTTGGTAACCACTAGGATTTTTCCAAAGGACTTAGTAGCAACTATAGAACTTGATGACAACTGAAATGCTTGGAAAACATTAATAGCTATACAATAAGCTTGGTAGCTATATACAATATTAATAAGTGTATGTCACTAATAACAAACTTGACTGATATGTAAACAATCTCCCCCTTTGGCATTAGTGACAAAAACACTTATCAACCAAAATTGAATTCAAAAAATTTCTTGAATACATTATATCCATCACCATGTGATACTAGCTTGGTAGAGTATTGTTTTTTAAATTTTTCAAAATTTATTTTGTAAGATATATATATATATATATGGTAAAGTTCTTTCATATAATATACTATACTTTTTCTTGCTATATACAAAATATCTTTCTATACATAACTTTATCCCCAATTGATTTTAGAACTTATTACATTTTCTCCCCCATAACATGTATCTTTCTCCATACATATATCTTTCTCCCCCTTTTTGAGATTTATGCCAAAGATTTATTTTATTTACATAGTAACACCAAAATGAGCTAAAAATTCTTAATGTACCTTAAGAATGATTAACAAAGTCTTATCTCAATTATCTTGTAGGACCTTACATGTGTAAAGTACAATTTGGACTTCTACTAACAATTTTATCATATGGTCCATAATGGAGAAGTTATTATCATGGTTGAGAGCTTTTGAATGTACAATATGCTTCTATAGTGCATCCATGTTGGGAAGAATCACATTTTGTATATCTATCAATGTGGATCTTATCCTTGCTTCATCTTTGAGCAGTTCTACTTGCATATTTGAAAAAAATCTTATTTTCTTGGAATGTGCAAAGCTTGAACTAGGGTCAAGTTGCAGCTACTAAGCATTTGACTTTAGATCATCATCTATTTTGGATAATTTACCCTTTATTTCCTTAGTAAACTCAAAAAAATCACATAGTTTTCCAAAAAATGATGACACATTTGTACAAGATGCTTCTAACTTACCCAAAATTGTAGAAAGTTCTACTTGATATATAACTATTTGCTGAGCAATGTGCTTTAGCACTTTATTATCAAACTTCTTTTTTGCCTTCTATACTAGCTTATCTTGTCCATCAGTGTCTTCATTAAATTTTTGTACTACCTTTGCTAGTAGATACAAAATTGGTTGTGAATAATCAACCTCAATACCAATGGGCTCTTCCAAAATGTTCTTTACATCCTCAATAATTTTGAATTCCTTATCTCTCTCCTCTCTTAGTCTTTACTATTTAGCCTTCTTCTAGAGGAGTTCACCAAATGACTGCATTTGGTCTAGAGTAAGCTTGGAAATATCTCAATTTGGTATTACAATTTCCTCACCTAAATCAATTTCTTCCTCCATTTCTTTTCCTTAATGGCTCTTCTTCATTAGATTCTACCTCATCCTCTACTTCCTCATCCTCTGCTTGCTCATCCTTACCTTTTCCCTTGGTCAACAAAAGGGTTAAACTAGATTTTAGTTTAGCAATTCCTTTCTTTTCCTTGTTAATTTCCTAAGGAAGCTTTATTTCAAGTTCGATCCTGGCTTTTGCTCTATCATATGTGCCAAAATATGTAGCCTTAGGATCAACTGGCTCATTCACAAGAGCTTCAATGATATCTTTAGTTTCATCAATATTAACCTCATAACCAAGATGTTTTGCCCATGCTACTCTAGGCTTAACTACCTGAATGTAGACTTTGTCACTATCCACCATGAAACATACATCATCCTTATAATCTTCAACTAGTTTCTTGTGGAATCAATATCTATTGTTCATTTTCTCTTTGAATGTATCAAAATAATTGTTCATAATACTATTATAGTTTTCACCCATTTTAGCAATAAACTCATTTATCTGATATAGCATAGGCACATCTTTTCTCCAAACTATAGTGCCTTTTGAAGGGAAGAACTTTTGAACATAAAGGAATAGACAAGTTAACAAGGAACCAAACTTAGATGGGTTATTCTTTGATGTCCTTATACTTTCCATATTTTTGTTGAACTGCCTCAACAATAGCTCGACAAGGTCGAATTAAATTGTTCTTTACCACATTTTATGCCAAGTCCACAACTTCACGTGACACATTATTCAACCTACTAGAGCTATAAATCTTATGTGCAATGATGTGAATACCAAACTTCAATTCCATATCTAAAACACTACTATTTTTCATTCCTCTACCATCCCATTCTACTAGGGTTTTTTTTTCAAGTTCATCCTAACCTATGGTTTTAGTCATTTTGGCCTTGGCTAGCATTGGGAGACTAGTGATTTGATGAATCATCTTCTTTGTGATCAACACTAGTTATTCTAGCCACAACTACCCATTATGCACCCAACTAAGGATAAACCTAATCCATTTCACTTGAAATTTGTGGGGCATGTGAGGGATGTGTGTTAATCCTTTGGTTTCTAGGTGTTGGTGCTCAAGTTTCAAAAATTCATTCCTACACAGCTTATATAGGGCATCATCCATTTCTAATGTACCAATCTCTTGAATAACACATTTGGAATGAGTGTGAATATCATTGATCAAAAGTATCTTTGGAGGGATTTGCAACTATGCTCCACTCAAATCTAGGGTTCCAGTGATTGCAACAGTGATCTTGAAATCTAGCACTTTCCATTCTACTCCACAAACCAACATGTTAGATCCATTCTTAACCTTGTTGCTGTTGGATGCCATCTTCACTCAGTAGGGTTTGAGAGAATTTGAAATCTTTCGCTGAAAATTTTCTAAAATTGCTTGGAAGGCTCTGAAGATTGCACTTTTGTAATGACACTTGAAATTTCATGGTAAGAAATGACTTCAATTTCATGCCTTTTGTTAAAAAATTTCCACAAATGCTTAGTGCAAAGGGTAGATTGATTGACATCTTGTTGAGAAACTATCATCCACTACTTTGTATTCAACACTTGGTGAAGTCTTCATGACTTGGTAACCATATGCATTTTTATTACTCATGACCTTGCTCGATAAAGTTTGTGACCAAACCTTACTCAGTAGAGAAGATAACTCAATAGACATTGATCCCTTTGTATCCTAAATACAAATTTGGATCATTTTGTTCTTTTAATCTGGAACTATTTTGGATGTCTTCTCCGATAGCATAGTTCCAGTTTCTACTTTGAGAACTTAAGTAGAAATGGTAGAGCCACCCAATTCTTGAGTGACTTGATCATCATTTCTTGGACTTGTATCCTTGGTAGTCTTTGGAACCCATTATTACCTCATCTATTTTTGGATGTTATCGGTTTTTCCTTTTTCTCATCTTCAATTCTACTAGTATTCATGCAGCTCTTGGCAAAATGACCAAGTTTTATACAAATGAAATATCTTTTAGTAGTATCCCTTTTTCTCAAATGATTCTTTACACAATTCATTCGAATGTGTCCAAATTCTCCACAATAATGACATTTGCACTAGGTGTTGTAGTCCCAACCAAATATTGCTTTCACAATTTGCTTTGCTAGATTCAATATCTTGATTTTTCATTTTGATGACTCATGTCCATGTGTCTTGCATTTGTGACATTTACCTTCAAATCTTGGTTTCTCTTTGCATTCATTAGCCTTATGTTCATGCTGATTGGAATTGTAGCAATTTCCATTAAAATTTTCTTTTCCATTGCTCCAACATTTGTTTAACGCATGACTTATCCATAGTAATTATAGGTAGGTCTTTGATTCTTTTGAGCTCCTTGTTTGGATGATTCTCCTTCTTCTATATATCCAATTCCTTCTTTTCATTTTTGTTTATACAGATTTTTTTTCATTCAATTAATTCATGTATGCTTGGGATTTCATCAGTCTTTCATTGATTTTCCTTTCATAGTTCAAATCATTTTACAATCTTTCATTGATTTTCCTTTTCAAAATTTAGATCATTACTTATTCTTTCATTTTCAAATCTTAGGCTCATGATTTCCTCATTTGCATTGGAGAGCTGATCAATAAGGTCTTCTTGCTGAAGGGATTGGTTCTAGATTTCATTGTTCCTTCCATATTTCTCTTCTTGTATCTTGCTCTCCTACTTCATGACTTCACATAGCCTTACTAACTGAATTTCCTTCTCTCTTCTTAGTTTTCTTACTTCTTTTTGTAGGGAACTATTCTTTTCTAGGAGTTATCTAATTGCTTCGTTGGCTTCATCTGAATTGATTTAATGAAGGTCTTCAATTCTTTCTTCAATTTAGAGATGATCATTCATTTGAATTGCAAGTTCTTTTCTTCTTTTTAGGGATTGAGAGAGTTTCTCCTTTGCTTTCTTGAGTTGGGAAATGACCATTTCCAAATCTAGCTTCTCATTGTTAATAGCTTTGTCAAATCTAAATATCTCCATGGCCTTGATCTTTGCTCAAGTTGTTAAAATTTTCTCTAAGAACCACAATGCTTTGATACCAATTTTTGGAAATATTCAAAATTATGCTAAGTTACTAAGAGGGGAGGGGTGAATCAATAACTTCTAAAACTTTTACAATTTCAACTCTTGATTGAACAATCCAATTAGCATTTAATCCATCACATGTAATGTAATCTAATTGCATGCACAAGAAATTGAAAACATGAAAGAATTCATAACATTGTGACAAAAAGATTTAGTGACCCAGAAACCTTCCAAATAGAAAGAAAAATTGGGGTGAGGATGATACCCACAAGCTTTAGTACTGCAATATAAAGTTATCTTGTTAAAGCTTATATTGATCACTTCTGATGATTTTCCCTATTAGGAGCAATAAGGACTACTAGGTTCACCTTGTGAAAAGGATTTACAAAGATACAATTAAGTATGCACTCAGTAAAGAGATTTACAAAAGACTATTAGGTCTACCTTGTCAAAGGATTTGACTAATTCACCTATTAGGATGAAATAATAGATTATCTCTAATTTGAAACTTATTTTTTCTGAATGAGATTCCTTTAAGTAGTGATCACCTTGTTGTGATAGATATGACTTTGTTGCTCCTTATACTATTGCAGCCTTTGTAATTTTCTCTTTTTGCTCTTCTCTAATTAATTCCATGCATACATACACCTTCATCATGCTTGGATATGATACAATACATTACATATATATACTAATCCAATTATACAAATTACAAAGTTGGCCATAATACAAGTTAACACAAATATTATAATGTCAACCCAAATAAAGACACTTAGGTTTTGAAGACTGACTCAGTGAGGTTCTAATACTTGACATCCACTACCAATGTTCAACATCATCATGCACTTGGTAGATATAGAAGTTTGATAGATATTGATCACTTTCAAGTAGTCTTGAACTCGGTCTACATTGGTGACTTAGTAGATACTGTGAAACTTGTCATATAAACTAAATCACTTGTTTACCATTGCAAGACTCAGTAAATACTATCACCTTGAGCATGGTATAAATTGAGTCACTTGGTTAACACTGAGAAGCTTGGTTAAGACTAGACTCACATCACATATACTATGAACTCGGTGAACACTACACAACTCAACATACACTGAGATACACGGTTTACACTGTTGATCTTCATTTTAACTACAACTGCTTGTTAACCACTAGGATTTTCCCAAAAGACTCAGTAGCAACTATAGAACTTGGCAACAACTAAAATTCTTGGCAAACACTGATAGCTATCCATTGAGCTTGGTAGCTATATAAAATCTAAATAAGTGTATTTCACTAATGACAAACTTTATTGATATATCAATAGGAAGCATTCAATTATGCTTGGCACCATCAGTGACATTTAACATTACAAAAGTGAATACTATGGAAGAGTTGATGCAAACCCTAGCAACGTTGTATGAAAATCCCTTCTCTTCAAATAAGGTTTTTCTCATTAAGAATTTATTTAATATGAAGATGGAATAAGGTGGATCCATTGTAGATCATTTAGCTAAGTTTAATACTATTACTATCCAATTATCTTCTGTGAATATTAATTTTGACAAAGAAATTAGGGCTCTTCTGATTTTGTGTTCTTTGTTTGAAAGCCAAAATAGCTTAGTAATGGTTGTGAGTAATTCTATTTCTAGATCTAATATCTTAAAATATGATGATGTAATTTTTGTTATTCGAAGTGAGGAAACTCATAGGAAAGCCTCAGGTGGATCTACTTTAAGAAGTGATTTTAATGCACAAAGTAGAGGCAGAACAACTAAGAGGGGAAGTAATTATAGGAATTATGAGAAATCAAGAGGAAAGTCAAAGGGGAAGAGGTATCAATCTAGAGGACCAAAAGATTTTTGGTATTGTGGGAAACCAAGGCATAAGAAGAAAGATTGATAGACTCAAAAGAACAATGAAGGAGATAAACCAGATGGTAACAAGGAGGCAAATATGGTAAGTAAAAAATATAAAGAGGATGCATTTCTTCTTTCTTTAAAAAGTGTTAATGATTCTTGGGTTTTAGATTATGGGGCTTCATTTCATGCTACACCCCATAGAGGTTATTTCATTGATTATCTCCAAGGGGATTTTTGGCTTGTTTATTTGAGGGATAATGAACCCTATTAGATTGTTGGAAAGGGAAAAGTTAAGATTAAGTTGTAGAATGGGAATCATTAGCTACTACATGAGGTAAGACATGTTCCAAGGCTAAGTGGAAATTTAATTTCAGCAGAGCAACTTGGTGACATTGTGTAGTTAAATTTAATGATAAAAATAGGAAGTTTTCAAAAGGTTCCCTTATAATACCAAAATGTGTGAATGTAGGCACCTTATATCTTTGTATAGGTCATACTATTTCTTCTACTTTTCCTATTTTAGAGAAAAATGAATGTTTAGGAACAATTGTTGCAGTTGAGAGGGAGAACAAATGATTGTTATAGATTCTAATGCAACATTATGGCACAATAGATTTGCACACATGAGTGAGAAAGGTAGGAAATTAATTCATTCAAAGAAATTTTTACTAGGTTTGAAATGTGTTAATATGGATTTCTGTTAAAGTTGTGTGTATGGGAAATAAAAGAGAATGAGTTTTGTGAAGACTAGGAAGGAAAAGAAAAATGAGAAATTAGAGCTTATGCATATAAATGTATAGGGACCAGCTAGGGTATGTTCTCTTAGTGGATCTCATTATTATGTTGGGTTTCCCTTAAAACATTTGGGTGAAGGATATTAATAATGTTATATATTTTATTAATAGAGGTCCCTCTACTCCTTTGGGATGTGGTATTCTAGAGGAAGCATGGGCTAGCAAGAAGATGAGTTATTCTTTTCTAAGAACTTTTGGTTGTGAAGCATTTACACATGTTGATTCTGAAAATAGAACGAAGCTGGAAGATAAATCAAAGAAATGCGTATTTGTTGAAATCAAAGAAATGCGTATTTGTTGGATATGACATTGACAAATTTGGTTATAGGCTTTGGGATTTTGAAAATCATAAAATTATAAGAAGAAGGGATGTCATATTCAATGAGAAAGTTTTGTACAAAGATTTTTTGCAGCAACATGAGATGAAAGAAAATGATTATGTAGTTCTAGATGATACACCAAAAGATGATGTTCCAACAATTTCTCATGGTCTACACCAACTGAAACAACAAATACCACACACCCCAATGAATGTCAGATAGTCAACAAGACTAATTAAACCTCTAGAAAGATTTTCTCCTTATTTTTATTCTATTTTACTTACTAATACTAGTGAAACTAAATGTTATGATGAAGCTATGTAGGTGGATACATAGAATCAGTGGGAGTCTACAATGAAAGAAGAAATGGACTCTTTGCTAAAAAAATAGACTTATGCAAGTTGCCTATAGGTAAAAAGGCTTTGTAGAAAAATTTAGTTTATAGATTGAAAGAAGATGATGGAGGTAAGAAAATATTTAAAGCCAAGTTAGTGGTAAAAGGATTTACACATAAAAAAGGAATTGATTTTGATGAGATTTTCTCTCTTGTTATTCACACTATTTTAAGTATTATGGCTACTAAAGATTTGCATTTGGAGTAGCTTAATGTTAAAAAAAACCTTTTCTCATAGTTATTTGGATGAACATATATGTATGGCACAACCACAGGGATTTGAGGTCAAAGGTAAGGAGAAATTAGTGTATAGATCACAAAATTTTTTATATGGCTTGAAGCAAGCACTTTGGAAATGGTATTTGAAAATTAATAGTTTTATGCATGAGCATGGATATAGTAGATGTCATTTAGATCATTATGTTTATTTTAAGAGGTTGGATGATAAGAGCTACATTATTTAATGTTTATATTGATGGTATTCTTGTATCTTGGTCTAACATGGATCACATTAAGGGGTTAAAAGAATATTCAACACATTCATTTGCTATGAAGGATTTGGAGGTAGCAAAACAAATCCTTGGTATGAAAATTTGCAGAGATAGGAAGCCCAAAAAATTGACATTATCTCATGTTGATTATATTGAGAAGGTGTTGCAATGTTTCTCTATGAAGAATGCTAAAGCTATCAACACACCTTTACCTAGTCATTTGAAGTTGAAAAAGGAGATGTGTCTAAAGACACAAGAGGAGGATAAGTTTTTCCAAGGTACCCTATGCTTAAGCTTTAGGAAGCTTGATGTATGCTATGGTATGTACAAGGTCAAATAGTGCACAAGCAATGGGAGCTATTAGTAGGTATATGAGTCATCCAGGGCTTGAGCATTGGAATGTAGTCAAATGGATTTATAGATATTTGAGAGGAATATCCAATAAGTGTTTACATTTTGGGGGCTTCACTAATGATTTATAGGGCTATTTTGACTTAGATTTGGTAGGAGATATTAATACTAGGTGGGGTACTACAAGTTATGTATTTACTATTGGTGGGATAGTAGTGAATTGGATTTCATAGTTGTAGAAGGTTAATTCTTTAACCAATACAAAGGAAGAGTATGTTTCTACTATAGAGGCAACCAAGGAGATGATATGACTTTATATCTTCATGGAAGAATTGGTACACCCACAGAGGGATAATTATATGTTTATAGATAGCTAGAGTGTCATTCATCTTGCAAAGAATTCTTCTCTACATTCAAAGACAAAATACATACAATTGTAGTGCCATTTCATTCAGTCATTTTTGGATGATTGATAGTTAAAGCTAGAGAAGATACATACATATGATAATCCAATAGATATGTTACCAAGGTAGTGACAAGGGAGAATTTGAACTCCTCTTCGGCTTCAATTGGTCTTCTTGACTAAATAGAATAAAAAACTAATAGAGTCAATGGTAGTTTTCTATTCCAGTGGGAGCTATAGGTTTAGTGGTGCTATGATTAGTCTCCAAGTGGGAGGTTATTATTGTGGAGCCTTATTAGTCTCTAAGTGAGAGATTATTGTAATGTGGAGCCTAATCACACTTGGAGTTTCATTTGGCATGACTTCTCCTTAGATTATTTCTATGGAGGTTTAGGGGCAATGCCTCCAAGATGGGCTTAACGAGCAGTGCCTGTGTAGGGTTCTAGGGTAGCACCCCAAGTGCACTCCCTATCATAAAATAGGGTGGGGTCAAGGGGAAATTCCCCTATGGGGATTTTTAGGGGTAGCAAACCCAAAGCCAAAATTGAACTTATATTGTAAAAGGTGTTGGTTGTTATTTTTCTATTATTCTAGTCCTAATTTTGTAAGTGGAAAAAGCTTATATAAAAAGGCTTAGGGTTAGGAATTTCATAATTTATGGTGATATTGTAGCTTCTTGTGGTGATATTGAATAGTAAGGGATTGTGGATTATAATCATTGGATAATATTAATATTAGACTTGTTGTTAGTGGATGTAGCCTAGGGATTGGGTGAACCATGTTAAATCTTTATGTCTTGTCATCTCTTCTATGTGATCTATTATTTTATGATATTGGTTATATATGCATGTAACTATTATTCCTATTTATGATCAATTCTAACACCTTGGACCACAAATAATGATTAGAATAACATTCCATGAATCTAGCCTATTTAAGTCCACTATTAAATCTCTCCAAGTCTAATCTGATCTCTTTTGTTGGTCTCATTATTTTCCAATGGTTTGTCTTGAAAGCCATTGATGTGAGATCATTGATTTGGGTTTCATTTGGTTCATTGACTTGTGTCCAATTTATGATTGGCTTAATTTTCTCTAAGTTGATGTCACCTGACTTGCTGATAATTTATCAAATTTTTGAAAATTTACCCACATCGAACTTGTATCTACCACATAAACTATGCCCTCGATAAAAATGACTAATTTGGCAAAAAAAATTCAAGAAAAGAAAAGAAAATTTGAATGCTTTCGCATAAGAACTAAAACTCAAGTTTTAGTCAAATATGTTTGTATAAAACAAATGGGCACAAGCACCAAAGTTCATATCTTTCAAAGAGGTGGCTTAATTAATTGTTAACTTGAAGTAGAATGATATATAGCTCTTGTTTTATAATGTATCTTTGGAATAGATATGAGTCAAGTATTGAAACAATGATCAAACATTAGACATATGGGTAATTTATAGTACAAAACAAAAAAACATGATACCTATGAATATGTAACACTTTGGAAATCATTGACACAACATGGATCTTTAGAACATGCAAATTAAAGAAAATGTTTGACTTAAAAGTATGTGTATTTCATAAATGTTAAGATCTAAAATTGAATTTAGTTGTGCATTTTTAGCTAAAATATTTGTTGTAGATAAACAATAGATATGTGCACAATATTTTGTTGTGAAGGAAGCTACAAGTATGAAGTGTTGTAAGATGTATGAGAGGAATGGATTGTTAGAAACATCAACTTCTTGAGCATATAACATGTAGATATGATCAACTTCGATCCAATTAACTTGAGTATGTTCAATCTGTGGAGTCTTTATTTCATATTAGTGTTGAATTCAATTTTGAAGTCTAAACTTGTGAATGAAAACTTAAGTTTACTATAAATTGAGGTTTAGAGAAAGAATTGAATAGGCATACCTTGAAAAGTTGGAATCAATATGTAATGCCTATGAAGAAGTGATGAAGGGTGCTCCCTTTAATACCATAAACCATAACAAAAAACAAAGAAACAAAAAAAAATGTGAGAAAAAAAATCAACTTCTTATTTGCATCACAAATGCAAAATTATAGAATTCACAAGTACAATATGCTAACCCACATGGGCACCTTCATTGCAATAATATGCAAGATAAGCTATGAACTATCATCCAAATCTATTCTAGATAATGTTTGGGCATTTCTTAAATAAGAAATTTTATGCTACTTAGGAATGTTCTAGACAATGAAACTTAATACCCAGGGTTGATAGACCCTAAGAATACATATAGAGTTAGCTAACTACATCTTTGAAAATTATTTTAGATATTTTAGGTAGCCCAACTTCAGAAATCCATAACTCTTGAACCATTGCTTTGATTGGCTATTATAACCAATTTTCAGAAGTGCTAGCTCCTGATCTACAAGCTTGAAACTACACAAGCACCCTTCTATCGAGCTTTCAAACCTCATCCGGGCACTCTAAGGCCTCCAACAGTGAGCCTGAAGATTTTTAAGTAAATTTTTCCACAAAAAATCCATAATAACTTAATAACTTCTCTGATACTTAAGTTGGAGCAATGAAATTTTTATGACAGGCTTATAACTCTAAAATGAACCTTCATATAGAAAATGAGAACATTCCATGCTCTTATGAAAAAATTACTAAAAATAGCAATTTCCCATAAATAGTAACCACCTGTCTACTAGTCCTTATTAAAATAGAAAAGACTAAAAAGAAAATATTTTTGGGTGATGCAAGATTTCTCTTACACCTAGGATGCTCTTGCATCAAGAAGAGTTTGACCTTTTTGGAAAGTAGAAGAACCCCAATATGCAAGTAATTATACAAGATAAGTGACATGCTAGTTGTTTACTATTTTTTGGAAGAAATGATTTTACCAAATATAGTGTGTCAGTTATTAGAGATTGCTGAAAGATTGTGTAAAAAAATATGAACAAAAACAATAAAGCATATGATGGTCATAAAATGATAATGATCTATTTGGAGAGGAAAAGGAAGACTTGGTGTGAGTCAACATACCTCTAAAAATCCACTCATAGATAGTTGTATTATTATGTTTTAGTTGGAGTAATGTACTTTGCTTGGTTTCTTAATAACTAACAATGGAAGTTGTAACCTTTGTGATACTCTTGTTTGAAAGAGAAACATATGCAAACAAATTAATCAATAGTTTTTGTCATAGTGATTGATATTATATTCAAATTAGAATAAATAAAATTGCAAACACATATTTGATTACAAAGATTTAAGTGAATATTAATTCTAAAGAATCTACTTGAGTAAAAGCATAAAGCAAGTTAATTTAAACTTATTAGGACAACTCATGCTAGTATTGTGTGATGAATGCAAGCAACGAGGGGGAAATATTGTAGGAGAATGAGAATGTCTTCTTGGTTTGGGAAGGTGTGAGAAAGAAATGATAATACCTTTTTTGGACCCTAAGAGGAGTACAAGTGTATTTGTAGAATTATAATATACTCATATAATGGACTTGTAACTTTGGCAACAAGTACTCATCAATGATTAATTGAAGAAAACTTTAGAATTCAATCTAAAACAATGAAAGATAACTGCCCAAGTTTGAAACAAGAAAAATATAGGAAAATATTATTTAAAAAAAAAACTAATGTTTGGTAAAGATTAACTAAAACATCTAGGGGTATGTGCAAGACCATGGTTAATCAAACTATGCTCTTAAGTGGCAATAAAAAATTAGAAAATCAGGGTTATGCCAACTTGACATGCAATTTTTTACTTATTATTAACTTTATATCAAAAATTTGAGAGAAAAGAATCTCTAGGAAATTGAATCTAGTTTCTAAATTACTAGGACTTATCTCAAAAAATAAAATTGATTGGTCAAAATTTTGAATTTTAATGCAATATTATAAAATTTTTAGAACAAAAATAAGAAGTAGATGTATATCTGACCACCTTAATCAAAATCAAATGATAATATTTTTTAATAATATTCTAGATATAAGTAGTAGACTCATGCCTGGATGTGATACATATTTTTGGGTATTTTTGTTCTGAATAAATAATAAATAATTAATTTTTTACTTTACTATTTTTGGAAGAAAAAAACTCTCATGTCTGACCACCTTAACTAATTCAAAACTCTGCAAAATTCATTTTTTCATTTTTTTTCCTTATAGTGGAAGAAACATAGAATGTGATGCATCTTTTGGATTTAAAAAATGTTGTACACTTGAAAGTTATAGTTGTTTTTTAAATAGTGTGTCAGTCGGCACTTTATATGTAACTCTATTAAAAAATAAGTAATAATTACTTACTAAACCCATAATTTGACAAACCTTACATTTATGGAAAGATAAGAACATTCTTAAGAAACCCTTTTCATTTCATCAAATTTTGGTGAGAAAAAATTTGTCAGCTACATTTTTGAAGTAAAAATTGCATAAAAATAGGCCAAGAGCACATTTTAAGGATGTTTTTAAAGTTGACCATATAGGTTTGGTATCAAAAGATATAGTAGACCTTATAAAGATATTAATTGTTTTCATTTTGTATCAGGGTGGGTGGGAAAAAAGTTGGAATAGATTTTGAAATGGTTTGAGATATTTTAGAACTACAGATTTTTTAGATTGCCACTTTTTGGCACACCATGATCCTACACATACACATAATCATTGTTACTTCTTTGGCTACAAAGAAATATAATTCAATCTTAAAACAATAATAATATTGATTTTTTCTAGTCACTCTAAATTTCTTCATAAAATATCAAAAGTGTCAATCAAGTTGTAGTATACACATTACACTAGTTTCTATCATTAATAATCCTTTTTATATTTAAATAAATAAGAAATGAAAAACTTATTTTGAAGAACATGAGAGATTAGATGGTTAATTGTAATGCACCAAAAATATAAAGAAAAATAGTATAGTACCTAAATATAGAATTGGTGATTATGTTGAAGACATATTGATACATGTATGAGAATGTGTTTCAATCATTATTTTTTACCGATGTCAAACCTACTACTTGCTAGTAGGACAACTAATTAGATGATTTGAGTACTATCATTTGTTTGACTGATGAAGAGGTTTTGATCTTATTAGATATCAATAGCACCTAGAGGAAAGGTTGAGTTATGGTATGAAAAATGAGTACACATATTAGTTAAGATAGTGATGTTATAGTGCATTGATTATCTACTTAAGGTTGCAAAGGATGGATACACTGGTTAAGTTGAGAAGAACAAGTAAAAAAAATTAATTTTACCATGCTTAAAAATATTCATAGTAGGTGCCAAGTAAATTTAGTACAAGCTAAGAAAAAAATTAGTTGGAGCCAAGAAAAGTCAAATTTCATTGTATGCCAAGTGATATAGTTTAAGCGAGTAAAATTTACTTGATGTCGAAACAAGTTAATGCTGAGTGTTAGCATTATGAGAAAGATCATGAATTTGATGAATCTGAGCCAAAAAGATTGATTTATTGAATTACGTGAACCATGTGGAAGATATGATGAGTTGGTGGAATAGAATTCATAGCAAACCATTTGAGGCAAATTCAAAGAGGATTGAAGGAGAAGTTTCTAGAAGGGAATACAATGAAAAGATGGGTAGATTCATTGAAACCTACCTAATCCTACCTAACCCTAAAATGGACAATAAAGGTTGAACTACAAAAGATCTTAATTTTCTATTTATAGAGATGGCTGGTCAAAAGAAAAGGTTGTCAAGTGTGAGAACCTAAGGAAGACAAGAAGTCTAGGGTATTGCTTCATTCAATAACCAAATAGAAGAGATTGCTATTGGCAAGAAAAGAAAGAAGGCTTAAGGGTAAATTTATCCTTGAAGGGTGAGCAATCTATCAAAGCTAAAGTGTGTGAAAGCCAAGCAAAATGGAGGACTGAAATAGAGATTTATAATTTGCAACATGAGGTGTAAGTTGTTATCAGATCAAGCATTATTGTTACTTTTTAATCATTGTACCATTTTAGGGTAAATACTTTGGATTAAGGTTGACCTAAAAATCATTTGTAAATATTTTAAGTAGGTGAATAAAAGTGAATGATCCAAAGTCCTCTAACAAGGCTCACTCCTAACAAGGTGATTGAAATCCTCTAACTAGGTCACATGTAATTATGTGCATTGTAACCTTTAATAGGGCTTGTCTTTCACAAGTCATCACTTCAGAAAGTGAGAATGAGTAGCATGTTACTGGTGGTTTTTCCCAAATTGGGTTTATCCCCTCCCCCACCTCTCAATTTTTCTAAAGAATTCAAATAATTGGAATTAGAGACATGTTCTTAAGAGGGCTAGTTTGAAGGTACTAGAAGTAAAAATATCAAGATGTCAAAAAGAGAGGCACCCAAGCTTAATAGAGATAAATTTCTTGCATGGAAAAGTTTGATGAAGCTACACCTAGGATTTCTTGAAGATCATGCAATCTACTATCATTATAGAGCATGCCAATCTTGTTGGAGCCCTAACTATTGAAGATCTGGAAAAGAAGAAAAAACACAACTAGGCAATTCTAGAGATTTTCTCTTCTCTAAGCTATGTCAAGTTCAATGATATCAAGGGTTGTGGTAGCGTAAAGAAAATGTGGGATCCTCTTCACACCATTTATGGAGGAGACACAAATGTTCTAAGAGACAAGTCTAAAATTCTTAGGGGTAAGTTCAATGATATGAGAATGCAAGAAGGTGAGAATGTTGCTCAATATTACTCTAGGATAAAAATGTTGTTAATACAATAAGAGGAGCTATTGGTAAGATAGATGATGAGACTATACTAAGAAAAGTTTTGAGAACATTGATGCACATCTATGCTATTGGAGTTTTTGAAATATAAGAACTGAGATGTATAGCAGGTTCTAATCTGACCTTTGAAGGTCTAGTAGGTAGGCTCACTAATTTTGGCTATCTAATTTTGATAACTTAAACTATGCTAATGTTGAAAGTGCTTTCAAAGCTAAGCTATCATTAAAGGAACCTAATGAGAAGAAGAAATAAAAGGTAAAATATTTTTCTCGTGATAATGATATAGATGTGGAGGATGTAAAACAACTTGAAGCACTACTAGCAAGAAAATTTCATAGAGGTAAAGGAAAATTCAAAGGTAAGTTACCTATCATGTGTTTTAATTGCAATGAGGTTGGTCATATTGCTGCTAGATGTCTACAGAAGAAGAACTATAGAGGTGGAGACAAGTATTAAAATAGAAGAGATGAGGAAAAAAAAGATTAGAAAGAGAAAGGCAAGAAGTCTCGCTATATTGTAGAAGAGGAAACTAAAGATGGATCTGATGATCATTAGGATGAAGTGGTGTATGGTGCAATGAAGGATGAATCTGATGAGGATGTGGTAAATACACTAGTGTCTTGTATGAACAAGAATGAAAAATGGATAATTGATAGTGGGTGTTCATATCACATGATTGGAGATAAAAGTAAGTTCATTACCTTAAATTATTATGATGAAAATAGTGTAAGGTTTGGTAATGATGCACCCTATTTTATAAAAGGGAAAGGTTCTATCAAACTCACAAAAAAGATTATATGTTACAATTCTTATTATCTTGAAGGACTTAACTATAATTTGTTGAGTGTGTTACAACTAAATAGTCTAGGTTGTAAGGTTGAGTTTGAGAACAAGATTACTAAGATATATGACACTAATGAGAATAGATGATCAAACTAGAGGTAATCCATTCTATCTTGATATGGATGATGCTACTTGTCTAGTTGTTAATTTGATGATGTGTGACTATGAAACAAGCAGTTATGTCATGTTAATTTTGATAACTTGGTTAGTATCAATAACATGAGAAGAGTAAGAGGTTTTCCTATGTTGAAGAAATCTAACAATATAATTTGCAAATAGTGTCAGTTAAGAAAGATGACTAAGTCAAGTTTTAAGAGTAAGACTCATACCTCTAAAGCTATATTGGAGATTATTCATAACAACTTGTGTGGACCAATTAATGCGGAAAGATACAAAGGTGATCAGTACATTATGGTTTTTATTGATGAATATTTTAGGATGATGATAGTTATGTTTTTGAAATAGAAATTTGACGATTTCCAAATGTTTAAGTGGTACTTAGCAAGACTTGAGAAGGAAATAGGTAAATGTTTGAAATGTTTGAGATCAGACAAAGGAGGAGAATTTACATCAAATGAGTTTGAGATATTTTATAATGATAGAGCAATAAAATGACAAATATCTACCCCTATAACCCCTCCATGAAGTGAAATTGCTGAAAGGAGGAATAGATCTATAATGGATTGTGCTATAACACTCATGATGGAGAAGAATGTTGCTTTGAAATACTAGAGAGAGGTTGTAAGTACAACTGACTATACCTTGAACTATGTACAAGCCAAGAAAGGTACTCATTCAATACATTTTGAACTATGGTATGGATACTCACCCAATGTTAAATATTTTAAGATATTTGGAAGCAAGTGTTATATTCTCAAAGATTTTAGGAATGGTAAACTAGATGCAAAAAATGAAGAAGGAATATTCCTTGGATATGCAAAGTTGTGGAAAGTGCAAATGTGAAATTTGATGAATATATAGAAATACATGAGGCTAAACCTATGAAGGAACCAATCAAATCATTTGTATTTTTTATAAAGGTATGAATGTTGATGAAGATACTAAAAATCAAGTTACAAATCAACAAGTTTTAGTGACTATTGAGTCACATAGTATGAATGTTGAGTTGAATTCAAGAATTGAGCTATAATCAGGTGTTGAGTTATAGAATGAAGTTGAGGCACATTCTAATTCAAAGATTAGTGTACATGAAAGATATGTTGAACTACCTGATAGAGAAGTATATAGTGATTCATAAGTTGAGAGACCAAATGAAGAAAACAAATTAGAACCTAGATTGTCATAGTATGTCAAGAGACATCATCTTACTGCACAAATCATTGGAGATAAAGATGCAAGACTAATGAAAAGGAACAAGTTGAGAAATGATACATGTTTTCTTCGCATGCATGAACCTAAAATAGTGAAAGATGCATCAAAAGATATGTATTGGAGTAAAGCCATGAAAGAAAATATTGAACATATTGAGAAAAATAAGACATGGACTCTAGTTCCCAGACCAGAACATAAAAATGTGATTAGCACCAAGTAGGTGTATAGAAAAAAGTTAGATGAAAATGGTGAAGTCACAAGAAATAAAGAAAGATTGGTTTGCAAGGGGTATGCACAAGAAGATGGAATAGACTATGGAGAAACATTCACTCCTATTGCAAGATTGGAAGGAGTAAGAACTTTTCTTTCTTACTCTGCATAAAAAAGTTTCAAAGTTTATCAAATAGATGTTGAAACTATGTTTCTAAATGACATATTTGGAGAAGAGGTTTATATAGAATAGAAAAAAGGATTTGTTGATGCTAACAAGAAAAACATGGTATATAGGCTACACAAAGCTTTATATGGTTTGAAGCAAGCACCTAGAGCATGGTATGAAAGGCTTCACAGTTATCTTGTGAAAATTTTATTTGAGAGGATTGATAACAACAACAATATATACTTAAAGATAGAGAAAGGAAAAGGTATTTTACTATCAGAAATTTTTATTGATGATATCATATTTTGAGGTCAAGATACTTCATGTAAAGATTTCACAAATGAGATGTCTATCTTTGGAGAGATCAAGTTTTTTGTGGGTTTTCAAGTACATCAGATGAAATATGGTATATACATCACTCAGTCAACGTATGTAAAGGATATACTAAAAAAATTTAAATTGGAAGATTCCAAGCTAGTAATTACACCTATGGTGATAGGAACAAATTGCCAAAGAATGATGATTCAACTGAGGTGAATCAAACATTGTACAAGTCTATGATTGAAAAATTGCAATATGTAGTACATAGTAGACCTAATATTGCATTGTCTATTGAGATAGTTATAATATTTTGTGCTAATCCTAAGGAGAATCATTTGATGGATATTAAGAGAATAATGAGATATATTAAAGGAACAAAAGACTATGGTGTATACTACAAGAAAAATGAAAAAAATTGAGTTGAGAGCCTACACTAATGTCGACTGGGTTGGAAATATTGATGACAAAAAGAACACTAGTGGAGTATTTTTCTTAGGAAAAATGCTAGCTACATGGACCATCAAAAAAAAAAATTACATATCTCAATCTACTGTTGAAGCTGAATATGTTGTTATTTTAGTAAATTGTACAAACATTGTATGGATCAAACAACTACTCAAAGGTATGAAGCAGGAAATCACTAAACCTGTGATACTTTATTGTGATAATACTAATATATCAAAGAATCTTTTGATGCACATAAAGACTAAGCACATTGCAGTCAAGTATCATTACTTGAGAGAGTTAGTTCAAGATCAAGAGGTGAAGATGGAATATGTGAATACAAAAGAGAAAATAGTTGATATCTTCATGACTATCTAAGGGGTAAACTAGGGGTGATACCCCTATCCAAGGCTATTTAAGAAGCATGAGAAGTGCCCTGCATCAACTAAGATGAGTAACATATGTTACACATTGATGGAGTGAATCTTACTTTACGAGATGCCTAAAGTAATCAAAGAGCTAGAGCTACAAATTAGTCACAAGCTAGGTGATAGAGGGAGAAACTGAAAATGTTCATATCTACATATTAAGATGGCAAGCTTTTGGAATTGTTGTCAAAGAGGGAGATATTAGAGGAGATATTGGTGGAAATATTATACAAATAGAAGAAATATGGAATATATACTTATAGGGAGATAGTGTACCTACTGATTACTATAGAGAAAGAGATGATTAAATCTACATAGTAAGAGGGAGAGAGTTCTAAGGGAGATATAAGATGTGATCAAGAGGAAGTCATAAGGATGAATTGCTTGTTTTTTGATAAGAATAAAATTTTGAAACCTATATAGAAGATAGAAGTTAATGATAGAGGGAGAGATTTCAATACAAGGAATTATTTTCATTTTTGGTATTATTGTTGGTTGTACTAGTTGAATTGGTTTTCCATCACTTCCAAAGAGGGAGATTGTTGAAAATAGATTGATACAAGTAGGAGAATTTTTTTTAATCATTATTTTATCACTAATATCAAACCTACTACTTGTTTTTAAGACAACTACTTAGAGGATTTGAGTACTATCATTTTTTTGATTGATAAGGAGGTTTTGATCAAATCAGATAACAACAGCATCTAGAGGAAAGGTTGAGATATGGTATGAAAAAAGATTACAAGGATTAGTTAAGACAGTGATGTTATAGTGCATTAAGGTTGCAAAGGATGAGTACACTGATTAAGTTTAAAAGAAAAAGAAAAATGAATTAAGTCTACCAAACTTAAAAATCTACATAGTAGGTGCTGAGAAAAGTTAGTACTGTTGGAAATATTCAAGATGAGCTAGGTTACTAAGAGGGGAGGGGTGCATTAGTAACCTCAAAATCTTTACCAAATTTAGATTTTAATTGCAATAACCCAATTACCATTTAGTTCACCAAATCAGATCTAATTGCATGCATGAGAAACTAAAAACATAAAACATTCATAACACTTGAACACAATAATTTGGTACCTAGAAATCTTCCAAATACAAAGTAAAATTGGGGTGGGGATGATACCCATAAAACTTCACTACTACAACATAAAGTTGGCCTGTTAAGGCTTACAATGATCACTTCTGATGATCTTCCCTATTAGGAGTAATTATGACTGCTAGGTCCACCTTCTGAGAGGTTTTACAAACACACAATGAAGTATGCACTAGGTAAAGAGATTTGAGAAAAGACTGTTAAGTCTACCTTGTTAAAACATTTGGACTAGTTCACATGTTAGGATGAAATAGTAGATCTCTGACTTACAACTGAATTGTTGATAGAGATTCCTTGAAGTACTAATCACCTTTATGTGATAGATATGACTCTGTTGCTCCTTTTCTAATATGGCCTTACAATACACTTTGTCTACTACTGATTCACATTCGCATCCTTCTATTTCACATTAATGTCACACTTTCATACTACCTTGGATATGATACAATACATTACATATATATCAATCCAATTTACATAATTAAAAAGTCTTCCAATATACATCTTAACACCAATATTACAAAGTTGGCCCATATATAGATACTCAGGTTCTAAAGACTAACTTGATGAAGTTCTAATACTCGACATCCACTATCACTACTCTGCATCATCATGTATTCAATAGAAGTAGAATCGGAGTCCATACTAATCACTTCAATGTATTCTTGAACTTGGTTTGCACTGATGACTTGGTAGATACTATGCAACTTGGTAGAAACTAAATTACTCATTTACCATGACTGCACTTAGCAAACATGAATTGTTGCATAGCTCAATTAACACTAACTTTTCTTTATATGAACTACTTAGCTCAGTATAAATTGCAAAGCTTGGTAACCATTGAAATGCTTGGGTTGAACTGTTGGACTTCACATTGCTTGATTCTACTCAGTTTGAACTATTGCACTTCACACTAACTAAATTCACTTGGTAACCACTAAAATGCTCATTAGGAACTATAGTGCTTGGTGGCTATTGAAATATATGGTAAACACTATAGATTGTTCAATAAGCTTGGTAGTTATACAAAATCTAAATAAGTGTTGTCACTAATAACAAACTTGACTGAATGTCAACAATCTCCCCCTTTGGCATTAGTGAAAAAAACACTTATCAACCAAAACTTATATACATCAGAATGTGATACTAGCTTGATAAGGTATACTATTTTCGAGATTTTTCAAAATTTGTCTTTGCAAGTATATATAGTATACTATATCTTCAAATTCTTTGCTATATACACTTTTCTCCCTTTGCATGATTCTCCCCCACACAATATACATGGCATGACTAGTGAGTGAACCCACAATAATGGGTTCCACTTTAGTGGAATGAACAAAATGGGCAAAGTTGAATTTTTTTTGAAATTCTATGCACTGAACATTTGCACGAACATTATGGTTATGTTCATGTGAACATATCACATACATATGTTTGCACAAAAATATTAGCGTGTATAATCGTATGTTTGCACAAACATACGTTGAAAATATGTTCGCACGAACATATACGATGCTAATTTTCAATGATTATAAATGTAGATTTAACATTTTTCACCTCATTTTAATGGCGACTACTATTCAATTAGAGGGTTGGAGCGAACGCATGATTTGTACTGCCTCCATCAACATCATCCAGTCACTTTCACTCTAATTCTCAACTTTAGGTATGTCAAACTACTATTAATTTAATGTTTTGAACATTTTTAAAACATTTTTTAATGTTATTAAAGTAGATTTTAATGTTTTCATTGCATTTTTTTAATGGTTTTAAAGCATATTTGAATATTATTTACATTTTTAATGGTTTTAAAAGCATATGTAAATGTTAATTTAATATTTTTATTGTTTATTTATATTAATTTAGAAAACATAAAAATATTATATAGAAAACATTAGAAAACAATTTTAGAAAACATTAGGAAAAATAGTAGAAAATTTATAATATAAAATTTAGGAAAAACATTAGAAATTTTATAAAAAACATTAGAAAACAAATTTAGAAAAAACATTACAAAATTTAGAAAACAAATTTAGAAAAAACATTACAAAAACATTAGAGAATTTATAATTTAATATTAAATTTAGAAAAAATATTTTAAAAAATTAGGAAATTTAGGAAAAACGTTACAAAAATATTAGAAAATTTAGAAAAAAACATTACAAAAACATTAGAAAATTTAAAATTTAATACTAAATTTAGAAAAAACATTAAAAAAATTAGAAAATTTAGAAAAAATATTAAAAAAAATTAGAAAATTTAGAAAAAAAATAACAAAATTTAGAAAAAAAATTTATAAAAAAAATTAATAAAAACATTAGAAAATTTAGAAAAATAAAATAAAAAACATTAGAAAATTTAGAAAAAAAATTAAAAAAACATTTTAAAAACTATAGATTTTTTTTCTAAAAATTAAAAAAATATTAGAAAATAAATTTATAAAACAATTAGAAATAACATTAGAAAAACATTGGAAAATTTATAATTGAATATAAAATTTAGAAAACAAATTAAAAAAAAAAGCATTAGAAAATTTATAATTTAATATAAATTTTAAGAAACAAATTTAGAAAAAACATTAGAAAAACGTTAGAAAATTTATCATATATATATATGTGTATATATATATATATACATATATATGTATATATATATGTATATATACACACACACACATATATATACATATATATGTATATGTATGTATATATATGTATATACATACATATATGTATGTATGTATATATATGTATATATATGTATATACATACATATATGTATGTATGTATATATATGTATATGTATATACATATATATACATACATACATATATGTATGTATATACATATATATACATACATACATATATATATATATGTATATATACACACATATATATACATATATATATATATATACATATACATATATATATGTATATGCATATATATATTATATATATACATACATACATACATATATATGTATACATACATATATATATATATACATACATATATGTATATATATATATATACATACATATATATATACATATATGTATGTACGTGTGTGTGTGTGTGTGTGTGTGTGTGTGTGTGTGTGTGTGTGTTAAATGCAGACATGTATGTTTTCGATATCAATATTTATGTATATATGTCAAATTCACCTTAATGTCTTAATCTTAGAAGTTTAATTAAATGACATATCTTAAGGGTCTAGATCCTAAATTGTACATGTAACAATATAGATTAGAATGTATAATTTTTTATTTTGAACATAGATGTACATGTATATTTGTTCATGGTTAAAAGTAGATATATGTACATGTTTTTAATAAATTCATATTTTTGTATGTATAATTTGTGTGTGTGTGTGTGTGTGTGTGTGTGTGTGTGTGTTAACTATTGATCTTAATTTGTCTTATAATTAAGTGTACAATTAACTATATTTAAGGACACATGTCTTAACCTGGGAGATTCTAAATTATGTATGTATAAGAATGTAGATTAAAATGTATATTTTATTTCATAAATGTACATGTAAATATGTTCATGTGTTAGATATAGACGTTCATACATGTATGTGTTCAATATTCATGTTTAAATGTGTAATTATTTTTAATGTCTTAATAATCTAAGTATATAATTAACTATATAATTCTCAATGACATATAACTTAAAACGTGTATGACGTAAAGAATACATGTTACAACACTTAATTAATAAAAGTTTTAAATTATAATCTAACATAACATGATTATAATATATACAAACATAAAGAATGTCTACATCATGTATATTAGAACATGTAAAGATCTTATATATAACTTAAATTTTAACTCTTAAACCTTAATGTTAAACAATAGGACCCTAAATACTAAACATGATCACAAGATCCTAACTGCAAAACCATAATTTCAGAAATTATAACCCGTAATCTTAGATGCTTAACCATAACTCCTAAATTTCAATTTGAACCGTAGACCTAAATGATAAACCCCAACATTAAATCTAGTAGTTAATCATAATACTTGATCCTAACTTTAATTATAAATATTAAAATTGCATATTACAACCATAATCCAAAATCTGATCCCTAATACAAATTTGAACACTCTAACCATACTGAACTAATAATGATGTAAACCCATTTAACCTCTAGATGTAACCCTTTGATAATAATCATTTAAACCATAAATGTTAAACCATGACCCTAAATACTAAACCCTAATCTTTGTACACTAAGATCCTAAAATGTTAGATTTAAATGCTAAATTGTAATTCTAAGAGAATACTTAAAGATTTTAATGTCTTAATCTAAGTATATAATTACTTATATAATATAATTCAATGACATGTCTTAAGGGGAGATCCTAAATTATACATATACAAGAATGTAGATTAATTTGCATATCTTCTTGGTACATGAATATATAACATACATGTACATCCAAACCCTAACCCTAAGCATTATCCAAACCCTAACCAGGTAACCTTGATCTTAAAATTTAATTTCTAAACCCACTTGATTATAAATAATAATAAATATCCCTAAATCATAATCTTGAACCAAATCATAAACTTCATATGCTAAGTTCCCTTATCCTAAATTCTTAACCATGGAGCTTAATATTAACCCCTAAATTTAATGCTAAATAATAATATGTAAGTTCATATAAACCCTAAAAATGTCATAAGGTCTTAAATCTTACCCTAAAATTGAGCCTAATTATAAATTTTACACTAAAACCCTATTTCAAAACCTAATTGAGGCCTAACTTACATAAAATTAACACAAGTTGACCCTAATCCTAAATTGTTAAAAATTACATTTGAGATACATGCACATACATTTAAACACATGTATGTTACATGAAGTATGACCCTTGTTTTACATGAACTTGAAACCTAAACCTTGAAACATTATCCTTTAAGAGTAATATAAATAATTTATTACCCTTTAATTGAATTCTCTAATAATATACCCCCCAAATTATAATAAAACCGTATAACAATAAATTAAATGTAACCATAACCAAACTCTCAACTTTAAAGTTATCTTCAACCCTAACTATAAATCAAAGACTTTTGTGCCTCTAATTTGCACCTTATCCTACTTGCTAGTTACCTTAACTCTAACCTTAATTTTCCTTAAATCATAACATTAATTAAACTAATATATATCCCTATTTTAAGGTCCTAACTATAATATAATCTATATGAAAATTTGGAGATCTATATACATGGTTAAAAAATTAGTTTGATTAAAAAATGAGTGCGTGCACATGTGCATTTTTTATTTCATAAATCTAAATTATAATTTACAACATCTTTAATCAAATGATATACTATTTTCACTTGTTCGAAAACAACACACATTAAAAAACATTATTATATATAAAAATGTTGTGTTATTTCTATTTAACTTGGAAAATATAGAAAATCTAGCTAATTAATTTTTAAAACACATTTTTAATTAATAATAAATAAATATATTATTGAATTTTTAAGTATTATATATGATTGAAACTTTTTTATTTTGAATATTAGGGTTTAGTATTTAGGGTCATGGTTTAACATTTATGATTTATGATTATGATTAGGGTTAGATACGTTACATCCTTAAATCCTAAATTATAAGCCCTTATACTAAACTAAAAGTTTGTATAAAGATTAGGGTTTAGTATTTAGGGTCATGGTTTAACAAGTTTATGGTTTATGATCTTATGATTAGGGTTAGATCTAGGTTAAATGGGTTTACATCATTGTTAGAAGTATGGTTTAAAGAGGGTTAGGGTATGGGTTTATATCATTGTTAGTTCAATATGGTTAGAGGGTTAGGATTTGTATTAGGGATAAGATTTTGGATTATGGTTTTAACATGCAATTTTAATATGTATAATTAAAGTTAGGATCAAATATTATGATTAAATGTTACATTTAATGTTGGGGTTTATCATTTAGGTCTATCGTTCAAATTGAAATTTAGGAGTTATGGTTGAGCATCTAAGATTAAGGGTTATAATATGACCAGGTTTAGTATTTAGGACTATTGTTTAGCATTAAGGTTTAAGAGTTAAATTTAAGCTATTATATATATATATATATATATATATATATATATATATATATATATATATATATAAGATCTTTACATGTTCAAATATATGATGTACATTCTTTATGTTTGTATAAATTATAATCAAGTTATGTTAAAGATTATAATTAACTATTATTAATTAAATGTTGTAAGATGTATTCTAAGTTAGCTCATACACATTTTCTAAGTTATATGTTCTTATATATGTACATGTGTATGTTATATTCTTACCTATATGCAAATTAATCTAAGTCCATGTGTTACAGATTATCTAGGTCCATGATGTGTGATGTATGTTCAATTACATACATGTGTATAATTTTTAATTTTAAAAATAAAAAATTGTGTGTACAGTAGGCATTTTAGCTAGTTTCATACATTTCTACAGATATGGCTTCACATGATCAGTTTTATCTAGCACCCGATGTAGTTCTTGTTGCGGCTCCTACTACTCCACAAGTTGATGTGGTTCCTGTTGCAGTGCCTGATGCAGTTCCTGATCTGGCTCCTCATGTAGCTCGTCATGTTGCTCAAGGTGGGGCTCGTGCTACAGCTCATGGTGTACCTTGACATAGGGCTCATCGTGCAGCTCATGTTTTGACTCCTAGTGCAGCTCCAGGTGGTGTAGGTCCTATCATGGCTCTTGGTGCAGCTCCTGTTCCAAGTCAGGCTAAACCTGTAGCTCCTATTGGAGGTCCTATTTCTCTACCTCCATGCATCGATATTGATGCTCTATTTGCATTTTTAGAGTAGGAGATTTCTAGATTACAACACTTTATATCAACCTCTGATGATGGTCTTTATAGAGACATATGTACTACAATATGTAAGAGTTTGCAGGATTTGATAGCTAGGTTTAGAGCTCACCATTCATTTACTCCTACCATATTAGCTTCCATATCTAGGGAGCTTAGGGCTAAGTCTCAGGAGATGCATCTTTCGATGATGTCAAGAGGGTAGCCCCCAAAGACATCATCAAGAGAGAGCTCTTTCTAGTGTATGAGGGTACAAAGGGTAGGGTGAGAGGTTATAGAGTCACATGATGCATAGACCTTATTATTGCTAGCATGATCTATCCATGATTTTTAGTAGCAAATGGTCATTATCATAATAATGATTAGATACCCCTTTATTTTGCACAACAGTTGTACGCTGAGTTTCGTATAGGACTCAACGTCAACTACTTGGATATTCTTGATTATTGCAGATAGGGGCGTGGTCAGATTGCAGATCATGACTAGTACCATAGTGCACATCATCTACCACTTGCAGATGTTAGATAGTTTGTTGGATAGAGGATGCCTCCTATGATTCCTACACATGTGCCTATTGCAGATAGAGTCATCATTGCCTCCTAGAGGGGAGAAATTGACACTATTGGGGACATTGCATCTATGGCATCTAGTATCACATCAAATTTTATTGCTCATTATCTTCATAGTCGACGTACTCATCCACTTGGTTGACCATCTTCACAGGCATCTAGTAGCACTTTAGGTGCCTACTCTAATGATGCATGTAGAGCTACTAGGCTACCACTGCCAGGCAATATTCATTGTCTTTCAGGATAGTAGAAACATATGGATATGGCACTATATTTTTTGGAGGATATGTTGCATATTATCAGCTATATTTCTAATACACATGGGATTTTAGTACACTTAGTGATGGATATTGTTAGACAACATCAGAGCCCTGGCATAGTTCCATAGACATAGGCTGCTACACTAGTGATAGATGATACACCTGTGCCTAGCTCACAACATTTGGCACCAGGCTCATGACACTCTATAGATGACTTGGGTATATGAGTTGGAGATGTCCAGATCATAGCTGAGGGTCTTGATGAGTTTGGTGAGCAGTTGCAAGGCCTATCTAAGATTGATGCTAGTTTGTGCCTAGGTATTTCATCCTACATGGACTTGTTGTTCCAACCTAGCAACACTGATTCTACACCATTACCCAGCTGGTTACACAGTCCATTTCACTTAGATTTACTTGCAGTTGGACATGGTGCTGAGGGAGGTTAGTAGGTGTTAGAGTTTCAGGCTGAAGTGCATCGGTAGATGATATGATGGAGTCTACTAATCATCCTCCACCTCTGGAGACCTAGGTACATATATAATTTATTTTTAATTTTAAATATATATGGAGTTAAAAAATATGTTCATTTATTAAAAAATTCAGTTCAGATATATATCTAGAATATTTAACTTGATCTTTAACTCATAATAAATCATGTAGGCACAGGTCGCTGAGCACATGGTTACATATACTATTGGTTCAGGGAATCATGTATGTGAGAGAGATGATTCTATTGAGGCACCTAATAGTTCTCAGGAACTTAAGTTTTGAATAGTTTGTTTAAAGTTATTTAAATTTTTTGAAAACTAGATATATATCTATATATATACAAATTCATATTTAATTTGAATGTACATGTACATGTGTATGTATATATATGCTTTAAAGATAGAAATCTAACATGTATGCATATATATATATATATATATATATATATTTGTAGGGCTCGGTTCATGCACCTCAGCAAGAGGATGTATAGGAGACTTGATTAGAGGGTCATTCTATTTGTATGCATCTTGAGGGGTCCCTCCAGTAGTAGATCAGATATATATATACATTTTAATGCATTTATTTATTGGAGACATTTTACATGTACACATGTGCATTTCAATACCTTGATGACATACATGTACTTTCACTATTTATTTGATTATTGAGTACTTCAGTAGTTAGATACCATCACATGTACGTGTATATGACTTTTTATATTTTTCTACGTACATGTATTTATTCAAGATTTACAGTTTGCATTTCAATTACATAGAGATATATTATATCTATACATGTTTATTCTTGAGATGTGTATAGTTTGAAAAGAAGTTGATATTTAAGAATTGTAACATATTAAATTATTTTTGATATGTATATCTATAGATAATGAAATTGTGTAAGTTCGAACTAACTTTTAGCCTATTTATATCAAGTTGTTAAATCATTAAATTCATCCATAGTACAATTTATAGTATAGTTTTTAAATAAACTAATAATAACTAAGACTATGATTGTACAATTAAAAACACATTTCATCAAAGTTGATATTTAAATTATTATAAAATAAATCTCAAAGGTCTAATCAACCATGATGTACACTTATAACATGCAATATTTTTTCATGATCTTCACTATCTAGTCTCCACTTGTGACATACACGCTTATGTTTGACTGGATGTAGACAAAGCCTGGTAGGAATGACCAGGTGGCTGTATTGTAAAATTTTTTTGCCAGGTTGATAATCAACAAAGTGTATTCCATGTTGAACTATTTTGTCTTACTTCAAATATGTTCCCTCTATTACAACAAAACCTGTACCACAAATTTAAGTATTTTAAAATTTGATAGATATGAAGTTATATATATATATATATATATGTATGTATGTATGTATGTATGTATGTATGTATGTATGTATGTATGTATGTATGTATGTATGTATGTATATACACATACATTCATATATACATATATACACACACACACACATATATATACATACATATGTACATACATATATACATATATACATGCATACATATATATATGTATGTATGTATGTATGTACATGCACATATATGTGTATAATTTACCTATGGGGAACAACATTCCATCACTTTCTTCAAGGTCATATAACTTTGTCCTCTTTGCAGTACATCAGAATAAATAATAACTGACACCTTCATGATTTTCAGGCTCATCAATCACTGTAAAGACATCTCCTGCATAACAAGTACATACATGAATCTATGTGTACAATATATATAAGAAAGTTGAAATTGATAATTAAATAACAAGTTGAGATTAATTGGTATGATACTCACCCACTTTTACCAATCTAGAGATATGATTATAATCATCAGAAATTGATGGAATATCATCAAAAAATTTATCATCTTTATCAAATGTATCGGTAACATCAAGTGGTACCAAAATCCATGCACCTGTATATCCATGTGTCTAATTGATGCATTCTTCATAGTCTTCATCAATGCAACTGTCACAAAAACATGAGTACTCTCTTGTCTTCAATGTCCAATTGCAATTATCTATACTCATGACTAAATGCAAGAAATGTGTCTTTTCTATCCTCTTGCAACCATGCATGTTTTTTCTATTAACACCTGAAAGTTTTTTAAATTGAAAATACAGAAAATTTAAATTTAAATTTCAATGAATTCAAAAATAAAACTTTAACAATAAAATTTTATAAATTAATCGCAAAAAAGTTAAATAGACGTACACATGTCCATACCTATTATCTCCCAGAAGACTCCATATGGTACCTGTCGACTCGTCATTGATAATATCCCGACCTCATCTAATACAAAATGAGTCTTACACCATTCAACAACATCATGTGCATCATTTACATGAACTCCCTAATAATTCATTTGATACTTTCAAAAAGCACGTTTGATGCAAGCTCCAACACCATCATGTTCACCTTTTCCATGGCCACTCTCGAAGAAATTCCATACGTGTTTTATATTCTCATTGCGATGATATCTACACAATGCATAAAATGGTCTAAATGATTTAAACTGTGTGGCACATCCATTAGAACAAACATAATGTTTATCAACATTTATGATTCTTTCTTTCAAATATGAAAAGAACATGTTGAAGCAATATTCTACATAGTGAATGTCATGTTCTTTATCATCACTTATATAAAAATGACATTCCTTTATAATTACTCGTGCTTGAACTATACTCTAAACACCATCCAAATCTAATTGTGCATGTCTATAAAAAGCATGTACCATAATAGTAGCCTACTTATTAAAGTAATAATCTAATTGAATTTCTTTATGATGAACAAATGAATAGTTCTCTACAAAATCAACAACTGATACAATTTTTCCAAGTGGAAAATTATCTCTCAGAGTTTAAAATTGTTGTGCTTGCCACTTTGCAAAAAATGCATGATGAATATAAGGTTGAATCAATTTCTTAAATCTGTCCATAAATGTTAGAACAGGAAACTCCTCTTCAACATATTCCAACCTTTTTGTTTCTTTCCCCAAATTTGTTTCATTCTTGACATACTTGTAACTTTTGCAATTCAATATTTTTGTTCCGTCAATATTTTTAGTTTTTAAAGGAAATAGAGCCAATTCACCACATGTTTCACATAATCCTTTGATGCAATTTATTTCACCCGTTGGATCATCTATGTTGTCACACAAAATGGATGATATAAAATCACTTCTCCTACTAGGAGGAGCAACATGAAAACCATATGTGTCTTCTACAAACTTTCAAAATACGTGATAGTGAAGATCAAACTCAATATGACGATGACAACAAGTTTCAAACACTTTGTTTGACCTCACAAAGTATGGCTTCAATTTTTCAAACAATGTTTGCCCAACTTTTACATTAGGATGTTCACTAAAAAATGACACATATAACTCATGCTATGTTGTGTCCAACCAATGTTTTGTATGATGTTCATATTGACTAGGTGCAATCCTATACCTGATAACATCTCTACTATTTGATGAAGGATGAGTGTTATCAATCCAAAATTATATGACTAAAATTTTTAAGAACTCTTCAATCCTATCAGAATGAGGTGCTCTACACATGATTGCCCAATTGCCCTCCATAGTACTATCATCCACAATTAATCTTCTCTTAACATATTGTCTCATTATTTTCCTACTAAAACCCATTTCAGATGAAATTGAAGATATTTGTCTATTTTGAGTTGCATTCTTACTTACAACAGACATCAACATCACTTTTCCTGCCACAAACTTATCTTTAGTTCGAGAGTGTTTTCCTATGTTTCTCAAACCTTGTTTAACATTTTTAATCAAATCAATTTGCATGCTAGAAAATCTTCTCTTCTTTGATGTTGTGTCTACACCTAACAATTTCAATGCCTCTTGCAAATTTTTTTGTTTAAGCAAAAGTGAAAGCAACTGAGCTTGTTCAAGTGTTTCAGTGTTATCAAATTGAGTCATAATTTCTCTTATCTTCTTATTCATTGACCTTTTCTTAGAAAAACTTAACGGTTGAACACTATCTGCAAGTTTTCTCAATTTATCCACATCCATTTTAAGTAAATGATCTAAATTCTTATTAGAAATACCATTCATTATAGATTGGGCAATATTTAAGAGTTCATCCATACCAGTTCTTGCACCTGATCCTGACCCTTCTGTAACTTCTATTACTAGAATTTCTACAAGGACCAATCTTAAGCCTTCTCCAACATCCATTGTTTGAGATTCAGCAAGGAAAGATTCTGACCCTTCTCCAACTTCTGTTATTTGAACCTCTGTAGGGAGTGATCTCGAACCTTCTTCAACATTCATTTTTTGAGATTCTGTAGGGAGTGTTCCTAACCTCTCTCCCATATGCACTGCTTCTACTTCTGTTAAGCCTTCTTCAACATTTCCTTCACCTTGTTTAATTTGATGATAATGTGTTGTAGTCTTATGAATATTTCTTTGTTCTACTTCATTAGATCTCTTCCATGCATTTTTTTTTGCCTTCCTTTTTTGTTTCCCATTATAAAATTTAAAAAAAAAAATTATCCCTTGCTTCAACATAAATTTTGAGCAATAATTAGATAAAAAAATTGCTATATGGATTAAAGCCTATCACTGTCACAATTTTTAAAGAGTAAGTCAGAAGCTGACGCCAGCCTTTTCCTTTTTCGTATGTTCACCCGAACATAATAAACTACACATGTTCACACAAACATATGATGCTGATTTTTTTTCCACCAAAAAAGTTAAGTGCGCATGTTTTTTTGAACATATGTTTGAGCGAACATGTACAATATGTTTGGTTGAACATTGTGTTCATGTGAACACACAAAAAAAAGAATTTTGCAGCCTTGTTTTCATATTTTATTTATTTTTTGCTCTTTTCACACCCTAATTATAGGAGAATGATCTCCTATTCTAAAATATATAATATTAAAATATGCTTCTCAGAGAAAGCTTTCCAATGACTATAATTATAATACATATTTTAGTCATTAAGACTTTCAATTATGAGTTTAACTCATTATAGGTTCATTACCGATTGAGCATCAACCAACTTCGACACCTCAAGAAAATTAGTAAATTAGGTCAATTTTTTTTTGAAAAATATGTAGGAACTAGCTTATTGAGATACCTTTCTATTCAAAAAAAAAAAAAAAAAAGGTTTCTAATAAATTGACTTCAAATTATTTGTGTCAAATGGAACGTATGTTTGAATTAGGATTTGTGTCACTTCAAAACTTCATAAACTATACAATATTCAACCAAAATGAATCAAACCAAATGCATCCTCTAGATATTGATGTTACAAATCTAACACCAAAAGAATTATGTCATTATCATTTCTAGAAAAAGAGTTATGTGTGTCTAACAAACTGTCACTCTTTAAAAATATTGAATTTTATTATGTACCACTTTTCAAAAGAGATGAAAAAATTGACCTAAATAATTTTTTTTTTCAGATTAAAAAATATGGTTACAAAGTAGGAATAGAGTACTCAAAATCATTAGTTTATGTCATCTTGAAATTATTTATAATTTTCAAGATATAGTCAATTGAACACGATGTTTGTTGCAAAAATATTGATTTCAATGTCAAAATTGGTCAAAAAGTGGAACCCATTATTGTGGGATCACCCTAGCGTATCTCCCCCTCCCCCTATATACTATACTAAGTGTCTTTCCCCCTTTTTGACAATAATGACAAAGATTTATTCAAAACTTATTTACATGGAGACACCAATATAAGAAAGAATATTAGAATGTACCTTAAGTATGAGTGCTAATGTCTTATCCTAGTTTTCTTGCAAAACTTTGCATGTATGTAGAGCAATTTGCACTTCTGCAGAGAGTTCTATCATGTGATCTACAATGGAGAAGTTGTTGTCATGGATCAATTTTTTTGAATAAAAAAATTGCTTCTATATTGTATCCATGATGGGAAAGATCATACTTTGAATATCTATCAGTGTAGACCAGAACCTTGCTTCTTCTCTCAACAACTCTACCTACATATCTGACAAGAATATGATTTTCATATGATGTTGAGAGCTTGAACTAGGGTCAAGTTGCAACTACCATGCACTAGCCTTCAAATCCTCATCAATCTTTGCCAGTTTTCTCTTTATTTCCTTTGTAAACTTGGTAACATCAAACAATTTTCTTAAAAGTGATGTTACATTTGTGCAATAGGTTTCAAGATTGGTCAAAATTTAGGAAAGCTCCACTTGTTGAATGAAAATTTGTTGAGAAATGTGCTCAAGCACTTTATTATCAAATTTCTTTTCTACTTTCTCAATTAATTTATCTTGACCACTAGAGTCCTCATTAAACTTCTAGACTGCCTCTTCTAATTGAAACAAAATGTGTTGAGAAGTATCGACTTCAACACTTATTGCCTCAGTCAAAATATTCTTGGCATCATCAATAATTTTGTATACTCTATCTCTCTCCTCTCTCAATTTCTTCTACTTTTCCTTCTTTTGGAGGAGTTGACTAGCTATATGCATTTGATTTATAGTGATATTTTCAAAATCTCATTTGGGAATTTCAATCTCCTCATCTAGGTCTATATCCTCCTCTATCTCCTTTTCTCTACTCAAAAATATTGTACTCAGTTGAGCCTTAGGTTCAACTGTCCTTGTACTTGATGCCTTTGAATTTAGAATGGAAACAATAGTAGAGATGGTAGGACTAGTAGTGAAAATTGATATAGTGCCAACAGATGGAATACTAACTGGAATGCTTGATGAATCCAAAACTAAAGTACTTACAAAAGTATCCAAAACTGTAGTAGCCAAAATTATAGAACTCAAAACTAAAGTACTTACTACAGAAGAACACAAAATTGTAGAAGCCATAGTACTCATGCCTGATGATGTTGACTCAGGAGCTGAAGAAGAGGGAGGCTACAACTCAATAGATGAAGTGGTAGAAACTTCTATTAGTGATGTGCTGAGTTGTGAGGAAGTGAAGAGTGATTAGACATTTGATGTATTTGTTGTGGTCACAATCAAACTTGCTAAAGCTATCTCCAAACTTGATATGACTGCTGCCTTTCTTAGAGAATGAGTAAGTGGGGTAATTACTGTGGCTTCTATCTTCATAGAATCAGTCTCCTCATCATCTTCTTTTTTTTCTTTGGTAGCTTCTTCTTTATTTTCTTCAACTTCTTCATTGTCAAAATGTGTTGGCTTAGTGTACGTTTCTTCTTCCTCATCATCATTGTCATCATCCTTGACCTCTACTAGGAAGTCACTTTGCTTATGCAAGTGATAAACATTCTTCCAAATACTTGTGACATTCTTGACCACATGCTCTATATTCTTTATCAAAATTAAGCAAGTATTAAATATATGAGCCATCTTATCTTCATTTTTCTTTATGGACTCTTTTACCTCAGCATCTATCATGCTCAGTAGCAATTGCCTTAGGGTTTCTGCATAGATATCTTTTTCTATTTGCATATAAAAGTCCCATATTGGCTTTATTTTCTCTAATAATTCATTAGAGATTTGGGAGGCTATCTAGTTTGGTGAATACTTTCATTTTCCCATCATGGTTAACACCAGTTCTTCAACCTATTTCTTCTCAGCCTCTATTCTGGTTTCATACTTCAATTATTTAAGTTGGTTATACCAGCACCTTCTTCCAGTTGTTTCATTTTTTCTTGGATGGTGGGAGGAGGTTTTCTAAAGACAATTTCACTACCTTTCTTCCTAGATCTCCTGGTAAAAATTGTAGTGGATGGCTTGGTGATGATCACCTTGCCTTTATTCTTTACTAGCTCTTCTTCCTTTTTTGATTCCTCTTCATCCTCTACTTCTTCAGTGTCTTCTCCTTTTCCCTAATTCAACATAAGAGGTGTACTTGTTTTCAATTTTTTTATCCCCCTCTTACCTTTTTTAACCACCTATGGAAGCTTAATTTCAAGCTCTATTCTTGCCTTGGCCCCATCATACGTTCCAAAGTGTGGTGCCTTTGGATCAATAGGTTCATTTATCAAGGCCTCAATAATGTTTTACTTCATCAATGTTCACCTCATAGGGAAGAGGTTTTACCCATACAACTCTAAGTTTCATTGCATGAATGTAGACTCTATCATAGTCTACCATGAAACAAACATCATCTTTATAATCTTCAACTAATTTCCTAGGTATCCTAAATCTATTATTCATTTTCTCCTTGAAGACATCAAAATAATTATCCATTGTACTAACAAAATTTTCTCCCATTTCTACAATATACTCATTAATTTGATATAGCATTGACACATCCTTTCTCCATACTACCATGCCTTTTGAAGGGGAAAACTTTTAAACGTAGAAAACTAAACAAGTCAGCAAAGAATTAAATTTGAAAGGGTTGTTCTTGGAAGTCCTAATACTTTCCATGTTTTTGTTATAATACTTCAACAAGAAATCTGCAAGATCATATGACAAGTTGTTCTTCACAACCTTGTATGCCAAGTCTACTACTTCACATGACACACTATTTAGATGGATAGAACTATGGATCTTGTGAGCTATCACATGTATGCCAAATTTAAGTTCTACATTAGTTACACTACTGATCTTCATGTCTTTATTGTCCCACTTGACTATGGTTTTATTTTCTAACTCCACCTAACCTAGGGCTTTAGTGGTTTTTGCCTTGGAGAGCATGGGAAGGCTAGTGATTAATGAATCATCCTCTTAGTGATCAAAACTAATTGATCAAGCCATAACTATCTATTGTGAACTTAGCTTAGGATGTATCTAATCCAGTTGATTTGGAAACTTTGGGGTAGGTGGGGAATGTGGGTTAAACCCTTAGCTTCAAAAAGTTTATGCTCAAGCTTAAGAACACCACTAACACATAATTCTCCTAGGGCATCATCCATTTCTAGGGTTCCAATTTCTTGAATAGCACACTTGAAATGAGTTTGGATGTCATTAATGAGTAGTACCTTAGGAGGGATCTGCAACTATGCTCCATTTGGGTTGAGGGTTTTAGCAAACGCCAGCACAAGTTTGCAATCAAGTGCTTTCCATTCTACACCTTTGACCAACATCTTTGACCCTTTCCTTTCTTTGCTACTGCTACTTGATGCTATCATGGCTACTTGGTAATATGTGAAAAACTTTGAAGAATTTAGCTAAAAATTCCACTCAAAGTCATTTGGTCGCTCTACAATTCACTTGATCACAATAACACTTAGAATTCTTGATGAAAATGAATCCAATTTCCTTTATTTTGTTAAAAAAAATTCCATAATTCTTGGTACAAAGGTAGCTATGATGACATCATTATGCATGATAGGTTATCATCCACTATTCAATTGATTACTTAGTGAAGGTTTCATAACTTGGTAATCAAACATGTTCTTATTACTCTTGACATTTCTCAGTAGAGTCCATGACCTGACCTTACTCGGTAGAGAGGGTAACTTGGTGATAACTGATACTGATCTCACTTGATGATCCTTTTGTATCTTGAAGACTGATTTGGATCTTTTTCACCTTTCAATTTGGAATTTTTTGAATGTGATCTTGATAGTGCAATTCCAATTCTTCCTTAAGAACTTAGTTGGAAATGGTGGAGTCACCCACTTCTTGAGTGACATGACCATCATTGCTTGAACTAGCTTCCTTGGTAGATTTAGGAATCCATTACTACCTCATCTGCTTTCAAATGTTGTCTACTTTTTCTTTCATTTCATCTTCAACTCTACCTATATTAATGCAATTCTTGGCTAGATGACCAAGTTCAGTACAAGTGAAACATCTTATGGTGCTATCTATTTTCCTTGTGTGATGTTTAACACAGTTCATTCCAATGTGTCCATATTCTCCATAGTAATGACATCTACACCAAATGTTGTAGTCCCAACCAAATATTGCTTTCACAATTTTCTCTGCTAGAATCTAATACCTTGTGACTTTGTTTCTTACATTTGTGACACTTGCCTTCAAATTTTGGTTTCTTTTTGCATTCATTAGCCCTGTGACCATGTGGATTGAAATTGTAGCATTTACCATTGAATTTTTCTTTACCATTACTCCAACATCTATTTGTTGTATGACCTATCTTACCATAGTGATTACAAGTAGGTCTTTGATCACCTTGTTTGGACGATTCACCTTCTTCTTTGTATCCAATTCCCTCTTTACCCTTTTGTCTATAGAGATTCTGCTTATTTAGCTAATTCAATTGATTCATGTATGCTTGGTATTTCATCATTCTTTCATTGATTTTCTTTTTAGTGTTTAGGTCAATTTTCAATCTTTCACTAATTTGTTTTTCAAATCTCAGCTCATTTCTTGTTCCTTCATTGATTTGTCTTTCCAAATTTAGATCATTTCTTAGTCTTTCATTGATTTTTCTTTGGCTCATGATTTTCTCATTTTCATTGGAAATTTGATCCATAAGATTTGCATGTTGAAGGGATTGGTTTTGAATCTCATTATTTCTTCCATCCATTTCTTCCTTCATCTTGTTCCTCTATTCCAAGATTTCACATAGCCTTACTGACTGAATTTCTTGTTCTCTTTTGAGCTTTCTTACTTCTTCTTGTAGGGAACCATTCTTCTCTAAGAGTTTATTAATTACATTATTTGCTTCATCTAAACTGCTTGAAGGGAAAAAGTCTTCAATTCTTTCTTCAATGTACTAATGATCATTCATTTGATTTGCAAGTTCCTTCCTTCATTTTAGGGATTGAGAAAGTTTCTCCTTAGCTTTATTGAGTTGTGCAATGGCCATCTCTAGATCCAAATTTTCATTGTCGTTGATTTTTGCTCAAGCTATCAAACTTTATCCTAAGAACCACAAAGCTCTAATACCAATTGTTCGAAATATTCAAGACTAGCTAGGTTACTAAGAGGGGAGGAGTGAATTAGTAGCCCCAAAATCTTTACCAAAATTAGATCTTAATTACAATAATCCAATTACAATTTAGTCCATCCCAACAATAAAGTATTGGTCAATCAGTTGATAATACTCAAGATATATAATAGATATAGACCCATTGATGAAGCAAATGTAGTTGAATCCATACATTGATTTTATAAGACAACAAATGTCATTATCAACCATATCATAAGATCTCCTAAAGACTATAATCTAATACCAAGTCACCAATTGGAGCTTATGATGACCAATATAAAGAAAATATTATTTTACATTAATTTTTCATGCCCAAAATTATAGGGAAAAACACAGTTAAATTTTTCTTTTTTAAATTTTTTTTACATAACTTAGAAGTTCTCATAAAGGATTACTCATTATTAATTAGATTATATTTAATAAGAAGTTTGCGGTATGCTTCCATTATTATAGTATGAAATATAGTGACAAGTGGTCTTTAGAAGAATATAGAGCATATCAATTGAGCATTTGACCTAAACATTTATCATAACAACCCTTAAGCAATGATCATCTTTTCAATAATCCTAACACTAAAACTAACTAGGCATACATGCCCCTAATAGGCTTTGCTTACTGCTAAGGTATACTCCACTAGTTTCTTTGATATTAATCAACATGTAAACCATAACTTTAACCAACTCATTTCTATGTGGCTTCCTAATTGGATGATCAACTAAATCTAGGAATTTATAATTGAATGTTATGCAACATTATGTATCATCAGAATTCATATACCTATTAATTAATAATTTCTCTTCCTGTGTCTGAACTAATATGTTAGAAATGGAATACCTTACCTTTATATATATATATTATGATACATATTAGCACTAGGATGCCACATTCGTTTGGTCCTAGTTTATGGAAGGAATTACAAACCAAGTCCTAACTTAAATGTACATATTATTTAGTTTATGAATGTAATAGCTCGCATTATTTATAGGTAAAATTATGTTTATTATTATAATATGAAGATGATTGGTAACCCAACCTCTAACTTGGCTTGATTCATCTCACTACTAGCTATGAATTACATAGGGACAATAGTAAATTTCTCCTATTTTAGCTTTCTAACTCCATTTTTCATTGCAACTAGACAATTTTCATACAACACTCTAATCCTAATTTTACTACATACAATTTCACTTTTTTGTGTCCCTAAAATGATAAAATAAAACATCTTAATTATCAACTTAACATTAACATCTCTTACGTATATATTAATATCCCTCTTTTTATATATCAGACAATAATCACAACTACCTACTTACTTTACACTATTCTTCCTAGTACCCCTAGAGATATATATAATCCAAACTCAACAACTTTGATCATATTGGAAAGATTAAAAAATTAGGTACTACTAATTAGGTCTTTAGATTAATTATTGATTATTTATCGATTTTATTAAAAAATAAATTATTTATTATTATTCATTATTATTATTCCTTTAAATTTATTAATTTAGATATAATTGGTAATTAAATAAAAGTTAGCATATGTTCTAAAATCTTTCTACCACTACACATGTCCTAAGTTTTAAATCTTACTACTACCACCCAGTTTTAATATTAACATGATTTTAACATTACTACTTAATAATTAATTACCTAAGATGCCTTCCCAAAAATAATTCTACTTAATATCACTAGGCTAGATATTACCTACACCTACCTTAATGCTATCTCTTAACAACCCTTGACACATAATTTGAATATAATATTTTAATTTCATAATTAATCTCAACACCTACATATTTAAACTGACCACTAAACTCGTAAACTCCTATCATTACTTGATTAAGTTTCAAATCAACTAATGCCATGTCCTAGATTTTGACCTTGGTTAGGAACTTCATATGTGTGAGATACTTTATTATCTCCAAATCTTGGTCCCCTCCCAAGTGAATTCCTATGCATGAGGACATGTTCTCACTTAAAACCTCCTTTCAATGATGTTTAAAAAAGATTCTGACAACAATGATTTGCAACATTTAGAGTTTTTCATGGAACGCTCCCCAACAACCATCTCTACTCTTCTCCTCTTTTCTAGCGCATAGTTCCTCCTCCTAGGTGTGATGGGGAAGAAAGAAATCAAAAATTTAAAATTTGGAAAGTTACTAATTTGATAGGATAGAAAGGCTTTAATTTTTTTTACTTGCAAAGTGATTTCACTTTTTTTTCAAGGGATATGCACCTAAGTTTGTGACTTTTGATTTGTGTTAGAGAAATACCACTTCCCACACATTGCTTAATGTTTTAAAAAGGTGATGAGGATGCCAAAGTGAGGTGGGGAATGAATTGAAGGAGGGTATGTCCTATGTCAGTGGGAACATCATGCTCCATGCATCTTCCAAGGCTTAGAGATGGGATATTGATGCCAAGGTGGTGGTGGGGACCTCCTATCCTCCAAACCCTATCATATTTTAACTTTTACACATTCTCCTTTTTGAAGATATCCACCTAGGTAGTAAGGGGTAGAGATAGGGTTTAGACATGTTTATCTTTATTTTATTTATTAATTTTTTTTTTGTCATTCTCTTGATTGGTTAATGTGTTCAGTCTGACTTCTTTATTGACTTTATTTTATTATTTTATTTGGATTTGATGTGATAGTGACTTGTGAGTCACATGACACAAATGAGTCCCCATTTATAATTTATCGAATAGGTACTTGTGATGTTAAATCATTTCTTTTTGGGATACATATATTATACTATTAATATTTGGTGTGCTAGGTTCTAGTGTGTAATTTTCTTATTATTTTATTACTCTATATTATGGGGAAGGAATTATTTTTCTTCCCCATACATTTTCCAAAGAAGAAATGTATGCCAACAACAAGATTTCTCATAGATTTGCATTATGCATTTTCTCTTCTCAAGAAAACTTCATTTTATACTACCATGGAATTTTAGGTGCATAAGTTTGGCGATGTGATGGTATCACCTAAAATTTTATTAGTACTTGAAGTTAAAGTGACCTAATATATGTGTGAGGCCTTGCCCCGACCCATCCTAGCATCGATGATACATTATTATTTTGATACTCATGACTCGATATATTAGAACATTATTTGATGCACTAAACATTATTATGCTATTTATGATGTGTGATGACTTTACTTTTGGATATTTGTTTTCATCATTTAATGCTTTATGAACATGTATGATGATGAAGTAAATGAATGCAAAACTAACACTTGATTATGCAATTTTAACAGTCAAAAATATGAGTAGAATTAGACAAACAATTGATTATTAGAAAAATGGATGTTTTAGTTTATATGATTTTTTTGATACATAAACTACATAATGCATGTGATTCCTTGAACCTACTAATGTGTGCAATGAGTGTGCAAGACATTTATCCAGGAAACCTAATGGAAAGATGAAACTAAAACCCTTGTTAATTTGTGCTATCCTTGCATTGTTTTCCTTTGAAGGTTGTTAATTGGTCTTACTATTCCCCAAGCCTTTGTTTGTTTCCTATTAAGTCTTTAAGGCTTAAAAACATTAAATTTAAGTGCCCTAGGGGTAAGGGTTTGGGTTGGGAGTACTTTCCACCCCCTTTGCCTCCTTGGTTGACTTTTAGGGTCACTCAAAAACCCTACTTTTGGTTGATTGCGAAAATTGATTGTATCCTACATGAGTTGGTGACTCAAACTCCATCTGGAGTTACTTGAAGTCTAGTTGAGTTAGGGATCATACTTAGAGGCATTTTGGAGTAATTTTGGGGGTTGTTACCCAATCTCTAGATTTGGAGAAAGTTTAAAGATTGAAGGAAGAAAAGGAAAAGCTCTTCTCAACCCACCATTTTTTGCCATAACTCTTTTGGTGAAGGTAAGAGTTCTTCACTTTTTTGAAATTGTTTTCTTCATTTGTTCATGCTTGAATCTTTCTTGAATCATGCATAAGGCACTGTGTTGTTTTTTTATTGCTTGCTTGTGTGTTGGGGTTGATTGGGAGGGATCTTAACTTGTTTTTTTTTTGATGTTATTCTCATGCTTGCTTTGATGTTTTGTGTTTTGAGGGGATTTCATGGGGATTGTTTTGGCATTACTCACCCTTGGATAGGGAAGAAGTGGCCATGTATGGGGGAAGGGCCTTAGTTGGACCTCAATGATGTAGAGTCTCCTCTCATGGTGAGAGGAGGGAAAGAGGGTAGGGTGTATGGGCTCCTACTTGTCATCACATACCTTGTTTGATATTGTGAATTATTGAATATGGAAAGGAATGAAAATCCTTGTGGAAATAGCCTTGAAAGGGCCTTGTAGAAGAATGGAAGTTCTTGAAGATTTAGCCCTAAAAGGGCTATGTTATGGTATGGTGATTGAAGTCTCCCATTGGGAAAATCCACCTCCCCCCTAGTCAGGTTCTATGTTTGGACCTATTGTGTAAAACTGGTTTGGGGTGTATGCTTGAATTGCTCTTAATGTTGTGATGTTTCCCCCTGGGTCAACTCTTGTCTTCTCCTTGTTTTCTCGACGATATTGGAAGGAAGCACTTGTGAAGGATTTAGAAGTGAATTATTTTGAATTGTAATATTATGTAAAATGTATTTGAATTTTGATGTATTGGCAAAGACATCGAGTTTTCTTATTGGTTCTTTCTCAATGGAGCCTTGAACTAGGATGAATAATAGAGAATGAGAAAGATTATGAAAAGAAAAGAAAACTCCTTGCATTGCTTTTATGTGAATTCAAATTATGCATATGTATGTGAAGAAGTAGGTTAATAGATTATGTCTTCAAATTATGAATTCTCAAGTTTTCAGTTATGTAATGAAAAGTAATTTGATATGTTGAAGTTTCCAATTCAATGCTTATGTATCAAGAGGAAATAAAAAAATCCTACAATGTGGTCACAAAGTTATCTCTCTCCTTGACATATTTCATAATGGAAAAAATCAATTTGGTTAAGAGTTATGCATCACCTTGAATTCTAAATAATTGGAATATGTACCTTGTTATATGATGATTGTTAAAACATAAATTTTAGGAGAAAAGAAAGAAGGGAATAACCTTATACACATCCTTGTAATGGTGTATTGTTAAAAGAAATCAATGTTTTCATTAGGTTAGAATTCACTCTTAGAATAATACAAAAAGTATATAGCGAAGAAACAAAAAAAAACATGTCAACACTTTGGAAATTGGCTTCAAAAGAAAAATGTGCATTCCTAGGAGTAAAATACCTCTCTAGAAAATGTATGGGGAAAATTTTAATTCCCCAAGTTTACAGAGAATATTCTCTGAATTATTCCTTTGAGTCTCAACTAAATCATTGCTAAATTTATAAATAATATAAATAAAATAAAATAAAATGAATATTTAAGTAATTTTCCCCCTACTATTAGTGTAGGCTTATGGACCTATAACAAATTAATTGGTTGCATTGAATGGGAATGGGGCTAATTCCCTATGTACCCCATGTACTGGACTGATATGGTAATGGAAAAAAGTAAGGTTACAAATGTTTTCAAGTCAAAAAATAAACTCAAATTAACTTACCCTTGTTACCCCTTCCACCTAGTGCTCACATTGGGATGTGCAATAAGGAGAGATCATACTCCCCAACTTCCTTTGTACACGCAGTACAAGGCAAGGTCCAATCAGGGAAGACTTAGGCTTTTCATTGGTAATTTCCCACCCACTTTAGCCTTCTTCATGTGCTTGGGTTTCTTCAAGCTCCCATTACATGCAATGGGAAGTAGGCAAGTCTGCATTGACAAGCTTATGTCAATGTGTAGGCCTCTTGGGCAGCACACTATCCTTTGGGCAAAAGGGCCACTTGACATAATCTATGGGGAGGGAGGGTAGGTCTTAGGATAGGGGGTTAGTGTTAGGTATGGTTTATGTTTGAGTTAATTTAAATAAGTTTAGATTAGTTTTAGTATGTGTTATTAGTTGGGATTAGATTTGTTGAAGTTTTAAGTTAGAAAGTTAGTTTAAGTGTTATCATTTAGCATTAGTATTAGCATGTTGTAGTTAGTTCATATTAAATTTGTTTTAGTTTAAAATTTTAGTTAGTTTGTTTCATATATATATATATATATATATATATATATATATATATAATTTAGTAGTTTAATTAATTCTTTTAGTATAGTATGATTTATATTGTAATTCATTTATTTTGATAGTTAGTAATGTAGTAGATTTGTTTAGCATTAATATTAATGTAGCATATATCGATAGATAATGTTATTCTAATTTTGCTCATTTATTAGAATTATATTTATTTTGTAGTGTAGTTTGATAATAATAATTAGTATGTAGTCTAGGTTAGTATAGTTTTTTTTGGTTAGTTTTAGATCTGTTAATATTTTAAATTAAGAGTAGCACTAAATTTACAATAAGATTAGTGGTTGTTTGATGTTATTAGGAAGTAGTATAATATTTATATGTTAGTGTAGGTGTTAGTATGGAATAGCAACTTAGTTGTTAGATTGTTAATTAGTTCTAATTTAAAAAGTTTTAAATTTGAAATTTGTATATTTTAATTAAAATAATTTTAGTGTTTTACTAACTAGTTTTATACTATTGTAAGTTAATTAGATTAGTCTTAATATTGACTTTTTAATGTTGAACTTAAATTTTATAACAGTTTAAAATAGAGTTCAGATTTACTTATCGATTTAATTGAAATAAGTCTAGTCTTCAATTTTAATTGAAATTGATAAATTAATTAATTAGATTGTTAGGAGAATGTTAGAGATAATTTGAAATTATAATGTAGATAATATAATTGATAATAATGTTTATCTCTATGGTATATATATTAAAGGCTAGTTAGATTTTTTATTAAAGTGATAAACATAGTTAGCATGGTTGAATAGTTAAATTTTATTGATCTTCTAGAGTTTCAAATTCCCTTAATGTTTAATGATTTAAATCATAATGTCGATCACATTATTAAGTTATAGAAGGGCCTAGTCAATTAGATCATTTTTTTTAGGGTTATTGGTATATTGTTTGTAATCAAATTAATGTTAAATAGGATTATGCAATTGAGAGATAGATGTCACTTTAGTTAGTAGGTTATTCTGACATAATGAATAAGTTGTTGTGTTAATCTAGTGTCATCCTTAGGAGGTAATATTTTAAGGAATTATTAAAATAGATCATGGATTAGGAATTTAGTTAAATGGATTAGTCATTTAATTTAATTAATTGATTTACTAAGAAATTTTCAGTTCACCCAAATAATCCCTTTTATGAAATGATCAAACTATGCTGTAACCTTTTATATCAATAGTGAACTTGCATCTAGTTTCAAAGTACCTATGGGTATCTAAATTTAAAACTACTCAAACAATTAATTCCATTATAGTTAAACATTTAAAATCTTTTACGACCATGTTATCTTATTTAATCATAGTTCTTTAAAAAGTAAAATTTGTTGTGTTTGTTTTGCCCCTATATTTTTGGGCATGACAATATGAATGAACTATCAAAATATATTAACTTTCTTCCATCATATTGTATTCAAAACATATATATTTACATTACAACCATTTATGCATTGAATTATATCAACTATAACAAAGGATATAATCACTATGAAATATTCACACTAACTGAATTGTGAGAATAAATGTTACAATTACATGATTCTCCATTCTACATCAATTACATAATGTGAAAACTCACAATGAAGGTTTCATTGCAAGTAAACTATATAAATAACTTTCAATCTTTTCTTACACATTTTTAACAAGATAGAATATTAAAAATATCCTACTTTACATCACAATGAAATCACAATGGGAGCTTGATATCATAATAAATTTGAGATGACATGAAAAAAATTGTCTCTCTTTACACACTTGGTTTTCTAACTTGTCAAGGGTGGAACCCTAACATCTTCAAATAATCCATCTTCACAATCTTGCAAATAACACACAAACTAGGAACCATGGAGGCTCACCTCCTATCCTAGGCTTCTATGAAGCCACCCACTGAGTAGGGGAAAACAAGATCCAAACTAGGTTTTATTCTAATCTTACAAATGCATGAGCATCGCATTACAACACTTAACAATCTCATCCCACAATTTTTCACAAAGGTTCACTAATGGAACCTTGAACATAGGGTGAAGTGTGCTTTCAATAAGGACACTTTCCATATTGTCACATATCTACAATAAATTATTTCAGGATTTCATAATTAAAAAATGCATGCTCTTTCAAGGCTTTCACAAAAATCCACCACATTCTACCACAACATCCATGAATACCCATACTCCATAATCTTCCTTTCTACACCATCATTTCCCTTATCAGCCACAAAAAAATATATGAATGAATATGGCATACAATGGAGCCCATACTCCAAGGTTCTCAACTATATTTCAAGCCCAACTAAGCCCTTCACCCTGGGCATCTCTTCCCTTCCTAAAGGGTGAGTGAAGCCCTCACACCCATATCACAACTTGACATTCAAATCAAACAACAATATTAAAAAAGAAAATCAAGAAACTACATGGAAAAAATACTCATTCATCAAACAACACAACACAATGCCCAAATCCACAATACAAGGTTCACAAACATCACAACACAATATCCAAATCCACAATACAAGATTCACTTACACCACTTCACAATGCCTAAATCCACAATACATTGCATACTTGCAGATTCATTATGCAACACAAAAGAAGGAAATGATCATGTTTTGAAAACACTAACCTTGGTCCAAGCTAAGGCAAAGAAAGTTGTAGTAGAGCCCCTTAATCTTGCTCCAAACCCTAACTATCTCTAAACTTAGAGAGTGGGTGAACAACCACTAATTTGACCAAGACTCTCTAATAAAGACTTCCCACTAGCTATTTTTATCAAAGACATCAAGCCACTTTCTCTTACAAACTTGTCTCCCTCAAGTTTGATATATGTGGCTTAGTGGAAACATGGGAGAAACACATGTGATAATTCTAATTTTGAATTGGTAGAAGAATTCATGGGTAAAGGGGGACCTTAGCCTATCTAGGTACTCACATGGTCAAAATTAGGTCCCTAACATGATGTACTATCATATGAGTAACTTATATTCACCTAAAATACACTTTGGGACCACCTAATGGCCCCTCAAAAGCCTATCCAAGTCCAATTTCGAATTTCCCTTGATTGTGACCCACCCTACCCCTTGTCAAGTGGGTTTACTTACTCATTAACAAGGTAATTAGTTTTAGGGTAAAATGCCACCATGACCAAAACCCTAAAGGACATGTCATTCCAGAAAAAATCCACAGGTGTCATGTGACACATAAAATACAAGAAAACTTACATTTACAAAATAAAATACATCACAATGAGGCTTTTGAATCTTCCAAATATTCACCTTGGTTAGACTATGTTCACATAGGTTTGGATCTTGTTTCCCCCAAAAAAATCCATGGTTCCACTTCCTGCACATTAAATTTGAGCATCAGTAATCCAAGGAGGTCATCTAAAACATATATCATAAATGCATGTAATTCCAAATGTTACATAACCCATTTTAACATAATTCAATTAAATTTTCCTTTTCAATTCATTCAAAATGTTAGAATGTCAAAATCTACATATCCTGAATCATCATAATCACATTAACATTTATCTACATATCAAAAATCATTATAATCCAATTAACATTTATCTACATATCATAAATTATCATATCCAAATTAACATTTCACATCACATCATGACCTAATTCTATCATATCATAAAGTTTCATCCATCTGTGTTCGATCATCCCATTCACAATCTTAGGTTCTATTGCACAACAAAATCTATCTTTTAATGTTGACATTATAATTTGACATTTCAAGAATTCCTAAAAATTCAGTTTCTATTTGAAATAATTTAGAACATGAAATGGAATCATCAATTATATCAAGTAGATTCTAATGTGTAGATTATCAAAATGCAAATATTGAAATGAAAAAACCTTAAAGTCTCAAAAGTATATGAAAATATAAAATTAGAAGTATCATAATGCAATTATGTCATCTACACTATGATGGATGGTGTGAGGCCTCACATCCTTCCCGCCGAGTATGAACCTCCTCGTAGAGTTCATCAACTAGGTGCAAGTATTAGGATCTTGCCTAAGCTACATTTACCAAGGTTGGCCCAACTTGAGTCTTCTACTATTGGTGCTAATAATCCACTCTTCACCTTACCAAGGTCTAATTGATAATTTTTTTATGCCCTTACTTATGGTTCTTAACATAATGTTTTCCTATACTCTTAACAAGTATAAGATACATTCTATATTTGTGCTAGTACAATTTTCAAGGAGTTTGACCATTTTCATATTTATGACATAGAAATAGGTGGTAGCACTGTAATGCATAACAAGAAGATTTAATAGTGCACTAATTCTCTAGATGATTTGTCAAGGATCCTCCTTGGTATGGCCATTTCAATACAATTTACTTGCCCATAAAATTCATAAGAAAATTTCTCCTAAGAAACTTAAAAATAAAAATAGAACAGTTTGATAGAAAAACAACATAGATGTGGTCAGATAGTTAAATCCCAACAAGACATGTCCCTGAGGCAAAAAAAGGGGACCAAAATGGAAAATTTCAAGTTTTTGGGAAGAATATAATTGCAAAAACAAAGGACCAAAAAGAATTCACATTGAATAACAATTGCATAGGAATGATGTGGTAGGTTCCCTGATGGAGAAGAGGAGAAATTATTGTATTATAGAAGTAATGGCTAGAAAGAAGTCGCATATCCCTTATGTCTCTAAGTGCTTCGCCCTTAGATTGTGGTTGATCAGGTGCACTAATACATCTTACACAGGGTTGCAGTATTCACATATGTTGAAAATAATGGGTTAGGCTCCTAGTGTTGAAACTAGGCTCTACTAATAGTGGTTCTCAGAAGGGGATGTATGCTTAGGCGACCTTGCCTAGAAATATCATTTATCAATTATTCAATTAAGCACCCTATCCTTGTGGGTAAGAATTGTATCTATAAGGTATCATATAAGTTCTTTCTGAAGCCTAGATTCACAATTTGAATTGTATCCAAATGGATGTACATGAAAAAGTAAATATCCATATTTACCATTATGCATTGCAATCATGAGCCCTAGATGAATAATATCTATGTAAAGTTAAGAGTTCTATATGATAATGTGATAAGTAAAAATCATGCTAAGGATTTTTTTTGAAATGTTTTGAATTAAAAGAACCAACTATTGATTACATCCTATACCTAATATAGGACTATCACACCTTCTCAGTTACAAATTTGACTATACTAATGATGTCTCAAATGGATTATTGTTCAGTGTCATAGCCTCTATGATAATTCCTCTACTATGTATGTCAGGTTATATATGACCACCTTAGTATCAATTTTTTTGAGGTCAAGTTTCACTTCTATCTATAATGTAAACAAATCTTAATATCAATCTTGTATTCACATCCCAAATGTTGTTCTATATAGTCCACTTCATCACATTTTGATATCTATTATATGCCCATTAACTATTATCTCTTTTTTTTCCACACTAACTAGATACTATACTTTTGTGACACCTTGACCCTTCTACATTATTATTATTAATGAATACTATTTGATCATTTTTTCACTAGAACCTCATAGTGGGGTAGCCATTCACAACCTAATGATTCTTTTCTAGTTGTTACTTTTATCAATTATTTAAGAGCATTGTGGCACTCCAAAGGGCAAATAGGTTTGAGGAGAATTCATGGATTTTACTTATGTATAGACTATCATTATAAGTTATGCATTTACTGAATACATCAAATCTTGGTATGTCCAAAAATTTTCTTTTATGTGTGACAAGATCATGGTTCACAGAGATCCTATAGCTATCAGGCTTCCTCATTATTTAGTTTGACACACTCAATACTATCTTGTATTTTAACTTAAGTTCAAAGTTTTCAGGATATTAGAATTTTACGACTACAAAATATTATTCATTAAAGTTCAAAATTTACCTTTTCTTTCAAGGAGACATTATCTATAATGGCTTGATTATTGTAGGAGATCATCATCTCTTTTTGAAATAAGATATTTATTTTTACTATATTATTATATCTTTGTGTCGTTATTACAAACTCATTTTCTATCATTAATCATTTAAGATCACATAGCCCCAAGGGGTTTACTAAAGGGTGTTATATTTTTAGTTGACTCCCTCATAGAAGCTACTAGCTTGAAAGATGAGTTCATTGAAGTTCTACCCTTTTGAAGGTAACATTTACATAGTACATTCATTCATGGACCCATTAATGCCTAGTATTTCATAACCTAGCTTTGATGCCAAAATGTCATGCCCAAAATTATAGGGCAAAACATAGTTAACTTTCTTTTTTTTTACATAACTTAGAAGTTCTCATAAAGGATTACTCATTATTAATTAGATTATATTTAATAAGAAGTTTAGGGTATGCTCCCATTATGATATTATGTACTATAGTGAAAAGTGGTCTTTAGAAGAAGATGGATCATATCAGGTGAGCATTTGACCTAAAATTTATCATACCAACCCTTAAGCAATGATCAATTTTTCAATAATTCTAACACTAAAACTAACTAGGCATAAATGCCCCTAATAGGCTTTGCTTATTGATAAGGTATACTCCACTAGTTTCTTTGATATTAATCAACATGTAAATCATAACTTTAAGAAACTTCTTTCTACGTGACTTCCTAATTGGATGATCAACTAAATCTAGGAATTTTTAATTGCATATTATGCAACATTATGTATCATCAAAACTGATATACCTATTAATGATGCTAGAGAATCTTGGTTTCACTTGAAATCCTACATGTTTGAGGGGGATTTTGGTTAAGGGTTATGGAGCTTGGTGAATACTGGTGCTCGACATGCACTAGGAGCTCAACATGCACTGGGAGCTCAACATGCACTGGGAGCTCGGCATACACTGGGAACTCAGCATGGTCTATGGAGCTCAACATGGTCTTGGGAGCTCAGCATGGTCCTTGGTTTCTTAGCATGGTCTATGGTTTCTTGGCATGGTCTTAGGACTCGTTATGGTTCCTGGTCACTCGGCATGGTCTTTGGTTACTCGGCATGGTCTGGGAGGACCTCAGCTTTGCTTAGGAATTTGGTGCATGTTGTAGGCCATGTATCTAATTTTTTTAAATGAGTTAGAGAATGAAAATTTTAAGGATAGAAGACGGCCTATATTTTTAACTATGGTTGAATGCTCAAGTTATAATTCATCTAGAGCTAAGAGATATCACAATTTTTATAAGCTATAAATTTTGGGAATTTAATTGTTGTAGGAGGCCGACTTTGGAATTTAATTTATGTATTTGTATTTAATTTGTATTCTATGCCAACCTATGGCTTATATTGGTATAAGTGGTGGTTTTGGGGAAGCCTTCAGGTATGATCATTCAGTAAGGAGAAGTAGAGGAGCTTGGAAGAGCAAATTTTGAGAAGGGCTAGTAGCCAGGGTTTTGGGATTGGATCTTGAGGGATCTTGTAGAACTATTACTTGCTTTGTATTTGATCATAATCAGGAAGGCCTTATAGCCTGACACATTGCATGTAATCAGTTATAATTTATGAATATATTATTATTATTTGGTATCAAATCTTGTATTATTGCTCCTTGTCCTTGTGTTGTTTCCATTGCATGGTTGTATAGTTGGGGCTAGGACATCTCCTTTGGGGATTTTCTTGCCTTGTACTACATCAGGTAGTATCAGAGTGAAGGTTGTTCTTGAGTGTGTGGATAGATCACCAAAGTTGAGGTAGTTTGCACCAAGACTTGGGTTGAAGAGGTAGATTTTGATCATGGATTTATTGCTTAGGGTTTTCTAATAATTTGGAAGATGCCTCCAAAAAGATCAGACACTAAGGAAATTGATGATGCTATGGAAGAAAGGCTCTTAGAGAAGATTAAAGAAGATTTTAGATCTGAAATAGAGGAGGTTAGGGCAGAGTTTAGATCTCATATAGCATTGATGAAGAGTGACATGATTGCTGAAATTGTGAGTGCTTTAGGTGGTGTACCTAGACATGTGGGTACTGAAGGCAATTATGAGGAAGTTGCAAAAGACTTTGAAGTTGTTGTATCTAGTGGCAAGGATAGAATTGATCATGTGGAGAGACCTATTGGAAATAGGGTTGGTCAGTTTGCTAGACCTAGATCTCAGTTGAAATTGAAGCATAAGATGGAGGTTTCTAATTTCTCAAGTACTTTGAATCCTGAAGACTTGATTGATTGGATTGGTGAATTGGAAGACTACTTTGAGCTTGAGGATATTGAGGATCCACTTAGAGTAAGGTTAGCACAAACAAAGTTGAAGGGACATGCTGCTCTTTTGTGGAAGCAACTATAAAAACATAGAGAAGAGGAATGTGAAATGAAGATCACTAGATGGAGGTTAATGGTGACTAAGTTGAAGGCTAAGTTCATTCCTGTTGATTATGAACTTGAGTTGTTTAAAAGATTGTAGAACCTAAAGTAGAAAGATATTTTTGTGAAGGATTATACAAAGGAGTTCTACAAGTTGACTATTCGGTCTAGTCATAGAGAATTGTCAAAAGAGAAGGTAGCTAAGTAAATTAATGGTTTGAGATTCAATATTCAGGATGCGGTTGGTATGCTAAATATTTATTCAGATGAGGATTCTTATCAATATGCTTTGAGAGCAGAGGAGAAACTAAAGAGGAAGAATCAAGGTAGTTCTCGAGGGAAGGAGAAGTAGGATAGTTCAACACAAGCTAAACCAAAAGAAGAAGGTGAACCAAAACCTGTGGAACCAAGGAGAAGGACAGGTGGAGGTTGATTCATAAGTAATTGTTTCAAGCATGGTCAAGAAGGGCATAGATCTTTTGAATGTCCAATTGGTAAGATAGTTTCTATTGTGAATGAGGTTGAAGTACAAAATAGTTAGCCTGAGCAAGGAGAAAGTTTGTTGGCTCGATGAGTACTAGTTGGTGAGAGGGCATTGGATTCTTGTCAGAGGACTAGTTTTTTCAAGACATGTTGTAAGTTTGGTAGTAAAGTCTACAAAGTAATTGTGGATGGTGGTAGTATTGATAACCTTGTTGTTGAAGAGATGGTTTAGAAACTTGGTTTGAAGAGAATGAGGCATCCTTATCCTTATAGAATTGGCTGGTTGCAATGTGAGCATGCTTTGGAAGTGAGAGAGCAATGCCTTGTTGATTTCTAGATTGGGCAGTATAAGGATCAAGTGTTGTGTGATATTGTGGATATGAAAAATTGCCATGTGTTGCTTGGTAGACCTTGGAAATATGATTGTAGGGTTGTGCATGATTGTGTCAAGAATGTGTTTAGAATTGAAAAAGGTGGTAGGAAGTTTTCCCTAATTCCTTTGTAGAATGAAGAGCTTAGTAGGAGGAACCTGAGTATTGGTAGTTGAGTTGAATTGGAAAATTCTAAAAAAAGTTGGAGATCAGCATGGAAATCAGACCTATGGAACAGCTATGGTGGATGTGCAGAAGAAAAAAAAGAGAAAGAGTGTACAAGTTAAAGACTCAAAGGATATGTATGTGAAGAACCAGTTTGGGATTTATGTGTTGAATCCCAAAAGATGTTCTTCGAGTTACTAGAACATGTTTTTGAACCTGGGGTGTTTGATGCAGGAGCATCTTGTGTTCACTTGCAATCCTTCATGTTTGAGGGGGATTTTGGTTAAGGGTTATGGAGCTTGGTGAATACTGGTGCTCGGCATGCACTAGGAGCTTGGCATACACTGGGAGCTCAGCATGGTATATGGAGCTTGGCATGGTCTTAGGAGCTTGACATGGTCCTTGGTTCTCGACATGTTCTATGATTTCTTGGCATGTTCTCTGGTCACTCGGCATTGTCTTTGGTTACTCGGCATGGTCTGGGAGGACCTCGGCTTTGCTTAGGAATTTGGTGCATATTGTAGGCCATGTATCTAATTTTATATAGAAAGTTAAAGGATGAAAATTTCAAATATGAAAGAGGGCCTAGATTTATAACTACTGTTCGAAGCCTATGTTCTAATTCATCTGGAGCTAGGAGATATCACAATTTTTCTAAGACAACAATTTTGGGAATTTAATTGTTGTAAGAGGCTGACTTTGGCATTTTATTTATGTATTTGTATTTAATTTGTGTTCTAGGCTGACTTTTGGCTTAGATTGGTATAAGTAGGGGTTGTGGGGAAGTTTCTAGGTATGATCATTCAGCAAGGAGAAGTAGAGGAGCTTGGAAGAGCGAATTTTGAGAAGGGCTAGTAGCCAAGGTTTTGGGATTGGATCTTGAGGGATCTTGTAGAACTATTACTTACTTTGTATTTTTCCATAACCGAGAAGGCCTTATAGCCCAGAACATTGCATGTAATCAGTTTAATTTTATGAATATATTATTGTGATTTGGTATCAGATCTTGTATTATTTCTCCTTGTCCTTGTGTTGTTTCGGCTATGTGGTTATATAGCTAGGGCTAGGACATCTCCTTCAGGGATTTTCCTACCTTGCACTGCATCAATTAATTAATATTTTCTCTTCCTGTATCCTAACTAATATGTTAGAAATGTCATACCTTACCTTCATATATATATTATGTTACATATTAGCACTAGGATGCCACGTTCATTTGGTCCTAGTTTATGGAAGGAATTACAAACCATGTCCTAACTTAAATGTACATATTATTTAATTTATGAATGTAATAGTTTGCATTATTTCTAGGTAAAATTATGTTTATTATTATAATATGAAGATGATTGGTAACCAAGCCTCTAACTCAAATCAATTCATCTCACTACTAGCTATGAATTACATAGGCACAATAGTAACTTATACCTGTTTAAGCTTTCTAACTACATTGTTCATTGCAACTAGACAATCTTCTTACAACATGCTAATCCTAATTTTACTACATACAATTCTACTTTTTTATGTCCCTAAAATGATAAAATAAAACATCTTAATTATTAACTTAACATTAACATCTCTTACATATATATTAATACCGCATTTTTATATTAGACAATAATCAAAACTACCTATTTACTTTACGCTATTCTTCCTAGTACCCCTATAAATATATATAATCCAAACTCATCAACTTTGATCATATTGGAAGGATTACAAAATTAGGTACTACTAATTAGGTATTTAGAGTAATTATTGATCATTTATTCATTTTATTAAATTTATTTATTTATTTATTATTATTCATTATTATTCATTATTATTATTCCTTTAAATTTATTAATTTACATATAATTGGTTATTAACTAAAAGTTAGCATATGTTCTTAAATCTTTCTACCACTACACATGTCCTAAGTTTTAAATCTTACTACTACCACTTGGTTTAAATATTAACATGATTCTAACATTACCATTTAATAATTAATTACCTAACATGCCTTCCCAAAAAATATTCTACCCAATATCACTAGGCTAGATATTACCTACACCTATCTTAATGCTATCTCTCAACAACCCTTGACACATAATTTATATAAAATATTTTAATTTCATAATTAATCTCAACACCTACATATTTAACCATACCGCTAAACTCCTAAACTCATATCATTACTTGACTAAGTTTCAAATTAACTAATGCCATGTCCTAGATTTTGACCTTGGTTAGGAACTTCATATGTGTGAGATCAAACTTTATTATCTCCAAATCTTGGTCCCCTCCAAAGTGAATTCCTATGCATGGGGAAATTTTCTCACTTAAAACCTCCTTTCAATGATGTTTTAAAAAGATTTTGAAAACTATGATTTGTAACATTTAGACTTTGTCATGGAACACTCCCCAACACCCATCTCTACTCTTCTCCTCTTTTCTAGCACATAGCTACTCCTCCTAGGTGTGATGGGGAAGAAAGAAATCAGAAATTAAAAATTTTCAAAGTTATTAATTTGATAGGATGGAAAGGCTTTAATTTTTTTTACTTGCAAACTGATTTCACTTTTTTTCAAGGGATATGCGCCTAAGTTTGGGACTTCTGATTTGTGTTAGAGAAATGCCACTTCCCGCACATTTGTTAATGTTTTAAGAAGGTGATGAGGACACCAAAGTGAGGTGGGGAATGAATTGAATGAGGGTATTCCCTATGTTAGTGGGAACATCATGCCCCATGCACCTTCCAAGGCTTAGAGATGGGATATTAATGTTAGGGTGGTTGTGGGGAACTCTTGTCCTCCAAACCCTATCATATTTTCACTTTTACACATTCTCCTTTTTGAAGATAGCCGCCTAGGTAGTAAGGGGTAGAGATAGGGTTTATACATGTTTAGCTTCTTCTTTTTTTGTCATTCTCTTCATTTGTTAATGTGTTCAGTCTAATGTCTTTATTAAGTTTATTTTATTATTATTATTATTTATTTGGATCTAATGTGATAGTGACCTATGAGTCACATGACACAAATGAGTTCCCATTTATAATTTATGGAATAGGTACTTGTGATGTTAAATAATTTCTTTTTGGGATAAATATATTATTCTATTAATATTTGGTGTACTAGGTCCTAGTGTGTAATCTACTTATTATTTTATTACTCTATATTATGGTGAAGGAATTATTTTTCTTCCCCATACATTTTCTAGAGAGGAAATGTATGCCTACAGAAAGATTTCTCATAGATTTGCATTATGCATTTTCTCTTCTCAAGAAAAATTTATTTTATTTTACCATGGAATTTTAGGTGCATAAGTTTGGTGATGTGATGGTATCACCTAAAATTTTATTATTACTTGAAGTTCAAGTGGCCTAATATATGAATGAACTATCAAAATATATTAACTTCCTTCCATCATATTGTACACAAAACATATATATTTACATTACAACCATTTATGCATTTAATTATATCAACTATAACAAAGGATGTAACCACTATGAAATATTCACACTTAATGAATTGTGAGAAGAAATGTTACAATTACACAATTCTCCATTCTACATCAATTACATAATATGAAAACTCACAATGAAGGTTTCCTTGCAAGTAAACCATATAAATAAATTTCAATCTTTTCTTACACATTTTCAACAAGATAGAATACTAAAAATATCTCACTTTACATCACAATGAAATCATAATGGGATCTTGATATCACAATACATTTGAGATGACATGAAAACATTTGTCTCTCTTTACACACTTGGTTTTCCAACTTGTCAAGGGTGCAACCCTAACATCTTCAAGGAATCCATCTTCACAATCATCCACATAACACACAAAATAGGAACCATGGAGGCTCACCTCCCATCCTAGGCTTCTATGAAGCCACCCACTGAGTAGGGGAAAACAAGATCCAAACTAGGTTTCATTTCAATCTTACAAATGCATGAGCATCACATTACAATGCTTAACAATCCTATCCCAAGGATTTTCACAAAGGTTCACCAATGGAACCTTGAACATAGGGTGAAGGTGTGCTTTAAAGAAGGAGACTTGCCATATCATCACATATCTACAATAAATTGTTTTCATGCCCTTTCAAGACTTTCATAATTTAAAAATTTCATGCCCTTTTGGGGCTTTCATAATTCATTACTTTCATGCACTTTTGGGGCTTTCACAAAAATCCTCCACATACTACCATAACATCCATGAAAACCCATACTCCATAATCTTCCTGTCTACACCATCATTTCCCTTATCACACCCAAATAAAAATATGAATGAATATGGAATACAATGGAGCCCATAAGTTCCAAGGTTCTCAGCTATATTTCAAGCCCAACTAAGCGCTTCACCCTAGACTTCTCTTCCCTTCCCAAATGGTGAGTGAAGCCCTCACACCCATATCACAACTTGACATTCAAATCAAACAACAAGATCAAGAAAGAAAATCAAGAAACTACATGAACATAATACTCATTCACAAAACAATACAACACAATGCCCAAATCCATAATACAAGGTTCAAAAACATCACAACACAATATCCAAATCCACAATACAAGATTCACTTACACCACTTCATAGTGTCGAAATCCACAATATAATATTCACAATACATTGCATAAACCCATAGCAAATTTCTCCATAGTTGCAGATTCATTGTCCAACACAAAAGAAAGAAATGATCATGTTTTGAAAACACTAACCTTGGTCCATGCTAAGGCAAAGAAATTTGTAGTAGAACCCCTTACTATTCCTCCAAACCCTAACTATCTCTAAATTTAAAGAGTTAGTGAAAAACCACTAATTTGATCAAGAATCTCTAATAAAGACTTCCCACTAACTATTTTTATCAAGTACATCAAGCCACTTTCTCTTACAAATGTGTCTCCCTCAAGTTTTCTATATTTGGCTTAGTGGAAACATGGGAGAAACACATGTGACAACTCTAATTTCGAATTGGTGGAAGAATGCATGGGCAAATGGCACCCCTAGGTTGTCTAGATACTCACATGGTCAAAATTAGGTCACTAACATGATGTACTATCATATGGGTAACTTATTTTCACCTAAAATACACTTTGGGACCACCTAATCACCCCTCAAAATCCTAGCCAAGTCAAATTTCGAATTTCCTCCTATTCTAACCCATCCCACCCCGTGTCAAGTGGGTTTACTTACTCATTAACAAGGTAATTAGTTTTAGGGTAAAATGCCACCATGACCAAAACCCTAAATGAAATGTCATTCTAGAAAAATCCACATGTGTCAATTGACACATGAAATCACATTCCACATCACCAAGACATATTCCTAATGCATCTTTATGATTAAAAGTTTTCACATACAAGTAAACTTACATTTACAAAATAAAATACATCACAATGAGGCTTTTGAATCTTCCAAAGATTCACCCTAGTTGAACTATGTTCACATAGGTTTAGATGTTTTTTCCACCCAAAAATTCTATGGTTCCACTTCCTACACATTAAACTCGAGCATCAGTAGTCCAAGGAGGTCATATAAAATATATATCATAAATGTATGTAATTCCAAATGTTACGTAACCCATATTAACATAATTCAATTAAATTATCCTTTTCAAATCATTCAAAATGTTAGAATGTCAAAATCTACATATCATGAATCATCATAATCACATTAACATTTATCTACATATCACAAATCATCATAATCCAATTAAAATTTATCTGCATATCATAAATTATCATATCCTAATTAACATTTTGCATCACACCATGACCTAATTCTACCATATCATAAAGTTGCATCCATCTATGTTTTATCATCCCACTCACAATATTAGGTTCTATTGCACAAAAAAATCTATCCTTCAACACTAACATTATAATTTGACATTTCAAGCATTCCAACAAATTTAGTTTCTATTTGAAAAATTTAGAACATGGAATGGAATCAATAATGATATCTAGTATGTCCTAATGTGTGGATTATCAAAATGAAGATATTGAAATGACAAAACCTTATAGTCTCAAAAGTATATCAAAATATGAAATTAGAAGTATCATAATGCAATTATTTCATCTACACTATGATGGATTGGGTGAGGCCTCATATAATTTTACATTTATATTTTCCTACTGATCATATTATTTGTGTGAATAGATTGGAAATAAACCATTCAATGTGTTCTAGGTTACAAAAGACCCAGTACTAAGATGCAAAAGACAAAAAAATAGTGTAAGGTTTAGTTGTTTCCTATATTCAACTAAATTCATCTCAGATCTAGACCAACATTATCAGAGTATAGAGACTCTCTACACTTTAGGCTCTATAGGGCCAAAGCGAGTGCACATTAGGGATGGAAATGATTGGATGTTTTGATATTCTCCTTAAAAAGGTATCATTCATACTTTTCCTTTTAGATCTATTCCCTATAGAAAAAAATGGTCAACAATTCTTCTTGGATTTTTAATGACTCCTTGATTATAGTAGCCAACTATAATTCAGAGAAATACTATTATAAATAAGGACCAATAGTTTGATTCTTCATTATAGAAAAGTAATATTGAATTGATTTTGAATTTTCTTTGTACAACCACATGAACTAATCAATTTGCATCTAAATTGATGATGAATGCCTTATCCATTGCTATATAGACTCACACCAATAACCCTAAACCTATTTAATTGCCTTGCAATTTTATTTATCAACAATTAACTGTGAATTTCATTCATAAGATATCCATTCCATACATCTAGAAACCCTATCAATTCATAAAAGCATTTACCTAACCCTTTTAATTAAAATCAATCAATGAAAAGATATACAACCCATTCAAGTTGTATTAAAGTTAAAGAACCCTATTGATTCAATCCCAAAATTATAGATATATGAAAATTGAGACGAAACTTAGAGACACAAATTTTGCAAAAGCTTCCTTAGCATTAATCTTCCTTGAAAAAAATACATTACTAGTATAAACTCAAGAATAACTCAAGACATGGCAAAACTATCATTTAATATTCATTTGTATTCCTAGATTGAAAAATTGAATACATCATAAAATTGACACAAAGACTAACTAGACCAACTACAAAATAGCATAACACTAAAATTATACAAACTTTAGACCCTCACTTCAAAACTTGGAAATCCTTTTTTATGAAGGATTTCAACAAGCTTTAGATGGGAGGACACATGCGAAAACTCTATTACAAAGAAAATAAAAAGATATTTGTTATAGTTATATTACAAACATTCTTTGTACTTTGATCAAAATTTTAGGATGCATTGCAAAATTGGCGAGGTGACACTATCTGTAGGTGTCTTTATCATATTTATGGCTATCTTCAACTACCTATCACTTTCTTTGCCCTTTCCTTATCCCTTTTATCCCTTCTACCTTTAACTACACCTTTGAGAAACCTAGTCACTTTCAACAAATGGTATGGCCTTTATATCTGCTATGACTTCCCAAATAGCAATTTTAGTATCCACATTAAGCTAGGTGGAATCTTGGATGGTGTTTAACTCATCTATGCATTTTTTCAATTTAGTATCAATGATTTCCTTTAATTATCTAGTAACTTTTCTCATATTTGATTCAATCCTAAATAGAAAATCAATCATGTCATAGACAACTATTACATCTGTGTCATTATTGTAGTAAGCAACAAAATGTGGATGCCTCAAAATATCCTCAAAAGAGGAAGACCATTCTTGCCACTCTTTTATGACTCCGTTAACATCTAAGATAGTAGGAATAAAATTGCGAATCTCCATGGTAATTATATTCAATTTACCTTGGATAAATTGCATTTTACATGAGAAAAATCCATTTAATTCCTTTACCATTTTTATCATCTTTCTTACATTAATAATTATCCCCTTGGGCAATTCTTTCTTTTGAGGGATCAAGATATCAAAAAAAATTGTGTATGGCCTCCACATTCTAAATAAAGGGTATAGCAAAGTTAATGCCTCTGAGTATTGAAATTTAGCTCCCTGCATAAAGATATAGCTATTGTGCACATTTTGTGAAACAATTTGCAAGGCACCTATCTTGTGCATCATCAAGCTTTGAATTTTCTTGATTTCCACCTCCTTTGCACCATCCTACTCATCAATATCCATTTTTTTGGCTTGCTACCACATTTTTTGTATCAACCTCTATCTGGGCTTCCTAATCTTTTACCTCTGTGATAGGCCTAGCCATATTTCTCAGGCTTCTTAACTCTTTGTCCAAGGAAACCAATCTTTGTTCCAAGACATAAATACTCTTTATCTCCTCTTCATATTTATTTCTAGCATCAATGGATATGTTGTACATTTGATACAACTATTTTTCTAATACATCCATTTTTCTCTTCCCCATACATGATGTTGTGTTTATCAAGTTATGTATCAAGTTACTAGACATAGTAGTGACATTCCAAAATATAACATTTCCTTGGGGAGAATCTTTTATCTCCATAAGTTTTGGATTATTTAATACTCCATACTACCATTGTCTTACTATAAATATTGAAGCCATGCCCCTAAATCTCACCAACTTGGTAATTTGAATATCAATATTAAATTCCTAGATCCTATTGATCCATCAAAATCTTCTTTTTGAAACCTATTGTTGTGAGAAGATGTCTTTTACTACAGCACTTGTGAAAAATGCAATTATAATAGCTCCCATCAAGTAGCACCTAAATTCCTTTACAAATTTAACCAATGTATAAGCTGACTTCTCATTTATATCATATTTTAATTGTGCAACTTGGAAAGAATGTTATGGGTCATTCAAAACCATCTTCATTCTTTTGCAATAAAAAAAAAACTATGTGAAAAGATGCAAAAGAAAATATATGCATAGGCTTTGTATAATTGGGTTCCCTCAAGATAGGAGCATCTTTGATTTTTTTCTTTATCTTATGAAATGCCATGCTTGGTTCTTCATCCCATTTGATCTATGAACCTTTCTTTAGCATCTTAGAAATGGACCTATTTATCTTAGCAAAATTTGTGAAAAATCTTCTTAAAAAGTTTATTTTCACAAAGAAAAATTGAATACCATTTACATTTTTGGGCTTTTGGATTTTGTCTATGTCATCAACTCTTTTAGGGTTTATTATGACTCCTTATTTTCTGATCAAGTGGCCTAATAATTTTCCCTTGGTAACAACAAATTCACACTTCCTAGGATTTAAAGAGACACAAAACTTTAAGGCTCTAATGAATACCTTTTCAAGGTGCATGCAATGATAATTCTCATATTTTGAGTAAGATTTCAAGTAATCCTAGTAGACAACTAAAAATTTGTCAATAATATCTAAAAAGGCTACATCCATAGCCCTCTAAAAAGTAGCACCACCATTTGTTAGGCTAAAAGACATTCTACTATGAACATAGGTTCCCCAAGGCATTGTAAATGTTTATTTATACTATTTTGAGTCTTTCAAAATTACTTAGATATAGCCTAAGAACCCATCCATCATGGACATTAGTTCTGATCTAGTAACTCTCTACAACATGGTCTCCATGTTTGGAAATCCATAATTATATTTTAATGATGATATGTTCAAATTTATGAAGTCAGCACAAATTCTAATATCACCATTATTATTTCTCAAGGGAACTAAATTTGAAACCCAAAAAGAATTCCTAATTGTCTTAATAATTCCAGCATTTCTTAGCTTTATCGATTCCTCTTGCATTTTTGGTGCCAAAGTTGGATTAATAGACCTCTATTTTGGTCTAGAAGGTTTCGCTCCTTCTTTCAATGGGACTTCATGTTGAAAGAGATTCTATCTATAGTATTTTAAGTCATCATGAGACAAACAAAAAACATGTCTATATTTCATCAATAATTTAGTCAAAGTTTGTTTGATTTTAGGGGCTAATTTCTTCCCTGTGTATACCTTCTTAGGTGCTTCATTAGTCCCAAGAGTCACTTATTCTAGATCCTTAGCACTAGATTATATCAGCATTAATTTTGATGATACTACATTAGGGGAGTACCCTAAACATTGAAGAATATTGATATATTTCATTCATGACTGTATTTGTCACTGATGTCAACATAGCGGTAATTCTATTAAAACTAGAAGAATAGCAGCCAGTATTCTTAGCATGCATAGGATCTGAGGAAGTTTTAGATTATGTGTAGTAGAGGAAATGGTCCTAAGGTTTTATTTATTATTTGGTTGAAAGTAATAATTTTGATTGGATGTTGTACGAAAGTTACGCCTATGTTACTAGAAGTAGTGTAGAAATAAAGCATTGGAAAATAGAGTTATGATGATCTATCACTATCTTTCATCTAAGATGTAATGAAGGTGATGCATAGTTAATAGTGATATAGATCAATCATATGGTTATTATATCATGTGTGCAAGACATGGTTTGACACGTGTAAAGTTTTGTATAGACTGTAAGCCAACAATATTGTTGTAATTGTGAATTAATTAATTATCTTATTTTAATTAATTGAGAAAGCCTCAAGGCCAACTCAAGGAATTATTATGAAGATATAGTATAAAAGAAAAAAAAAATTCCTTGTTTTAAAAAAATACTTGGAGGAAAGTGGACCAAGTGGAATGTGATGTATCAGTGTGCAACTTGAGAAGAACAAAATGCTTACTAAATGTGTGTAAGTGATCCAAGGGATTATTGGATGCATAGTATGAGATCTAGTTACAAGATCTAAAGAAGAAAAAGTATAATTGATAGGATAGAGATAGAGGAAGAAGTAAATTTCATTTTTATTATTCTAGAAGGAATAATATAGAGATCATTTGGACAGTGGGTTCCTTCATCCTAACCTTGAAGTTATTTGGGCAGTGGGTCCAGCTATCTTCCACAACTCCTAACAAGTATTCAAAACCTCCTAACAAGGACTCATATGTACTAAATGTTGCAATAGAATCCTAGAAAGGTCTATCCTCTAACAAGGAATATTTATGTTAGTACATCATCTTGTGGGTACCATCCCCAACTAGGGTTTTCACTATGATCAAGGGTTTCTCTAATTAACATATCTAGTGTTAATTGTGCATGAGTATCTTGTTGTGGTTTTAGTTTATATTACCCACATGGTTAATGTTTGTGATAATACTTTTATAAGTGATTCACCTCCTCCCCTCTCAATTATATTAGTGGACTATATATTCCAACAATTGGTATCAGAGTATCAGGTCCTTGAAGAAAGGCTTTACAACTTTGGGAGATCAATGAAGAATATGTTCAAGAAAGATAGTCCAAGATTCAATGGGGACAACTATGATAGTTGGAAGGAAAATATGAAGACTCATCTATTGTGCATGGGTCTAGGATATTGGATTTTGAAGAAATCTAAGAAGGAAATTGTTGAAGAATCAAAGCTAGAGGAACACAGTGAGGGAGAAAGAGATATGTTCATGTGTAACATGAGAGCTAGAGAAGCCCTACTATCAACTCTTCTTGAGAATGAATACAATCATGTAAAGAAATTTCAAAATTCTCATGACATTTGGAAAGTATCTTTTGAAGGTGATGATGTTGGAAATGATTGAAAAGATCATGAATGAATAATAATGGAACTGGTAATGAATGTTTTCAATCATTGTTTTATCATTGATGTCAAACTTTCTACTTGAAGGAATGAAAATTTCTTAAGTGATCCAAGTACTATCAATTGGTTGATTAACAAGGAGGTGGCAATCAATAAGATATAACTAGAGCACCTAGAGAAAGGTTGAAGTTATGATGTTGTAAAGAAGTATAAGGATCAGCTAAGCCATTGATGAAATAGTGTACTGATGACATACTCTAAGAGGTTGGACACACTAAGACACATCAAAGATGTAAGGTTCAACTAAGTCATTTTTAAAGCCTAACTAAGTTCATTGGAGAGAGCTAAGCAAGCTAGTTAGAGCTGAGAAGATTCTTAGTTGAAGCCAAGAAAGTTAAACTTTAGTGTGTACTGAGCAATCCTTTAGGTGTCGAGTGATCTTCAAGTGCCGAGTGATCTTTAGGTGCCAAGTGAAGATCAAGTGCCAAGTAACTTCAGGTGCCAAGCATGATATAGGAGCCAAGTGATATTTAAGTGCCGACTCATAGATGATGTTGAGAAAAATATAAATGCGGTAGGAGCTGAGTGAGATAGTTTTGTTACATGTGTTGAGCATTAGTAAACCAATGATGTTGAGTTGCTACATTATTTGTTAAGTCAAAGATTTGCCAGATTAGTGATGAAAAGTTTGTTACATTGAATTTTGTGAATTAGTTAGATGATAAGGATGATGAGTAGATGTCATAGAATTCTATGTAAACCATGCAAACCAATTCAAGGTGAATGTTGGTGGACTTATCATGAAGTTTCTAGAAGAAGCAATTTGGAGGGAAAAGAATACCATTTTCTCAAGATCAAATCAAGATTTGAGTGGGAAATGAAGAACATAACTTCTTTATAAGGAGTTATAGGTCATAGATCAAGTGCACATGTGTGAGAGGGAGTTGGTCATAAGTGTGGTCATGCGAAGAACCCAAGAGGAGTAAGAATAGAGCATCAAGACTATGAGTTGATCAAGTGACCATAGAGTGCATTGGCATAACGAGTGGAAGAACTCAAGGAGATAGATCTTGAAGGGTGAACAAGATGTCTACACTAAAAGGAAGAAAAGCCAAGAAAAGAAAAGAATTGAAGAGTGATCTAAAATCTACATAGTTAGGGTTGCAATCTTTATCAGGTCAAAACCCTTCTAATACTCTCTTACCATTGTATTAGATATTGAAATCCTACATTGCTAGGTTAGCTTAATAGCTAGGTGGATAAGCCTAAGGAAAAGGATAAAGAGATCCTCAGGAGAAGGATAAAGAGATCCTTAGGAGGAGGTTAGGAGATCCTTAGAGAGGGATGAAAGATTCTTTTGAGAAGGTGACTGTAAATCCCATGGACTTGGGTGAGCCTAATAGCTCTATGTTAATCCTTTAACAAGGTGGCATTCTAATTTGAATGTTCTTAAGTCCTCTAACAGGGCACATCCTATCAAGGTGTAGAAATCCCTTAACAAAGTCACATTTAAGAATGTGTTGTAGCCTTTAATAGGGCAAGCCTTTAACAGGGCAGACCATCAGAAGTGGTTGAAATCAATTGTGCAGTTATTTTGTGGGTATCATTCCCACCCCAATTTTACATTCTTATTCCTTAGTGTTATGGTGTGATGCATTTTTTCCTTTCATGGTTGTTTAATGATTAATTTCATGCATGATAATTTTAGTTATGTTCCATTAAGGATTAGAAGAAAAAGTTGTATTGGATATTATTGGACCTTGAATAACTAATTCACCCCCTCTCTCAGTTATACTAAAGAATTCTAACAATTGGTATCAGAGCACACTGTTGATTTGTTTCAAGGTACTAGCAACAAGAAGATTAAGATGTCCAAGAGAGAAGTTTCCGAGCTAAACAAAGACAACTTTGTTGCATGGAAAAGTCTAATGAAGTTACACCTTGGATCGATAGGTGACTATGCACAGACCTCAATCACAGTTGATCATGTAGACCCTGGAGGACCTCTCACTACAGATGACATGAGCAAGAAGAAGGAGCACAATCAAGCGATGGTAGATATTGCTTCAGCACTAAGCTATGTCGAGTACGATGATGTCAAAGGATGTGGTACTACACATCAAATCTGGGAAACATTATCAAGAATCTATGGAGGAGATGATAATTTCAAGAGAGCCAAAAGAGAGAGCTTAAGAGGAAAGTTTGATGATATGAAAATGGAAGAAGGAGAGAATGCTTCTCAATATGGTGCAAGGATGAAAGAAGTGGTAAGTGCCATAAGAAGCCTAGGAGGATAGTTAGTAGAAGAAATAGTATGTAGCAAATACTTGAGAACTTTTCTTCCTATCTATGCTATAAGAGTATCAGCCATCCAAGAGCTAAGGTGTGTACCAGGCAATGCATTGTCATTTGAAGGAATAATTGGAAGGCTCACTGCCTTTGAGCTATCCAACTTTGACAACTACAAGCTAGAAAACTTTGAATCTACATTCAAAGCCAAGATGAAAATAAAAGACAATGATGAGGCACAAACAAAGAAAAAGAGTGGAAAAGGAAAGTATGTATCTAGTGACAACAACACTGATGAAGATGATGTAGAACAATTGGAGGCATTACTAACAAGGATATTTCACAGAGGAAGAGGCAAATTCAAAGGTAAGCTGCCAATTATTTGTTTCAATTGTAATGAAGTTGGTCACATTGCAGCCAGATGCACAAAAAAGAAAAATTACAAGGATGGAGGAAACCTCAAGAGTAAGAAAGAGGACAACAAGGACTACAGAGGACAAGGAAAAAGATGCTACATTGTTGAAGAATACTTTGACGAGAATGATGATGAAGTAGTCTATGTGGCTATGAAAGATGAATCAAATGAAGATGGAACAATTCCCTTGGTAACCTGCATGAACAAGAATGACAAATGGATCGTAGATAGTGGATGCTCTCATCACATGATTGCAGACAAAAGTAAGTTCATTACCTTTACTCAATATGAAGGAAATAGTGTTAGATTTGGTAACAATGCACCATGTTAGATCAAAGGGAAAGGTAGTATCAAGCTTACTGAAAGGATATCATGTGATAATGTAGACTATGTTGAAGGCCTAAATTATAACTTATTAAGTGTCTCACAGTTAGGCAACATAGGATGTAAGGTTGAATTTGAAAAAGGAGTTCCTAAGATTTATGATTCTCAAGAAAGTCTAATAGGTAAAGGTGATCAGACTAGGAGTAATTTGTTTTACCTAGACATGGAAGATGCTTCTTGTCTCATTGTTCAAACTGATGATGTATGGTTATGGTACAAGAGGCTATGTCATGTAAATTTTGAAAATCTGATAAGCATCAGCAAAATGAAGAAAGTTAGAGGTCTACCAAAGTTGAGGAAACCTGATAACACCATATGCAAAAAATGCCAACTAGGAAAGATGACCAAGTCGACTTTCAAAAGCAAGGCTTATACTTCTAATGAAGTATTAGAGTTAGTTCATACTAACTTGTGTGGTCCTATTGAAGTGCAAAGCTACAAAGGTGACATATACATAATGCTATTTGTAGATGACTATTCAAGGATGATGACAGTCATGTTCCTGAAACTAAAATTAGATGCATTTCAAATCTTCAAATGGTACTTGGCCAGAGTAGAGAAAGAGACTAGGAAGAGCCTAAAATGACTCAAATCTGATAGAGGAGGTGAATTCACATTAAGATAATTTGAAGAGTTCTATAATGAAAGAGGAATCAAAAGGTAGACATCAGCACTTAGGACTCCACCTCAAAATGGTATAGCAGAAAGAAGGAATAGATAAGTTATTGACTATGCCTAGACCTTAATGATGGAGAAAAATGTCACACTCAAGTACTGAAGAGAAGTTGTAAGTACTACAGTCTACACACTCAACATAGTTGAAGTCAAGAAAGGTACAAATGCAACACCTTTTGAATTATGGTATGGGCATTCTCCTAAAGTAAAACATTTCAAAATATTTGGATGCAAATGCTATATATATAAAGAGTCTAGAAATGGAAAGTTTGATGCAAAGAGTGAGGAAGGCACATTTCTTGGTTATTCTACTAGAAGCAAAGCTTATAAGTGCTTGAATGTTAATACTAACAAAGTAGTAGAAAGCACAAATGTGAAATTTGATGAGCTTGCAGAAGTTCAAAGTGTTGAGAACACCAAGAAAGTAGAAGAATACAAGATCTTTATGAACTTTTATGAAGGTATACCTAATAATGGTGAAGTTGCAACTCAAAATGACAATCAACAACAAAATCTAGCATCTTCTGAATCGCATAAAGTGAATGTTGAGTAGCAGACACATTCAGAAGCTAAGCTACAACATACAGAGAATGTTCATTCAGATTCTAAGAACAGCTAACAAGAAGAAAATGAACAAATACTTGATGAGAATATGTGTGAGGATTTAGATTCTAAAAGAGACAACATGCAAACAAGGAAAGAACCAGTATTGGCAAAGTATGTGAAAAGACATCATCCTGGAGGTCAAATTATTAGAAATAAAGAGGCAGAACCAATGACAAGGAATAGACATAGAAGTGAGACATGTCTACTCAGCAAAATGGAACCAAGAATAGTAATTGAAGCCATAAAAGATGATGACTAGTACAATGCTATGAAAGAAGAAATAGAAAAAATTGAGAAGGACAAGACATGGACCTTAGTCTCAAGACCATCTGACAAAAATGTAATTGGAACTAAGTGGGTGTTTAGAAACAAGTTAGATGAGAATGGTGAAATCACAAGGAACAAGGAAAGATTAGTCTGTAAAGGGTATGCACAAGAAGAAGGACTAGAATATGGAGAAACATTTGCTCCAGTTGCCAGAATGGAAGGAGTAAGGACCTTATTGGCATATGTAGCCTTCAAAGGATTTAAATTCTATCAAATGGATGTAAAGTCTACATTTCTGAATGGTATACTTGAAGAAGTCTACATAGAGAATCCAAAAGGTTTTGTTGATGAAAAGAAAAAAAACAAGGTATGAAAATTACACAAGGCTCTATATGGATTAAAGCAAACCCCTAGAGCTTGGTATGAGAGACTTCAAAAGTATCTAGTGCAAATAGGATTTGAAAGAACATATGATAACAAAAACATGTACATCAAATCGAAAGAATGTAAGGATATCCTTGTATCTGAAATCTTTGTGGATGATATAGTTTTTGGAGGAAAGGAAGCACTTTGCAAAAGTTTTACTGACAAAATGAAACATGAGTTTGAGATGTCTATGTTTGGAGAAATCAAGTTCTTTGTAGGATTACAAGTACATCAAATAAAACATGGCATATTTGCGACACAATCAAAATACATCAAGGAGATACTCAAGAAGTTTGGATTAGAAGACTCCAAACTTGTCAACACACCAATGGAAATAGGACATAAGCTATCCAAAAATGATGAATTAGCTAAAGTCAATCAAACAATTTATAGATCCATGATTGGAAAACTACAAAATGTTATACATAGTAGACTAGACATAGCATTAGCAGTTGGAATAGTGGCTAGATTCTTTGCTAATCCTAGAGAAAATCATCTCACGGTAGTAAAAAAGATAATGAGTTATCTCAAAGGAATTGATGATTTTGGCCTATATTACAAAAAGAATGAGAAGTTTGAGCTCAATGCATACACAAAAATAGATTGGGGAGGCAACATTGATGATAGGAAAAGCACAAGTGGAGGAGCATTATTCTTAGGTAAAAGGCTAGTTGCTTGGACTAGCAAGAAACAAACATGCACATCTCAGTCCACTGTAGAAGTAGAATATGTGGCAGTAGCAGTCAATTGCACAAACATTGTGTGGCTCAAACATCTATTGAAAGGAATGAAAGAAGAGGTAACCAAACCTATGATACTGTATTGTGATAATACAAGTGCTATAAACATATCCAAGAATCTAGTAATGCATGAAAAAACCAAGCATATTGCAATCAAGTATCACTATGTCAGAGAATTGGTTGAAGACAAACAAGTGAAGATGGAGTACATTCACACAAAGGAACAAACTATAGATATATTTACCAAACCATTTCCCAAGGATGCTTATGAATATCTTAGAGGCAAGTTGGGGGTAATGCCCCTAACTCAAGCAGTCTAAAGTAACAAAGAAGCTGCCCTGCATCAATAGGAACAAATCATTGAAATATCAAAAGAATGATGCAAAGGATGACAATAGGAGAAAAAATTCTAGATCAGTCACAAGCATGGCAACAAAGGGAGAAAACATGAGATGCAAAGCTTATATTTAGCATGTTGAAGATGCTGCATCTTTGGCATTTATCTCAAAGAGGGAGATATGAGAAACTGATCAAAGAAAGGTAAGAGGGAGATGTATATGTATGAAAGGAGAGATGAAAGAAGGAGATTTAGAAGAGATAAGAATTAGCAAACAACTATGAAGGATTAGGAATACAAAGTAAGGATGCAACAATCTAGAGGGAGAAGCAGAACAAAGGATTCAGTTTGTATCAAAAAAAGGAGTTATATACCAAGCAGAAAACATATGTAATTTTGGTGGTAACTAAGTTGATCAATTGATTAGTTTGGTTTGTCATCAATGCCAAAGAGGGAGATTGTTAGAAATGATTGAAAAGATCATGAATGAAGAATAATGGAACTGGTAAAGAATGTTTTCAATCATTTTTTTTTCATTGATGTCAAACTTGCTACTTGCAGGAATGACAATTGCTTAAGTGATCCAAGTACTATCAATTGGTTGATTGACAAGGAGGTGGCAATCAATAAGATGTAACTAGAGCACCTAGAGAAAGGTTGAAGTTATGATGTTGTAAAGAAGTATAAAGATCAGCTAAGCCATTGATGAAATAATGTACTAATGACATACTCTAAGAGGTTGGACACACTAAGACACATCAAAGATGTAAGGTTTAACTAAGTCATTTGTAAAGCCTAACTAAGTTCATTGGAGAGAGTCGAGCAAGCTAGTTAGAGCCGAGTAGATTTTTAGTTGAAGCTAAGCAAGTTTAACTTTAGTGTGTGTTAAGCAATCCTTTAGGTGCCGAGTGATCTTTAGGTGTCGAGTGATCTTTAGCTGTCGAGTGAAGATCAAGTACTAAGTGACTTCAGGTGCCAAGCATGATACAGGAGCTAAGTTATATTTAAGTTCCAAGTCATAGATGATGATGAGCAAAATAGAAACACAACAGGAGCTGAGTAAGATAGTTTTGTTACATATGATGAGCATTAGTAAACCAATGGTGCCAAGTTGTTGCATTATTTTTTAAGTCAAAGATTCACTAGATTAGTGATGATAAGTTTGTTACATCAAATTTTGTGAATTAGTTGGATGATAAGGATGATGAGTAGATGTCACATAATTCTATGTAAACCATGCAAACCAATTCAAGGTGAATGCTAGTGGACTTATCATGAAGTTTCTAGAAGAAGCAATTTGGAGGGAAAACAATACCATTTTCTCAAGATCAAATCAAGATTTGAGTGGGAAATGAAGAACATGATTTCTTTATAAGGAGTTACAGGTCAGAGGTCAAGTGCACATGTGTGAGAGGGAGTTGGTCATAAGTGTCGTCATGCAAAGAAGCCAAGAGGAGTAAGAATAGAGCATCAAGACTATGAGTTGATCAAGTGACCATAGAGTGGATTGGCATAATGAGTGGAAGAACTCAAGGAGACAGATCTTGAAGGGTGAAAAAGCTATTTGCACTGCAAGGAAGAAAATCCAAGCAAAGAAAAGAACTGAAGAGTGATCTAAAATTTGCACAGTTAGGGTTGCAATCTTTATCAGGTCAAAACCCTTCTAATAACCTCTTACCATTGTATTAGATATTGAAATCCTACATTGCTAGGTTAGCTTAATAGTTAGGTGGATAAGCCTCAGGAAAAGGATAAAGAGATCCTTAGGAGAAGGATAAAGAGATCCTTAGGAGGACGATAGGAGATCCTTAGAGAGGGATGAAAGATTCTTTTGAGAAGGTGACTATAAATCCCATGGAGTTGGGTGAGCCTAATAGCTCTATGTAAATCCTTTAACAAGGTGAAATTCTAAGTTGAATGTTCTTAAGTCCTTTAACAATGTACACTCCTAATAGGGTGTAGAAATCCCTTAACATGGTCACATTTAATAGTGTGTTGTAGCCTTTAATAGGGCAGGCCTTTATTAGGGCAGACCATCAGAAGTGGTTGAAATCAATTGCACAATTATTTTGTGGATATCATCCCCACCCAGTTTTACCTTCTTATTCCTAGAGGGTTTCTAGATTACCAAAAGCCTTATTGTTATGGTGTGATGCATGTTTTCCTTTCATGGTTGTTTAATGATTAATTGCATGCATGATAATTTCAGTTATGTGCCATTAAGGATTAGAAGAAAAAGTTGTATTAGATATTATTGGACATTGAATAACTAATTAACCACCCCTATTAGTCATTCTAAAGAATTCTAATAGATGATCATGAAACATTAATGAAATTACAAATTTGGATTTGCACATTTAAAGATACTAAGATGATGGAAGATGAATACATCAAAAATTATATACGAAGAATATTGGAAATTATTGCAGGTATTCAATCTCTTGGTGGAACTAAATAAAATGACAAGGTTATATAGAAGATCTTGAAAAGTTTATCAAAACCATTCAAGCAAGGAACTTAGATGATTTAGCTAGTAATACCCTGCACCAAATATTTCACAAAGAAAAGTTTGCTTGGAAGATTAGAACTTGTAGAAGTAGAAATGAGATAGTCTGAGGAAAAGGCCATAGTTGAGATAGCTTTTAGTGCTATGCACATTCTATTGAAATTATAGTCATGTTTGTTATTAGTGACACACACTCATTTAGATTGTAAGTATCTACCGAGCATGTTATATAGTTAATAGAGTTAACCAAGCATTTTAAACTCTACCAATTTCTACAGTTTCTACTGAGTCCAAGGAATAGTATTTAGTTTGTGCCAAGATGTTTCTACCATGATGGTGATTAATAGTGTAAATTGATCTTCATAAGGTTTACCAAGTTCCTTAGTGCAAATTGAGTTGTGTGGTGCTTATCAAGTTCATAGTTATAGTGATGTGAATTCAGTGTTGACTGAGCCACTTAGTGTTAACCAAGTGATTCAGTTTATATCAAGCTTGTAGTGATAGCATTTATTGAGCTATGTAGTGTGAATCAAATGATTCAGTTTATATGTCAAGTTTCATAGTATTGACTGAGTCACTAGTGCAGACCGAGTTTAGACTACTTGGAAGTGATCAGCATGGATAGAGCTTCTATGTCTACCAAATTCATTATGATGCCTAGCATTGTCTATGGATGTTGAGAATTAGAACCTCACCTAGATAGTCTTCAGAACCTGAGTTCCTGTAGTTGGGCCGACTTTGTGTATTTTGTGTAAACTTGTATTGTAGTCAACTTTGTTGATTTGTAAATTGGATTGGTATATATGTAATGTACTATATCACATCCAATATATAGAATAAAAGTAATGTAATAAGCATAGAAGAGCATAAGTGTAAAATAGAAAGGCTATAGAAGTATAAGGAGCAACAAAGATTTAATTATAACATCAAGGTGATCATTACACTCATAGGAATCTCATTTATCAAACCAAGTTGTAGATTAGAGATCAACCATTGTTTCATCGTAACTGGTGGATCAGTTTAATCCTTTCACAAGGTAGGTTTAACAATATTTTGTAATTTTTTTTTACTAAGTGCATACTTCATTGTATTTTTGTAAATACTTTTGCAAGGTGGACCTACTAGTCCTTATTGCTCTTGTAGACACCTAAAAACCTTTAGAAAATAAAGTATTTTTATTTTTTGAAAAATTCCTGATGACATCATCATTTATTAATTAATTAATTATTTAATTTATTTATTTATTTTTATGCCATTAAATCCCCTTATCTTAATTAAAAATATTTAATTAAGGAATCCCTCCCAAAAATGTTTAAATCTTATTTCAACATTATTTCCTTATTTATTAATTATTTAATTAATAAATTGACCAAAAAACCCAAAATAAATAAAAAATTTATTTTTTGCCCAAAACTTGGCCAGTTTCCTGAAGACCACTAACCTCTTCGAAAATCTTCTAATCCTTCTTTAATTTTGATTAAAGGCTAATCCCATCATTTCCTACCCCTAATCCCAACTCAAAATATTTAATTAAGATTAAATATTAATCCTAATGTTTATTAAAAAAGTTTTAATAAATATATCCTCAACTCAAACCCTTGAAATAAATAAAACATTATTTATTTCCTAAAAATCTAATTTATCCTCATCCTAAGAAGTTCTAGACTCTTCTAGAAAGTCTTCATCCTCATCCTAGGAAATTCTAGACTATTCTAGAAAGTCGTTATCCTCATCCAAAGTCTAGACTCTTCTAGAAGATGTCTTTAAACCTAATCCTAATCCCCTCCTAACCTTGTCACATTCCCTAAACATGGGTTAAGACTTACTAACCCAAGCCAAAGTTAACAAATATCTCCTCCTTCACCCACCCTCATTAAATGCCATCCACTTGCCTATCCCTAAGCTAATCCTAAACCATCCTAATCCATCCTCTAATCATTTGCACAAGCCTAAGCAAGCTTAAAACCCTCCTAATCAAGCCCAAGTCAAAATTTCTCTCATCTCCCTCAAAATATCTCAACCATAAAACTTTATGAAGTCCACTAGGCCATAAATGACTCTTCCAAGCCCTTTTATTGCTCTTACAAGCCATTATGAGGGTCTTTATGAAGATTTTATCCCTTGAGCCTCTTTTGTTGACTCATCCTTCCCCTTTCCTCCATCCTCTCACCCTGTGATGTGTCACTCCCTGATTGGCTGTAAGGAAGCACAATCCATGTGCTCTCCTCTCATGCAATCTGAGCCCTCCATGAGCTTTTTCCCATCCTTGCATCTTAGCCCTCAATCCCTCAAACCTCTTGCCTATAAATTGGATCCTTCCCCTTTGAAAAATAACACAATCCATGAAGTAAAGTCATAATGCCATTTTAAGAAGCCATTTTACATCAAAACCATACACTCACACCCAAATTCCAACTCCATTTGAAGCCATTTTTGGAGCATAAGCTTGAGCATACATCCTATCTATTTAGACAAAGCCACTCAACAAGAGAGCTTCTTATTGAGAGAGTCCATTAATGGCTCATATTCTCAATTAAGAGCTCATCTTAGTCTATCTTGAAGTTTATGAATTTTTTTTAGTTTGTAGAAGCTTTATTTAAATTTGGTTTCTATTAGCATACTAACATTGCTCATATACATTTTGGCACGCCCGGTGGGACCTCGCATGGGAGATCTTCATTAGCTTTTTTAGTCAAGTTTTGTATGTCATTTGCTAATTTTGGCTAATTTTGCTTGTTTTTGTGATTGATAGGATTGTATAAATTGGTTTTGTAGGTCCACATGAGCATGAAGAAGACAAAGGAACTCATAGTCTATCTCATAGTATTTGCAGATTTTTCAAGCTTATAGGTGGACAAAGCACTTGGAATTCTTCTTCCTCTTCTTGTCTTTATTCTTCTTATTCCATCTACTTCTTCTTCTTCTTCTTGTGAGAGATCTTGGCCATTTTTTTTAAGGAAGCAAAATCATACACACTTCTTTTTAGTGCTTAAAATGAACCCCCAAATCATACTTAAATCCATTGAAAAATTAAAAATTTGCAAAAAAGAAAAAATCTTTTAACAAATGAAACCAAACCAATCTAATAATTTGCATCCTTGCAACATCAAGGTTTTAGATGCATTCATGCAAAGTTAGTAACACTTTATTTTTGGGAATTTAAAAAGAACTTCAAGTTTCCATTTCAAAAGGTTCAAAATCAACACTAAGTGCACACTAAAATCTAAATCAAACTCAAAGCATCAATCAAGGATAAAATGAACCTCATTTGCAAATATGTTAAAGTTCTTTTAAAAATCTCATGAAAACTAAGAGTCCTAAATGGTTGCCAAAATTGTCCTAAAAAGCTTTGTTATTTGTTCCAAACAAATGTCTTGTTGCAAAATCTTGAATGTTTCTTAGGTTTTTTATGCATCAAAACAATCTAGGAATATCATTTTTGGGCTTAAAACATGCAAACTAAAATACAAAATCTTGAATGAAAAGCAAAGTCCAAAGAGTCATTTTCACTTTTGAGTCCAAAAACAATCTTGAATGATCTAAGGTTAAAACAAAGCACTTCAAAGTTCTTAAAACAACACAAAAAATCTCAATCTTGAATGCTCAAAGGAAAAAATTTGAATGTTTAATCACTTGTCTTTGAATGCATGTTGCTAAAATCACTCTTGAGTGCCATGGATTAAAATCAAGTTTGTTTTTATGAATGCATGATTAAAACAAAAAATCCAATCTTGAATGACATAGATCAAATAATCATCTTTTGGGGCATAAAAAGAATCCACATTTTTGAAAACTTCTAAGTTATAAAAACTAATAAAGACATTTTTAGTAAGTTTGTAGTTGGACTCACCCTCTTTAATCACCCATCAGTTTAACCATTGGTTGCAATCTTGGCACCATCTATGGGGATGGGTCTACCTAAGAGGGTGTTAAGTGCTTCACAAAGATCAAACTCCACTCACTTGAGTCTTTAGTGGTTTTTTTAAGTTATAAAATTCCTTGAATGCGCATTAATCTCACTCACACTTCATTTCGGCATAAAAATTGGACAAATCTTGACACGGAGGGCCTCTGGGCATGCGCTTGGCAATCGAGTTTCACACATCTTTGTTTTGGGCTTAAAACAAACTCACACTCAATCTTGAATGCCTAACAATCAATGAACATTGCATGGTTTGGACGTATTTTCAATAAAGCTCACATTTCTTATGTTGATGATCTCTCAACTTTCATTATGCTGACGATGTTGTCAAATTGGAATGAACATTGTATGCCATAATCAAAAGTGTCTTCAATCATAGCTTACAAAATCTAAATCATCAATTGGAATAAATGTGTGTCTTTTAAAGCCCAAGATCATGTATGTGGTCTTGTTTTACACTTTTTAGGAGGCCTTCTTGGGGATTTCATCACCCCTTGGGACGATCTCAACTCCAGTGTTCCAGTGGAGTATAAAAATTGGGAGGTGAATCCAAAGACACCTCTCTTGGAATCAAGATTTTGTCACTCGAGCTAAGCCTCAAGGATCTTTATACCCTTGAGAAGTGAAAGAGGAGAAGTGGGTTACCGCTCCTCTCGGTTGTGTAACATCTTTTTGGTTTCATCTACGGATTTGGGCCTCACGTACCTTGTGTATATCGAGGACTCCCTAGCTAAACCAAATTTCATCCTTGTAGAAAGATTCCTAGGATGTTGGTGTATTTGACGTGCTTGCTCCAAAATTTTGTCTACTTGTTTGTTCATAGCTTTTGAATGAATGCTTGCCAACTTTGGTCAAAATCCCCCCAAAAAAAAGAGAGCAGAAATCTCCCAGCTCAAGGCATACTTAGCGTAGTCACTGCCTCGTCAAAAAATCATCCAAGCTCCCCCGCTACAACCGAATCTATCTAGTTCCCTTCTTTAGAACAATCGCAAATCCAAAGTCTCTCCAAATCATCCCCCCCAGCTAGCTAGCAACCCATTCCAAAATCACACCCTAGCCTTTAGAGAGTTGTTGTCATTCTGCTAGAATTTGCTATCCAATCAATCTGACCAATCCACCAGCCTCACCAAGGTTATCCCTTTGACAGAGCTTTGTCTAGGGTAATCTAGCTTTGTCACTTGTTATCCCTCATCACCTTGAGCTAAAGGTTGGGATCCACAAGTGGTCAATCTCATGTCATGCCCATAGGATCATTAGTCTATCCTTAAGTTGACACAATCTCCACCAATCCAGCGCATAGGAAAGCAAAACTCTCACTTTTTGATAGCATGCCCTTGAAGTCTTCCATTCACAGGAAAGCCAAAAATCTCTAGCCAATCCTCCTTAGGTCTATCATACAACTTTGACTCTCCCTAGGAAATCCTTCATCAACCAATCCAAAATCTGCACTTAATCCAAATCAACCATGAGCTTCCATGTTCATCCATATGCAAGACCCCATCCCCATCCGACTCATCATCAAAACATGAAATCCCAAACCTATCATGATGTGTTTGGTCGTATTGTCCTTTCTCTTGCTAAATCCTATTCCAAGGATGATGAAAATCTTGTTGACTATGACGAGTATATTGAAAGCCTTAGAAACATTCCCCCAAGCATCCCCCAAAATCCAAGAGTTATTCCAAACTATCTAGTCATGCCATCTGATATCCCAGCTTCTCCTCCATCACCCAATCAACCAAGCTTCCAATCTTCCACCCTCATCAAACCAGCTATTCCTATCAATCCACCACCTCCACCTCTGACACACGAGTCTCCAAGGAATCTCCTAGAGGAAATACAAGAAAAGCCACCTCCAACAGTCGATAAGCCATGTCATCTAATCCAACCATGTGAAGTAGTCATTGATGAAGCTTCCCCATCTATAATATCATCCCCATCTCCCATAGCTACCATCCCCATACCATCCATCAAATTGCTTAAAATCCTTCCACTTCCCACAAGCGTCAAAATCCCACCACCCATCAAATCGCTGCAAATCCCATCCACATCTCCTCCTCCAAGCATTATCCAAATCCCATATAATGAACCTCATGCATCCACTCCCATCCATTCCTGTCAAGATCTTGTCCAAAAGCATGTTGAAATATCCTCTGACAGAGTAGCAGATCTTGCCATCCCACTTATTCCCCTACATGATCCACTTTTACCATCCCCTCCATATCTAAATCCTACCATCTTACTTACTCCATCTCAAGATCCCTTTCCCTCAGCCCACCCAACTCAAGATCCTATCCTCCCATCTCCTCTGCTTCATGATCATACATCTCCCATAATCCATGATGATAGATCCATCAAAAAAGAACTAATTATTATATCTGAAGCTCCAACTCTTTCAGCTAGTAATGGACTCACATCTTGCATTCCAAATAATGAACATCATATTGAAAAAAGAAATGAAAATGTATTTCTAGATGTTGGTATCCCCGCTATTCCTGCATGGTCCCAAGTCCTTCCATCTCCACCCCAAAGTTCCCATCCATCTTATTCTACATCTATTTTGGGCCCTCATCCTACTCCTTATCTCCAACCCTCCATTTTGGGTCCATATATCCCTTATCTAAATCCCACACCCTTTCCATCCATTTTGGGTCCTTACATACCTAATATGAATCCTTTATCCCCTCCATCTATTTTGGGACCTACACCTTCGTCGTTTCCATCTATTTTGGGCCCATATCCTTCCTTCCCTCCATCCATTTTGGGCAATTATATCCATCCATATCCTATGTTCCAATCTATCCTTCCATCCCCTCAAATCCACCAGCTAGATCATCAAAGGCACTCACCCTTGAATCCCTTCCAACCTTTAAACCCTATCACTCCATCAATTATCCCTCCATCTCCTCCATGCTCTTGTTCCCATCCCATGGCTATTAGAAGCATATTGGATGCCAAAATACAAAAGCATAAATCCAAAAATCCACAAAAAGCCAAGTCTCAACATGTCCCTTCTAAAATACATGTTCAAAATAAGAAACATTTAATCCCAATCAAAGAAAAAGTCAAAAATAATGTGGATACCCAAGATGCTCATAAAAGAAATGCATCTCAAAAAAAAAATCTCAATTGGAATCCATTCATGCTACTCAAAAAGCCTCATCCATCCATCCTTCATCCAAATCCCGATATAAGAATCCTTCATCCCCCCAATCCACTTTTAGTCCATATGCTTCTTATCCTAAATTTCCCATCCTCCATCTTCCAACTCTACTTTTAGTCCTTATCTTTCTCTTCCTCCATTTTCTCCTCAACCTTGCTCAAAACCATCTTTCCCACTACTTTATGACCTCTCAAGGTGTGTGCCAATGATGATCTTTCCATTTTCCTCATCCATTTACCCACAAGCCTTATGTCTTTGCATCCATTATCTATCAAACACCCACCCACCATTCCACTTGTTCAATCCAATCCTTTTTCATCCATCCTACCAACATCTATGAGCCAAAAATAGCTGAAGAAAGCCAAAATCATTCTAGCTAAGTCAAAAGTCAAAAAGTCAAAAATAAATAAAGAAAAATAAAGCATCCACTGGTGAAAACTTGGCAATTCAAGCACCTTGGACAAGTACCATGATGAAAACTTGGCAAACAAGCATCATGTGTAATCTCGCCATCCCTAGCTTAGCCTATCACCCTCATTCTTTTGGTCATCTCTTGACATCCAAATCCATCTTCCAATCTATCCACCTATCCTCCACCCTCCATCTTCCATCTCAGACCATCCACTTATCTCCTGCAGCTTCAGCCAACCATCCCAGCTATCATCCATCTCCCTAGCCCCTTCAACTTTTTCCATCCTAGCTTCAATCCTATTACATCCATCATAAGACCTCCTTCTACATGTTATCTTTTGATTGGGGGCACTATATTCCTAGGATATCTTGTCTTGTCCATCCTCCCTTGTCATTGGTATCTAGCTCTAGGCTATCCTCATGCAAACCCAATGTCATCTCTTTATATCCATCATAATCCTAGCTATCTACCATCCTATCCAGCCATCTCATCCTACTCATCTAGCTATCCTTGGTCACAAAATCTCTTATCATCATTAGATGCATCCTGCCAAATCCATATCTTTCTCTATCACCCCACCCTTAGCTTTTGCATCTTGCACAACATCAAACCATCCTGCTATCCTATCATCCTAAGCTTTTGCCTGCTTGTAACTATCTTGGTTAGCTTTAGCTTGTAAATATCTTGGTCCATCAGTTTGTACATCCTCTTTAGCTTAGTACCATTGTATCTATCTAGTGTTCATGTCAGTTCATCCTTGATTAGCATCTTGCACCCATCACACATCTTGGTTAGCTATTCCAATGCATCCTTTAGCTAGAGTTCCTGTCACCAAAGTGTTATCCTTCTTAGTTCAGCTTGACAGATGCATCACTCCTCCAGATCCATCAACTTAGGTGCTCTCTGACAGGTGCTTGCAGGATATAGCTTTCCTCATGTCTGATCTTGGTCCGTTAGTATCTCGTCCTAGCCATCTCATTGGCAAACAGTTCTCTTTTGGATTTTTGCTTTCTTTTGATTTGGACTCTTCCTTGTTGGGTCTTGAAATATCTTTTCCAAGCAATCTCCTTGTTCCCTCCTCAAGGTTGCCACGATCTTCCATATCATGGTATACTGCGAATGGGGCAATCAGAGCATAAGGTCTTGATCATGTCTTTTGCTTGTTTTCTTTTCTGCTTGTGGGTTACCCAGTGTCATTTCCACACTGCTTCCTCTTGGATTCATGTGTGATACTGGGGCAATCCTTGTGTGTTTGTTTTGAGTCAGTTCGTTAGTCCTCTAGACAGTTAGTAAAAAGGCCTTGATGTTCTTGGTAACCTTGGCAATTAACCAACAATCCTATAGCAAATCTAGTGCTCAACTACATGATGGTACTTCTCTTTGAAGTATCCCCCCACTCAAAACGCTTCAATGGTTTTCCTTCATCTCCATTATCCCCCATCCATATCTAGCATCTGTCTCTCCTACCCCAGCTTATGCATCAGTATCTCTTTGAATCACTCCTCACATTTAGCTTTAGGGATCCACAATCCTAGTCTTAGGGATCCACCAATCCAAATCAATCCACCAAGCCTCATCTTTCGAGATCCACAATCCTAGTCCTAGGGATCTCCGAAACCCATCTTCCACCAATCTGACTCTTTGAAATCCTGTTGCATCAGCTTTTTAATCCCCTCATCCATCTCCCAATCTTGGATTCCTTTTTATAGTGCTCCACTCCTTCATCCTCCACCTTCCGTAAAGTCTTAAGCTTGTTTGCTCTTGTGCATCTGATTCTCCTTTATCATTCTCCCATAGTGAGAGTTTGAGCTAATTCAGCCCCTTCTCTTTGCCAATCTGAGTTTCCTTGCTCATTTGAGATTCTTGTACTTTTCAAGAAGCCATTGAGCCTCACTTTCTCTCCCTGCCACCTTCTTGAGGGGGCATCTCACAGTCCATTCTCTCCTCTTCTTCTCTAGCCTTGGGCATCTTATTTTCTTATCTTTGATGCCATGCCACTTGAGGCATCACATCAAAGAGGGGCAAAATGTAGACACCTAAAAACCTTTAGAAAATAAAGTATTTTTATTTTCTGAAAAATTCCTGATGACATCATCATTTATTAATTAATTAATTATTTAATTAATTTATTTATTTTTATGCCATTAAATCCCCTTATCTTAATTAAAAATATTTAATTAAGGAATCCCTCCCAAAAATGTTTAAATCTTATTTAAACATTATTTCCTTATTTATTAATTATTTAATTAATAAATTGACCAAAAAACCCAAAATAAATAAATTTTTTATTTTTTGCCCAAAACTTGGCCAGTTTCCTTAAGACCACTAACCTCTTCGAAAATCTTCTAATCCTTCTTTAATTTTGATTAAAGGCTAATCCCATCATTTCCTACCCCTAATCCCAACTCAAAATATTTAATTAAGATTAAATATTAATCCTCATGTTTATTAAAAAAGTTTTAATAAATATATCCTCAACTCAAACCCTTGAAATAAATAAAACATTATTTATTTCTTAAAAATCTAATTTATCCTCATCCTAAGAAGTTCTAGACTCTTCTAGAAAGTCTTCATCCTCATCCTAGGAAATTCTAGACTATTCTAGAAAGTCTTTATCCTCATCCAAAGTCTAGACTCTTCTAGAAGATGTCTTTAAACCTAATCCTAATCCCCTCCTAACCTTGTCACATTCCCTAAACATGGGTTAAGACTTACTAACCCAAGCCAAAGTTAACAAATATCTCCTCCTTCACCCACCCTCATTAAATGTCATCCACTTGCCTATCCCTAAGCTAATCCTAAACCATCCTAATCCATCCTCTAATCATTTGCACAAGCCTAAGCAAGCTTAAAACCCTCCTAATCAAGCCCAAGTCGAAATTTCTCTCATCTCCCTCAAAATATCTCAACCATAAAACTTTATGAAGTCCACTAGGCCATAAATGACTCTTCCAAGCCCTTTTATTGCTCTTACAAGCCATTATGAGGGTCTTTATGAAGATTTTATCACTTGAGCCTCCTTTGTTGACTCATCCTTCCCCTTTCCTCCATCCTCTCACCCTGTGACATGTGTCACTCCCTGATTGGCTGTAAGGAAGCACAATCCATGTGCTCTCCTCTCATGTAATCTAAGCCCTCCATGAGCTTTTTCCCATCCTTGCATCTTAGCCCTCAATCCCTCAAACCTCTTGCCTATAAATTGGATCCTTCCCCTTTGAAAAATAACACAATCCATGAAGTAAAGTCATAATGCCATTTTAAGAAGCCATTTTACATCAAAACCATACACTCACACCCAAATTCCAACTCCATTTGAAGCCATTTTTGGAGCATAAGCTTGAGCATACATCCTATCTATTTAGACAAAGCCACTCAACAAGAGAGCTTCTTATTGAGAGAGTCCATTAATGGCTCATATTCTCAATTAAGAGCTCATCTTAGTATATCTTGAAGTTTATGAATTTTTTTTAGTTTGTAGAAGCTTTATTTAAATTTGGTTTCTATTAGCATACTAACATTGCTCATATACAGCTCCTAATAGGGAAGACCATCAAAAGTGATCATTGTAAGTCTTAATAGGCCAACTTTATACTACAATACTAAAGCTTGTGGATATCATCCCCACCCTAGTTTTACTTTCTATTTGGAAGGTTTCTGAGTCACCATATTCTATGTCAAAAGTTTTATGAATGTTTTGATGTTTTTAGTTATTCATGCATGCAATTAGATCAAAATACACATGGAGGATTACTTAGTTACTAATTCAACCCTCCCCTCTTAGTAACTTAGGCTATCATATATATTTCTAACACATTTTTCCTAATCTATCAAGAAGTACAAGTGCAAGTGGAGGCTCTACTTGCATCTAAATGTCCTAAAATAGAGAAATAGTTCAGAGGAAAATTTAAGCCTAGAAGAAATAAGGATAGAAAATGCTTATATGTTAATGAGGACAAAGAATCTGATGAAAAGAATCAAAGTGAAAGTGATGATGAGTTAAGATTTGTGGCCATTAAGGAAGATAAACTTAATAGAGAAATTAGAGAAGAAAGAGCTCTCTAGTTACCCAAGTTGAGAATAAATTAGATTGGATAATTGATAGTGGATGTTCACATCATATGACTGGTGATATGGACAAATTTTTTAAGTTTATAAATCATGATGGATGTATTTTTAGAGTTGGTAATAATGCAACCTATCATATTACAGGGATTAGATCTATTACTCTTGATGTTAAAACTAACACTAACAATGTTTACTTTGTTGATGGTTTGAAACATAATTTGCTAAGTGTTGAATAGCTAGTAGACAAGGGGTATCTATTGCAGTTCATAGAGAAGACTTGCATTATCAAAGACAATAATGGTAAGCTTATTGGTACTAGAACTAGATCTAGAGGTAATGTATTTCAGTTGACTCCTAATTAAATAACATGTTTGGTTGCAAAGGTTGATAATAGTTGTTTATGGCATATAAAGTTTTGTCATATAAACTTTGATAATATTGTGGAAGTTAGCAGTACATTTGTAGTAAGAGATCCACCTAAAATTATTAAGCCTATTAATGTTGTTTGCAAGGAATGCATTTTGGCTAAGTAGAGGAAAGTATCTTTTCCTAGCAAGAAGTTTTCTACTAAAGAGAATTTGGAAATTGTGCACATAGATCTAAGTGCTCTTACAAGAACTAGAGGATTCTATGGTGAAAGGTACTTTATGATTTTCATTGATGATTTCACTAGAATGATGTAGGTAGCATTTATTAAAGAAAATTTTGAAGCTTTTGGGAAATTTAAGATATTCAAGAATAGAGTTGAAAATAAATCTAGTGTTAAGATTAAGTGTTTAAGATCAGATAGAGGTGGAGAATTCACTTCTAGAGAGTTCAACATGTTCTATGAAGAGAATGGAATCAAAAGATAGTTATCTTCACCTAGAACACCCAAAAAAAATGGGATTGCTGAAAGAAGGAACAAGTCAATAGAAAAAGCACCATGGGTGATGTTATATGAGAATGATGTCTCAAAAATTTTTTGGAGAGAAGTAGTTAACACTGTAGTATATACTCTAAACATAATACAGATCAAAAAAGGTATGACCAAGACACCTTATGAGTTATGGTTTGGTCAATCATCATTTGTTGAGTATTTCAGAATTTTTTGAAGTGTTACATAAAGAGAGATAATGATATTGGTAAGTTTGATCCTAGAAGTGATGAAGGTATGTTTCTTGATTACCAAATGAAAAGAAAAGAATATAGATGTTTCAAGTATAGAACTAAGACAATAGTTGAGTGCACATATGTAAGGATTGATGGAAAGTTTGGTACTAAAGAGAAAATAGTAGATTATAATCTTGATGAAGAAGAGGATAATTCTAGAATTGTTAGAAAAAATGCTAAAGTTCTTTTTGAGACAAACAATGATTTTTAGAATGAAGTACCTATTAAACATAGAGAAGATTAGATATCTAAACCTAGGAAAGAGATCCGAGTTGAGATGTTAACTCCTACTTCCAATAGAAACATGACAAAGAATAACCCTATAGATTAGATAATTGGGAGCAAGAATAAAGGTGCAATGACAAGAAATAGAGTAAATGAGGAATTATGTCTAATTTCCCAAGTGGAATCTAAGAACACAAATAAAGCATGTAAGGATGATCACTAGATGCAAGCTATTAAAGAAGAACTAGATCAAATTGTGAAAAATGAAACATGGGAATTAGTTCCTAGACCTAAAGACAAGAATGTGATAGGAACCAAATGGGCATTCAAAAATAAGATGAATCCAAAAGGAGTTGTGAGAAACAAGGCCAAACTTGTTTACAAAGCTTACTCACAACAAGAAAGCATAGATTATAAAGAAACCTATGCACCTGTGGTGAGAATGGAAGCAGTAAGAATGTTCTTGGCTTATGCAGCAAGGAAGAATTTCAAGGTTTATTAGATGGATGTCAAGCCAACTTTTCTTAATGGGTAACTTGAAGAATAAGTCTACATTGAGAAACCTAATGGATTCCCTTAGGCAAAAAAAAAAATTTTCCTGCAAACTAAAGAAAGAATTGTATGGTCTAAAGAAAGCACCTAGAACCTAGTATGCAAGGTTGGACAAGTATCTATCAAAGCTTGGATTTATAAAAGGGACAACAAATGGTAATTTGTATTTGAGCAATAATGATGATGGTCTATTCATCATTGTAATATTTGTGGATGATATAATATTTGGAGGAAATGATGAAGAAAGTGATAAGTTTGTTGAAGAGATGAAAAATAAATTTGAAATGGGCATGATAGGAGAAATGAAGTTTTTCTTAGGATTATAGATTGCGTAGAATAAATATGGGATATTTATTTCACAAACTAAGAATTTGAAATATTTATTGAAAAAAATTAGTTTGGACAATTGCAAACCTATTGGTAAACCCATGATAACTAGTCACAAGTTATCCAGTAAGGATGAGTGATGCAGGAGCATCGAGAGGTATAAGGGCAATCCTGTGTTAACCAAAAAATGTACTTAGACTTAGTTTCTATTTCATGTGTTTTCATTTATGGATACCCATTTGGGTCAAATAAAGGTTCCAACTCTCACAGTTCCACTATCAGTGTTCTAGGATAGAGTATTTGAACACCTTGGGATACGTGTAAATGCCAAAAAAATAGGAGTATGTAATTGAGCCATCATTTTGGTGAACTAGGTGTAAATTTTTTAGATAAATGTGATTGTAATTTAGAGCATTCCAAAAAAAGAATTTGGTCAAAAGGTCCCACGGTTTGAAAGTTATTGCAATTTTTAAATTTTTGGAGACCTCCTAAGAGTGCTTCAAAGTCAGGTTAGGGGCATTAAATGATCTCAAAAAGGGCCAAAAAATGGGGGACAAGTGAATCTGGTACATAGGGCTATAGAGCACTTTGAGAGCTTTCGAGAAATGTAAATGGTTCGTCAATTGGAGCTACGATTAAAAAGTTATGCCTCTTGAAAGTTTGGTTACCATTTCTAGATTTTTCTAGATTTGTGTCAACTTCTAATGCAACTTCTAGAGCCTTCTATTTGGTTAGTGGATGTTAACTAGCACTTTCTAGAATGTATTCCTAATCCTTAACCCTCTGGGGTTTATTTAAGAACATTTTTGGCATTGTAAAAGGTAGTTTGGAGTGGAGTTTGAGAGGAGGTACTAAAAGGAGAAATTATCTCCAAATTTATACTATTGTAAGCCCTTAGGGCATGTTTTGAAGTCCATTTTTTCTGTACTAAATGTATTAGCTATTTATAAAGTTAATAAAATTTTCCCTTTCTTGTTGTGTCCATTCTGTGCTTGGGTTGTGTCCCCATCAAGTGGTATTAGAGCTGGTTTTCCTGAGTGTGTAGATAGAGCACCGAATGTGTGGTTGTGGGTTTGAGTTAAGAAGATGCCTCCACGAAGAGAGCATGGTGGAAGGGCTGGAGCTATTAATCCTAAGGATGTTAGAGCCCTCCAAAGGTAGGTACAAGCATTGCAGGTGGAGCTCCATAGAGGAACAAATGTTGCCACAGGCGACGAAAGTGAGGATGACAATGAAGAAGAAGAAATTGGACCAAAAGGGGAATTTGACAAGGAAATTCTAAATCAGGCAGAGGAAAGGCTTTTTAGGGCCATTACTAAGTTTGGGAAAAGACCTACAATTGATGTGGGTGTATTTTCAAGAAATTTGAAACCAGATGAGTTGATTGATTGGATCAACGAATTGGAAGAGTACTTTGAGTATGAGGATATCAGGGATCCAGATAGGGTTAAGTTTGCAAAGGCCAAATTGAAAGGCCATGCCAAAATTTTGTGGCAAGAGGTTCAATTGGAAAGAAATAGAAGAGGAAAGGAGAAGATCACAAGGTGGGATCGTATGGTTGACAAATTAAAGAAGCAGTTCATTCCTGTTCATTATGAGATTGATTTGTTTAAGAAGATGCATGGGTTAAAGCAAGTAGGAAAATAAGTCCAAGAATATACAAAGGAGTTCTATCGACTTCTTATTAGAGCAGGGCATGCAGAAGAAAACAAGGAGAAGGTTGCTCGTTATATCAGTGGGTTGCAACCTAGCATCCAAGAGGAATTAAGTCTAGTAAGAATGACTAGCATTGAAGAGGCATACTAGTTTGCCCTACGAGTTGAAGAGAAGATAAATAAGAGGTTTGAAGGGAGACAAAGAGGGTGTGGTCAAGGAGGAAGGGGTAGTGGTAGGTCATCTGGAGGCCAAAATGAAACCCAAAAGAAAAATGAAGATGTGGGTACTAGCAGGAACCAGAGGAATAAGGGTTTCAACTACTCCCATGATCAAGACTTTGGAAATCAAAGAGGAAGACTTAGAGGATGTGGACAAGGAAGAGGAGGCTTTTGTGGTACCTATTTCCATTGCAATGAAGAAGGTCATCATGCCTTTGAATTCCCTCAATGACAAGGAAGGATAGATAGGAGAGCTGAGGGTCAAGCTAGGGTTGCTCATGTGGATGAGGATGTACAATCATCACATTCAGAGGATGCAGAAAGAGGAGAGACTTTAGTAAATGAAAGGGTCCTACTAAGTGGTGAGATTGAACTAGGACAAAGGAGGAGTTTATTTTGTACCAGGTGCAAGTGTGAGGATAAATGTTGTGATGTGATCATTGATGGTGGTAGCACTGATAACTTGGTATCAGAGGAGCTGGTCTCTAAGTTGAAGCTCACGAGGGAGAAACACCCCCAGCCCTATTGGATTGCTTGGGTGAAAGATGATCATAAGGTCCTGGTAAGTTAACAATGTTTAGTGAAATTCAAAATTGGGAGTTAGCATGATGAAGTTCTCTATGATGTTATTTTAATGGATGTTTGCCATCTATTGTTGGGTAGACCTTGGTAGTTTGATAGGCATGCAGTACATGATGGTCATGCAAACACATACCCTCTAACAAAGGATGGAGTTCACCACAAACTAAAGCCCATGAAAAAGGAAGGCAAAAAGGTATGTAGCAGTGCTAGGATTTGTCTTGTTGATGGAAGGAAGTTTTTAAATGGCATGAAACATCAACGCACGTGCTATGCTTTGATCCCTAGGAAAGATAAAGAAGGTAGTAGTGAAATACCACTTGAAGTTTTAGATTTACTAGGTGAGTTTGGAGATATCATCTCTGATAATGTTCCAGAAGGATTTCCACTGGTAAGGAAAATCAGTTATTAGATCGATTTAATCCCAGGAGCTAGTTTTCCTAACAAGGCTACTCACAGGATGACTCCTACTGAAACTGAGGAGCTAAATAGACAGGTTCAGGAGCTATTGAGGAAGGGCTTGATTCGGGAGAGCCTAAGTCCATGTGCAATACCTACAGTACTAGCACCGAAGAAGGATGGAGAGTGGAGGATCTGTACAGACTCTTGTACTATAAATAGAATAACCATCAAGTATTGGTTTCCTTTGCCAAGAATGTATGATCTTATGGATTGATTGAGTGGAGCTCAGTACTTCACAAAGATAGATCTCAAGAGTGGCTATCATCATATATAGATTTGAGAAGGAGATGAGTGAAAAATTTCCTTTAAGAACAAGGAGGGTCTTTATGAGTGGTTAGTCATGCCCTTTGGATTGACGAACGCCCCAAGTACCTTCATGCGGCTTATGAATGAGGTACTTAAGAAGTTCTTGGGAAAGTTTGTTATTGTCTATTTGGATGATATTTTAATTTTCAGCAAGAATTTGGAAGAACATTTATTGCATATTCATAGTGTCCTTGAATGGTTAAGGGAAGAGAAACTATTAATTAATCTAAAGAAGTGTATCTTTGCAAAAAGGGAGTTAGTCTACATGGGGTTTTTTATATCATGTGAAGGTGTTAAAATGGATCCAAAGAAGGTAAAAGCCATCTTGGAATGGCCTACTCCAAGGTTTTCTACTGAGGTAAGATCATTTCATGGTCTAGTTAGTTTTTACACGAAGTTCATTAAGAATTTTAGTGGCATATGTGCACCCCTGACTGACACAATAAGAGGGGATAGAAAAGAGTTCAAATGGACTGCAGCAGCTGCGAGAAGTTCTGAATTGCTAAAGAAGAAGGTGACAAAACAACCTGTTTTGGCACTTCCAAATTTTAGAAAGGTGTCTAGGTGGATTGTGATGCTAGTGGCAATGCTATTGGGGTTATATTAAGCCAAGAAGGTAAGCCTATTGCATATTTTAGTGAAAAATTGAATGATCCGAAAAAGAAGTATTTTGTTTATGATCAAGAGTTCTATGCAATAGTTTAGGCGTTAAAGAAATGGAGGCATTATTTATTGCCAAAGGAATTTGTTTTGTATACTGATTATCAGGCATTACAGTACCTAAATAGCCAAGGTAAATTGAATTAGAGGCATATGAAGTGGGTAGAGTTCTTGCAGAGCTATACATTTATGTTGAAGCATAGAAGTGGAAAATATAATAGGGTTGCAGATGCACTAAGTAGGAGACAGTTGTTGCTTATAGTATTGTAGGTTGAAGTAGTTGGGTTTGATGAACTCAAGAATCTATACCCTGAGGATCCTGATTTTTATGAACCATGGAAAGCTTGTAAGGAGGCTGTTGCTATAGATAGAACTAAGTGGTTAGACTATCTGATTCAGGATGGTATGTTATCCAAGGGTAGTCAATTATGCATTCCAAGGAGTTCGATGAGGGAAAATTTGATTAAGGAGAAACAAAGTGGAGGGATGGCATGACATTTTGGTCGAGATAAGACCATTGCCATTCTTAGAGAGCATTATTTTTGGCCTCAAATTTCATAGGATGTGAAGAAGTTTGTACAGAGTTGTTAGATTTGTCAAGTGGCCAAAGGATTTAGTCACAATACTGGATTATATCATCCATTGCTTGTTCCATCAAAACCATGGGAGGACATAAGTATGGATTTTGTTCTTGGATTGCCAAGGACACAAAGGGGTAATGACTCAGTATTTGTGGTGGTTGATAGGTTTTCCAAAATGGGACATTTCATTTCATGCCACAAAACTCATGATGTTGTCCATATTGCAGACTTGTTTTTTAGAGAGGTGGTAAGACTACAAGGTCTTCCAAGGAGTATAGTTTCTGAAAAAGATACTAAATTTGTAGGGTATTTCTGGAGAACATTGTGGAAGAAGTTGAGAACAGACTTGAAATTTAGTTCCACACATCACTCACAGACTAACGGCCAAACAGAAATGGTAAATAGAAGTCTGGGCAATTTGTTGAGATGTTTAGTTGGGGATAAACCCAAGGGGTGGGATTTGATTCTACCACAAGAATAGTTTTCTTACAATAACTCTATAAACAAGAGTACTGGTAGATCACCATTTCAAATAGTATATGGAAGTAGCCCAAGGACTGCACCAGAGTTGAGGAAGATAGAGCAAGGGGAGAGGACAAGTGCTGAAGCTGAAGAATTTGTTGAACATATCAAGCATCTACATGAGGAGGCCCAAGCACACATTACCAAGATGAATCAAGAGTATAAAGCTAGGGTTGATCAAAGGAGAAGACATAAGGAATTCCAAGTAGGGGATCTAGTCATGGTCCACTTACAAAAAGAAAGATTTCTAGTCGGTACTTACAACAAGCTGAAAATGATGAAATTTGGCCCCTACAAAATTTTGAAGAAACATGACTCAGAAAATGCATATGAGGTGGAGTTTCTGGATGGTATTCACATTTCTCCTATTTTCAACATTGTAGACTTAATAAAGTATCATGATGATGGTGCAGATGAGGAGCCAATGTTAGAGCCATGTCCAATTCCTGCTTCTACGAAGGAGGAGATAGAAGACATTCTAGATCATCATGTGGGTAGGAGTACCAAACATAGGCAGTATGAAGAGTATTTGGTCAAGTGGAAAGGACGACCGATCGAGGACTCAACTTGGATATCAGCAGCTGAGGTTTCCCATTTGGGATTTCCTGTACAATTCATAAAGTGATAGGGTCACTTTTCAATCTACTCTAGGAGTCTGATGCAGGAGCATCTAGAGGTATAAGGGAAATCCTATGTCAACCCAAAAATGTACTTAGACTTAGTTTCTATTTCATGCTTTTCATTTATGGATACCCATTTGGGTCAAATAAAGGTTCCAACTCTCACAGTTCCACTATCAGTGTTCTAGGATAGAGTATTTGAACACCTTGTGATATGTGTAAATGCTAGAAAAATAGGAGTATGTAATTGAGCCATCATTTTGGTGAACTAGAAGGTGTAAATTGGCTAGATGAATGCAATTGTAATTTAGAGCATTCTAGAAAAGGAATCAGGTCAAAAGGCCAGACGGTTTGGAAGTTATTGCAGTTTTTCAATTTTTGGAGACCTCCTAAGAGTGCTTCAAAGTCAGGTTAGGGGAATTAAATGACTTTTAAAAGGGCCAAAAAATGGGGGATGATTGAAGCTGGTCTATAGGGCTATAGAGCACTTTGAGAGCTTTCCAGAAATGTAAATGGTTTGTCAATCAAAGCTACGGTTCAAAAGTTATGCTTCTTGAAAGTTTAGTTACCATTTATGGATTCTTCTAGATTTGTGTTGACTTCTAATGCAACTTCTAGAGCCTTCTATTTGGTTGGTGGATGCCAACTAGCACTTTCTAGAATGTATTCCTAATCCTTAAGCCTTAACGGTCTATTTAAGAACATTTCTAGCATTCTAAAAGGCAGTTCGGAGTGGAGTTTGTGAGGAGGTACTAAAAGGAGAAATTATCTCTAGACTTATACTATTGTAAGCCCTTAGGGCATGTTTTGAAGTCCATTTTCTATGTATTGAATGTATTAGCTATTTACAAAGTTAATTAAATTTTCCCTTTCCTGTCATGTCCATTCTATGCTTGGGTTGTGTCCCCATCAATGAGACACCTACAGTTGAATAGAAGTATAGATCAATGATTGGAAGATTGCAATATCTAACTCACACTAGACCAAATATAGAAAATGTAGTTAGGATTGTGGAAAGATTCTAAGATTATTCAAAAGAGTATTATTATGTAGTAGTAAAGAGGATATTCAAATATTTGAAAGGTACATTTGATTATGGAATATGGTATGATAGATGAAGTGAGTTCACCTTGTGCACATATACTAATGTATATTGGGCAAGAAGTATAGATGATAGAAAGAGCACTAGTGGTGGAGCATTCTTTCTTGGAGGAAGATTGGTTTCTTGGTTGAGCAAGAAACAAGATTGTATATCTTAGAGTATAGTTGAGGCAGAGTATCTTGCAACAAAAAATAATTGTAATCAAGTTATGTGGATGAAACAAATGTTAAAAGATATTGGAACTGAGTTTATAGAACCTGTTATCATTTACTATTATAACACAAGTATAGTAAGTTTTTCTAAGAATCCAGTAGTGTAGTCTAAGACTAAGAAAATATTAATAAAATATCATGTTTTAAGACAAAAGGTAGTAGAAAAAGAAATAAGGTTGGAGTATGTAAGAACTAAAGATTAGATTCTATATATATTTATGAATCCATTTCCTAAAGATGTTTTTGAGTACTTGAGAGGTATGCTAGAGGTTATGTCCCTACCTATTTCAAAGTAGTTGATGCAAGGAGTGCATAAATCTAGTGGTATATAGCACTATGGTTAGACTAGAATAAATGTTGATGCTTCCTATATGAGGGAATATCTAATATGTATTAGGTCATGAAGGACTCTGGTTTTGGTATTGAATAGTGTCTTTGGACACTTGAGTTGATTGATGATTTGAGCAGCTAATTAGCAATTGGTATGTAACAATTGGTATTGTGATTGATATCTTTGATATTGATGTCAATGGGGGAGAAAATGTACATGAAAAACACATTGAGTTAATTTACATAAGAAGAGAAGCACCTATTGAGATGGAAATGAGGGAGGTTTATCTCTTTAGGGAGATTTAGAAAGATTCATATTAATACCCAAAAGGATGTGCAAGTGCATGTTAGAAACAATAGTCCACCAAGATAGCTAAGAGGGGGGGGAGGGGTGAATTAGGTATCCAATAATTAAAATATTTATCCACCTCAAATAAAATTAATCATTTAACCAAAGTAAAAATTAACCATAACAAGTTGCACATAGACAATTACACTTGATATGTTAACTAAGGAAACCCTTGATTAGAGGGAAAATTCTGATGGGAATGATGCCCATATGATGATGTACTAATATAAATATTCCTTGTCAAAGGATGGACCCTATTAGAAGTCTATTAAAACATTTAGTACATATGAGTCCCTAATAGGAGACTTTTTGAATCCATTTTAGGAGATTCCAACCCTATTAGGAGATTCCAACTTTGGATAACATAATAAAACCTTGACAATGAAGTTTCCTTCACTTCAGCTCAAATCCTCTTATCTTCACATTCTACTCTTCAATCATTTACATTCGTCATACATACTTCTTTTATGATAAAGGAAAATTCCCTTCCTTTATACTAAATCCATAAAACAATTCTTTGACTTAGTTGTTACACCTTCTCAATTAATTATTATAGGACCACATTAAGAACACATTACACTTATTGATAATAGTAATCTTCTATCTTGTAACTTGAATAACTTTCTATATGCATGTCATTATGATGAGCAAGCTTGGCCACATCATCTCTACAATGTCTTCTTCATGTGTAAATTTGGCTTCTTAGAATAACAAATTTGCTAAGATATAAAATAAGTTTACCAAAACATGCCTCTGTAAACTCTATCTTAGAATAGTCTTCATGGAAACTTGCATAACTTCTTCCGAACTTAATATCTAAATATGCTAGACACTTAGTAGTATCTCCCTTTAACCTCACTACTAAAAATGATTGATGATCTATCTATACCATCTTGATCTTTCGACTATTCTTCTATTAGATACCATAGAAAACTATTATGTTGACATCAATGACAAACACAATCATGAATGTAATGATAATGATCTAATAATAATTTTACAATACTCCCCCATAAGAATATCATCAACATTCATGCCTCTAATAGTGCATAGATGTAGCTAGAGAGTATTGGAATTTGTTTACTATGAACAATTATTGTCAATCCTAAAAAGAAGAAGAAGAATAGTACAACATTCTAGAAAGATATCAGATTGATGAAGAGGATTTGAGAAGAAGATAGAAGTAGAGTAAAATTTGGTATTATTGGAGCTTAGATATTTTTCATCTATGTTGCCATCAATGCCAAAGGGGTAGATTGTTAGCATGAATTCTGATGATACTAGATTGGGGGAGTATCCTAAGCATTGAAGAGTATTGATATGTTTCATTCATAATTGTATTTATCATTGATGTCAACACAATAATAATTCTATTAAGACTAGAAGAATAGAAGTTAGTAATATTAGTATGTGTAGGAGCTAAGGAAGTTTCAGAAGATGCACAATGGAGGACATGTTCCTGAGGTTGTCCAAATGACATGGTTCAAATGACTAGGTCTAATTCAATGTTGTATGGAAGTTACACCTATTTTACTAGAAGTAGCACAAAAATAGAGCATTGGAAGATAGAGTTATAATGATCTATTGCTATCTTTCATCCAAGATGTCATGAAGGTGATGTGTAGTTAATAATGATAGAGGTTGATCGCATGGTGATGCCAGCATATGCATAAGACATGGTTTTACATGTGTAAAGTTTTGTATAGATTATGAGTCAACAATGTTATTGTAATTATGAATTAATTAATTATCTTATTTTAATTAATTGAGAAAGCCTCAAGGATGACTCAAGGAATTATTATGAAGATATAATATAAAGGAAATTTGTTTTCCTTGTTTGAAAAAATGACTTGGAGGAAAGAGGGCCAAGTGGAATGTGAAGTATTAGTGCATTTCTTGAGAAGAAGCAGAATACTTACTAAATGCATGTAAGAAATCCAAGGGATTATTGGATACATAGTATGAGATTTGGCTACATGATCTCAAGAAGCAGAAGTCCTATTAACAAGAAAATGATAGAGGAAGAAGTACATTTTAGTTCTATTATTCTGTAAAGAATAATACATAGATCATTTGGGTAGTTGGTTCTTTGATCTTAACCTTGAAGTTGTTTGGGTAGTGGATCTAGTTGTCTTCCACAACTCCTAACAGGGTTGGAATCTCCTAACAAGGATTCAAAGTCTCTTAATAGGGAATCATATGTACTAAATGATGTAATAGACTCCTAATAGCGTCTATCCTCTAACAAGGATTATTTTTACTAGTACATCATCTTGTGGGTACCATCCCCACTGGGTTTTCCCTCTGATCAAGGGTTTCCTTAGGTAACATATCTGGTGTTAGTTGTACATGAGTATCTTGTTGTGATTTTAGTTTATATTCCTCACATGGTTAAGTCTTGTTAAGGTTGATGTTTTTGATAATAGTTCTATAACTTAATCACCCCCCCTCTTAGTTATTTAGTGGACTATATATTCTAATAGATTGTTTGTTTTCCACTTGAGATCTATCATGAATATCAAAGACAATCTCCAAAATAGCCAACCCTATTTGGAGCTTATTGATTTTTAATTAGACAACCTCTATCCAAATAGAATTTCCTTACCATTAATATTCTCTACATAAGCTATGCAATCATTTTCTTTCCCCCAAAATTGGTCTTCACAATTTAGAAATCTTATTATATCCTTGTCTTCTTCAAAGACTTACAAATTTTGCATCTTTCTAGTGACTAAGGGTCTAGTCTATACTTCCATTTTTGATAGACCAACAAAGGTTATATCATCATGCTTTACATCATTCGGCTTAATAGAAATATTTGTTAATAGGTCTTCCATCTTATTGTTACTTCTATCTTTCTAGACTATTCCAAAAGCATCAAAATATTCAACAATATCCCAAACAACATTCATATATTGCTTCAATCTTTTGTTCTTTGAAACATATACTCCTCTTACTTTAGAAACAATTAATTCAAAATCACCAATGACATACATGCATTTGACTCCATGTTTATGAGCTAATCTCAATCCTAGCAATAGGGTCTCATACTCTACTATGTTATTTGTACATGGAAAATTTAGAGTAAAAGAGAATTTATAAGTGCAACCATCAGGAGAAATCAAAAGAATGCATGCTCTTGATCCTTCTTTGCAACAAGCTCCATAAAAAGTACATCATCCATAGATCATCCTTCTTTGATTTTTACTTAGGTTATTTTGCAATGGGTGCCTTGATTTTATCTTTATTCAGTACCAATACTTCAGCCTTGAAAGAATTAACATTAGTATCTACAAAGCATGTCATAATATCTTCAAATTCTTACTCAATCATGTAGATACTCTTGGGCTCTCTGTTCACTTTCACCAACTTGTCATCAATTTGAAAAGTTTCATGTGAAAAATTACCTTGAAAACTTCCCCCCATTGCTACACTCAATTTTATAGTTAATAATATGTCATATTGGGGTGGGATATCTACAACTAGAACACTCATGGTCCTAATTTTAGTCTACTTTTAGTGCTAATTCCTTCATTACCTCAAAAGACATGATTGTATTAGATGCTCTAAACTTAATTATACAATTCTTCAAAGTTTTTCCATTGTGATGTAGGGAAAGGATGAATAACTAGGGTCAAAGGCTCACCTAGCTATCCAAACCACCCTGCAAGAGTTAACACAATGGAAGAAAACACAAGGAATAGAAACCAAAAGAGGAGGAAGAGTAAAATAATTTTATTGATTCATCAAAATATCTTCATATATGCCCATCTATAAGGCCTTATGGGTTACAAATACATTCACATTCAAAGATCCAACTACAAATTTGCACTTTTAGTTTTGCTCTATAATTTTCTCCATAAAAATTACCTAAATATAAGCCTAAACACTCTATATATACTTTCCAAAATGGCTTACATATTATTCTAGAACATTAAATAAGAGGAGGGCTGACCCAAGAAAAGATCATAACATAAATGTCATGATAAAAAATAAATGTTGCAAGTCAACTCATAGAAATCACGTCCAAATGTTGACACTTGGCATACACTAGGTAACTCGGCACATGAAGAAACACTGAACATACACTAGGTAACTCAGCACATGATGAGTCACTCGGCATACACTAGGTAACTAAACACATGAAGGAATTACTATAGTAACTCAGCACATGAAGGACTACTAGGCACATGAAGGACTTCTAGGCACATGAAGGAACTACTAGGTACATGAAGGACTGCTAGGCACATGAAGGAACTACTAGACACATGAAGAACTACAAGGCACATGAAGGACTATTAGGCATATGAAGGACTGCTAGGCACATGAAGGAATTGCTAGGCACATGAAGGAATGCTATGCATATGAAGGAATTGCTAGGAACATGAAGGACTACTAGGCACATGAATGGATTGCTAGGCACATGAAGGAATTGCTAGGTACCAACTTGCATAATGAACAAAAATGAGCAAGATAACAAGGCAACTTAGGATGCTCCTGCATCATATTGACAATGATACTTGGGAAGAAAGGATCTACACTTCCTAGACACTGATTTATAGAATCATCTGAATACATAAGTGGAATTTGGGACGCAACAACCTCATTTTCCAATTTCTTCTTAGGCATATGAGGGATCTAATTTGTATTAAAGTCATGATTAATCATACTATCTATACCCTTGTCCCTATTATGGTTTTACTCTTATGCTCAAACATTCTTAACAACTCTAATAAAGGAACTTTTACTATAATTTGTGACAATAATGACAACATATCAATGGGAAGAGTAGTAGAATTATCATTTGACATACCTTTTATCTCCTTTTCCTTATTAGAAGAACTTGGATTATTCTATTTCTTTTGTTTATCAGTCATAGTAGTAATCATTAATGACTCCTTTTCCTTCCTACTATCATTAATCTAAACTTCAGGACCTTTTGCAATATCTTCTTTCTTGGCTTCCCATTTTTTATTAACAATCTTTACCTTGATATTACTCTTATCCCTTGGATCCATCTTCTTGATAAAAAACACCAAACATATTGTTTCATTTATTCTTGTGTATCATACCTCTAGTCTAAACTTGAAAAACCATTTTTGCATTGATTTGATCAATTTCTTCCTTAGTTGACATTCTTAGGGTCAATTCATTTTTTGATGACACTATATTATATGTAGTGTCTTCTTCTTCATCTTTACCTGAGAATATTTGCTGATGTATTTCACTACTAAAATGTCTTCTATCTTGAAAATCATATTCATTATCATCACATTCAAAAGCATCATCAAAATATGACCCAACCATAATGCACCTAACATCTTCAACTCCACCATCATAACCTAATTTTTCATCATTCTTTTCTTGATCAACAACAAATGATAAAGCAACATCACAATATTCTAGTGCATGAGGTAATTGACAAATCACACACCATTGAGGTTCATCATCCATGTTGATATATGTTTTTATGTAAAGGATCAAGTGTACTTTTTTGACTAGTATTCTTAGTAGGAAGAACAACAGACTTCCCATCCTTCCATTGAGTGGTATAGGGAAAATTTTGCATTCTATTTTGCATGTTGTAATTATTGTTGAATGGGATTTGTCAATAGTATTGGGCTTATTTGGATTGTATAACAATGGATTCATAGTATTAAGAAAATTTAAAAATTGACCCATTGTATCCTCTTTAGGCTTCTTACCTACATCAGGCTTCTCAACTTCTTTATTATTGTTTCTTGGATTAAATAATTTTTGGTCATCTCTTATTCCCAACTTACCACAAGCTCTCCTATTATTCTCAATATTTACAGGCATCTTATAAGCATCTCTCAATTTCTTGAGATCTTTATCTCTGAGAGTATAGGCCATATTCCTATCAAATGTGTTGAAGTAATTAGTGAGGCACATATCTTCACCAAGTATCATCACTTGGAATAATTGGTACATTCCATTTTGAAATTTTGCATTGAACTCAAAGGTGGACTCATTTGGGCTCATTTAAAGTTATTGAAATCATTCAGCATAAAACTAATATTAGTGTCGTCCCCATACTATTCTTTGAAAAGATTTTTTAAATCACTCCATGAGTTGATGTTGACATCAAGAAATCTCTTGAACCAATCCCTAGCATCTTTAGTCAATGAATTTACAAACAACCTCATTACTACATCCTCATGCTCTACCTCATAACCATTGATCATGTCAATGAACTTTCTTAGGTTATATTCACCAGTCACAACATTATTTCCTAAAAATTTATTGACCTTATCTCTTAGATCATTAGAAATAGGATGTGGAAATCTAGAAATTCCTAGAAAGGATATTTATTTATAATTCTCCATGTAAATGGGTCTTCTCTAAAAACTAGCAAGATTTGAGGTACTTGCTCTAGAAACTTGGGTTTGGATAGGGATTTGAGGATCCTAAACTTGTTGATTAATAGGTATTTGACTACTTATAGTAGAAGATATAAGAGGAGCCGATTGAGATATGATTTGGCTACTTATTGCTAATGAACAAGCAATGACAAAGGGTGCAACTTGTGAGGATAGATTTGGTGAAGATACTAAAGTAGAATTAGATTTCCTAAACTATATCTTCCTTCTTGTTTCAACTTCTTGGTCCCTATTCTCAACCTTTTCAAGGTCTTCGGCTAAGTCTTCCCTTTCCTTTTTTTTCTCTGAATTTAGTTCCAACTTAGTGATGACAAGACTTGTCAATTTTTTCTCGGAAGAACTTGGGTCTCATTTATCTATATTCCTACAACCTTCTACTTTCCTTTATCAAGGTGTTTCACTATTAGGTCTATGACTTTTGGTTCATTCTCCCTGGCTTGCTTCAACAAGAAATTATGCCTGATTGTATCAAACTATTGAGATCCTCTAGGAAACATTTACAATGCCTTTCCCCTGACCTAATTAGGGATATCAATCATCTTTTGTCTTTCTCTACCTTGGGCCCATGAAGAGCTCTGAGGCTGATCATCTTCTACCTCAATAGTTATAACATCCTCTTGCTGAGGGGCTTGAGGAACTACTTTGTCTTTTATTTTAGTAGGTAGTTGTGCCATTATCTAATAAGAATATCAAGGCACTTATTGTACCTATCCAAATATCTTGTTTCATGATAGAAACACTAGAAAGATGCATCTATTTCCTTCATGACCTCTTCTATCCTTATTATCTCTCTCCACTTATAGGTTCTATATATATAGATCTCTATGTCTAAAAAATTTATTATATAATCTTCCTCCCAATTTGGCTTGCTATTAGGAAGAGCATAGTTTTTCATCTTCTTGAGAGCATGACTCACCAAATCATTTGGAATCATAGGTCCTAGTAGGGTCTGTAGGAAGTGTAAATTCAAAAATACATTTTTCTATTTCTTCTATTACATCTTTTCCTATCATAAAATCCCCCATTTTGGTATTCATGGATACAAAAGAACCTTTTTTAATAGCAAGACCTAAATACTCCTTGTTCATCATAAGTAGTTGCCATAAAATTTCTAATTGGCCTAATCTCTCTGGGACATATTTAGGTAGCATATGATGGGGCTAAGGACATCCAAAAATTCTTATTATCAAAAACTTTCCAAAAAGAAACAAACTAGCCCATTCATGGCTCATTACCCTATCTCTATTTGGAAAGGAATATGTTCTTATCAACATTCTAACTCTAGATATTCTCTCAGCTGTATCAGCTAGCATGTTTGAAATTTGAAAAAAAAAATCATTATATACAGCCATAGCACTAGCATAAGGACAAAACCTTTGCTAGAAACAAATCCACAACTACACAAGTGGGTTCTCTCCATTCTCCTTAGTAGCTTCAATGAAATTTGGACTCATGTGCCCTATGTTCTGATAAGAATAATATATAGTAGGAATGAGTAATGACAAAAGCTAAAATCTCCCAATTCTCCCATCTAAGCTGCCACAATCTCATCACACATCCTATAAATAATATACTCAAAAAAATCATATCTAGGATTATGAATTGGGTCCTAGACATCTAGAGCCATAATGTATATATACCTAGGGGTATTCATGGCACCATCTACTCCCACAACTTTTTTGATCTCAAATATGTTATATATGATGTATTTATAGAAGAATTCAAGTGGCATAAGATTTCCTACCTTCTTTAGTAGTTCTCTCTTTTCCTTCTTTTCTTTGGGGATGTTTCTTCTCATAACCCTTCTAGTAAAGAAACTTTTCTAACTCTTGAAAGTTTCATTCATTTTCTCCTTCTCAATTAGCCCCATCATAGGCCACCCTAGGTCAAAAATATTGGCAAAAGTCTCCCTATCTAGCATACATAGGATACTCATATCCTTCCTATGAAATCCTTTAGTTGTAGGATTTTATGATTTGATCAATGCTTTCATCAAATCAACATCTATTATTACCTCTAGCATTATTAATCTTGGCATTTTTATGATCCAAGGGTTGCAAATTGGTGATTTGTCAAACCTATTATTATAAAAGTACCATAAGAGCTCATTCCTGTTGGTAATAGGAATAGTAGCATCTCTATAGAAAGAGTATGTATCTTTGAATATATGGGAATTCATGGTTTGAGCATGAGAAGACCCTAAAAGCAAGTATACTCATTCCTCTACATATAAACTTGCCAACTTTGGTTTGGCCTATTCAGTGACTTGTGAAGATTCTTCTATGTCAACTTGGGCTATTATCTTTCTATCTTCTTGTGTCATGACTTCTACAATCAATTCTGCAAACAATCTTTGTTAATATTAGCTCAAAAAGATTTGAATGTGTTTTCAAACATAAAAAAATTCTTAGCACTCAAACTTCTATATCTAGATTATGCAAAATATAGTAACTTAGAAAGCCATTATGTTAACTTATTAAGTAGAAGAATGACAAACAAAGAAGCATTTATGTGTCTTTATGTCAAAATATGTGAAAATTTTAAAATTTTTTAAAAGTGGTAAATTGACTTGTTCTACCATCCTTTCAAATCTTCTTATGCACTTTTTGACAGGACACCACCTTTTAATAATGATGAAGGTCTTTAAAAGTTATATTTTTTATCACATCTTCACACCTTCATTGCCACTTTGCAGTCTAGTTAATGTTTTGGACAATTAACCATGTGATTGGGTGCCTTAAGGATTTACCTCCTTTTAAAACATCAATCGCAAGGTTCTCCATCCTATTAAAATTTTTAATTAATACTTGTGATTGTGTGAATGCCTTTAACTGTCATGAAGTCATGACTTTATACACATTTCCTACTTTTGGAACTTCTTTGTTGCAACCACATGATCACCTATTTCTTACAATTTATTCAAGGTTTCACAAAGTCATGCCTTTACTTATCTTATAACAAACTTGCCTCATGACCATGCAAGCAAAGGATTATTCATGCATTCTTATCTCTACTGCTGCTTCATGGGTTATATTAATTGACATCTCTTTAAAATTTTGGTGCTCTTTTCTAAAAAAAATGAAATTGGCTCTTTTGACCTCCAAAATTGAGATTGAATGACCTACTATAAAATAAAAAATATCAATTTGTGTTGTTTGGAGCAAGCTTTTGAATGACTATAATTTTAATATATATTATATTCATTAAGACTTTCAAATATGAGTTTAACTCATTATAGGTTCATTATCAATTAAACATCAACAAACTTTGACACTTTGGGAAAATTTGAAAAATATCTAGGAAACAGATTGTTGAGATAGCTTTCTATTAAAAAAAGAAAATTAGAATTATGATAAACTGAGTTCAAGTTATTTGTGTCAAAATGAATGTATTTCTAAATTATGATTGATGTCACTTCAAAACTTCATAAGCTATACAATATTCAAACAAATTGAATCAAACCAAATGCATCCTCTAGATATTGATGTTACAAATCCAACACCAAAAGAATTACCTCATTATCATTTCCAAAAAGAAATTTATGCATGTCAAACAAACTATCACTCTTTAAAAATATTGATTTTTCATATGTACCACTTTTTGGAGGAGAAAAAAATTGACTTAAATAATTTTTTTATTAAATTAAAAAATATAGTTACAAAGTAGGAATAGAGTACTAGAAATCACTAGTTTAATTCATCTTGAAATTATTCATAGTTTTAGAGATATAGTCACTCGAATGTGAGGTTTGTTTCAAAAATATTGATTTCAATGTCAAAATTGGTCAAAAAGTGGAATCCATTATTGTCAGATCACCCAAATATGGTCACACACTTAAAAAAATTATGAGCTCACATTTAAAATGCAAATATATGTTAAAACAAAGATTGAACCAATTGATTTTTGGATTTTCAAAATTTTAAAAAGGGCATAGATTAAAACCAAGGGTTTGCTAGAGAAACCCATCTTTTATGAAATTCAAGGGATGCCTAAATGCCAAGAATGGGAAAACTTATCAAGTTTAGGGTTTTCATCAAAGGATAGATAATAAAATGTAACAAACCCTAGCTGCACAACTCAAATCAAGGCATTTTCACATTTATTTTTTTAGAATTTGGGCATAGTGAAATGAGGGATATCATAATGCTTCACCAATTTATGCATAAACAAGAGACCTAGAGAAGGAATCTAAGAAATTTAATCTCTCATGATGTATTATGAAAAAGGAACAACAAGATGGTAAGACAACTTATTTAAACAATTTATTTTGAACTATCTACTTCCACAACTATCAATATTAATCTTGGCTAACTTATGTTTATACATAGGCATTCTATTGGACCAGCCTAGATTTGGGATAGGGATAAGGTTCTTTTCATTTATAATTATCTAAAAATATTGTAATGATTAGACTTGGAGTCACATAGAACCATCAACTACCCAAACCATGATCAATTTTGACATATACGAAGCTCAATTAATAGCATGATCATAGACATGTCACAAATTACACAAGATAGGAAGAAATTAATCCTATTTTATCCAATCCTAAAGTGAAATTTACTTGCACATATCTTGACAAGTCCAATATCAATATAGTATTTTACTTTTACACAAGAAGAAATCTAATTAGCCTCATTGGAAGATGCAAACTTAAGATGGTTCTACTTCATTTTAGCATAATTTTTTTCCATGTTAATAAAAAATTTAAACATGGCAATATGTTCACCTAAATAACTACCTCTTAGAAAATTCAAAGGTTTTCTTGTTGAGAAAATAAAAATACACATGATTCTTGGATAACCCTTGCATAGTTGATAGTATAGGTATGCTACATAAAAGAATATTAGAAGTGACATTATTTCTGAAAGAAGATATGGTGTTCACAATCTCTACAAAAATAAATGTTGAAAGAGGCTTGAAAATTTGGCTCAAAAACATTTTTTTCTAGACAACAACATTCCAATCAATGTGCCCCAAGTATTGATTTAGAAAGATTGGAATCACATCCATTCCTTTTGAAAATGTGTTATTTTTTTCCTTGACTATAAAAATATCTACTTAAATTTCTTTAAGGGGAAGATGGTTTCTATGTCTAGCTCTTCCAAGGCCTTCAAAATATTAATGATCAACTCATATCTCCCTAGAACATATCCCAAAGTCTTTATTGTCATTCATTACTACTCTCATCAATTTTGACAGAATCTATGTCCACAATCTTTAGGCTTATCCCAAATTACTCCTCAACCAACAATCTAAAAACCTATAAAAGGTCACTCCTCTCAATGCAAGAACAAGCAATCCCCATTGATCAACCCACCCTTAAGATATTTCCTCATTAATAACCAAATATAATATTCACTAATAAATAAAGTCCCACACCTTTTAACAATGCAGTTAGAAACTTTGCATTCATAACACTATTCAATGATGTCATAGGATCATTTTTTATACTTTCAAGAGTTTTTCTTACCCTCTTTAACTCAAAATTCAATTGATCCCTTAACAATATAAATTCTTTCTTACAAGATCAACAAGTTGTGTCCACAATCCCTATGATAGTTTTGTCCTCCTATGGTTGTCTATTCCATGGTCTTCTTGAGTAGATGTTCATGTATAAGGTTCAAAAAAAGATGTTGAAAATAATTGATCAATTGTATATTGCCTTTTATGTTACACAAAATATCATAGCTTTACTAGTTAGTATCTATCGAGCTCACTTGGGAAATAAAGATAGTTTCTAGTATCTACTGAGCATTCTTGAGTTTACCAAGTTTAGAAGATTGTATCTACCAAGGTCACTCAGGCACCAAAGAGAATTTTATAGAAGTTCAGTGTTAACCAAGCTCACTTAGTCAATAAAGGAAAGTTGGCATGGAACCAGTGTTAACCAATCTCACTTAGTTACAAAGGAAGTTTAGGATGTTTCAGTGTTAACCAAGCTCACTTCCTTAACAGAGGAAAATCATTTCAAGAGTTAGTGTCTACTGAGCTAGGTTAGCTAACAAAGGATTTTATTATTTTTCCATATTGAGTTTAATTAATTTGTTTGTTAGTTCTAGGTGATCAAGGAGATGAATATTAATGATTTTAAGTTGTATTCAAGGTGATCTAAATACAACTTAAAATCATTAATAAGAAGATGCTTAGAGGAAGAAAATTGGAAGGATAAGAAGAATATCCTTGTTGAGCTACAAAGATTAATCTGATCAGGAAGGATTGAGTATTCAAGCTAGAATTGAGATCTAAATCAGAAAAATAAGTTGCATCAACAATTAGGTCAAGTCATTGTTACTCTCTAACCATTGTATTAGTGAATCAAATCTCTTAATAGAGTTATCCTAACAACTATTTTTTAAATCCTCTAACAAGGTGATAGTTCTAGATTGAAGTGTCTAAAGACCTCTAACAAGGACACTCCTAAAAAGGTGACTAAATTATTTAATAGGATCACACCTAACAGTGTGTTTTGTAACCTTTAATAGTGTTTTCTTCTAATAGGGCCCACTTCAGAAGTGTGAAAAATAGTAACTAGCTACAATTGGTTATTTTTTCCCAAATTGGGTTTCCACATTAAATATTCAAGTATTTCTTGTGTTTATGTTATATCCTTTATGTGTATGCAACTAAGTTGAATAAGATTAATCACACTTAATATCTTAAGATCTACATGTTCATTATTTACCAAGTTATAGTTATTATTTTAGTTTTTGCCGAGTGACAATAAATTGTTAGTGTTAACCAAGTGCTTTTGTGTTAACCAAGTATCAATAGTAATTTAGTTTTAGCAGAGTTTTAGTTTTGATTTGCATGAACATCTAAGGTATCTAGGATTTATTTTTGTGGTAACTAATTCACCCTTCCCCTCTTAGTTACCCCTCTTGTATTTCCAATAATTGGTATTAGAGGTTTTGGTGCTTGTAGAGAAGGTTTCAAGGACCTGACATAAAGATCAAGATATCTTACATAAGAGAGAGTCACATTTGAACAAAGATGACTTTGAGGTATGGAAGGAACTTATGAAGCTACACTTTCCAACCATCAATGATTTAGGTCTAAAATATTTGAACACAAAGTATAAGGAACCTATTGGAACTTTAACTATGGAAGAAATTGCTAAAAAGAAGAATCATAACATAATGATGATTGACATTGCATCTACTCTTGATTATGTTGAATTTGATGAAATAAAATATTGTGATGCTACTCATGAAATATTGGTCAAGTTGAAAGATATCTATAGAAGAGATGACAATGTGAGGAGAGCCAAGGAAGAAAGATTAAGAGGTCAATTTGATCAGATGAAGATGAGAGGATGAAAATAATGCAATATACAATGAAAGAATCAAAGAAAGTGTTACTTCAATTAGAGCCTCTGGAGGGAAAATTAATGATGTAATAGTGGTCAGCAAGGTTCTTAGAACTCTTCTTTCTATCTATGCAATTAGAGTTTCATCTATTCAGGAAATGAGATGTGATCTTGAGAATGACATAACTTTGGATGCATGAGTGGGAAGGTTGATAGCCTTTGAGTTAGATAACTATGAAAATTATGTTCCTAACTTAAGAATCATTGAGTCCACATTTCAAGCTAGGATTTCATTAAAAAATAAAGGTAGAAAATCTAAAGGAAAATAATTTCAAAGTAAAGAAGAAGATAGTTTTGATAGTGATCTTGAAATTACTGAAGACCTACTTGCAAGAAGATATCACAAAGGAAAAGGAAAGTACAAAGGTAAAATTCCTATAATCTATTTTTCTTGTGAAGAAGTTAATGGTCACATTGCTGCAAGGTTTGCAAACAAAGAAGGAAAAGAAGAAAATAAGAGTCACAAGTACAAAGGCAAGAATGATTTCAAAAACTACAAAGAATACAAGGATAAAGGTAAGAAGTCATGTTTCATGGCTAAATATTTTGATAGTAATGACAATGATGAAATTGTTTATATTGCTATAAAAGATGAATCAAACGATGAAGATGATAAGATGAAACTTATTTACCATGTTAGTAAAAATGATACATGGATTATTGATAGTGGTTGTTCTCACCATATGACTAATGATAAAAAATGTTTGAACACATGGAACACTATGATGGTGGAAGTGTTAGATTTGGAAAAAATTAACCTTGTTGTATAAAAGGGAAAGGGTGTATTTCTATAACCAATGAACTCAAATGTGACAATGCCTAGTAGGTTGAAGGAATAAAGAATAATATATTGAGTTTGGCATAGTTCAACAACATTGGATTTGGAAAAATGGGAAGGCCAAGCTACAGGATGGAAAAGGAGATCTAGTAGGGTTTGGAAATAATAATAAAAAGATAGTCTATTCTACCTAGATCTAAGTGAAAGTTCATGTTTCATATCTCAAGTAGAAAAAATTTGGTTATGGCATAAAATATTGGCTGATGTGAATTTTGATAACCTAATAAAAATAAGCAAAAAAAAAAGAGTGAGAGGTATTCCTAGTTTAAGGAAACTTGATATGGGCATGCACAAAAATTGTCAAATTGGAAAGATGGGAAAGACAAGTTTCAAAAGAAAAAACTATCATTTGGAAGAAGTCTTGGAGCTGGTCCATACAGACCTTTGTGGGCCTATTAGTATAGATAATTATAGTAGAGGTAAGTATTTCATTTTTTTCGTTGATGATTATTCTCAGATGATGATAGCAATGTATTTGAAAGATAAGTCTAAAGCCTTTCAAAAGTTCAAGTGGTATCTAGCTAGACTTTATTAGAAAGAAACTAAAATGTTTAAGGTTAGATAGAGGAGGTGAATTCACCTCAAATGAATTCAATGAACTCTACACTATAAAAGGAATCAAAACACAAGTATCAGCCCAAGGTATGCCTTAGAAAAATGGTATAGTAGAAAGAAGGAATAGATCTATAATGGATTGTGCAAGAACCCTAATGATAGAGAAGAACATTGTAATCAAATACTGGAAGGAAGCAATTGTTAGAAATAGACAATTCTACAAACTTTTTCTCAAAATTGAATATTGATAATTATTTTATGACTTGCATATGAAAGTAAACCAACAATATTAAACAATAAATTTAACAATGCACATAGATAAATCATAACACCATTATTTATTAACTAGGGAAACCTTGGCCAAGGGAAAACCCTAGTGGGGATGATTACCACTAGATGATTTACTAAACAATAGGATCCTATTAAGGACTTTGTTAGGAGTCTATGAAGAACATATAGTGTCTCTAGTCCCTATTAGGAGACTAGGCCTTGTTAGAAGCCTCAAACTTGTTAGGATTTTCTTCAACCCTATTAAGAGTTGGTAGAAAAAATATAATGTATGCAAGAAGAATCCACTTCCCTAACATACAACCATACAATTCATTTCTTCATAAGAATAGATATACATACAATACTTGTTGTCTACTATACTTTCACATTTTTTCTAGTCATACATCAAAATTTTCATAACATAAGGCTCAAAATTATTTCAAGCTCTCCATACAATAGATTTAATAATATAAAACTTTCTCATCTATCATTGATAGCACACTTATCTTTGCAAGATAAGATCTTCACTTATACCTTGTATAATTACAAAACTATGCTTAGTTGGCCTTCACGTGTTCACACGGTTGATAAAATACAAAATAACTTATGGAATAATATCAAAAATGTCAACTCATCATAACTTGGTAATTATTCTATAACAAAAGTAATTCCTAAGGCTGTACAATCCAATTCTCTTCTATGCTCAGTTTTGCACTGTCAAATACCCACACTAGTATTTTAACCATATCTTGCATCATATAGTCCATACACATTTTTCATTGGTACACATCATCATGATAATATAATGAAGATTCCCTTAACCATGCATGAGATAACTCTAAATGATTCATTTTCACACTTAACATCTATTCATTGTGCTGCTACAAACTGTCTAACACTTAGACAATTTTCTAACTTTAAATGCATAAATGAAATGCTAAATGTACATTTCCATAAACGAAAACTATCAATTCATCTATCTAACCATATTTCAAACAATATCCCACTTTGGCATTTATAGAAACATTTGGAAAAATTGGCTAAATCCCAAAATGATGTCATACACAACAAAAACAAATAAAAGTAACTACACATAATTGCCTTCAAAACAAATCACTTTTATTCATGTTTTGAAGTATCATTACATTCCTTATCACTCCTTTACATTGATACATACGCAAGCTCCCCCTTACATATAAATATACACATATACAATTTTCCTTCTACATAATACTCCCCCTTTGACATTAATGATAAAGGTGACAAAAATTGTATCCACAAAACTTTGGGTGTTCTGTTGTTAATTAGCCTATTAATCTAGATAAAGAATATGCATATACAACCTTTAGTTTTTTTATATATCTTTCTTCTAGTTTTCCTTTACTATATCTGAGATATTGATTAGTGTGTTAAGTGCATAGAATGCTACTTCAACTACACTCAAGTCAGTATAGCAAAACTTGTCATAGGAAGCCTTAACTGTAAGACATTCCTCAAGTTGCCTATGCAAAATGCCAAATTTTGATGAAAAAATCTCTCTAAGACTAGAGAATCTCCTTGCTTCTTTTTCTTTATTAGATTCCAAGTTACTAATCATATCATGTATCTTCTCCACTTATGCTCCATAGTCTTTAGTTCTAGATTCTGGGAGTTGTAACTTGACAAAAAACATTTTAAGTTCAATTAACTTACCTTTAATCTAAATCTCAAAGTTTGTAAGGTAATTGTATGACTATGCTCTCTGTCCATATAGTCTTTTCCCTTCATCAATATTTTTTCTCAATTCCTTGATGTTTCCATCAAGTTCCTTCAAATCATTTTGCACATTGGTGTACACTATGTTAAATAGTGTTGCATCATGTTTTTCCTAAGCTTGTGCTAAAGCTAATTCTACTAATGTTGTGAATTCCTTATCAAAGGTTTTCACCAAATCCATGGCCTTCAACTACAAGCCTAGAATAGCTATAGTTATAGTAATTTTCATATACATTTTGTCCAAGACTTACACTAATGTCTTCTCTAAAAACTTTACTAATTTGTTTTCTCAAACAATTTACTCAATGTGCTCATCAAGCCTTTCCGATCTTCATCATATGATGTTTCTACTGCTACCATTGATGGACTAGTTGCTGATGCTATTATTTTTTTCACTGTAGCTAATACAAGAAAGAGTAGACCTACTTTTAGTTCTACACTCCTCTTCTCTTTAGGTAACCTCTTAGCTTCTTTCCTTACTTCCTCCATAGCTTTCTTCTTATCTTCTTCTTCTCTCTTTTTCTTTTCCTCTTCTACTTTCTTCTTCTTTCTTCCTTTCTTCCTCTTCTTTCATTTTATTCTCTTCCTTTTCTCTTTGTATCCTTTCCTTCTTTATTCCCTCCACCTCTTTCTTCTTTTCTTCTTCCTCATCATTGGAGCTAGAGTAACCAGTAATATGGCCAACAATGGATTGGCCAAATGTTTCAAAAGGAGTCTCCTTTGTATCCACAGTTATGTGCATACTACTCACATCCTTTGAATTAGTACTCATAACAATATGAGGTGGTGAGGGTTCTTGATGTGTTTCCTCTACTTCTTCCTCTTCCCTAGAAGGTGTATGTACTTGTACATATACTAGACTCTTAGGTTTAGACTGCACACTCACCTTAAAAACTATAGTCATATCCTTCACAATTGCCTCCTTGGTTTCTTTACTAAAATCTTCATAGTTTCCTCCCATTAGAAGAATTACTCTTCTCTTGTTCCTCAACAAGGGCTGAATACCATTCAAAATTCTATCTAGTTCCTCCTTAGAATCAACATCACATAGTTTTTTTTATCAATGTGATCCTCAAATTCATATCTTCCTTTGAAATTATTCTTTTCCTATTTACAAGCCTATTATATAGATCTTCTAGTATTTTATTCTATATATTCTCAAATATTTTATTTCTCAAAATCATGTTCCTTATAATGGCATTTTCTAACTTCCTTCTATCCGTATTACTATACAAATCATAATATTTATTCAAATATATTAAAAAATCATCATTAATAATTTGCATGTAAAGATTTTCTAACTTTGGCTTCCATGCTTTCTTTCCAGTTGCTAATATTCCTTATTGCACATTTTGGACTACTAGTCTATCTATAGTTTCATCCTCTAATTCCTTTAAATCATTGACTTACATTGTCTTTCTTTTGTTTCAAGGTCTACTGGTGGCCTAGTTGACCCTTTTCTTGGTTGTTGGTGTAGGTTCCTTCTTCACCTTCACTAATCTCTTTAATATCCTTTGTGTAATCAATGATTCAACCTCTAGCTAAATTCTATGTTGATCACTCCTTGATTTGATTGGTTGCATTGACGCAATTAGTGCATATGGTGCAATTGGGACTTGCACACATGGTTGTGCTTCTATCGCACCCGGTCCTACAACTACAATGGGAGTTATTTCCAACACTTCAATTTGTCCACTAGCCTTCATCTCTAGAGAAATACCTTTAATCTCATTAAATTCTTCCCTTGCCATCCCTAATTCCTTAATAATGGAATCTATCTCTTTTTCAACATTTTTTTCACTTTCTTTGTTGTATAGTTTTGAATTAACTATTCTCATCTTTTCCTCATATGTATCCCATCTAGGGCACTTTGTATCCTTCTTAGACTCAAAAATAATCTATGCATACCCTTCTATGAGATCTTTACTCATCTCATATCCCATAGCCTCTATAAATTAAACTTTGAGAATTACCACTTACATGTAGGTGGTGTTAATTTCCAACATGAAGCATATCTCTTCCTTGTACTTCTCTACCATAGAGGGAGGTACCCTATACCTCTATTTCATCTCAGAATGGAAGTTCTTTATTATTCTATCAACTTCATCATCTCTGACATTTTCTAGTTTAGATTTGTATCATTGAGTCATCAAATTCATTGTGCACTCACAACTATGCCAACTTATCAATCTAGGAAACTTCCTTGTAGCATAAAATAATATAAGAGTCAACAAGGACTCAAATCCAAAAACTACATTCTTTTTCTTCTTCATCTTTACAATTTTGTCCAATAGTTGCAATCTAATAATGTCACACAAATTGAACTTTCTTTCTTTCATAGCCATTACAAAAGCTACATGCAAAAATCTAGTTGGTATAGAGTTAACCCTTGATCCGTGGTTCAACTCACACCCTAATATCTTGGTTAACAACTCTACTCCTCTATCCTAAATGGAATCTAAATTCATGTTTCTTCTGTCAAACTTCATATTTAGGTTTCTTTCAACCATCTTCCTAACAATTTTTATCATTAATAGGATTGCAACCTTCATTACTAAATCCTGTGACCTTGTGAATTAGGTCATCGTTAATAAAAATTTTCTCATCTCCTAGCCAAAACATAACATCATGTACCCTTCTCAAAATGATTTGGGTCTAATCATGATTGTCAAACTTTGTATAAAACATATACTTCACTAGATTCAAATTCTTTTGGTGTGCATACTCAGACTTCAAGGATAAGTCATTGTTACACATCTTTCCCAAGTCCTCATAAATCTCTTCATCACCTATGCTCTCAATCTCACAATGAATATAGCTTCTTATATCCTCAACATGCAACATATTTTTCTAAACTTGTGATAATACACCCAATGGATCATCCAATAAAGAAATAAATGGATGTTTCTTAAACTCATATCATGGTATTTTACTTACTTCATACACATCCCGACTTTCCATTTGAACTGTAATTGAAGATGCTAGAAAAAAATAGATTCCAGCTTCACAAATTATCCTAAAAATATGATTTAGGGGCTCTATAACTTTCTTTTTCTCAAAATTCACTTCACACTTCAATTCATAGTTAAATCACTCCTTAATTCACTTAAGATACTTTGCATGAACAAATGGTACATAAAATTTTTCTTGCAATCCTTAAATCATTTCAAATTTCATTGCACATTAAATGCATAACTACCATAGCTTCAAATATTGTCTCTATAAACCAGTAAATTTGATTTCTCAATTATTGCACACTATGATCATATCAAGACTTGTGCATTTGACCATAGCCTTCTCTCTATGTCCTTAGCCTCCTGTTAACTATGCAACTTCCAAATCTCTCTCTAACATGAGTTCTAGCCAACTAATGACCTACCACAACTAAAATTACTTAATTCAAGTAGGATGAGTCACAAACAATCTGTGACTTCAATGTCTTATCAAGTGCATCAAAAAATTGTTCCTCCAAAATTGTATAAGAACTTTCTAGATCTTTAGCTGTCAAAACTGCTTCCCTCAATTCATCAACATGTTATTTAATTGCTTCCTTTTGACTACTATCATTACCATTAACATTCCTTCTATCAGTTTTGTTGTTGCTCCTTCTGTTATTCAAATTTTAGTTAATGTCCCTTTTGGCCATTCTACAATATAATGTTGCATGTCCAAAGTTATTACATAACTAACATAAAGGTGCATTTCTCCTTTGATTAGTTCCATTATGATTCTCAGGTGTTTTGCAATTATTTGCAATGTTTCTAGGATTGTTACACTTATAACACACAAACTAGTTCTTCTCTCCATTAGATGCCTCCCCATTATTGGATCTATTATGTGACCTTCCTCTTTCATTACCTATAGAGTTAGTATTCATAAACATTCTACTATTTTCACTATTACCATCAAACTTAGGTTTCTTACATTCTACTACCTTATTTCCTTAACCATGATAATTTTAATAGTAGAAATTATTAATGGGTTTAAAATACTTACCTATGCAATCTCTTTTCATTTTTCCAACTTTATTACATATGAAGCATCTACCTCTAAACTCATGTCTTACTTCCTTGACTGGTTCATCTTACTTAGGTTTATCAACTTTCTCTATTTTCTTATGTTCATGAGATTTAGCTAACAAATTAATTAACTCAACTTCCTTCGATAATTTAGTAGATGTGGTTGATTCTACCTTACTCATATTAGATTCCTTAGGTGATTCAATAATTGGATTAGGTTCTCTTCTGATTTCTACTTTCTTGGTTGATTTCTCTCCAATTAGACATCCAAGTCCTATCTTGTCATAAGGTCTCTAATGAAATATCTATTGATCATGTTATATTTCTCTAACTTAGCATGTTCAATCTTGATAGTATCTGTTGTGGTATTCACAACACATGCCCCATTCTAAGTCCGAAATGGGGACCCCCTAACTTTTTTTCGACTCCTGACTCTCATTTCGAGAATCGAGAGAAGAAAATTAGTTTATTACTTAGATTATTTGAGTCAAAAATAAATAAAAATTTAGAAAGCCAAAAAAATTTTTAAAAAAATAATAATAATAATAAATAATAATAATAAAATCATAAGTAAAATAAAATTGGTTTTTGAGTATCATTTTTTTTAATGTGTTTTATGTATCCAGTAATTAATTATTTTTCTTTTTGCGACATGCAAGTAATACAATAAAATGGCATCCACATCTGGATCAATAGCAAAGCCAGTCATATACAAGTTTCAAGGCGTAACCCCGAAGTCATGATTACACGATGAACACTCTGAGATCAAAGACATAGAACATGGACACATAGACTTGGGAGAATTTTTGAGGGTTTGTAACAACCCAACTGAAAGATCTTCTTTGAGATCCACCTTAATACGGTCTGGATTGGTAAATGCAGCATCACATCCTGAGGTTGTTTAGTCAGCTGAATTGATCATGACCTTATCTCGATATTTTGTTCTCGAGGAAAGGGTGGTAAAGAGTGTCATTGGGGAAGTAGTCTTGGATCTACGACCTAATAATATCGAGAGAATCTTTCACTTACCCAGAGCTGATCATTTTATCAGGGTTTCATATGAAGTAGCTGAGAGGTGGCATAAGAATCATCACCAGGAGGCCATGGACATTATATATTCCTCATACATCATTGAGAAGCCATCTCGAGGAAAGAAAATCAGCAAAGTAGATATGGCTCGAGGATATATGAGGGATGACATTGGATATTCAATCATTCTCTTGAGTAGAGTTATGGGACTGCCGGCAGCAGGTCATCTCGCTCCATTCATGGTTAACTTCATTGAAACCATCAAACATGTAAAGATGCCACTAGATTGGGCTACCACACTTAGTGAGAACTTGTGTAATCAGTTGCGGACAGTAAAGGACAAGAAGAAGTTCTATATGACATCTTATGTGATTTATCTACTTGCAGCAAGGGCCATCAACTATCTCGGGTTGTACAAAAAGGGTAGTATGCAGGATCCTAACGCATGGCCTTAAATAGTTTATCCTCAGCTAGTTAAGAAAAAGCTCTCGTCGCAAAGCAAAGAGTATCAGATTGTGAATGATGCCTTTATCTTCACCATCATTTGATTCATCAAAGGTGACTATGGAAAGAGATTGTCTAATGAGGCCATGGCACAAATCATAGGTCTCGGTGTATATTTTATCCAGTTCCAGACATTCACATACATTCGGGTCAGTGGTGCATCTATCTATCCAAAGAAGCTCCCAAGGTACCCAAGTGATAAGTTGATTCTGATGAAAATTTCTCAGCAGATTGAGTCAGCCTATGAGAGGATCAAGAAACAATGAAGGCCTTGTTGGGATTGGACTTTTGTAATAGGGGCATACCAAGTAAAGAGAAAGCAAGATATCCTGACCTTCGAATGGGAATGGGAGAACTATCCACTTGAGGAATATAACTCTCCCCGATCGTTCTTTGATAGTGTTGGTAAAGTGGAAAATTTGGCAGGAAAAGAATTATACCACAAGGATGCTATTGAATATCATTGGATGAATGCCACAAATGACTATGATGTTCATATCAGGGACTATTGTAGAATGACTTTGTATTTAGTAGAGAAGGCTCTCCATTTGACCATCCCAGATGAGATAAGGATACAAGATTCACAGGAGCTATTAGATCCCTTATTTAATATAGATAAAGTTGGCAAGAGGCCAATTTTGAATGCAAAAATTGATAGAGAGGAAGGGGATGATATTAATCATCGAGCAAGACATGTCATCAGACTGACAAAGAGTTGGATCAAGAAACCCTTTTTGCTTGATCCAATTTTGGATACAGTGATATTCCATATACATGCTGGCCTAGAAAAGGTAAAGGGGATGAAAGTCACAGTTCCTATCTTTGTGCTCCAATCTCCTATCAGGCCAGAAATGGTCTACCAGCTTGATCGTCCAGTGGGATATTACCATCCACCAGAGAAGAAGAAAGAAAAGAGGAAGAGAGCCTCTCCTTAGAGGATCCATATAGAGCATGTTGAAGAACAAGTCCCTTTGCAGCAACATGAATCTACTCCCCAGAACCCCCACGACTCTGGGATTTCTCATTTCTAGGTTGATTTTCCATTGCCTCCTATTTTTTCAAGCTAGCAAGGGGAGGGAGAGATTCTAGAGACATCCATTCCTCCGATGCATCAAGAGCTTGCTTCTCCTATGGTTCCATAGAAGAAAAGGAGGGTCAAGGTTAGAATGAACAAGAGGTAGAGAGTTCATAAAAGATTAGTGCCTAATCCCTCTATTCCTGAAACTATTCCTGAGGAATTAGATGAGGATGAAATAGAGTCAGATGGGGAGGACGAACAAGTGCCTCTACAAGAGAGAACCTGACTTGCAAAAGCTACAGAATTGGAAAGAAAGAAGAATGTCACAAATATCCCACCACCCACCCAAGCTAAAATAGTAGAGCTCTCTTCGTCGAAAGATGAAGTACAATGATGGGTGAATGAGTAAGGAGAGCTAGGTGATAATATTCTCTCCATTCCAAATTTTGATTCCATGCCAGTGGGTACATAATTTGTTGGAGATAAGATTAGAGATACTCCTACAGGTGAATCTCAACAGCAAGATGGGATGCAGATGCCATCTGAGACACAAGGTCCTCATCCAATGCCCCCATCTTCACCTCAGTCTATGATGGTAGATAGGGTTTTAGTGACACCTCCACCTCCAAGTTCAGAAGAACATGTTCAGAAGGAATCATCATTACAAGGAGAACAAAAACCAAGGGTTACTAGTGAGCCATCAAAAGAGGCACATGTAATGGAATGTATATAACAACCTTCTTAGGAAGTTGAGGATCAAACTACGAGATCTACAAAAACTGAGACTACAGAAGAAGAACCCTCACAACAGGAAACCCCAAGCAAAAATGACAAAAGGAAGGAGGTAGCTGAAAACATCCCTTCATCATCTAGAGCTAAGGTTGGAGAAAGACATATCCCAAGATGGTTCCGGAAGGAAATAATGAGAAGTGCTAAGCATCAATTCCTTGATTCAGAGGATGATATCTGTGACATTGTAGAGATTTTGAGCAAGCCTAACTCTCCATTACAAGATGCAACACCATTTGCATTCATTACCACTACTCAGAATCAGGACCTATTTGCACAAGTGACTCATCCCCCGAAAGGTATAGATGAAGAAGCTGTCAGCCTTCAGGACTATGAGGTAAAGGATATCACATTAGGGAAACCTACATGGGATACTTCTTGACAAATGATGACTATGGGAGTCAAAGAGGTTCTTAACCACATGGAACGTGATAAGATTGAAATCAGAGCACTTTGAAGGCAAGTTGAGATCTTGAAAGGATATCTAGCTGAAGTTATTGGTCCTCTTGACTCTGAATGCCTCAAGGAGACTTTCACTACCATTCTGAAAGAAGGGGAAGGTGTATAGCTCAATCCATTTTTGAGAGCTTGTCAGGATTGGCGAGACAACCTTGAGGATAGGGGTATCACTATAATTACAAGAAGTCTAAAATTATTGCATGCTACACAAGACAACGTTGATAAGATCATGGCAATTTTGAGGTAGGACTTCAGCATTATGGATGAGGTATGAGTTTGGGGCAAGGATTTTCAAATTCTATAGGCCATAAAAGGACAAAGGTACCGCATTTTGATTGATGTATATACTGGTGAAGAACTAGACATGATAGATGATTGGATAGAAAAGACTGCAGAGGGAAATAAAGTGATGGAAACATTGCCTGATGAGATACATAGGCTCAAGGACCAAGCTCGAGATCAAATTTTGGAAGCAAAAAAGCTATATAGTGATGCATGCTTGGATATTTTTGAAGATGAAGAATGGGAGAAGCTTTTACCAGTTGAGGTAGTTGTGGAAAACTTTAGAAAAACTTTAGAGGAAGCATCCAGTGATGAAGATATCAGACAAGCCTTTAGGAAAGAAGAAGCATTGTTAGAGTTGGATACCAAACTTAGGGATTTTGCATAAACTCGGATTGAGGTGGACAACTACAAACAGAAGGTAAAAGATAAGTATGAGGCTTTGGATCTTCTCGATGCCACTAAAATTACTAAGATTATAGAGAAATTCAAGAGCAAATATCCAAATATATCTTTAGGATGAAGATGAACAAAACCCAGATGCCAGAATTTCAATTTTGACACTTAGAAAGTTTTTGAGGTTTTTGACTCAGTTGAGGTCCCCAGCTCTGTAGCTTCACAGGTCCATAGGTCCATAGCTTTGCAGGTCCACAAGTCCACAGCTCCGCATTTTCATGAGGCTCCGCAATTCAGAAGTGCGCCGACAGTCAACTACCAGTTCCAAAAATAGCACTTTCCATGCATTGGAAACACATTTTGATGGCAAGATAACTTCGACACACATCAAGTGAAGGGCCAGCTTCTATTTTTGGTGTCTCCATGCACTTCTACTTTGACTGATGGCTTCCTCCTATTTTATTTCTCATGCTTTCATTGTTTTTAACATGTAAAGGGCTCATGCATCCAATTAATGAATAAAATATGGATGGAGTCCCTCCAAGCACTAGTTAGATTACCAGTTTGTATATATTTAGTTTTTTTTAATGTTTTAAAGGCATTTTTATTACATTAAGATATCTCTCACTCTCAAAACAAATTGAGGAGACAATTTCTTATAAATACCCCTTTGTAAAATGTAAAAAAGGGCTGCCGTTATTATGCAATAAAGTTATGCTTTTGGTGCTCGCATTTGGAGTGTAGTTATTCTTGCCTAAATGTGTCATTATTTTGTGGATTTTATTCATGATATTGTGATTGAGCCAAAGGTTTATTGCATTGTTTCTAGTTGTGCGATCTTTTAGTTCTAGTGTTTCCTACAGATATATGAATTTCGTTGACGTAACAAGCTTGAGAAGAGATCACCCGATTGTGTCTACATAGCCTTTTGTCTCACATGAGCACACTTTTCGTGGCCTTTTGATTTGATGAAGAGTGAAACATCATTCAATTTTTTAAATATTCTCATCGACAATTGCGTAAGTGGATTCTAGGAAGCGCTGCTCCTATTTTTATTGGTTTCCTACTGATTTCTTCGAAGGTTTAACTCGCAGCATGTTGTGTTCTGTAGCTTATGTCCATTTAGGAATTTCAATTTCAAGTTATTTGATTATTTCATGTTATTTGCTTTCAATTTCATTATTTTCTTTGCTAACCCCCCTATTAGAATAGGACCTCATACTAGCTGCATTGTTAGAGTTGCATTCATTGAAAAAATAGAAAATACAAAAACATTGTTCTTTTGGTGTGATATTTTGAGACAGCAAATAGATTTTACTTGATTCCAAGGTAAAAGAGTTTTGGAACCAGCAAAGGCCTCCTCGTGAACATTCACATTTATCTTCTACTAAGTGAATTTTGGTACGTCGCAAGACAAACAATGGACCTTGGAGTGGATCCTTAAAAAGATTTGCTTTTCAAGAGAGGAATTACACTATGGATTCCTGCCGTTGACCTCATGCAAAATGAACGCCCAATAGTATCTAGTTCAATTATAACTTGACTTAACTAGTGCCTAAGAACTACATAATTAGTTTTTAGTTCTGGTTCATTCTTGCTACTATTTGTCTTAGGACTCAACTTAAGTTCAATAATTTTCAGTTTATGTTTTAAGATCTCATTTTCCTTCTGAAGATCTCCTACTTCATCATTATCACTAGTCTGCACAATTAATTTTTTGCCAAATTCTAAATCACCAATCTTGTCTTTTAACTTTCAAATAAAAAATTTCACATCTTCATATCTATCTTTTAGGTTATCTCTTTCTTCAGTAAGAAGGTCAATCTAATCAAGAGTTTCTTCTAGGTTTTTCTTCAACTATTCTATATCTTTAGGGATCTTACTTAAGATGCTAAACATCTTCAAAGTAATTGTGCTTTCATACCAATTGTTAGAAATAACTAATATTGAGAGGTGGGGGGGATGAATCAATATTCTACAAAATTTTGTTCACAATTGAATATTGTTAATTACTTTATGGCTTGCATATGAAAGTAAACCAAAAATGTTGAACATTAAATATGACCATGTACATAGATAACTCATAACACCATTATTTTTTGACTAGGGAAACCCTAACAAAGGAAAAACCCTAGTGGGGATGATGTCCACCAGATGACTCACTAAACAATAGGATCTTGTTAAGGATATTGACTATGTTAGGAGTCTATCAAGTACATATAGTGTCTTGAATCCTTGTTAGGAGATTAGGCCTTGTTAGAAGCCTCAACCATGTTAGGAGTTGGTAGGAAAAATGCAATATATACAAGAAGAACCCACTGCCCTAACATGCAATTATACAATTCATTTCTTCATAAGAATAGATATACATACAATACTTGTTGTCTGTTGTACTTCACACTTTTTTTTATCATACATTAGAGTTCACATCACATAAGAATTAAAATTATTTCAACATCTCTATACAATTTTTGACATCATATAACACTTTCTCATCTATCATGGATAGCACACTTATCTTTGCAAGATAAGATCTTTACTTATACCTTGCATAATTACAAAACTATGCTTAGTCGGCCTTCATGTGTTCACACACTTGACATAATATAAAATAACTTATGTAATAATATCCAAAAATTCATCTCATCATAACTTAGAAATTATTTCGTAACCAAAATAATTTCCAGGGCCATACAATCCAATTCTTTGTTATGCTCTATTCTACATTGTTAAATGCCTGCACTAGTATTCTAACCATATCTCACATTGTAAATTCTATAAACATATATATGCACTGGTACACATCACAATGATAGTGTAATGAAGCTTCCCTCAATTGTGCATGAGCTAACTCTCAATGAGTCATCTATACACTTAATATATGTTCACTATGTTGTTGTAAATTGTTTAACACTTAGGCAATTTTCTAACTCTAAATGCATAAATGAAATGTTGAATGTATGTTTCCATGAATGACAACCATCAAGACATTTATCTAAACATATTTCCAACACCAATCAGTACATTAGTTGATACCTTAAATAGAGTACAATTGAAGAAAGACTCAAATCAGACTCCTTATGAACTATGGTATGGCTATAAACCCAATGTAAGTTACTTCAAAGTATTTGGCAAAAAATGTTATATCTTGAAGGAGACTAGGAAAGGTAAATTTTATGTCAAGAGTGATGAATGACTATTTCTAGGATACTCCAGTAGAAGAAAAATGTACAAATGTTTGAATCTAACTACTCATAAGATCATAGAAAGTGCACATGTGAAGATTGATGAGTTTGTAGAAAAGAGTAAATAAGAGAGAAACAAAGTGTTGGAAATATATACCATAGGCTAAGTTACTAAGAGGGGAGGGTTGAATCAGTAACCAATAACACTTAATCTTTATTTACCAATTAATCCTTCATGTGTATCATGATCTAACTACATGCATGAAAAACTAAAAGCATTTAAAACATTCATAACACTTTGACACACAATATGGTGACCCAAAAACCTTCCAAATAGAAAGTAAAACTAGGGTGGGGATGATACCCACAAGCTTTAGTACTAAAATATAAAGTTTTCCTATTAAGGCTTACAATGATCACTTCTAATGATCTTCCCTATTAGGATCAATAAGAACTACTAGGTCCACCTTGCAAAAGGAATTACAGGCATACAATGAAGTATGCACTCGGTAAAGAGATTTGAAAGAATGTTGAGTCTACTTTTTGAAAGGATTTAACTATTCCACTTGTTAGGGTGAACTCGTAGCTAATATCTAATATATAACTTGATTTGCTAAGTGAGATTCTTTTAAGTGTAATGATCAACTTGCTGAAATAGATAAATCTTTTCTACTCCTTATACTGTTGTAGCCTTTTGCTTCACACTTTTGCACTTTAATACTTTTATGATACTACTTTGGATGTGATTCAATACATTACATATATACCAACCAATTTACAATTCAACAAAGTTATCTATAATACAAGTTTACAAAAAATACACAAAGTTGGCCCAATTGAAAGAGCTCAAGTTCTAAAGACTAACTCGGCAAGGTTTTGACACTTGAAATCCTTGTCAATGCTTGGCATCATCATGCTTTTGGTAGATGTAGAGGCTTAGATCATATTGATCACTTCCAAGTAGTATGAACTTGATTTGCACTAGTGACATGGTGAATACTATGAAACTTGACATATAAACTGAATCACTTGATTCACACTACATAGCTTGGTCAATGCTATTACTATGAGCTTGGTATAAACTAAATCACTTGGTGGAAACTAAGTGGCTCAGTCAACACTAGATTCAAATCACTAAAACTATGAACTTGGTAACTACCGTATAACTTAATTTGCACTGAGAAACTCAATAAACACTAAGAAGCTCAATTTACACTGATAATCACCAACCTAGTAGAAACTGTTCAGCACAAATTGAATATTGTTCCTAATACTCAAAAGTAACTATAGAACTTAGTAGAGTTTCAATTACTTGGTTAACACTATTAACTATACAATAATCTTGGTAGATACTTACTATCTAAATAAGTGTGTGTCACTAATAATAGACTTGACTACAATATCAACAATCTCCCCCTTTGGTATTAGTGACAATAACACTTATCAATCAAAACTGAATGCTCAAAAGTTCCAAAAACAATCATTATTCTCCATCTTGTGTCTTCAACATAGTAGAGTACTCTATTTTTGAGATTTTTCAAAGTTTCTTTTGTAAGAGATGTTTATCTAAATATCTCTACATATATATAATATGATGCTTCTCCCCCATACATATATATTCAATATACTTTATACATTATATATAGCTTCTCATCTTTTCTTCCTTATATATATTCTCTCCGTTTACAATATGCTTTACATGTTATATACATCTTCTCCCACTTTTTGACATAAATTCCAAAGGTGTATTCTATATATCAATGCCAAAATGTGACAAGAAATCAGAATGTACCTTAAGAATTAGTGCCATTGTCTTGTCCCAATTTTCTTGCAACACCTTTCTTATGTGCAATGTAATCTACACTTCTACTGATAATTCTATCATGTAATCAGAAATGGAGAATTTCTTATCATGGATTTGGATTTTTGCATGTACAATATGTTTTTGCAATGTATCCATGTTAGGGAGAATCATGCCTTGTATATCTATAAGATTCTTCCCTTAGCAATTCTTCTTGTATATCAGTTAGAAATCTTATCTTTGTATAGTGAGCATAATTGTAGCTCGAGTCAAGTTGCACCTATTGTGCACTTGCCTTCAGCTCTTCATCAATCTTGGAAAGTTTTCCTTTAATTTCCTTACTGAAAATTGATGTGTCATAGAGTTTACTAAATAAATAAGTTACATTGTTGGTAGAGGTTTCCAAAGAGCATAGAATAGTAGACAAGTCAACTTGATGTATGGAAATATTTTGTTCTACTAGCTCCAATACTTTATTTTCAAATTTTCTCTTTGCAATCATTTCTCTTGTCCATTCAAATCTTTGTTGGATTTTTGGACCACTTCTGCTAATTGAGCCAAAATTGGCTGAGAAGTGTCAAATTTAGCACTAAGTGCTTGTACAAGAATATTCTTTGCATCTTCAAAAACTTGAAATTCTTTATTTATTTCCTCTCTAAACCAGTGTTTCTTGGCTTTCTTATATAGTATCTCTCCTACTATATACATTTAATCAGAATTTATATTGGAAATATCCCAATTCAAGATAACTATATCCTCATCAAGATCGATGTCTTCTTCATTTTCTTTGCCTTTGCTGATTTTTTTGTATTTGGTTGAGGCTTGATCTCAATTGTCTTAGTACTTATTATTTGCATGATTGGAATAGAAAAAATGGTATAAATAGAAGGATTGGCATAAAAATTTGATATTGAGATTATTGAGAGAATACCTTGCTGCTAAGTGACCAAATTTGATGGAGGATGAAGTACTGACTACTCGGTAGATGAAGTGTTCGTCACTTCTGTCAATGAAATATTGAGCTAAATAGATGCAAATATTGGTTGAGTGCTTGAACCTACAATGTTTGACACAACCAATTTTTTAGTAGCCTTCTTTGAGCTTGATGTCTTCAATACTTCACTCAGAGAATGAGGAAGTAAGGCTATGACCGCTACTGCAATATTCTCAAGGTCAATTTCCTCAATGTTCTAAACCTCGAGGAGATCTTCCTAAGTGGCTTCCTATTCATGTTCCTCATCATCTATATTGTCATAATGTGTTACCTCTTCATTATCAATTTCCTCTTCCTTGTCATGTTCCCCATCATCTTCATCCTAGTCACTAACATTAACAACAAAATCACTCTATTTGTGAAGATTATAAATGTTTTTCCATGTGTTGGTGGTATTCCTTACTACATGTTTAATTTCATTTACCAATATCAAACAAGTGTTAAATCTCAAAGTAATTGTCTCCTCATTCTTTTTTATGGGTTCTTTGACTTATTTATCACTTAGACTCAGCATGAGTTGCCTTAGAGTCTGCTCATAAATATCTTTTGTAGTTTTATTTGCATGCTCCCATCTTGGCTTAGTTTTCTTCATTAATTCTTTGTGAATCTGGAGAGTATTTCCATTTTCCTAGCTTTGACAAAATCATGTCTTCAACTTGTTGCTTCTCCTCTACATTTCTAATTTCATATCTCAATGATTTGAAGTTTTTTATGTGGCTCCTAAATCAATTTCTTTCAATCTTTCCTAAAAGGTGGGTGGAGGCTTTTTGAAAAGTATATCCTCTGCTTCTTCACCCAACTTCAATTTTTTTCTGGATGTCCTCCTTGTAAACATTGCAATAGATGCCTTTGTAAATTTGGTTATAATAACCTTATCTTTCTTATTTGTTGGCTCTTCTTCTTCTAATTTTTCTTCATCTTTTGCATCATCTTCTTCTATATCATCTCCTTTATCTTTAGTCAATAGGAGAGTAGAGCTTGTTTGTTTCAACTTTTTTATTCTTTTCTTCCCTTTATTGACCACCTGAGGAAGTTTTATCTCTAGTTCAATTCCTACTTTAGCTTCCCCATATGTGCCAAAATATGTAGCTTTTGGATCAACTAGATCATTTAGTAATGCTTCAATAATATCCTTTGTTTCATCTATATTAGCTTCATAACCTAGAGGTTTGACCCATACAATTTTGGGTCTGACTACTTGAATATACAATTTATCACTATCAACCATGAAATCAATATCACCTTTGTAGTCTTCTACAAGTTTCTTAGGTATCCTAAATGTACTATTCATCTTATCTTTAAATGCATCAAAATATTTCTCCATTATACTTACATAATTTTCTCCCATTTCTCGTATATATTCATTTATTTGATAGAGAATAGGTACATATTCTCCACATAATTGTACCTTTTGATGGGAAAAACTTTTACAAAAAGAAAAATAAATAGGTTAAGAGTGAACTGAACTTACAAGGGTTATATTTGAATTTATTAAGCTCTCCATATTTTTGTTGAATTGATTCAACATCAATTCAAAAAGGTCAAATGTCATATTGTCCTTGACCACTTTAAACACGAGATCCACAACTTCACAAGATACATTGTTTAGATGAATGGAGCTATATATATTATGTGAAATCACAAGTATCCCAAACTTCAATTCTATATTAATGATACAACTGATCTTCATACCCCTTCCATCCCATTCAAAAAGGGTTTTCTTTTCCAATTCTACCTAACTTAGGGTTTTAGTCATTTCTGCCTTGGTTAGCATTGGAAGTCCTATGATTCGATGGATCATTTTCTTTTTTATCACAATAGGTTGTTGCAATTGTAACTAATAGTTATGCATACATCTAAGGATACATGGTATCCACTTAATCTAAAAATCTTGGGGCATGTGTGGAATGTGAGTCAAACCCTTCACTTCTAGGTTTTGATGCTCTAGTTTTGACACACCATTTACTCATAGATTATCCAAAGTTTCATCCATTTATAGGGTTCTTATGTCTTAGATAGAGCATCAAAAATGTGAAAAAAATATTGTTTATTAGAAGCAATTTTGGTGGAATATGAGATTGTACTCTATTGGGATTGAGGATTTCTACAACAGTTGTACTGAGCTTGAAATCAAGTGTCTTCCATTCAATAACTTGAACCAACATCTCTAACCCTTTCTTTGTCTTGTTTCTAGATAAAGCCATTGATCATTAGGGCTTGCATAAACATGGAAATCTTTAATAGTAATTTGTACAGATCATTTGGATGCACCAAAATTTCTCTACACAAATAGCTCTTGAAAATTCACCATGACAAGTGAATTCAATTTTTCCCTTTTAACAAATTTCATCTTTTAATCACCATAAATGCCTAGTACAATTTCTTTGTTTGTAAAAAATTATCTTCCACTTAGCTTGAATTAAATTCTTAGTAGGAACATTCATGACTCAGTCTCCATATAACACTAAGTTACTCCTAACCTCAATTGATAAGGTCCAAAATTATTTAGATGCTTGGTGATCCCTTTGCATCTTGAATTTTGATATGGATCTTTTCCTCAAGATTACTAGAACTGATGTAATATGACTACTTTATAGTCCTAGTTATAGTTCTCCTTGAGGGAGACCAAGTGGAAGTGCTTGAGTCACCAAATTCTTGAGTGACATGTGCTTCATTGCCTAGACTTGCATTTTGAGAAGATTTTGGAATCCGCTATTGTCTCATCTAATTTCTGATGTTATTAGCTTTAGCTTTCTTTTCGTCTTTAATTATTCTAGTATTCATAATATTCTTGGCAAGATGACCAAGTTCTATACAAATGAAACATCTTCTAGTGGTGTCTCTTGTCCTCATGTGATGTTTTACACAATTTATTCCAATGTGTCCAAATTATCCATAGTAGTGACATATAAACCAAGTGTTGTAGTCCCAACCAAATATAGATTTTATAATTTTTTCTGCCGGATTCAATATCTTAGTTTTTGTTGGAAATAATCAAGACTAGCTTGGTTACTGAAAGGGGAGGGGTGAATTAGTAACTTCAAAACTTTAAATTAATTCAATACTCAACCATATAAATTATTCATTCATGTAATCTACTACATGCATGAGAAAGATAAACATTCATAACACATGAACACAATATTTTGGTGACCCATAAACCTTCCAAATAGAAAGTAAAACTAGGGTGGGGATGATACCCACAAAACTTCACTACTACAGTATAAAGTTGGCCTATTAGGGCTTACATTGACCACTTCTGATGATCTGCCCTATTAAGAACAATTTGGACCACTAGATCCACCTTGTTAGAGGTTTTACAAATATAAAATGAAGTATGCGCTCTGTTAGGAGATTTATGCAAAGACTATTAAGTTTACCTTGTTAAAGGATTTAAAAATTGATTCACCTATCAGGATGAAATAGTAGATCTAACTTACAATTTGATTACTGAATAGATCTTTGAAGTATAGATCACCTTTTTGTGACTAATATGACTTTGCTACTCCTTGACGACCTTGTTGTATACTCTATTCTACTGCTAATTCACATTCACTCTTCTCAAAATGAGTCACATATTCCTTGATATTATTTTCCATGCATTGTAAATGATACAATGCATTACATATATACCATTCCAATATTTTTAATTGCAAGATCAACTAAAACACAAGTATACAAAATATTACTAGGTCAGCCAAACAATAGAAAACTTAGGTTCTTCAAGTTGACTTGGTGACCTTCTGATACTCAACGTCCACTGCATTACTCAACATCATCATGCACTTGGTACAAGTAGAAGCTCGATACATACTAATCACAAAATGTAGCTTGGAACTCAGTAAACATTGGAGACTCAGTAGATATAGTGTTACTTGATAGATACTAAATCTTTCATTTACCTTGTTGTCACTTAGTAAACACTACACATCCATCACTTAGTAGAAACTGGCTTCTCATCACACAAACTAATGACTTGGTAGACACTGTGAGGCTTGGTGACCACTATCTATTTGGTGAAGACTGTAAGCTCAGTAAACATTGTTGAACTGCATGCTCACTTGGTAGCTTCAGGAATGCTCGGTGTGAACTACTTAAGTGATGAACTTACTAGGTAACCACTGAATGCTTGGTATAAACTATAGACTAAGTGATGAGCTTGGTAAACATACAAAATTGAATAAGTGTTGTCACTAATGAAAAATACAACATAATGCCAATAATCTTCCTCTTTGGCATTAGTGACAAAAATACTTATGAGCCAAAACTTATGTACACTGACATATTGATTTTTGATTTTTCAAAATTGATCTTTGTAAAGCTATTGTATATACATATCTTACATATCTGACATATCTCCCCCATACATATGGCATAGTATATGCATAGCTTTCTCTATACACATATCAATCTATTTTCTTGCTTATTTTCTCTATAAACCTCTTTTCATTTCTTACTCCCATGTCTCTTACTATCTCTTACTCCCCCTTTTTGACAATAATGCCAAAGAGATGCAAAATATTCAAATAGAGACACCAAAATGTGAGAAATTTAGAGTGTACCTTGAGAATAAGAGCCAATGTCTTATCCCAATTGTCTTGCAAAATTTTGCATGTGGAGAGTTCCACTTGAACTTCTATAGAAATTTCAATCATATGATCTGCTATGGACAAATTGTTATCCTAGACCAATGTTTTTGAATATGCAATGTATTTCTACATTGTGTCCATAACTAGAAGGATCATATTTTCTATATCAATTAGTGTAGACCTGATCCTGGCTTCCTCTCTTAGTAATTCTACCTACATTTTTGACAAAAAATTTACCTTCATGTGATGTGATGAGCTTTAACTAGGGTCAAGTTGTAGCCTCTAAGTGCCTGCCTTCATATCTACATCAATCTTGCTTAATTTCTCCTTTATACCCTTGGTATACTCAGTGACATCACAAATTTTTCCAAAAAGTGATGTTTCATTGGTAAAAGATTGTTCAAGATTTCTCAAAATTGAAGATAACTCTACTTGGTTAATGGCAATGCGTTAAGCAATGTTCTCAAGCACCTTATTATCAAACTTCTTTTCTACCTTCTCAATGAGCTTTTCTTGACCAGAAGTATCTTCATTGAACTTATTTATAGCTTCTTTCAACTGTACCAAAATGTGTTGAGATGATTCAACATCAACACCTATAGCTTCAATTATTATATTTTTAGCATTTTCAATTATAATGAACTCTCTATCTATCTCATCTCTAAGTTGCTTCTACCTTTCTTTTTGCTCCAAAAGTTGACTGACTAGTCTCATTTCATAAACTATGGTAGTGTCCAGATCCAACTTGGGAATAACAATTTCTTTATCCAAATCAATGTCTTCATCAATTGCTTCACTAGTAAGCAAAAGTTTTAGAGGAGCCTTTGGTTTTACTTCTAAGCTTACTTCCTTGGAGTTATAAATGGAAACAATTGTAGAAATCGCTAGACTTATAGTAAAAACTTGAATGGGTCCAACTAAAGGAAAACTAAAAGAAGTGCCAACTATATCCAAAACTGATGTACTATCAAAAAATGAAGTACCAATAGGTGGTGTACAAACTAGAATACTTAAAACTAAAGAGCTAACTAGAACAAAAGGTGCTATCAGAGTTGTAGAACATGATGTCAAACTTACTATACATGGTGTTGTAGAAGTTGATACAATTGAAGAACTGACAACTATGCATACTACTAAAGTAGATTACTCGAGAGCTGATGAAGAGGGTTGCAACTCATTTGATGAAGTGGCTGACACTTCCATTGTAGATACCTAGAGCTATGAGGTAGTAACTAATGATTATGTAGAAGATATATCTGAGGTGGTTGCAATCATACCTACTAAAGCTATCTCCAACCCTGATGATGTAGCAATTTTAGGTGGAGAATGAGGAAGGAAAGAAATGACTTCTTTTGCTATTTTCATTGGATCATCTTCTTCATATTCTTCCTTTTTTTCCTCTTCAACTTCTTCCTCTTTCTCTATATCATCAACCTTTAATGCCTAATAGTCTTCAACATTAAAAGTAACACATGAAGTGTTATCCTCTTCATCATCACTATCACCATCATCATCCTTGAATTCAACTAGCTCATCACTAGTGTTGTGTAGATGATAGATGTTTTTCCACATGTTTGTTGCATCTCTAACAACATGCTCAATATCTTTAATGAAAATCAAACATGTATGGAATCTAGTCATCATTTTAACTTTATTATCTTTTATGGCTGCCTTGACTTCTGCATCTATAAGATTTCGTAATAGCTTCCTCAAAGACTATTAATATATATCTTTAGCTATCTATACAACTAATTCCCACCTTGGCTATAATATTGCCAACAATTGTTTTGAAATCTAAGGAGCAATCTAATTTGGGGAATACTTCCATTTTACCATTTTGGTGAGTACCAATTCTTCAATTTGCATCTTTTCAGCATTAATCCTTGTCTCAAGCTTTAGAGCCTTGAAGTTTGTGATGCTTTCTCCTTCTTCAATCTATTTTAACCTTTCCTAGAAGGTAAGTGGGGGCTTTCTGAGCACAAATTCACTTTTTCCTTTTCCTTTTGATCTTCTAGTGAAAACAGTTGTGTGGGACATTGGAGGTTTGGTAATGATTACCTTTCCTTTCTTCTTTGTTGGCTCTGCCTCCTTTTCAAATTCTTGTTCTTCTCCTTCTTCTCCTTCTTCTTCTTCATCATCATCCACTCCTTTACCTTTAGTAAGCATAACAGGACTAGTGTCAGTTTTTATCTTGGCTATCTTCCTCTTTCCTTTGCTAATTGCCTAGGGTAGCTTGATTTCAAGCTCAATTCTACCTTTGGCCTCATCATATGTACCAAAAACTAGTAGCTTAAGATCTATAGGTTCATTCACCAATGCTTCAATACTATCCCTAGTTTCATCAATGTTTCCCTCATATGGGAGAGGTTTCATCCATGCAACTTGGGACTTAATTACCTGAATGTAAACTTTATCATAGTCAACCATGAAACACACATCATCTTTGTAATCCTCAACAAGTTTAGGAGGAATCCTGAACTTTTTTTTCATCCTTTGCTTGGAATCTTCAAAATAATTATCCATAATACTATCAACATTTATACCCATTTTTGTAATGAACTCATTTATTTGATACAAAATAGGAACATCTTTTCTCCATACAATAGAAACTTTAGATGGGAAAAACTTTTGCACATAAAAGAAAAGACATGTCAACAAAGAACCAAATTTACAAGGGTTATTCTTTGATGTCCTAATAGTGTCCATATTCTTGTTCAATTACTTCAACAGTAACTCTGACAAGTCAAATTCCATGTTTTTCTTCACAACCTTAAATGCTAAATCCACTGCTTCACATGGCATGTTGTTCAAATGACTAGAGCTTTAAATCTTGTGGGCAATTACATGAATGCCAAACCTCAATTCCGTATCAGAAACAATGCTAATTTTTAAACCTCTACCATCCCATTCTGCTAGGGTTTTCTTTTGGAGCTCATCCCAACCTAGGGTTTTCATAGATTTTTCTTTTTTCAACATGGGGAGACTAGTAATCTTGTGAATCATTTTCTTGGTGATTAATATTGGCTTCTCTAACCATAATTGTCCATTATGAAAATGACTGAGAATGTACCAAATCCACTTAATCTGAAAACTCCTTGGCAGGTGTGTGATATGGGTCAAACCTTTAGTTTCTAGGTGCTTATGCTTGGGTTTTAATGAACCATCAACACACATTTATTCTAAGGAATTATCCATCTCTAGGGTTCCAATTTCCTAAATAGAACACTTAAAATGAGTGCAAATTTCATTAATTAGAAGTACCTTGGAAGGAATTTGAGATTGTGCTCCATTTGGGTCGAGTGCCTTTGCAACTGCTGGAACTAGCTTGAAATTTGGTGCTTTCCACTCCACGCCCTTAACCAACATTTCTAAACCTCTTTTTTCCTTAATACTACTAATACTCTTAGATGCCATCACTGTTCGATAAATGATAGAATTTTTTCAAACAAATTCTTTGCTAGAAATTTCTCTAAATTGGCTGGATGCATCTAGGATCATTTTGCTCTGTGAATTCTGAAGTCATAGTGAAGAATGAAGTCAAATTCTACCCTTTTGATGAAAATTCACCATTAATGCTAGGTACCATAATGATGTAGTGCATGACAAACTATCATCCACTTACTAGCTTAGTAGAAACTTGTGACTTGATGATCAAACAAACTTTCATTACTCTTGACCTAGCTCGGTTGAGTTTGTGACCAACCTTGCTCAGTAAGGCCTGATCTCATGTGATCCCTTTGTATCTAAAATACTAATTTGGATCTTCTAATTTCTTCCATTTGGAACTACTTGAGATATAGCTTGAAGATATAGTTTTAGTTCCTCCTTCATGAATCTAATTGGAAATGGTGGAGTCACCCACTTCTTGATTGACATGGTCATCATTTGAATTTTTCTGCTCAGTAGATTTAGGAATCCACTATTGTCTCATCTAATTCCTGATGTTATCAGCTTTGGCTTTCTTTTCATCTTCAACTCTTACTATATTCATGTAGTTTTTAGCTATATGACCAATTTTAGTGCATGTATAACATCTTACTATTGAATCCCTCTTTCTCAAGTGACGCCTTATGCAGTCTATGCCAATGTGTCCATATTCTCAACAATATTGACATCTACACCAAGTGTTGTAATCCCAACCAAATATCACTTTCATAATTTTTTCAGCTAGATTGAATGATTTGGATCTACATTCAGATGCCTTGTGACCTTGTTTCTTGCATTTGTGACATTTTCCTTCAAATTTTGGTTTTTCCTTGCATTCATTAGCTTTATGACCATGCTGACTGCAATTGTAGCATTTTCCATTGAATTTTACTTTTCCATTGCTCCAACATTTGTTTGATGTATGACTAAACTTACCATAGTGATTGCAATTAGGTTTTTGATTCCTTTGGGCACCTTGTTTGGAAGATTCACCTTTTTCTTTGTAACCAAGTCCTGCTTTACCTTTTTGCCTATAAAGATTTTGCTCATGTTGCTGATTCAATTGATCCATGTTTACTTGAGATTTCATCATCCTTTCACTAGGTTGCTTTTCAAAAATTAGATTAGCTTTCAATATTTTATTGATATATCTTTCAGTGATTAAGTCATTTCTTAAACTTTCATTTTCAGATCTCAGATTCATGATTTCCTCATTTACATTGGAGAGTTGATTGATAAGACTTTCTTGCTGAAGGGATTATTTTGATTTGCATTATTTCTTGCCTCCAAGTCTTCACTTTCCTTATTCCATTGTTCCAAAATTTCACACATTCTTATTGACTGAATTTCTTATTCTCTTTTCAATTTTCTTACCTCTTCTTGTAGAGAGCCAATCTTTTCTGAGAGTTCTTTGATTGCCTTATTTGCTTCATCTAAACTTCTTGAAGGGAAAAATTCTTCAATCTTTTCTTCAACATACTAGTGTTCATTCATTTCTTTTGTAAGTTCCTTTCTTCTTTTTAAGGATTGGAAAAGATGCTCTTTTTCTTCCTTGAGTTGAGTTATGGCCATCTCCAGATCTAGCTTTTGATTATTAATAGCTTTATCAAGTCTAATTATTTCCATTGTCCTTGATCTTTTCTCAAGCTATCAAACTTTATCCTAAGAACCACAGAGCTTTGATACCAATTGTTGGAAATAATCAAGACTAGCTTGGTTATTGAGAGGGGAGGGGTGAATCAGTAACCTCAAAACTTTAAATTAATTTAGCACTTAATCATATAAATTATTCATTCATCTAATCTATTGTATGCATGAGAAAGATAAACATTCATAACACATGAACATATTATTTTTGATGACCCAGAAACCTTTCAAATAGAAAGTAAAACTAGGGTGGGGATGATACCTACAAAACTTCACTACTATAATGTAAAGTTGGCCTATTAGGGCTTACATTGACCACTTTTGATGGTTTTCCCCATTAAGAACAATTTGGACTACTAGATCCACCTTGTTTGAGGTTTTACAAATATAGAATGAATTATGCACTCTATTAGGAGATTTATACAAAGACTATTAAGTGTACCTTGTTTAAGCATTTGAAAACTGATTCACCTATTACGATGAAACAATAGATCTAACTTACAACTTGATTTCTAAATATATCTTTGAAGTATAGATCACCATTTTGTGATTGATATGACTTTGCTACTCCTTGATGACCATGTTATATACTCTATTCTGCTACTAATTCACATTCACTCTTCTCAAAATAAGTCACATATCCATTCCTTGATATTGTTTTCCATACATTGCAAATGATACAATACATTACATATAGACCATTCTAATATTTTCAATTGCAAGGTCAGCTAAAACACAAGTAAACAAAATATTACTAAGTTGGTCAAATAGTAGAAAGCTCAGGTTCTTCAAGCTAACTTGGTGACCTTCTAATACTTGGAATCCATTGCATTACTTGGCATCATCATGCACTTGGTAGAAGTAGAAGCTCGATCTATACTAATCACACAATGTAGCTTGGAACTTGGTAACCATTGGAGACTCAATAGATACTAAATCCTTCATTTACCTTGTTGTCACTCGGTAAACACTAGACATCCATCACTCGGTAGAAATTGGCTTCTCATCACACAAGCTGATGACTTGATAGACACTGTGAGGCTCGGTGACCACTATCTATTCAGTGAACATTGTAAGCTTGGTAAACACTGCTAAATTGTACACTCACTTGATAGCTTTAGGAATGCTCGGTGTGAACTTTTTAAGTGATGAACTAACTAGGTAACCATTGAATGCTCAGTATAAACTATAGACTAAGTGATGAGCTCAGTAAACATACAAAATTGAATAAGTGTTTTCACTAATGACAAATACAATATAATGCCAATAGTTTTTCACTCTGAAGATTTTTGCCCATGCTTCTTGCATTTGTGACATTTTCCCTCAAATTTAGATTTCTCTTTGCATTCATTAGCTCCATGACCATGTTGATTACAACTATATAATTTTCCATTGAATTTAGATTTCTCATTGCTTCAACATTTGTTTGATGTGTGGCCTATCTTACCACAATGATTGCAAGTAGGTATTTGATTATTTTGAGCTCCTTGCTTGGATGATTCACCTTCTTCTATACATCCAATTTTCACTTTTCCCTTTTTTCTTATTAGATTTCCTAATTTAGTTGATCCATGTCTTCTTGAGATTTCATCATCCTCTCATTGGTTTTTCTCTCATTGTTTATATCATTCTACAATCTTTCATTCTTTGATCTTAGATTCATGATTTTTTTATTTGTATTAGTAAGATAATTGATGAAGTTTACTTGTTGAAGGGATAGATGTTGAATTTCATTATTCTTTCCTTCTAACTCTTCTTTTATCTTGTTTTACTCTTCCATGACTTCACACAATCTTACTAACTAAATTTCTTATTCCCTTTTTAGTTTCCTAAATTCTTCTTGAAGTGTACCATTCTTTTCTAATAGTTCTTTGATTACTTCATTAGCTTCATTTGACTTGCTTTTTGAATGGATGTATTCAATTCTTTCTTCAATGTAGAGTTGGTCATTGATTTGTATTATTTTGGTGTTTTTGAAACAAAGATGGTTTCAAATTACCTTCATGAGAATAAGGTACATTTAGGGGTAGTTGACTCCCATATTCAACATATCCTTTCAGACACTGGGCCAACTATAAGGCTAGACCCTTCTTCTACTCCAGGCTCTACAAAACCTAGGTGGTGGACCTTAGATTCAATTTATATAGTACGAGTGCTAAACATATTCTTGAATCTATTAACAATAGATTAACCCCTTGTCTCTCCTAAAAAATCATGCAATAACATAGATCTATAATAGCTAATTGCAGGACAATGCAATTCATAAGTTGAGTGTGGGTTAGACTTTGAATAACTTTCAACATAAAGGAAAAGATGATTTAATATGTTGATAACTGCAAGACCTATATATGAGTAAGAAAACTAAATGATCCTACAACTGATCAGTGCCTTATCTATTAGGCAATTATATGAATTACACCCATACATCTTATGGAAATCTTTGATATAACTCCTACATTAAGATCCCTGACCTATCTTTCACCTTGTGAATAAATTTTGGCTTCAAAATGAATCTCATACTTGACCTATCCCACCATGAAGTCTACAAACCCTATGATAGATATCAAGCAATTACATGGCTCTTCATTCCACAAGTAAAATATTTCATCCACATGCATTTTTAAATAGAATGCAACCTAATTTATTCTCTTGGTTCACAAATCAAAAGAAATTACAAACTCATGAACAAGAGACAAGATTCAAAATGAATGTTAACCCTTTGTTATGTTTTATTTATTTTCTTTGAAAACAAATAGCTGAAATATGTATCAAAATGACTCTCAAATCACCTAATAAATTATAACTATCTGCATAAAAATTAATGTTGCTCACTACAAGAGAAATTATTGAATAGAATGGTCTCACAGTAGTGAAAACATGTCAAGACTTGGAACTAATGGTTTCAAAGTGGAAATCTAGAACCCCAATTGGTATCACAGCAATTAATCTTTTTCTCTCCAAATTTGGAACCCCTACAATGAATGAAAGAAAAAAGATATAGAAGAGGATGAATTCCCAAATTGTTGTGCATCTAACATGTGTCCACTTGAAATTCCATCCTTTGTAGTTGGAAAACCTCTTTTCATCTTTCTACCTCTCATATCTAATATAGTTTTCATCAATATTTTGTAACTGACTTGAAATATCTCATGTTCAATGATGAAAACCATTATGTTTACCAAAAATTTGAAAGCCTCACAAAATGTTGGTAAAAATTTGAGTTTAAACTAATTGAAGGTAACCAAATTTGACCCTAACTGCATTTTATCATGTTTTATCAAGCCTGTAATTATGTTTTCAATTTTCATCAATTTCACTGAGAAGGCACAAAATTTACACTTTTTCCTTTAATCTAAATTAGTGACTTCTTGTGTGAAAACAAACTCCATAATTGGAGATTTTTTCTTCTCTCAATTCCAGTGATATATAATATGCCTATGTTCACTTACCAGAAACCCCTTGAATCTCAATTTGAAAAATGAGCTCCTCTGCTATGGCTCTAGTCCAAACTTTAAAAATTTGAAAATTTAAAATACCCTAAAGTTTAGACTTTAGCATAAACCCTTTAAATATTTAAAAAATTTGTACATGGATTTTTAAAAAACATTTAGAATCATTTTCGATTTTAGGAACTACCCATGAATTTCAGGTAAACCATGCTTTGACTGGGCTGCCATGTGGCAACACTTGATTGGCCTACCTATCTGCCCAGTCAACTACCACCTCATCTTTGACCTGGATGCACTATCACATGGTACCCAAGTGCATTCCTACATTTCTTATCCTCCTTGCAACTTCCTAAAGCAGGGAAGTGCCAGCCATTAGATGCACCATGTGGTACAATCCTATGCATCTGGTTGTTAACTACCACGTCAACCACAACTAGGCCCACTACCATGTGGTTCTTAGGTGCTTTCTTGCATTACTTATCCTCTAAGAACTTTTGGGAAGTGGGGAAGCACCATCCATTTGATCCTCCATGTGGCACCATCCTATGTGTTTGGTCTTGACACTTGGCAAGTTTTCATTTATCCAAACTCCATACTTATCTGGCACATTGATTCAAAATTATTGTGTGATCACCTCTAGCTAGTCTTCCATGGGTCGAGCCTACCACATGATCCTGTGGCATTTCAAAAAGGCCATGTCTTAAAGACATTTAGTGATATAGGTCAAATAGTATTTAAACAATGAAGTGAGACCCCACCCACTCAATGTGGGACTAAATGCTTTTGTTTGTTTTTGCCCCTACTATTTCATCTGATAGGTTTCTTCTTGTTTTCATAGGGTCTCAAAAACTTTTTTGGCATGGGAAGAGTTGTTGACTTCATATAGAGCTTTAGCACCTCTCACAAGAGCCTCAGGATCAAATCCTATTGCTTTGGATTTTAACATTTAAACCATCTTCACAAACACTCTTAATACACCATAGACCTACACATGACTTCAATGCAAAGGGACTACAAATTTTGCATGGCTTTTCACATAGGTATTTGACCAAAGAGAATTGGTAGGATAATCGAAAAGCAAAGTATTAGTGAAAGTTGACAAACAAGGCTCTGTATAACTACATCAAACATGGTCCTAGCTTTCCTTCTTCTAGAACCAAATTTTGGATATTCCATTGCTGGTATCTTACAAAAACCTATAGTAGATTATATTGGTCAAGTGGAAGCATAAAACTTCATTGACCAAAGTAGCATGGGTAGCATAACATCTAATCCAAATTACATAAGTGGCAAACACACCCATTGAACCAAATATAGGATCATGAACCAACACTAATTGATCTAGTTACCCTGATGAGCAAAAAATCCAATCCCAAGGCCATAGCCTATAACATACTGCTCTCCATGTCTCTTCATTTTATTACATTTTCTTGCTTTCCTGCCTTCAATGGCTTCTTTGCCTATGACATCTTCTTTATTGGATGTGGGTGTTCCTTGAATTTTGAATGTCATGGTGATCTTCCTTTTAGCATGGACCTTCTTCATGCTGAATTTTTTTAATTGGTGGCTTCTCCTTCAATTCTGTAAGCTCCTCTTCTTTGCTCATGATAGGCCACCTTCTCTTCATACATGGAGATCCCTTTGCTTGCAGATTCTCCAAGCTGACTCTCTATTCTTTATGCATGTTCTTCCTCCTACCCACCAAATTGGGCCTCTTCCTATTATCTTTTTTCTTTTTCAATATGGGATACTTTGTTATCAATACATAAGAAAGAAATAGTAGTGCACTCTTTAGTTTTTTTGTTTTGCAAATTCCAGACTCTATCCTTTAAGTTGTGGAATGCTTCTTGAGCCATTTTTATTTTAGACAATATACAAACTTCAAATCCACACATGCTTAGAAATAAATTAGGATTGTCATTGCTATACATAGAAACAAAATTTTTCTCCCACTATAATGGTGTTATACTATGAGGAAGTTTGTTCTTTATATCCCAGAAAAAAAAAAACTCCTTCCAAGATTAACATCATGTTTCATTAGTCTCATTCCATCATCTCTAGACTAGCACTTCTTATTGTTATAAGCAAACAACCACTGGAAGAGCAGGCTTAGAGCTTTTGCACCTGCATCAACACTTTTCATTTTGAGAAGTTTGGAAGAGCCCTCTGCATTTGATCATTGAGAATTTTAATAATACAACTTTTAAAATGTGCCAGGCAACTTAGTTGTAATGCTAATCCTCCTCTCTTCATTTTATTTTTCTCTTTATGTATCTTATGTGGGGTATTTGTCCTATGTTTATAGAGGTTGAAATGGTTACAATGACTAGTATTTAGTTGAGTGAAAGCATTAATGATGGATTGTCTACATCCATGTAGTGTCAAAATTTCTCTTAAGTAATCATTCTAGAATAAAATCTATTCCTCACCAAGGATAGTTGGTTCCAAAAGTGTGTTATGAATTTCAACATGAACAGGTGAACTCTTGTTCTCTACTAATGTAACTTTCTAGGAAATTCTTGAGATATAAAGGTTGGTCAATATAGCATTTACAAAAATTAATTGGTGAAGGACACTTATTAATACCAATCAATTTTTCACCTTTGAAATTACAATCTCAAGAAAAATAGCCATCCCATGAACACAAGTTCCAATGTGTTTTGAAAAACTTAAAATGGTCATCCGGGGAGGGGAAAAAAACTCAAATAAATCACAATTCCTTACATACTCTCATCTTCATATACTTCATGAATGAAAAGCACCCATATTGGAATTTATAATGATTAAAATCATTATAACCCTATCCTTTAGAATATTTTAAGCCTCTAATATACCTTGTCAGTCGGATACCATTAGTCAGGCCCCAAATTTTAAAAAAATTGTTTCCAAACAACTAAGATGCCAAACTGATCCATAGAACATATGATACTAAATAAAATCAAGTTTGATGACTAAACAATCAACTAAAACTCATTTTATTATTAATCTGCAAACTTGTCAACTATGTGGTAGGAGGTCCTTTGATTGGCTTTAAAAACTGATCAAAACACCTGATCAGGCTCTAAAACCATACAAATAGATTCTGTGTTCTACAATATCTTACCCTTTCAAATCTCACCTCATGAAGAATTCTCAATCAACAGATATTTGCTATCAAAGTTACCTTCTCAGAATTGCCTGCAAGAAGACATGTTACAAAATAATAAAATGCATTTGGATTCGGCTTCAAAAATAGGTCAAAATGATAGTTGGAGAGATGAAAATTGGGGAACTTGTTCACTTTCATGAGGAGAGTATGAATCTGAAATTTGGACTCATGATGAATAAAATTACGCATTTGGTGAGTAGTCAAAGTGGACTACTCATAATTTGCAGACTAGAAATAATAGCAAAAAAACATTTTTTGCAAATGGAATGGAGCTAAGAAAGTGTGCAGATAGATTTGTCAAAACTCTAAAATTGACACACTTAAAGAATTTTTAGAGGAGAACATATTCATACAATCCATTCAATCTCACCTATCATGGGTTTCAAGATATGACATCATGAACAGGGGTACTAACAACTTTGCATTTCTTTACACCAGTGAAATGTTACAAATTGCATTTGGAATCACGTTTGAAAACTAATCAAACAGACTTTTCATAAGCTCAAAATTGAAACATAGCAATTTGATAACCTCTAAAAGGAAATGAAAAAGGAATTTTATCATTTTGGTCAACTATTAAAACAAGTCAAATAGGGCTTTCTAGAATCTAGAATAATTCACATCAGAATGACATCAATAAATGACCAACTTTGAGGGATTCAAAACCTATTCAAACAGATTCAAAATGACTCAAAATATGAAACATAGGCTCTTTTTTATGGAAAATAAACACTACCAAAGTAAAAAGTTATGAAACATTACTGGGTGCAAGATATTCAATTGAAAACACAACCTCCTATCATTGTTTGACACTTAGGCAAAAATGCAAAATTGACAATTGCTCAAAACGAGCAAAAATGCAGAATTGACAATTGCTCAAAATGAGACTTCATAGAATGACTTAGAATGACAATTTATCATCATGGAACACATAGATGCACTGAATGCAATGTATTAGAAATATTAAACACCTCATGGACTCAAATGAATAGCTGGGTACACATGCACTTAAAAAGTGTTCATGGGGCTTGATTTTTCAATGGTACTCAAAATCGAGGCTTCAATTTTGAGTCCCAACATACTACAAGATTTTTTATTCTTTTAAAGGATTGAAAGAGTTGCTAATTTTCTTTCTTGAGTTGCCCAATAGCCAATTCCAAATCTATCATTTTATTATCAATAGCCTTGTCAAGTTTGAATACCTCCATTACCTCTGATCTTTTCTCAAGTTGTTATTTTTTCTTCTCTGAGAACCACAAAGCTCTGATACCAATTTTTGGAAATATATAAGTAGGAAAAGTTATAGAGAGGGGAGGGGTGAATCAGTAACTAATAAAACTTAATCTTTATTTACCAATTAATCCTTCATGTGTATTCTAATCTAATTGCATGCATGAAAAAATAAAAGAATTTAAAACATTTATAACACTTTGACACACAATATGCTGACCAAAAAACCTTCCAAATAGAAAGTAAAACTAGGGTGGGGACGATACCCACAAGCTTTAGTACTATAGTATAAAGTTGGCTTGTTAAGGCTTTCAATGATCACTTCTGATGATCTGCCTTGTTTGGAGCAATAAGGACTACTAGGTCCACCTTGCAAAAGGATTTACAAACATAGACTGAAGTATACACTCAGTGAAGAGATTTACAAAAGAATATTAAGTCTACCTTGTGAAAGGATTTAACTATTCCACCTATTATGATAAAATAGTGGCTAATCTCTAATCTGCAACTTGATTTGCTGAATGAGATTCCTTTGAGTGTAATGATCACCTTACTATGATAGATAAATCTTTTTTACTCCTTATACTATTGCAGCCTTTTATTTTGCACTTTTTCACTTTTATACTTTGATGATACTACTTTGGATGTGATTCAATACATTGCATATATACCAATGCAATTTAAAATTCAACAAAGTTACCTACAATACAAGTTTAGTAGATGTAGAGGCTTGGTTCATACTGATCACTTCCAAGTAGTCTAAACTTAGTCTACACTAGTGACTCAGTGAATACTGTGAAACTCAACATATAAATTGAATCACTTAATTCATACTACATAGCTTGGTCAATGCTATTACTATGTGCTTGGTATAAAATACATCACTTGGTTGATACTGAGTGGTTTGATCAACACTAGATCCACATCACTAAAATTATGAACTCGGTAACCACTGTATAAATTAGTTTACACTAAGAAACTCAGTAAACACTAAGAAGCTCAGTTTACACTGATAATCACCAACCTAGTAGAAATTGCTTGGTGCACATTTGAATATTGTTCCTAATACTCAGTAGTAACTGTAGAACTTGGTAGAGTCTAAATTACTTGGTTAACATTGTTAACTATGCAATAAGCTTGGTAGATACTTACTATCTAAATAAGTATGTGTCAATAATTACAAACATGACTATAATGTCAACATAAAGAACCTAAAGGCTACAATAGTTTTTCTCTACTTTGAACTTGATACATTGCCTAATGTTCAATCAAATTAAACTAGAAGTCAACAAACTTTACCTCCTAACTCCCTAAAATCTCTAGAAGCACCTGAGTTGCAACTACTGCAACCTGAGTTATAGTCTAAAGGATCCAAGTCATAGTTAGAAGAATCCAAGTTTTAGCTAGTGGAAATTGAGTCACAGTCTAAAGGACCCAAGTCAAAAATAGTGGGACCCAAGCATGATTCAGAAGATCATTTTGACCAAGTTGAACTGATTCATTCAATCTTTAAATCCCAAGTACTTGTACTTTCAAGATATATCAAGAGGCATCATGCACCTGAGAAAATCACTGAAGGCAAGTGAAAAGGTACAATGATAAGGAATGAATTGAAAGGTACATGTTTTCTTAATAAATTTGAACCTAGAATTATTAAAGATGCTTTGGATAATGAAATTTGGATTGAAGTAATGAATGAAGAGATTAAAAAAATAGAGAGGAACAAAACTTGAACTCTTGTTTCTCGAGCCAAGGATAAGAATGTAATTGGCACAAAATGGGCATTCAAAAATAAGTTGGATGAAGATGGAGAATTTTCAAGAAATAAATCAAAGTTATAATGGAAAGGTTATTCTCAAGAAGAAGGTATTGATTATGGAAAAAAAAAATCTCCTTTTGCACGATTAGAAGGTGTTAGGAATATACTTTCTTATATTGCACATAAAGGATTCAATGTGTATCAAATGGATGTGAAATTAACATTCTTGAATAGAATTCTATAAGAAGAAGTCTACATTGAGAAACCTTAATCTTTTTTAGAACCTAGAAAAATGGATATGGTTTGTAAACTAAAAAATGCATTATATGGTCTCAAACTAGCCCCTAGAGCATGGTCTAAAAGACTACATAGCTATCTTGTTTAAAAATTAATTTTCAAAGGACAAATGGCAATGATAGTCTATACATAAAAGAAGGACCAGATGATCTAGTACAAGGAAGGAGAATCACCAAAGGAGATGTCCTATCACCCAACAAACAACCACATAGTAGAAACACAACAAAAAGAAATAATAATGCAAGATCTAATACCAAATCACCACTCTTTATTCATAAGATAACCAATTACATGCACAATTAGGGCAAAACAAACAAAAATTATAATAATACTTCTCCAAGATCCTGCAAGATCCAACTTACAAACCCAATCCCACCTAATCTAGATCCAAAACTAGATAAGAACACCAAGAAGAATCTACACTTGTACCCTTAGGTCCACCAAGTTATTATCTAGTTCTCAAGTTGTAGCTACTAAGCCTTCAAAGTTCACATCCTCTTCTCCAAAATAGATCCTCATAATGCCTAAAGAATCTACAAGACCCCCTACTTATACCCAACTAAGCCATAAGTCAATCCAATTCATTACAAACTAAATTAAATCCCTCACATTAAATATATGTTGATCCACAAGTTGGCCAAAATAAAAATTAAATACCCATACACAAATTAAATACCAAAAGTCAGCTCACAAGCAACTTGGCACCAACAGGAACCAAGACCAATAGAAAGGAAAAGTTGAGCATTAGAAAATTGCCAAATAATATAAAGCTCCTAAAGTATGCTGAGGTCCTAATGCATGTCGAGCTTCTTCAATGAATGAGTGCCTACAAGCCATGCCAAGCTCCTTTTACAATCGAGTATGTCCAAGATCACCAAGTCCATTTATCCACTAAGCTCTCAACCAAGAACTATCAAGAGATGATCAAGTAACCTCTACCAAGCACCTCTTCTTCAACCAATTACTAGTTCAAACATCCTCCAAAGAAAATACCAAGCCTCTTTCCATGAACTCCAAAGTAGCCACTAATAAAACCCAAGATGCTCCTACATCAGAATCTTAGGGTAAAATAGAAAAGTGTGTCCCACACTTTGATGCCCAAAGATAGAACAAAAACCATTTTCATCTTTACCAAAGGCTTCCACTCCAATAGCGACAAGAAAACTAATTTTCACATCATCCACATCTACATCATTATGTTAAATACTAGAATCTCAACCATCCAATCAACATGCTCACTCCTAGGAACAAACTGAACATAAAGCTTCATCAGTAAGCCCTCATCTACAACAACTAGTGAATCTATAGAAGTAGTAAAAATACTCTATGTCTATAGTAATATGCAGATATCTATCAACATATTGCAAACTCACAACACTAGCCATCTTATTTCTCACAACAACATTCTCTACAACACACAACTCACCACCACCACCAACAAGAACATCCATGACCAAGTGCTTTGAAATTTCCATGTCAAACCCAATCTAATGATCCTAAAAACTAACCTCAACCTCAACATAAAAAAGGTTAGGAATATCCTCACCAAAAACCTCAAGCGTTTCTATAGGTTCTATATCAAACTCCACAAATTGATCACCAAAACCAACCTCTTCCACCATGACCTTGCTATGCAATCTTCTTTCATGAAAAAGCCTTCTAACCAACTAGAAAAATCTCTTTTGAATTGATAGAGTAAAACTCCATAAATATCTATGAAATGCTTTCCTTATCCCATCCTTAACTCTATTAGACAAGCTAGCTTCAAACCAAGTAGACATATCAAAAACCCTCATTTCCATGACATCACAAAGATTCACAATCATCAAAAGGTCCAATCATATTGAAGCCATCTCCCAAGATCTTCAAAAAACCTCTACAAAAAATCCTTCCCACACTTCTTGTGACAATCTCAAATTTTCTTCATGTAAAATCGTAACCTGCCACCTTGAATGAACAATTAGGAACCAAATCACAAGTCTAAGAACACAGATCTACAATCCATAAACTCCTTGCAATCATGCCTCAAAAAGATCAACCTTCCATCTTTGCATTCATAAATTCATCTACAACTCCTTTGCAATTGCAAGTCAAAACCATGATCTACCACTTCACAACTAAGAGATCTAGGACTCTAGAAAGAATAATCAAGCACCAAATAAGGATCTTCTCATATCAACTTCTCCAACCCAAGGTCCTAGTGCAAACTACCTCAACTTTGGTGGTTGATATACACACTCAGGAACAACTATGCTTTAATACCACATGACATAGCACAAGGTAGGAGAATCCCAAAGGAGATATCATAGCCCCCAAAAAATAACCACACAATTGAAACACAACAGCCACAAACAAGAATGGAAGATCTAATATCAAATCACCACTCTTTATTCATAAAATAATATATTACATGTAATAAGACCAGCTATAAGACCTTTTGGGTTATGGACAAACAAATAACAATTATAATAATAGTTCTCTAGGATCCCTCAAGATCAAACTTACAAACCCAATTCTAGCTAGTCCACATCCTCAATGGACCACATCTTCAATTGGATAAGAACACTAATAAGGATCTACTCTTGTACCCTAAGGTCCACTAAGTTATTCTCTACTTATTAAGCTACATCTACTATCCCTTTAAAGGTCGCATGCTCTTCTCCAAGATAGGTCCTAATAATGCCTAAAGAATCTAAAACACCCCCTACTTATACCAAACCAAGCCACAAATCAGCTTAGTTCATTAAAAACTAAATTAAATCCCTCACATTAAATATATGTTGAGCCACAAGTTGACTACAACATAGATTAAATATCCATACACAAATTAAATGTCAAAAATCAACTCATAGACAACTCAACATCAATTGGAACCAAGACCAAGCTAAGTGTTAGAAAGACCAAGCTAAGCATTAGCAAAATCCCAAGAAATGCAAAGATCATAGAGCATGTTGAGCTCCCAGTGCATGTTGAGCTTGTTCGATGATCGAGTGTCCCCAAGCCATGCTAAGCTCCTTCAATAATCAAGCATGTCTAGGATAGCTACATCCATTTATCTATTGAGCTCTCAACAAAGAAATGCCAAGAGATGATTGAGTAACCTCTAGCAAGCACCTCTTCTTCAACCAAATACTAGTTTAAACATTCTCCAAAGTAACTAATGATCCTCTTTCCATGAACTCCAAAGTAGTCACCAAGAAAATCCAAGATGATAATGCATCATAGTCCCCAAGTAAAATAGAAAATTATGTACTACACTTTGATGCCCAAAGACAAAACAACAACCATTTTTGTCTTTACCAAAGGCTTCCACTCCAAAAGGGGCAAGAAAACCAATCTACACATCATCCACATCTACATCATTATATCAAACACAAGAATCTCAACCATCCAATTAGTATGCTCACTCCTAGGAACAAATTGAACATAAAGCTTCATCAAAAAGCCCTCATCCACAACAAAAATTAGTGAATCCACAGTAGTAGAGACAAAATCCATGTTAGTATTAATATTTAGATCTCCATCAACATATTCCAAACTCACAATACTAGCCCGCTCATTGCTCAGAACAAGATGCTCTACAACACATAACTCACCACCAAGAAGAACTAGATCATTCATGACCAAGTACTCTATAATCTCCATGTCAAACCCAAGTAATTGATCATGGAAATCAACTTCAACCTCAACATCAAAAAAGTTAGGAATATCCTCACCAACATCCTCAAGTTTCTCTATAGGTTTTATATCTAACTCCACAAACTGATCAACAAAACTAGCCTCTTCCACCTTGACCTTGCTATGCCATCTTATTTCATGAAAAAATCTTATAACTGACTAGACAAATTTATTTTGAATTAGTAGACTCCAACTCCATAAACATCTATAGAATACCTTCCTCATCTAATCCTTAACTCTATCAGCCAAGCTAGCTTCAAACTGAGAAAACATCTCAAAAAAACTCCTTTCCATGGCATTAGGAGATTCAAAATTATCACAAGGTCCAATCTCTTGGATCCATCTCCCCAAATCTTCACAAACCATCTGCAAAAAATCCTTTGACACTCCTTGTGACAATCTTGAATTTTCCACAAGTCAGATCACAACCTACCACCTTGAATGAATAATCAAGAACTAGACCACAAGTCCTAAAACAAGAATCTGCAATCCATAAACTCCCTGAAATCATGCCTCAACAAGATGAATCTTCTATCTTTGCATTCATTGCTCCATCTATAATTCATCTACAATTGTAAGTCAGAACCATGATCTATCACCTCACAACCAAGAGATCTAGGACTCTAGAAAGAATAATGCAACTTATAAACCCAATCTTAGCTAGTCCACATCCTCAATTAGATTAGAACACCAAGAAGAATCTACACTTTTACCCTAAGGTCCACCAAGTTGTTCTCTAGTTCTCAAGCCACAACTACTAGACCTTCAAAGTTCACATCCTCTTTCCCAAGGTGAATCCTGATAATGCCTAAAGAATTTACAAGACCCACTACTTATAAAAAACTAAACCACAAGTTGGCCTAGTTCATTACAAATTAAATTAAATCCCTCACATTAAATATATGTTTAGCCACAAGTCAACTATAACACAAATTAAATGCCAAAAGTTGATTCATAGACAACTCAGCACCAATAAGAACCTAGACCAAGCTGAGTGTTAGAAAGAACAAGTTGATCATCAACAAATTCACAAAAAATATAGAGATCCCATGGCATGTCGAGCTTCTTCGATGACTGAGTAACCCCAAGCCATGTCAAGATCCTTCAACAACTAAGCATGTCTAGGATTGCCAAGTCCATTTATCCACTAAGCTCTCAACCAAGAACTTCCATGAGATGACTAACTAACAACTACAAAGAATCTCTTCTTTAACTAAGTACTAGTCTAAATATCATGCAAAAGAACTATTGATCCTCCTTCCATGAACTCCAAAGTAGCTACTAAGAAAACCCAAGAGGCTCTTGCATCACTAGAGAAGGAAATATTGTTGGCAGAAATATTTGTAGATGATATACTATTTACTAGTTATGATGAATTATGTAAATATTTTTCTAAAGAAATATGTAAGGAATTTGCGATGTCAAAGTTTGGAGAGATCAAATTCTTTTTTGGCTTGTAGATTTGACAAAAAAAGGATGGCATCTACATTACTCAATAAAAATATATCAAGGAAATAATGAAGAAGTTTGGAATGAAAGATTCAAGACTAGTTGGAACACCTATGTATACTAGACATAAGATTTCCAAAAATGATGATTCTAAGGAGGTAGATTAGACCACATACAAATCCATGATTGGAAAACTTTAGTATGTAGTTCATACAAGACTTGATATTGCACTAGCAATTGGTATGTTGGAAATATTTTTAGTTAATCCTAAAGAAAATTACATGGGGGAAATAAAGAGAATGATGAGTTATGTAAAAGATATTGAAGATTATGGATTATAGTACAAGGAAGGAGGAAACTTTGATTTGAAAGCCTTTACTGATGCAGATTGGGTGAGAAGTATTGATGAAAGGAAGAGAACTAGTGGTGGAGCATTCTTTGTTGGAAAGAGACTAGTGTCTTGGACAAGTAAGAAGCATAATTGCATCTCTTAATCTATAATAGAGGTAGAATATGTTGCAGTAGAGGTCAATTATTCCAATAGTGTTTGGTTCAAGAAACTGTTGGCAAGTATGAAGGTAGAAATTAGGGATTCAATAGTTATATTCTATGATAACACTAGTGCAATTAATATATAAAAGAATCCAATGATGCATACCAAGACCAAGAACATTGCAATAAAGTATCATTTTCTGAGAGAATAGGTAAAAGACAAAGAGGTGAGATTAGAATATGTGAATGCAAAAGAACAAATTGCAAACATATTCACCAAGCCATTATGTCATAATTCATTTTTGTATCTAAGAGGTATAGGGGTCATTCCCCTATTAGAAGCTCACTAAAAAGCATCTAGCAATGCATTGACAAAATATTTTTGGATCAATCAAGTTGATGTAGTAATGAAATACAAAATTAAATATGAATCTGTACATTAGGTACATGGATAATCTAGTAAATATTGTCTTTGGCATTAAGATGGTAAGCAGAGAGAGTTTGATATCATATCACAAAAATATTGTGAAGGGAGAGTTTTCTATATCAAGAATTTTTTTTAGTTAGAGAGATGTCAAAGAGAAAGAGTTTGTTGATGAGTAAATAGGGAGAGTTTTCTGACAGAGGGAGAAACTTGTTGGAAATAATAGTCCACCAAGATAGCTAAGCAGAGGTGGGTGTGATTCAGTTATCCAATTAAAACATTTATCAACCTTAATTAATTTTAACCATTCAATCAATGTAAACAACAACCATAACAAGATGAACATACACAATTAAACTAGATTTGTTAACTAGGTAAACTCTGGATCAGAGGGAAAGCCCTAGTAGGAATATATATATATATATATATATATATATATATAGAGAGAGAGAGAGAGAGAGAGAGAGATATTCCTTGATATAGGATGGACCTTTTTAGAATTCTATAAACTCATTCATTACATATGAGTCCCTATTAGGAGACTTTGAATTCATGTTAGGAGTTGTAGAAGGAAAAAGGACCCACTATACAAATATCTTCTGGGGCAAGACCATTGAACATCATTATCCAACTAATCTCTCAACATTTTTCCTTGTAGAATAATTGTTTTTACTATGATTTATCCTCTTTCCTTTTTCTTGTCAACCAGACCAATCACTATTAGACCTTGTAGACCAAGTCATAAACCTCTGATCCAAATATCATACCTCAGATCCCAAAATAAAACCTTGACAATGAAGTTTTCTCCAACTTCACTTTGCTCTTATCCTCACATATCAATTTTTTTCTCTTCTATTTTTCTCTTCATGCTTCATATAATCATTCATACATAACAAAGGAAAATGTCCTTCCTTTATACCGATTGCATAAAACAATTCCCTAAGTCAGTTGTTACACCTTCTTAATTAATTATTATAGGACCTCATTAAGAACATGTTATTGTTGGACTAACTGCCAGCCTTCCCCTTTGGGATTCATGACATGGTTTAACCACCTTCTATGTTGTATAAGTCTATTAGTTGTATTAGGCATTAACAAGTTGATCTTTTGGTGCAATGACAACTCTAGCTTGTAACAAGTGGTATCAGAGCTTGGTCATAGGTTCAAATCTCCTTAAGTAACACTAAGGCATGAATTGTTGCACTAACTACTAGCCTTCCCCTTCAAAATTCATGAAGTGGTTTAACTGCCTCCTATTTTGTATAAGTCTAGTTTTTGTATTTTGAATTAACAAGTTAATCTTTTGGTGCAATGACAACTCTAGCTTGTAATAGTTATACTTAGTGATAGCATCAATCTGTCTCCTTGTAACTTGAATAACTTTCCATGTGTAATATTATGATGAGCAAGCTTAACCATATAATCTCTAACATGTCTTCTACATGCCTTTAATCTTTCTTCATAAAATAAAAACTTTTCTAAGAGATATAACAAGTTTATGAGAACATGCTTCTATAAACTCTATCTCAAAAAAATCTTTACCAAAAATTGCATAACTTCTTCAATACGTAGTAGTATCTCCCATTAACATCACTAGTTAAAATACTCAATGATCTATCTCGACCAACTTGATCTTTATCATTGTTCTTCTATCAGATACCACAAAAAATTGCTATGTTGACATCAATGACAAACATGGTCGTGAATGTAACATATCATCATAATAATGATCTAATAATGTTTCTACAATACTCCCCAAAGGAATATCATCAACATTAATTCTTCCATCAATCTCCCCCTTTGGCATTAATGGAAACATAAGTGAATTTCATCTACTTCCAATAATACCAATTGTTAAAGATTGTTATCCTTTCTTTTCAAATTATCTTCATCAATCATACTAGCTTCTATGTTCACATGCTTCTCCCCATTGATATACCTCTATATCAAAATGTTTTTCATGTTGTAATCTCTCCCTCATTGACATCAATGTCAAAGGTTTCAAAAACCATCTATCATTTCATCATGTCAATCTCTGTAATAACTATATTTGACCTACTCAAGTGTCCAAAGAGGATGTTCAAAACAACATCTATAAGAAGTCCTAGATGATATATCCATCATAGATACTCCCCCATATAGGGAGCATCAACATTCAGTCCAAAAAAATAAAAATGCTCAATATCATTGAACTGATGCACCCTTGCATCATCTACTCTTATGTAGGTAGGGGCATAACCCCTAACATACCTTGCAAATACTCAAAATTTTCTTTGGGAAGAGGCTTGGTGAAAATATCTACAATCTTCTCTTTGGTGCTTACATACTCCAATCTAATTTCCTCTTCTACAACTTTCTCTCTCAACATGTGATATTTGATAGAAATGTGCTTAGTCTTAGAATGCAACACTATATTCTTAGACATATTAATTGTGTGTGTGTTATCACAATGTATGACAACAGGTTCACTAAATTCTACCCTTATATCCTTCAACATCTTCATCCAAACAACTTGATTATAATTGTTTGTTACTACAACATATTCTACCTCTACTTTATTCTATGAGATCCAATCCTACTTTTTTCTTAACCAAGAGACCAATCTTCCTCCAAGAAAAAAATGCTTCACCACTGGTGCTCTTTCTATCATCCATACTACCTATCCAATTAGAATCGGTATAATCTTCTAATGAGATTAGATTTGTCATACCACAATCTAAACTTGGGTGTTCACTTCAGATATCTAAATATCCTTTTAATTATTGCATAATTTGCACCTCTAAGAGCAACTTGAAATCTTGCAACAATTCCAACTATATTCACTATATATGGCCTTGTGTGAGTTAGATATTGCAATGCTCCACTCATAGATATATACTTCTTCTTCTCAGTAGTAGGTGTCTCATCCTTTGTAGATAGCTTGTGTCCAGTTATCATAGGTGTTCCAACTAGTTTACATGTTTCCAAACCAAACCTTTTCAATAGATCTTTCAAATACTTAGTCTGAGAAATAAATATTCCTTATTTATCTAGTATAATCTATAATCCTAGGAAGTGTTTCATTTCTCCTATCATAATCATTTCAAATTCCTTCTACATTTCTTCTATAAACTTGTAACTTTCATCACCATCAACTCCAAATATGATATCATCAACAAATATTACCATAATCACCAATCCATCATCTATTTCTTTCCAGTATAGATTACTATATGTCATACCTTTTCTAAATCCAAGTTTTGTCAATGATTTTCCAACCTTGCATACTAGGTTCTAGGTGCTTGTTTTGAGTTATACAATGCTTTCTTTAATCTACATACCATATCCTTGTCATCTATTAAAGGAAAATATTAGGCTTTTCTATGTATACCTCTTCTCCAAGTTCTTCATTCAGAAATGCTGATTTGACATCCATCTGATACACTTTGAATTTCTTATGTTTTACATAGCCTAAAAATAACCTTATTGCCTCAATTTTTTCCATAGGACCATAAGTTTCTTCACAATTTATTCCTTCTTGTTGTGACTAACCTTTACATACCAATCTTTCTTTTTTCCTTACAACTTCACCTTGTTCATTCATCTTGTTCCTAAATACCCATTTTGTTCCTATCAGATTCTTGTCTATTGATGTAGGGACCAATTCCCATGTTTCATTCTTCACTATTTGATCCAATTCTTCTTTCATAGCTTGCTTCAAATAGTCATCTTTACTTGACTCATTTGCATCTTTAATTCTACTTGAGATATCATACATAGTTTTTCATTGATTCTTCTTCTTGTCATCGCATCTTTATCTCTGCTATTGATGATCTGTTCTAGTGGGTGATTCTTTGTCATACTCTTAGTAGTAGTAGGAGTTGTTATTGTAAGATTTTGGCATAGGCCAGAATTCACCCAAGAACTAAGAACTCAACACAAGCACATAGTAGACCAAAATAGATAGAGTATGATCAGAATGACAATATTCATTCAATATGCCAGTTTAAGAGTACACTAGGAGTGCCTGTATATAAAGGCCTTAGGAGAGCTTCTATAATGCATAGAAATCAATAACATGATAAGTCATACAACTAGGCACATGTCCACTAGATATGGGTTATCCTCCATTAAGCACAAAATTAAGTGTGATGATGTGAGGATAAGCCTACAATGGTGTAGCATGCAAATAAATGGTGTGGACAACATTTGCTAAACAAGGAGGGTGAATAATTGTGTTGTCATCATGACAACTTAGTGAATGATATGAACTCCTGTGTTGTAGACACCCTGTGCATAATTAGAGTTGCATAACTCATGAGAGTACACAAACTCCTAAGTGTCTCACCTAAAATAATAATAAAATAATACATTAACCTAGGTAAACTTAAGTAAGTGTAATAATTAAATACTTATTTACACCAACACCCCCCCTTAAGTGCAACTTAAGGGAATTCCCTTAAGCTTATGATATCTATGATGAAATGCATAATGGGTCCCGGCTACTAGGCCATGTTAGGTACCCATTTACATAATGATATGCAATCTCTCATAAAGTGGAGAAAGAGGGAAAACCTCATGGGAAAAGCCCTCCCCCAAAAAGAGAGATGAAATGATGTATGGATGGATGGAGTAATCAAGACCCCCTCATCATGATATAAATCTAGTATATACATAAGAGAATGATGAGAAGAGGAAGAGAGACAAGATAGGATCTCCCCCCTCGCCAACCCCCCTGCCCCAAAAGAAGAATGTTGAACAATGACTTCTTCGATGAAGAAGTTGATCCAAGACTGCATAATGGTGTTCCTCCCCTTAGGAAGAAACAATACCAAGGGTATAAATGTAACACTTCTACTGTACATGGAAATAATTCAATGGATAAGTGATGTCTCTAAAACCTAGTCAATTGGCTAAAGAATCTATCTCAAAGAAATGTTTGTCTTTGCAACTGATGAAGAACCCTACTACAACTATTGATCATAAGTATCCACAATCACTTCAACTTGTGAGGATTGATCATGTAGAGAATGAACAAGAGAGTTGGATGGAACCCTTGTGACAACTAAAGAAGGTACTTCTGCATCAAGAAGAAGAGGTAAATCATCAATACTATCCCCCAAATTTGTCACTGTACCTATATCTAGAAGATTAAATGTACCCTACTATTCTGGACCTATCACTATGGCTATGTATGCATTTGGACTAAATTGATGTAGTGACCTCTCGCTATAACTGTTGATAGAATCCCACATGTCTAAATCTACTGAAGTACTATCACTGGTGTCACTATCAATTTCCACATTGTATGATGTATGAAGTGGAGTAGAGGACGAACTTGGTGAAATTTCCTCAAAGTAAACATCCTTCTCCACAAATATTTGATGTGTCTCAAGATCTAGAAGTCTATATGCCTTCACACTATCTTCATAACCAATGAAGCTACAAGGCCAAGGTGAATGTGCCTTGCATCCCCTAGAAGATCTTTTTGCCCATGCAAGACAACCGAAGACTCTGAAGTGTGTCACAATAGTTTTTCTACCACACCATGCCTCAAAAGGAGTCTTTCCATCTAAGGCTAAACAAGGAGAATGATTAAGAATGTGAGTGGCACTACTGATTGCTTCAACATCTAATTATGGATCTAGAGACTTGGCTTGAATCATGCAACTTACCATAGACTTAAGAGTTTGGATCCTCAAAGTTGCAACATCGGTCTTATGTGGATTGAATGCTGGTAGAGTTTGAAGATCAATTCCCTTGAGTATAAAAAATTCCATAAGTCTTCTTTTCACATACATTCTTCCATTGTCCATTTGAAGTAATTTTATGGCCTTTCTTGATTTCTACTCTACATGAGTCTTGAATTCTAGAAACTTATCCAACACTTCATTCTTGTTATGAAGAAAGTAGACCCAAGTGAACCTTGAAAAATCATCAACAAAGGTAAGTATATAGTGACCCTAGCTAACTACAAAAGGACCTACTAATACCATGTGAACCATTTTTAGAACATCTAGTGCTCTTGAAGACTTCAATCTCTATAACTTCCCCTCTATATGTATATCCACTAAATCTATTGAACATTCTCCCTTAGAAAATTTGACTTCAAGTAGACCTTTGACCATTTGGTATGCACAAAGTTGCTAAAGGTAGCAGTAGTCAAGATGACCCTACTACTCATGCCATAATTGCATTGTTGAATTTGATTGAGATAACAAGGCCTTTGAAGGAGACTTGGGCACAAAATGAGAGAAAGAGTAAAACCTCTTTTTGTGATTCACTTTCCCCACTACAACCAAGGAATCATCTTTAAGACTATGCACTTTTACTGAGTCTAGAAGGAACTCAACTCTATGTCCATCTCCGAGGTGAGTGATTTGGTAGATTGAGAGGAGATTTGAAATTAGGTTTGGAATGTAGAGAACATCTTGAAACTCTCCATTTTCCATTTCCACACTTCCTTTCCCTTCAACTTCCATTTTTCTATCATCTCCCATGAAGATGTGTGGTACCTTTGAGTGATTCAATGAAGAAAAAACCTCCTTTGAAGAACCCATATGATATGAGGCACCTAAGTCAAATATCCATTCCTTTGAAGAGTTTGAATTTTCCATGAGTGCTTGCCCTTTGTTCTTTGAATCTAAAGAAGATCCCTTCTCCTTGTAAGCATTAGCCAATGGAACATTATGCCTCTTCATGATGTTGGTCAATTCATCAATCTTCTTGAGATAACACTCATGCTCTTCATGACTCAATTTCTTGCAATAAGTGCACTTCTTCTTCTCCTTATTGTTGTCCCCTTTCTTGTTGGAATTTGAGGACTTTCCTTGTTGATTGGATTGTGGTGTTTTCTTTTCTGCATCCTCAAATTTGCTCTTCCATTTCTTCTTACCCTTTCCTTTATTTGAAGATTGTCTAGCTGAATTTTGAGAACCCTCATTATTGGCCACCAATGCTTTAGACTAAGGTGATTTGAGAATCCCCATTACTTTCATCTTCTTTTCTTTATCATCCAATAGTTTAGCATATTCATCAAAAGTAACTTTCTTATAGGCAAACCCTAAGGTAGTCTTTGAGGTGTTAAAAGAATATACAAATGTGGAATACTCCAAGGGTAGCTTGTTATGTATGAGATAGATTAGTTTGTCATCTTTGATTGAACTCTCACAATTAGTAAGCTTTGTCCTTAGTTCATTCACTTTGATGATGAAATCTTGTATGGAGTCATATGACTTAGGATCCAAGGAGACAAACTCATCTTCAATTTTGAAAGCATCCTCTTCAGACACTTTACTATAAAGGCTTTCAAGGGTATCCCAAGCTTCCTTGGATGTAGAACACTTCTTGATTTGATACATGATCTTATCATCTACCCCCAAACATATATCACCTAGGGCTTTCCTATCCATTTCTACCCAATTTGAAATATCACTTGTTGATACATTATCACCTGCTAGTTTAGAAAGAGTACCATCTACATATTGTGAAACTCCATTGTGCATTAAGTGATACCACATTTTGATTGACCACATAGCATAGTTATGAGGAGTTAATTTAGGAAATTTAAAGTTTCCCATAATGCAAAAAATGAAATAAAAGTGCATAAAAGAGAGAACACAACACCAAGAACACCCCCCCTTTTCACTAAATCAAGAAACCCCCTCCAAAATAGATGCTTTGGGCACTTTATCAGTAGTGCAATTACAATGGGCCACTTGCCAATTTTGGCCTTTTTGGACTTTTGATTTTGTTTGTTACAACCTCTTAATGGATTAAAAATCTAGAACTTTACAATGTGCTACAATTTTGAAGCATTACAAAGCAAAGAAACGCCCTATTGTTGAAAGTGACACTTTTGTCCACACAACCTTAAAATATGATACTAGATCTAGAAAGTAGACAAAAAATAATACACTTTCAAAAAAAATGGAACCTATTTTTGACTCCAAATGTGCCCGTATGGAGCATTTGAAGTTGCAAAATGCAGGATTATGCAGCTATAGTCACCAAAAAATCAATTTTTGAACAATATGTGCAGCAAAACTAGAAAAGAGCCACACTACTAAAAATATTAGAAAATTCTACCCAACTTCAAAAAAAATTGCACCTAATTTGGAGTCTAGATGTTTGAGTTATGGCCTCTCGAAGTTAGACTACAAAAACCAAAATCAATCTAGAGAGGGGTTGCATCAGTGAATGATAGGGTTAAATTTGACAGTCTTACAGCCATTGTAGTAGTTCAATTTGGGCTTTTAATGATGGTCAAATGACTGTCAAATTTAGGCTCATGAAAAGATGATATCAACATCCCCTTAGTCTATGGTGATGTCAGCATGACATCATGTCGCACAAACTATACAAAAATTTATGGCACCCACTAATTGTATGCTAATGTGTCAGCTATGTAAGTGGTACAGTGCACTACGGTGGTGTATGGATGTGCTACTAACTGTACAATGAGTCACTACTGATTGGAATAGGGCAACTTGCATGTGAAACTGCCACCTGTTTCTATTGCAGAGATAATGTAATGCTACGATTGGATAAAAATGTGTCGCGTGGGCGATAGTTGTAGTGGTGAGAAGACTATCACATTGCCAAATTCTATGAAAAGCAATAGTCAATTTCATGTTCTCGACCGCTAGAGATTACTGCAATTGTTGGGTTTGTGGAGAATTGTCCCACATGTGGGAGTATACACTGCGTAGGTTTAATAATTAGACACACCACAGTTTGAAAAGAAAATGGCTGGTGGTGGAGGAGACTCTACTGGAACTTTGAGAGCCTTTGGTTGGTGTAAGATTTAAATTGTCCACTTAGATTTGTATTGAGAAATATAATAAGCCCGTTGACAAAATAATAAGCCTTGCAATAAAATTACAAAATACTCCTTCACCAAAATACAGAGAGCTGAGCTGGGGTGTCACTGCCTAGTTTCGCAAAAAAAAAAATTTGTGCTAGAAAATAATTTTGAAAAATTTCCTGAATATGAAATTTGAAAAAATGCAGAGAAATGAAATAATTTAGATCTAAAAACTAATAATCAGATCAATGGAATGACCATACTTGAACTGCAAATTAGAGCCTCCGAGTTTCAATTTGCAAAATTTTTTTGCCTCATGATCAACTTTCACCTAGCATAGGAAAATTTATAGTCTTCTTCACTGAATCAACACTCCGGATGCAATGGTGAGGTCAGATTTGGCTCTAGACGCTCCCAATTTTTGTGGCTCTAGACGCTCCCAACTTTTTTGGATCTCTGGATTCGGGTTGAGGTACTAAAGCATGAACAATCTCAAATGGTTATGTGTAGAAAATCTCCCTTAGAGCTCTGATACCATGTAAGAATTTGGCTTAGGCCAGAATTCACCAAAGAACTAAGAACTCAACACAAGCACATAGTAGACCAAAATAGATAGACTAGGATTAGAATGACTATATTCATTCAATATGCTAGCTTAAGAGTACACTAGGAGTGCCTGTATATAAAGGCCTCAAGAGAGCTTCTAGAATGCATAGAAGTCAACAACATGATAAGTCATACAACCAAGCACATGTCCACTAGATATGGGTTATCCTCCATTAAGCATCAAATTAAGTGCGATAATGTGAGGATGAGCCTACAATGGTGTAGCATGCAAATCAATGGTGTAGACAACATGTGCTAAATAAGGAGTAAGAATAACTATGTTGTCATCATGACAACTCAGTGAATGATGTGAACTCCTATGTTGTAGACACCATGTGCATAATTAGAGTTGCATAACTCATGAGAGTACACAAACTCCTAAGTGTCTCACCTAAAATAATAATAAAATAATACATTAACCTAGGTAAACTTAAGTAAGTGTAATAAGTAAATACTTATTTACACCAATAGTTATCTCAACTCTTAGCTCTATTCCAGGTTCCAAACATTTTTCCTAGCTTTTCTCACCTTCATTCTACAAATCATTGTTAGTGTCAAAAAGAATTTCAACATTCTATCTAATAATTCCAGAATTATCCTCTTCTTCATCATCATTAATAATAGTTATGAAGGCTATCTCTTCTAATATTTTCTCTTTCTTAACCAATTCAATCTCATTATCACAATCATTCAAGAATATTTCCATACTTTCTTTAAATTCTTTATCTTCATTAGAAAGTGTTGGCACTCAAAATTGCATTCACATTTTGAGCATCTTTTTCAAAGTTTGAGTCAAATCAAGCCCTATGAATACCTATAAATGTGCATGTACCTAGTTGTACCTTTTAGGCCCCTAAGGTGTTTAATGTTTCTAACACCCTCCATTCAGCATGTCCACTTGTTCCATGAAGTCAAATTGACGCTTCGAGCCATTTCGTGAAGTCCTATTTTGAGCAATTATTAAATCTGTATTTTACCCAAAGTGTCAAACAACAAAAGGAGGTCTTCTTTGCAAGTGAATATCTCACACCCAAAAATGTTTTGTGATTCACTACTTTGGAAGTATCTAGTTTCCATACTTGAGAACCTATGTTTCATATTTTGAGTCATTTCAAGTTTGTTTGATTTGGTTTTGAATCCCTCAAAGTTGGTCAGTTATTGTTTCATGGTTTTGTGTAATTGTGCAAATTTCTAGGAAGCCTTGTTTGACAAGTTATAACTTGAGATCCATGATTGCCAAATCAAATGGATTGCAACATTGTGTTTTCCACTAAAACTACTCCAAGTGTGTCAATTTTCAAGTCTTGACAAGTCTATTTGCAAACTTTTCTAGGTCAATTCCATTTGCAAAAATTGCTTTTTTGACATTGTTTCAATCTGCAAAATCCAAGTAGCCTACTTTGACCGCTTGCCATTTGTGTCCTATTATTTTTCATGAGCCCAAATTGTATATTTATAATGTCCTCATGGCAGAGAACCAACACCCCAATTTTCATTTCCCCAAATTTCCATTTGCCCAGTTTTCAAAGCCAAATTTGAACCCAGTTTATTGCTTTCTAATGTGTTTACTTGTAGGTAATTCTAAAGAGGCAACATTGATGGTCAATATATTTTGACCTTGAATTCTTCATGAGATGAGATTTGACAGGGTAGAAGTATGTGGAGCAGAGAATCAATGTGTTCAATCTTAGGGCCTAGTCAGGTGATTTGGTCAACTTTTAGGGCTAGTCAACGAACCTCCTGGCGCAAAAGTGACAGGTTGCAAAAAAGGATAAAATTAGTTTTATTTGATTATTTAGTGATTGAATTTGTTTCTAATCAGTATGATGGGTTCAATGGATCAGATTGAAAATTTAGTTGTTTAGAAATGATTTTTTTTTTAGCCGGACCCACTTGGAGCCTAACTAATCTACATCAGATTGACAGAAACATTGAGGTTTTTATAACGTTCTAAGGGGAAGTGTATAATGATAGGTTTGGTATAGATGGTTGAGAAAAGGCATACTATTTAGAAAACCAATATGTGGTCCAAATGTAATCAATTCATTAGCATGATTTGGGAATTGAACTATATGATCTCTTGTTAGGTGGAGATATTTTATCATGTGTGTGCATAATATTAAAAAAATGAATACTTGAGCCAAGTGCCCATAAATTCAAGGATCAAATGAGATGGCTTTGAGTTTGATAGCATCCATAAGACCAAAATACTAGTAACATAAGGATACCTTAATCTAGACAAGCAAAAATAGAGCATCCACAGTAAAATAAAAAATTATGCATTGAAGGGTGAATAGTCAGCTTGTATAAATAAGCTAGAGCATCAAAAGGGGAGCTCCCACCATGTAGAGAAGAAAAACATGTGGGGCAAAAGAGAGGAAGACCAGAGTATAAAAGACTCATGCTAATCTTGAAGGTAGTTCTACCCACGACATGAATAAGAGAGCCTGCATTAAAGATAGAGGCATCATAACAAACAAAGAAGGCTCTACATGCTAGTCAAAGGTAGTATGATGAAGGGATTTACACATAGTTAGAGGAGAGAAGACTAGCATTAGAGTATGAGGATATTCATGCTAGTAAAAAAAAGGATCCACTAAACAAGAACAAAGTGTGAGTAGAGCCAATTAAGGGAGTCAATGCCAGAATAGGGGAGGTGGTAGAAAAAAAAAAAGAAGGCAAGATGGGAGCAGAATGGAGTCTCCACACTAAATAAAAAGCCTCATGTAGAGCCTCATGATAGGAATCTAGAGAGTATGTGGTAGGCAAGTTTAAATAAAAGACTCATGCATTGGAGGATGTAGCATAAAAGCCACTCAAACACTCTAAAAAAGGGAGCCAACCATTTAGAAAGAGTGTCTTAGAAAAGGGATCTCCACGCTATGATAAAGGAAAGTAGTGGCTTGAGAGGAAGCCATGAGAAATCACACATGTGGAAAGAGAGCAATACACTTGCCTAACATGCAGTAAAGCAACAAGAAGCCTACGCCAAAAAGAAAGAAAGCTCATGCAATAAGCATACAAAGATGCTCTGCATTTAAAAAGGGGCCCAAGCTGTAAGTTAGGAGACTAGCTAGTGTGTTCAAGTGCTCCTATGTTAGGAGAATAGATGCCATACAGAGTAGCTGCAGGGGAGTTTTTAAGAAGACCAGTTCAAAATATGTGGAAAACACTCAAAGCCAATATCCCACATTTTCCATGGGTCGATGTTTTAAAAGTTTAAATAGAATAACATACAACTTGACTATTGTCTCAAAGAAAAAGGCTTTTCAAGCCTTAGATGCGGGTGGGCCCATGGTTGGAAAGTTGAAGGAAGCTAGACAAAAATGTTAAACGTGCACATAAAATGAGAAAGTTGCTAGAAAATTTCCAAAATCCAGCTAGTCGCTATGTTGCTAGCCAAAAAATCTTAGGTTTTTTGGCTAGCGAGGTAGCAACCTGCTGAAAAACTTCAAAATCTAGCAAGGAGTTAATAAATCAACATGGGTCCTACTTTCAATCTAAAGCAGCAAATCAAGTGGTGCCAAGTGGCAACTAATAGAATGATTGAGTGATGATGTGGCCAGATTGCAAACCAAAGAAGGAGATGTTGCCACGTAGCAGATTATGCGGCCATCACTTTCTCACCAAAGAGAAGTTGCTCACGTGATAACATGGTGACATAGCAAGGGTAGAGGTGGTGATGACATGTGGCAGCAAAGGATAAGGTCACAAGCTAATCAAATCTTGACAAGTGGTGCTTACCTAGACGACAGGCCAGTAAGATGAGGACAAGTGGAGTTGTTTGATTAGTTAAAGGGTATATAGTGAGATTTTAAATATAAAAAATATATCCCTGTGTGCATTCATTTTGAAGATAAAAAAATTTGATTTCAAATTTTAAATTTCTATCATTGAAAACTATAGAATATTTTAAGATTTTCATTTTTTCTTTTTGTGGAACTATGAATGGGAGCCTAAAACTTCAGAGGGCCATATTAGGGGCGATTTTAAACCAAAATGGGCACTCCATTATACCACTAGAATCGGAACGAGATGAACTTTTTGAATTTGAAGTCAGTTTTTGCACAGGTCCTCAATGGTTTGCACTGTAGACCAATTTGTAAAATCTGGGGCATTGGTAGCAAAACAAGAAAATTTGATCATTAAGCATCAGAGTTTGTTAAAGAGTAGATTTGAAGACCTTTTGAGCCTGGATGTGGTAAAGATAAGCTAGAAAAGATTATTTTCCATTCTTGAGGCCATTTTCAACTAATTTGTTACTTTTACCTTGTGTTCAATTTCGACATCAGAAATCAGTTATTTCTTCCAATCAAAACATCTGAGTTTCTTTATGCCTTGTAGAGGCCAAATGATGGGATTTGATGTGTAGTTATAGAGAGAAGGTAGAGAGAGGCTTTTTTAGCTTCTTAGGAAGGAATTCTAAAGGGACACTTGTCAATTGTAGACTCAATCTGAGTTTTGTTTCCTTTCTATCTATGATTTCTTCTTCTCTTTTGTAAGGGTTGGAATTTTGGAAAGTTTTCTTTGGAATGAAAACACTTAGTAGAATTAGCGTTGGAATTGATGAATTATGAATGGAAGACCTGGGATGTGCTGGTTCTAGACCATGAAGCTTTTGCTTTGGCTGTGATACCCCCTTCCCATCTAATCAGTTTCTCATTCCCGCCATTTTCTCTCTTGTTTGACAACATATGTTATTATGTAGTCTAGTTTATTAGATATTTTGTGAGTCAATTTTATGCATTTTCATGTATTATTTCAAGGAAATTAATATGAAGAACAACAAAGGTTGAGTTTCATGTTAAATATTGTCTCCATTCTCAATGAGTTGTAACATCTTATGATCATTGAACAAAGAGCCTAGGTCATAGTTGTAGCCCCTTAATGCTATATATTGTTTCAATGTTGCTTAGAATTCAAGGAATTATGTAAATTCTTTAGAGAAATTAACACGGTTGTAGATCTATTGAGGAACATATCAGGTAAGAATGAGATTTAAATTGAACATTGATGTCTATTTACAAGGTGAATGGATAGATCAGATATATGAATATATGAATAACTATCAGATATCCAAAATGCATGAGGGAGATTCATGAATTGACCAATGGATCAGGCACTAATCAGCTACATGGTCATTAAGTTGTTGTCTATACATGGTTGCTATCCACTTTCCCCACCCACATAAAATCAAATCAAAATTCAAATCATCTTTACATTTTATGTTGAAAAGCTATAATAGAATGCCCTCACTCAACTTATGAATGTCATAGAATTGCACTTAGCTACTATAGATCTATGTCATTTCATGAGTAATTAGGAGATATAAGGGGTTTCATCTGCAGTAAATAGATTCAAGGATATGTTTTGCATTGGTACGGTATCAATTGAATCTATGGTCCACTAGCCTATGTCTTGTAGAAGAAGGGTCAAGCCTTATAGTTGGTCCGATTTCTAAAACGATATCTAAAATGACATGTTGAAAATGGGAGTTAACTGCGCCTAGATATGTCATATTCTCATTGGGATAATTGAAAACCCTCTAGCATTTTCAAACACCAAAAAAATGGCAAATCTGATCGGGAGATAAGATGGAAATCCATTTTGTTGAAAGGACAAGAGTCTTTGGTGTTCATTGAAAATTTTAGTCCTACTCTCAGTTGGGTTTTTCCCATCCAAGTCACAAACAAAATGGCGACTCTATTAGGGAGATAAGATGGCAATCCATTTTGTTGAAAGGAAAATAGTCTCTAGTGTTCATTGAAAATTTTAGTCCTACTCTCAATTGGCTTTTGCCCATCTGAGTCACCAAAAAAATGGTGACTCTACTGGGGAATGCATATAGAAGAAGCTAAAATCTCTGGCATGAAACAGATTGGATATAGAAAACATATAGCAAGAGATTTTTCTTGTTTCCTTGCTGAAGTTTCATGCACCCTAGTAAGTTTTTATCCATTTGTAGCAGTAATTTTGAGGTTGAATAGAAATTGTGTTACTAAGTTTTATTTCCAGTCAATTCAACTAGTTGTGGTTTTCATAGTACTGCTGAAAATTTAGAGTCAGAATTGTTTTAAAGGGGTTTATCTCTTCAAGGTGTTTAAAGTTTTGCAAAGTTCTACAAAGTGACAATTCAATTCAGATTTGTAGTGTTATGAATTATGTTTTAAATCTTTCTCACAATTGTGAGTGGCAACACTCTAAAGGATCTCTGAACTAGTGTAGATCAGTTAAATAAAATTGCTTTCAATAGTTTTCAATTGAAATAGGCAAATCTAAAAGTTGTGTCAAAATTTGGAACAAGAAGAAAGATATATATACGTTCTTGACTAATAAGTTTTAAAGTGGTTTTTGATCTACTGTCATAAGTTTTGAAATGATAAAAAATGAACCACAGTTGTGATTTCATTTAGTTCTCCTCAAGGAGATGGCGGCTCTACAAAGGATATGATCAATGGTGTGAGGAATTGAGATCAACACCAGGCCAATCAGCAGATCTGAGGTTTCAGATAGCAACACTTGAAGGTATTTTCAGTTTTCATGTCTTTGTTATTCATGAAAGTTGAATGGTAAAAATCGTTGCCTCCATCTAGTGGTTTCAGCACTAAGAAACAAAGGTAGAAGTTAAAAAATCTCAAGAGATGGATTCTGAGTCTAGGTCTGAAAATTAATGTACCAACTCCTAAAAGTGTTCATGCAAATATTGCTAGATTGAAAAGAAAGATTCATGATAAGACTGTCTTAATGTTAAGAAGTATGATTGGTGATATTAAGGGTCTTAATGGATTTCAAACTTACATGAAGTTCAAATCAGTAGTTATGAATCTTGATGAGTTTTTCAGACTTAAGGAGTCTTCATGGCTAGTCATACTCTTAGAAAATTTTATGTCAAATTCGGTTGATTGGCTAGCCAAGATAAGATAAGATAAGATTTACGAAATCAAATATTTTATCATGGAGGTTGAAAGTGATTTGTGTTAACCTCATAAAGTTTTTTGACAATTGAGTGCCAACACACTTAATTACATTCTACATTGGAGCCAAGTACATCATGTATGCCAAGCCACAACATGAGCCAAGTGAGAAAAGACATTAGGTGCCGACTAGCCTTCAAGTGTCGAGTGAAGATTAGGTGCTGAGTGAGTACAGGTGCTGAGCATGATCCAAGTACCGAGCATCATTTAGGTGCCGAGTCTTAAAGGATGCCGAGCAAGATAGGAGCATGTACAGGAGCTGAGTTATAGAAGGTGTCGAGCATCAAGAAGCAGTAAGTGCCAAGTAACACAGAATCAGCATATGAGTTTGAAACTTCACAAACTCAGAAGTAAATTGTTTTCATAGCTGACATAAGACAAATCTTGAAGGATCTAAGTGATAAGATTAAATCATTTATATTTCCTATGCAATCTACATGTAGCCAATAAGAAAAATGGAAAAGGCATGCAACCAATAATAGATGTGCAAGGAATAAGATAAAATTAGAGATTAAATATGGATCATAGATCCATACCTAACCCTAAGTCTTTGAGTATCTTTATAAGGAAGATGAAATCAGATTGAGATCAGAGAGAGAGCATGATAAAATGTATAAGGAAGTCTAATATCAGAGAGAAGAGAATCAAATGAAAAAGGATCAAGATCACAAAAGAGTAGATCAAGTGCCTGTATTCAGCAATCAAAGGATTGTAAGCCATCAGGTTTATCACACCTAATAATCTTTAACCATTGTATTAGAGAGAAAATCCTATGATGATAGGTTAGCTTAGCAGCTATTTTTATAGATCCTTTAACTAGGTGACTAAATCCTTTGACAAGGTGACACTTCATGTAAAGTGTTTGTAAATCCTTTAACCATGTCACTATTGATACAGTGTAAAGCCTTTGACAGGGCAGGCCTTTAACAGGGCAAACCATCAGAAGTGGTTAAACATTATTACTACAGTGATTTTGTGGGTATCATCCCCACCCCAGTTTTACCTTCTTATTGATGGAGGGTTTCTGGGTTACCAAATCTTAAGTGTTAAGTGGTGATGCATATTTGTTTCTTATGATTGCTTAAAGTTTGTATGCATGCATTGCCCCCCCCCCCTCTCAGAAGCATTCTTTCGAATAAGATAATCCAACAATTGGTTTTAGAGCCCTATTTCTCTCAAAGAGTAGCCTAATAGCTTGGAGGAAATGATCTAAGGATGGAAGTTTTCAAACTTGGAAAGATCATTGAAAACTAGGTGATAGATGTGCATCTCGCTCTACAAAAGGTAGAGGAAGCTAGAGTGGAATTAAGAAAATCTTTAAAAAGAAGAAAGGAGATAGCCATAGCTAAAAATGACATACACTACAAGGAGATTGATACCACACAAGTGTTTGCCAATGGAGACACTAAATAATTTGATGCAGCAATAGCAAAACTGATGTAGAAAAACAAAGATCAAGCAAATGAGATAAGATCTCTCAAGATGGAACATGAATCACAGGCCATAATGTTATGTGAAATCACTGAACAAAAGGAAAGAGCAGTTGAGGACAAAGTCATAATGGAAGATGACAAAAGAAATCTTGCAAATAGACTGGAAGAAAAGAGTACTGAATTAACAAGGATTTCAAACATGCAGATGGATACACTTGCTCAAATGATGAACCTTCATCATGAACTTAATATGAAAGATATTGAGATCTCTACTCTGAGGATGCAGAATGAACAATTACAGAATGAATTGAATAGAGAAAAGGAGATAGCAAAAAATCTCAACAAGTCAAGCGAAGCCATAAAGTACTTTGAACAGTTGTTGAAATTCCCAAGATCAACTCATGATACGTCAGGACTTTAATACAATAGCATTGAGGTTGGTGAATCATCAAAGAGTGTTGAGCAAAGAAGTGACAAAGGTAAGGATTCTAAACCCACTTGTCATTATTGTAATAAAAAGGGACATACTGCTAATATTTGCAGGAGTAGAAGAATCAATCAGCCAAATAAAAGCAAGAGTTACTGTCATAAGTGCAAAATGCAAGGACATATGACACAAGACTGTAGATTCAAAATCCTAAGAACACAAAGATTTGATGGACATTGTCATAACTGCAAGAAATATGGATATAGGGCATTTGAATGTAGATCAAAGCCCATGTGGACATCATATCAACCAACAAAAGGGAATGAAAGTCACTACTATTAGGATTACAATACCAGGTACAATTGTCACTATTGCTAGGAATATGGACATACACCCCAAAATTGCATAAGAAAACATTTCAAGGGAAACTATAAAAGATGGTTGAGTCAAACTACATGTTTCAGTTGCTTGAAAACTGGTCATATCAGCAAAAACTATCCAACAACGTCCAAAGCACCAAATACTGATGCCAACATAGGAAAAGAAAAGATTGATGTCATAAGAGGACAAATGAACAAGACTTGGAAGAAGAAAGATGAGTTCAGTACATCAAGCAAAGGGATCACTTCACCTAACGGGTCAAGTGATCACACTTCATCAAAATAAACATAAGGGAGATGTATGGGACTGATATCTAAAGTTATATCATACATCAATTCCAAGACAAAGAAGCACTAAAAAGAAGAATTAAGCATAAGATAAGATGCTAAGACTAAACTTGAATAATGATGTTGAGTTATCTTTGGATGCTGAGTGAAACTGCTTTAGATGCTGAGTTATCAGTAAAGTTAGTAGATGTTGAGTTAGCATAGCTGCTGAGTGGATGCCGAGTTGAAGAACATTTGGAAGCCAAGTGACAAGTGTAGGTACTAAAATGCATTAAATGCAAAAGTTTCCTCTGTCATTTAAAAGCAAAATTCAATTCATTCCTAAGTCATTGAAACGAAGAACGATTATTTTGAGCACGTCTGAGTGATTTTCAAGCTTTCAACTAGTGATTTACAACAAATCAACATCCACCCAAGTGATCAAAGTATCTATCTAGGTATTTCCCACAAGTGCCGAGTTTTACTGTTTGAAAAGTTTTTTTTTTAAATTGTTAAAACCCTAGTTTGGATACAAATGGCAACAAGCTCAAAAATGACCCAAGAGAAAATGAGTCATGAAATTCAACTTGTCAGCAACGAAGTTAAGCAACCTAAGTTTAGACCAATACTAGAGGTTGCATACAAAAAAAGTCCTGGTGGTGCCCTATCTGCCATTCCTGAAAAAGTCGTTATGGTTTAGGATGTGCGAAAAAGCTACAACTGTAAAATAGGAGCAATAGGAGATTTGGAAATCTTCAATGCCTATGACAAACTCTGCAAAAATGGTATTCTGAAAGATGAGTTTTCTATCATAGAAAAGAAGGGTTTAACCAAAGCCCTAGTTTTCCCAATCGTATTAAAAAATGAGTGGATACGCATTATACTAAGTAGAATCCATGATGGATCATTTTGGTTAGAACAAGGGCAAGTTAAGATTACTAAGAAAATGGTTCATAAGGTTACTAGTTTTCCAACCCTAGACTGGCCAAAATAATTGAGGAGCAAAAAGAAGGAAACAATTGAGAAAAATACAGGTGCAAAGTGGAATAACAGAGGAATGACCATATATACTGTTACTGATCCTCTTTTAGATTTTTCTGTAAGGATCATATCACATAAGTTCTACCAATCCAGTAGGTTAAATAGTGTACCCTGCATAGAAATTGATGTGGCATACAAACTTGTAAAGAAAGACCACACTTATGATCTTGCAGAACTCCTGTTGCAACAAATTAATGAAAATCTTGGAGCTATTAGAAAATCCAAGGGAGCACAGTGAAAATTTGGCTCAGTGTTGGTTTGCATGTTCTTCTATGTAATGAAGGAATTCCCTTCATTTGGCAAAGTCAATTGGAGTCAAAATAAAATAATTGTTGATCAAATTAATGATTTCATTGCACAAATGGGAGATAGCTTTGATGATCAAATGTCTATCTATTTTGAGGATTTCAAAAATGCAATGAAGAACAGAATGAGAATACCAATCTCACTGGTAGAGAAGCATATAAATGACATATGTTTTCTTGTTAATATTGATTACACTTACATACAAGCAGTCCTTCCTAGGACAAGATGGCTTAGACCATTAGGATATGAGCTTGATGTTGACCAAGCTTTTGCAGCCATCGTAGCTTTACTTATAGAGAAAATGAACAAATCTGCCTAGGCATTTGGGATATATGACATTGTAAAATCAAGAGTTGTAACAAAACTCAAGACAACATCAGTAGTAAAGAAAAAGGACAAGTTGGTAGAGAAAATAAAGAAAAAATTTGGTGTTGAAGAATCAAGTGTAGTAGGTAAAGAAGAAGAGATTAGTGAAGGAGAAGAAGAAGGTGAGCTAGAACAAGAGCCACCTAAACAGACTCAAAAACAAGGTGAAGAGACAGATGAGAGTGCCGAGGAAACAAAAACCAAGGAAGCACCTATCAGAGGCAAAGTCATTAAAAGGAAAACAAAGACCTCTCCTACCTCTTAGCCCTCACCAGAGAAAGCTACTATGCAAACACCAAAGAAGCCAACAACCAAAGCTTCAACAAGGGCCTCTACCCAGAAGGCTAAAGAGGAAGCCACAAAGAAGAAAAACACAAAGGCACAAGAAGAGCCAAAGAAAAGGAAAAGATATGTGGCCCAACCTGATACTAATGAAGAAGATCAGATTGAAGAGGTAAGTCCACCTAAATCTTCAATTGATATATTATGTAAGAAGATTAGGAATGGAGACCTAAATGAAATTAAAAAGCTTGATTTCAACAAGTTTAGTAAAGAGGAACAAAATAGCATAGAAGAATCAGTCTATGCATTTATGGCATAGTTCAAGTATACACCTCTTGAACTAGATGGACAATTGCCAAAGGAATTCTCTAAAATTGTAGAAGATAGATGGCATTTTTGCCTAATGATGGAGAAAGAAATGAGGGAATCAACCCTAGAAAACTTACTGCCTAATTTGACAAAAGAGTAGGTAACTCAAGTAGTCAAAAGGCATAATAAAAGGTTTACACCCAAATATAGGGTATTCTCCATCCTGCAAAACAAAATTGAAGAATTTGTGCAGAGAACAACAAGAGTATGGAAAAACTTGTATAAAACATTTGAAGATGTTATTGAAGAAATATACAAAGAAGAAGCTGCTGCCAAACTAGAAGAAAGAAGGAAGAGGAGAGAAGAGAAAAATGAAGAAGAGAAAAAGGTTGAAGAAGAGGAAAAAAAGAAAGAAAGAGAGTAGGAAAGGAAAGCTGAAGAAAAAGGAACTGATGAATAGAAAAGTGTGCAAGACACACATCCTTCACCTCTTAGCTTGCCTCACTCACCTACCACACCTGTAGAAATCATAAAGATTAAGGATATTGTTGACACCACTTGTCAAAATATCAATCCACTAACTGCATCGAATCTTACTAAGATCCTTGACCAAGCAAATCTACAAGCACAATTATGTACAAATACCATATTGGTCAGTGTGGATAGTCTTCAAAAGTTAGTAGATAAACTTAAAGAGGTCAAGGTGCCATCACAACAACCACCTCAAATCACTCAAACTACTGGACTTACATTTCTACCACCTCCATCACCACCAAGATTAGGAACTCAAACTCATTAGGAGCTAAGTGAAACAATAGAGGTTATCAAAGGGACAATAGCTCAGATAGTGAGTACATCCCCAGTGGCAGTAACCCAACAACAAGAAGACAAGCAAGAAGAAGAGGAGAAGGAAGAAACCCAAAATAAAGAGGAGTCTGCAATACAAACTTTGGTTGAATTACCAAAATCAACAACTCCCACCAAATACAGTCATGAGCAGAGTACTAAAAAGATAATTTTATATGCCAATACACCAAGCTCAAGTTCTACAAGGGAAGCCAGGACCATAAATTATGGTATTCCTGAGCTTGATGAAGAAATCAAAATACCCTATTATGATTAAAGCACTCTCAATGAGGAAAAGATGAATGAAATACAGAGTGCATTGGATAAAAGGAGGAGACAAGAGGCAATGAGAAGATATTACAAATACAAGTAGGCAATGAATGAAATAAAAGATATATCCATGGATTCTTATAGTCTTCAACCTCTAGATGCAAATTGGCCAATACGTGAGCAATTATTTGATATAGTTGATCAAGTAAATAATGAAGACCATGATACTAATGCAAAACTATTGGAATGGTTAGAAAAGAAGTTTTTGGGAAAATTCAACTACAAAATAGCTAATAACATAATTTTGGGACAGGTTTACCTAGCCAAGAAATTAGAAAATGTAAAAAGTGTATTAGGGAACATATTCTCCCTTTACAGTAAATTGTGTGATTTTTCTAGGTTCACAAATGAAATAAACCAAAAAATTTTGAATCTTGAGAGTAAATTGAAACTCTCTAGCATGCAACTACCCTCAGATCCTACATAGAGTGAAAAGCAATTTTCTCATACATTACACACTCAGAGGGAATTAGCTGCATTATCTGCAGAAGAGGCCACTATCAAAGAAAAGCTGATGCAAATTCAAGCCTCCATAACTCCTCATTTAGAAGTATTGCACAAGGAGCAATTGTATGCAGAAACAATCCTGAAGAAGGATCCCAATATTTCCACACATGAAGGACTTGTTGATCTCACAGCAGAGCTTGCAATCCAACAAAAGTCATTGGATATTGCCTTAAATAACTGGGATGTAGCTCTCCAAATACTCCTTGAGGTAAACAAAACATTTTTGGCCAAACATGGCATTACTATTTAGGACCCTTTGACATAAGTGTCAAAAAGGGGGAGAAAAGATATAAAGGGGGGAAATATAGATATTATACACAGGGGGAGATAATGAGTCAATACACGGCACAAGATAGCACAAATACTGGCACAATCAACTCAGGGGGAGTTACACAAATTTTGAATTATACATACATTTTGCAATTTTGAGTAAGATTTTTCAACCTTTGTATATACCGAGTAAGTTTAGTACATGTACTCATAAGGTCAGTTAAGTGTTTTTGTCACTCATGTCAAAGAGGGAGATTGTTAACCTCATAATGGTTTTTGACAATTGAGTGCCAACATACTTAATTACATTCTACATTGGAGCCGAGTACATCATGTATGCCAAGCCACAACATGAGCTGAGTTAGAAAAGACATCAGGTGCCGAGTGAGTACAAGTGTCGAGCATGATCTAAGTATCAAGCATCATTCAAGTGTTGAGTCTTAAAGGATGCCGAGCGAGATAGGAGTATGTACAAGAGCCAAGTTGCAGAAGGTGTCGAGCATCAGGAAGCAGTAAGTGCCGAGTAACATAGAATCAACATATGAGTTTGAAACTTCACAAACTTAGATGTAAACCATTTTCATAGCCGACATAAGACAAATCTTGAAGGATCTAAGTGATAAGATTAAATCATTTATATTTCCTATGCAATCTACATGCAACCAATAAGAAAAATGGAGAAGGCATGAAACCAATAATAGATATGTAAGGAATAAGCAAAAATCAGAGATTAAATATGGATCGTAGATCCATACCTAACCCTACATCTTGGAGTATCTTTATAAGGAAGATGAAATCAGATTGAGATCAGAGAGAGAGCATGAAAAAATGTATAAGGAAGTCTAATATCAGAGAGAAGAGAATTAGATCAAAAAGGATCAATATCATAGAAGAGCAGATCAAGTGCCTGTATTCAACAATCGAAGGATTGTAAGCCATCAAGTTTATCACACCTAATACTCTTTAACCATTGTATTAGAGAGAAAATCCTATGATGATAGGTTAGCTTAGTAGCTATTTTTATAGATCCTTTAACTAGGTGACTAAATCCTTTGACAGGGTGACACTTCATGTAAAGTATTTGTAAATCCTTTAACTAGGTCAGTATTGATACAGTGTGAAGCCTTTGACAGGGCAGGCCTTTAATAGGGTAGACCATCAAAAGTGGTTAAACATTATTACTGCAATGATTTTGTGGGTATCATCCCCACCCCAGTTTTACCTTCTTATTCCTGGAGGCTTTCTGGGTTACCAAATCTTAAGTGTTAAGTGGTGATGCATATTTGTTTCTTATGATTGCTTAAAGTTTATATGCATGCATGCTCATTTCAAAATTATGTTATTAAGGATTTGAAACATTCTTTCCAATAAGCATTCTTTCCAATAAGATAATCCATCTTCATGGCCAGTGATACTCTTAGAAATTTTTATGTCAAATTCGATTGATTGGCCAGCCAAGATAAGATTAGATAAGATTTATGAAATCCAAGATTTTATCATGGAGGTTGAAAGTGATTTGAAGGTTAATGAGTTTAATGTTAACAAGTGTAATAAGTCTGTTGAAAATGATGTTAAAGATGAAGAGTCTCAATTTTATGAATTAGATGATAGTAATCAGCAATTTGATAATAGGCATAATGTGGGTTCATCTTCTTATGATAATGAATATAAAGAAGAGGAATAGTGTAATAACAATAATAGTTTTTCTTCTAGTGATGAATGTGATTGTGTTAAGATGCCGGTTGTTGAGGTGTTGTTGAAGGAAGAAGATCTATGGTATGATTAGAATTTTGATTTTTCACAATGTATTACTAATAAGTTTGTTGTTGTAAATGTGTCAAGCCATCTGGATAATAATCACAGCCAAGGAGAAGAAACTAGGGATGAAGTCTTGCTAAGTGTTGATGAGATTTCCAATTTGTTGGCTCATGATTTTGAAAGGTATGCTAATCTATCCAAGGATGCTTGTGCTTTGCCACATTTTTCATTTCCATATGGTGAAGTCATTTCCCCTAAATTTGATGTTGAATAAGATGTAGTTTTAGAATATGCTCTGTCAAGTTTGGGAGGTGTATGTGATGGTAATTCGTATATCAATACACATGATGACTTCTATGTTGAGAATGAAGATGTAGGGATAAGGTCTGTTGCTAGTTCATTGTCTTTTTGTTTTCATGAGGCCAAGATAAATTTAGATAGCTCATGTGTTGAGAAAAGTAATACTAATGAAATGGTTTATCCTAGTGAGTTATTTGAGGGAAAATTTGATATAGATCAACATGTTGTTAGAAGGAAATTTCATGATAATTCTTGTGATTTGGGATCTAATCATTTTCTGGAATATGAAGAGAATGCAAAATATATTTAGTCTAATGTATGGTGTACTGATGTTGCAAATGAGGAGAAATCAGATTTTTCATTCTCTTGACACCCAGAGGCACAAGGTGAGTTACAATTTGACTCAAATAACTTGTTGAATGGAGTAGAGTATCAAACTTTAGTATTTTCAGTTGACGGAATCCATGATTCGGTCAGTAGTGATTAGTTTTAGTTTAATGTTAGTTGTTGTGATCTCGCTGATTCATTTTTTCATTGTGAGCAAGATGAAGAAAGCATGCCTGATTTTTATATGCACTATGGAAGTAATGATAGTATTTTTGTTTTGCCTAACGGAATGATGGAAAGTGTTGATGTGTTGGGTAAGACAAAGAAGAATGAGAATTTCAATTTACCTCAAGAATATGTAAATGAAAATCAAGTGTATGACAGAGGTAAGGAGTTCTAAAACTTTTCGGTGGCCTGGGGCCATCGTTTGTACATAGTAGGAGGTAGTTGTTTCCTATTTTTAGTAAAGTTATTCAAGAGAGCTTTTGAAGTGTTGGGAATGGTCTGCTTCTCCCAGAGATTTGAAATCTTGCCATGCCCACAAGGGGCATTCATCCCTAGACAGAGCCATTGTTGGCACTCAAAATTGCGATCTCATTTAGAGCATCTTTTTCAAATTTTGAGTCAAATCAATCCCTATGAATGCCTATAAATGTGCATGTACCTGGTTGTACCTTTGAGTCCCCTAAGGTGTTTAATGTTTCTAACACCCTCCATTCAGCATGTCCACTTGTTCCATGAAGTCAAATTGATGTTTCGAGCCATTTCATGAAGTCCTGTTTTGAGCAATTATCAAATCTATATTTTACCCTTAGTGTTAAACAGCAAAAGGAGGCCTTGTTTGCAAGTGAATATCTCACACCCAAAAATGTTTTGTGATTCACCACCTTGAGAGCATCTAGTTTCCATACCCAAGAACTACATTTCAGATTTTGAGTTGTTTCAAGTTCGTTTGAATCCCTCAAAGTTGGTCAGTTACTATTTCATGCTTTTGTGTAATTGTGCAAATTTCTAGGAAGCCCTATTTGACGAGTTATAATTTGAGATCCATGATTGCCTAGATCAAATTGATTGTACCATTGTGTTGTCCACTAAAAATACTCCAAGTGTGTCAATTTACAAGTCTTGATGAATCTATTTGCACACTTTTCCAAGTCAATTCCATTTGCAAAAATTGCTTTTCTGACATTGTTTCAATTTGCAAAATCCAAGTAGCCTACTTTGACTACTTGCCATTTGCGCCCTATTATTCATCATGAGCCCAAATTGCATATTTATAATTTTCTCATGATAGAGAACTAACACCCCAAGTTTCATTTCCCCAAATGTCTATTTTCCCAATTTTCAAAGCCAAATCTGAACCCAATTTATTGCTTTCTAACATGTTTACTTGTAGGTAATTTTGAAGAGGCAACTTTGATGCTCAATATCTTTTGACCTCAAATTCATCATGAGATGAGATTTGACAGGGTAGAAGTATGTGGAACAGAGAATTAGTGTGTTTAATCTCAGGGCCTGGTTAGGTGATTTGGTTAGCTTTTAGGGCCAATCAATGGACCTCCTAGCAAAAAAGTGACAAGTTGCAAAAAAGGATAAAATGAGTTTTAAATGCACATGTAAAACGAGAAAATTACCAACAAAGTTCCAAAATCTGGCTAGTCACTATGTCACTAGCCGGAAAACCTCAAGTTTTCTGGCTAGCGAGGTAGCAACCTGCCGAAAAAATTCAAAATCTAGCAAGGAGTTAATAAATCAATGTGGGTGCTACTTTCAATATAGAGTAGCAAATCGAGTGGTGCCAAGTGGCAGCTGATAGAATGATTGAGCAACAATGTGGCTTGATTGCAGACCAAAGAAGTAGATGTTTCCATGTGGTGGATTGTATGGCCATCGCTATCTCACCAAAGAGAAGTTTCTCACATGATAACATGGCAACATAGCAAGGGTAGAGGTGGAGACGACATATGGCAACAAAGGATGAGGTCACAAGCTAATCAGAGCTTGACAAGTGGCTCTTACCTAGAGGACAAGCCAGTAAGATGAGGACAAGTGGAGCTATCTGATTAGCTAAAAGGTATAAAGTGAGATTTTAAATATAAAATATATATCGCTGTGCAGGTTCATTTTGAAGATAAAAAATTTGATTTGAAATTTGAAATTTTTATACTTGAAAACTATGGAATATTTTAAAATTTTCATTTTTTCTTTTTGTGGAACTATGAATGGGAGCCTGAAACTTCAGAGGGCCATATCAGGGGAGAATTTTAACCAAAATGAGCACTCCAATATACCATTGGAATTGGAACAAGATGAAATTTCCAAATTTGAAGTCAAATTTTGCACAGGTCCTCACCAGTTTGCACTATAGGCCAATTTGTAAAATCTAGGGCATTGGTGGTAGAACAAGCAAATTTGATCACTAAGCATCACAGTATGTGCAGGATCATGGTGTGCCAAAAAGTGGCAATTTGAAAAATATATAGTTCTAAAATGCCTCACACCATTTCAAAATCTAATCTAACTTTTTTCCCACCCACCCTAATACTAAATGAAAACAATAACTATCTTTATAAGGTCTATTATATCTTTTGATACCATCCCTATATGGTCAACTTTAAAAACATCGTAAAAACGTGTTTTTGGCCTGTTTTTATGTGATTTTTACTTCAAACATGTAGCTGATGACTTTTTTTTCACCAAAATTTGATGAAATGAAAGGGGTTTCTTAAGAATGTTCTTATCTTTCTATAAATGTAAGGTTTGTCAAATTATGAGTTTAGTAAGTAATTATTACTTATTTTCTAATGGAGTTACGTATAAAGTGCTAACCGACACACTACTTTAAAAATAACTATAACGTTCAAATGGTACAACATTTTTTAAATCCAAAAGATGCATCACATTCTATGTTTCTTCTACTATAAGGGAAAAAAATGAAAAGTTAAATTTTGCAGTGTTTTGAATTAGTTAAGGTGGTCAAATACAAGAGTTTCTTTATTCCAAAAATATTATAGTAAAAAATTAATAATAAATTATTTATTTAGAATAAAAATAACCAAAAATGTGTGTCACATCTAGGCATGACTCAACTACTTATATCTAGAATATTATTAAAAAATATTATCATTTGATTTTGATTAAGGTGGTCAAACATACATTTACTTCTTATTTTTATTCTAAATTTTTTTGTAATATTGCATTAAAATTCAAAATTTTGATCAATCAATTTTTATTTTTTTGAGAGAAGTCCTAGTTGTTTAGAAACTAGATTCAATTTCCTAGAAAAAATGTTCTCTCAAATTTTTGATATAAAGTTAATAACAAGTAGAAAATTGCACATCAAGTTGACATAACCTTGATTTTTTGAATTGTTATTGCCACTTAAAAGCATAGTTTGGTTGACCATGATCTTGCTCATACCCATCAGAGTTTGTTAAAGAACAGATTTGAAGACCTTTTGAAGCCTGAATGTGGTAAAGATAAGCTGGAAAAGATTATTTTGCATTCTTGAGGACACTTTCAACTAATTTGTTACTTTTACCTTGTGTTCAATTTCGACATCAGAAATTAGTTATTTCTTCCAATCAAAATATCTGAGATTCTTTATGCCTTGTAGAGGCCAAATGATGGCATTTGATGTGTAGTTATAGAGAGAAGGTAGAGAGAGGCTTTTTCAGCTTCTTAGGAAGGAATTCTGAAGGGATACTTTTCAATTGCAGATTCAATCTAAGTTTTATTTCCTTTATATTTATGTTTTCTTCTTCTCTTTTCTAAGGGTTGGAATTTTGGAAAGTTTTCTCTGGAATGAAAACACTTAGTAGAATTGGCCCTAGAATTGATGAATTCTGAATGGAAGACCTAGGATGTGCTAGTTCCAGACCATGAAGCTTTTTCTTTGGCTGTGATACCCCCTTCCCATCCTATCAATTTCTCATTCCCAACATTTTCTCTCTTGTTTGACAACATATATTATTGTGCAATTTGGTTTATTAGATATTTTGTGAGTCAATTTTATGCATTTTCATGTATTATTTCAAGGATATTAATACAAATAACATCAAGGGTTGAGTTTCATGTTAAATATTGTCTCCATTCTCAGTGAGTTGTAACATTTTATGATCTTTGAACAAAGAGCCTAGGTCATAGTTGCAGCCCCTTAAGGCTGTATATTGTTTCAATGTTTCTTATAATTCAAGGAATTATGTAAATGCTTCAAAGAAATCAATAGGGTTGCAGATTTATTGAGGAGGATATCAGGTAAGAATGAGATTTAAATTGAACATTGATGTCTATTTACAAGGTGAATGGATAGATCAGATATCTAAATATATGAATAAGTATCAGATATCCATAATGCATGAGGGAGATTCATGAATTGGATCAGGTACTAATCAACTACAGGGTCATTAAGTTGTTGTCTATACATGGTTTCCATCCACTTTCCCCACCCACATAAAATCAAATTAAAATTCAAATCATCTTTACATTTTATGTTGAAGAGCTATAATAGAATGCCCTCACTTAGCTTATGAATTTCATAGATTTGCACTTAGCTACTATAGATCTGTGTCATTTCATGAGTAATTATGAGATAGAAGGGGTTTCATCTATAGTAAATAGATTTAAGGATATGTTTTGCACTAGTACGGTATCAATTGAATCTAAGCTCCACCTGCCTAGGTCTTGTAGAGCCTAAAGTAGAAGAAGGGTCAAGCCCTATAGTTGGCCCAGTGTCTGAAATGGCATGTTGAAAATGGGAGTTAGCTACCCCTAGATATGTTATATTCTCATTGGGATAATTGAAAACCCTCCATCATTTTCAAACACCAACAGAAAGTGAACTCTTTCTAGTCTTCCTTACTCTCTTAGGGCATCTAGATGAAAAATGACCAAACTCATTACATGTCCAACAAGAAAAAACTTCCTTACCTTCTGGCTCTCTTTTCATAAGGAGATCAATACCTTCCTTGATCTTCATGTCTTCTCTAGATCTTGATCTATCTTTATGTGTGCCTCTATCCAAAAACTCAGTGCTCAAATATGTACATAATTCTAATCTCTCACCAAGAAGTTCCATCTTCTAGGTGTCGAAACATCCTCCATCAAATTCAAGACTATCTTTTCTAAAATAACTCACAACTAATCTCCCAAAGCTATTAAAATTTATCTTCAAGGACCTACTACTTTGATACCAATTGTTACATGCATACATACACACACACACACACACACACACACACACACACACACACACAGATATATATATATATATATATATATATATATTTCTTGTTAGAGGATGGACCCTATTAGAAGTTTATAGACACATACATTACATATGAGTCCCTATTAGGAGACTTTAAATCCTTGTTAAGAGATTGCAACCTTGTTAGGAGTTGTGCCAACCCTATTATGAGTTGTAGAAGGCAAAAGGACCCACTTTCCAAATAGCTTCTAGTGAAAGGCCACTAAACTTTATTGTCTAACTGATCTCTCAACTATTTGAATAATTATTTTTACTATGCTTTATCCTCTTTCCCAACTTTCCTCTATCTTGTCATCCAACCCAATCACTATCAGACCTTGTAGACCAGATCACAAACCTTGGATCCAAATATCAAACCTTGGATATCAAAATAAAACTTTAGTAATGAAGTTTTCTCCAACTTCTCTCTACTCTTCTTATCCTCGCATATCTACTTGTTTCTCTTCTATTCCACTCTTCTTACTTCATACAATTGTTCATACATAACAAAGTAAAATTTCCTTCCTTTATATTGAATCCATAAAACAATTTTTTGAGTTAGCTATTACACCTTCTCAATTAATTATTATAGGACCCTATTAAGAACACATTATACTTAGTGATAACATCAATCTATCACTTAACTTGAATAACTTTTTGTATGTGTAATATTATGATGAGAAATATTAAACATGTCATCTCCAACATTTCTTCTACATGCCTTTAACCTTTCTTCTTAGAATAACAACTCCACTAGGAGATATAACAAGTTTACTAGAACATGCTTCTGTAAGCTCTATCTTAGAACTGTCTTCACAAAAAATTGCATAGTTTCTTCTAGAATTAATATCTTTATCTCTTGAGGTTACTTGCATATACTAGATACTTAGTAGTATCTCCCATAAACCTTGCTAGTTAAAATACTCTACAATCTATATGTACCAACTTGATCTTTATCGCTATTCTTTTGTTAGATACCACAAAAAACTACTATGTTGACATCAATGACAAATATAGACATGAATATAACATATCATCATAATAATGATCTAATTACATTTCTACAATACTCCCCCATAGGAATATCATTAGCATTCATGCTTCCAACAAAGTTATAATTAGAGAGTCATTCTAGAGGGAGAGATTGATGTACCAAAGGGATCTTAGACTGATAGAGGGAGTTCTCATGGATGAGAATCAGAACCAAACTAAGGATATTATCTATACTTTTATTTTTCTCTAAAATTTCATTGTATTATGATATGTTGTGTTGCCATCAATACCAAAGAGGAAGATTGTTTAAATAAATTGATCAAATTTTATATTGCCTTTGATGTGACACAAAATATCATATCTTTACCAGTCAGTGTCTGTTGAGCTCACTTAGGAGATGAATACAAGTGAAGCATTCTAGAGTTTACCAAGTTAAGAAGATAGTGTCTGTTGAGTTCACTCAAGCACTAAAGAGAAGTTTACATAAGTTTAGTGTTAATCAAGCTCACTCAGTCAACAAAGGAAAGTTGGCATGGAGCCAATATTAGCCGAGTTCACTTAGTTACCAAAGGAAGTTTACAAAGTTGTAGTGTTAACTAATCTCACTTGGTTAACATAGGAAAACCATTTTAGAGTTAGTGTCTACCAAGTTGAAATTGGCTAACAAAGGATTTTCTTGTTTTGGCATATTGAGTTTAATGAATTTGTTTGTTGGTTCTATCTAACTAAAGAGATGAAGATTATTTTTTTAAGTTGTATTCAACCCGAGTTAACAATGTATATGATCTAAGTAGAAATTCAAGATGAGGATTGAAGATGTGAGAGTGTGTAGAACATAAAAATATTCTTAGAGGAAGAAAATTGGAAGGATAAGAAGAATATCCTTGTTGAGTTGCACAGATTAATCTAATCAGGAAGGATCAAGTATTCGAGCCAGAATTGATATTTGAATCAGCGAAGACAGTTACATTAGCAACCAAGTCAAGTCAATTTTACTCTTTAACCATTGTAGTAGTGAATCAAATCTCTTAATAGAGTTAGCCTAATAGCTACTTTGTAAATCCTCTAACAAGGTGGCATTTCTAAATTGAAGTTTCTAAAGACCTCTAACAAAGCCACTCATAATAGGGTAATTAATTCCTTTAATAGGGTCACACCTAATAGTTTGTTTTATAACCTTTAACAGGGTTGGCTCCTAATAGGGCTCACTTTAGAAGATTGAAAATAATAACTAGTTGAAATTGGTGGTTTTTCCCAAATTGTGTTTCCATGTTAAATCTTGGTGTCTCTTGTGTTCATGCTATTTTTTTTATGTGTATGAAACTAAGTTAATTAACACACGTTTAGTATTTACCAAGTTATAGTTGTTATTTTAGTATTTTTCAACTGACACTAAATTGTTAGTGTTAACTGAGTGCTTCTATGTTAACTGAGTATCAACAGTAATTTAGTTTTAGCAAAGTTTTTATTTTGATTTGTATTGACATCTACGAGATTTGGGATTTATTTTTGTGGCAACTGATTCACCCCTCCCCTCTAGGTTACTCCTCTTATATTTCCAACAAAGAGGTATTCAATATATTCTTCATTTTTCTTGGTTATCAAAACAAAAACATATAACTTTCTTTGAATAGGGACTATCAATATAGTTACCATAAGTAATGTAGGAGAGAATCATCAAAAATAGTCAAAGTTACCTGTAAAATGTTTTGTAAATATTCTTTGGATTTTCTTTGAACATTATTCATACAACTCCTCACCGAGGATTTTTCATCAAGGCTAACTTTAGTGGATAATATTCACCAATTGGCTATCTCACTCATTAGGGACCCCAAATTTGGCTAATATTTTTGGAATTTTTAGTTTTCCATGTCACCTATACTTTACAAAAATTAGGTCCCGTTCTTAGGCCAATCACCTATAATAATACAGAAGTATTTGTATTTTAGTGATGACTTTGCCAATGGAATCCAATTTTTTGATGCGGTAAATCAAATATTTTCATCTACAATTATCAATTTTTAATTTAATCGATGGTCATATTTACTAATATTTAGTAAAAATATGTAGATTAAATGACATGTTTCTATATTCTATAGAGTTTCCATGAAACATTTTATACTTTTTGTCTTTGGCCTAAAACTAATTTGATTGGGGACATGTGTCTTTATTTTTGGGACTTTCTTTAAAACTTGGTATCCCTATAAAAGTATGGCCCAAAATAGGATTTAGAACATTGATTTAGGATCATCTAACGGTTATAAATAATAGGGGTGCTAACCCCAAACCACCATTCAATAATTTTGATGGAAACTATCATCATAAAAGTGGGCTAATATAAACTTCAAGTTTGATAATTAATTAAGATCCATATATTAATAATTATAATAATAAAACCATGTTTTCTAGTTATGTGTACTTTTGTCCATAATTTTCATCAATAATGAAATATTTGCTAGATTTTATAGAATTTTTTATGATTGAGAATAAATTGCCAATAAAATTAATTTTTTCCCTATTCATAAATAGAAACATTCACCAATAGATATTAATTTATTCCCCCTAAACTAATGTTCAATTCACCAAATTTTTATACTTTTTCCAAACAGGGGTTTCTTAAAGTTTTCTCTATTTTTCATTCTTCCACCAAATAATTAGAACAAATAGCTATAATGTCAAAATTGTGAAAAATAATGTGATCTTCCTACTAGAGCATTGGTCCATTTACTGTATACATCACCATTTCATATGTGATCAAGTGAAAATAAAATCCCTATGAATATAATACAAAAATTACCCAAACAAAAAAATAATATACTAGGGTAAACCCACAATACTGTGAACCACTTTTAGGGGATGAAGGAAATCATGAAATGATGAAAAATTCTGATATTGAATTTTATGTATGTTCGTGCGAACGTACTGTTTATGTTCCCATGAACATAAAATAATTATATTTTTGTGCGAACATATTGAGTTTAAATACGGTATGTTTGCATGAACATACGTTATCTATATATTTGTGAGAACATATTTTAATGGAGAATTTGAGATTAAAACCCCATTTTACCATTTTTATCATTCATTTTTATCGTGAGGTGAGTTTCATCTAGATGTTGGAGTGAATATGTTGGATTAGTAAGCGGGCTGCATCACTTTGTATCATTCTCTTCCAGATTTTGGTCATTGCGCTATTTGAGGTAATATGTTTATATGTTATTATTTGAATGTTTTTTATGCTTTCAAAGCATATTTTCATGTTTATTTAATATTTTTATTATTTATTTATGTTAGTTAATTGTATTAATTTTTCATTTATAATCTTTTTGTTTTGTTTAGTTATATGAGTGTTATTAGAAAATACATTAGTAAATATTAAAAAATATTAGTGTAGAATATTAAAAAAATATTAATTTAGCATTAGAAAACAAATTTAGAAGGAAAATAGTGTTAATTTGATAAATATTAGGAAAACAATAGTCTAGAATATTATAAAAATATTAAAGAATATTAAAAAAAATTAATCTAGAATATTAGAAAACAATAGTCTAGAATATTATAAAAATATTAGAGACTATTTAAAAACATTAGTCTAGAAAATTTTATAAAAATATTACAATATATTAGAAAAACATTACAAAATGTTAAAAAAAAATAGTGTAGAATATTAGAAAAAAAAATTAGAAAAAATTAGTTTTATTATAAAATTATTAGAAAAAATAAATTAAGAGAAATATTAGTTTGATTAGAAAAACATTAGAAAAACCAAATTTAGAAAAATATTACTTAAATAAGAGAAAAAAATTAGACAAAATATTACATTTAAATATTAGAAAAACATTAGAAAACATCTTTAAAAATATTAGTCTAAGAAAATAAAATATATTAGAAAATCATTACACAATATTAAAGAAAAACATTAGAAAATATTAAAAATTTAATATAACATTAGGAAATAAATTTTGAAAAATATTAATTTTATTAGAAAAATAGTAGAAAAAACCCTAGTGTTAAATTAGAGAAACATTAGAAAATATTAGAAAAACACTATTCTAGAATATTAGAAAAATGTTAGAAAATATTAAAACATTAGATTATTAGGAAAATAAATTAGTATAACATTAGGAAATATTAGTATTTAACATTAAAGAAAATAAATTAGTATATCACATTATAAAATATTAGAAAAACTATTACAAAATTAGAAAAACATTAAAAAATATTTCAAAAAAAATCACAAAATATTAGAAAAAATAAAAACATTAGTGTTGAAAATTAGAAAATATTAGAACTCTATCTCCAACCCTTTAACCCTAACCCTAACCCTAACCTCAACTCAAATTCTAACCCTAATTTCAAACCCTAACACAAACTCTAACCCTAATCTAACCCCAACTTGAAAACTCTTTAACCTTAATCTAAACCTAATCTAACCATAGAACTCAAACCCTAATCTAACCCTAACTCAAACTCAAACCCTAATTTAACACTAACCCAAACTAAAGTTACCCTAATCTAACCCTAGAATCGTAACCATAATCTAACCCTAACATGAAAAATTTAGTTCCAAGTAGAATCTAACCCTAACCCTAATCTAACCATAACCCTAACCAAACCCTAATCTAACTCAAACCCTAACCTAAATCAAACCCTAAACATATATCCTAATCTAATTCAAACCCTAATCTAAACCAAATCATAATCAAACTGTAATCTAACTCAAACTGTAACTCAAAACCTAATCTAGTCCTAACTAAAAAATGAAATCCTAATCTAACACAAACCCTAATCTAACTCATAGTGTAATCTTATCATAACCTTAGAAATCAAACCCTAACCAAACCCTTATCTAACTCAAACCTTAATCTAAATGAAACCCTAATCAATCCCTAGAATTTAACTCAAACCCTAATCTAACTGTAACCCTATAAATCAAACCCTAACCAAACCCTAATCTAAATGAAACCGTAATCAAACCCTTAAATCTAACTCAAACCCTAATCTAAATCAAATCGTAATCACGAACCCTAATCTAATCCTAACCCTAGAAATCAAACCCTAACAAACCCTAATCTAAATGAAACTCTAACTAAACCCTATAATCTAACTCAAACCCTAATCTAATGGTAACCCTAGAAATCAAACCCTAACCAAACCTTAACCAAACCCTAACTCAAATCCTAATCTAAATGTAATTGAAAATTGAAACCCTAATCTAACTCAAGCCCTAGAAATCAAACCCTAACCAAACCCTAATCTAACTCAAACCCTAATCTAAATGAAACCCTAATAAAACCCTGTAATCTAACTCAAACCCTAATCTAACTATAACCCTAGAAATTAAACCCTAACCAAACCTTAACCAAGCCCTAACTCAAACCCTAATCTAATCATAACTAAAAACTTGTACCCTAATCTAATCCTAATTGAAAACTCAAACCCTAATTTATATGAAACCTAATCAAACCCTATAATCTAACTCAAACTATAATGTAATCGTAACCCTAGAAATCAAACCCTAACCAACCTTAACCATACCCTAACTCAAACCCTAATTCAATCATAATTAAAAACTAAAACCCTAATCTAATCCTAACTAAAAACTCAAACCCTAATCTAACTCAAACCTTAATCTAAATCAAACCCTAACCATGAACCCTAATCTAATCATAACCCTAGGAATCAAACCCTAACCAAACCTTAACCAAACCTTAACTCAAACCCTAATCTAATGATAACTAAAAATTGAAACCGTAATCTAATCCTAACTAAAAAATCAAACCCTAATCTAACTCAAAGCCTAATCTAAATAGAACCCTAATCTAATCATAACCCTAGAAATCAAACCCTAACTAGATGCTAATCTAACTCAAACCCTAATCTAACCGTAACCCTAGAAATCAAACCCTAACCAAATCTTCACCAAACCCTAACTCAAACCCTAATCTAATGGTAACTAAAAATTGAAACCCTAATCTAATCCTAACTAAAAACTCAAATGTTAATGTAACTATAACCTTAACTAAACCCTTTAATCTAAGTCAAACCCTAAGTCTAACTCTAACTCTCATGTATGATATATTGATGTGTTACAAATTAGATGATGTACGAAATTACATATATTTTAAATAAAAATTTGTGTACTAGACTACATGTATATGTATATGTGTATTTACAATATATATTAGCTCCATCATTGTAGATATGACTTCACATGATTAGCTTGGTCATCATCCTGAGGGTGATGAGGCTCCTATTGTGACTCCTCCTATTACAACTCATATTGCGGCTCCTACTACATCTCCTACTGTGGTTCCTACTATGGCTCCTGCTATGAATCCTACTATGGTTCCTATTGTGGCTCCTACCATGACTCCTACTATAGTTCATGGTGCTACTCATGGTGGCATTCATGGTATGGCTAGTATTGTGACTCATGGTGAGTATCGTGTTGTGAATCATCATAGGGCTTGTGGTGGGGTCGCTCATGTTGTGGCTCTTGATGTGGCTCTTGTTGTAGCTCTTGGTGTGGCTCCTGATGCAACTCCTGGTGCAACTCATGATGCGGCTCCTGGTGTAGCTCTTGGTGTAGGTCCTAGTGTGGCTCCTACTACACCACCTCCACACATTGATATTGATGCATTATTTGCATTTTCAGAGTAGGAGGTTATTATATTAGATTAGTCTATATTGTTCTTCGATGATGGTTTATATAGAGACCTATGTGCAACCACATGTAGGAATTTACAAGATCTCACTACTAGATTTAGAGCTCATCATTAATTTAACCCTAATGTATTAGCTACCATATCCAAGGAGCTTAGAGCTAAGATTCCAAAAGATGCATCTTTTGATGATGTCAAGAGAGTGGCCCCCAAATATGTCATCAAAAAAGATCTATTTCCATCATATGAGGGTATACAGGTCAGGGTGAGAGGCTATCGAGTGATGCAGTGCAAAGATCCTATTATTGCCAGTATGATCTATCCTAAATTTTTAACCACACATGGTGATTATCCTAATAATGATCAAATACCTCTTTATTTTGCACAATAGTTGTACGCTAAGCTATGCATGGGACTCAATGTTAACTACTTAAATATTCTAGATTACTATAGACAAGGGTGTGGTTAGATCACAGATCATGACTGGTATCATAGTGGATAGTGCCTGCCACCTCCAAATGTGAGATAGTTTGTTGGATAGAGACTTCCTCCAATGACTCCAGCACTAGCACCTATTGCAAATAGAGTTTTCATTACTTCCCAGAGGGGAGCAATTGATAGTATTGGACACATTGCATCTATGACTACTAGTATCACATTTGATTCTCTTGGTTTCTATATTCACACTCAATGGAGTTGTTTAGGTCGACCATCTTTAGAGGCATCTAGTAGCACTTTAGGCACCTTCCCTGATGAGGCATATAGAGCTATTGAACTACTAGGACTAGGTGATGTTTGTGCTCTTTCAAGACAACACACACATATGGATTTAGCATTGTAGTTTTTAGAGGATCTATTTTAGAGTATTATTTATATTTTTGATACATAGCGGATACCAATTCACTCGGTGATGGATGACATTAGATGCCATTAGAGCCTTCTAGTTCTACAGGCATAGCCCCACTAGTGATAGTCACCACACAACATAGGTCACACTATTTTGCACCAAGCTCATGACACTCTATAGATGACTCAGGCATATGAGTTGGAGATGTCAGGATCATAGCTAAGGGCCTTGATGATATTGGTGAGCAGCTATGAGGGCTATCTAAGATTGATACTAGTCTAAGCATGGGATTTTCATCATACATGGACATGTTGTTATGACCCAACACTGATTCTACACTATTACCCAGCTAGTTACACACTCCACTTCACTCATCATTACTAGCAGTTAGAGATTGTGGCACTAAGGGTAGTTCAGTAGGTGTTGGAGTTTCAGAAGATGATGTTGGTGTATTAGGATGGGATGTTGATAGTAGAGGTGCATGGATAGATGATACGATGGAGTCTGATGATCATCCTCCACCTCCTAAGACCCAACTACATACACTCAAACACACACACACACACACACACACACACACACACACACACACACACACACACACAATATTTTTTTAATTTAAATATTTGAAATTAAAAAATTTAGTTCAGATAGATATTTAAAAGTTATAATAAATCATGCAAGCATAGGTCCCACATGATTACATCTAGTGTCAGGTCAGGGCATGTATGTTAGAGAGATGATTCTATGAAGAGACCCAGTAGTACTCAGGTACAAGTTTTAAATAGTTTGTAAAGTTATTTATGTTTCAAACTATATGCACTCATATTCATGTACACATGTGTGTGTGTGTGTGTGTGTGTGTGTAGGTATTATATATATTTGCAGGTCTTAGTTGTTGCATCTCAGCCACAGGATATACATGAGACACGATCAGAGGGTTCTTCTATTGTTATGCATCTTGAGGGGTCCCTCTAGTAGTAGATTTATGTATATTTTGATCTATATTTATATATTGGAGACTTTGTATATTCTAGAGAGTTACATACACATGTATTTCAGTACCTTGATGAGATGTATATTTCACTATTTATTTGACTACTTAGTACTTTAGTAGTTGGATGCCGTGTAGATGACCTTTTATATTTTACTACATACATGTTTATTTGAGACTTACAATTTTCATATGTATGCATTTTAGTAGAGATATTAGATGTAGATGTTTATTCTTGCAACGTACATGTATGTATATTTTTATTTTATTTTAGTAGAACATTCTTCATGAGTTAGAATAGATTTTAAACTTTAGATTTGTTTGTGATCATTATAAAACAATTAAATTAACTTCTCTTTACCTACTTCAATAGTTAAATATAAAGAAGTTCCAAACTGATCTATGAAACTAATTTATAATTTTGAAAAATAATAATAATATAGGGTGATCAAATTGAATTAATATAGGTGCTTAAAACTACTAAACTAACTCAAATGATTTAGATTACAAATTTAAAATATTATATTTATTTGTAATCATTGTAAAATAATCAATTGGTAGGACTAAAGATACATATTTGATAAATCAATTAGTAGGACTAAAGATACAAATTTGTTAAATCAATTAGTAGGACTAAAGATACATATTTGTTAAATAAATTAGTAGGGCCAAAGATAAATACTTGTATTGACTATTTAGATCAAGTTGCTATTATTATTCACCTATGGTAATTAATTTTATTTAAATGTATACATTTAAAAAAACATTAATAAACTAATAAACTAAGAGTATGATCCTACAATTAAAAACACATAATGAGATGAAATTCAATAGTTTGAAAAGAAGTTGATAAAGAATTCTAACATATTAACTTATCTTTGATACATATCTATCTAATGATTGTGTAATTTCCAACTTACTTGTATTGCCTATTTAGATCAAGTTGTTATTATTATTCATCCATGTTAATTTAATATTATTAAAATGTATACACTTAAAAACACATTAATAAACTAATAAACTAAGAGTATGACCCAACAATAAACTAACATTAACATATAGTTTTCTAATAAACAAATGATAACATAATCGTTAGTTTAGGATGGTAATTAATATTATTAAAATGACACATTTATAAATTCTAATTATTCATTAGTAGGACTAAAGATACATATTTGTTTTATGTGGATAAAAATATGCTAGTAGGTAAGCCAATACACTATATTAAAAAAACTTTTACAAAATATTAATAATCTTAATAACTTGAATCCATGGTAATTAATATTATTAAAGTGTATACATTTAAAGGTCCTAAAATTTATATATCAAGGAAAACAACTTTAAATTAATTCAAATTATTATAAAATAAATTTTAAGAAGAAGTAATATATCTAGAACCTTTAAGATAATATTATTAAATTAATATAACATCCATCCCTTCTAATTGTCTACATTTAAAGGTCTTAAAATTTGATTTAAATCAAATTATCTACTATCTCAAAGGTTAGTTCAACCATGATGTACACTCATAACATGTAATATCTTCTCATGATCTTCATTGTCTAGTCTCCACTTGCGATATACACGCTTAAATTTGACTAGATGTAGACAAAGCCCTTTAGTAACGACCATGTGGTTGTATTGTAAAACATTGGTGCCCAGTTGATAATCAACAAAGTATATTCCATATTAGACTATTTTGTCTTACTTCAAATATGTTCCCTATATCAAAATATAACTTGCACCACAAATTTAAATGTTTTAAAATTTGATAGATATAAAGTTACCTAGATATATATAAATTCATATATGTACGTGCACATGTATGTATAATACCTATGGGGAAAAAAATTTCATCACTTTCTTTAGGATCATATAACTTTGTCCTCTCTTTGGTACATCACATTAAATAATAACTGAGACCTTCATGATTTCCAAGCTCAGTAGTCACTGCAAAGACATCTCCTACAAAAGAAGTATACATACATGTGTACAATATATATAAGATAGTTCATTGATAATTAAATAACAAGTTGAGATTATTTTTTATGATACTTACCCACTTTTACCAATCTAGAGATATGATTATAATCATAAAAAATCAATGGAATATCATCAAAATTTTCATCATCTTAATCAAATGTATCGGTAACATCAAGTGGTACCAAAATTCATGCACCAGTGTGTCCACATGTTTGATTGATGCATTCTTGATAGTCTTCATCAAAGCAATTGTCACAAAAACATGAGTATTCTCTTGTCTTCAATGTCCAATTGCAATTATCTGTACTCATGACTAAATGTAAGGAACTTGTCTTTTCTATCCTCTTGCAAACATGCATGTTTTTTCTATTAATACTTGAAATTTCATTACATTGAAAAGATGGACTGTAAATTAAATTTAAACTTAAATGAATTGAAATATATAACTTAAAAATGAAATTTTAAAACTTAATTGCATAAAATTTAAACAAATGTACACATCCATACCTATTATCTCCCAAAAGACTCTATATGGAACATGTCGACTCGTTGTTGATGATGTCCTGACCTCATCTGATGCAAAATGTGTCCTACACCATTCAACGACATCATATGCATCATTTATATGAACTCCCTGATAATTCATTTGATACTTTCATAGAGCACATTTGATGCAAGCTCCAACACCATCATGTTCACATTTTCCATGCCCACTCTCGAAGAAATTGCATATGTATTTTATATTCTCATTGTGATGTTATCTACATAATGCATAAAATGGTCTAGATGAATTGAACTGTGTAGCACATCCATCAAACCAAACATAATGTTTATCAACATTTATGTCTCTTTCTTTCAAATAAGAAAAGAACATATTGAAGAAGCATTTTACATAGTGAATGTTATGTTCTTTATCATTACTTATATAAAAGTGATATTCCTTTTTAATGACCTCTGCTTCAACTATACTCTAAACACCATCCAAATCTAATTGTGTATGTCTATAAAAAACATGTACCAAAATAATGACCTACTTAGAAAAGATACAATCTAATTGAATTGCTTTCTAATGAACAAACCAATAGTTCTCTACAAAATCAACAACTAATACAATCATTCCAAGCAGGAAATTATCTCTCAAAGTTTGAAATTGTTGTGCTTGCCACTTTATAAAAAATGCATGATGAATACAAGGTTAAATCAAATTCTTAAATCTATCCATAAATGTTACAATAGGTAACTCTTCAACATATTCTAACCTTTTTGTCTCTTTCCCCAACTTTGTTTCATTCTTCACATACTTGTAGCTTTTGCAATTCAATTTTTTTGTTACATCAATATTTTCAATTTCCAAAGGAAATAGAGCCAATTCACCACACATTTCACATAATCCTTTGATGCAATTTATTTGACTAGTTGGATCATCTATTTTGTCACATAGAATGGATGATATAAAATCACTTCTACTACTAGGAGGAGAAACATGAAAATCATGTGTCTTCTAAAAACTTTCAAAATACTTGATAGTGGAGATTAGCCTCAATATGATGATGACAACATGTTTTGAACACTTAGTTTTAACTAACAAAGTATGGCTTCAATTTTTCAAACAATGTTTGCCCATTTTTTACATTAGGATGTTCACTACAATATGACACATATAACTCATGCTATGTTGTGTCCAACCAATGTTTTGTATAATGTTCATATTAACCAGATTCAATCTAATGCTTGATAACATCTCTACTGTTTGATGAAGGATGCGTGTTATCAATCCAAAATGATATGGCTAAATTTTTTAATCCCTCATCAATCCTATTAGAATGATGTTCTCTACACATGATTGCCCAATTGCCTTCCACAGTACTATCATCTAGAATTAATCTTCTCTTAACATATTCTCTCATTGTTTTCCTACTAAAACCCATATCAAATGAACTTGAGGATATTTGTCTATTTTGGGTCATATTCTTATTTACAATAGACATCAACATCACTTTTCTCATGTCCATGGACTTATCTTTAGTTCAAGACTATTTTTCTATGTTTCTCAAACCATGTTTAATAGTTTCAATCACATTAGTTTGCATGTTAGAAAATCTTCTCTTCTTTGATGTTGTGTCTACACCTTATAATAACTTCAATGTCTCTTGCAACTTCTTTTGTGTAAGAAAAAGTGAAAGCAACTGAGTTTGTTCAAGTGTTTCAATGTTATCAAATTTAGTCAGTATTTCTCTGATCTTCTTATTCATTGACCTTTTCTTAGACAAACTTAAGAGTTGAATAGTAGTTTTAAGTGTTCTCAATTTATCCACATCCATTTTAAGTAAATGATCTAATTTTTATGAGAAATTCCATTCTTTACAGATTGGGCAATATTTATGAGTTTGTCCATACCAGTTCATGCACCTGATCCTCTTATTCATTGACCTTTTCTTAGACAAACTTAAGAGTTGAATAGTAGTTTTAAGTGTTCTCAATTTATCCACATCCATTTTAAGTAAATGATCTAATTTTTATGAGAAATTCCATTCTTTACAGATTGGGCAATATTTATGAGTTTGTCCATACCAGTTCATGCACTTGATCCCAACCCTTCTCTGACTTCTATTATTGGAATTTCTACAAGAAGTGATCTTGAGCCTTCTTCAAGATTCATTTTTTGAGATTTTGCAGGGAAAGATTCTAACCTTCCTCCAACATTTTTTATTTGAACCTCTATAGGGAGTGATCTTGAACCTTCTTCAACATTCATTATTTGAGATTCTGTAGGTAGTGTTCCTGACCCTTCTCCCTTATACACTTCTTCTACTTCTGTTGAGCCTCCTTCAACATTTTCTTCACCTTGTTGATTGTTTACAAAAAATTTATAAATAAATCAAATTAGATATAAAAAAATAAGATTGATACATAATTAAATTTAAGACCATAAAAATAAATAAATTTAATATATATAATTACAAACCTTGTTTAATTTGATGATAACATGTCATAGTCTTTTGAAGTTTTTTTTTTTGCTTCATTAGATCTCTTCCTTTCATATTTGTTTTTCCTTCCTTTCTTGTTTCCAATCAAAACACCATAAAAATAAAAAATATTCCCTTGCCTTAATAAATTAGCAATAACTTTGTAAAAATGTTGGAGTAACTTTAAAACATTCAACTTCACTATCAATTTTTTATCCTCATTGTAGGTGACAACATGCTTTTTTCATTTTTTTTGTGTTCACACAAACAAAAATTATTTTACATGTTCATGCAAACATGGTAAATTAAATTTCTGGCTATTGGATTATTTTTTCTCATGCATTTGAACATGTGTTTGCATGAACATGTCAATTTAAAATTTTTTGGTGTTATTTTTTGAAAAAATGAAATTGGCTTTTTTGACCCCCAAAATTGAGATTGAATGATCTCCTACTATAAAATAAAAAAATGCCAGTTTGTGCTACTCAGAGCAAGCTTTCCAATGACTCTAATTGTAATACATATAATATTAATTAATTTTAAAATATTCAAATGGGAAGAGTACTTCTAAGAGGGGGGGTGAATCAAAAGTAACCGATTGTTATCCTTTCTAGCCCTTAATAACATATAACTGAAATTAACATGTATCAAAGTAAACAAACATAAAATGAGAGCATGCATCAACACATAAAACAAAAGATTTTGGTGACCCAAAAACCCTCTAGGAATAAGAAGGTAAAATTGGGGTGGAGATGACACCCACAAAAATTACTACAGCAATGAGTTCAATCACTTCTGACGGTTTGCCCTATTAAAGGCTTTAGATTGTGTCAATAGTGACCTATTGAAAGAATTTACAAACACTTCACATGAAGTGTCACCCTATTAAAGAATTAACATAAGGCTGTTAAACCCACCTAATACATAGGATTTTCTTGACCTTCTCCTAAGGCTCTCCTACCTAGCTATTAAGCTAACCTATCACCATAGGATTTCAACTTCTAATACAATTGTGAGAGAGTATTAGAACATTTGACCTAATTGAAGGCAATCTCAAATTGCTGGGTTCAGGCACTTGATCTACTCTTTCTCTTCTGATCCTTGCTTGATCTAATTTTCTAAATATGTCCTCTATTCTATTCCGATCAACTAGATAAATGCTAACCCTTTCACTAAGTCTTTTTCTCTTCACACTGAAATTACACTATAATCTTCCTTATGCTATATTTTAATGGTTCATTTTTCCTCCTTATAAAGAATGTGAAGACTTAGGGTTAGGTATGGATCTACGATCCAAATTAAATCTCAAATTCCCATTCATACTTTTCATTATTCTAATTGGTTGCATGTAGATTCCATAGGGAATGCAAATGGCTCATCCTTATCCCTTTTCTCCTTCAAAATTTCTCTAAGTCAGCTCTAAAAATAGTTTACATCTTAGTTTGTGCAAGTACAAACTCTTATGTTGATCTTGCATTTCTTGGCACATGAAGTATTACTGGTGCTCGAGACATACTATTTCTAGATTACTTGGCATCAACTATGTTTCCTAGTTTTCTCGGCACCTGTTGTATCCTGTAACACTCGACATATGTTGTTCTGAGTTGCTCAGCATCTGAATGATTCTATTACTTGGCACATGAACAATTCCTAGATCACTTGGCACGCACTATACTATAATCTACACGACACTAACTATGACTCAGCGCCTATTAAAATTCTAGCTCAGAATCTATTGTGTATTCAACATACATAGTGAGAATGGTTAAGTGTGTTGACACTCATTTGTCAATACTATTTATTTGACCAAAAATCTCCCACTTTGACATGAGTGTCAAAAACACTTAACTAAATATTGATGATCCAAACTTATTTAGTACACTCTTTACTCACTCAACTTACATAAAAAATTTCAAAAGAAAATTTGTGAGTAGAAATATACTTTATGACTTCCCCTAAGTTGATTGTGTCTTTGAAATTAAAATTCTATGCTAATATGACTGATCCTTTCTATCCTTAGACTTGTTTCTGCATTCTGAGCTTGAAAGTTGTATCTAATCTATGTGATGTGATATGATTAGCAAAATTTTACATCTCTCCTCCACTTCTTTATTATTTGTCTCCCTCTTTGTGACTATATACAATCATTCCACTTTATTTTCAAAATGAATGAATGATCAAAATTTGTCAAAATTTGATAATTAGCCATTATTTCTTCCTTTATAATATATATCTCCCCCTTTTTTACACTGATGTCAAAGGGTTCTATGGAGTAGTTCCATGTTTAGCCAAAAATGAGCTATTAACCTCTAGGAGTATCTTTAGAGTTGCATCCCAATTGTTTAATGTAGTATCCAATGACTTGTGTTGGATTGCAAGCTCTACTGCTAGGTCTACAAGTCCTTCATGTGTAGAAAGATTGGGATCTTTCTTCAGAATTTTCTCTACATACATTTTCTCCTTGTGAAGTATCTCCAAGTGAAGGGTGATGGAGGATTGACTTTGCATTAACTTAGCTTTTATATTAGCCTCCTCTACTGATAATACAACTAGTTCCCTTTGAGTGTCAAGCATCTAAGAAAAATGCTTCTTACTTTGAGCTGGATTGGTTGGGAATTGTGGACTAGAAATCTTTAGATTTCTCTCCAAGCTCATTATTTTCTAGCTAGTCTCATGTGTGAAGTTTGAAAAATCTTATAGTTTATTGTAAAGGGAGAATATATTCCCTAGTACAATTTTGACTCTATCTATTTTCTTAGCTAGGTCAACTTGTCCCAAAATGATAGTATTTTATATCTTCTCACTGACCTTACCTTGGAATTTATTCTCTGACCATTCCATTAGTTTAGCATTGGTGTCATGGTCCTCATTTGTTACCTGATCAACTATATCTAATAGTTGCTCTATAATTGGTCTTGATTCATCTGGAGACTGTAGGCTGAAGGCATCCATGAATATGTCTTTGATTTTATTCAATGCTTACCTATATTTGTAGTCCCTTCTAAGTGCCTCTTGTCTCCTTCTTCTATCCAATGCACTCTGAATTTCATTCATCTTTTCCTTAGTGAGAGTACTAGATTCATAATAGGGTATATTTATTTCTTCATCAAGCTCAGGAATTCCATAATGAATTGTCTTGGCTACCCTAGTGGAGCTCAAGTTTGGTGTTCTAGTTTGCAATTCTAGAGTTCTAGTGCTCAACTACTGAAGAGTTTTTGTAGGAGTACCTGTTTTGGGTAGTTCAACCAAATTTTGTATTGCAGATTCCTCCTTATCTTTTATCTCTTCTTTTTCTTTAGTTTGTTTCTCTTTTTCTATCATTCTGGTTGGGGTTGTACTTGATGACTGTACTAATTTGACTTTCACATTCCTTATTGCTACACTCAGCTCCTAATGTGCAACTATGACTTCTTTTGGTGGAGATGGTGGTAGAAGAAGTAGAAGTCCAATAGATTGTGTGATCATAGGTGGTTCTTGTGTTTGCACCTTGATTTTCTTTAATTTTACTACTGTCTTCTGGAGTTCATCAACATTGACCAATATTGGGCTTGAACATAGCCTAGCTATTTGTGTTGATTGGTCAAGGATCTTTTCTAGATCCTCTATAGTTAATGGATTGATATTTTGACCAGAAGTGTCAATGACATGCTTTATCTTAATTGTCTCTATAGGTGTGATGGTAGAATGAGGAGGGCTAGGAGGTGGTAGTTGTGTGTCTTGTACACTCTATTCTTGTTGCTCACCTATCTCCTTTTCCTCTTCTTTTCTTATTTCCTCCTCCTTTTCTTCTTCATCCTTCTTTTCTTCCTCCACTTTCTTCTCTTCTACTTTCTTCTCCTCTACCTTATTTCTTCTTGCTTCTTTTATTTCTTTTGTTCTAGCACTTGCTTCTACCTTTTATTCTTCATCAAATACATCATCAATTTTATTGTAAATAATTTTCCACACTTTTGTGATTTTTCTCACAACCTCTTCAATTTTATTTTGTAGAATACTGAATGCCCTGTATTTGGGAGTAAATCTACTATTGTGCATTTTGAATGCATTTATTATTTTACTCTTAGTCAAATCAGGAAACATCCTTGCTAAGGTAGACTCCCTTATTTCTTTCTCAATTTGCAGACAAAAATGCCATTTTCCCTCTACAATCTTATACAATTCCTTTAGCAATGAACTATCCAGTTCAAGAGGTGTATTCTTATATTCTACCATTATATTATAGACATATTTCTCTATTTTATTTTGGTCATCCTTTGTGAGCTTATTTAAATTTACATTCTTCAAATCATTCAAGTCTCCATTGCTAATCTTAGCACATAATTTATCAATAGAAGACTTTGGTGGATGACTTACCACTTTAAACTGACTATGGTCTTCTAATTCCATCTTTTTTTCATCTAAATTAGTTTCTTCTTTTCTTTGGCTCTTCTTCAGTCTTCTTAGTGGATTTATTTTTCCTTGTTGCTTCTTCTCTTGCCTTTTGTATTGTAGCTCTTGTAGTAGCTCTAGTTATAGGCTTCTTGGGTATAGACTTTGCCACTTTCTTTGGCTTGGACTGAGGAGTAGGTGGTGCTTTTGCCTTTCTCTTAGTGACCTTGGTTTTAATGGATGTTTTCTCAACTTCTTCTTTCTCTGCACCTTTCTCTTCATCCTCTCCTAAGCCTTGAGTCAACTATAGAGACTCTTGTTTAGGCTCATCTCCTTCATTGTCATCTTCTTCTTTATCATCACTTATTTCTTTTGCTTCTTTTGTAGTACCTATCTCTCCAATATCTGCCCCAAATTTCTTTTTGATCTTCTTGACCAATTTATCCTTCTTCTTTACTATTGAGATTGCTTTGAGGTCTGTTACCACCCTTGATTTAACAATGTCACAAGTTCCAACATATTTTTCACTTTTATCACTTTCCTTTGCAAGTAGAGCTATAATAGTTGCTAAAGCCTGATCCACATCAAGTTCATAGCCCAGTGGTCTAAGCCATCTAACTTTAGGGATGACTTCTTGTATGTAGGTATAGTCAATATCCACTAGAAAAAAAATATCCTTTTCATGTTGCTCCACTAATGAGACTTGAATTTTCATTCTCTATTTCATGGATTGTTTGAAATCTTCAAAATAAGTAGTCATTTGGGCATCAAAATTCTCACCCATCTACTCAATGAATTTGTTTATGTGTTCAACAATAGTTTTATTTGGATCCCATCTCACCTTGCCTATTGAGAGAAATTCTTTATAATATAGAAGAACGCAAAAATTAATACTGCACCAAATTTGCATTGAGCCCCTTTGGATTTCCTTATGTCTCTCAAGTTTTCATTGATGTTTTGCATCATCAAATCTGCAAGATCATAAGTGTGATCCTTTTTCACTAGCTTGTAGGCAACATCTACAACTATGCAGGGTACACTATTTAACCTTCTAGATTGATAAATTTTGTGAGATATGATCCTGACAACAAAATCTAGTAGGGGGTCTTTGATGGTGTCAATGGTCATACCCCTATTGTTCCTCTTGGAACTAGTGTTTTTCTCAATTGTCTCCCTCTTATCACTCCTTAGAGTTTTGGGCCGATCTAGAGTTGGGATACCAGTGACCCTCTGTACAATTTTATTTGTGAACTTTATTGGCCTAGTTTCTAGCCAAAAAGCTCCATCATGGATTCTCCTCAGCACAATGCATATCCATTCTATTTTAAAAATAATAGGGAAAACTAGGGTTTTGGTTAGACCCTTCTTTTCAACTATGGAGAATTTTTCCTTAAGTTTCCCATTTTCACAGAGCCTATCAAATGCATTAAAAATCTCCAAATCTCTTATGGCTCCTATCTTGCAGTTGTAGCATTTGTGTACATCTAAAACCATAACTAATTTATTAGGAATTACAAATAGGGCACCAAAGAGATCATTTTTGTAAGCAACTTCAGAGATGGGTCTAAAATCTGGTTGTCTAACTTCATTGCTAACTAGTTGAATTTCTAGCCCTTCCTTTTCTTTTGTAGATTTAGAACTAGATGCCATCTTTAACCCAACTAGGGTTTACTGCTTACAAATTTTTAAACTGTGTAGCTCAATACTTGAATGAAATACATGGTAAATCAATGAAATGGGGTTGGTTAGCTATTGAATTGCTGTAAATTGCCTTTTCATCACTGGAAAATTGCTTAATCACTCTGTTCATCTTGCTCTTTGTTTGAGTGAATGAAAAATGAACAATTTTCACTTTTATTAGGCTTGAAACCTAGCATTTATTGCATTCGTGCTTTACAGTTGTACACTCAACTTCTAAAGGATTTTCCAACTCTGCATCAACTATATTTTACTCACTTGGTAGCTACTATCATCTCTTTACTTAGAATCCACTAGACTTTTCAACTCGGCATGTACTAGAGTTTTACTAAGCAACCAAAGGTAGCTTGGCATCATCTTTCCAACTTTTATCTTGGCATCTTAACTTATGCTAATTTCTTCTTTGCAGTGTTCCTTATTGGAAATATTCAAGATATGATAGGTTACTAAGAGGGGAGGGTGAATTAGTAACTTCAAAACTTTAAAAACAATTTAGCACTTTAACCATATATACTATTCTTAATTCATTCATATGATCTACTGCATGTATGAGATAACAAACAATTATAACACATGTACACAGTGATTTGGTGACCCAAAAACCTTCCAAATAGAAATTAAAACTAGGGTGGGGATGATACCCATAAAAATTTGTTACTGTAGTATGAAGTTGGCCTGTTAAGGCTTACATTGACCACTTCTGGTGATCTGCCCTGTTAGGAGCAAAAAGGACTGCTAGGTCCACCTTGTTAGGGAATTTACAAACATACACTAAAGTATGCATTCTATTAGGATATTTATACAAAGACTGTTAAAGGATTTACAAAATTGATTCATCTGTTAGGATGAAACAATAGATCTACTTACAAACTTGATTTGCTAATTAGATCCTTGAAGTATAGATCACCTCTTGTGATTGATGAATCTTTACTGCTACTTGTAGACCTTGCTAAATACTCTGCTCTTCTACTAATTCTCTTTCATTCTTCTCAAAAAATTACATGTCTATCTTGATACATTCATTGTAAATGATATAATACATTACATATATACCATTCCAATAATTACAATTGCAAGGTTTGCCATAACACAAGTGAACAAAACATTATTGACTCGGCCCAATAGTAAATAACTCGGGTTCACTAAACTAATTTGGTGACCTTCCGATACTTGTCATCCATTGCATTACTCGGCATCATCATGCACTTGGTAGAAGTTAAGGCTCAGTCCATACTAATCACTCGATGTAGTTCTAAACTTAGTAACCACAAGTGACTTGGTAGATGTAGTGTCACTCAATAAAAATTGGATCCTTCATTTACATTGATTTCACTTGTTAAACACTATACTTCTATTATTTGATAAATGTTACACTTCCATCACTCGGTAAATGTTACACTTCCATCACTCGCTAAACACTGTGAAGCTTGGTGAACATTGGAATGTTCGGTGTGAACTGTGAAGCTCGATTAATGTAGGAAATTGAGTGCTGAGCTCAGTAGCTATACTGATATATATAAGTGTTGTCACCAATGACAATAATAACTTAATTCCAATTATCTCCCCCTTTGTCATTAGTGACAAAACACTTATAACCCAAAACATATGTACATTACCTGACTCAATGAATTTTGGTTTTTCAAAATTGATCTTTGCAGAATTGTTGCATATACATTTCTATATACCTTCTTGATGACTTATAATGTATATACAATGATGCTTATGTATAGATGCTAACTCTAATGAGTACTAATTTCCCCTATCACTTATAGTGATAACTCTCCTCATATATTATGCTGAATCTTTGAATCTCTCCCTCTTTTTGACAATAATGCCAAAGGACTGCATATATACAATTTATATGGCTACACCAAAATGAGATAGAAATTCTTTGTGTACCTTAAGGATAGTTGCAAAATTACTATCCCAAGTCTGTTGCAAAATTTGACAGGTGAAGAGAGCAATTTGAACTTCTGTTGATAATTGGATCAAGTGATCAGCCAATAAGAAGTTTTGATCTTGGACCAATGTTTTTCAATGAACAAGATGTTTTTGCATTGTGTCCATGATAGGAAGGATCATGTTATGGATGTCTATGAGTGTAGACTAGATCCTAGCTTCCTCTCTCAATAGTTTTTCCTATACATCTACCAAATATCTGATCTTGCTGTGATGGGAGGTTGTGGAGGAGGAGTCCACCTTCAACTTGGATGCACTTGATTGCATATCAATGTCAATCTTATTTAACTTATCCTTTATTTCTTTGGTAAAACTAGAAACATCACAAATTTTAGCAAAAAGTGATGCTGCATTATTAAAAGAATTTTCAAAATTTCCCAAAAATGTTGACAATTCAACTTGTTTTATTGCTATCTTTTGAGCAATATTCTCTAGCACCTTATTATCAAATTTCTTTTCAGCTTTCTCAATAAGTTTCTCTTGACTGAAAGAATCCTCATTAAATTTCTATACAACCTCTTCTAACTAAATCAAAATGTGTTGAGTAGAATCTACTTCAACACCTATGGTATCTATAATTATATTTTTGGCATTTTCAATTATTGTATATTCCTTATCCCTTTTTGATCTTAACTATTTCTGCGTATCTTTCATCTCTACGAGTTGACTGGCTAACCTCATCTCTTCAATGGCAGCATTGTCATAGTCAATATTAGGAATCACTATTTCTGTGTCTAAGTCAATATCTTCTACAATTTCCTTTCCAGTGATCAAAAGTTTTAATGGATGCTTTTGTTTGACTTCTTTGATGACTAGTTTGACCCTAGGAATAGACACAATAGTGGAGATAGAAGGGCTAGCAGTGAAAATTGGGATAGAACTTGAGGATTAAATGCCAATAGAAGTAATAACCAAATAAAAAACACTTCCATAAAATGGTATTGTACTTGGTAAAGTATCCATAGTAGAATATGGGCTGATTGGAGTGGAAGTGGATACAGATGATGCTAATGAAAAAAAAAACTATAGAACTTATTGGAACTGATGAAAACAAAATTGTAGAACTTATTGATACACTCACTGATGGTGAAGGAACTAAGGAGGCTGGCTTGGTAGCTAAAGAAGTGACAGACAACTTAGTAGATGAAGTGCTTAGCACCTTTATTTCAGATACTTGGAGCTGGGAGGAGGTTGGTGAAGACTGAGCAATTGATGTAACTATTGTGCTCACAATTTCACTTACAGAAGTTGTCTCCATAGTGGATGCAATAGTCTTTGGTGGAGAGTGAGGAAGGGATGCAATCACTTATACTTCAATTTTAATTGGATCCTCTTCATCTTTATCTTCCTCATGTGCTTCTTCATCCTTGTGTTCTTCCTCTTTTTCTTCCACTAGTGCATGCGGCTCTTTTGGAGTAATTGTGATGGGCGGAGTGCTATCAAAATCATCACTATCACTGTTGTCATCATCCTTGATTTCAATTGGATCTTCACTAGGCTTTTGTAGATGATAGATTTTCTTCCACATGTTTGTTGCATCATTTACAACATGCTCAATGTCCTTAATTAAAATCAAACATGTGTGAAATCTAATCATCATTTTACCTTCATGTTTCTTCATAGCTGCCTTAATATTTGGTCCAGTGAGACTTGGTAGAAGATTCCTCAAGGATTTCTCATATATGTCTTTAGCTGTTTGGTTGGATGACTCCCATCTCAGTTGCAATCTCTCCAATAGTTCTTTGGAGATTTGAGAGTCGAGTTGGTCTGGGGATTGTTTCCATTTACCCATCTTATTGAGTACTAGTTCCTCAATCTGCATTTTCTCAACATCAGTTCTTGTTTCAAATTTTAATGCCTTGAAATTTGTAATTCTAGCTCCCTCTTGCAATTGTTTAAGCCTTTCCTTGAATGTGAGTGGAGGCCTGACTAGTATAGGTTCTTGCTTGCCTTTTCTAGTTCTTCTGGAGAATACTGTAGTAGGCTTCTTCTTAGGTTTGGTAATAATTTCCTTACCTTTCTTCTTTGGTGGTTCCTCTTTAGATTCATGTTCTTCTTTTTCTTCTTCTCCTTCTTCTTCTTCATCATCTTCTTCATCCTCACCTTTTCCTTCTATAAGCTTAGGAGGGCTGGTAGCAGTTTTCAATTTAGCTATCTTCTTCTTGCCTTTGCTTATAGCCTGGGGTAGCTTGATTTCAAGCTCAATTTTGGCCTTTGCCTCATCATATGTTCCAAAAAATTGTTTCTTTGGGTCTATTGGCTCATTCACCATTGCTTCAATAATGTCCCTAGCCTCATCAATATTAACCTCATAAGGAAGAGGTTTCACCCATGCAACTCAAGGTTTGACTGCCTGAATGTATACCTTATCAGAATCATCCATAAAGAATACATCATCTTTGTAGTCTTCAACCAATTTTGGTAGAATTTAGAACCTATTATTAATCCTTTCCTTGAAATCTTATAAATAATTATCCATGATGCTATCAAAAATTTCACCCATTTTTGCTACAAACTCATTTATCTGATAAAGAATAGGAATATCTTTTCTCCACACTACAGTTCCTTTAGATGGAAAGAATTTTTGAATATAGAAGAATAAAAAAGTCAATAGAGAACCAAATTTACAAGGATTGTTCTTTGAAGTTCTTAAACTATCCATGTTCTTGTTTAATTTTTTCAACAGTAGTTCAGACAGGTCAAATTCAAGGTTCTTCTTTACAATTTTGAAGGCCAAATCCACAGCCTCATAGGGCACACTGTTTAGTCAACTAGACCTATAGATTTTGTGGGAAATTACATGAGTGCCAAATCTTAGTTCAACATTAGATACAGTGCTAACCTTCAAACCTCTTCCATCCCATTCAGCTAGGGTTTGCTTCTATAACTCATCTCGTCCTAGGGTTTTGGTAACCTTCACTTTGTTGAGCATAGGGAGACCCATGATTTTGTGAATTATCTTCTTTGTGATTAGCACTGGCTACTCTAACCATAGTTTCCTATTGTACACTCAACTCAGAATATACCTAATCCATTTGGTTTGGAAGCTTCTTGGCATATGCGAGATATGAGTCAAGCCTTTGGTTTCAAGATGCTTATGCTCAGGTTTCAAAGAGCCATCAACACTCATTTCTCCTAGGGCATTATCCATCTCTAGGTTTCCAATCTCTTGAACTAAACATTTAAAATGGGTATGAATATCATTTATAAGGAGTACCTTTGGTGGAATTTGAGATTGAGCATCATTGGGGTCAAGTGATTCTACAACGGTCAAAACAATTTTGAAGTTGGGTGCTTTCCATTCTGTACCCTTTACTAGCATCTCTAAACCCTTCTTTGCCTTTGTGCCACTATTGCTCCTAGATGCCATTGATGCTCGGTAAAAGGTAGAAATTTTTTGAACAAATCTTTTGCTAGAAAATCACTTGGAATCACTCAAAATTGCTTGAATTGCACCTTAAAAATTTCTTAGCTCTAAAATTGCAATGAAGAATGAAATCAAATTTTGCTCTTTTGATGAATTTTTTTTCATTAATGCTTGGTACGAAGGTAGCTAAGATGACATAGTGCTTGATAGGCTGTCATTCACTTGCTTGATAGAAGCCTGCAACTCGGTGATTGAAAAAAACTTTTAGTTACTCTCGACCTAGCTCGATAAGGTCTTCAATTGACTTTCCTCGGTAGATGCAACTCAGCAAAAGATATGCTTTCTTTGATCCTTGTGTATCTGGAATACTGATTTGATCATTTTTCTTTCTTTTGTTTTGGAACTGCTTAAGATATTACTAGAAGATGCAATTCCATATCCTTATTTATGGATCTAACTGGAGATGGTTGAGTCACCCACTTCTTGAGTGACAATGCCATCATTTGAACTATCTTGCTCGGTAGATTTTGGAATCCACTATTGCCTCATTTGCTTCCAAATTTTTTCAGCTTTAACTTTCTTTTCATCTTTGACTCTTCCTATGTTCATGTATTTTTTAGCTATATGACCGAGTTTAGTGCATGTATAACACCTTATAGTTGTATCTCTTTTTCTCAAGTGATGCCTTGAGCAGTATTTGCCAATGTGTCTATATTCTCCACAATAATGACATCTACACCAGGTATTGTAGTCCCATCCAAAGATTGGTTTAACTAGTTGTTCAACTGGATTGAATGATTTGGATCTGCATTGGAATGCCTTGTGACCATGCTTCTTACATTTGTGACAATTGCCTTCAAATTTTGGTTTCTCCTTGCATTCATTAGCTTTATGACCATGCTGATTGCAATTGTAGCATTTACCATTAAATTTACCTTTTTCATTGCTCCAACACTTGTTTGATTACCACAGTGATTGCAAGTAGGTCTTTGATTCCTTTGAGCACCTTGTTTGGAGGTTTCACCTTCTTCCTTATAACCAAGTCCAGCTTTACTCTTTTCTCTATGAAGATTTTGCTCACTTTGTTGATTTAATTGAGTCATGTCTGCTTGAGATTTCATCATCCTCTCATTGATTTGCCTTTCATCGATCAATTCATTCTCCAAACTTTCATTGATTTCTCTTTCAGATCTCAAGTCACTTTTTAAGCTTTCATTGATTTGTCTTTCAATGATTAAATCATTGCTTAGGGTTTCATTTTCAGATCTCAGATTCATAATTTCTTCATTTGCATTGGATAGTTGACCCATAAGATCTCCATGCTAAAGGAATTGATTATTTCTTGCCTCTAAGTCTTCATTTTCCTTGTTTCTCTGTTAAAAAACTTCACATAGCCTGATTGATTGGATTTTTTATTCTCTTTTAAGCTTTCTTACTTCTTCCTGCAGAGAACCATTCTTTGCTAGGAGTTCCTTAATTGCCTCATTAGCTTCATCTGAACTGCTTGATGGTAAAAGGTCTTCAATATTTTCTTCATGTGATGTCCCCTTCTAGCTAGAGACATCACTTTAGCTAGTGATTAGCCTATCAGAGACCCTCGTAGGCTAATAAGATTGGATAGAGGGTCACCTTGGTGTGGAGATCCTCCAAGGACCAGAGCAGAGTACTCTTCTGGGTTGCCAGAGTTTGTTTATGATGAGTTTTCCTTTGAGTTTGGCTTGGTTAGGCTATTTTTAGCAGTTTGGAGTTATAAAGATAGACCCCTGCTATTTTTAGAAAAGGGGTATGGTCATATGTAGTTCTATCATGTTAGCTCCCAGTCCAAATGACATTAAAAAATGTTGAGTAATAATCGAGATATTAATGTTTATTTAGTTAAAATAAACATTATTGGTTTTGAGCCTATATTGTTAAGTTATAGTATATAACTTAAGTGAGGGTCATGATATCATAAAAGGGGCCATCGTTTCAATTAATTGTGGGTCCAAGCTTATGGAAAAATTAAAAGGGTTTTTCTAAGTTTTAATGTAATAACATTTTTTATGTTATTATTATATCTTTTATCCCACATTGAGCGTGGAGACTCATTCTGGAGTTGAGGAGTCCTTATAAACAAACCTTGTCTTCCTTCAAGGGCAGGTTATGAGAATTGCTTAAAAACTTTGCCTTGTGAAATTTCTTGAAGTTGTGGCAACAAGGGTTTCTACAAGTTTAAGAAGAATTCAGACTATGGAGAACATAGTATCTTCAAAGTTGATGCAATTTGAGGGTGTGAAATATCACTTGAATTTTGCCTGTGAGTTGACTTCATTCTGGAGTCAATATTGTGTTTAGTAGGAAAGAATTTGGATGAATCTGTTACAGGTTGGAAGGGGTTATAACAGCAGCTACAGTGCTATGAACAGTACAGCGCTACAGTGAATCGGAGATTTAATATTGCGGTTTTTGATAGGCGCTTCCCAAGGAGGAAGCAACCAGCAGCATGGTTGCGTATCGGAGACAAAAATTAGGTTTTTTTCAACTATTAATGATGATGTTTTTAATGTATGCCTCCAGCAATAAGTATTGTACAAACATTAGGAGCCATCTGAATAAATGAATTTGATCAGATTTGAGTTATTATTTGAGGTAGATTAGTTTTCAATATTTGTATTTTCTTTTCATCAACTCAAAACCCCAAAAATAGCTTAAAACATTTAAAAGCTCCCTTTCTCATCAAATCTATCAAGGGTGCCGCATGCCTGGAATATCCATCCACAAACCTTCTGTAGAAACCACATAGTCCTAGAAAGACCCTTAACTGTGTAAGGTTCACCGGTGAAGGCCACACCATAATGGCACGAATCTTTTTAGGATCCATGCACATGCCCTCTGCACTGATGATGTGACCCAAGTACAACAACTCTGTCATGCCCAAATCACACTTCGACTCCTTTGCATACAAGGATTCTCTGTCCAATATACCCAGCACCATGTCCAGGTGAACCAAGTGCTCCTCCCAAGATCTACTATATACCAAGATATCATCGAAGAAGACAAGTACAAATCTCCTCAACTGAGGATGGAAAACCCTATTCATTGTTGCCTGAAAAGTAGCAGGTGTGTTAGTTAGCCCAAATGGCATAACTACAAACTCAAAATGGCCACAATGACATCTAAAGGCTGTCTTCTCAATATCCTGCTCTCTAACTCTGATCTGGTGATAACTTGATCTCAAATCTATCTTTGAGAAGAAGCAAGCTCCATGAAGCTCATCTATCAACTCACCAATCCTAGGAATGGGGTATCTATTTTTAATCATCTTCCTATTAAGCACTCTGTAATCAATGCACATCCTCAATGTCCCATCCTTCTTCTTTACTAACACCACTGAAGAAGCAAAAGGAGACTTACTTGGTCTAATGTGGCCCATAGCAAGTAACTCCTTTATGGTTTTCTCAATTTCATCCTTCAACCTCTTCGAATGCCTGTAGGGTGTAATCATGATGGGCTTAGCCCCCTCCTCTAACTCAATGATATGCTCAATACCTCTGTCTGGTGGTCTACCTGGTGGAATGTCACTGAACACCTTAGAGTGTTTAACTCTAAGCTCCTGAATATCAGGAGGATATTCAATCTTATGCTGTCCCTCCTGTGATGGCATCAACATGCACTCTGCTGCCAACTCTACCTGATCATGTCGAATCAATCTAGCCATTCTACGAAAAGAGACCATCCTAAGATCACTGTCCCTGATTGCTTTAAGAATATGTGTCTTCCCATTCACTTTAAACCTCATCTCCATCTCCTTGAGGTTAAGAGTGAACTCACCAATATCGTGCAACCAACTCATCCCAAGAACTATATCTGTATCTCCCATAGGTACAACATAAAAATCTGCCTTAAAGTCATAATTATTAACTTTCAATGGGAGTCAAGTGATCCTATGATCACATTTGAGGACATAGCCATCCGCTACCCTCACTCTAATTCCCCCAAAATCCTCTGTTTGTATGCCACACTTCTCCACCATCCTAGCATCAATGAAATTATGAGTGGCACCTGTATCAACCAAGGTTATGACTCGCTGTCCAGCAAGTACTCCTCTCATCCAAAATGACCCTTCTTGCTTAATACTAGTGAGACGAGCTTCCCTAAGTTTCCCATCTCCTTCCCCATCCTTGGACTCCATTTTAGAGAAATTTTCAGCCTTGTCTTCCTCTTTTTCACCATCTATTTCCTCTATATCAGACTACTGATTTGAATTATTTGATTCTGATTCCTCATAGTATGCCCACATAACTCTGTTAGCTTTTCCCTTTGGCCTAAGAGGACAATCATGGTTTGCATCAAAGGGTCCCTTACAGTAGAAACATAATTTTTTCTTCCTCAAATCGTTTAATGTTTCCCTATCAAAAGGTGCTGGAGTTTTATATTTAGAATCATTTTTAAAATCAGTCCTCTCTGGTTTTTTATAAAATGGTTTGTTATCCTTACTAGAAGATGCTCCTTTGGACTGAAATTTGTTTGTTGGGACTGCATGTTCCATACTTCTTGCCTTTTTCATCGCTTCCTGTAAAGAAATAGGATCAAATGCCTTTATCCAACCTCTCAGTGGTTCGGATAGGCCCTCAAAGAAAAGAACTATCAATCTATGCTCTGAAATGTTTGGCACCATGACCGCCAACCGCTGAAATTCACCAATGAAATACTCCAAGTTGCCTATTTGTTTCAGCTGTGCTAAGTCCCGGAAGTAAATCTCTGGATCTTTTTTGTCAAATCTTTCAACCAACCTATCCACGAAGTCCTGGTATTCTGTCACTTGGTTATGCTGAAGTGTTACCATACCATGGTACCACCAATCATGTGCTATTCCCTCCAAATGCAAGGTGGCATATTTGATAGCTTCAATCTCTGTCATTGGCCTTAGTGCCAAAAATGTGTCAAGCTTATGAATCCAAGCTTGAGCTGTCATTTTACCACTCCCATCAAATGTAGGCATAGTAAGCTTGCCTGTAGCCCTCTTTAGCTCACTATTTTGACCTCTAGGCCTCCTATCTTGTTTGAGTGACCTGTAATGCTCTCTCCTCTGATTTACAAAGCGTTCAAAGGTCATCCTCTCCCAAACCTATGGAGCTAATAATTCCCATTCATCATTTGCAGCCATGAGTGCATCTGCGAATATGGGGTCTCCTGTCACCTCCTCTACCGGAGCTTCTTCTGGCTCCTCCGGAACAAATGTAGGGCATGTAGGCCTATCAGCTATTCTAGAATGGGTCCGTTGTGGTCTTTGATTACTTGTAGCACTCCTGTTATCTCCTTGTTCTCCTGGCTCCCCATTTTTTCTAACAGGTGGGTTCATCCTTTCTACCATAGTAGTGAGTGCCTGTAATGCATGTGCCATCTGTTGCTGCCCTGTAACCATAGCACGGTAGAATTCTCTGGTATCCTGATCATCATTATTCCTCCTATTTCTAGGTGGACTACCATCATGCCTCTCTTCCATATTTCCTATTTCCTGTAACTGTTCTCTTTCAATCAGAGCTCTCCTACGAGTATGGTACCTGTGTGGTCCAATTTTCTGTGGCTGCATATGACTCCTCAAACCCTCAAGATGGCAGGAACTAGGCTCTGACACCAATGTAGTAACCATTGTACCAAAAGCCCAGACTATTAGTAAACGACACCTCCTCGCGTTAAGGGGGCAACCCTGGAGAGCCTCGCTGGCGAGGACCCCGGACATGTGCTAGCGACAAACCACACGGACAGACCTACATCACCTTCCGTTAGGGGCCCACTCTGGGGACATCACACTTCAACATACTGATTGTCATTCATTTGTCTTGCAAGTTCCTTCCTTCTCTTCAAGGATTGAGAAATATGATCCTTTTCTTCTTTGAGTTGAGCCATGGCCATTTCTAGATCTAGCTTTTAATTTTCAATAGCTTTGTCAAGTCTAAATATCTCCATTGTCCTTGATCTTTGCTTAAGCTATCAAGCTTTTTCCTAAGAACCAAAAAGCTCTAATACCAATTGTTGGAAATATTCAAGATATGATAGGTTACTGAGAGGGGAGGGGTGAATCAGTAACTTCAAAATTTTAAAAACAATTTAGCACTTTAACCATATATACTATTCTTAATTCATTCATCTGATCTACTGCATGTATGAGAGAACAAAGAATTATAACACATGTACATAGTGATTTGGTTACCCAAAAACCTTCTAAATAGAAAGTAAAACTGGGGTGGGGATGAGACCCACAAAACTTCATTAGTGCAATATGAAGTTGGCCTGTTAAGGCTTACATTGACCACTTCTAGTGATCTGCCCTGTTAGTAGCAAAAAGGACTGCTAGGTCCACCTTGTTAGAGTATTTATAAACATACACTAAAGTATGCACTCTGTTAGGAGATTTATACAAAGATTGTTAAGTCTACCTTGTTAAAGGATTTACAAAACTGATTCACCTATTAGGATGAAATAGTATATCTACTTACAAACTTGATTTTTTGATTAGATCCTTGAAGTATAGATCACCTCTTGTGACTGATGAATCTTGACTACTCCTTGTAGACCTTGCTGAATACTCTACTCTTCTGCTGATTTTCTTTCATTCTTCTAAAAAAATTACATGTCTATCTTGATACATTCATTGTAAATGATATAATACATTACATATATACCATTCCAATAATTACAATTACAAGGTCGTCCATAGCACAAGTGAACAAAACATTACTAATTTGGCCCAACAGTAAATAACTCGAGTTCACTGAACTAACTCGGTGACCTTCTGATACTCAGCATCCATTGCATTACTCAGCATCATCATGCACTTGGTAGAAGTGAAGGTTTGGTCCATACTAATCACTTGACATAGTTTTGAACTCGGTAACCATAGTTGACTTGGTAGATGTAGTGTCACTTGATAAAAATTGGATCCTTCATTTACCTTGATTTCACTTAGTAAACACTATACTTCCATTACTTGGTAAACATTACACTTCCATCACTCGGTAAACATTACACTTCCATCACTCAATAAACACTGTGAAGCTCGGTGAACACTAGAATGCTCGGTGTGAACTGCGAAGCTCAATTAACACTGGAATGCTTGGTGTGAACTATGAATCTTGAATAACATTGGAATAATCAGTGTGAACTATGAAGCTTGGTTAACACTGGAATGCTCGGTGTGAACTGCGAAGCTAAATTAACATTGAAATGCTCTGTGTGAACTGCAAAGCTCAGTTAATGTAGGAAACTAAGTGCTGAGCTTGGTAGCTATACTGATATAGATAAGTGTTGTCACTAATGGAAATAATAACTTAATGCCAACAATTCCAATGTTCTTTTGGGCTGATGTATAATACATCTTTATATGTATTAGCCCCATGTGCCTTTCTAGTGCTTAATTTAATAAGGTGTGATTACTTGACCTCTTGGGTGAAGTGATCTCTCCATTTGATGTGCTTTATTCACCTTTCTTCTACCATGTCTTCTTCATATCTTCCTTGATGTGTTTTGTATTAACTTTTTCTTTACCCTTATTAACTTTAGTCTTGTGTGCTTTGACCTTTGTTGGACAGTTCATGCTGATATGACTAGTCTTTAAGAAACTAAAACAAGTAGTTTGATTTAACCATCTGCTATAATTTCCCTTAAAATGTGTCCTTATGCAATTTTTAAGAATGTGTCCATACTCTTGGAAATAGTGATAGCTATACCTAGTGTTGTAATCCCAATTGTAGTGATGTGCATGATTCATTCCTCTTGAAAGTTGATTAGGTGTCCACATAGGCTTTGATCTGCATTCAAATGCTTTATGTCCATATTTTTTCTAGTTGTAGTAGTGGGCTTCAAATCTTGGTGTTCTCATGGTCTTGGTTCTGTAGTCTTGTGCTAAATGTCCTTTGTTTCTTCTTTGTTCTATAGTTTTGGATGATTCTCCTTATTTAGAGTTGTATCCAAGTCCTATAGTGTCATTACTTTCCCTTGGTGATTTTAGCAATTGCTCAAAGTACTTGATAGCCTCATTTGGTTTATTGTAACTTTCTGCTATTTCCTTTTCTCTCTTCAATTCATTCTGCAATTGCTCATTTTGTATCTTCAAGGTGGAGATCTCAATATCCTTCATGTTTAGCTCATGATGACCATTCATCATCTAGCTCAAGGTGTCTAATTGCATATTTGAAATCTTTTCAAATTCAATTGTCTTCTCTTCTAGTCTATTGATGAGATTTCTCTTGTCATGTTCTATCATGGCCTTGTCTTCAACAACTCTTTTCTTTTGTTTAGTTACTTCACAAATCAATATAGCTTGTGATTCTTGTTCTAGCTTGAGTAATCTTTTTTCTTCATCCTGATGCTCTATTTTTCTCCATTAATTCTACTATTGCTGCATCAAATTCCTAGGATTCTTCATTGTAAAATATGTGTGTGGTGTCAATCTCCTTGTAGTGTATGTCATTTTTAGCTATGGCTATCTCATTTCTTCTTTTTAAAGATTTTCTCAGTTCTTCCCTTGCTTCCTCTACTTTGTGTAGGGCTAGTTGCACATCAATCACCTAATTATCAATGATCTTCCCTAATTTGAAGACTTCCATCTTCTGACCTTTTTTGCCAAGCTGTTAGGCTTCTCCTTATGAGAACCAAAGCTCTTATACCAATTTTTGGAATATTCAAATGGGAAGAGTACTTCTAAGAGGGGTGGGTGAATAAGAAGTAACCAATTATTATTCTTTCAAGCCCTTAATAACATATAATTGAAATTAATATGTATCAAAGTAAACAAATATAAAATGAGAGCATGCATCAACACATAACACAAGAGATTTTGGTGACCCAGAAACCCTCCATGAATAAGAAGGTAAAACTAGGGTGGGGATGACACCCACAAAAATTACTGTAGCAATGAGTTCAACCACTTCTGATGGTTTGCCCTATTAAAGGCCTTCCCTATTAAAGGCTTTACATTATGTCATTAGTGACATGTTGAAAGGATTTACAAACACTTTACATGAAGTGTCACCTTGTTAAAGGATTAACATAAGGCTATTAAACCCACCTAATACATAGGATTTTCTTAACCTTCTCCAAAGCCTCTCCTACCTAGCTGTTAAGCTAACCTATCACCATAGGATTTCAACTTCCAATACAATTGTGAGAGCATGAGAACATTTGACCTGATTGAATGCAATCTTGAATTGCTGGGTTTATGCACTTGATTTGCTCTTTCTCTTCTGATCCTTGCTTGATTTGATCTTCTGAATATGTCCTCTATTTTTTTCTGATCAATTGGATAAATGCTAACCCTTTCACTAAGTCTTTTTCGCTTCACACTAAAATTACACTATAATGTTCCTTATGCTATATTCTAGTAGTGCATTCATCCTCTTTATAAATAATGCAAAGACTTAGGGTTAGGTATGGATCTATGATCCAAATTGAATCTCAAATTCCTGCTCATACTTTGCATTATTCTAATTGGTTGCATGCAAATTCCATAGGGAATGCAAATGACTCGTCCTTATCCTTTTTCTCCTTCAAAATTTCTCTAAGTCAGCTCCAAAAATGGTTTACATCTTAGTTTGTGCAAGTACAAACTCTTATGTTAATCCTATGTTGCTTGGCACATGAAGTATTATTGATGCTTGATACATACTATTTCTAGATTGCTCCGTATCAACTATGTTTCAACACATGTTGTATCCAGTATCACTCGGCATATGTTGTTCTGAGTTGCTTGGCATATGAATGATTTAGTTACTTGACACATGAACAATTCCTAGATCACTCAGCACATGCTATACTGTAATCTTCTTAACACTAGCTATGATTTGACACCTATTAAAATATTGGCTCAGCATCTATTGTGTACTCAGCATACACAATGAAAATGTTTAAGTGTGTTGACACTCATTTGTCAATACTATTTATTTGACCAATAAGTATGACTTTCAAATTTAAGTTTAACTCATTATAGGTTCATTAATAGTTGAACATTAATTGACTTTGACGCTCAGGAGAATTCATAAATTAGGTCAAAAATTTATTGAAAAATATCTAGGAAATACGTTGCTAAGATAGACTTCTATTTTTTTAAAAATAATTTATGATAAATTGAGTTCAAATTATTTGTGTCAAAATGAACGTATGTTTGAATTACAATTGATGTCACTTCAAAACTTCATAAACTATACAATATTCAACCAAATTGAATCAAAACAAATGCATGCTTTGGATATTTATTTTTAAAATCCAGCACCAAAAGAATTACCTCATTATCATTTTTAGAAAAAATGTTATTTGTGTCAAACAAACTATCACTCTTTAAAAATATTGATTTTTCATATGTACCACTTTTCAAAGGAGAAGAAAAATATGTACTCTTTACAAAGTAGGAACAAAATACTATAAATCACTAGTTTGTGTCATCTTGAAATTATTCATAGTTTTAGAGATATAGTCACTAGAATGTGAGGTTTGTTTAAAAAATATTGATTTCAATGTCGAAATTGGTCAAAAAGTGGAACCCATTATTTTGGGATCACCCACTAACTCAAAATAGAGATAGAATTAAATGCTTGTACATTTATAAACAATTCACTTATGATTATCCATTGATTAATGTCCATACCTTTCTCTCTATCTCCCACTCTAGCACAAGTTGGTAAGAAGTTGGGAGAGGTTGTAGAATCTAGCTTTAAGAAGGCTATTCACATTTTCTTCAATGTTATTAAGGATCTTTCCACAAATCCAAATCATGATATCGATTAGCTATAGTATTCAATGATACCACATTTATTTCAAACTTTTTGTCAAATAGATCACATGTCTTGTGTATGCTTCCACATTTTTCATAAATTTATTTTAAGGTATTCATAATTATAATATTTCATAGAAATCCACTTTAAATTATGATTCATTGGATGTCCACACCTTGATCTATAGCTCCCATTTTGGCCCTAGGAAGATGCTAGTAAAGGTTTAGTTTTTATTTAAACCTACCAAAAGTATTTGTTTGAATATCTCTCAGCTCATATCCTACAATCATCAAAATCTACATAAATATAAAAGCTTTGAGGGGACCATAGTGATTGAGTCCTATTTCATTGATGTGCATAAGAGGACTAGACAATATGATACTTCCTTTCTTGTACTTAAAATTATTCACTAAATTTGCAGTCTCTTTTCATATTTCTAAGCACTTGTCCAAGCATCACCTCGTGGCTCAACCTCTTGTTAATTGAGGGGGAAAAGATAGGAAAAGTATAGTTTATGGGTTGAAGTTGAGGATAGAACCCCTATTATTTTAGGGATGAAAGGGAAGACAAGGATGTGTAATATGATCCATGGGAGGTTTTATCAACCAACACAGACAATTTTAATGCAGTTGAGTTTTTTAAAATATAGTATAAATGAAAGAATGAGTTCTTAAATTGAATCTTAATAATTTATATTCTTCATTGAGATATAAAATATTTATAAGGTGAAGATATTTAGTACTTGGGTCTAATGATCCATATCATATTCTTATAGTTCTCCTAAATTACTACTTTTAAAAACTTTTAAAAATGATAACACATGTGTTAATAGTTGATAACACATGCATTAATCATAGATAATACATGTACTAATAGTTGACCATTTTTTTATCTTTCTTAATTGTTGATTGGTCCATTCATGTATTTAAATGTACTATTTTTTTTGGGTGAGTGGTTATTCTACTTTGCACTCTACAACTTTTGAGAGAAATCCATAAATGAATAGATGTGTCTTACTATACATTAATAACATTGATTTCATGAGAAACCTAGATATTATAACATAAATTAATCTTTATGTATCCTAATAATAACCTTAATTTTGTGTTTTATTCTTGATCTTTGTTGGTGTAAATAAGTACTTACTATTTACACTTTACTTAAGTTTACTTAGGTTAATGAATTATTTTATTATTTTATTTTGTGAGACACTTAGGAGTTTGTGTACTCTCATGATTTGTCATGTTGACAACACAAAAGTATGCAACTCTAATTCAGTACATGGTGTCTACAACAATGGAGTTTGCATCATTCACTGAGTTGTCATGTTGACAACACAGTTATTCGCACTCCCTTTTCAGCACATATTGTCTACAACACTAATTTGCATGATACACCATTGTAGGCTTATCCTCTCATCATCACACTTACTTCCATGCTTAATGGAGGACAATCCATATCTAGTGGACATGTGTGTAATTGTATGACTTATCATGTTTCTGACTTCTATGCATTCTAGAAGCTCTCCAAAGGCCTTTATATATAGGCACTCCTAATGTACTTTCATATGGAATATTGAATGAATATATCATCATTTTGGTTAGACTCTCTCTTTCTAGTCTACAATTGTGCTTGTGTTTGAGTTCCTTGGTCTTGGGTGAATTCTACCCTAAGACAAATTCTTACATGGTATCAGAGCTCGAGGAGATTCTCTACACATAGTAATTCGAGATTGTTCATGCTTCAACACCTCGACCCGAATCCAAAAAATCTATAGAAATTGGGAGCATCTAGAATAGATCTGACCTCACCATTGCATTAGGAATGTTGATTTGATGAAGATTGACTATAAATTTTCCTATGATGGGCTAAAGTTGAAAGTGAGGCAAAATAATTTTGCAAACTAGCACTAGAAGGCATCGATTTGCAAATCGGGTATTATCTAATTCGATCTGTGAATTTATTTTAGATTTGAATTTTATTTTCATTCTCTACATTTCTTTTTTTGAATTTTATTTTTGAAGAATTTTTCTACCTAGTCAGGCTGTCAAAGATTTTTTTTTGCAGAACTAGGCTATCACACCCTAGCCCTTCAAATTTGGGTGAATATTCCATCGTGGCATCATAATCACTGGGCATTAATTATTTTAGAAAAATCCTACTAAATTAAGTGGATCAAAAATTTGGCTTTAGCACAAGGAAATTTGGCTAAGCCTTTTACCGATAGATTCTACCAACCTGCAACCACCACATAAAAACTATCAAGTGGCCTGCTTATCCTCTAATAGTAGTTCATTTACTATTACGTATTTGGCAGAGTGTTTGAAAACTCCTTCGAATTCTCCCATCCCATGAATGTGGGATTTTATATGTGAAACTAGCTACCCATAAACTATTTCCTGGCATCATAACTTGTTTCCCGATGTAGTTTTTTGGCATAACAAATTCTAATCCTAGTGAATACTAAACCAAACTCTAGTTGGTAGAGAAAAAATTTTCAACAATCACTATGAAAGATCTAGTCCCTGTGTGAAGACCTCTAGTGTTGTTTCATACACACTCTAACAGCTGCTCCATTTTTTGGCATTAGGAACTCTATCCTCTAATAATGTCAAAAAATCTTGGCGGTTGCATCACAGCCACCCACACAGCATTATTTGATTTCCCCACATCACTCAGTTCCCAAGTTAACACCATGCTAGTGAAATCATATAAACAACTATCACCCCATGTGCGAACAATCTCACAAAGTTACATGTTAGTGCCCTCCATGTAGGACTAACACATCAGTGCCCAATTAGCAAAAGTTATCATCTACATGCCTGCACAGTTAGCATTTTGTATGCCATGATAGCTAGACACATCATCCCTATCTGTATAGTCCATATAGTATGGTCATACAATTTTGTATAGTTGACATCATCACAGGCTTGACGTTTGCTGACATCATCATTTTGTGATGCTAAACTTGACATCCATCTAACCATCATTCTAGGGAAAATTAAAATTGCTACAACAACCATATGACCTTCAAATTTAACCCTATCTTTTTTTGATCCAACCCCTCTCCAAATTGATTTTTGATTTTGTAGTCCAACTTTGGGAGGCCATAACTCAGTCATCTAGACTCCAAATTAGGTGCAATTTTTTTGAAATTGGGTAGAATTTTCTATAATTTTCAATGGTGTGGCTCTTTTCTAGTTTTGGTGCATTGATTTGTCAGAATTTGCATCTTTTGGTGACTATACTTGTCCAATCTTGTATTTTTCAACTTCAAATGGTCCATATGGGCCTATCTATACATGAAAATAGGTTCCACTTTTTTGAAAGTGCATTATTTTTCATCTACTTTTTAGATCTCTAGTCAGATTGTAGGGTTGTGTGAAGAAAAGTGTCACTTTTAGAAATAGGGCATTTCTTTCTCTATATTACTTCAAATTATTGTACATTGTAAAGTTCTAGATTTCTAATCTTTCAAGAGGTTGTAAAAAGAAAAATTAGAAGTCTATGAAGGCCAAAATTGGCAAGTGGCCATTGTAATCGCACTACTTATAAAGTGCCAAAAGAATCTATTTTGGGGGGGTTTCTTGATTTAGTGAAAATGGTGGGGGGGTGTTCTTGGTATTGTATTCGTTCTTTTCTACAATTTTCATTCATTTTCTACATTATGGGAAATTTTAAGTCTCCAAAATTAACTCCACATTTATATGCTATATGGTTCATCAAAATGTGGTATCATTTAATGCATAATGGAGTTTCTCAATATGTAGATGGTACTCTTCCTAAACCAGTAGGTGATAATGTATCAACAAGTGATATTTCAGCCTGGGTGGCAATGTATAGGAAAGCCCAAGGTGATATATGTTTGGGGGTTGATGACAAGATCATGTATCAAATTAAGAAGTCTTCTACATCCAAGGAAGCTTGGGATACCCTCAAAAACCTATATGGTAAAGTGTTTGAAGAGGATGTTTTCAAAATTGAAGATGAGCTTGTCTCTTTAGATCCTAAGTCATTTGATTTTGTATAGGATTTCATCATTAAGGTGAATGAACTAAGGAAAAAGCTTACTGATTGTGGAAATCTTATTAAAGATGATAGAATGAACTATCTTATTCATAACAAGCTGCCATCAGAGTATTCCACATTTGTTTCTTCTTATAACACATCAAAGACTACATTAGGGTCTACCTATAAGAAAGTCTCTTTTTATGAATATGTTGATCTATTGGATATAGAAGAAAAGAAGTTGAAATCAATGGGGATTCTCAATTCACCTAAGTCTAAAGAATTGGTGGCCAATAATGAGGGTTCTCAAAATTTAGCTGGACAATCTTCAAATAAAGGAAAGGGTAAGAATAAGAAGTGCAAGAAGAAAAAATTACAGGATGTACAAAAGATAACACCACAATCCAATCAACAAGGAAATTCTTCCTCAAATTCCAACAAGAAGGGGGACAATAATAAGGAGAAGAAAAAGTATGCTTATTGCAAGAAAATGGGTCATGAAGAACATGAGTGTTATCATAAAAAGATTGATGAGTTAACCAACATCATTAAGAAATAGAATGTTCCATTACCTAATGCTTACAAGGAAAAATGGTCTTCTTCATATTCAAAGGGCAAAGGGAATGCACTCATGGTAAATTCAAATTCTTCAAAGGAATGCATTCTTGACTCAGTTGCCTCATATCATATGGGTTCCTCAAAGGAGGTTTTTTCTTCAATGAAGCAGCCAAAGGTACCACACATCTTCATGGGAGATGATATTAAAATGAAAGTTTAAGGGAAAGGAAATGTGGATATGGAAAATGGAGAGTTTTAAGATATTCTCTATGTTCCAAACCTAAGTTTGAATCTCCTTTCAATATACCAAATCACTCACCACAAAGATGGACATACAGTTGAGTTCTTTCTAGACTTATTACAGGTGTATAGTCTTAAAGATGACTCATTGGTTTCAATGGGGAAAGTTAGTCATGACAAAAGGTTATACTCTTTCTCCCATTTTGTTCCCAAGTCTCCTTCATAGGTCTTGTTATCTCAATCAAATTCAAACATCAAACTATGGCATGAGTGGTTTGGTCATCTTGCCTTCTCCTACCTTCAACAAATTTGTACACATAGAATGGTCAAAGGTCTACCCAAAATCAACTTTTTCATAGGTGAATGTTCAACAAGTTAATTGAATATGCATCTAGAGGAGAAGTTACATAAAGAGAAGTCTTCAAGAGCACTAGTTGTTCTTCAAATAGTTCACATGGTATTAGTTGGTTCTTTTGTGGTAATAATAGTCAACTGGGGTCACTACATACTTGCCTTCATTGATGACTTTTCAAGGTACACTTGGGTCTACTTTCTTCATCATAAGAATGAAGTGTTGGACAATTTTCTAGCCTTCAAGACTCATGTCTAATAGAAATGAAGGAAAGACATCAAAGTTCTATGGATGGATAATGAAAGAAGATATGTGAATAGAAGACTTATAGACTTTTGAAAACTTGAGGGAATTGATCTTCAGAATCTGCCAGCATTTACTTTGCATAAGAAAGATGTCACAACACTAAGGATCCACACTCTTAAGTCTATAGCAAGTTGCATGATACAAGCCAAGTCTCTAGATCCATCACTTGAAGTTGAAGCAATTTGTAGTGCCACTCACATTCTTAATATGTCTCCTCATCTAGCCTTAGATGGAAAGACTCCTTTTGAGGCATGGTGTGGCATAAAACCTATTGTGACACACTTTAGAGTCTTCGATTGTCCTGCATGGGCAAACATATCTTCCAGTGAATGCAAGGCATAGTCACCTTAGCCTTGTACTTTTATTGGTTATAAAGATAGTGTGAAGGCATACAGACTATTGGATCCAAAGACCGATCAGATCTTTGTGGAGAATGATGTACACTTTGAGGAAAGTTCACCAAGCATGTCCTCTAATCCTCTTTGCACATCATACTATGTGGAAGCTGATAGTGACACCAGTGATAGTGCTTCAATAGATTTAGACATGTGGGGTTCTATGGATGGTTGTAGCAAGAGGTCATGACATTAGTCCAGTCCACATGCATATATAGCCATAGTTATAGGTCCAACACAACAAGGTACATCCAATCTTCCAGGTCTAGCATCAATGACAGATTTGGGGGATAGTATTGATAATTTGCCTCTTCTTCTTGATGCAACAACACCTTCTTCAATTGTCATAAGGGCTCTATTTGACCCTCTTGTTCATTATCTACATGATTGATCGTTACATGTCAAAGTGATTGTGGATACTTATGATAAGTTGTTGTAGAAGGGTTCTTGATCAGCTAAGGAGACATATAGTTCTTTGAGATAGGTTCTTTAGCCAATTAAGCAGGTTTTAGAGACATCACTTATAAATGGGATTCTTTCCATGCACATTAGAAGCATCTCATTTGTACCCTTGGCCTTGTTTCTTCCTAAGGGGAGGAACACCATTCTACAGTCATGGATCAACTTCTTCACCGAAGCAGTCACTGGTAGGCATTCTTCTTTGGTGGGGCGAGGGGGAGGGTGGTGGTGGATCCTATCTTGTCTCTCTTCCTCTTCTCATTTTTCTCTTATTTATATACTAGATGTATGTTGTAATGGGGGGATCTTGATTACTCCATCCATCCATACATCATGTTTCTTTTCATCTCTCTTTTTGGGGGAGGGTTTTTCCCATGAGGTTTTCCCTCTTTCTCCGCTTTATGAGAGATTGCATTTCATTATGTACATGGGTACCTAACATGGCCTAGTAGTTGGGACCCATCATGCATTACATCCTAGATTTTGTAATCTTAAGGACATTCCCCTAAGTTGTACTTAAGGTGGGGTGTTGGTGTAAATAAATATTTATTGTTTACACTTTACTTAAGTTTACTTAGGTTCATGCATTATTTTATTATATAATCCATTATTTTATTATTTTATTTTTTGAGACACTTAGAAGTTTGTGTACTCTCATGAGTTGTCATGTTAACAACATAGTTATTCGCACTCCCTTTTTAGCACATGTTGTCTACAACACCAATTTGCATGATACACCATTTTAGACTTATCCTCTCATCATCATACTTACTTCTGTGCTCAATGGAGGATAACCCATATCTAGTGGACATGTGCTTGGTTGTATGACTTATCATGTTGCTAACTTCTATGCATTCTAGAAGCTCTCCAGAGGCCTTTATATATAGGCACTCTTAGTTTACTTTCATATGGCATATTGAATGAATATATCATCATTCTGATCATACTCTCTCTTTCTTGTCTACAGTTGTGCTTGTGTTTGAGTTCCTTGGTCCTACGTGAATTCTGCCCTAAGAAAATTCTTAAAATCATAATGATTAATATTTGGTAATAGTTGCTCAAGAAGTTTAAATCTTGATGCCAAAAATAACAAGGCATTATCCTAATCATTATTATTTTATATTACATATTATGATTATTTATATTTGTAAGGATCAATTGATTATATTTATGTTTTGGATCTGATTATATTTAAGATTATAATGTTTATAACTGTTATTATTAATATTGATGTTTATTAGTGTATTTTGTTTATCTTTGGTTGTATATTGTTATTTGTGAGATGATATAATGTATATCTCAAGTTTTTCTAGCTCATGATCAACAAATATAAAATAGAAAAGATAAATTTTATTATATATGAACTTTAATTGTAAATGTTTTTGACAATTATCTTGATAAAGTATATAAATATTTATTAATGTTTTTAATTTTTATAAATAATAAAATATATATTTTTATTTTGTTAAAAATGTTAATAATATATGAGTTTGTATATAAATTCAAATTAACATTTCAAGTTTCATAATTTAACAAAATTTACAAATTTAATGACAAGGGAAATAATAATTTAATGATGGTGTAGGTATCATAGCCCACTTTAGTAATGCCATGACCCAGTCAATATGTGTATTGTGTACCCTTCATAAAAAAAAATCAATTGTAACTTTTACCAACTACTAGAAAGTTACTTTTGTAGTATGAGACCTCAATGTTTTGTTTAGATATCATTTTTCTTGTTTTTTTTTTCTATAACATATCATAAAGTATATATTATTGTTGGTGTAACCATTGCACCTCCTTTTGGTGCAAGTGCTAGTTTTTATGTTAAATTTTGATTAGAACTAGAGATGTAGATAGATCATGGATAGGTAGGTGGGTGTATCTTGGTTTCAAGGAAGATGGTGATCAAACAATTAAGATTTTGAAGGAAATTATTTTACTTTTTCTAAGTACACATCAATTTACTCTTATCAAATAGAAGATGGGTTCCTATTTTAGTCTAGCATGAATGAAAACAGAAGAAAATCTCTAAAATATTTGTCCCATGGAGATGATACTAAGGCATTAAAAAAAATTAAAGAATGTAAATGTTAATTTTTATAATAAAGTTGTGTAAGGCCTTAATAATGATAATCTAAGAGTTCTCTTCTATCTTGTAGAAATAATAAAGGGCAAGGGAATTGGTGAGGTTGAGGTGATTGTTAAGGCTAGCTTGAAAACATAGATACAAATGCCAATATACATCATCTCCTCCAAATATAGTTAGAGATGAAATGCACCATCTCCCTTACAAGTTTTGATATATTTTAACAAGTGAATCCTCATAGGTCATATATATAATATGAACAAATTTTTAAATGAATTTATGTTTAACTTATTTTTTTGGAAATATTATTTATATTACTAATAAATGTAATTGTATTCATAAATATCTATTATTTTTATCATTAAATCATTCTATTTCAAGTTTTAGTATTTATTAAGTAGTGATTCTCACTACTTACCAATGATACAATATATTAAATATAATGATAATAAAATAATACTATATTTTAAGACTATTGTTGCATGAAAGTAATGTAATTAATAGAAATTATATGTTCAAATTATAGAATATTTAATTGATAATTAATCTTCTTGATATGAAAAGATAGACTTGGAGTTCTCATTTGAGTGTATAGAGGGTTTTTATTTTCTTCAAGGGTTCATAGTAGATTTTGAAAAGTTTGAGTGTAGATTGGGGTGATTTTGAGTTCACTTCTAGTTTAATATCAGTCAAGAGGAAATTCAAGGAAGTTAACTAATAATGATGTATAGATAGAACAAAAACTTTATCAACAATTGATCAAATTTATCAAAAAGTGAGAATAATGTATAATTATGATACAAAAATATAATTGATTATTCAATTAGTCATTCTTTTGCTTGACTAATTATTAGTGACCAATTATTTCAATATTTATTTAGCTACATATCTTTGTCTAACCTTGTGATTTTAACCAATTATGGAATTAGTCATTTATTTAGTCCCTTATACTTATAAATTGTAAAACATTACTGGAATTCGATCATTTTTAGTCATGTGACTACAACTTTTAGTCTTGTGACTAAATGTTCTAGTCATGTATTCATTTATTTACTATAATTCTACTAGTGGTAAAAGGAAAAATATGTGAAGTTGATACAACAAAATACAAAGGTCATATCAAATATTGAAGATATCAACAATTGTAAAGAGGTTTTTGTATCTACTATTCTGTATAATGTATATCATTGTATAATGCATGTTTGGGAAGCAAGCTCAACTTGCATAATTTCCATAATTGTATTACCAACTCATAACATGGTAAATATCTTTCACAAGGTACTTTTGTTTAGTGGATAATTTTCTAGGTGTCATCACCACTAATTTTTGCCTTGGCTAGGGTTTCCCTAGTTAACAAAATATGGTGTTATGTGTTTCATTCCCTTATGGTTGTGTTTTTTGTTTAGCACATTAATTTTATTCATTTATGCAAGTTATAAGATTGATAATGATAACTATAATTGGGAAAGAGTTTGTGAATACTAATTCACCCCTTCCCCCCTCTCATTATTTCTTATTTCTAATAGTGATTAAAGGGTTATTAGGTATAAATAAGTGGCTCATTAGGATGCAAGTTGATGCAGGAGCATCCAGTGGTGTAAGGGCAATTCTGTGTCACGTAAAAATATGTTTAGAGTTAGTTTCTATTTAATGTTTTTTCATTTCTAGATGCCCATTTGGGTCGATTAAAAATTTCCAACTCTTATAATTCCACTACTAGTTTTCTAAGTTGGAGTTTTTGAGAACCTTGGAATATGTGCCAATGTAGGAAATAGGTTATTTTGTAATTGAACCATAATTATGATGAGTTAGAGGGTGTAAGTTGGAGGGATGATTATAATTGTAATTTAAAGCACTCTAGAAAAAGAATCAGGTCAAAAGGATTTACAGCATGAAAGTTATTGTAGTTTTAAGTTTCCTGGAGACCTCTTAAGAGTGCTTCAAAGTCAAATTTGAGGCACTAAATGAACTCATATGGGCCTGAAATTTGTGGGATAAGCTAAGCTGGTCTATAGGACTATAGAGAGCTTGGAGAGATTTCTAGAAATGTAAACGATAAATCATTTAGAGTCCCAAATCAAAAGTTATGCCTCTCAAAAGTTGGACTACCATTTATGGATTCTTCTAATTTTACACTAACTTTTGATGTATTTTCCAGAGCCTTATGTTTTGGTAGTGGATGTCAAATGGAATATTTTAATATGAATTCTTAACCCTAAACCTAATTTGGTTTACTTAAGGACATTTTGGTATTGTAAAGGTAGTTTTTGGTGGAGTTTGGGAGAAGGTACAATGAGAAGGGTTTTCTCTAGAATTTGATAATATTGTAATCCCATAGAGCATGTCCTAGAGTGTACTTTTGTTGTACTAAACATAATAGCATATCATTTATAATAATAATACTCTTCCTTTCCTATTTTGTTCATTTTTGTCTTGGATTATTCCTTCATCACAAGTGGGCTTGTTAGAAGAATGCAAGTGGATTTCTTAGTTAATTAGGTTTAATTAGTTAATTAAGATGAGTTAGTATGGGCAAATGGGTGAGTAGATTAAGGTTTATGCTAAGGTTTGAGGACTTGATTAATTGAATTATTTAATCAAAAGGAAGAAAACGGACTTAAATAAAATAGGATTTTGCAATTATTCAATTTAATAGAAAATAAGGATTTAATTAATAAATCAAACTATTAGTTTTCATTTGATTATTAATTGGACTATAATCAATTAATTAAATTGATTAACTAGAGGATAACATAAAATAATAAAATATTAAATACTTAATTAATAATATCTTAGAAAATGACTAAACTAGTTTACATAATTATGTAATCAAATTATGGTGTCTTCATTTTGCCCCTCTTTGATATAGTATTGGGACAACATTATTTTTAAGAAGTTTGAAGATAGATGATGTGAAAAATAATTTGAAAGAAATAAAGTATTCCTAGATTTAAAAGGAGAGAAGAGAGACTAGATTTGGTGATGCCATCTTAAGAAGGTGATAAGGAGAGAAACCATGACCCAATGAAATCTCAAAAAGTAAGAAAACTAAGGTGAAAAGGAAAATTTGTATAGAAGCTAAAAGAGGGTTAAAATTGAAACTAGGATAAAAAAATAGAAAGGGGAAGGGAGAAAAGGATAGTCTCAAAAGGGGTCTTATGTAAGGGTCATGAGGGCTAGAAGAGGGGGAAATGATTTCATACTACTTAATAAGTTATTTCTATTTTAAGCTTTGGATTTTACCACAAAGATAGTTGGACAAAAGTGACCAGAGTATCAGGAAGACATGGTGAACCATGTATAGGTATGAAATGTGGTGTAAAAAGTGATAAACCTAAATTTTTTGATATTTTGTTTCTACTTTTTGTTTTATTTCATTTATTGTCTTGAAAAAGTGTCTCTCTCTAAGCTTGAGTCTGGCAAGAATTCCAATGAGATCAGGAAGATTGTAATTCCACAAAAAAAGACATGTGTAGGGGGTAAATGGGTAGGGTCAAGGATGATTTTAGGGATAATGAATCATCCTTGATTGATAAGAATCTTTGGTTGGAAAGTGATATTGCAGCATGGGGTTGCTAATCCACTCAGTGAGAATGTGTTTCCAAAATGTGGGAACACAATCACATAGAGCTAACAAGATAAAGGGGCAAGTTAAAAATAAACGAAGGGTCAATAGATGATATGGAGTAGGATTAGAAATGCAATCCTATAATGATATTAATATAGGGTTTAGGAATGTTAGTAGGTTCATAGTCCCTAACTAGTGGAATCACAGACAGGGAGGCTAAACACAAATTTTTAGTCAGGGTAAGGGGATTAACAAGGGTAGGATGGATTGGAGATAGGTGGAATAGGTAACTATAAGGTTTGGGGGTATTTAGTAAGGATAATTAACAACTAAATCTAAGGCTAACATTTTTTAGTTTTTTGGATGCAGAAGTCTATAGATTTGCCATCATTATGGGAGTGGCATACTATGGTTTTGAGAGAAGTTGACCTTTTTGGGGATGTAGATTGGGAAAATCAACATGGTCAAGTTATAGTACTTGATGTAGATTCCCTATAGGTGGAAATATATGGTGATGGTGACAATTTTGTACAAGTAGTGCTACAATTAGATGTCTATATTCCATCCCTCGATAAGGGAGAGGATAGTGGCATTGAGGGATATTTATAGGGTCTTTCAATTATCATTCATAGGGACATCAATAATGGATACTACAGATGTGACATCATAATAGGTGGTATAGATGTTAGTGGGACTAGTTGTTCTATATCTAATTTAGTAGGGGTAGTTTGTGTTAGATCAACACTTAGATGGTGCAACTTAGAGGTGAGTCTATTTCTATGTATGCCACTTGGTATTAGGGTATATTTCCCTAGATATAGGAGGTATCAGTGTCACCTTGGCTTTGATTCCTATGATAGTTCAAACTATAGATGCTAGAATCCTAACAACATGGGTCACTCTTATGTTGGCTTAATTAATAGATACATGCATTAGATTATGTACCATTGATGGGGAGATCAATGGATAAGCATAGGATTTTCCTCATTTCTATAGGTGTGGGCGTAGGAGTACATTTTTGTTCTTAGGTTGGTAGAGAGAAAAGAGAGGCACATAGAGGAGCATGCAGTGTATAGGTGGGCAGAACCCTTGACATATCATCATAAAGAGGATATTGAGTATTTGAGGGTAAATTTAGTTGGCATTACCTGGAGGTTGTACATGGGGCTTAGGCCTTGGAAAACGAGCAAAAAGAAATTCCATAAAGGACCAAATATGGGTTTATATTTGGGCTATAAGAGTATATAGTATATTAATACTTCCTAGATTAGGTCATGCATTGATTTAGGTAGCCTCATGATGCTCTTGTTGTGAAGGTTTGGTATCAATGAGTTACTTTAGAGAGGACTCCACAATTTGGACCACAATTACAAAGGGATGAGCTAATAGCAGTATGGAAGGATCTACAACTTGTGAATTGGGATAGGAGAGGAAGAGGAGGGGTGGTTGTTGCTACATTAGAAACCTTAAGTGATGCGAAGGGTATAGGTATTATGGGTAGTAAAGAGGATTAGAGAGGTAGTGGTACTAGTGAGGTAGGGTAGATATGTCATGTAGGTAGTGAGGCAAAGGGATTCTTTGGTCCATGAGCCACCTAGGAAAGGCTCATTGATAAATGAGGGGTGAGGAGAATAGAGGTAAGGGAAAGGGAAAGGGGATTACATAGAGTTGGATAAAGATTATGGTTTATAGGAACCACCTAATACATATATTCATGTGAATGATTAGGTGGTGGAGGATCATTAAATGTTGGCCAGGATAGTGAGATGGAAGCATGAATGGCATCTCCACATCTAACTCATGATTCTATGAGTTGATTATTACAAGATATATAGGTAGAGAGGGACAAAATTTAGGTGGACATAGATTGGATGATGATAGAACATGACTAGTTTAAGTTAGAGTGAGATTGATTATAGGGAGGAATTGATCGAATGCAAGAAAATAAGGATGGGTTATAGATGGAGAGAGAGGATATTCTTGTGGAGGTAGCTATGATGAGGTCTTAGGTAATAGTTCAAGGTGGTAGGTCTGAGGAAGACATTGATGAGATTACACCCTTACAACATAAGGTGTCAGATCTATGAGAGAGGATTAAAATTTAACAAGTTTGATATTATGTTATTGTCCAAATAGATTAGATATAACACTATAGGAGATCCTCTTGATCAAGAGTTTCTATCATAGGGATATGGATGGAGGTTGCTAATAGTAGCCATTTTAGGGTAGGAAAATCTTGATAGATGGGTTAGTGCAGATAGAAGAGGTAGAGAGATCAAGTTCCATAGGAGGACAAGAGGGAGCTCAGGGGGAAGGGATGAGACATGAGTGATCAAGCCTAGAGAATCCAAGATATTCATTATGCTAGGTGGGGGTTGGACTATTTTGGAGAGGCCATATGAAAGGGTCATCAGGGTATAAATGATTCTATTACAACCACTAGGTCCCACATAGGTTTCCCTAGGGATAGATCTAGTTGCAGCATCAACACTACCTACAGGTCCCTATCAGAAAACCATCAAAGAGATAGATGAGTAGATTTATGTATTATATGTATATTTGATTCATGAATGATGTATTTATATGCACTTATGGACATTGATGGACACTTATCCTTTCATGGGTTGGATGTATTCTTTTATTCACTACAAGATATTCATTATATATGATGTGCATTGATTGGGTGGGATATGATGTATTTTTTATGGATAATATGGTGCTTTATTTTTATGATGTTAATGATTGTTATGTGATTCTTAAATGATATATATAGTACTAACATGTGTGACCGCAAGATGTGATGCTTTCTATATGATTTGAGATGAATGTTTTTTATGTGTTCCTATAGGATATGATGCCTTGATGGCTCTATGTGATATATTCATTATGTGTGATGTGTTATGAAGGGATATATTATGTGATGTTTAGTTATGATGTGAAATGTGGTCCATATAATGGTTTTCTATGTATATGATATGTGATATAGATCATGTATTATTACCTGATTATAAGATGTCCATTTGAGATGTTATGATGATGTATTTATTACATGTTATTTATTTACCTAAGAGATGGTTAAGAATGAACCTAATTAATAAATTCTAATGAACTAAGCATAGTAGGAATGTTAATGACAAATAATTTGACTAAGGAAATGAGTGTGCAATAATATGTACCTAAATGTGGCTTAAAAATGAGATAAAAATGATTTTAATGCAACTAGATTCAATTAAGATTCAATTAATGTAAAATGCAACTAAAGGAACCTTAAACACAAGTATAATTTAATCATTTGAATGAATGATATGAAAGTTAAGTCAATGAATGTAATATATGTAATGCAATAGAATGAAATACAATGAATTGGATGCAATTCAATGAAATGATGTTTATGTAATTTGATAAAAAATTAAATGGGTTAAATCTTATGAAACTAAGTGAAATTAAATGAAATATGCAAATGGAAATTAATGCAACTTAATGTTGGAATACTTTAGAATAACTTGGGTGGGGTGGGTGGAGGGGGGGGCGGGGGCGGCGGGGGTGGCGGCGGGGAGGGAGATGAAGAAGTTATCCAAATTCCAAATGTCTAGACAAAACTTTTCAACACTTAATGAATTCATATCCATATATCCTTATGATACATGCATCCAATAATTCCATAACTTAGTAGGTGACTATCATAGGTCAAAATAACTTTGCAAAAATGTAAACATTAAACATCACAAAATCAATCACACATTTTTACATAAGGATTTTATGTGGAAACCCAATTTGGGAAAAAGCACTAGTAACAAGCTACCAATTTTTACTCTTCTTAAGTGATGCTTAGTGAAAGGCCAAACCTATTAAAGGTTACAATAGACACTATTAAATGTGACTTGGTTAAAGGATTTGAATCACCCTATTAGGAGTGAGCCTTGTTAGAGGACTTTAGAAAATTCCATTAGAATTCCACTGATTAAATGATTTACAAATAAATGTTAGGTCAACCTTAATCCAAATGATTTATCTAAACTAATACAATTTTTAGAAAGTAACAATAGGATTTGATTTGATAAAAAATCACAACTCACTTTTAGATTACAGATCTTTGGTTCAGTCCTCCATTCTACTTAGCATTCATACTCTTCATCTCTTTCAACTTGTTCACCCTTCAAGAATTCATCCCCTTAAGCCTTCTTGCTTTGTATGCTAATTGCAAACTCTTCTATCTAGCCACAATATGAAGTAACACCCTAGACTACTTGTCTTCCTTAGGTTCTTGCACATGGAAATTGTTACTTCTTTCCTTTTATCCTATTATAAATAAATTTTAGGAATCTTTTCATTTAACCACAATCATTCATTATAGGGTCAAGTTAGATTTATCGAATCCTTCCTCTTTCCATTATGTTCCCTCTAGAAACTTCTTCTACAATCCTCTTTGAATTTTCCTCAAAATAGTTTATCTTGAATTTTGTGTCTCCTACTCATCATACTTATCTTCCACACGCTTTGCAAAATTCAAGGAATTAATTTTTTTAGCTCTAATTCAGATAATCTTCGATCAAAATCTTATTGATGTAACTTGACAATAAATTGCTTCTGATGCTTGACACACACTGGGTTACTTAAAATCCACTCCAATTTACTCAACGCATACTATCTTTTTACTATTACTCAACACATACTAAATTTACTTATTACATATTGCTTCTTCACTTTTCTTTCACTAACTAATTTTCTATTTGGCTTGAACTAACATTGCTTATCTCCTATTGATCACTTTGTCAAGCTTAGTAGACACATTTTGTTTTCCTTCTTCTAGACTTAGCTAGTGTATCCTTCTATTTCAGCCTTAACTAGATAAACAATAAATCATATCATCCATGTCCTACTTGGTCTTAGTTCTCCTTTTATACACCATATAACTCAACCTTTCTCTAGGTACTATTGTTATCCTCTCTTTTAAAATCTTCTTCATCAATCAAAAAAATGATAGCATTTAGACCAAAAAGCAATTATCTTACTAGCAAGTAGCAAGTTTGACATCATTGAAAAAATAATAATTGTTCTAGATTCCACACATCAAACAATCTCTTTTCAATAATCTCCCTCTTTAGTATTGATGAAAAACCAATACCAAAAACAATACCAAAATGAAAAGTAATTCCTCACATTGAAATTTCTCCTTCTATCAGTATGTTTCCTTCCTTTGTATAGGGTAATATGAGCTTTGTCAATCTCCTTCAATGTATCTCTCTTATATCTCCCTTATCAGGATATCTTATATCTCCATATATCTGACTTCTTTCTTTTGGTTAAGATTATCCATGTAGATATATCTATCTATCTCCCCACATATGTATATCTCTTTGTCTATCTCCCTCTTTGACAATAATGCCAAAGACTTGTCATCTCAACATGCAAATATTATCAATTTAGGTTCTCCCTCCATCACCATGCCTATGATTAATCTTATGTTCCACCTCCTTAATTACTTTAGGCATCTCCTAAAGTAAGATCCACTACATCAATTTTTAAAATATGGCATTCAACTCAATTGATGCAAGGTACTATTCTTTCTTCTTAAGTAGCTTTGATAGAGGTATCACCCCTAGTTTACCTCTTATATAATCATGAGCACCCATAGGTAAAGCCTCTATGAACATATCAGTTCTCTATTCATTTATATTCAAATATTCTATTTTCACTTCTTTTTCTTGAACCAAATCTCCCAAGTAATGATACTTGATTAAAATGTGCTTTGTCTTTGTATGCATCACAAGGTTCTTAGATATGTTTATAGCACTTGTATTATCATAGAAATGTATCACAATTTCAATAATTTTCTCTTGTATGCATTTGAGTAAATACTAATTGAAACAAAGAAAACAAATCCAATTTCATTCAATTTTAGTCAACTTTCAATATTAACACATTCATTCCATATACTCTAGTATAAACTAAATGAGCAAAAAAACTTAAAATGAACTTAGAGTCACAAAAAGCAGTCCTAGCTAAAAGGGTATGCCTAAAGTAAATTTTTCCAATATTATTAAATTCATCAGAGATTACTTTTATAGCTCTTCTCAAAATAGTTGGTTACATTGTATGATTACCTTTGTAGAGCATCTTTGAATGGCATAATCTAAGAATAGGACAAGCATGAATCATTTTCTATTACAAAGACCAAAAAAATTGCATGAATGGAGACAAAATAAAGAGGGGTGGAAGAAAAAGAATAAGAACATCATGCCTTCTTAGAAGTAACTTATCTCTATAATATTTCATGGCTTTGGTTACTTCATCTAGCTCCTCAACACCTGGAATGAGGTTATTGTTAGCTTGGATCATCCAATAGTCATGCATTTTTGTCAATTCATCAATTCTAGCCACCCTTGATTAGAACTTCTACCTTTCTCTTTGTATGAATACATCTTCTACTAAGAGTTCTTGAATCTTGGACACTTGGAAGTTGAGGGATCCAATGCTTCATAAAAAAATGTTAGGAACTTGGACTTCATTCTCTCAATTTCCACAAGCTTTCCATTAGTTGAAATGAAGGACTATATGTGCAAGATCTTTAGATACCGAAACAACTTTCAATGGTCTTTTGCACTAGGTTGTGCACATCATTGAGCTCACTTGTAGATCTCATAGAGCTTTCTATAAAAAACTCCAAGGATTTATTCCAATGGAATAGTGACTCTTGGCTAGTCTTTAGAATCCCATGAGCAATGGCTACATTAGTATTCATGTCAATCACTTCCTATAGAAGAGCCAATTTCTTTGTCATCTTGTCTGCTACCTTTTGTATGGCTATTTGATGATTTGAAGCTGCCTCTCTAAGCTTGTGAGAATCCAATACCATGCTTCCTAGATTCTCAACTAGTAGGGGATCCTGAGACTTTATCTAATCCACCCATGCTTGACCTACTTACTTGAATTGTCTCTCTTTCTATAGTTTGAGTAGTAAGTTCTTGTTCTCCTCTACATTTGGGTCAAGTTGATTTGAATAATTACTTTTGAGTGAAAACTTTATGTAATCCATTAGCTTTATCTTTGAGGCCTTCAATATATCCTTGTATTCTCTTAGCTCTTCTAGCTTGTCCTTAGTATTCTCATCAATTGACTTTGACATGTTAACCATGGAGTCATGAGCTAGAATACCAATATCCAATGTTGTGATTTGAAATTCATATTTTGAGAGCTCGTGAAAATCTCCTTCTTTCTAAGGCTCAGAAGTCTCAACTAGCATGTGGAAAATCATTAATTTTGTAGTGAGTTCTATAATGGTCTTTTTATTCTTTGTTTTCTTTGATGGCTGTGAGGAGGTGACTTGTGTGATCAAGTCCTTTGATTGGGTTACATCCTTCTATCTCCTCTTCTTCCTATCAATGGTCTCCTTGAGCTAAGACTCTATAGAGACCACATTGATAGAAAATTGTAGTGCTATGAGATCAAAAGTTTCCTTGGGATTAATAGAGTTGGCTTTCTTTGAGATGCAAGAGAGAAGGCATAAACTTTGGTTACCAAAAGGGCAAGATTATCCTCTTGCTAAGATGCTTCCTATTATTACCATCCAAGTTGATGACTTGAATAGGGGATGATGTCTTAGCCACTAACTTTTCTTGTTCATTCCCCTTATCCTTGTCATCTTCCTTCTATATAGTCTTCCTAATGTTTGGAAGAGGGCTAGTTTTGTAGGTATGGGTGAGTGGCAGATTCTTTTCTAGAGGTTGGTCTCCTCCTTGGCCAATAGATTGTGATAGCCCTATAGATGTTGTTGTAGTGGCTATTGTGATTATAGCTAAAGCTAAATGGGTGGTTCCAACTAATACTCCAACTATAGAACTAGTGCTCCCAGTCATCTTCTTTCTCTCTCAAGTACACTCTGCCCATTTGTCTATTCTTTTGATTATACCCTACATGAGAACCTTCATGGTGTCAATGATTGGATCCACTAGTGGGATAGAGAAAAATAGTTTATTCTTGATCTTCTCATAAGATGTGGAGTGTATGTAGGCTCCATCATCTGCAAGGTTAGAGACATCAATAGATTTGTTATAAAAATTTATTTCATCAATAGTTAGTCTTGACCAAAGTCTCTCTTGATTTTGGTATTCATTGAGGCACCTAACCCAAAAATATTCAATATCTAGGACATGCCTATAAGCATATCCCAACTTTAGATGAACCCTAAAAAAAGTCATTGGATCATATTGAGTCTTGAGCACCTCATAATCTAGCAATTTTATCCTGTCATCAAAACTCTTCACAAGATTGCAAGAATTTGATCTAGAGGTACATGAATATGAGGCTACCACTATAGGAGATGGAATTGCTATAATCTTCTTCACATTTGAGCATATGATGTTCACCTCTAGGAATTTTTTACACATCATGAATGGACCTACCTTGTACTCTAGATATTTGGTGTGCTCATCATAATTTGGAATGCTAGGAAGTCTAGGCCACAAGAAGTGGGTTGCCAAAACATATATCAAATAAGAGGACATGTACAACTACTTGAATCCTTTGGACAACTGAAACCATAAGACAAGCTCATCATAGATGATCTATGTGTAATTGATCTTCATATTTTAGCACATATTACTTATACTATGAAAAAGTGGTGCTTGATGAACTTCAAAATATCCTCTCTTCCTTTTAGTCTAAAGAGAAGTGCAAGGATATAAACAATCTCTCACTTCAGATTTGTGCCAAACAAAGTCTTCAACATTTTTCTCTTCTTTGAATGGGAAGTCTAGAACCAGTTGCTGACTGCATCAACACCTTGTTAATTGATAAGAGAGTGGACTAGTCTAGAAGTAAAACTTACTTCATTTCTAGGTTGTATCTCTTTATGCATTCCTTCACTATCTCAAGTGCATGAACTACTATTGCAAAGCCAATTACTTCTACCAATATGCTCTCCTTGAGTTACAGAGTAATTGGGTGTAGCATTGGGAATTCAGCCACCTATGTAGATCACACAACTCATAGAACTTGAAGGATGTATCTATATAATATTTTAACTCACTCTCCAAGGAAATTAATCTATCATAACTAGTAGCTGTGATTGACATTCACTACGATTGCTCAAGATGCAATTCTAGATAAATAATCATTAAATATACTTGTAGAAACCAATTTCTTTCAATTCTAATGAAATAGCTTTAGGAATTATAAGATTGGAACCAAATGAATGACATTAAGTTCATCCAATGATTATAATGGCTAGATTTACATTTAACTCAATGAGTAATGACTATTTAAACTTTCCATTCATTTTCACATAAAATATTAAGTTCCTATAAGCACTCTTACTTTACTTAAAGTAAAGTGATACAAATAAAGTCATTAAACACAAAAAATAATTATCTTTACATGAAGTGCCTTACTTTTCTTCAAAATTTGGAATGTAGATACACATGATGATATTTAACATATACAAGAGAGAAAGACATACTTATCCTTTCTGCAAAGCCATTTAACTTTTATTTGAAATTTGAGCACAAGGAGTAATCCTTTTACAATATTGCACATTTTGTTCTCCCACTTTCTACCTGAGGGCTTAATACTGTATTTCCTTCATAACAAGTTCACATCTCCAACACTTACTTCTCTAAAAGTATCTTTTGGGAATCTCTAAAAGATATTTTCATTTTAGAGTAACTTAACTTTCTATTCTCAAAGCCCCCATAAAAGTATCCACTTATGTTTCCTTGGGGAATAAAACTCCTTTCTCAGCATCATTTCCCAAAGTGAAGCATAGAAAACAACATTCAACCTTATACTTCAATCTAATGGTCTCACAGTTAAATGTTGATTTTTGGTTATGAGCCTTTAAATATTTCATTCAACATTGTGTTCACATTTATTTGATCATTTGAAATGATATTAAGCTCAAGTTTATACTACCTTAGAAATAGAATGAAATTACATCATTTCCATGAACTCATAGCAGAAAAACCATGAACCCATTTTCCCTAGTAATACTTGATCTTAACTCCACAAATATGAATGAGACTCACCCTAGCATCTATAGACAGCTTCATAGGCCTTTGGGTATAGAAAAAATCATATTCTCATCTTATTACTCACTATCATGGCTTTACACTTTAGATTCACACTTGATGTAGTTTGCACAAGGGGAAAGTTAGCTTGACAACTCAAAATCTGAAGGATATGAAATATTAGGAAAGATATTAGAGAATAAAATGTAGAACACTTACTTCTAATCAGGAGCATGCAATATCACACCCCAACCATACCTAAATCACCTAATCCCCATGCACATCAAAAAAACATGAAATCCTCTTAGAAAGATTAGGTAAAGGTAATGCAAAGGGATATCTACAAAAAAAAGACAATAGAGTACTTCAAGAAAGATGAGAAGTAAGTGACCTAAACCAAACTTAGACACATCTCACTCAAAACACACTCACTTTAACCAACAGCCTTAATATTTAAAAAGGGAAGACTAAAACTTGGCAATAACTATCTCTAACTAGAGACTTAGGCATTGAAAAATGTATGAGAAGGGACCCAAAATCTTTGGTTTCACTTAGCTAGAGTGATAAACTATAGTGGGAAACTAAACTAAGCATGCAACAACAATAAAAAGAAAACTAATCCAGGAAAGGAGAAAAACAAAGCATGAAAAGATGCAAACAAGCCTACTTAAACTAACACTAACTGTAGCAGATACCTACTTTCAATTTTGAACTTGATATAACTTTAGATTCTAGCCATTGTAATAAAATTGAAGTAACTCTATGAAAGGATATGCCAAAATGAAGAAATTGTTCTGATTTTCTTGCATAATCTTGAAAGGGCCCTTTCAAACTCGTTATGCATGCCTTTGGGATTGTGTCTTCTATCCCATAGCAGAACAAGGTCACCTTCCATGAACTTCCTTGGTCTTTCCTTATTATTGAAGAGTATTTTCACACACTTTTGATGTTTTATGATATGATCAGTCATGCTTTTGCATTCTTCTTCCAACTTAGTCAGAAAAATAATGTGCTTCTCTAATTCATCTTGGAATATTGGATCCTTGATGACTTGCTGAAGTATGCAAATGGACAGCTCAAGTGAAAGAGAAAGACTAGCTTCAACTTCATAAACTAGCTCAAATGGGGAAATCTCAATTGCCTTCTTGGATGTAACTTTTTCTGCTAAGAGCACATTGTATAATATCTTGTGTGAGTTATACTAGTTCTTAGAGACCGATTTCTTCATGATATTGATAAAGTTCTTATTTCTTGATTCCACTTGACCATTTCCTTGAGGAAAGTAATTTAATGAATTACTTAGGTGAATACTATTGTAATAGAATAATTCTATAATTTTTGTAGAAGGAAAATAGGAAGCATTCTCCATGACAAGTTTTTTTGGAACTCCAAACCTTATCAAGATGTTCTCTTTAATGAATTCATAGAATACCTTAGAAGTAGTCTTCTTAGTTGGCTTGGCTTCCACCCATTTGGTGAAGTATTCTATAGAAATGATGACATATAAGTGACCAATAGATGAGTGTGGACTGATTAGTCCAATAAAATCAATTTCCCACTGTTGAAATGGGCCTTCAATTACAACTAGCTTTAGAGGTAGAGAAACTAATCGAGGCTTCCTACAGAACATTTTGCACCTTTTGCACTTGGCCACCCACTTGTAAGCATCCTTGAACATGCCAAGCTAGTAGTTTCATTGCCTCAAAATCTCATATGTTGTGATTGTTGATGAAAAATAGCCACTATACGCCTCATATTGGAAGCTATGAAGCAACATTTCTTGTTGGGGTGTATCCACACACCTCAAAAAAGTTCCATCTATTTCCCTTTTGTACTATTGATCATCATATATGACACACTTAGTTGATTTGATTTTTAGGTCTCAACTTTTCTTGTATGTTACTACTCTAGGGAAATCTCCATAAGTTAGAAAGTAGGCAATGTTTGAGAACTAGGGATCTTGAAGACTAACCATTAGTGCCCATGCTAATTCATCCTCTTGGCTAGAGTCTTGATTTTATGCTATCATCTTGCACAAGCCATTTCCTCTCACCAAATTGGTAGGTTCTAGGTTGATGTCATATTATTGAACCTTAGCTATGCATGAACCTCTAATTTTGTAGCCTATCTCTTGTTAAGTCAATATGCTCTTGACAACTAAATCAGTTACAAAGAAAATAGAGCGAGAGTGCAGTACATAGAATCTAAAGTTTTTGAGAGCTCTTACCACTACATGTGCATGCTTTTCCATTTTATAATATATCATATTATTCTTATTAAAGGGGGTACTCATGAAGGAAATTGTTTCTTGGATACCTTCCTTGTTCTCTTGCATGAGTATTGCAGACAACATATGAGTTGAGGCATAACAGTATAATATGAACTCCTTGGTGTAATTTAGATGAACCAACAAGTTTTCTTTTGCCATGGAGTCCTTAATTTAATTAAAAGAAACTCTTATGGAGTCATTCCACATGAACCTCTAACTTCCTTTTATCATATCAACACTGTACTTGGTGATTTTGGAGAAATCAGGGATGAAGAATCTTAGAAAGTTCACATGTTTGATGAAGGATTTGAATCCAAATTTTCTTCCCAGAAAATTCAGTTATTGGATGGATCTAAGATGGTTTGGGACAATCCAAATTCCTTCCTAGGACAATATGTGACCCAATAGTTTACCTTCTATAACATACAATACTAATTTCTTGGGATTGAGTAAAATTACATGTTCCCTACATCTTTTCAACATCTTCTCCATGTTCCTTAAATGATTTTCTCTTTTCTTAGAGAATACTATTAGATCATCCAAGTAGATGATGATGATATTATCCTTTAGATTAGAAAATGAGGAATTCATGGTGCATTGAAAGGTGGTGTTGGTCTGATTTTTCATAGTAAAGAGAAAATTTTGAAAAAATTAGTGAAAAATCATTTGTGGTCATTATATCATGCAATTTAGGGTTTTCTCATTGTATTTTTCAAAATTCTTAGATTGCCCTAGTTCATGTCTTGGTCTCTGTGTCATTGGAATTTTATCAATTTCTTAAGGTTTTTCATCAGAGAAATCAGTTGAAAAACCCTAAATGTGAAAAACCTAATGCCTTAGTACATTTTACCTTAGTCTTGAAAACTCTCAAAAATAATATTTCAAAAAATTCTTTTAAGGCATATTACTTTTCCTAAGGAGGGGCTTGCATAAGCATGACTTCATTAAAGTCTTGTTTAAACCTTAGGTGGTCATGCTTTGCCTGCAAATTGCTCGATCACTTTATTAAGAAAAACCCCTTGTGATACAAATTTTATATGATCGTTGATCTTGTTCAGATCAACGGGTATCACATTCCCACAATTTTGAGATGCAAGGTTTTTAAATAATGTAGGCCCATTCTTTGATGGCATGAAGCCCTTGCCCTTTTAAGTCTTAGTGTGCTACAAAGATTGTATTTTGTCATAAATTGCTAGAACCTTTACAGAATTGTCAGTACCTTTCATGTACATTCTAGAATTCTTGCAATGTGATTGGTTAATATATTAACAAAGGTCTCACTTTATGGCTAAGATTTATTGACCATTGATCTTGGTTAGATCAAGGGCTATTGATTTCCTACATTAAGAAGATGCATGAGAGATAAGTAAAGTAAGCAAGCATAAAGTGGACACATAGCAGGATCTGACATCATGACCTCTCCTTTCCTTAGAATGCTATTGAGGTGTCTTCTATGGTAGTTGTCAAATGAGTTGGATTGGGGGGTAGTATTTTATTCTCTAGTTTAGTTGATGTGGTATTATGAGACACATGATTCTATACCCATTGATCTATGTGAGATCAAATGCTAGCGCAAGCCCGCATTTTCAAGCTACTCTACTCATTCAATAAGGAGTGTGGGCAAGTAGTTTCTTGACACATAGAAAGGTGGGGTCAAAAATCTCTAATGTATGCTATGGTGTGCCAAGCTATAAGATGATTGCTGATATGTACTACAAGTTGTGCCACTGAAGAAGTTTGTAGCCAGACGAGATCAAAGCTTTATCAACCATAGATCTTGAAAAGATTGAGGGTTAGTGCAAGCCCACATTATGAAACTACTTGTTCAATAAGGAATGCAGGTATGCACCTTTGTGCCACATGTCATAGTGGGACCAAAATTATGGAAGAACACTAAGTCACACCATGTTATCTAGGAAATATTAGCAATTAATGTAGTAGTCAAATAGGTCAGAGCATGAGGGTTGAGAAGATTCATTCCATTGGCCCAAGTGGATGCTATGATCATAAAGTGTAGAGTTTTTCACACCATTGAAGTTATCTTGATCAACAATGGGCCCAAACTCATATTAAGAACCTAAAAGAAACTTAAGGAATGTACATATGCACAATGCAAGAACATGTCCATGATGATGTCACTATCCCTATCTCAGAAAGCTTGTAGGATCCAAGCAGTGTCACTGTTGATCTTTAAATATTGACGACTAGCACAAGCCAACAATTTGAAGATGCTCATCCAATAAGGAAAGCAAGAATGTGATAGCTTGACACATGGAAAGAATGACATCAAGAACCTACTAACTCAAAAAAGATACAAGAATTGCTAGCGTGGAAGTTGTGAGGAGGCAAAAAACTCATATAAAGGCTTCTTATTGGTCAATGTAGCTAACTGGAGTTTGTTCAATTGTAAACCTATATGATTTTTTATCTTATCTTAATCAATGAGTGGCTCTTCCCCAGAATTCTAAGGTGCAAGAAACTTAAGGAATGTAGGTAAGTGACAATGTGACATGTGGACATGTTTTTAAAGACATAAAGCTCATTGATTTTTAAATTAAAGTCGACCAATCTAGTGAAAATCTATGGATAGGATTCAAATTAAGGAGCAATTTGGAGGTAACCATTACTAAGAGTAAATATGGTGTAGAGCTCATTCATGTGATTTCAATGGATGAATAAAACTATGATCTCACCATTAATGAATCAACAAAGTGCAGAAAGAATCTCAGAGCATACAAAATTTTTAGAGCCAGGGCACAAAAACCTTATCTAGTGATCCACTAAGTTGTAGAGGAAATCACACAGTGCAGAACTGAAAATTTTAGTGGGTAAGTACTCTGAGACTCCTTGAAAATAAATTATCTGTTGTTATAAAAATTCTAGGATTTATTCAAAATGCCTCCCCAGAAAGAATGTACTAGACAAATAGATTATCTAAAATGTTCTGCACATGATGATTTTCTTAAACAATTCCCTTTATCAGTACATGAAATGACTAAGGGAAGGGAACTCATTCCAAATACCCTAGGGTAACTATAGCAAATGGTTTCTAAGACAAAAAAAATTGGGTAAGAGATGACTAGGTTTCCATAGGGGGGTTTGAGTTGTTAAAGAAATGGTTTTTAGAATGAAAACTAGATACCCCTATGAGCAATGTCTAGGAGTTTGATATTGGGAAATTAACAGTCCCCACAATTTTCTTTGATAGTGATTTATTGATGGATTTAGCCAAAAAACATGATCCAATTACAGGGTGGGTAAAGACTCATGCTAGAGTGAATCTTTTTTGGGTTTGCCTTGAATTGATTAATGAGGTTTTCAACGTCAACCCTAACCACACCTTGCATGAAATCATTGATATATATTACCTTCAAGAAAAGTATGATTACTAAAAGAACATGTTACTAAAACTGGTACTTTGTTTGTGATTACTGCCAGCACCCCAGAGCCATTACTGAGAAGACATTTTAACCTTAGGGTTCAAGCATTATATTTTTCTCTTTGCAAAATTTTTGGGATGGATGAAGCTGATCAAATCCTAGGCTCAATTTTCCTTGTTATGGCTCAAACTCTTCAATTTAGGATGAGCACTATTCTAGATTTTGCTACTTTTCTTGCGAAGGAAATTCATAATCATTTTGTGGGGATAGCATGGGAAAAGTGGACAAACTATTTTTTTGGTACTCATTGCTTATGTATGTATGCTTGTACAAGGGATTTACCTTTTTCTCTAAGGGTATGGAGTTGGAAATAACTAGGGATGGAGAGAAGAATCTAGTGCAATTATGGAGTGTGGATATGGCTTCAGAGGCTACAAATGCCAGATATGTGAGGTTTGATAGATACTTTTCATCAAATCCTAGATTACTTTTGAGAGGGGACAACCCTAGAATTCCATAAGCACTGTTAGAGTTGGTTAGACCTAAACACCATGCACAAGGGTTATTGGTTAGTCATAATTGGGGGAATATACTCCATTATAATGTTTCAATAGTAATAAGAGTATATGGTTTTTTGGGAAAGCCACATGTGCTACCATTTCTTGTGCCCTTGAAGATAGGAATAGCTGAGCTGTTATGGAAAATAGGCACTATAGATGAGAGGGAGTTGCCTAAGAAGGGTACCTTTTTTCCAATTGTTACTGTGGTGCATGATTTTGTCTTTGTGAGGAAAGGATTTAAGCACCTAAATTTGTTCTTAGATAGGTATAACATGGCAGAATCTCATGCCCGATTTATTGATCCTAAAAGATTTTATGACCTCTTAAGAGAGAGGGTGAAAGCTTCCTGCATGGTGCAACAAGTTTACTATCTAGAGGAAGTGATTAGGAATGGTTTTACTTTGCAAGAGCAAGAATTAAGAAAGGAGAACTAGATAGTATTCAACAAGACCCTAGAATTTATTAATTCTTTTGACCCCCATTATGATCCACTAAAAGATAAAAAATATTGGGGAGCCAAGATGCAAGCATTAATGAATAATTTTTTTGTGATTATCGAAACTATGAATGAGAAGAAAGCCATATATGTTGAGACATATCAAAACAAGGTTGTAGACATGCAAAGGAGGATCAATAGTAGAAATGGAGTGACCCCTAGCCAATACATCTTGTAGAAAAGGGTGGTATATGTAATGATCTACAATGTGCAACAGGTTCCTCTTCAGAAGAGACTAAGCAAAGGAAGCCCATCTGCAGCCAGTGCTCCAAAAATACAAAAATTAGGGCAAGGGTCTTCTCCCCAAATGGAGAAATATTCCCTAAGACAATCCCTAATTAGAATTGATGATGAAACATCTCTAAGGGAGCAACTTAGACAAATTGGTGGAGAGGGAGATGTAATTGTTACTTCCATAGATTTTGAGATTGGAGAGACTCAAGAACTAACTGCACCTTCATTAGATCTCACTGTGGTTGATTATCAAGGTAAGGAGATTGATCCCATAGTTTCCCAAGGCTCAGAAAAATTTATTAATGATGAGAATTTTGTAAAATCTAAGGCTTTTGCTTAATTTTTGTGGAGATTAAACATGGGAAATTTTGAGAAAACTTGTGAGAATATAAAGGCAAAGTGGCTAGACAAACTTGAATCTGCTATTAAGGAAGAGGTAAAGTCTAAATTTTTGGATGACTTTTCTCAATTTACACTTGAGGATAGGAGGTAGATAGTTAAATAGTCAGGAATCCTCCTTCTACTAGAATGGGATATAGTGAATGCCATTGTTTTTTATTCAGGAAGAAAACAAAAGGATGTTCAATTAAGGACTAAGGAAGAGATATTACAGATTCACAGAGGAGTCAAGTTTAGTGATGATCACCAAGCCCTTGTTATTTTATCTATGGAAAAAAGGAACAATACAAGAATGCATGAGATTTCTACTCTAGAACACACTAGTACATTGAAAATGTTCAGGGCTGGTGAGGTAGGTAGTAAACAAATAATGGGAATGGCCTCATAAATGCTAAAATTTGGTAGTGTGGTGTCTAGCCAAGAAGAAGATAGATTTTCTCATCTCAATGCTAGGTTTGAGGAAGTTCTAAGAGCATATGAGGAGAGGGGTATGCAAATACAGTTATTGGAAAATAAAGTGACTCAAATGGAGAAGATTCTTGAGAAAAGAAAATTAGGAGAATCTAGTAAACCTAGGATTGCACACCCCCCGCAGCCACTTGTTGAGCCTTTTAAGTCAACACCAATTATTGAGATACCAGATACCCTTGAAAGGCCTTAGTTCTATACCATAGAGGATTTTGAAGAGGAGAAAAATAAGTTATATGCATTGCATGTAGAACTTGATAATCAATATGAAGAAAAATTGAGGTAGGGTATCATGTATTTAGTAGATAGAATTGAATGGCCATAATTTGTTGATTTTCTAGTAGGGATTGCAGCTATCAGGGATGAGTTAAAAGGAAATGAAGCTGTATTCAGACCCATTGTACAAAAGCGGATGAAAAGAAATGAACATATCATTGCTATGTGTATATCTATTATCCAGCTGACCTGTCATCAGATAGAAAAGATCTTTGATTTGTTAAATAAATTACAAGGTTTTGATGATAAAAAAGATTATTTAGAAAGAAGATTAACTATTTTTTTTGAAGTATTTTGCAAAAAAATAATTATTTATTCCCTTGTGCTTTAAAGACAATTGAGACAGTGAAGGAAAAGGAAGAATGGAAGAAGGAGCTAGATGAGATATTATGTGAAAGAATGAATAAAGTTATAAATGAAATAGGCCATCTATTATGGGAAATGAAAAATGAAGAGCTGGTAAAGGTACATTTGTCCTACAACACCATCAAAAAAGATCTTATGGATATAGAGGCAATTGCAAATTCCTTAATAACTATGCAAAGAGAGGTCCTGAGTTTTTATTGACCTGATGACACTACCTATAATGAGTGGAAAGATAAATTTATGTCTACAAAGTAAATGGTAGGAGATGATGATGTAGAAGATGGTGAGGAAGAAGAAGGTGCAAAAATAGAAGTCACCTATGCAGTTGATGATAAAGACAAAGAGAATCCTCAGGTAGCTGGAGATGACTCATCACTTTCAACTTTGATGGCCACCTACCCCCAGGAGGTAGAATGATGAAGGAATCCGATCATAGTGTTTATGTCTTTGCAAGTGGAATAACAAAAAGGGACCCACAAAATAATTTTCAATGTATCAGTCTTTCTATTATTCATAGTTTTGTTTACTTGTGATAGGTTTATGTAAGAATATTTTTGAAGGACACCTATCAATCACATTTTCCCTTTTCTTGTTGCAACTCATACCTATATAAATGAGTTTTCAAGGCAATGTGATGGTCTAATTTCTAAGGCTTTTAGTCATATGCTTAGTTTGTTTTGGGTCCACGTAATTTGAGCAAGCTTTATGATGTATTTTCTCTGTAAGTTTCTGGGAATACATTAATATAGAATGGTCTCTATGTTTCTTCCTAAGGTCATTCTAAGTTCACTGCAAGTGTATACAATTTTCAAAGAAAATGAATCTAAATTATGAGCTATGCCCATACCAGTTCTTTCTAAATTTTGTCTCCTCTTTGTTACTTAGCCATCTTGATGTTGTGTGAGTAAAATGTGTGCAATTGAATGCAATCCTTTAGGTTGTATATCTTTTCATCACTACTATTAGCTCAATGAATTAAGTAAGAACTTTTATAAATTTGATATTGTTGCTGTAGTAATGGGAAAAATGTTTTGAATGATGGATTCCTATAAGAATTGCTAATAATATTTTTTGTAAGGAAACAAATTAGATCTATAGGATTGTAGTAGACTTTGAACCATGTTGGACTAGGTACTAGTCAAATTGCTTCAGCTGGAAGAGAAATAGATCATAAATGTGTATCAAATCCAAAATTTACAATCAATTTTACTTTTATTTCTTGAGGATTTTCAAAGTTGGTCAACACTTGTTTGCATGAAATATTCTAGCCTTAGTTAGCCACTATTGCAAAGAATACTTGCAAATCTAGAAGAGACTTAATGACCAAATATGTTATATGGGATGTATTCTATTGAAAATGTCACAATTAGCTGTGTGTTTATGGATTGAGGATGAGAATCAGAATGAAACTAAGATAATGTCCATATAGCAATAATCAGATTGAGTCATCCCTTAGGTATACTCACCTTGGTCTTGCAGAGCCTAAAGAGAAGGAAACCATTCTTGGTTTTGTTAATGTTGGATCCAAATAGTTTGCATGTGTAATTGAAAATAGGAATTAGCTAATCCTTAGGTTTCATAAGTATCATCTTTTTGGTATTGAAGCACTCTATTGCTCAGTAGTTTTAAAACTCCAACAAAATGGTGATTCTACTAGGGAGTTGTCCAACACATCTAGGAAAAGTACTACAGTTTCTTTGGTCTTGGTGCATACATGGGTGTCAGATTGTTTAATTTTCCCATGGTTATAAGGGGATGTTTTAGTGACAAACCTTGAGAATTTAAAAAAGAAAGAAAGAAAAACCCAAATACTACAAAGATATATTGACCTATCTAGCCTTTCCAAGTGTCTTATCTAATAAAACAAGAGTTGCAGTCTTATAATATCAGTGATTGGTCCATCTATATTAGATATTTGTATCTCTACTTGTGTTTTTCCTCAAAGTCAGGAGTAATTTTAATTGTGTATTTTCCCAAGAGAAGGGTGGTGACTTAGTCAAGGTTTTAAAGCTAGTGCTTATTTAGTATATAGTGAAATGGTTGACAAAAGAAAAAACACAAGAGCTTACACAAGAGCTCATCCTGATGAACCAATGTATACTAATTTACCTAAGGGTGGTAGGAAGAACCTAAATAAGAAAAGGGCAGATCCACATCCCACCTGGAAATGCAAAGGTAGCGTGTCCATCAATTTCTATTATCAACCAATGATGGGGAGAAAGTCTTCTTCACTTAGCTCTGAATCAGAAACCAAAAGACTCTTAGGAGGGATATTTACTACCCCAGTACTAGATGAAAGAACATATCAAGATAAGGATATGTCATTAGAGGGAAATATATCCCCTAGACCAGATCTCATAGCTGAAATGCATCATAGGTTAGGACTTAGGATTTCTTTTGGAGATCCTTCTAATCCTAAAATAGTCCCATATATTGAACCAAATATGATAGATCTAGATGACCCTACTGATTCAGAAGCCACTTCTATAGATCTTGTAGAAGTACAATCAGAGATAAGATTTCTAAAGAAATGGTTTGCTAAAGAAGAAGTTAAGCACATTTTTCTTGAGAAAGAAAAGGAGCAAGACACCTTGGATGCTATAGTAGAAAGGGATACTCTGCTTAAAAAGATGGCTACCTTGAAAGAACATAACAAAAAGTTAGAAGAGAAAACTACAACTGTCCATACTGATGTTTTTGGAGATGTAGATAGTCTAAGAGCTAAAGTTCAAGAACAAGAAAAATGCTTAAACCAAAAGCAAGAGCTAGTCATTACTCAAGTCCAAGCTTACAAGCCTATCCAAATAGATCCTCTGGAACCCATTGTGAAGCCTATAGATAAGGGAAAGGGCAAAGCCATAGGGATCCAAATAAATGAACCCCAAGTTCCACCAAGAAAATTCTTAAAACCTTTCATGTCAAAACTAGATTTAGATCTAGAGAAGGCTAGAAAGGAGAAGGAAGATCTTGCGAAAGAGCTTGAAAAGGTGGAAAATGAAGCTCAAGCTATAGAAACCAAGAGAAAAAAATAGTTCATTAAGTCTAATTCTGCATTAGCCTCATCACCAAATTTATCTACCCCAGCTTTAGTTTATGTACCTCCTTGTGGACTAATAGTTTCAGTTCAAGGAATATCTCAATGTACTCATGCTTCATCATCCACCACTTATACTGAAGCCCCTATTGTCCAACCTCAACAATCCCAAAGTGTTCCTATAAACCAAGAAAATATAGCAAGCACCTCAAATGTTCCTAGTTTTTAGAAGAAACTTGTATACATGGAAAAGTATAGACAAATATCATTTGCAAGTATTTCTAGTGCTCCACATCCCATATATTTTGATTTAAGAGACAAAGTGGTTACATTTTTTGGAAATAATTTTGTCACTGGTGAAGAAAATTTGAGAATTTTCATAGACATGTTAAATGATTATGAAGTTGAACATGAAGATATGGTCATGAAGTTGTTTGTGCATTTACTAATTGAGGATGCAAGGGATTGGTTCAGAAGGCTACCTAATGATAATATTAGCTCATGGAGTGATTTGGAGAAGTTATTCAAAGAACAATATGGAGACAACACTAATGCTATGTTCATGTTAAATGAATTCAACAATATCAAGAAGAATCCAAATGGGTCTACATTTGATTTCAATGTACGATTCCAAAAAGGTATGTACAAATTGTTTTAGGTTATGAGATTGAATGAGGATGTTTGTCTCACAACATATTTTAATGCTTTTGATAGAAAAATGTCTTACCAATTGAGGGATAAGGATCCTAAAACTTTTAGGGATTCTTACAAGGTTGCAATAAATATTGAGAATGATAGAAAAGCATTTGGCAAATTGGGTAGGAGAGATTATCTAATTCTTTTCAATCCCAAGAATAACAATAAAAGGGAGGGTGATAAAACTCCTATAGGGAAAAATCCAGAAGAACCTACAATAGGCTAGGTGTTGGACTTCCTAAGAAAGATGAATACCACTAGTTTCAATAAGCCAAATGTTGTTGAGAAAACCCCTATGAATAATAGCAATTTTAATAGATAGACTAGAATGTAGAATTACCCTTACACTACCCAATGGAGGGATGATAAGCCAATCTCTAACTAGACTCCAAATGTGAAAGATAAGGGTACACTAGATCCTCTACAAAGGAGTTCAGTAAACATGAATGATAATGTGTGATGGTGTATTATTTGCCAATCACCTCACTTTATAGAATATTGTGTAGTTGCTCAATAATTTTCTTTTGATCATAGTTTACAAATTGATGAGGAGGAAGAAGAAAGGAGTCATGATGATGTAAGTTATAACATGGTAAGCATGAGTAGTGACTATGTTGATTCTAATTTAGAAGAAATAGAAAGTGATCTGGAGAATAAGAAAATTTATTTTATTTTATTTTTTTAAAAGAGGGGTAAATGCTTTGACCTGGAGCTATGAACCAGTGAGGCCACAAATGGGGGACTTCATCCCCATGAGATTTGAACCTTGATGGCAAGGATAACAACACAACAACTTAACCATCACAACATGCCATTATTGGCGAGAATAAGAAAATTTCTTATCAATTATATCACCAACAAGTTTTTTCATATAATGAAAGTTATGATGAAGATCAAGTGTGTGTTACATCTTCTGAAGTAGGTCATGTAGGTTTGAGAATGCCTTCTAAAGAGGAAATTGATAGAATCACTATAGAAATGATCTCCAAAGTACAAAGAAATTATAATTTAAGAAACATAGAAATTAAGAATGAAATTGGTAAGCCTTCTAGTATATTCATAAAAAACATCACACACAAGATGAAAGATGAACACAAGAAGACTAGTACAGAGATAGTCAAGGTTAAGGATGTTAAAACCAAGAAGTGGGAACCTAAGAAGAAAGTGAAATTCCAAGCTAATGAGACATCAAAAGAAATTTTGCAAGAGAAAGGGATCAGGATCTAATAATTCCAAGAAAATAATAATCCCTACTACTTAGAAAGCTCCTACTTTAGGTGTGATTGTTAAACCCACTATGTCTAATCCAATTGATATGATATCCATGTTGTCTCAAATTACTATTAAGGTACCTTTTTCTAAACTCTTTAGAATCGAAGAGCATAAAAGTAAAGCCTTATCATGGTTGGGAGGGATAGGAGAAATCAATAACAATGTAGAACAAAATATTACCTAATAGATCCCCTTAGTAATAGAAGATAGTGGTATCATGTCCCAAATTCCCCAAATGTTTTTAGATGATTTGTCAGTAGCATATATAGAAGACATTGACCCATTTTTTCTAAGCATAATTATCAAAGGAAAGACCCTAAAAAATTGCATGATAGACTCAGGAGCCTCTAACACCATAATGCCTTTCAAAGTAATGGAAGCCTTAGGATTGAAAGCAGACACTACACAAGGTAGATGTAGAGGTATGGATGCTAGGGAAGTCCTAGTCATAGGCACCATAAATATTTTACCATTTAAACTAGCTGCATATCCCAAGGTAGAATTGACCATGTCAGTTCTTGTAGTTCATATCCCTCCACACTATGGAATGTTGCTATCTAGAAAGTGGAGTGCTACTATGGGGGTTAGTCTATAATGTGATTTAACCTATGCTACCTTTCATATTGGAGATAAAGTTGTTAAGGTAAATAGAGAGCCAAGGGCCAGTCACATTTTGGGAGAAGAAATTAACAAAGATGCCACTTTCTTTTTAGATACTGGTGTGAATGCATTCAGAGCTGAATTGATTATCCAAGAAGTTGAGAATCTTCCTACTATTATTGAACCTAAAGTTTAATGTTGTATGGACTCACCAATATTATGTACAATGTTCTTTGATGGAGCTATTTCTAAAGAAGGTGTAGGAGCAGGGGTAGTTTTTGTTTCTCTATAGAAAAACACTTTCAGATATTCTTTTACATTTAATTTTGCATGCACTAATAATATAGCTGAATATGAGTCTCTACTATTAGAATTAAAGGTTGCCTCTCACCATGGAATTAAGAAGTTGCATGTCATAGGGGATTCTAAATTAATTATTTCCTAGATAAAAGAAACCTATGCATAAAAAAATAGAAGATTAAAATAGTAATGAAATGTCATTTGTGATTAGATAGAATTCTTTGATCCATTTGGTATATCATGGAGAGATAGGACTCAAAATAAGATGGCTGATTTGTTAGAAAATGTAGCAATTAAGCCCCAAGAGATATGATTTGCAGGGATATCACAAATTGAAATTCAGAACAAACCATTAGTACTTGATAATATTGAACATTGGTAGTATTTGAAGATGATAAAGATATTGTCAATTTATTGTTAAATGAAGATAAGTATCATGGTCAAGAGATGGATTGTAGTGACTTGGTTGAGACCATAGAAGGGAGGGAAACAATTTTTGGCCAGGAAGTTATATAGTTGAAAACTTAGAAAGTACCTAAGGGTCTAGTTATCTTGGAGAATATGTTTGATAATTAGGATATGATAAGACATGGACCTAAGGACTGTAAACCTCAGGAGATAGAAGAAATAAATTTGGGTACAAATGAGGCCCCAAAGAAAGTCTAGATTGGCCAAAATTTGCCAACTAAAATTAAGAAGCCTTTGATTGACCTATGGAGAAAATATAGACATGTTTTTTCCTGGTCATATGATGATTTGAAAGCCTATAGAGAAGATCTCTTTCAACATGTTATACCACTGAAAGACCATGTAAAAACCTTTAGGAAAAAGTAAAGGCCAGTAAACCCAACCCTAGCCCCCAAAATGCAAGAGGAACTAGTGAAGTTAAGGGATGGGGGAATAATCAAACCTATTAGGCATTCCACCTAGCTTTCAAACTTAGTTCCTATTAGAAAAAAGAATGGAGATATTAGACTCTATGTAGATTTTAGAAATTTGAATATTACTTCCCTAAAAGATAATTATGGATTGCCAAACATGGAAGTCATGTTACAACAAGTAACTAGATCTAAACTCGTGTCTATGATGGATGGATTCTCAGGATATAACCAAGTACTAGTAAAAGAAGAAGAGAAATTTAGAAAAAAATTTACAACACCTTGGGGAACATATGTATACGTAAGGATTCCTTTTGGATTGATTAATGCTAGTGCTACATTCTAGAGAGCCATGGATGTGGTTTTTCATGAATATATTAATAAGTTTATGGTGGTATATCAAGATGACCTCATAGCTTATTCCAAGAAGGTTGAAGACCACTATAGGCTTTTGGAAAAGATTTTTATCAAAGCATTGGAATATGGAGTGTCATTAAACCCTAAGAAATGTACATTTGGGGTAACTAAAGGTAAGTTATTGGGACACATAGTGTCAAAGGATGGGGTAAAGAGTAGCAACCATTGATAAAGTCCCTAAGCCAAAGAGTGTAAAAGGAATTCAATCTTTCTTTGTGAAAGTCAACTTCTTAAGAATGTTTGTAACAAACTTTGCTGAAATTAGTAGACCTATTTCTAAAATGATCAAGAAAGGAGCCATTATAAATCGGAATGGTGAGCCTTCACAGGCATTTCAAGATATTAAGACTTCTATAAAGAATGCCTAGTCCCAAGGACTCCTAATTACACTAAGCCAATGCACATATTTTCTTTTGCATCTTTCCACATTGTAGTTGTAGTGTTGTTGCAAGAAAATGAGGAGGGATATGAACAACCCATTGCTTTCTTTTGTAAATCACTACAGCCTATTGAACTAAAATATGAGATGAATGAAAAACAAGAATATTATTTAGTAAAGGCTATTAAGGCATTTAGATGTTGTATGATAGGAGCTATTTTCATTGCATTTGTGCTAGTGCTACTATGAAGGATATTTTTCTTAGCAAGAGATATCAGGAAGAAGATGTAGGTGGATCAATAGGATCCAAGAGTTCAACATTGAGATATAGATAAAAAGTTGATAAGAGGTCAAGGATTAGCTAAAATCATGGCTCAATCTAACTTAGATGCTAATCAGATAAATATGGTGATAGATGAGCTCAAATCTGATTTATGTGACATGGTTCATTGTGATTGGTATGAAACTATTATCCACCACCTACAACATATGGAAGCTCCATCTTATCTGATTGAGAATGAGAAGAGAAGCAATAAATTACAAGCCATTAGGTACATAATTATCCAAGGCAGTTTATGGTGGAGAAATTTTGAGGGAATATTACTAAAATCTATTGATCAAGAAAAGGTGAAAGAAATAATTCTGAGTGAGATGCATACTAGAGTGTGCGGGAGACATTATATGGCTAAAACCATTGCACACAAAGTAATGAGAGTTGGATTCTAGTGGCCATCCCTTTTCAAGGATACTCAAATCATGGTTAGAAAGTTTGATTCTTGTCAAAGGTTTGCTGAAAAACTGAAATTTTAAGGTAATACTCCTTAAAAACTAGTTGAGGTTCAAGCACCTTTTCAACAATGGGGTATGGATTTCATAGGTGAAATCTCTCCTAAATCTAGTACTGGTTATTCGTGGATTCTAGTTGCTACTAACTACTTTACAAAATGGTTAGAAGCTATCCCCACAAGAAATGCTACAAGTAAAGTTTGTAACAATTTCTTGCTTAGTAATGTTATTTCCAAATTTGGTTGCCCTAAGAGAATTGTGACAGATAATGCCATGTGTTTTAGGTTTGAGAAATTTATAATGTTCTATAAAAAATATGGAATAACTAGATCAACATCATCCCCATATCATCCAGAAGGGAATGGATAGGCTGAATCCACAAATAAGATCTTATTAAAAGTCATTAAGAGGACCTTGGATGATAACAAAAAGGCATGGGACTCTAAGTTGCAACTTGCAATATGGGTTGACAGAGTGACTATAAAGAAGGCCATTGGAGTAGCCCCATTTGATCTAGTATATGGAATTTAGGCTAGAATGCCTCAAAATAACCTAGTAGGATTCTATAATTACATTCAATTGTATGATGAAAATATTATAGATGATATGCAATAAAGGCTAGATGAGCTTGTAGGATTAGCAAAAACTAGAAAAGAAGCATCTCTTAGGGATCAAAAGCTGCAACTACAAGTTAATAGATTATATGATAAAAGGATAGTGAGTAAAATGTTTTAAAATGAAGATTTAGTCCTTATGTGGAATGCCAAAATTGAGAATAAAGGAAAACATGGTAAGTTTGATCCTATCTAGCTAGATCCCTATTTAATTGAAAGTTCATGAGGAGAAGATTCTTATATCATGAAAGATTTATCAGACAATATTTTGGAGCTACAAGTTCATGGATAGTTCCTGAAGAGATATTTTTCTTAAGGTATCTATTTTTCCATAAACATTAGTTTTAGGTTTCCTTGTGTTCTTGTACATTGTGTATATTTTGTATATCCATGTAAATATCCTTGTACAGTCTAGTTTCTTGTTTCTATGTGTTGCTCTGTGCTCTCTAAAGAAGTTGTCATTTTAAAGCCAAGTATCTGGTCTTCTCTTCGAAAGATTCTAAATTCTTACATAGACTCAAATAGTCTATCATTCCCAAACAGAGCCACAATTGGTCTAATTTTTCATAGTATAGAGAAAATTTTGAAAAAATTAGTGAAAAATCATTTGTGGTCATTATATCATGCAATTTAGGGTTTGCTCATTATATTTCTCAAAATTATTAGATTGCCCAAGTTCATGTCCTAGTCTCTATGTTGTTGGAATTTTATCAGTTTCTCAAGGTTTTTCATTAGAGAAATTAGTTGAAAATCCCTAAATGTGAAAACCCTAATGCCTTAGTACATTTTACCTTAGTCTTGAAAACCCTTGAAAATAATATTTTAAAAAATGCTTTCAAGGCATATTACTTTTACCTTAAGGAGGGGTTTGACCAAGAATGACTTCATTAAAATCTTGTTTAAACCTTAGGTGGTCATGCTTTGCCTGCAAATTGCTTGATCACTTTAGTAAGAAATACCCCTTGTGATACAAAGTTTATATGATCATTGATCTTGTTCAGATCAATGGGTATTGCATTCCTACAATTTTGGGATGCAAGGTTTTTAAATAATGCGGGCATGCACTTTGATGACACATAGCCCTTGCCCTTTTTAAGTCTTAATGCACTGCAAAGATTGTATTTTGTTATAAATTGCTAGAACCTTTTTGTAGAATTGTCAGTACCTTCCATGCATGTTCTGGAATTCTTGTTATGTGATTGGTTAATATATTAATAGAGGTCTCACTTTATGATCAAGATTCATTGACCATTAATCTTGTTTAGATCAAGGGATAATGCTTTCCCACATTAAGAAGATGCATGAGAGATAAGTAAAGTGGGCAAGCATAAAGTGGACACATAGCAGGATCTAACATCATGACCCCTCCTTTCCTTAGAATGCTATTGAGGTATCTTCCATGGTAGTTGTCAGATGAGTTGGACTCGGGGGTAGTATTTTATTCACCAGTTTAGTTGATGTGATATTTTGAGACACATGATTCTATACCCATTGATCTATGTGAGATCAAAGGCCAACGCAAGCCCACATTTTCAAGCTACTCATTCAATAAGGAATGCAGGCAAGAGTTTTTTTGACACGTAGCAAGTTGGGGTTGAAAATCTCTAGTGTGTACTGCAGTGTGGCAAATTGTAAGATCATTGTTGATATGTACTACTAGTTGTGTCACTAAAGAAGTTTGTAGCTAGATGGGATCGAAGCTTTATCAACCATAGATCTTGCAAAGATCAAGGGTTAGTGCAAGCCCACATTATAAAACTTCTTGTTCAATAAGGAATGCAGATATGTGCCTTTGTGCCATGTGTCATAGTGGGGCAAAAATTATAGAAGAACACTAAGTCACACCATGTTGTCTACCATATGTGCTTAGTTGGAAGTACTTATTCTACGGGTGTAGAAATCTCAGCAATTAATGTAGTAGTTAGATGGGTTAGAGCATGAGGGTTGAGAAGAGTCATTCCATTGGTCTAAGTGGATGCTATAATCATAAAGTGTAGAGTTTTTTGCACCATTGAACTTATCTTGATCAATGATAGGCATAGGCCCACATTAGGAACCTGAAAGAAACTTAAGGAATGCAAGTATGTACCATGCATGCACATGTCCATGATGATGTCACTATCCCTATATCAGAAGGCTTGTATTATCTGAGAAATCTCACCATGGATCTTTACAAGATCGATGACTGGCACAAGCCCACAATTTGAAGATGCTCATCTAATAAGGAAAGTGGGAATGCACCATCTTGACATGTGGAAAGAATGGTGTCAAGCACCTACTCGCTCAGAAAAAGATATGGGACCCACTGGCATGGAAGTTGTTAAGATGCACAAATTCATATAAAGGCTTCCTATTGGTTAGTGTAGCTTACTAGACTTTGTTTAATTGTAAACCTATCTGATCATTAATCTTATCTTGAACAACAAGTGGCACTTCCCCACAATTATAAGGTGCAAGAAACTTAAGGAATGCAGGTTAGCAGTAATGTGACACGTGGCCATCTTTTTAAAGTCATTAAGCTCATTATTTTTTAAATTAAAGCCATCTAATCTAGTGAAAATCTATAGATAGGATTTAAATCTTGGTGCAATTTGGAGGTAACCATTACGAAGAGTAAATATGGTGTAGAGCTCATTCGTGTGATTTCAATGCATGAATAAAACTCATGATCTCACCATTAATGAATCACCAAAGTGCAAAAAGAATATCAGAGCATACAAAATTTTTAGAGCCAGGGCACATAAACTTTATCTAGTAATCCAATAAGTTATAGTGGAAATCACATAGTGAAAAAGTCCAAATTTTATCAGGTAAGTACTCTGTGAGTCCTTGAAAATCAAGTATTTGTTGTTATAAAAATTCTAGGGTCTATTCAAAATGCCTCCCCAGAAAGAATTCACTAGAAAAATGGATTATCTAAAATGTTCTATACACGATGATTTTCTCAAACAATTCCCTTTATTAGTACATGAAATAACTAAGGGAAAGGAACTCATTCCAAAACATCCTAGGGTAGCTGTAGTGAATGGTTTCTATGGAAAAGAAAATTGGGTAAGAGATGCCCAAGTTTCCATGGGGGGTTTGGAGTTGTTCATGAAATGGTTTTTAGAATGAAAATTGGATACCCCTATGAGCAATATCTAGGAGTTTGATATTGGGAAATTAACAATCCCCACAATTTTCTTTGATCGTTATTTATTCATGGATTTAGCCAAAAAATATGATCCAATTATAGGGTGGGTAAAGAATCATGCTGGAGTGAATCTTTTTTGGGTATGCCCAAACTGATTAGTGAGGTTTTAAACCTCCACCCTAACTACACTGTGCATGAAATCATTGATATAGATGACCTTCAAGTAAGGTATGATGCACAAAGGATTTACTTAAGGATAGGGGCACTGCAAGAACATGCTACTAAAAATGGTACTTTTTCTATGATTGCTACTAGCACCCCAGAGCCATTACTGAGAAGACATTTTAACCTTGGGGCTCAGGCATTATATTTTTCTCTTTACAAAATATTTGCGATAGATGAAGCTGATCAAATTCCAAGCTCAATTATCCTTGTTATGGCTCAAACTCTTCAATTCAGGATGAGCACTATTCTGGATTTTGCTGCTTTTCTTGCCAAGGAAATTCACAATGGTTTGGTGGGGATAGTATAGGGAAAAGTGGACAAACCATTTTGTTGGTATTCGTTTCTTATGTATGTATGCTTGTAAAAGGAATTTACCTTTTTCTCCAAGGGTATGGAGCTGGAAATAACCAGGGATGGAGAGAGGAATCTAGTGTAGTTATGGAGTGTGGATATAACTTTAGAGGCTACAGAAGCCAGTTATGTGAGGTTTGACAGATACTTTACATCAAAGGTTAGATTACTTTTGAAAGGGGACAACACTAGAATTCCACAAGAATTGTTAGAGTTGGTCAGACCTAAGGACCATGCACAAGGGCTATTGGTTAGTCATGATTGGGGGGATATAGTCCCTGATAATGTTTCAACAGTAATAAGAGTATATGGTTTTTTGGGAAAGTCACATGTGCTATCATTTCATGTGCCCTTGAAGATAGGAATAGATGAGCTCTTATGGCAAATAGGCACTATAGATGAGAGGGAGTTGCCTAAGAAGGGTACCTTTTTTCTAATTGTTACTGTGGTACATGATTTTGTCTTTGTGAGGAAAGGATGGAAGCACCTGAATTTGTTCTTAGATAGATATAACATAGTAGAATCTCATGCCAGATTTATTGATCTTGAAGGATTTTATGACCTCTTAAGAGAGAGGGTGAAAGCTTGTCGCATGGTGCAACAAGTTCACTATCTAGAGGATGTGATCAAAAATGTTTTTACTTTGCAAGAGAAAGAATTGAGAAAGGAGAAATGGATAGTATTTAGCAAGAACCTAGAATTTATTAATGCTTTTGACCCCCATTATGACCCATTGAAAAATAAAAAATATTGGGGAGCCAAGATGCAAGCATTAATGAATAATTTTGCTGTGATTATCTAAACTATGAATGAGAAGAAAGCCATATATGTTGAGACATATCCATACAAGGTTATAGAGGTGCAACAGAGGATCAACAATAGAAATGTAGTGGCCCCTGGCCAATATACCTTGCAAAAAAGAGTAGGATATGTAATGATCTAGAATGTGCAACAAGTTCCTCTTCAATAGAGACCAAGCCAAGGAAGCCCATTTGTAGCCAGTGCTTGAAAAAGACAAAAATTAGAGCAAGGGTCTTCTTCCCAAATGGAGCAATGATGCAAGAGCATCCAGAGGTATAAGGGCAATCCTATGTCACCCAAAAAAATGTACTTAGACTTAGTTTCTGTTTCATGAGTTTTCATTTTTGGATACCCATTTGGGTCAAATAAAGGTTCCAACTCTCACAATTCCACTATCAGTGTGCTAGAAAATCCCAAAAAAATAGGAGCATGTAATTGGGCCATCATTTTGGTGAACTAGAAGGTGTGAATTTGCTAGATGAATGTAATTGTAATTTAGAGCATTCCAAAAAAAGAATTAGATCAAAAGGCCCCATGATTTAAAATTTATTGCAATTTTTTGAGTTTTGGAGACCTCCTAAGAATGCTTCAAAGTCAAGTTAGGGGCATTAAATGACCTCAAAAAGGGTTGAAAAATGGGGGTGAGTGATGCTTGTCCATAGGGCTATCGAGTGCTTTGAGAGCTTTCTAAAAATGTAAACGGTTCATCAATCAGAGCTATAGTTCAAAAGTTATGCCTCTCAAAAGTTCGGTTACCATTTCTGGATTCTTCTAGATTTGTGCCAACTTCTAACACTGCTTCTAGAACCTTCTATTTGGTCAGTGGATGCCTACTAGCACTTTCTAGAATTTACTCCTAGTCCTTAATCCTCCGGGGTCTATTTAAGGAGATTCTTGGCATTGTAAAAGGCAGTTCAAAGTGGAGTTTGAGAGGAGGTACTGAAAGGAGAAATTATCTCCACATTTATGCTATTGTAAGCCCTTAGGGAATGTTTTGAAGTTTATTTTCTCCATACTGAATGTACTAGCTTATTTTTTTAGTTAATACAATTTCCCTTCTTCTGTTGTGTCCATTCTGTTCTTGGCTTGTGTCCCCATCAAGTGGTATCAGAGCCAATTTTCTTGAGTGTGTAGACAGAGCGCCGACTGTGAGGCAGTTTGCACCAGGACTGTGTGGTTGTGGGTTTGAGTTAAGAAGATGCCTCCACAAAGAGAGCATGGTGGAAGGGCTAGAGCTATTAATCCTAAGGAGGTTAGAGCCCTGGAAAGGTAGGTACAAGCATTGCAGGAGGAGTTCTGTAGAGGAACAATTGTGGCCACAGGTGATGAAAGTGAAGATGACAACGAAGAAGATGAAATTGGACCAGAAGGGGAATTTGATGGGGAAGTTCTGAATCATTCAGAGGAAAGGATTTTTAGGGCCATTACTGAGTTTGGGAAAAGACCTACAATTGAAGTGGGTGTATTTTCAGGAAATTTGAAACCAGATGAGTTGATTGATTGGATCAATGAACTGGAAGAATACTTTGAGTATGAGGATATCAGGGACCCAGATAGCGTTAAGTTTGCAAAGGCCAAACTAAAAGGCCATGCCAAAATTTGGTGGCAAGAGGTCCAATTAGAAAGAAACAAAAGAGGAAAGGAGAAGATCACAAGATGGGATCGCATGGTAGAAAAATTGAAGAAGTAGTTCATTCTTGTGGACTACGAGCTTGATTTGTTTAAGAAGATGCATGGGTTAAAGCAAGTAGGAAGATAAGTCCAAGAATATACAGAGGGATTTTATCGACTCTTGATTAGAGCGAGGCATGCAGAAGCAAATAAGGAGAAGGTTACTCGTTATATCACTGGGTTGCGACCTAGCATCCAGGAGGAATTATGTCTGGTAAGAATAACTAGCATTGAAGAGGCATACCAATTTTCCCTACAAGTTGAATAGAAGCTGAATAAAAGGTTTGAAGGAAGACAAAGAGGGCGCAGTCAAGGAGGAAGGGGAAGCGGTAGATCATCTGGAGGCCACAATGAAACCCAAAAGAAAAATGAAGATGTGGGTACTAGCAGGAACTAGAGGAATGAGGGTTTCAACCGCTCCCATGATCAAGACTTTGGAAATCAGAGAGGAAGAGGTAGAGGACATGGACAAGGAAGAGGAGGCTTCTGTGGTACCTATTTCCATTGCAATGAAGAAGGTCATCATGCCTTTGAATGCCCTCAATGATAAGGAAGGATAGATAGGAGAGCTGAGGGCCAAGCTAGGTTTGTTCATGTGGATGAGGATGCACAATCATCACATTCAAAAGATGCAGAAAGAGGAGAGACCTTGGTAAATGAAAGAGTCCTACTAAGTGGTGAGATTGAACTAGGACAATGGAGGAGTTTGTTTTGTACTAGATGCAAGTGTGAGGATAAATGTTGTGACATGATCATTGATGGTGGTAGCACTGATAACTTGGTATCAGAAGAGATGGTCTCTAAGATGAAGCTCAAGAGGGAGAAACATCCCCAGCCCTATCAGATTTCTTGGGTAAAAGATGATCATAAGGTCCTGGTAAGTGAACAATGTTTAGTGAAATTCAAAATTGGGAGTTACCATGATGAAGTTCTCTGTGATGGTATTTTGATGGATGTTTTCCATCTATTATTAGGTAGACCATGGTAGTTTGATAGACATGCAATACATGATGGACATGCAAAAACATACTCTTTAAAAAGGATGGAGTTCGCCACAAAATGAAGCCCATGAAAAAGGAAGGTGAAAAGGTATGTAGCAGTGCTAGGATTTGTTTTCTTGATGAAAGGAAGTTTTTAGATGGCATGAAACATCAGCATATGTGCTATGATTTGATTCCTAGGAAAGAAAAAGAAGGTAGTAGTGAAATACCACTTGAAGTTTCAAATTTACTAGGGGAATTTGGAGATATTATCTCTAATAATGTTCCAGATGGATTACCACCAGTAAGGCAAATCAATCATCAGATAGATTTGATTCTAGGAGCTAGTTTGCCTAACAAGGCTGCTCACAGGATGACTCCTACTAAAACAAAGGAGCTAAATAGATAGGTTTAGGAGCTATTGAGGAAGGATTTGATTCAAGAGAGCCTGAGTCCATGTGCAGTACCTACAGTACTCACACCAAAGAAGGATGGAGAGTGGAGGATGTGTACAGATTCTTGAGCTATAAATAGGATAACCATCAAGTATCGATTTCCTTTTCCAAGGATGGATGATCTTATGGACTGCTTGAGTGGAGCTCAGTACTTCACAAAGATAGATCTGAAGAGTGGTTATCACCAGATACAAATTTGAGAAGGAGATGAGTGGAAAACAACCTTCAATACCAAGGAGGGTCTTTATGAGTGGTTAGTCATGCCCTTTGGATTGACGAATGCCCCAAGCACCTTCATGCGGCTCATGAATGAGGTACTTAAGAAGTTCTTGGGAAAATTTGTTATTGTCTATTTGGATGATATTTTAATTTTCATGAAGACTTTGGAAGAATGTTTATTGCATATTCGTAGTATCCTTGAAAGACTAAGGGAAGAGAAATTGTTAATTAATCTGAAGAAGTGTATCTTTTCAAAAAGGGAGTTAGTCTATTTGGGGTTTGTTATATCACCTGAAGGTCTCAAAATGGATCCAGAGAAGGTAAAAGCCATCTTGGAATGGCCTACTCCAAGGTCTGCTACTAAGGTAAGATCATTTCATGGTTTGGTTAGTTTTTACAAGAAGTTTATTAAGAATTTTAGTGGCATATGTGCACCCCTAACTGATACAATAAGAGGGGATAGAAAAGAGTTCAAATGGACTACAACAGCTATGAGAAGTTTTGAATTGTTGAAGAAGAAGGTAACAGAACAACCTATGTTGGCACTTCCAGATTTTAGAAATGTTTTCTAGGTGGATTGTGATGCCAGTGGCAGCACTATTGGGGTTGTATTAAGCCAAGAAGGTAAGCCTATTGCATATTTTAGTGAAAAATTGAATGATGCAAAGAAGAAGTATTTTGTTTATGATCAAGAGTTCTATGCAATAGTTCAAGCCTTAAAGAAATGGAGGCACAATTTATTGCCAAAAGAATTTGTTTTGTATACTGATCATCAGGCATTATAATACCTAAATAGCCAAGGTAAATTTAATCAAAGGCATATGAAGTGGGTAGAGTTCTTGTAGAGTTATACATTTGTGTTGAAGCATAGAAGTGGAAAATCTAACAAGGTTGCAGATGCACTAAGTAGGAGATAGTTGTTGCTTATAGTAATGCAGGTTGAAGTAGTTGGGTTTGATGAACTCAAGAATCTGTACCCTAAGGATCCTGATTTTGCTGAAGCATGGAAAGCTTGTAAAGAACCTGTTGCTATAGATAGAACCAAGTGGTTAGACTCTTTAATTCAGGATGGCATGTTGTTTAAGGGTAGTCAATTGTGCATTCCAAGGAGTTCCATGAGGGAAAATCTGATTAAGGAGAAACACAGTGGCAGGATGGCAGGACATTTTGGTCGAGGTAAGACCATTTCCATTCTTAGAGAACATTATTTTTGGCCTAAAATTTCATAGGATGTGAAGAAGTTTGTACAGAGTTGCTAGGTTTGTCATGTTGCCAAGGGGTTTAGTCACAATACTGGCCTATATCAGCCATTGCCTATTCCATCAAGGCCATGGGAGGACATAAGTATGGATTTTGTGCTTGGATTGCCAAGGACATAAAGGGGTAATGACTCAGTATTCGTGGTGGTTGATAGGTTCTCCAAAAGGGCACATTTCATTCCATGCCACAAAACTCATGATGCTATCCATATTGCAAACTTTTTTTTCAAAGAGGTGGTAAGACTACATGGTCTTCCAAGGAGTATAGTTTCTGACAGAGATACTAAATTTTTGGCATATTTCTAGAGGACATTGTGGAAGAAGTTGAGAACAGACTTGAAATTTAGTTCCACGCATCAACCACAAACTGACGGCCAAACAGAAGTGGTAAACAGAAGTCTGGGCAATTTTCTAAGATGTTTAGTTAGGGATAAGCCCAAGGGATGGGATTTGATTCTACCACAAGAAGAGATTTCTTACAATAACTCTATAAATAGGAGTACTAGAAAATCACTATTCCAAATTGTATATGGGAATAGCCCAAGGACTGCACCAGAATTGAGGAAGATAGAGCAAGGGGAGAGGATAAGTGCTAAAGCAAAAGAATTTGCTAAACATATCAAGCATCTACATGAGGAGGTTCAGGCACACATTACCAAGATGAATCAAGATTATAAAGCTAGGGCTGCTCAAAGGAGAAGACATAAGGAATTCCAAGTAGGGGATCTAGTCATGGTGCACTTACGAAAAGAAAGATTTCCATCCGGTACTTACAACAAGTTGAAAATGAAGAAATTTGGCCCCTGCAAAATTTTGAAGAAACATGACTCAGGAAATGCATATGAGGTGGAGCTGCTAGATGGTATTCACATTTCTCCTATTTTCAACATTACAAACTTAACAGAGTATCATGATGATGGTGCAGATGATGAGCTAGTGTTAGAGCCATGTCCGATTCCTGCTTCTAAGAAGGAGGAGATAGAAGACATTCTGGACATTCTAGTATTTGGTCAAATGGAGAGGACGACCAATTGAGGACTCAACTTGGATTTCAGCAGCTGAGGTTTCCCATTTGGGATTTCCTCTACCGTTCATAAAGTGATAGGGTCACTTTTCAATCTACCCTGGGTGTCTGATGCAGGAGCATCTAGAGGTATAAGGGAAATCTTGTGTCACCCAAAAAAATATACTTAGACTTAGTTTATGTTTCATTAGTTTTCATTTTTGGATACCCATTTGGGTCAAATAAAGGTTCCAACTCTCACAATTCCACTATCAGTGTGCTAGAAAATCCCACAAAAATAGGAGCATGTAACTAGGCCATCATTTTGGTGAACTAGAATGTATGAATTGGCTAGATGAATGTAATTGTAATTTAGAGCATTCAAAAAAAAGAATTAGATCAAAAGGCCCCACGGTTTGAAAGTTATTGTAGCTTTTTGAGTTTTGGAGACCTCCTAAGAATGCTTCAAAGTCAAGTTAGGGGCATTAAATGACCTCAAAAAGGGATAAAAAATGGGGGACGAGTAAAGCTTGTCCATAAGGATATAGAGTGCTTCAAGAGCTTTTTGAAAATGTAAATAGTTTGTCAATTGGAGCTACGGTTTAAAAGTTATGCCTCCCAGAAGTTCAGTTACCGTTTTTGGATTCTTCTAGATTTGCACCGACTTCTAACGTAGCTTTTGGAACCTTCTATTTGGTTGGTGGATGCCTACTAGCACTTTCTAGAATGTACTCCTAGTCCTTAACCCTCCAGGGTCTATTTAAGGAGATTCCTGGCATTATAAAAGGCTGTTCGGAATGGAGTTTGAGAGGAGGTACTGAAAGGAGAAATTATCTCCACATTTATGCTATTGTAAGCCCTTAGGGCATGTTTTGAAGTTTATTTTCTCTATACTGAATGTACTAGCTTATTTTTTTTAGTTAATACAATTTCCCTTCTTCTGTTGTGTCCATTCAATTCTTGGCTTATGTCCCCATCAAGCAATATTCCCCAAGTCAATCCCCAATCAGAATTGATGATGAAACATCTCTAAGGGAGCAACTTAGACAAATTGGTGGAGAGGGAGATGTAAAATTTTGAGAAATTTTTAGTGAAAAATCATTTGAGTCTTTGTGTCATGCAAATTAGGGTTTTTTTCCTTGTGTTTTTCAAACCCTTGGATTGCCCTAGTTCATAGCCTAGTCTCTGTGTCTTTGAAATTCTATTAAATTCTCAAGGTTTGTCTTCAGAGAATTTCTTAGAAACCCTAATGCCCTGTCTTATTTTACCCTAGTTTTGAAAAACCCTCAAAATATTTTTAAATTTTTTTTTTTAATGGTATATCATTTTACCTAAGGTTGGGCTTGTGCAAGCATAATTTCATTAAAATATTTTGTAAACCTTTATCAGCCATGTTTTTTTTGCATCGAGGTTGATTATTTTATTGAGAAAAGGTCCTATGTAACACATATTTTGTGTGACCATTGATCTTGATTAGATCAATGGGCTTCACATTCCCACAATAAGAATATGAAGATCTTTTAAACAATGTGAGCATGCGCTATGATGACACATAGCCCTTCCTGACATTCCAGCCTCAGTGTGCCACAAAAGGTTTGTCGTTGTTAGAGCTAGTTAGATCTTTTTGTAGAGTTGTTAGTGCTCTCATACACATTTTGAAATTCTTGCAATATCATTGGCTTGTTCTTTAATGAAGGTATTATTTTATAGTTTAGAATTTTTGATCATTGATCTTGCAAGAATCAAGGGCTATCCCATTCTTGCAATAATAAAGTGCATGAATGTTATACATTGTAGGGAAGTGCCAATGTGATGCGTGGCATAGTGTGACATCATGGGCCTACCTTTCTTGAAGGTAATAACAACTTGTCTTATGTGGTACTTGTCAGATGAGCTAGAGTATAGAGAAAGCATCTCATTTGTCCAACTAGTTGACTAGATATTACAGTCATGCAAGATTTTTAATCACCATAGATCTAAACAAGATCGACGGAATGCACTTGCCAACAATATGGAACTGCTCAAATTTTAAATAATGTGGGCAAGCGCCTTTGTGACACATAGAAAAGTGGGACCAAGCTTTGAGAGGAATGTTGAGTCATGTCATGCTAGAAAGGTCAGATGAAGTAAAGTGCGCTCATTGGTGGAATATGATAGGTATGTCAAGTTGGAAATAATGATGTCATAGGTGCAAAAACTCTAAATGCCATAGTCAAATCTATTAGAGCAAATTGGTAAAAGGATGATATTTTATTGGTTAAAATGACTAACTAGGCCTTAATCAACTATAAATTTGTGTAATTGTTGATCTTGTCTTAATCAATGATTGGCACTTACCCGCTATTTTAAGATGCAAGAAATTTAAGGAATGTGGGTAAGCAGTAATGCAACACATGGCACTGGGTCAAGGCAGATGATGACATGGTGAGTTCACAGGCCAATGCATGAGATGTCAACACATGTCAAGATCAACCATTGGCACAAAACTACAAAACTAAGATGCTCAACTATTAAAAAGTGTGGGAATGCACCATCATGCCACATGGCAATGGGTCTCAACTAGCAATGATATGGTAGAGACATGTAGGTTCAGGTGAGATGCAACTAGATGCTGCCATGTGTCCAATCCAATGATGGGCGCACCCACAAAATGAAGGTACCTAAATTTTAAACAATGTGGGTAAGCAAGATGCTAACATGTGTCAATAGGTCCCACTCAGATGTTGACATGGTGATGACAAAGAAGAGGCTCTCACAGTAGATGATGATGCAGTGACTATGTAGGTTGGCCAATCATAAAGTGCCATATGGTGCTCAGTCAAATCTAGTTGACCATGAATTTGAAGGCAGAAGGGGAAAATAAAATATCTTTTTAAATGCCAAATTTGATAATGTATTATTTTCTCAAAGGGGTATGTACATTTAGGTTTTTTAAATTCAAAAGGGCTCATATTGTAAAGTTTGAACTTAGGACATTTTAAATTTAAAAAATTAAAATTAAAATCAAAGTTGTAGACCTGAGTGTTCTATTAGAGGTGCATTTTTCAAACTGACTTCCTGGGCATTTTTGGTAGGCTAAATATGTGATAATATATATTGCCAAAACTGGGAGAATTTGAATTTTCTTATTATGGAGTTAGTTTTTGCACAGAACATCATTTGGTCGAACTATAAGAGGTTTTCTCTTAGATTCCTATTTTGCAACTGCATTCAAGTATCAAAGTTTAGTTGTGATTTCTAATAAGGTAATGATCTAAATGTGTTTAAAAGGTAGTGAAAATGAAATTAAGGTTGAGTTCTAATCAGATTCACCCAATAAAAACTCAATTTTACCAGCATTTTCATGAGGTAGATCATATTTTGGCTAGCAAAAGGGTTTTCATCATTGAATAGAAGATATTTTCAAATTAGTTATAGAAATGATGAAACCAAATCAAATCAAAATGGGAGAAGGAAGAGAAAGGTTGTTCAGTAGCAGAAGATTGAATTCCAAGTGGACACATGTTAGGCATAGATGTGATACCAGGTTTTGGTTCTAATTTTTGATGTATTCCCATAACTATGACAACATTTTTTAGCATATTCTCTCCTGTATGAACAGTAGTAGGAAGGATAATACAAAAAGTTCTGATGTGTTAGGTGTTTTCATGTTTTGAATTCATGCATATGAATGTATTATTTCAAGGAAATGAATACAAAGAACAAAAAATGGATGAGTTTCATCTATTGGAAATGATTGAAAAGATCATAAATGAAGAATGATGGAATTGGTAAAGAATTCTTTCAATCATTATTTTGTCATTGATGTCAAACTTGCTACTTGTAGGAATGACAATTGCTTAAGTGATCCAAATACTATCAATTGGTTGATTGAAAAGGAGGAGACAATCAATAAGATGTAAGTAGAGCACCTAGAGAAAAGTTGAAGTTATGATCTTGTAATGAAGTATTAGGATTAGCTAAGCCATTGATGAAATAGTGTATTGATAACATACTTTAAGACACAGGGAATGGACACACTAAGACACATCACAGATGTAAGGTTTAACTAAGTTAATTTGAGAGAGCTGAGAAAGCTATTTGAAGCCAAGAAAATTCTTAGTTGAAGCTAAGAAATTTCAACTTCAGTTTGTGCAGAGCAATGCTTGAGGTGTTGAGTAACATAGGATTGTTCAGGTGTCAAGTAATGTAGAATTGTTCAGGTGCCAAGTAACACAGGATTGTACAGGTTCTAAGTAACATAGGATTGTTCAAGTACTGAGTAACATAGGATTGTTCAAGTGCTGAGTAACTCAGAAAAAGACTTTAGGTGCTAAGCATCAATAAATGTAGTAGAAGTCAAGTAACACAGAAGGTGCCAAGTGTTAATAAACCAATGATGTCAAGTTGCTGCATTATTTGTTAAGTCAAAAGATTTGCCAGATCAGTAACAATAAGTTTGTTACATTGAATTTTGTGAATTAGTTGGATGATAAGGATGATGAGTAGATGTCACAAAATTTTATGTAAACCATGCAAACCAATTCAAGGCAAATACTGATGGACTTATCATGAAGTTTTTGGAAGAAACAATTTGGAGGGAAAACAATATCATTCTCCTAGATCAAATCAAATTGATGAGCAAGAAAATTTGAGCGGGAAATGAAGAATAGAACTTCTTTATAAGGAGTTATAGGCCAGAGATCAAAAGTGAGGAGTGAGTTGGTCATAAGTGTGGTCGTGCAAAGAAGCCAAGAGAAGGCTAATATGAAGTGTCAAAAGGAGGACATAGTGAGGAGTAAGTATAGAGGATTAAGACTCTAAGTTGATCAAGTGACCATAGAGTGCATTGGGATAATAGGTGGAAGAACTCAAGGAGATAGATTTTGAAGGGTGAACAAGTTTTCAACACTACAAGGAAGAAAAGCCAAGAAAAAAAAATAACTCAAGAGTGATATGAAATTTTCAAGGTTAGAGTTTCTATCTTTATCAGGTCAAAGCCTTTCTAATACTTTCTTACCATTTTATTAGACATTGAAATCCTACATTTCTAGGTTAGCTTAACAACTAGGTGGATAAGCCTCAGTAAAAGGATAGAAGATCCCCAGGAGAAGGATAAGAGATCCTTAGGAGAAGGATAGGAGATCCTTAGAGAGGGATAAAAGATTCTTTTGAGAAGGTGATTGTAAATCCCATGGACTTGGGTGGGCCTAAAAAATCTATGTAAATCCTTAATATGGTGACATTCTAAGTTGAATGTTCTTAAGTCCTCTAACAAGGCACACTCCTAATAGGGTGTAGAAATCCTTTAATAGGGTCACATTTAACAGTATGTTGTAGCTTTTAACAGGGCAAACCATCAAAAGTGCTTAAAATCAATTGTGCAGTTATTTTGTGGGTATCATCCCCACCCCAAATTTTCCTTCTTATTCATGGAGGGTTTTTGGGTCATCAAAATCCTTTTTGTTATGGTGTGATGCATGTTTACTTTTCATGATTGTTTAATGTTTAATTGCATGCATGATAATTTCAATTATATGCCATTAAAGATTTGACAAGAAAGTAAAAAGCCTAGAAGGAAAAAATTGTATTAGACATTATTGGACCTTGAATAACTGATTCACCCCCCTCTTAGTTATTCTATAAGAATTCTAACATCATCTTGAATCTTGTCTCCTTTATCAATGATTTTCAATGTTTTACAATCTTTGAACAAAGAGCTTAGGTTGTAGTTGAAGTCCCTTAAGGTTGTATTTTATTTCATTGTTGCTTATAACTCAAGGGGTTATGTAAATGCTTCAAAGAATTTAATAGGGTTGAAAGTTTATTGATGGGGATATCATGTAAGAATGAGGTTTAGATTGAGCACATATGTTTATTTACAAGGTAAATAGATAGATTGTATATCTGAATATATAAATAAGTATCAGACATCCATATGTATGCATTTGATTCATGGATATGCCCAATGGATTAGGCACTAGTCAGCTAAAGGATCATTAAAGTCTTATTGCTGCATATTTAAGGGTTTGTTGAATTCAAAATCTTTTAATCAAATCAATTCAGTTTTTCATGTTTTGTAGTGGGATGAAAAGAATTAACCCTCACTCAACTTATGAGATTCATAGATTTTCATTTAGCTACTGTAGATCTATGTCATTTCATGAGTTATTAGGATATATAAGGGGTTTCATATGCTATTATTAGGTTTAGATTTATGTTTTAAATGCACTGGTACCATATCTCAAAACCTGAAGGTTAACCCACCTAGGTCTGGCAGAGCCTGAATAAAAGATGGAGTTATGCCTTATAGTTGTCCCAAGACTATAATCAAGTACATACATCATAGGAAGTTGCTAGCCTTAGGCACATTTGTCTGGGTTCTTGGTCATTTTCAAAATTGTTAAATTAGGGGCCAACAACTTCCACAAATTTGGAGATTGGAGAGCCTCAAGAAACACCTACACCTTCATTGGATCTCATTGTGGCTGATTATCAAGGTAAGGAGATTGATCCCAGAGTTTCCCAAACCTTAGAAAAATTTATTAATGATGAGAATTTTGTAAAATCTAGGGATTTTGCTCAATTTTTGTGGAGATTAAACATGGGAAATTTTGAGAAAACTTGTGAGTAGATAAAGGCAGAGCAACTAGACAAACCTGAATATGCTATTAAGGAAGAGGTAAAGCCTAAATTTTTGGATTACTTTGCTCAATTTACATCTAAATCTAGGAGATAGATAGTTAAATAGCCAGGAGTCCTCCTTCTACCAAAATGAGATATAGTGAATGCCATTGTTTTTTATTTAGTAAGAAAACACAAGGATGTTCAATTAAGGATTGAGGAAGAGATATTACAGGTTCAGAGAGAAGTCAAGTTTAGTGATGACCACCAAGCCCATTTTATTTGGTCTATGGAAAAAAGAAACAATACCAAAATGCATGAGATTTTTACTACAAAATGCATTGGTGCATTGACAGTGTTTAGAGCTGGTGAGGTAGGTAGTAAAAAAATAATGGGAATGACCTCAAAAATGCTAAAATTTGGTAGTGTGGTGTCTAGCCAAGAAGAAGATAGATTTACTCAACTCAATGCTAGGTTTGAAGAAGTTCTGAAAGCATATGAGGAGATGGTATGCAAATATAGTCATTGGAAAATAAAGTGCCTCAAATGGAGAAGATTCTTGGGAAAAGAAAATTAGGAGAATCTAGTAAACCCAGGATTCCATACCCCCCATAGCCACCTATTGAGCCTTTTAAGACAACACCAATTATTGAGATACCAGATACCCTAGAAAGGCCTCAGTTCTATACTGCAAGGGATTTTGAAGAGGAGAAAAATAAGTTATATGCATTGCATGTAGAACTTAATAATCAATATGAAGAAAAATTGAGGTAGGGTATCATGTATTTAGTAGATAGAATTGGATGACATCATTTTTTGATTTGCTAGTAGGGACTGCAGCTATTAGGGATGAGTTAGAAGGAAATGAAGCTATATTCAGACCCATTTTACAAAAGTGGATAGAAAGAAATGAAGATATCACTACTATGTGTATATCTGTTATCCAACTGACCTATCATTAGATAGAAAAGATCTTTGATTTGTTAAATAAATTACAAGGTTTTGACAATAAACAAGATTCTTTCCAAAGAAGATTAACTATTTGTTTTTCCAAGTATTTTGTAGAAAAATTTGATTTATTCCCTTCTACTTTAAAGACAATTGAGAAAGTGAAGGAAAAGGAAGAATGGAAGGAGGAGCTAGATGAGCTATTTTTTGAAAGAATGAATAAAGTTATAAATGAAATAGGCCATCTATTATGGGAAATGACAAATGAAGATTTGGTAAAGGTACAATTGTTCTACAACACCATCAAAAAAGATATTGTGGATATAGAGGCAATTGCAAATTCCTTAATAACTGTGCAAAGAGAGGTCCTAAGTTTTTATTGGCCCGATGACACTACCTATAATGAGTCAAAAGATAAATTTATGTCTATAAAGTAGATGGTAGGAGATGATGAGGAAGAATATGATGTGGAAGAAGAAGGTTCAAAAATAGAAGTCACTCGTGCAGTTGATGATAAAGATAAAGAGAATCCTTAGGTAGCTAGAGATGACTCATCACTTTCAACTTTGATGGCCACCTACCCTGAGGAACCAGAATGATAAATGAATTCGATCATAGTGCTTTTGTCTTTCCAAGTGGAATAATAGAAAAGGACTCACAAAAGAATTTTCAATGTATTAGTCTTTCTGTTATTCACAGTTTTGTTTTCTTGTGACAGGTGTATGTAAGAATCTTTTTGAAGGACACCTATCAATCACATTTTCATTTTGCTTATTGCAACTCATACCTATATAAATGAGTTTTCAAGGTAATGTGATGGTCTAATTTCTAAGGCTTTTAGCCATATTCTTAGTTTGTTTTTGGTCCACATAATTTGAGCAAGGTTTATGATGTATTTTCTTTGTAAATTTCTTGGAATACATTAATATAGAATGATATCTGTGTTTCTTCTTAAGATCATTCTAAGTTTACTGCAAGTGTATACAATTTTCAAAGAAAATTAGTACAAATTATGAGTTGTCCCCATACCAGTTATTTTAAATTTTGTCTCCTCTTTGTTACTTAGCCATCTTGATGTTGTGTGAGTAAAACTTGTGCAATTGAATGCAATCCTTTAGGTTGTATATCTTTTCATGACTGCTATTAGTTCAATGAATTAAGTAAGAACTTTGATGAATTTGATAAGGTTGTTGTAGTAATGGGAAGGATGTTTTGAATGATGGATTCTAGTAAGAATTGCTGATAATATTTTTTGTAAAGCAACAAATTAGACCTATAGAATTGTAGTAGACTCCAAACCCTTTTTTACTAGACATTTGTCAAATTTCTTTAGCTGGAAGAGAAATAGATCATAAATGGGTATCAAATGCAAAATTTACAATCAATTTTACTTTTAGTTCTTGAAGATTTTCAAAGTTTGTCAACACTTGTTTGCATGAAATATTCTAGCCTTAGTTAGCCACAATTGCAAAGAATACTTCCAAATCTACAAAAGACTTTATGTCCAAATCTATTATATTGGATGTATTCTATTTAAAATGTCACAATTAGCTATGTGTTTATGGATTGAGGATGAGAATCAAGATGAAACTAAGATAATGTCCATACAGCAATACTCAGATTGAGTCATCCCTTAGGTATACCCATCTTGGTCTTATTGAGCCTAAAGAGAAGGAAACCATTCTTGGTTTTGTTAATGTTAGATCCAAATGGTTTGCATGTGTAATTGAAAATAGGAAATAGCTAATCCTTAGGCTGCATAAGTATCATCATTTTGCTATTAAATCACTATATTGCTCATTAGTTTTAAAACTTCAATAGGTGGCACCAACATTAATGAGCCTAAAGGAAATTCTACTATATGAAACCATTTCCTAAGGAGTGGTGAACATAGTCTTGAACTGATGTTCTAGGTTCACCTCAATTTGGTTAAAACCCAAGAATTCATCTAGCATGGATATCGTTTCAGATCTAGCAATTGTCTATAGTAGATAATCCATATTAGGAAAGGTGTAGTTATCCTTTAGAGATGCCTAGTTCAAGTTCTTAAATTCCACTCAAATTTTGATCTCCCCACTCTTTTTTTGGATTGGGACAATATTATCTATCCATGTCAAATGATGTATGGGGTAGATAATTTTGGCTTCTAGCATCTTGTGCACTACTCTAAAGATGGCATCAGAGATCATAGGGTTGTATTTATACTACTTTTTCCTAAAGGGACAAGCATTAGGCTTGAGAGGGATTTTGTGCTTAAAATCACCATTCCTAAATGTCTTTAGGTCCTCATATCCCTAAGCAAACACATCCTGGTACTCTGTCAACAAACCTTTTTCATTTTCTCTTTCTTCTTTTGAGTAACTACTATGGATATTAACAATATTTAGTTTATACTAGGTGCCAATATTCATGCCTTCATACTCTCTCAAAGTTCCACCTTTCCTTCCCTTTTCCCTTTGAGTAAATGCATCATCCCTATCAAAAAAAATTTAAGGGAAATAGGCTGTTGAGAGATCTTGTTACCTTTAAGTTGTTCAACTCCTAGTTCTAAGTCCTTCTTTGTTTTAGGAGAGAAGTCCTTGTAGGAAGTTTCATTCCCTTGAAAGTATAGATCATTGAAAAGTTCAGATCCTTCCAGGAAGGACTAGATTTTCTTATCATCATTAAACACTTGCTAAGTTTCAACATTGTGAGGAACATTTGGCCTAAACAAGAGCTCAACCTTGTACTAATTATCTATGAAAACTAGATGAGGGAATAACAACAACGTAGATTATGCTAAAAATTCTACCCTTGCATTATGATCCCTTGGAACATGTTGAATTGAAAAATCATACAGGTGCTTAGTCTCATCCCAGACTCTATTTCTGTAGTTCCTGATCTATGTGTTCTTTATAGTGTATTGATTGTAAGAATTTCTTTAGAATAACTGAGAGGGGTGTGTGGAGGGGGGGGGGGGGGGAATCAATTATTCAATTTCTAGATGTCTTATTCAAACCATTCATTCATCCAAGCTTTAACTTATCCAATCAGCAAGTTACCTTCTAAAGTGATGCCCTGTGAAAGGCCTGCCTTGTTAAAGGCTTACAACACACTATTAAATGTGACCTTGTTAGAGGATTTAACCACCCTATTAGAAGTGGGTCTGGTTAAATGACTTTAGAACATTCACTTGGAATGCCACCAACTTATCTTACAGATCTTAGATTACTTCTCAGCTCATACCCTTGCCTGGCCTTCAATCTCTGCAACTCTTGATAGCTTGCCCTCCTTTCAAGCTTTGTCACCTTGAGTCTCTATACTCAATGTACCAATACAATCATCTCTTTATGAACACTCATAGAAGTAGAGCCTATGTGCTCTTCCTTCTTCTAGATGTCTCCTCCTTGACACACTTCTAACCACTTTCCAAATTTGGCTCTTCAATAGCAATAGTATCAGTAGCTCTTTGCTTCTTGGTCTATGAATTCTTAAATAAAAGTCTTGGAGTACCATTTCCCACTTGATTCTTCCATTTTTCAATTTCAATTCACATGGATTAAGTAGGATTCATTGCATCTAACCCATATTTTTTTTCCTCTAGAAACTTCTTCAATAATCCTTTAGAATTTCCTCAAAATCTGTTTACATAGGATTCTATGCCAACAACTCATTATCCTTATCTTCCAACTCATTCACAAAATTCAATGTAACTACTATGTCAGCTTAGATTTGGAAATTCTTCAGCTTTTGAAATAATGCAGTAGCTCGACACTATTGAAATACTGGTGATTGACACATACTGTGTTACTTGGCATCAACTATGTTTTTCCTGATGCTCGGCACCTGAAGATCACTTGGCACTAACTAAATTTTTTTGATGCTCAACACATAAAGATCACTTAGCACACACTAGGAATTTCTATTACTCAGCTCCTACTAAGAATTTTCTCAGCTTCAACTAACTTTCTCGGCACCCACTTATGATCTTAGTTTAAGCTTTGTAGTCAACCTTGTTACAACTTCTTCCTTCAATGTTTCTAAATGTGACCAACCTCTATATCTTTGAGTATGTCATTAGTACATTACTTGACCATTGTCTTAACTAATCCTTGTACTTCATTACAACATCATAACTTGACCTTTCCCTTAGGTGCTCTTGTTACATCTTGTTGATCAAATCCTCTTCATTAGTCAACTAAGTGATAGTACTTGGATCTTATAAGCAAATATCATCCCTACAAATAGTAGGTTTGACATCAATGACAAAATAATGCTTGAAATCAACTAAGTGATAGTAATTGGATCTTATAAGCAAATATCATCCCTACAAATAGTAGGTTTGACATCAATGGCAAAATAATGATTGAAAACATTCTTTTACAACAATCTCCCTCTTTGATCTTCAACAACAATGAGCTTTCCAATCAAATTTCCAACATTGATCTCAAACTTTCTTCACAATGAGCTCATATTTGGAGCAGTGATACCTAACAAAAAATATTTTTATTATGCTATGTTGTTGGTATTTTTGAATTTCAGCTTGTAGGAAAGCTAAGTCACATCTCCACTTGGGGAAATAAGCACCACACTAGCTTCAGACCTGATAGTAGTGTAACTGCCATCGAACTCCAAATTCCAAATTCCTAGATCACTAGAAGAATCTGGTTGTTCCTCTAAATGATCAGAATCAAATACATCATGTAATTCTTGAACTCCATTTCTTGATACAAGATTTGTGCCTTGGGGTCATCAGATTTTAAAACTATGAATTTGGCCTTCTCCTTAGGCTCCAACTTGATTTTCTTATTCCCCATAGGAATAATGGCATGTGATCAATCCATATTTATTTTTCCTCCCATGTCTTTGCAAAATCTACTACTCAAAAGCATCTCATAAATGGCTAGAATTTCTATTGCCAAGATGGTTAACTTCATTCTCTTTGTAGGGTGAGTAGCCAATGCCACTTGTGCATCTTTTAATTGACCTATTAGAGGGATCTACTTTGCATCCTTGGAATATAAATGTCCAAAGGTTTTTCTAAGAGTCAAGCCAAGGGCATGGGAAAATAAAGAGGGCATGGCATTATCAAATACACTAGAATCAATAATGTAGTTACTAAGCTTATAGCCATTTGCATACAAGGACACATAGAAGGGGTCTAGCTTTTGACCAAGGGAGGTAGCTAAAAATGATGCTTCTTCCTCTTTGAAGACCATTATCTAATTGAGGCTAGTCATTACTAATGGTAGAGTTGAGATTAGGCTAAGTTCTATCATTAACATCACTTTTACAATAACTACTAGCTTTTGTAACTTAGCAAGATGAATTTTGAGATAATCAAGGGGAGACATATTGATATGAGAATCTTTACCATATTGATATGAGAATCTAATGGGTTATTCAGTAGCTAGTGGACTATTATCTAATTGAGGCTAGTAATTACTAATGGTAGAGTTGAGATTAGGCTAAGTTCTATCATTAACATTACTTTTACAATAACTACTAGCTTTTGTAACTTAGCAAGATGAATTTTGAGATAATCAAGGGGAGACATATTGATATGAGAATCTTTACCATATTTTATAATATCAAATAAGGAATGAGGCTTACCACTTGATTCAAACTTTGATTGCTCTTTGCTCTAGAGTGAGAAAGTAGATTCTCTAGCTATATTTGGTGAAGGGCCAATGGTTGTGCTTCAAGAAGGAACAAAGTTCACCAAATTATTCTCTCTTTGGCTTCTTGTACCCACAATCATTTGAATTCCATCTAAGGTGGTGAAGAAGTCACCTCCAACCTTTGACTATGATTCATTCCCCAAAAAGAATGTTCTAGAGTTGCCATGTGGAGCGGAAATAATCTTCACTTTTAGGATAATTGATGGTTAGCTCATTAGAAGGAGAGTTTCTTATATCTATTCATTTCTAAGAAGGAATCTTCCTCATGATCAGCTCATAGATAAGAAATATGCATGTTTTGATTCTTGGGGGGTGTCTCGATAGCAAGCTTCTATTGAGAAGATGGCAATCACAATAGCCCACCTTCATGTTGCCTTCGAGGAATGTCTTGATATATTTGTTAGAGAAAAGAGCTAGGTTTTCATATTTATCTCTTCATGGAAATCATTCCATTAGAAATATTTTGAAGAACTACTTTAGTATTGTTAGTTACACTAGGTACAGAGCTTGTAGATGGTCCACTCTACATCTCTATCTTCCATTTCTCAGCTGCTATCAGTTCATCCTCAAACTCAACTTCCAAGTTATAAGAAACCAAAAAATTAGTCACATGTGCATGTCTAATTTGAAAGATTATGTTAGGGGGCATAGATCTAATAAAGAACATCTTTTGGTTTTCAGTAGTAGGTCTACTTGTAGTAGGGATCCTATTGAGCAACTTATTGAATTTATTAATAAAGTCTCTCATAGGAATACTTGGCTTCTTCTTGATTTGGGTAAGTTTAGTCAAGAGAGTGTACTCATCCTTGGTACCCTTATAACATGCTTCAAATTAGGTCCAAAATTTGTCCCAAGTTGTTATACATCCCACTGGGAGGTGCTAAAACTAGTTAGTAGCATTGTCAACCTAGGTTTCCACAAACATCCTCACTACATGCAACAAAGAAAGTCATAATGTACTCATCAACAAAAATCTTCCCATCACCATTGAACTTTGGGAAATTATTTCTAGAGGCTCTAGGAAGGCCATTGTTGATAGAAAGATGTAGAGGGCCAATGGCATTACCCTATGGAATAGCCATTAAGGCAGGGAGGATTATTGGTATAGGTTGAAAAGTGATAGAAGTAGGGGTAACTACATTGTAAAGAGTGAGGGTGTTACAAAAAAAGGGGATTTGAGAATAGAAAATAGGAGGTGAAGTGGAATGGCTATGTATTTGGGCAATAGGGTGAGGAGGTAGAAACAAATAACCATGTATACCTTGATATACTAGATCTCGAGGCCATGTTGTCACTCTTCCTATATGACCTTCTGATGCAAAGTTTGTAGTCACAAACACCAATTTGGTCTCCTAATCTCCAAATGGCACTCAAACCCTCCTAAGGGTTACAAGTTAATCCAAAAAAATCTACTAAAGGTATCCTCTACCCCTCCAAGTGGACTCCACTCTTCCAAGACAAACCCTCTTTCCTAAGGCTCTTAACAAACTTGGATCAATTACAAGCTTTATGGACACTTGCCCTCTAAATGGACCTAATAAGGTAAATTCTTCCTAAATGAATTAGGAATTCAAATCTATCATGAGATGGTCTTCTAAGGTCCCAATGTACCAAGAATCACCCAACTTAGAGATTCCCAAACACCCACAATGCTATTTACTCAAAACTAACCAGCATTCTTAGTAGGTCTGTTTATAATTTTCCTTGATAAACTCCCAAAATTACCAAAGGAAAAGACCAAATCTTGACCTTTTGAGATACCCATTATCCTTCTCCTAAAGACTTCAAGAGATTAGATCTTGACTCTATTCCAGCATGGCCAAACCCCTACTTTGCTCACAGACCTAATTGTTTAGATTAGGCTAGATTTACAAAGGAAGTGCATGAAAATGGGTTCATAGATGACACTAAACCACTTATTACTCTTCCTCTCATCCAATAAATCCTTATTCACACTTCACTTGGGTCAAAAAAAATCAAATTGGGAGTTTGTACCAACCTTTTCTTCTCAAATCTAGACTAGACATATATTGATGTTTAGTCTAGGGCTTGCAAGCAAAAATAGAGAATATCATCCTCCAACCCTGGGTCTCTACCATCTCAAATCACCCTCCCTTAACTTTCATTTACCAAAGGGGTACTGAAATCCCACAGTGGAATTCCAAGTTAGAGGCACATTTCTAATAAACCCTCAAATTCATGTTCAAACCAAACTGCTTCTACCAAAACCAATGTAACTTTTGCAAATGGATAGATCTAGACTTCAAACCAAACAAATTTGAACACTAGTTCACAAAACTATCCAACCATGTTATTGGATCACCCCTACTAATTTTTATAGGGCTGTACAATGCAAAATATAGAGAAAATTGATAGAAATTTAGAGCTTTTATTGATGTTTTCTATTTCCAAATTTGTACATGAGTTCCCCTCTCCATGTAAAGTACTCAAATGCTTAAATACATTTTTTCCAATTTTCATAACCAACATTCAAATGGTTATGACCATCATGCAACTAATTTGCAATTTTAGTAACATTTTTGCAAAAAATGTTTTCAACAATTTTTACATTTTGCTTAATATTGACAACTTTCCTCCTATTACCTTTCTAGGCTTCACACTCCTATCTAATGACCTTAAGGACCCCTAAATCATTCTAAGAGGTAATAAATTCTTTATTGAATCCAAAAAACCTTAAATTTCATAAAATTGACCTTTGGTTCAATTGGCATCCTAGTTTATAATGATACCTAGGATCCACTTGACCTCACATATGGTCTTATTACAAAACAATCCTTCAAGACTCTTACTCAAGAATCAAACTCCAATCAACCTAGCCTATTAACTTGACATTTTCCTTGGTGCCCTACACCATCTTACAATAAAAGGAACTCATCTTTCTGCAATTCTTCAAACATAGGATCAACTTCCCCCTTACCACAAATGTTGTGGGTATATGTAGAATCTAGGGTGAACTATCTCAGCTCACAATGGGCATGCTTCTCTTAATCTTCTTTCCCATGATAGTCCCTCCAAATATTCAACATTGACTTCCTCTCTTTGGAGGGAAAATCTTACTCTTATATATTGGTGAAGGGACTTTCAGCTTTTCTAGGTGAGATTATTCAACTGATTTATGATATCATCTTGCTCGTCCTAGAAATTGAGGTTAGGTTGCACTACTAGGATTTTTCCCTCATGAGACAACACCATTTATCCTTAAGATTTATTATACATGACTCAACTATTTGAGTGCCAAAGAGATAATCTCTAATTTTCTTAGTAAAATAAAAAATAAACTTTCTCAAGAGAACTTCAGAAGTATGAGTTTGTTCCATAATGGAGTGAAAAATAACTATTGGTTAACAAGTTGTCTTCCTCAATACCTTGGTTTATACCTTGAATCTTGACTTTCCCAATGGCTTATTGAAAAAAGGTGTTAACAAAAAAATGGGTCAAAGTAGTAATCTATTAGAGACCCCTGAATTGAAAGGTATAACTCCTTTATGAGTGCAAGATATCCATTGAATTCATCTTTTAGGTTTTGGGGGTATGCTCCTAACTAGAGAGAAAAAGAGGTAAAAACCAAGTTACTCAACACTTAGAAAAACTTAGGTAGCAAAGGGGGATTAACTCACAAAATTCTATCTACTCAAACTAACAATGTGGAGAAATGGAAACATGCAAAACTAACTACAATAGTAGGAAGAGAGGAAGAGATAATGAAGAAAGTAATTCCTAGATTATGCAATTAGTTAATTTTTTGAAAATACCCAAATTGCCTATCTTTCAACTAGTCGACACTTTATTTTTTGACTTCCTTATGAAATGAACTAAAAAAGCCACACAAACCAGTAGAGAGAACATAAGACATGCTTATGCTAAAGAGATTAAGAAATACAACTAATTGAGCAAAGGAAATGAATACAAGTTCATTCACTTTCATTCAAATTTCAACATTAACACATTCATTCCATATACTCCAGTCTAAACTAAATGAATAGCAAAAATTAAAATGAACTCTGAGTCATAGATGGTAGTCCTAGATATAGGGGTTTACCCAAAGTAAATTTTTCCAATCTTATTAACTTCATCAAAGATTACATGTATAGACCTCAAAATAGTCAATTATATTGTAATATTTCCTTTATAGATCATTTCTAAATGACATAATCTAAAAATAAGACAAGCATGAATCATTGTCAATTATAAATATTGACAAAATGCTATGAATGGTGACAAAAGAGAGAGGCAGGGAAGAAAGACATATGTCTAGAAAAGCATAAGAACATCATGTCTTCTTAGAAGTAACTAACATAGCTCCATAAGCTTCCATGGCTTTGATTACTTTATCCAGCTCCTCGACACCTAGAATGAGGATATTGCTAGCTTAGATCATCCATTAGTCATGAATTTTCATCAGTTCATCATTTTTTTCCACCCTTGATTGGAATTTTTCCATTTCTCTTTGTATGACTACATCTGCTACTAAGAGTTCCTAGATCTTGGCTACTTGGAAGTTGAGGGGATCAATGACTTTGTTGAGAAATTTGAGGAACTTGGACTTCATTCTCTCAATGTCCATGAGCTTTCCATTAGTTGAAATGAAGGACTCTATGTGCAAGATCTTCAAATGTTGAAATAATTTTTCAATGATATTTTGCACCAGGTCATGCACATCCTTGAGTTCACTTGAAGATCTCATAGAGCTGTCTATCTTAAACTCTAATAAATTATTCTAGTAGAATAGTGACTCTTGGCCAGTTTTTAGAATCCCAAGAGCAATGGCTACATTAGTCTTCATGTATATCACTTCCTACAGAAGGGCCAATTTCTCTGTCAGCTTGTCTATTGCCTTTTGTATGGTTGTTTGATGATTTGAAGCTACCTCTCTAAGCTTGTGAGCATCCAATACCAAGCTTCCCATATTCTCAACCAGTGGGGCACCTTGAGCCTTTATCTAATCCATGCATGCTTAGCCTAATTGCATGAATTGTTTCTCTTGTTGTAGCTTGAATAGTAAGTTCTTGTGTCTGCTCTACATTTGGATCAAATTAACCAAAAGAAGTATTTTTGAGTGAAAACTTTATGTAATCCATTAGCTCTTTGTTTGAATCCCTCAATATCTCCTTGTTATCTCCTTGTCCATTATTATCTCTTATAGCTTGTCCTCAATTTTTTCATTAGTTGACTTCCACATTTTTAGCATGGAGTTGTGAACTAGAATACCAAGATCCAATGTCCTAATTTGAAAGTCATCCTTTGAGAGCTACTAAAATTTTCCTTCTTTCCAAGGCTCAAAAATATTAACTATCATGTAGCTAGTCATTGAATCTATAGTGAGTGTTACAATGGTCTTATTCTTCTTTGTTTTCTTTGATGGCTGGGAGGAGGTGACTTGTGTGATCAAGGTTGCATCTTTGTATTTCCTTATCTTCCTATCAATGATCTCCTTGAGCCAAGACTCTGTAGAGATCACATTGATAGTAGATTGTAGTGTTATGGGATCAAATAGCTACCTTAATGGAGTTGGCTTACTTTCAATAGCAAGAGAGAAGGAAGCTACTTTGGTTACCAAAAGTGCTAGAGTATCCCCTTGCTAAGATGATTCCTATTTCTGGCCATCCATGGGGTTAGTGTCACTATTCAAGTTGATCACTTGAATAGGGGATGATGAATTAGCCTATTTCTTGTTGGAAATTTGACTACTTCTATTGACTTAGGTACATGAACTACAATTGGAAAACCAACTGCTTCTACCAATCGACTCTCCTTGAGTTTCAATGTGATTCAGTGAATGGGTTGCAAATTTAGCCTTCTATGTAGATCACCAAAATTGTAGAACTTGAAGGATGTATCTATATAATCTTTTAACTCACTCTCCAAGCCAATTAATTTATCATAACTAGTAGGTTTGATTGCCATTCACTATGATTGCATAGGATGTAGTTCTTGATAAATAGTCCTTAAATATATTTATAGAAACCAATTGCTTGCAATTCTGATAAAATAGCTTTAGGAATTAGAACATTGGTGCCACATGAATGAAATTAAGCTTTTCCAATTATTATAATACTTGGATTTACATTTAATTCCATGAGTAATGACTATTTAAACTTTCCATTCATTTGCACATAAAATTTTAAGTTCCTAGAAGAACTCTGACTTTACTTAAAGTAAAGTGATAGTCTATAAACAACACAAATTGTTAGCTTTGCAAGAAGCGCCTCACTTTTCTTCAAAATATAGAATGAAAATATACTTGATGATATTGAATGTATGTGGGAGAGAAAGAAATACTAAGCTTTTCTGCAAAGCCATTTTCCTTTTATTTGGATTCGTAGCACAAGGAGTAATCCTTTTTGTAGCTTGCACATTCCATGCTCCCACTTTCCATTTGAGGTTTTAATGATTTTTTTCCTTCATAATAGCTTTTTATCTCCAATAATTTCTTCTCTGGAATTATCTTTGGGCATCTTCGAAAGATATTTTCATTTTAGGGTAGCTTGAATTTCTATTCTCAAAGCCCCCAAAAAAGTTACCCTTTTCATTGCCTTGAGCCATAAAACTCCTTTTTCATCATCATTTCTTGGAGTAAAGCACAAAAAACAAAATTCAACCTTATACTTCAATTTGATGGCCTCAAAGTTAAATCTCAAGGATGGCTTCCTACATATGAGCCTTTAAATAGTTCCATCAACATTATGCTCACACTTCTTTGATCATTTGAACTGAGATTAAGGTCAAATATGTACAGCCTTAGAAACATAATGGAATGATATCATTTCCATGAACATGTAGCGAAAAAACCATAAACCCACTTTCCCTAGAAATACTTGATCTTATCTCTATAGATCTCAATGAGAATCACCCTAGCATCTATCCATAGCTTTGCAGGCCTTTGGATGTAGAAAAAGTCATATTCTCTCTTATTACTTATTTTTACTGTAACGCCCCACCTAGAGATCCTTGGAAACAAGGATTCAAATCAAGCCAACATATTTTTATTTTACAAGTATGAATGCACATGACAAAATCATACAGGGATCACAAAGATTGCACATAAGACTTCACCACAATCTCGACAACCAAAAAATCTCTAAATGCCACTACCAAATTGACACACACAAAGGAAAGCCAAAAACCACCACAGACAAGATGAGGTCTCAAGAAATGACCACTCATCAACAAAACACCAAGCTGGGGTAAAATGTAGAATCTTAAAATCTGGCTAAGCCTGAAATCCTGAAGCCCTAAAAATTGGCTAAGTCTGGATTTCTGAAGTCCTGAAATTATCTAGAATCCTTAACTTATCTCTTAGAGGTATGAAATCTATCTCAAAGGATTTGTCGCATATATTAAAATATATCTTAAGTATTTTAAACCCGAAGAGACTTACTACAGAAACACACACAATGGAAAACAAAAAGAAACACCAAGGGATTAAAGAACACCTAAGAGGGTACCCCGAACCATCCCTGAAAAGTTCAGATCAGACCGAAAAGTGCCCACTGCTCACCCGTGCAAGTTTCATAAAAATCATGTGACACTTTATCAGCACTGTGCGATACTTTACAAGTGTTGTGTGAAATTTCTCAAGAAGGAGAGTGATAAAATTAGGGGTTGGGTGGTACTTCTCCAAAGGGTGTGTGATACTGGAAGTGTATCATACAAAATTTTTTCAAAGGGAGTGTGATACTATAAAGTATCGCATGACAAAACTTCAAGAGGCGTGTGACACATTCAGGGTGTGCATGACAAAGTTCAAATGGACACTTTATTGTATTGCACCGTGCTGACACATGGTCACCTAGGAAAAGATAAGAAGACAACAAAGGAAGAATGTTAAGACAAACAAAGCTAGAACCTCCACACCGGGGAGTACCGGATCTACACAAATCAATAAATGAACACTCGAGAGCATCAATAGAAAGAAAAGAGGAACATCTATCCATCTAAACCATAATAGTAAGGAACATACTGAAATAAACATTGCAATAAATAGAAATACTAGAAGAAACTAAACAACCAAATTAAGTGTGTGGTTCCTCCCAACCATCAATAGCATCATAAGACCATCATGGGTCCTAGCCATCCCCTGCGCATAACATCCCAAGCCACTGAATAGATCATTGGTACTATCATAATAGGAACATCACTACTAAACATGGTACCAACAAAATCATAAGGAAATCTAACATGCTATAAGAAAAACATCAGATAATCCTACAAGTAGATAACATCACCTATTACATGCTGAACAACAATAAGCAACAGATATGCTAATACAACAATTCATTGTATCTAATCATAAGCTAAACATCAATATGGGAATGTGTAAAGGAGACTAACATCATCTAAACATGATATCCAAGCATTTCAATGAAAGCATAAATCAAAAGAAAGCATACTCTAGAACCTGAAGTACCAAGTGAAAATATCCAGCAATAGTCGCACTAGGATAAGATCATCTTTGTACACCAGTCCCTAGCAGTGGTGAAGGTAACTATGCCTCCCAACCACATGGCACCCGTAGGTCAACACCCATTTTGCTGATGGAGATAATGATCCAACCACAAACGCATAAAACCAACATCCATGGCTAACACTCATGCCAGACAGTATGATGGCTGTGTAGACACCTAAAAACATTTAGAAAATAAAGTATTTTTATTTTCTAAAAATGTCCTAATTTTTGGGTGATGCGACGCGCTCCCCTGCCCATAGGTGGTTAATTATGTGGTGTTCCATGTTCACTAATAGTTATGGCTTTTAGTGCAACGGCAAATGGGCCCCACAATTGGTATCAGAGCCTGGTTTTGGCTTGGTCATGGGTTCAAATCTCCCTGGTGCCTTCCCGACCCACGTAAGCGCCTGGTATGCGCGTCGAGGGGGAAATTGTTGGGTGATGCAATGCACTCCCCTACCCATAGGTGGTTAATTATGTGGTGTTCCATGTTCACTAATAGTCATGGCTTTTGGTGCAACGGAAAATGGGCCCTACACTGATGACATCATCATTTCTTAATTAATTATTTAATTAATTAATTAATTAATTTTTATGCCATTGAATGCCTTTATCTTAATTAAAAATATTTAATTAAGGAATCCCTCCCAAAAATGTTTAAATTTTATTTAAACATTATTTCCTTATTTATTAATTATTTAATTAATAAATTGACCAAAAATCCTAAAATAAATAAAAAATTTATTTTTTGCCCAAAACTTGGCCAATTTCCTTATGACCAATAACCTCTTCCAAAATCTTCTAATCCTTCTTTAATTCGATTAAAGGCTAATCCCATCATTTCCTACCCCTAATCCCAACTCAAAATATTTAATCAAGATTAAATATTAATCCTCGTATTTATTAAAAATATTTTAATAAATTTTCTCCTCAACCCAAACCCTTGAAATAAATAAAACTTTATTTATTTCATAAAATCTTATCCTAGGAGGTTCTAGACTCTTCTAGAAAGTCTTCATCCTCATCCTAGAAAATTCTAGACTATTCTAGAAAGTCTTTATCCTCATCCAAAGTCTAGACTCTTCTAGAAGATGTCTTTAAACCTAATCCTAATCCCTTCCTAACCTTGTCACACTCCCTAAACATGGGTTAAGAATTACTAACCCAAGCCAAAGTTAACAAATATCTCCTCCTTCACCCACCCTCATTAAATGCCATCCACTTGCCTATCGCTAAGCTAATCCTAAACCATCCTAATCCATCCTCTAATCATTTGCACAAGCCTAAGCAAGCTTAAAACCCTCCTAATCAAGTCCAAGTCAAAATTGCTCTCATCTCCCTCAAAATATCTCAATCATAAAACTTTATGAAGTCCACTAGGTCATAAATGACTCTTACAAGCCCTTTTATGGCTCTTACAAGTCATTATGAGGGTCTTTATGAAGATTTTATCCCTTGAGCCTCTTTTGTTGACTCATCCTTCCCCTTTCCTCCATCCTCTCACCATGTGACATGTGTCACTCCTTGATTGGCTATAAGGAAGCACAATCCATGTGCTCTCTTCTCATGCAATCTGAGCCCTCCATGAGCTTTTTCCCATCCTTGCATCTTAGCCCTCAATCCCTCAAGCCTCTTGCCTATAAATTGGATCCTTCCCCTTTGGAAAATAACACAATCCATGAAGTAAAGTCATAATGCCATTTTGAGAAGCCATTTCATATCAAAACCATACACTCACACCCAGATTCCAACTCCATTTGAAGCCCTTTTTGAAGCATAAGCTTGAGCATACATCCTATCTATTTAGACAAAGCTACTCAACAAGAGAGCTTCTCATTGAGAGAGCCCATTAATGGCTCATATTCTTAATTGAGAGTTCATCTTAGTCTATCTTGAAGTTTATGAATATTTTTTAGTTTGTAGAAGCTTTATTTAAATTTGGTTTCTATTAGCATACTAACATTGCTCATATACATTTTGGCACACCCGGTGGGACCTCGCATGGGACATCTTCATTAGCTTTTTTAGTCAAGTTTTGTATGTCATTTGCTGATTTTGGCTAATTTTTCTTTTTTTTGTGATTGATAGGATTGTATAAATTGGTTTTGTAGGTCCACATGAGCATGAAGAAGACAAAGGAACTCATAGTATATCTCATAGTGTTTGCAGATTTTTCAAGCTTATAGGTGGACAAAGAACTTGGAATTCTTCTTCCTCTTCTTTTCTATATTCTTCTTATTCCATCTACTTCTTCTTCTTCTTCTTGTGGGAGATCTTGGCCATTTTTTTGAAGGAAGAAAAATCATACACACTTCTTTTTAGTGCTTAAAATGAACCCCCAAATCATACTTAAATCCATTAAAAACTAAAAATTTGCCAAAAAAAAAAAATCTTTTAACAAGTGAAACTAAACCAATCCAATCATTTGCATCCTTGCAACATCAAGGTTTTAGATGCATTCATGCAAAGTTAGGAACACTTCATTTTTGGGAATTTAAAAAGAACTTCAAGTTTCTATTTCAAAAGGTTCAAAATCAACACTAAGTGCACACTAAAAGCTAAATCAAACTCAAAGCATCAATCAAGGATAAAATGAACCTCATTTGCAAATATTTTAAAGTTCTTTTAAAAAATCTCATGAAAATTAAGAGTCCTAAATGGTTTCCAAAATTTTCCTAAAAAGCTTTGTTATTTGTTTGAAACAAATGTCTTGTTGTAAAATCTTGAATGTTTCTTAGGTTTTTCATGCATCAAAACAATCTAGGAATATCATTTTTGGGGCTTAAAATATGCAAACTATAACACAAAATCTTGAATGAAAACCAAATTCCAAAGAGTCATTTTCACTTTTGAGTCCAAAACAATCTTGAATGATCTAAGGTTAAAACAAAGCACTTCAAAGTTCTTAAAACAACACACAAAATCTCAATCTTGAATGCTCAAAGGAAAAAACTTGAATGTTTAACCACTTGTCTTTGAATTCATATTGCTAAAATCACTCTTGAATGCCATGGATTAAAATCAAATTTTCCTTGAATGAATGATTAAAACAAAAAATCCAATCTTGAATGCTAAGGATCAATTAACCATTGCAATATCAAACACTTCATTTGGAGCTTCTAAAAATTGAACAAAACAAATCTCTTTTCCACATGCTATCTAGGTCAAGTTTGATTTTTGGACATTTAAGAAACTTTGTTATGTTAAAATACAAATTTGCAAAAATGAATTTGAGTAGTTCCTTGGACTCACCTCTTTTATAATCACCCATCAAATATTAACCATTGGTTGCAATCTCAGTGCCATTTATGGGGATGGGTCTACTTTAAAAAGGTGTTAAATGTTCCACAATCTAACTCACTCACTTGGTCTTTGAATGTTTACTTTAACTTTATCAAAATTCTTAAATGATCAAAAATCTATATTAAATTGATCACACTTCAAGTTTGGGCACTAAAATTGAACAACAACTGACGTGGAGAGCCTCCGAGCGCGCGCTTGAAATCGAATCTCACACACTTTTGTTTTGGGCTTAAAACAAACTCACACTCAATCTTGAATGCCTTAAAGAAAATTAATCGATACTTGACATGGAGGACCTCTGGGCACGTGAGTTTGATTTTGTTGACCCTAACTCTTCTTATTGTTTGCATTCTTTGATCGATTTACTTTTGTTGGTGCTTCAAGTTGGAATTGAACATTGTCTCTTAAACATGAGTGCTTGCAAAGTCTAGATTAGCACACATAAGAGTCAGTTGGTAAAAGAACAAGCGTGTTTTTTAGCCCAAGGTCATCCACGTCTTCTCTCCCCTTGTCATCTTTTGAGGCCATCTTGGGTGCATAAGATTAGGATCCAAAACCTTGTTTCTTTTTAGGAGGCCTGCTTGGGGATTTCATCACCCCTTGGACAACCTTAACTCTAGTGTTCTGGCGGAGTATAAGAATCGGGAGGTGAATGGAAAGACACCTCTCTTGGGATCAAGATTTTGTCACTCAGGCTAAGCCTCAAGGAAATTTATACCCTTGAGAAGTGAAAGAGGAGAAGTGGGTTACTGCTCCTCTCAACTGTGTGACATCTTTTTGGTCTCGTCTACGGATTTGGGCCTCACGTACCTTGGGTATATCGAGGACTCCTTAGCTAAACCAACTGTCAGCCTTGTAGACAACCATCTAGGATGTTAATGTGTTTGAGGTGACTGATCAAAACATTTGTAGAACATACACACTCCTTGGCGCAAGTATCACTTTCTGAGAATCAAAAACTTCTATCTGGTTGTTTCTATCTATTGCTTGATCTTTTATTTGTTGAATGAATGTTTGCCAAACTTGGTCAATCCTAGCTTAGGGCATACTTAGTGTAGTCACTGCCTATTCCAGAAGTTGAACGAGTTGAAGCAAAACAATCAAGATCTCTCAAAGCCAAGTAGATTCAGGAATTGATGTCAGAGCAACTCAAACCCAAACAGAAGTTCCACAAAGTTAAACTCAAACCATCTCTAGCATACCAAGAACTTTCAGCCAAGAGAAAAGAAATAACACCAAGCCCACGAATTGCCAAACTCCACAAAGCAGAGGACAAAGCTACCAACGAAGCACTTCAAGAGGCCTGGTTAGAGCGCAACATCAAATTTAGCCAACATCCAGGAGTTAATCCTGCTTATGCCTTACCAACTAGGCATGATTTCTATGATTAGACACCCTTGTTTCTCCACATCTTCTTGGATAAGCTTCACTTTAGAGTCATCTTTGTAGAAAAGCCAACCATCTTAGGTTATCCCCTTAAGCATTATTAGCTCATCCATCTCATTTAGAATCAAACCATCTAGCTAGCAATCAAAACCTCACATCTAAGCCTTCAAAATTGTTGTCACTTTTGCCAAAAGTTTGCCACTCCTAAAATCTTCCAAATCCATCAATCTCACCAAGGTTATCCCTTTGATAGAGCTTTGTCTAGGGTAATCCAGCTTTGTCACTTGTTATCCCTCATCACCTTGAGCTAAAGGTTGGGATCCACAAGTGGTCAATCTCGTGTTCTTCCTAAAGGATCATCAGTCTGTCCTTAAGTTGACACAATCACCACCAAGCTTGCACATAGGAAAGCAAACCTTTCGTGCTTTGGCAACATATCTTTAAAGTTAGAATCTCCAACCCAATCCTCCTTAGGTTTTGTCATATAGCTTTTCCTTAACCTAGGAAATCATTTGCATAGAGAAGCCTTCCCCCTTTTTGCATCCATTAGCATTATTGCATCTCATCCCTAGGAGCATTTTTCATGCCACCCGTCACTCGCTTAGCCAAGAAGAAAGAAATAATGGAGCCCTATCATTTGGACCGAATAGCCTCACCCCCCTTGAGCACTCATCCATCCTTCAGCCCAGAGAAAGCTATGCCATCATCTACTAATATTGAACCTTTCATGAACCAACTAGGAAAAGCAGTATTGGTAAATGCCATTATAGACAAGAACAAAGAGACAATCATGGCTAATTTTCAAAGGGACAATGTAGGAACTTTTAACTTTGGAAGACCCCCTCCATTATCAGATCCATCTCACCCGTTGTTTGGGTAGCTACCACCACCCATAGGCTCTTATGATCCAAATTATCCTCAATATATGCCAAAAGAAGAGCCTCCAGCCAATCCATATGATCCAACAAACCCAAACATACCATCATCCACCCAAGTTGAAATCTCCATGCCGCAAGCCAACCCAGCCACCACCACTCCATCCTTAGTTCATACCTCTCTACTCCAAACCCCCTTTACCCAAAAAACCTCACCATTCACCCCCTTCAATATTGTTGTTGCTGCTCCCCAACCTAGCCTTCCAAATCCACCCATCTGCCAAATCAGTGCTAGCATCTTTGGCCAACCTCAGCAATATACAACAGGGATGCCACCCATGGGGCCAAGTAATCAACCTTTCATTACCCCCAGCTTGTTCACCACAACCCAAAGCACAATCCCATCATTTCCATTAGGTCTTGGGAGCTCAATAGCATTAGCCACAAATCTACAAGCTACTACCCTCACTCCACAAAGCTATCAAATCCCACAAGCTACTACCAATTTTCTACCAAGCTCCCAAGTGACCCCAACCCCTACCACCACTCTACCAAGCTTCCAAATCCAACCACAAAGCTATCAAACCCCATCAGTTCCATTCCCAAGCTTTCAATTCCCACCACCTCCACCACCAACTAATCCATTACCTCTAATTACCAACTACTTTTCAATGCCACTTCTAGGAGTTAATCCACCACCCCAGCCAACCACCAATTATTTGCAGATACCATCCCAAATGGGGGCACAACCCACATATATTGGTCAAACCCCACAAGCCCCCAGATCCTTTCTCCAAGCCTCACAACCATCTTATACCTTACCTCCACAAAGCAATCCATTTATCCCACAGCTAGCTTATGTTCCTCAATCCCAAGCTCAAATCCCATATCAATAGCAAGCCTCACAACACATGCAGCAATATGTGCCACCTCCCCCTCAGTAACCTGTCATCCACCATGCAGCTTCCCAAACAATGTAGAATCCCTATCAGCAAATCCCTCACATCCATTCATATTTAGTGGCCCCATCCAACACATACCTACCTCAAGGCACTCCTAAATTGGGGGCACCCCAGCCATCACCTATCAATTCAGAATGGGAGCAAATGAAGATAGCTCTGAAAGCCATCCAAGAAGGGAATGATCCAAAGACATTCAAGTTTGAGAATGTGTGTCCTTGCCCATTTGAAAAATCCATTACCATGACACCATTTCCCAAACACTTTGAGGTACCCAAATTTGACAAATTCAAAGGAAAAGGAGACCCTATCACACATATCAATGAATTTTACATGCACTGCCAAGACGTAGCATACAATGATGTCTTCCTCTTGTGCCTTTTTCCCAAAAGCTTGGCTGGACCAGCTCTTGAATGGTTTTATATAATCCCCTATGGCACAATTAAAAACTTTGCTGAATTATCTGAGGCATTCGTAGCCCAATATGCCCATCTTGTTGAAACAGAGCTATCAATAGTTGACCTTGTCCACACTAAGCAAAAAGGTGGAGAAAGCCTTGCTGAATAACTACAAAGATGGAAAACCCTTACCACCCACATATCTTGCACCTTGCCAGAGCGCCATGTGGTGAAATTGTTTATTGATAATGCCCATCCTAGCTTGGCTCACCACATGACCATGAACTATTTGCAGACCTACAAAGATATCAAAGAGAAAGGAATGATCCTTGAGCAAGGACTCATTAAAGATGGTGTGGTCAAGATTTACAAGGAAGCCAACCAAAATCAATCACATTCCAATGACAAGTCTAGGTATTGGAACAAAAACAAGCACATTGCAACAGATGGCGTCACTGACACCAGACATGTGAATATTGTTGGTCCTTCTCAAAACATGTCCAACCCACCATATCAACCAAACAATCAACAAGCTATCAATTACCAATAGCATAATCACCAAAGCTATCAAAACCACAATCCAAGACCCAACTTTCAAGGGTCTAGCAATCAAGCTAATGCCATCAATGTAGCTGCAGGACAAAAGCCTAGATTCCAACCTACACCTAGAAACTATACACCCCTTGGTGAGCCATTGGATGTCATTTTTGAGAAATTAGTCAAGGAAAACCTCATCAAATTTCCTCCTACCCAGCAAATTGACCCAAGCCAATCCAAAGCTGCATGGTACAAAGATAATGAGTACTAAAAATTTCATGGGGTAAAAGGTCACACTACCCTCAGATGCATGAAACTGAAAGACTATGTGCAGGACCTCATTAATCAGAAAGAAATCACTGTTGGTGCCCAAACCTCTCCCAATGTAGGCTTACAGATCTATCAAAATGCTTTTCCTCCACACCACAACCAAAATCCTGGAAAAGCACCTATCCAAACCAACAACAACAACACCAACAACCGTCAGCCAAACCAACAGCATGGGAAGAACAATGACCACACTTCATCCTATATAGACTATGGTAGCCTTATAAGTTGTATATCCAAGAAAGAGCCTTCTATCAATGTTATCAATATCCAAGGACCAAACAATGAGTGTGCAGTCACCACTCGAAGAGTGCAATTTAACATCGCAGGCCCACCTGTTCCACCAACACCATCAGCTCCATCAAAAAGCCAGTATAATATCTTTGAACACCTTGGGAACATGCCAGCCCAAATCTCAATTTTAGACCTTCTTCGCACTAGTCCTGTGTACAAGAACATCCTTGAAAGTGCTCTCATAGAATCCCGTGTCCCTTCAGATATCAATGCTACTAATTTTTGTAATCTTGTTGGACACCTATCCTCCTCATGTGCCCTATCTTTCAAGCCCACCGACATACCCGTGGTTGAGCCAGATCACACCCTTCCACTTTGCATAGCCATCATGGTATCCAACTTTGTTGTGAAAAGAGTAATGATAGATAATGGATCAGCCTTGAATATTTGCACCCTAAAATTCATAAAATAAGCTGGGTATACTAAGGCAGATATCATCAGTGACGTTATCACCATCAAAGCTTATGACAACTTGGAAAGAACCATAGAAGGAACTATTTTGCTGCTAATCAAGGTTGGGCCAGTCATCCAAGAGACACTCTGCCATGTTATTGATCTAAACCTACCATTTAACATCCTCCTCGGTCGCCCATGGATTCATGCCATGAAAGCCATTCCATCCACTTACCATTAGTGCGTCAAATTTCTACATCAAGGCACTGAGGTAACCATCCATGCCGATCTAGAACCCTTTTCTTACTGCAATGTGATTGAAGATTCATTTACAAACCATTGCCCTGGAATTGATATCGACACATCCATCGCCAGCTCATCCCACACTTATAATGACCCAAAAACCATCCTTTCCTCTACCCTGTCTACCATGGAGATCAATAACAAAGGTTGTGGAGAGTATAGTCTATCGGATGCATTTGCTATTGGGGCACTCCCACTTGATCCACATGCCCATGGACGACCAACATATCACAAAGCTAAGGAGATTCCACCTCCTTGATACAAACAGTTTGGCCCAACAACCTTTGTATCCTCGAAAATCCCTCTTCATGAGGAGCTCACTCTAGATATCAACAAATGGTTACATAAGGATGCACCTCAAAGAAATCAAGCATGCCTTGATCACTTCAGCCAAAAGTATCCCCAAGAACATAAGCTCATCACTGAAAAATGGAACTATCAAGGTGGTGGTCTAGGACTAGAAGAAAGAGGCATGCAGTGCCCCATCAACGCACACAAGTGGGAATCGAAGTCAGGTCTTGGCTTTGGCATACCCACAACTGGGGGCACCAATGAGAATGGTCGCACTTTTTCGAACATTCACCGCAACCTTGTCAAAATCGAAGACATTCGTGAGGAAGTTGAAAAGAGAGCCTATGATGATATCCTAGACCAAATCTCCCTTGGAGACTCTATTCTCCAAGAACTATCCATCCACCTCATTGACCTACCACTCGCCCATCCACAACTCATAGATTGGGACCAACCAAGTGTCATACACATTGATGAGTTCACATTAGAGGAAGTGCTTCTGAGATTCATGGGAGTTGAAACACCTCACAAGAAAATAAAGCCAAATTTTGCCTATATCTACAAGCTAGATCCCAAGGGGTATTTTGGAGAAAATCCCCAACCTAGTTCCGATACACCCAAAACTGGAACTAAGGTGAATCTGAGACTAGCTAAGGCAATGAAGAGAACCCCTCAGCAAGAAAATCCAGAGCCATAAGAAGAACATGAGGATTTAGCATTGCCTCCTCAAGATAATTGACTAGAGGTGTCTTCTATTCTAATTGAGGATACTCGAGAAGTCAACATTGGTTCTTCAGAGATCCCCAGACTTGTTCACATTGCTGCATCCCTATCACAAGACCAAGCTGATCTCCTCTTTGAAGTCTTAAGAGAAAACATTGGTCGATTTTCATGGTCATATCAGGACATGCCAGGGCTTGATCCAAAGCTTGTAGTTCATCATCTTGCAATCGATCCAAAGATCAAGCCCGTCAGACAAAAGCTTAGAAAAATGCACCCCAAGGTGGCATTATTGGTCAAAGCTAAATTAGAAAGAATGTTAGCTGCTAAGGTTATCCAACCTATCAACTATTTAGAGTGGATCTCCAACATGGTCCCCGTCACTAAGCCTTCTGGTGACATCAGAATCTGCATTGATTTCAGAGATCTTAACAAAGCTTGTCCAAAAGATGATTTTCCCTTGCCCAACATAGATATGATTGTAGATCTTACAGTTGGACATGAAATTTTGTCCCTCATGGATGGATTTTTTGGGTATAATCAAATCAAGATTGCAGAAGAGGATCAACATAAGACATCATTCACTACCCCTTGGGGAACCTTTTGCTACAACATGATGCCTTTTGGCCTAAAGAATGTTGGGGCTACCTATCAAAGAGCTATGACAGCCATTTTTCATGATCTCATCCATAGCATTTTGGAGGATTATGTGGATGATATCTTGGTCAAGTCTCATACCTTCATGGATCATCTTGCTGACCTGGAGAAAGTCTTTGATAGGTTAGCCAAATATCATCTCATGCTGAATCCCAAGAAATGTGTCTTTGGGGTCACATCTGGCAAGCTTCTAGGCTTCATAGTTTCTAAACGAGGTATAGAGATCGACCCCAAGAAGGTCAAGGCTATCTTAGACATGCCTCCTCCCCAGACACTGCGATAGCTTCACTCTCTTCAAGGAAAGATCCAATCTATTTGGCACTTCATCTCCCAACTTGCAGATAAGTGTACACCATTTTCACATTTACTGAAGAAGGATGAGAACTTCAAGTGGGATCCTTTATGTTAGTGCAGCTTCGACCATCTCAAGCAGTATCTCATCAATCCCCCTATCTTGGTTCCACTAGTTCCTGGTCATCCCCTAATTTTGTACATATCAGCAACACCTACTGCTCTAGGGGCACTTCTAGCACAGCTTGATGACTACAACAGAGAAAGAGCCATCTACTACATCAGTAGAACCCTAGTTGGTTATGAACTCAATTACACTCCTATGGAAAAAGCTTGTTTGGTAGTTGTTTTCTCAACTCAAAAGCTTCACCATTACATGCTAAGTCATACCATCCAACTAGTCTCCAAGATTGACCCTCTCAAGTATATGCTCTCTAGAACAGCACTTACAGGCCGTTTGGCCAAATGGGTTATGCTCCTTAGTGAATTTGACATCCAGTATGTGGATAGAAAGGCAATCAAAGGGCAAGCTATAGCAGATCACCTAGCTGATGCACCTTTAATAGATGCTTATCCATTGATCACAGAATTTCCAGATGAGCATATCTGTCTAATTGAAGAACAACCCCCATGGAAACTTTATTTTGATGGCTCATACACATCTCATGGATCAGGGGCAGGAATATTGTTGGTCACACCTCAAGGAGATTACATTCCAAAAGCTTTCAAGCTACAATTCCCTAGCACCAACAATATAGCTGAATATGAGGCCCTCATAGCAAGATTAAAGATAGTTGTAGAATGGAACATTGCTGATCTACAAATCTTTGGTGATTCTCAGCTCATCATCAAGCAATCCCTAAATGAATATCAAACCAAAGATGAAAAGCTATTACCCTACAAAGAGCTACTTGATCAGCTAACCCAACATTTTACAAAGCTTCAGTTTACACAAGTGCCTCGAATACAAAAAAAAGTAGCAGATGCTATGGCTACTATAGGCTCACTCTTAGAAATTCCCCAAGAAGCTACACAATATGAGTTTTTAGTGGAGCAGCTCCTCACACCCGCCTATGCGAATGAGGATTCAAACCGTGTTTGTATCTTGGTTGGTCCTCAATCCCCTTGGTACCATTAGATTCACACTTACCTTAATGATGGTATCATATCCCCTCACCTCACACGTACCCAATGCCAGAACCTCATCCAAAAATCATCTCGCTATGTTATCATAGCCAATACTCTATATCGTCGGGGTTATCATGATACTCTCTCTCAATGTTTAGACCAAAATGAGGCCACGATGGTGTTAAAGGAAGTACACTCTGGACTTTGCGGTGCCCACACGAGTGGTATTGTCCTAGCGTGACAAATCCTTAGAGCAGGCTACTATTGGCCTACCATTGAAGAAGATTCCTGTGACTTTGTCAAAAAGTGTCTCCCATGTCAGCAGCATGCAAATCTTGTGCATGCTCCAGCACAGGATCTACAGCCTATTGCACCACCTTGGCCTTTCGCTTGTTGGGTCCTTGATCTAGTTGGAACTATCACACCCCTCTCATCTGATGGACATAAATAGATAATAAAAGCTGCAGACTATTTCACTAAATGGGTGGAAGCAGTCCCCCTAGTCTCAGCTACAAGAGTTCAGGTCTCCAAGTTCATCTTGTACCACATTGTTTGCCGCTTCGGCATCCCATCCACCATCCTCACCGACCACGGAGGTAACTTTGAAAATATCAACATGGAAGAATTATGCACTTCCCTCCGCATCCATCACCGCTTTTCTAGCCCATATTTCCTACAAGGTAACAGCCAGGCAGAGGCAACTAACAAAACCCTCCTCAAAATCCTAGAGAAAGTTGTCAATGATTTTGGCCCTGATTGGCACCTACAAATAAATCCAACCCTATGGGCCTATCGAACTTCCTTCCGTACATCCACAGGCACAACTCCATACTCCCTAGTCTATGGTCCCAAAGCGGTACTACCTATAGAGGTTGAACTTCCCTCCTTGCGCATATCTTTGCAAGGGAAAATATCAGATAAAGAATATAGAGTAGCTCGGCTCACCCAGCTAGATCTCTTAGACAAGAAGTGACAACAAGCCTATGATCATCTCACAGTCTATCAAACTCATCTCAAAATGAATTTCAACAAGAAGGTACTTCCACGACACTTTCAGCTAGGTGACATGGTCCTTAAAGAAAACATGAATGTCCAAGCAGATCGAGAAAAGAAAGGAAAGTTTGAACCTACATGGCTTGGTCCTTATGTTGTCACTACTTCCTTTGGCTCCGGAGCCTATCAGCTATCTACACTGGAAGGAGAACTCTTGAATGATCCTACTAACATCATTCATCTCAAGAAGTTCTATGCTTGAAGATCCTTGGTATATCTAGCTTTTGAAAAATACAAAAAAAAATAGTAAAGAGAAATAAGCGTCCAATGGTAAAAACTTGGCAATTCAAGCGCCTTGGATAGGTACCTTGGTGAAAACATGGTAATTTAGGCACCTTGTGTACTAAAGACTAATCCATTATCTATTACTATCCTATCCCTGATCCATTCACCCACCATCCCATAAGACACACTTGCTTGTTCCCTTGGTGTTCCAACCAAATATCCAAAATCTGATGAAGCTTATAAATACCTCCTGTACAACTTGTAAATCTTGTACCAAAGCTTGTATTATACCTTGTAAATCTTGTACCATACCTTGTCTATCTGAATCTTATCCAAGGTTTGTACCATATTCCAGCCTATAAATAATCTTGTATCCTAGCTTGTATACTATCACGTGCACACACAAAACCCCATTTTCACTTAATCTTTTGGCAAACCATCTACCTATCCACCTATCACCTATTATAGACATCCCATCCTTCACAAACATTTTCATCTCACAAAAACCAAAACATGAACAAACTTGTACATTTGTAACATATCTTGGTCCATCAGCTTGTACATCCTCTTTAGCTTAGTACCATTGTATCTATCCAGTGTTCGTGTCAGTTCATCCTTGATCAACATCTTGCACCCATCACACATCCTGGTTAGCTATTCCAACGCATCCTTTAGCTAGATTTCCTATCACCAAAGTGTTATCTTTCTTAGTTCAGCTTGCCAGATGCATCACTCATCCAAATCCACTAGCTTCGGTGCTCTCTGATAGGTCCTTGCAGGATATAGCTTTCCTCATGTCTGATCTTGGTCCGTTAGTACCTTGTCCTACCCATCTCGTTGGCAAACGGCTCTCTTTTGGATTTTCACTTTCTTTTGATTTGGGATCTTCCCTTTTGGGTCTTGAAGTATCTTTTTCAAGCAATCACCTTGTTCCCTCCTCAAGGTTGCCATGATCTTCCATATCATGGTATGCTACGAATGGGGCAATTAGAGCGTAAGGTCTTGATCAGGTCTTTCGTTTGTTTTTCTTTTCTGCTTGTGGGTTCTCTAGTGTCATTTCCACGTTGCTTCCTCTAGGATTCATGTGTGATGCTGGGGCAATCCTTGCGTGTTTGTTTTGAGTTAGTTTGTCAGTCCTTTGGACGGTTGGTGAAAAGGCCTTGATGTTCAAGGTAACCTTGGCAATTAACCAATAGTCATATAGCAAATCTAGTGCTCAACTACATGGTGGTACTTCTCTTTGAAGTATCCCCCCGCTCAAAAAGCTTCAATGGTTTTCCTTCATCTCCATTTATCCCCCATCCATATCTAACATCCGTCTCTCCTACCTCAGCTTATGCATCAGTATCTCTTTGAATCACTCATCACTCTTAGCTTTAGGGATCTACAATCCTAGTCTTCGGGATCCACCAATCCAAATCAATCCACCAAGCCTCATCTTTCAAGATCCACAATCCTAGTACTAGGGATCTCCAAAACCCATCTTCCACCAATTTGACTCTTTGAAATCCTGTTGCATCAGCTTTATAATCCCCTCATCCATCTCCCTATCCTGGATTCCTTTTTATAGCGCTCTGCTCCTTTATCCTCCACCTTCCCTAAAGTCTTAAGCTTGCTTCCTCTTCTTCATTTGATTCTCCTTTATCATTCTCCCATAGTGAGAGTTTGAGCTAATTTAGCCCCTTCTCTTTGCCAATCTGAGTTTCCTTGCTCATCTGAGATTCTTTTACTTTTCAAGAAGCCATCGAGCCTCACTTTCTCTCCTCGCTACCTTCTTGAGGGGGCATCTCACAGTCCATTCTCTCCTCTTCTGCTCTAGGCTTGGGCATCTTATTTTCTTATGTTTGATGCCATGCCACTTGCGACATCACATCAAAGAGGGGAAAAATGTAGACACCTAAAAACCTTTAGAAAATAAAGTATTTTTATTTTCTGAAAAAGTCCTGATGACATCATCATTTATTAATTATTTATTTAATTAATTAATTAATTAATTTTTATGCCATTAAATCCCTTTATCTTAATTAAAAATATTTAATTAAGGAATCCCTCCCAAAAATGTTTAAATTTTATTTAAACATTATTTCCTTATTTATTAATTATTTAATTAATAAATTGACCAAAAATCCTAAAATAAATAAAAAATTTATTTTTTGCCCAAAACTTGGCCAATTTCCTTATGACCAATAACCTCTTCCAAAATCTTCTAATCCTTCTTTAATTTTGATTAAAGGCTAATCCCATTATTTCCTACCCCTAATCCCAACTCAAAATATTTAATCAAGATTAAATATTAATCCTCATGTTTATTAAAAATATTTTAATAAATATCTCCTCAACCCAAACCCTTGAATAAATAAAACTTTATTTATTTCATAAAATCTTATCCTAGGAGGTTCTAGACTCTTCTAGAAAGTCTTCATCCTCATCCTAGGAAATTCTAGACTATTCTAGAAAGTCTTTATCCTCATCCAAAGTCTAGACTATTTTAGAAGATGTCTTTAAACCTAATCCTAATCCCTTCCTAACCTTGTCACATTCCCTAAACATGGGTTAAGAATTACTAACCCAAGCCAAAGTTAACAAATATCTCCTCCTTCACCCACCCTCATTAAATGCCATCCACTTGCCTATCCCTAAGCTAATCCTAAACCATCCTAATCCATCCTCTAATCATTTGCACAAGCCTAAGCAAGCTTTAAACCCTCCTAATCAAGTCCAAGTCAAAATTTCTCTCATCTCCCTCAAAATATCTCAAGCATAAAACTTTATGCGGTCCACTAGGTCATAAATGACTCTTACAAGCCCTTTTATGGCTCTTACAAGTCATTATGAGGGTCTTTATGAAGATTTTATCCCTTGAGCCTCCTTTGTTGACTCATCCTTCCTCTTTCCTCCATCCTCTCACCATGTGACATGTGTCACTATTTGATTGGCTATAAGGAAGCACAATCCATGTGCTCTCTTCTCATGCAATCTGAACCCTCCATGAGCTTTTTCCCATCCTTGCATCTTAGCCCTCAATCCCTCAAGCCTCTTGCCTATAAATTGGATCCTTCCCCTTTGCAAAATAACACAATCCATGAAGTAAATTCATAATGCCATTTTGAGAAGCCATTTTACATCAAAACCATACACTCACACCCAAATTCCAACTCCATTTGAAGCCCTTTTTGAAGCATAAGGTTGAGCATACATCCTATCTATTTAGACAAAGCTACTCAACAAGAGAGCTTCTCATTGAGAGAGCCCATTAATGGCTCATATTCTCAATTGAGAGTTCATCTTAGTCTATCTTGAAGTTTATGAATTTTTTTAGTTTGTAGAAGCTTTATTTAAATTTGGTTTCTATTAGCATACTAACATTGCTCATATACAGGCTGAACCAAGAACCTACGACAATGCAAGAAGTAAAGGTCCTAGTTAGACACTCAATAGGCTACTAAGTAGGGGTTGATATCCTAGAGAGTCACTTGGTATTGAAAATCCCAAGCTCAGATCATGTGTGGCAACACTCTCAAGGGACTCCCTTTGAACCATCACACGAATGAAGATCTTTTCATTATCTTATGTTTTATTAACACTCACAAATTTTAATTTAGTTATCACTTGTTTAAAACTTCCTATCCTCCATCAACCTTCAGTGCCATAAATGTCAAGCTATGAGATAGAGGCCCCCTCCAGATGCTACCCTACCCTGCCCATGCTCATCCTATGACAAGTACCCATGGGCATGCATACTCCCATCCCAACCTCCAATGATCAAAATTTTCAGAAGTGCCATAGAAGATCTGGCCTCGCAAGTCACCTAAAAAATGTGCATGCATGTACTCATGTGTGGCATACCACCATCATGAAGATCACAACACAAGGACAGGATGAGAAAACAATGCAAAACAAAACATTCAATTGAAAGCAACTCAAGAGGACAGATTTTACACAAATCCCAAAGCCAATAAAACCATACATCATAAAATCACTCAACTGGCCTCAATTTGAGAGTATGGATTCTGCACAAATCCCAATGATGCAACAAGACCAAATATCATGAACTCACTCAACTAGCCTCAATCTGAGAGTATGGATTCTACATGAATCCTAGCGCTCATGAAACAAAAGCAAAGGTCTAAAAGAAACAATAACACCATGTATAAAATCACTCAACCATACACAATATTGAGAGTACGGATGCAACATGCATCCCAATACAACATAAAAGTGAAGAAGTGGTTTGATAGGTATCCAAATGGATCATCCAAATCCATGACCCACATTGTGCCAAGAAAATCTGAGAAAATAGGGTGGTACACAAAAGGAGATGAAAATCCCAAATTTTGGAAAAACTGCAAAATTAAAACCCATTTGGCCTTTGGGTTTAAAAACCCCAAAAATCCAAAAATTAAAGGAATCAAAAACATATACAAAAATGGCCAGCATAACAGCCCAAAATCTCAAACCCTCATCCCGAAAAATAGGGAAATATTCATACCCGCCCAACTGGGTAGAACTAACATACATAAATGAAGGGGAACACTAGTTCTCAGCCTCCAAACAAATGGATACAAAAAATAGAAGTAGAAATGGAGTAGAAATAGTAAAATAGGAAAGCCCTACATCAAAGCCAAAAGGGAAAAATGAGAATTTGAACCATAAAATAAATATCCTGCAAAAGTAGCTGAAAATTGCGGCAATCCAAGGTTTCCCCGAGTTGGATCCAACGAGCCCAACCTTGCAATGATCCCATGCCTGTAGCTCCCACAAAAAACAAAATAATAAATCCTCATGAAGAGGATTTTGGGTTTTACTCTCCAAATTTCTAATTTAAAAGTGAGAAGCGAGGAATTAAATTCCTCTTTGGATACTTATTCACTTTTTGAGTGAATAATTGATTAGGGCAAATAACTAGCCAACCTAGTTAAACCCCGAATCCACCCAAATCAAAAAAGGTTATTCCTATAAATAGGAATTCATCTATGGAAAAGCTGCCAAAAATTAAAATAAATCAATTAAAAAAAATTCCAAAAACCCAAAAACACAAAATTCTCCTTAATGACTGTCACGACAATGCGAACCTCTAAATGCACAGACACGCTTACTGGTCTAATCACATAATGCAGATGAGTTCAGATTTAATAATCACCAAAAGGTTTAATTTAAACATTTAATAAAGGATACTTTGACCATATAAGGATGACATTGGTAAAATATGAATGGTTGAATCATGAACTCCATGTGCCATAGTGGCAAGGGATATAAATCCTGCACACTAAACAACACAATCAAGTGCAATTGCATATAATAACATAGCCAAAGAAATAAATGCATTAAATCACCTAATTTAACCATTTACTTAATTATATTAAAATAATCTATTTACATCACTCATGTTCGCATAAAGCATAACAACGCAAGAATGAAGTAAATAGCCATAGCATTAAATCCATCACCTAACATAGTTAGAGGTATATCAAAATACCAGATATCATCATAAAACACATTGTCATCTCAAAATGGCATCGTTATGCAATATGATTAACTGAATAGCATAGTAGTGTAATATCTATGATACTGAAAGCAAAGTATAACATCTAACCCTTAGGTTGTCTCAAAGACACTTAAAACACATAAGCAAACACAGTCATAAACATGACTAACCACTTCTACAGGAACCCAGTCCAGAGTAGCATGGTAATAGAACATAGTGCAATCTCTACACAAATCTCAGGGTAATCATGGAACAACCTCATGATACCACATCGATCTTGGTAACCACTGGCACAAACCTCAGTGAACCAAAAATCACCATAATCTCATAGATTAGTCAAAAGCATAATCAAAGCAACTGATACAGAAACATAAATCCAAACACCTCGATGGTGTAGACCACTCAGGGTCACAATCATGATCCATCACAAAAAAAGATCAACAAGGTTGTATCCATCAGGATGACTTACAAAAGTCAAATGGGAGAGGCACTACATCATCCCCCCCAAAGACTAGGCTTACTCCTGGAAGCCTGCAATCCAAGAATAGAAACCAAACACACCAAGAACAAAATCAAAAGTGAGCAATAGGAATGACTCAACAACTCTCTACAAGTCAAACCCAAAACACTCCAACATTCTCAAACCAACATGTTAACCGCCAAATAGGTTAACTACAAGAGAATGGGTGTCACATAGACACAAGGTCTTCCAACAAGGAACCTTCTATGCGCTAGGAAAAACCCATCTACCCATAAAGTCCACAATACAAGGTAAGGAACTTTTGTTGGGTGATGCGACGCGCTCCCCTGCCCATAGATGGTTAATTATGTGGGGCCCATTTGCTGTTGCACCAAAAGCCATGACTTTTAGTGAACATGGAACACCACATAATTAACCACCTATGGGCAGGCGAGCACGTCGCATGGCTTTTGGTGCAATGGCAAATGGGCCCTACAATTGGTATCAAAGCCTGGTTTTGGCCTGGTCATGGGTTCAAATCTTCCCGGTGCCATCTTGACCTGCGTAAGCACCTGGTATGCACGTCGAGGGGGAGATTTTTGGGTGATGCGACATGCTCCTCTTCCCACAGGTGGTTAATTATGTGGTGTTCCATGTTCACTAAAAGTCATGTCTTTTGGTGCAACAAAAAATGGGCCCCACACCTCTACCTCATCTATAGGTGCCCAACAAAACATGCACCTACCAAGAGACTGCAAAAATAGGTCAAAACATAGCACACTTCTAACAAGAGTTGGAATCATGGGGAATAACCATCCCAAATTCCCAAGAATACTATCATGTCACACATGATCATTCTAGAATCCATGTAAACTCACCCTTAGGACAAAGTGGATGACAGTTTACCAACAAAATTTATGCACTCCAAAAGACTACTCACCACCAAATGTAGGAGCAAAATGCCTCTCTAAGGCCCAAAAGCTCAACTACCACTGGAAACTAGGGTAACATAACCCAACCAGACAAGATATCACCTTCTCACAAGGTTCAAAGACTTTTATTAGTGGACACAGTCTTGCAATATCTACATACCAGCTCATAAGATGGTAACATGTGTCCATCGATACTATATCCCTCCAGCACCATGCTACGAATACCACATCCAACCTACCACTAAACTCAATCTCTACCCTCAAGTCAACAGTTAAAGATGAAACTTGACTGAGACAATCCAAATGAAGATATAAGCTTAGGGAGAAGGATACTATAGAGTAATAGGACTAAGAGGGAGTCACTCTCAATCTCTACACAAAATCAGCCCAAGATGCATTAGGGAATCTTCACAATTCTACCAACGATCCAACTACTCATCTAAAAATACTAACTGAGCTAGTCGCATAACCACACTAGCCTACTCTCTCAAGAGAGAAGGAATAAAAAGATGCACCAAAACAACATAAAAAAAAGGAGAATCTAGACTCATCAAAGAACTGAGTCACTCCCAAATGACAAGGCAACATCATCCTTGAGCAAGGAATGCTCACAAACCACACTTCACCTCACAAGGGTGGTTCTGTGCTACAGGAAACACACAAACCTCAGTACGAACTCCATCAAGTACCTAGTAGATTATGAAGACAAGATAACTCTCCCATTATGAATAACATGAAGAGTTAAACTTCTCCAATGGCCATAAATATGATATGTCATGATTGAATTGGCCTCTACTTGAAAAGGTACTCTAAACATCGATCAACAACTCCAAAAGCCATAGCTTTCACATCTGGACTCAGATTGAATCCATTTGAAAAGCGTCGAAAAGATATCGACAAGGAGTACAACAAGGAGAAGCTAAAAGAGACCTAAGACCTACGATCTAAGTCACCACTCAAGACAAAACTACAAAGGTAAAAACAACAGTCTTGGCCACCAAGGCAAGTGATGGACAAAATGTCCAAAACCATACAAGAGCACACATGCCCAAAACAACATAAGACATGGAATGAAAGGTAATTCACACATTGAAACCATCATTACTTATCTCCCATAATTTCATTAATTAGACATAACATAAGCACTAATGCATAATGAAACTGAAAGATTTTCAAGCAAGGGTTCAAGACTCACCATGAAACAAGTTCATACCTTTCAAGAATTAACATTAAGTTTAATCACCATTTAAACCATTTAATTACTTTAACAACTTTAAATCTAACAAGGACACACTAGCATGTTCTCCTTGATATTATCCCTTGAATGTACTACCAAAGGTTCGAGATGAACATGATAGAGTCACAACACACAACTGGGCAGTAGTAAAACACATCTAGAATGGTCATCATGAAACATAATCAAAAATCCCAAATGGGAGAATTATCAATTCCAATAGTAAGTACCAAAAAGAGCTCATTTCAACAATAAGTCAAATGTGACTACTATCACAAAGAGAGTGATAGATAAAATTTGATGACTACTCCAAGAGAGGAAAATACTAAAAACCAATGCTAGCCCAACAACATGAGGAAAGTACCTCTAGCCAAACAAAATAAGGCATCAAACAAATCACATTATAGGTGATGACTGAGTACAGTCACACAAGAGGGATAAATCACCACACAATGCTAAGGAATACATCATCCTAGCAATGTTAGAGAACACACTCACACACATCAAGCAGTATACCATTAGTAACCTCATGCATATGCAAAAAACAATAATTTCCATGCAATGCAACATTTAGATATCCATAAAATTAATACATTTTTACATAAGCTTAAGAAACAATCAGATTGGGGACTTAAGTCATTAACCCAAGGATATAATGCAAAACTACTACTTTGCAATGATTCACAATAAACACTCATTTCTCCATAAACAGAACCATTTCATTATTATAATGACATAACACAAAGTCACAAATAAGATTCATCTATCTACTTACAACAAGGAGAAAACAAGGAACAATGCACCTAACTCCATAAGGAGAAACAAAAAGAGGCACTCAAATCCAACACATGGACACCAATCAGTGGTTCCATCCAAAAAGGGTCACACAAGCAACCAACCAAACAAGGCACATCAATACTACTTACCAAACCAAGAAGACTCACTTCCTTCTCCACATACTACTCTAGTCACATCTACTAGACAAGAAAATCCATCCCAAGTAGATACTGAAGCAACAAAGATCACAAGATCTTCTCCAAGACACTCAAACTCAACCAATGCAGCAACAACTATATGGGCAACATAAACATAGAGATCCCAATGTTTGAACATGGGCTCTGATACCAAATGTAACACCCTGCCTAGGGATCCTTGGAAACAAGGATTCAAATCAAGCCAAGATATTTTTTTTTACAAGTATGAATGCACATGACAAAATCATACAGGGATCACAAAGATCGCAATGGAAGACTTCACCACAATCCTGGAAACCAATAGATATCTGAATGCCACTACAAAATTGACACACGCAAATGAAAGCCAAAAACCACCACAGACAAGATGAGGGCTCAAGAAATGACCACTCATCAACAAAACACAAAGCTTGGGTAAAATGTAGAATCATGAAATCTTGTTAAGCTTGAAATCCTAAAGCCCTAAAAATTGGCTAAGTCTGGATTTCTGAAGCCCTAAAATTTCCTAAATCCTTAACTTATCTTCAAGAGGTCTAAAACCTATCTCAAAAGATTCGTTGCATATATTAAAATATATCTTAAGTATTTATACTTGAACGATATATTTTAAACCCCAAAAGAGTGACTATAGAAACACACACAACAAAAAACAAAAAGAAACACCAAGGGATTGAAGAACACCTAAGAGGGTACCCCGAACCATCCCTTAAAAGTTTGGATCAAACTGAAAAGTGCCCACTACCCACCCATGCAAGTTTCATAAAAATCGTGCAACACTTTATCAACATTGTGTGATACTTTACTAGTGTCATGTGACATTTCTCCAGAAGGAGGGCGACACAATCAAGGGTTGGGTGATACTTCTCCAAAGGGTGTATGATACTAGAAGTGTATTGTATGACATTTCTTCAAAGGGAGTGCGACACTATAAAGTATCTCACAAAAAAATGCTAAGAGGCGTGTGAAACATTTAGGGTGTGCACGATAGAGTTCAAATGGGCATGCAACACTTTATTGTATCACACCATGCTGACACATGGTCACCCAGGAAAAGTCAAGAAGACAACAAAGGAATAATGTTAAGCCAAAAAAAGCTAGAACCTCCACATCGGGGAGTACTGGATCCACGCAAATTGAGAAATGAACACTCAAGAGAAACAACAGAAAGGAAAGAGGAACATCTATCCATCTAAGCCATAATAGTAAGGAACATACTAAAATAAACATCATAGTAAACAAAAATACTAGAAGAAACTAAATAACCAAATTAAGTGCGCGGTTCCTCCCAACTGTCAATAGTATCATAAGACCATCGTGGGTCCTAGCCATCCTCCGCGTGTAACATCCCAAGCCACTAACCTGATCATTGGTAGTGTTGTAATAGGGATGTTAGTACTAAACATGCTAACAAAAAAAGCATAAGGAAATCCAACATGCTAGAAGAAAAGCATCAGATAATCCTACAAGTACATAACATCACCTATTACATGCTGAACAACAATTCATTGCATCTAATCATATGCTAAACATCAATATGGGAATGCATCAAGTAAACTAACATCATCTAAACATGATATCCAAGCATTCTAATGAAAGCATAAATCACAAGAAAGAATACTCTAGAACCCGCAGTACTAAGTAAAAATATCTAGCAACGGTTGCACTAGGACAAGATTATCTTTGTACACTAGTCCCTAGCAGTGGTGAAGGTAGCTATGCCTCCCAACCACATGGCACCCATAGTTCCACACCCACTATGCTGATGGAGATAATGATCCAACCACAAATGCACAAAAATAACATCCATGGCTAACACTCACGCCAGACAGTATGATGGCTGAACCAAGAACCTATGATAATGCAAGAAGTACAGGTCCTAGTCAGACACTCAATAGCTACTAAGTAGGGGCTGACATCCTACAGAGTCACTTGGCATCAAAAATCCCAAGCTCAGATCACATGTGGAAACACTCTCAAGGGACTCCCTTGGAACCATCACACAAAAGAAGATCTTTTCATTATCTTATGTTTTATTAACACTCACAGATTTTAATTTAGTTATCACTTATTTAAAACTTCCTATCCTCCATCAACCTCCAGCGCCATAAACACTGAGCTGCGAGATAGAAGGCCCCTCTAGATGCTACCCTACCCTACCCATACTCATCCTATGACAAGTGCCCATGGGCATGCATACTCCCATCCCAACCCCCAATGATCAAAACTTTTGGAAGTACCATAGAATATTGGGCCTCACAAGTCACCCAAAAAATGTGTGCACATGTACTCATGTGTGGTGCACCACCATCACGAAGATCACAACACAAGGATAGGATGAGAAAACAATGCAAAACAAAACACCCAATTGAAAGCAACTCAAGAGTACAGATTCTACATGAATCCCAAAGCCAATAAAACCATACATCATAAAATCACTCAACTGGCCTCAATCTGAGAGTACAGATTCTACACGAATCCCAATGATGCAACAGGACCAAACATCATGAACTCACTCAAACGGCCTCAATCTGGGAGTATGGATTCTACACGAATCCTAGCACTCATGAAACAAAAACAAAGGTCTAAAGGAAACAATAACACCACGTATAAAATCACTCAACCGTACACAACGTCAGGAGTATGGATGCAACATGCATCCCAATGCAACATAAAAATACAGAAGTGGTTTGACTGATATCCAAACTGATCATGCAAATCCATGACCCACATTGTGCCAAGAAAACCTGAGAAAATAAGGTGGCATGCAAAACAAGGTAAAAATCCCAAATTTTGGAAAAATTACAAAATTAAAACCCATTTGGCCTTTGGGTTCAAAAACCCCAAAAATCAAAAAATAAAAGGAATCAAACACCATATGCAAAAATGGCCAGCATAATGGCCCAAAATCTCAAACCCTCATCCCAAAAAATAGGGAAATGTTTACACCCACCCAACCGGATAGAACTAACATATAGAAATGGAGGGGAACACTAGTTCTCAACCTCCAAACAAATGGCTACCAAAAATAGAAGCAAAAATGGAGCAAAAACAATAAAACAGGAAATTCCTACCCCACAGCCAAAAGGGCAAAATGGGAATTTGAACCATAAAATAAATATCTCGCAAAAGTAGTTGAAAGTCATGACAATCCAAGGTTTCCCTGAGATAGATCCAATGAGCCCATGCTCATAGCTCCCACAATGAACAAAACAATAAATCCTGATAAAGAGGATTTTGGGTTTTACTCTCCAAATTTCTAATTCAAAAGTGAGAAGTGAGGAATTAAATTCCTCTTTAGATACTTATTCACTTTTCGAGTGAATAATCGATTAGGGCAAATAACTAGCCAACCTAGTTAAACCCCAAATCGACCCAAATGAAATTAGGCTATTCCTATAAATAGGAATTCATCTATGGCAAAGCTACCAAAAATTAAAATAAACCAATTTAAAAAAATCCCAAAAACCCAAAAACACAAAAATCTCCTTAATGACTTTCACGACAATGTGAACCTCTAAATGCACAGACACGCTTACTGGTCTAATCACATAATGTAGATGAGTTCGAATTTAATAATCACCAAAAGGTTTAATTTAAACATTTAATAAAGGATACGTCGACCATATAAGGATGACATTGGTAAAATATGAATGGTTGAATCACTAACTCCATGTGCCACTGCCAGGGATATAAATCCTGCACACTAAACAACATGATCAAGTGCAATTGCATATAATAACATAGCCCAAGCAATAAATGCATTAAATCACCTATTTTAACCATTTACTTAATTATATTAAAATAATCTATTTACATCACTCAAGTTCACATAAAGCATAACAATGCAGGAATGAAGTAAATAGCCATAGCATTAAATCCATCACCTAACATAGTTAGAGGTATGTCCAAATACCAGATATCATCATAAAACACACTGTCATCTCAAAATGGCATCGTCATGCAATATGATTAACTCAACAACATAGTAGTCTAATCTCTATGATACTGAAATCAAAGTATAACATCTAACCCTCAAGTCGTCTCAAATGTAAAACATCACATAAAAATAGATATCTCTCAGATCAAAACAAAACAAGGTAAATGTCTGCAACATATAACCAAAGAATCCAACAAGAACAACCCATTTTAATTACTTAAGAATTTAATAATGATTGATTATAGAATTAAAAAAAAGACACTTAAAACACATAAGAAAACACAATCATAAACATGACTAACCACTGCTACAGGAACCTAGTCCAAAGTAGCATGGTAATAGAACATAGTGCAATCTTTGCACACATCTTAGGGTAATTATAGAACAACCTCATGATACCACATCGATCTTGGTAACCACTGGCACAAACTTCAGTGAACCAAAAATCACCATAATCTCATAGATTAGTCAAAAGCATAATCAAAGCAACCGATACAGAAAAATAAATCCAAACACCTCGACGGTGTAGACCACTCAAGGTCACAATCATGATCCATCACAACAAAAGATCAACAAGGTTGCATCCATTAGGATGACTTACAGAAGTCAAATGGGAGAGGCACTACATTTATGATGTTATGCTTCATATTTTCACTTTATGTAGTTCACACAAGGGGAAAGATAGCTCAACATCTCAGAATTTGAAGGATATAAAGTATTAGGCAAGATATCAAAGAATAAAATTCAAAACACTTACTTCTCATGGTGAGGATGCAATATCACACCTCAACCATGCCTAAATCACCTAATCCCCATGTGCACTAGAAAAACATGAAATCTTCTTAGAAAGATTAGATAAAGGTAATGCAAAGGGAGATCTAAGAAACAAAGACAATAGAGTACTTCAAGAAAGATGAGAAATAAGTGACTTGAAACAGACTTTGACACCTCTCACTTATAACACACTCAATTTAACCAATGACCTCAAGCTCTGAAAAGAGAAGACTAAAACTTGGCAGCACTATTGAACTCACTTGGGAATCAAAGGAAATCTGGTGTTAACCAAGCTCACTCGATTACCAAAGGGAATTTAGTTTCATATGTAGTATTAATTGAGTTCACTTAGTTACAAAAGAAAAGTCTTTTTTTGACTTAGTGTTGATCAAGTTAGGTCACCTAATGAAGGATTTTCTTGTATAAGTATATTGAGTCTAATGGATTTATTTGTTAGTTCAAGCCAACTTAAGGGTTGATTTTTGATTGATTAAAAGTGTATTCAAGCTAACTTGAAGGTTGATTATTAATTGATTAAAAGTGTACTCAAGAAGATTAGACAAGGTAATTCATAAAAATGTAAGGTCAACTTGAGGATTGAACAATAAAATATGTGGAAGAGAAGAAAATGAACAAAGGAAGCAAATTAAAAGGATAACAAAGTATTCGATTTGACCGAGTTGTAAAGAAAATTCTGATCAAGGAGGATCAAGTAATAAAACTATAATAGAGATCTAAAATCAGCAAGATAGTTGCATCAACAATTAGGTCAAGTCATTCTTACTCTCTAATAATTGTAGAAATGAATCAAATCTTCTAATAGAGTTAGCTTAATAGCTATTTTCCAAATCCTCTAATTGGGTGACATTTCTAGATTAAAGTGTCTAAAGAGCTCTAACAAGGATCCTCCTAACAGGGTGAATTAAGTCCTTTAATAGGGTCACACCTAATAGTGTATTTTTTAACCTTTAAAAGTGTTGAATCCTAATAGGGCTCACTTGAGAAGAGTGAAAAATAGTAACTAGTTGCATTTGGTAGTTTTCCCAAATATGGTTTCCACATTAAAACTTGGTGTTTTGTGTGCTCATGTTATTTACTTTATATATTTGCAACTAATTTAATTAAGGTTACTCACACTTAATATCATTAGATCTACATGTTCAATGTTAACCAAGTAAGAATGCATATATTCAATATTAATTGAGTGTTTACCGATTAACAATCATTCTTAGTGTAAATCAAGTTACTGTATTAACCAAATGATCTTGTGTTAATCGAGTTACAACATAGTTTTGGTTTTTGTATTTTTTTGACATCTTAAGGGACTGGGATTTGTTTCTTTGGTAACTAATTAACCCCTCTCCTCTTAGTTACTCTTTTTACATTTCCAACAATTGGTATTAGAGTGTTTGGTGCTTGGAGATAAGGTTTTAAGGACCTAAACTAAAGATCAAGATGTCTTATAGAAGGAAAATTCCTAAGTTGAATAGAGATAACTTCAAAGCATGGTAAGAACTCATAAAGCTGCATTTGACAACAATTGGAGACTTAGGCCTAAAGTATCTAAACACTAAGTATATGGCACCTATTAGAACTTTGACTATGGTAGAACTTATAGAAAAGAAGACTCATAACATTATGATGATTGAGATTGCCTCTACTCTCAATTATCCTAAATTTGATGAAGTCAAATATTGTGCTACTACTCATGAGTTATGGATCAAGCTGAAAGATATCTATGGAGGAGATGAAAATGTGAGGAGAGCTAAGGCCAAAAGTCTCTAAGGTCAATTTTATCAAATAAAGATGACTAAAGATGAAAGCATTGCAAAATACATTGAAAGAATCAAAGCAAGTGTATGTGCAATCAAATCCTTATGAGGAAAGATAGATGATGTGACAATGGTAAGAAAGACACTCAAAACTCTTTTTCCTATTTATGCAATTAGAGTTTTAGCAATTCAATAGATGAGATGTGGTCCCTAAAATGATATAATTTTGGATAGAATAGTGGTAAGGTCAATAACCTTTAAGTTAGACAACAATGATAATTATGTTCCTAACTCTTGTAACATTGAGTCTACAGTTCAAGCTAAACTATCACACAAAGAGAAAGGTGAAAAATCTAAAAGAAAATAGTCTGAAGGTGAAGATGAAGAAGACTCTTATGATGATATTGAAACCATTGAAGCTTTACTTGTAAGAAGATTTCCTAAAGGCAAAGGAAAGTACAAAGGAAAAACACCTCTAATCTATTTTTCTTGTAAAGAAAGTGGTCATATTATTGAAAGGTGTCCAAACAAAGAAGGCAAGGAAGAAAATAAGTATAGTAAGTACAAAGCTAAGAAAGATTTCAAAAGCTACAAGGATAACAAGCAAGGTATTTTATAGTGTCTACTATTCGCCAATTGGATAATTTTAGAAATTTTTGGCTGGTAATTTGGCTAATAATTTAAGATTTATGGAAACCTAAATTGCCATATTTTTATAAATTTTAGATCTAAAATATTTAAAATCACTTAATAATTTATTTTATTAAAGAAATTATATTCAAATATTTGCCATAATATTTGATATATGATTACCTTTGATTCACCTAAATACTATATATTATTGGAGAAATTAAATTAATTCACCAATAATTATCATAATTATTAGTTACTTTAGCGATATATCACCAATATTTAGTTTTCAATATTGATTTAAAATAAATGTAATGATCCTCATAATATTTCATGGTGATTAATAAAATTAATATTATTATTGAGATTCATCAATATTTTCTCTACAAATATTATGATTCCAAAATAATTGCCAATATAAATAATATTTAAAATAAAAAATTTGAAAAATTCATTGATAGAAATAATTTATTTTTTTCAAAATAATGAAAGATTCACCAATATTTTATATTTTTTTTTGGAGGAGGGTTTCTTAAATATTACCCTGATAACAAGGGTAAAGGTATGAAATCTTGTTATATTGCTAAGGATTCTAATAGTAGTGATAAGGATGAAATGGTTTACATTGCTATTAAATATGAATTATATAATGAAAATGATAAGATGGACCTCATTTCTCATATTAGCAAGAATGACACACAGATCATAGATAGTGGTTGTTCTCACCACATGACTAGTGCTAAATCAAAGTTTGAGAACTTGCTACACTATGATGGTGGAAGTGTCATATTTGGTAATGATGAATTATGTTATGTAAAAGGAAAAGAATGCATTGCATTGAAAAAAAAACTCAAATGTGATAATGCTTATGGGGTTGAAGGACTAAAATGTAATCTACTTAGTGTGGCATGATTGAACAATATTGGATTCTAGGTAGAATTTATGAATGGTAAGGCCAAGCTATTAGATGGGAAAGGAGATCTAGTTGGGACTAGCAATCAAACAAAAGGTAATCTATTTTATCTAGATCTAACTAAAAGTTCATGTTTCCTAGCTCAAGTAGATGAAAGTTGGTTATGGCATAAAAGATTGTGTCATTGGAATTTTGATAAAGAGAGTGTAGGATGCATGCAAAATGTCATATCATAGGCAAAGCATGTGAACTATTTCATAGAATGCCAAAAAAAAATTGACAGTAACTAATCAAACTGTCATAAACACCAACAATATCTAATATGCTTCTTCATTAATATGCCCACTACAATAAGTGAACTTGGCAACTATGCACAAAAATTTATATGCTAAAAGGAAATCATTTAGGAGATACAAAATTTGAACAACCATATGTTAAGATTTTACAATTTCTATCACTTGCCTAAGTCTGGCTGTTGAGAATAAGTTTGTCATCCTCCCTATAGTATGTTCTGATGGCTTGCACATCTACAAAAGTTCTAGTGTCTCAAATTTGTAGAATACGAACTATTTGGTAGCAAATGGACATGATTAACAATAAATTGTCATATAAAAAGACTCCAATGTTGTGACCCAGATAAATAAAGTCATTGTGAATAGTTCATACATCCATGACTTCCCCATCTGTCAACCTTCAAACAATGCCAAAGTAGGTTAGTGCAAATTTTCCTAGACTACAATGGGAAACTTCAATCATGGTTATTATGATTGAATTAGTCATCTATCACAAGCATATAAATGAATTTTTAGTTCAATTACATCTTATTACTATTACATTATATGCTATAATCACATTGAGAAGGGCAAGCCAAATGGCAAGGGACAGCAACTACAACATCTATGTTTATTAGAAATGCTTGTCTATGCAACATCTATGTTTATTGGAAATGCTTGTCCTACAAATACTTGTCTATGCACTAGATACCTCTCCCATGGAAAGTATTTCAAGAGCCTCTTTATATTGTGACTTTTCAATTAAATGTTGACCATTTGCATGAAGCATTAGTCCCATCATAACAGCCCTATTCAAGGAAAAACATCCTTTAATTCAATATGGTTCACAAGAAAAGACTTATACAAGTTTATACAATTAGGATGAAAAAAATTAGTAAGAGACATTGATTGTGAGCACAAAAAATATATTGTTGATGGAAATGGCAGTGAAACTGACATTTGTATTTGTGCCAAGTATAATTAATTATGTTATGTATCACCACATGGGTACCATATGCAAAAGAAACATTAAAAGTCATCATAAAATACTACCTTTGATCAGTCTCTAAAATAGATGACATATTTTCCCCATGTTGATTCTTGAGTTCAATGCAAGGCCAGTGATTCAATGCTCTTCTATCCATTTGACACTTCAAGCCAAAGATATGCAGTTGTTCCCTTCACACTTCAATAAAGCTTAACTTGCACATAGAGATATATCCTTGGGTAATCATGAAAAGAGAAATATTGATTGGAAGAAATCAGAGAGAAGGAAAATACCATCAATAATAAAAAAGAACTAACCAAAGAAACACCTATCATATCACAATCTTTATATCACAGACTCAAAAATCATAACAACTGAAGGGCAAAGTCCAACTTTACAAGCATTTGTGAAGTGGAATCGAGAATTGTTTAGTCATATTTTGGTTCTCAAAAATTATAATCTGACCTAGGTGGTGTTATGGTAGGCAAGCTTTCTAATATTTACCTTGTTGAAGAAAAATAATAAGAGTTTCTATTACACACTTTGGTAGTTAAATAAATCTAGAAGTGCACTACATCCATTTACAAGTGGCTTAGCTATAAATATATTGTGTGGCATTGACTATATTGAGAAAACCACAACAATCAAAGTACACCAGCAAACCATAAGTAAACAAAAAAATTAAGTATTTATATCACAAATAAATTTTTTTGAGAATAGATCATAAATAATTTTGGAAATAGGAGAGAGACATTACAATTTATAAGAATTACTAGTCAAGACTTTATCATTGACAAAATTTATCTATTACTTAGAGAAGTATTTAATAGTGAAACACTACAGGAGACTAGACACATTTCAATAACTTCACCTATATAACTACAACTCCCCTAGATAGTTTAGCAATCCTTTCATTCAATTTTTCTTTCTTGTAATCCTATTCAAAAACCTGGAAATAAAGAAAATATTCAATTGTCAAATACATTCTACAAGCTAGGTTGACAATACCACAATTCTCTAATGAGTTATTCTTTGCCAATATATTGATATGATCAAAAAAAGACAAAGTGTTAACCATGATGAGATACTAGGTATAGACAAAGGATAAATAACATAAAGGATAAAACTAAAGTGCTCTAATTACAAAGCATAAGACTAATATTCCATGTTAAGGCCTGAAGAACACACACACAAAGACAAGAAGACATACCTCAATCATGCTCCCAATTTGATTAACTCTTCTCTCAATAGCCTCTTGAGTCATTCCATCACTAACTATTGTTGTTGAATCTTTTTTCAGCACTATCTTGGCAATAGTTCCCAAAACCTCATTCCCAACAGTGTCAAGGGCCAGCCACACTTCATCTCTAATGACAGTGCATGCATTAAAATACATGGTTTAGATTATAGTTGTCTATATTACTAAATAACATACTTATTTTAAATGTTTTAAAATTGGAAGAGTATATATATGTGTGTGTGTAATAACACATGTTATATTTAGTCTTCAACCCACTAGATAGTCATTAAATAACATCTAATGAATATGCTCTAAGTTTGTAGCCTCTACATGTAACATAAATCATATATAATTTATTCCTATACAAAAATCTAAGCTTTTGCAGTATAGTATATATCACATATTTTATTTCTGTCCAAAAATGCAATTTAGATAACAACATAGGTTATTGTTTCATATCCTCTAGGTTTCTTCAAAATAGTAATAATATCTAGGTCTCAATAGGGTGAAAGCTTGATTGTCATTTGTATTATAGCACATAGGGCTATAGTATACCACCTTAATCTAGCCACAGCTCCTTCCATATTTGAGTAGATAATTAGGTTGCATTATAGGGCCTCTAAAATGGCAGCCAAAATCATTAAAATTAAGGCACAGTATTAAACTATGCTTGGTTGTAATCCCTTGTCCTATGACAAAACCCACTAATAAGCCTTCTTTGTAAGACCCAACACATTACTATTTGATGTTGAGCTGGAGAGATTGAAGGATTTAAGTTGTAATATGTTTTCATGCAGTCACGATTTTGCCATGATCAAAGCATAGTTTTTATGTTTTTTGTCAATTTTTTAATATAAATGCTTCAGGCCTTCTAAATATTATTGAACTTTTCATGCACATGTAACTAAGCCTTAAGATGCATCTCTAGTTCTTGGATCTCTTTTCCCATTAAGAGCCTTTATAAAACCTTAGGATGCTACTTTTAGACTCCAATACAAAAACTTGTAGAATCTTCCCTAAGAAAATCCTTGATGTTCAAATTATAAACATTCAAGTAGAGGGAGGAGGGAGACCTCTAATCTCATTTATAGAAAGGAAATAATGTATTGGGAAGATTTTGGAATGCTACAGTATTAGAAATAAACATGAGGACTGAAACTCAAATTTGGCATTGACAATCAAGCAAGCAATTTGCATACACCCAATTTATAAGGAAAAATTGTTGTGAAGAAAATAAACCATGTTACCATCCTTAACATTGATGGTACCATACAAATATTTTGTTAAGGTACATCAATAGATCTAATTAGTTTATATGATTAAGCTTCACATTTCCAAAATTTGCAATAGCTAGCATTTCACGCATATTTAAATATTTTGCAAGGGTTACCTCATGAAGACATCAACGATTCAAAAATTTACACAAATTTAGATTTTTTTTAGAGTTCCATTATGAAGACATCAACAATTACAAGTAATATAAAAAAGAGACATCAACAATTCTAAAATTTGCAACAACTAGCAATTCACAAATGTTTCGCAACTTTTCAAGGGATTCATTTATATTTTGATTTGACATAGTTTTAATTCATCTATAGTAAAATTTAGATGAGCGATTGTGTTGTTCAAGGAAATTCTAAAAAGTAAATGCATCACAAAAGCATCTAGATGACCCATAAGTTTGGAGTATATTTGAAGCAATAGTATGTTATAGACTGTGCCCAGGTAAATCTGGGTCTATTTTGTAGGTCCTAGCCAAATCCACAAGAGAACCATGTCAGTATCCAGTCTATGTACAAATTGGTCCTAGATCCAGGCTGCAATATGAGTGAATTAGTAACACAATTTTTAGGCTCCATGAAGCCTTTCACACCAAAGATGCATGTTTAAACATTTGTCGATTCAAGTTGTATATAGGAGATGCATGTTTTGTTTCATATATCTATCAGATTTTGTCTTTTCTTGGGAGAATTCTATGTTTGATGATTCTACTAATAATGATGACCATGTCAATAGCATCTACAAAATTCCTCTTACTACTTTGTCTTCTATTTTAGTTCGTCTATTTCCAACTTTCCTTGATACAAAATTTATAGTTGATATGGTCTAGACACATTTGATCAATCCTAATGAACTAAAAGTGAGAGCTAAGATGATAAGTAAAATATTGCCAAACAAAGTAAAACATTAGAAATAAAGAATCAAAGATGATGATATAGCTTGTTTTTTTTAATGGAATATATTAATAGCTGCAATGATCAATAGAAAAGAAACAATCCATTTTTTTTTGTATCAATGGCAATTCCATGTTTTCAAATTTTCATTGATATGCTTTGAATGGTAGCAATAGTGTTGCCTAGATATTAAAAGTTGGCATCATGTCTAAGCATGTATCCTTATTTTATATGTATACACTGCTTTAAACACTAGATATGGGAAATCATTTCTACATAGAACAAAATGAAGCTTTGCTCAAAAATGAAATATTTTCTAATTTTGTTGCAGGCTTATGAGAGTATGATGGAGATTCCTAGTGTGGGGAAGATGGCAATGATTGGCAAGAGTCATGTTCTAGAAGGAGCTTGTTATTGCTTCTTGATTCTACTTATTTGGTTGATGAGTACTACAGCTAAAAAGACAAGAGAAGTTACAGGAATAAGGTAGGATTTTTGAAGTTCAGAGAGGCTACTAGGAAAATGGAAAAGAAGGGTCACACAATAGCATTATGCAAGGGTACAAAAGCATGGAGTTCAAGGAACTTAGAAGGCATGGAGTGTCAAGAAGACAAGTATGTAGTAGGGATGAAGTTGAGAGCTTTTCAAGAACATGAAAATGTTTTTCCTAATTTTTATTTTGTAGGTACATAGTTTCCTAGGGACTGGGAAACATTTGAAGTTAGGGAGTTTGGTGCAGGGGCACCCAATGAACACATGAACATACAGGGTACACCAGGAGTCATGAAGGAGACCATGAAGGTATAAGGGCAATCAATGCCTAATGAAGACATGTCATGTAATTTGATGAAGGATTATGGCTATTGAAGCTATCAAAATGTAAGGAACTTCATAAAGTTGTCAAATTGTAATGTATTGCCAAGAATGGGAAAAATGGCATAAGTGAGGTGTCAAGAGTCAATCAATATGATGTAATGAGTCATTTGAAATCCCAGAATGTCCTAGGAAGGGTTATAGGTTGCATAGGAATTGCTAGAAACATAATGTAATGGAAAAAGTTCAATATGTTGTAAAATTGTCAACATTGACAATGTAAGCCAAATATGGCACCTTAGAGGAAATTAAAATAAAGGTAGAGTCTTTAGGTCACTTAGGTGTCATAAATCCATTTAGATATAATAATACATGTTGCCAAAGTCTTAAGCCAAGAAAGTGGCTAAGAGAAAACAAACAAGTCGTGATTAAAGGAAACGAGTTACAAAAACTGTTGTTTACTGTCATGTGATAGGTATAAGGGACTTTGGTCAATGGGAGTTAGTTTGTGGATAGTTAGAGGGAAATAATTCTTTAAAAATAATTCATTTTTGATGTATGAAATAGTGGTGGTCGAGGAGAAAGTAGTTTGAAAGAAAGAATAAATAAAATCGTTGTCATTTCTGTTTTATTTCTGACTATCATAACAGTGCTGTCCATTATTGTTTTTTTCAAAGTATTTACTAGTTTCTTTGCATGAAAAGTTTGGTGTTTTGTAAGATTTTAAGGTTGATAGAAGGCTATCAATCATTTATTAAAAGTCTCTTTAGTATTGGAGTCAAATATATTGTAAAATTCTTATTGAAACAGTGCTAAACAATTATTGTCTGTCATAAACACGTGACAACAACATTGCAATTTTGTAAACAAATGAAGTGAGGCCTCTCCCACAGTCTATTTAGTACTATAAATTTTGGGAGAGGAGTCCAATGTTTTAATATGTATTTCTACTATGGAATAAGTGTAGGTTTATAAGAAGACTGAGAGAAGAATAGACTCACAGAGCAGTGTGATTGATGAACAAACAGTGAAGGTGCATTTGCAAGGCACCACATGGTGGATAAGATAAACCGAGGGTTGGAGTATATGAATATTGATTGGAAACATTTGAGTGAGTAAATTGTAAGGTTTTTGAACCATTAGAAAGGTCTTGTAAGTCTGGGAAGGGTCTTTTCTAGGAAGCCCTAGGCTAGAAACCTTTAAAATGAGGGTTTGATGAAAAAGTGTCTAGAAATGCATGGAGGGTCAAAAAAATTGAGGAATCCTACTATGTAAGAGATTCCCTAAGACTATCTCAAGGTTTTGAGTGTTGGTTATGAGTGCAAAGAGTAGTTTCTTTAGCTACTAATCTGTAAAATCTGAGGCGCACATACTTGGTATAGTTTAGAGGAAGTGTAAAGTATTGTTGATTTGAGATTTTTGCTAGGTTGTTTAAACAGAACATTGTGGTTTTTGAGGATTTAGAATCTAGAGTACGAAATTGTAGGCAGAAGTAGAATAGGTGCATTTGAAGTTTTTCTAAAGCATGTATAATGGAGTACTTAATGGTACATCCATAAATCAAGTATATGTTAAAAATATCAAGTTTAAAAAATCTTATTTTGCAATGAACATTCTCTCAAGTATAACTATGGATCAATTCATATTAAGAGACTTCATACTAATTTATAGCATAAAGGATAGAAAATGATTTGATGTATTAATCAAAATGGGAGGAGCAGAGAATGTAAATCTCTCTAAATGAAGAATCCAATAAGTAGGATGGAGGTATAACATCTCTTTCCAATTTAATTATGCAAACCTTTGAGTGTCATAAAGACCCATTAATAATATGCCAAGGTTTTATGTCAAAGTAGGGTATGGGATGGAATAGGGTGACCCTATTTTGATAGGCTTATTTAACACAATATTAAAAATATAAAGCAAATGTGTAAACAAAAAATTATATAGAGGAGAAAGAACTATTTCAACTTATAAAGCACAAAACAATAAAAGGTTAGACACAATATGTGGCTTAGATAATATAAGAAAGAGCTATTTAAACTTATAGAGGACAAAATGATAATAGTTCATACACAATGTCTAAATTATAAAAAGAACTTGTCTAGATTCATGAGATATACTTGATTGGTCACTATAAGTTTTCACTATCAAACACTTTAACCATGAACCAAGGATATTGAATATCATGTAGAGTATCAATATCAAGGCATTTTTAGTCAAAGTGTTTTTTTTAAAATCTTGTAGTTGAAAATGTAGGGTGATAGCTACCTTATTTCCTATGTAGAAATTACAAATTGGTTACCTTGATGTCTGTATGTAGGAAAGAATATTAGTGCCCACTTCAAAATCCACTTGTACACATGGAATAATAGGGGAAGAAACTATAGTCTTGGTTTTTATCTAAGCATAGATCACTCCAATTCCTTGGGCATTGTAGACACTAAGTGTTGTAGCAGTGCTTGGCTTTTGTGTTCTAGTTTGGAAGCATAGAACAAATTTATCTTTTGCTAAAGTAGCATTAAGGGATTCTATTTTGCAAATGCTACAAATTTGTTAATTCCTATGAGAACCATTACTTCAGTCAAGGTGAAATTTAGCAATAAATGTTAGAAGTCATACCTAGCTTGTGAGGCAGCAACATCCCTAGAAGCAATGTCTTCTGCATAAACAAGGCTATATGACTTCTCGATATGCTTTTTGGTATACAATGCTTGACCCTATTGGACAAAATATGCCTTATAGTAATGCCATTAACCTTTAACTTACTAAATTAGTAGAGAAAGAGAAATGGTTTAAAATTAAATTGTGTACAAGTTTTTTGTATCAATCTTTCAGATTAGATTTCATCATTCATCATCAGGATATTATGAATCATAGAGTGGGGTACAAAAATTGTGTACACAATTTAATCCAGAGACAACTTTCTCTATACAATCTAGATTGTGGAAATCTCTTATTAGTGATACTAAGTATGAATGATGGAGAAATATTATGAGTGAGCGATCTTCAGCATTAAATGCCTGAATAACAATCAAAGTATACCTCAAATTCATAATATTTGCAACAATATAGAGACCTTCCTCTTCGTTCACTATCTACATTAGCCATTTGATTAGATGTATTTTGAGAATTAATGGAATGGTTCTCAGACACTGAAAATCCTCTCCTCTGCCCACATACAACCTTAGATTGATAGTTACTAACATCATTAGGTCTAATACAAGACAATGATTGCCCTCTTCTATCACTTGATTCCACCTTGCTTTTCTCTATGACTCTGTAGGCTTCTTCTAGTATTGTGGATCCTCTAAAAAGGGGATTAACTGTCATATTTCCAAAATCCATTTGGGCATTCAAAAAAATGTCTACTAATGAGGAGGATTGAGAATAGTCATTTGAAGTGTCATTGCTCCTTGATCTCTTGTGGGCTCCATTTTGAGAGGAATCTTATTTTCCTTTGTCTGTTGTAGCTGCACTCCAGCCTTGTGACCCAATCAAAGATCTTTTAGAAGTTGATTGAAATGCTGCCACAATCATCACTAGTTTGAACACATGCCAACAAAATTGAAATGTGATGAATGTGTGTAGATGTGAAAACTATGAGTGAGGTTGCTATTGTGTCAGTTTTGGGTGATTGAATGCAAGATTTATATTTCTCTAGGATTTATATTTTGTTACCACTATTGATAATCAATTTGTTAAACATTGACATGACTAGAAATACAACTATTCACAATAGCTAGTTTACAGAGCCTGGTAATTATAATTTATAATTTAAATTGTAATTAATTTATCATAACTACTCTTCCTTTAGGTGGTGCTTAATTTTTCTTGAGACAATATAATCCTATTTTCCTTATTTGGAATATGTGTGATAGTGAACAATACCAATATGTGTGATAGGGAATGACAATTTGTAATGTTGCCTACTAGCAGCCAGCATAACAATAAAAAGAAAAAGTATAAATTAATTTATATGTTACATAAATAACTGTTATATAATGCTTATTTCATTATAAACATATATCCTATATCTACATATTAAATAATTCTTATAATTGAATATTAGATCATTTAGAAATATAGGATATGATATCCAGATATATAAATTAAAACATTCATGTATATAATTCAAATATATATTGTACAGAAAAACACAAGACTAAATAGTAAGTAATTCTTAGTCCCACCAGGAGGAAGATATAGCATTTGGTAAATCAACATTACTCCAAGATATGCGACAGAAGTAAATTGTTGTTAGACAATGCTTACCGACATTGTAAATACTTTGTTTCCTTACTTATCTCTTTGTGTACTCTTCTTCCCATTGATCAAAGTAGCAATTCTATTAATATATGTAGTCCTTTGATCAGTACAGTATATATGTAACTGATATTCTATGGTCTTTTATTGATTGCTTGATATATGTGCTCTGACTTCTTATCCTTTGATAAGTACTCAAATATATTTTCTAATCCCTAGTTCTTCCAAATATATATCTTAAATTCCCCTATTCTTCCATTGAATGCCCATATTCCTCCCTTCTTATTCCTATTGTCTATCTTTATTATTATTGATATCTTTTATGAGCCATATGCTTTTAAATGACCTTTTCTTTGAAAATATGTGTCTTTCCATTTAGTAATTGCAGCCTTAATTTAGAATAATTGTTAGTATTCACTTAGCAAAAAATAACCCTTTATTCAAGAATTCATTTCCTGTAAAGAGTGAATAGAGAAAGGAACAGTGGGTGACCGATGAACAAACTAATAGGAAGATATATATTTCACATCCCTCCTATATGTCTTTATAAGATTACAAGAATATTATATTAATTAATCAGTTTTCTGATTTATATATAAATTTTTTATATAACATTATTTTGGGTTGCACATACTACACACATGTCATTGGTTGTCCAATGGGGAGTGTAGATTATCCAAAACATCCAATGCTATCACTATTAACTCCATGACAAATTCCTCTACTTCGGGTATGTCCTACCAAACTCTAGCCCACTTAAAGCATTCAAACATGGTTGTTAATCCTTGGAGAACCTTCCATAAAATTTTAAATGATGGGCACCAAGAATTTTTTTATTAACAACATTTTGAGCTCCTAGACCTACAACATTTTCTCCTTCACACACTCCATGCTTTCTTTTCTGCAGATGCAAACAAATTTGTACTAGTCTTGCAACAACAACACCAAATAAATCTAAAATGCTTCAAATGTATTAGGATCACATGGATGTAATGAGTGCTAAGTGGATTATTTGTAATCACAAGAGATGAGCTCTTTTAAACCACTACTCTTGCAATTGTTTCAAGATCGGTACTAATTAAACACCACATAATTTGACATGATGAAAAATACCACCTAGTTGTTAATGAAGGAACTAAGAAAATCTATGATCAATGGTTCATAAGGCACATAACTTGTCGAAGGTTTTGCAAATGGCATGGAAAGCTAAGAAGGCTTAATCTTGGGCAAAACTTTATGGTCAAGGAAAGTTGGATCATCACGGAATTGAGTAGGCAGACCTTCTAGGAAGTTGCAATACTTCAACCTTGTAAGTGTCACCTCAATTCAATGGGTACTAAACAAAAAATTTAAGTTTATGAGAAATGGTTGTTATGAATTCAAATTTTAAGTGTCACCTTAATGCATTGGGTATTAAAAAACAATTCAAGCTAATGAGTATGGGTTTTTATGAACCACAACTCATGAAATATGCATTAAGTCCATACCTGTTGTTTACAGTGAGCATGGGTTTTTTTTTAAGAACATACCTACTATTTACAGTTAGTAAGTTTCTATATCCTCTAAGAAATTTGAAGCAATGAGCCAAAGTCACACGGTTGAAGATGATCATTGTCCCCTCAAAGCACCACCATTTGATAAATTGTTGCATTGAAATATGATCTAGAAAGAGCCTTTTCACATAGTATGTTGGCACTACTTGGCAATCATTGATCATGTGGTTATTGCAAAGAGGCTAAGGACCAAACATGGAATCATGGAGATAGTGCATAGATGTAAAAAGAAAATGCAAGAAACATCAAAGAGATTGTTAACCGGTCAATGGCCTTAATAAAGAAAAAGCTTGGCACTTGAAATGCATAGTGCAATGGGATTAGTAAGATATCAAATTTTTTGATAGAATGCCCAAAACAAAGCTTGGAATGCTGATTGATGGACATGCATCTCAGAAAGCATGATATGTAATTTTTTATGTCAAAAATGGCTTTGACTTTATTGGATCAGTGCATGAGATACACCTATAACTTCTCTACACAATTAGCTTGTTATGAAATGTTTTAATCTAGATGGTTAAAACATGTACAAATAACATGAATTGTTTGATTGAAAGCATTCATGACATTGGTGTCAATGGGTATCTATGAAAGGAAAAGAAAGGATACCAATTCATTTAACAAAGTCCCAAATATCATACTTTCATCACAATTCAATTATGAAATATAACATGCAACACCATGTCTGATTAGATTGCTTCCATAACTCACAAGTTATAACTTTATTCCCTCTAGTTTCATAAAATGATCTGCCCTAAAGAATTTGGTTCTTGTGCCAAACACCCAACTGCTCTCATTGTCCATTGCAGGAATAGACTCACATGTCTCTTGTTTTGTTTTTGAAGAAGCATGATTGGTATTGAAGAGTCATTGAGCTTCTTGCATGGTGTACAAATAGATTGAAAAAGATTGCTTATAACATAGTAGAATCATGACATCTCCTTTCAAACTTCTAGAAACTCTTTTCTATCTCCTTTCAAACATAAAAAATTTCTTGATGAGGACAATGCTTTTCCCAAGGCGATGCAGATATTAGGATCCTATTATTCTATCCTTCTATATATAAAATGCTGAAGCACTTGTCACATGGTTAACCTTAAAATTAGTTTACATTACTCCCTTAAAGCCTATATATTTTCCAATTATTGGAGGTTGCCTTCTTGATGTGGTTTGCAATTTCAATAATTTTTAATATATTTAGAAGAAATATCATAGAAATTTAAGCTATGTATGTCAATATTAGGGTTCAATTTAGGGCTACCCCAAACTCCTGCACTCATGCTGTGAAGTATCTTCACATAGCTACACTTGAGAATTCAAATGCACTAGTTAAATTGTTAAAGATAATGATGGAGATCAAGCTGTTGATCTGATAAAATAAAATACCAAGTGTCTATTTATTTTCCAATTATTGGAGGTAGCCTTCTTGACATGGTCTACAATTTTGTGGATTTTTACTTTTATTTAGAAGAATATCATAAAAATTTAAGAGATGTATGCCTTTATTAGGGTGTGATTTAGGGCAGCGGCTATGTAGCCACCAAAACAACTAAGTCATATGAATGGACTATAGAAAATTTATATAGAATATTACAATTCAAGGCTATACAAAAATCCTACTCTCGCACTGTGAGGGATCTTTAGAGAGCTAAAATCAGTAATTCAATAGCAATAATAGTTTAACAAATTAGTTGTTTAAGGTAATGATGTACATTAAGCTGCTGATGTGATAAAAGAAAATACAAGTGTTGACATAAAAAAGGTTGCTATCTATTATCTAGGATCCTTCTTTAGAAAACTACTTCTAAGATGTGTTTCTGAGTGCATGTTTTAGGTATTGTGTAGCTTAAGTGAATAATGTGTAGGTTCCATGTGTAATTTGAAAAATAACATTGAAAAAAACAAAATAAATATGTCCCATTTACTTGCTGAATACTTATCTTGTCAATCTATAGCTATGCATATGATTTATCTTTTTCCAAAGCGGTAATGTCACTGTAACATGTGTATGCAAGGTTTTTAGTCAAAAATGCAAAATTTTGCAAATAAAAACAATAAGAACAAATCATTTAAGTACTCTACTCCTGACACACTAGCACAACTAACACCACTTTGTCGTGCATTTCCAAATCAATCACTAATAATTAAAATGTTAATAAGTAAAAAGTGTATTGTGCGATAAGTATAAACACTGATGGAATCTCATTTGTAAAAATGATTCCAATGAATGGATACAACTTCACTAGTACAATACTTTTTCAATATAGATTACCTTTTGGAATAGATATCCACTAGTGAAAAAATTTCATCAATAATTGGGATTGCACTTACTTGAGTTGCAATAGTAGAGAAGTTGTTAGATTTTAGGAAAATTGTCATCATCTAAGAGCATTGTACTTGTATTTGAAAGTTTCATCTAGGATAGCAGAGGCCATAGTCAGACTTTTGCTTGAGACCAATCAAAGTTTTAATATTCCAAAGTACTTAGCAACAAATTGTGTCCCTTGATCATGATCCTTCAATAAGGATTTCATCTCCACTTTATTTTCACAAATTCATACTTGAGACTCATTGTTGGATTTTAAATGGATCCAAATAACCTACCTCTATAGCTAATTAAGCCCCAAACTATTTAATATATTTTTAAATAGAATTAAGACACCTATAGTACATGAGAATTATGAACATATGATAGCAACTTGCAAAAATTTCCATCTAAAAAAACACATACTACAAATAATGCATCATGTCATCGCCTACATTAAGATGAATAATATATTCAATGATAGTAAACTAGACTCCTAATAGCAAAGAAATTGCAAAAATAAAATTAAAAAAAGATGTATCATGATCAAGAAGAATAAGAATAAATGAGAATCATAGTAAAGATATTTAACGCAATAAAATAAATCATTGAATGACTGGATCACGTACAAAAAAAAGAAACCCAACATTGTGAAGCTCAAGCTCCTATTAGAATCTCACAGTAAAATATATAATTATGTAGCCTAAGCATCAATACTCACCAACTTTAGAATATAGATTTTCCAATGCAGTATAGTTCATAGTTTATCTAAATTGCATTCATCATTTTGAAATTTTATTATCCCATGAAAATTTCCAATGCATAGAGCTCTTTAGAAAAGTGATTCAAAACAACACCACAAACCAATGTAATATCCAAAGAAATTGGTGGAATAGCTGCAAGCATAGAAGAATAGCATAGAGATTCTAGATAAACAAAGATGATGAAATGGACTTAAACATGGTGCCAAATGTGTGATTGAACTAGGCTAATATGCCAAATTTTTTAATTAGTGATGAAAGCTCCTTTCCCCATGCACACAAGAAGGGTGACAGCTAGATGTGAGATGTTAAGTTAGACAACATGCAATATAAGAAGTCTATGTAGTTCAAAAGAATCCTTCGGTGAATGTTGATTCCAGCTATAATCTAAATTTTACCATTTTCATTAAAAACTAGTATTCCATGTTTGGCTTGTGGTTCATTGTACATAAATGGGGTTAGTGATAGAAGATTTCACCATAGATTCTAAGTTGCAAATGCTTTGTTTTTATAGTAGTTCAAATTATAACATAGGTAGAATGATTAAGTACTATGGTGGTCAATTAAGGGCTACTTTAGCAAAGACCATTCCTACTGGAGCTTGACAAGGTAATAAATGAAGCATTGTGTGTGGAAATATAGAAGATTCAGCTGTGTATTTGGCTGATCAACATGATAACTTGTTACTAGACCAAGGATGAAAGAGATAACTTTAGAGTTAAATCAAGGAAAAGCTAAGTGGGTGAAGAATTCTGTCATCATTGGGGAAAGGAATAAAGTTGTAATAGAAGAGGTACAAGCAGCAATGAATGATGGCTACCAGAAAATAGCAATACTATATGGTAACAAAGTAGAGATTACATGGCTTTATTGAGTCTTGTACATCAATAGATTATTGATACAATTAAGGGACCTTCCATTGAACGTTATCAAATCCATTTAGAAGCAAAATAATAGCAACCTGAACTACTCAAGAGTCAACTCATACCATTAATACAATTAATCAAAGAAACTCACAACATTCATGAGGTAAAGAAATCCTTATTTGCAAATCTACAGAGAATATGCAAGCACAAATGAAAATTTTATGGTATATCTCATAATTTTTTCCATATTCATAAAACCCCAAGAAGAATGCTCAGAATGGTAATCACATTGCATTTTTTCCAAAAAAACTAGAAAGCAAAAATAAAGATTTAACTTATAGTAGTATAACTCTTGATTTGGCATTGAAAATATTAGAGATCTCATCGCATACAGTTCACAACAAGCTCATGCCAAGGGTTGCATAGAGATCATAATAAGCATGGCATCCATGGCTGGAAAGAGCCCAACAAAATATGGCATCCAATGAGAAAAGCCACGCAAATTTGTCCTCACAGGAATGAAATCCCAATTTTTCTCCCACTTGGCTCACGTGAATTTGAAGTCCTAATTTTTCTCCTGCTCGTGCTCATACCTTTAGGATTGCACATGAATTGATGAAAGTTTTTCTTTTTTACCATTGCGTGAATGAAAAAAACTTTTTTTTTTTTACATGTAAGCCCCATATTGATCGAAATTTTGACCAACATAGTGCTTACATGTAAAAAAAAGAAATTTTTTCCTTAACATTCCAACCAACCTAAACTTATTTAGTTGATGGTCAAAAATTTTGGTCAAAAATTGAGGTTAAACGTAGTAGTGTGAGAGGCATTCCAAGCCTCAAGAAACATCATATTGGGAAGATTGAAAAGAAAAGCTTCAAGAGTAAGAACTATCATTCTAAAGAAGTTTTGGAGTTGGTTCATACAGACCTTTGTAGACCTATTGGCATAAAAAGTTACTATGGAGAAAAGTACTTTATTTTATTTGTTGATGATTATTCTAGGATGATGACAATAATGTACTTGAAGGATAAATATAAATAATTTAAAAAAAAATAGTAGTATCTAGCTAGAGTGGAGAAAGAAATGGAAAAGAAACTAAAATGTCTAAGGTTAGACAGAGGAGGAGAATTCATCTCTAATGAATAAAATGAATTATGCACTGAAAGAGGAATAAAACAAAAAGTATCAAAACCTAGTACACCTTACCAAAATGACATACTAGAGAGAAGAAATAGATCCATCATGGATTGTGGAAGGACACCAATGAAAGAGAAAAATGTTGCAATCAAATACTGGAAGGAAGCAATGAACACAACAATTCATACTTTGAACCAAGTTGACCTAACGAAAGATTTAGAGCAAAAACCTTATGAATTATTGTATGGATATAAACCTAATGTTTGCTATTCCAAAGTATTTGGAAGAAAATGTTATATCTTAAAAGAGACAAAGAAAGGAAAATTTGATGTGAAAAGTGATGAAGGCATATTCCTAGGGTACTCCAACAAAAGAAAAGTATATAAATGTATAAATCTAACTACTCACAAGGTCATAGAAAGTGTACATGTAAAGATTGATGAGTTTGTAGAAAAGAGTGAAGAAAGAGCAGTAAAGAACTTGAAAACTACAAAAGCTGTTTACTATGAACTTGATACTTCACCTAAAATTCAAACTAATGCAATTGGGAATCAATAGTCTTCACCACCCAAAACCCTAAAATCTCTAGTTCAACCCAAGTTATAGCCAGTGTAAACCAAGTTACAATCAAAAGGACCAGAGTCTCTATTAGAAGGACCCAAATTTTAGCTCTTGGAAACTAAGTCATAGTCTAAAGGACTCAACTCATAGTCAATGGGACCCAAGCATTATTCAGAAGATCATGGTGAGTTGAGTCAAATAAAAAAGGAGGAACCTATACTTGCTAGATATATTAGAAGGTATCATGCACCCAAGAAGATCATTGGAGATTAGAAAGACAACATAATGATAGTATGAAAAGTAAAAGGTACATGTTTAATTGTACTGAGTTTAAACCTAGAACTGTTAAAGATGGAATTGAAAATGAAAGTTTGATTGAAGCTATGAATGAAGAGATAGAAAAAATTGAAAGAAATAAGACTTGGCCTCTTGTTACTAAACCCTAGGAAATAAGTTTAATTGGCACAAAATGTGTATTTAGAAATAAGTTAAATGAAAATGGAGAAGTTTCAAGGAATAAGGAAAGGCTAGCATGCAAGGGTTATGATCAAGAGGAAGGTATTGACAATGGAGAAATTTTTCTCATGTTGTTGGACTAGAAGGTGTTAGAACATATAGTCCACTGATGTAACTTGGGGGTAGAGGGGAGGGGAGGGAGGTGAATTAGTTACCCAACTAATATCATAAATAAAAATATTAAACAATATTTAACCATATGAGTAATGTAAACTGAAACCACAACAAGATACTCATACACAATAATACCAGATATGTTAACTAGGGAAACCCTTGATTAGAGGGAAAACAATAGTGGCAATGGTACCCACAAGATGATGTACTAATATAAATATTCATTGTTAGAGGATAGACCCTATTAAGAGCCTATTACAACATTCAGTACATATGCATCCATGTTAGGAGACTTTAAATCCTTGTTAGGAGATTCCAACCCTATTAAGAGTTGTACCAACCCTATTGGGAGTTGTGGAAGACAACTAGACCCACTGCTCAAACAACTTCAAGGGCAAGACCAATGAACCCACTATCCAAATGATCTCTATATTATTCCTTGTAGAATAATAGAATTGAAATGTATTTCCTTCCTCTATCTCTGTCCTATCAACCAAACTTCTTCTCATTTAGATCTTGTAAACTAATCTTGAATCTGACATCCAATAATTCTTTTGATCACTTACACACATTTAGTAAGCACTCTACTTCTTTTTGCACATTGCACTTGAACAATGATCACAATATATGTACTCCCTTTACATAAAAAGAAAACATCTTTCCCTTATACCATATCTTTCTAATAATTCCTTGAGTTGGCTTGAGGCTTTCCCAATTAATTAAAATAAGATAATTAATTTAATTACAATTACCATAGTATTTTCAGATCACATTATATACAAAAAATCACATGTGTGATACTAGGGCATGCACACTCATTGACATCATCATCTGACTGTCCTCTATTACTACCTAACTATGCATCTCTTCATTACATTTGGGATGTAAGATAGCCAATAATCATCGGTCTATTTTTTCAACACTCTGTCTCTAAAGTACTCTCTATAAATTAGCTACAATTTTCATATGCATTGACTTAGACTTTGGGCACTTAACCACATCATCAAAACATTGTGTTGTACATGTCCATAACTACACATGACTAGATAATCAAAACGTTGTCCGTACGATCAAGATATTTGTCTAGTGCTTTGTCAATCTTATAGAAATTTTTTTATGTTGACAACAATGACAAACATAGTCATGAATGCAACATATTCATATTCTCTAATGCTCAAGATACTCCCCCAATGTAGTTGTACATGGTATATTCACATATTCATGAGACTTTAGTGTAGAGTGTAGATAAAATGATGAAAAACTAAGCTAAACCCAAGAAATTATTTCCAAAACATAAACTCTATGAGCATCTCATGTTTCATTAACTACAACCACTAGGAAAGCTCTTAGACAATATCTCAATAAAAGTTCTAGAATGGGAGTATGCTTAAAATGTAGATCTACTTGAATGCATGCAAGATCTATGACTATAATGCAAAATATATGCAGGTAACAGCTCTTAGAATACTATCAAAATGGACATAAAAGAGCTAAAAATGTAACAAATAATACTAAATAACATGAAAACAATCCTAAAATGCTATGAACTTGCTATAATGACAATGCTAAAATGATAACTTAAAATGTGCCTATAGTATAAATGCCTAAAACTTGGGTCCCTTAGCTCTTGGATTTCCCTCCTAGTTATAGGATTTCAGAAGGGGTTGGGGTAAGAATCAAGATTTTTATCTTTGACCGGTGGGCAGAGGTGAAATTAAAAATATCTCATAAGAGACTAGGAGGAAGAGTCCAAAAAACTTGGTTTTCGAGGATAAATGAGGATTCTTCCAATTTTTTTAAATGTAAAAGGGGGATTTTCACTTTTGTGATGATAAATGACTTTATTGATTTAATAAATGTTCTATTTACTTTCAACACTTTTTCTTTTTCTTCCTGCCTTTTTGAATTTCATTTTTTGATTTTGAATTTTTTCTCATCTTTTTAAAGTTTATTTAGGTCTTGTTGATTTGATAGGTAATTAATGATGTAATGTGATCCTTGATTTGAAAGGTTGTTGCATGTTCCTCTAATTTCCTCCTTAATTTTCATTGATTGATCAAAATTGTGTAGTTTAGGTCTTCGCCAATTTTTAGGTGTCTACAAATGCCCCTCTTTAAGTTAATATATAGAGCATATTAGTTAAAAGACTATCTTGATTTTTTGATTTTAGGTCAAGCTCTGATGATCGATGATGGTTTGATGTTTTGAGGTTGATATGATGTCTGATTGTTGATACTTGATGTTTGATCATCATTGGTTTTGCCAATTCAATGTTTGATATTGCAATGTTTTTCTTAGATGCCCTAGTTTTGTTTGATTTGATCTTTGAAATTTCAGCTAGGGTAAAATGTTTTTTGATTTTTTTAGAAATTTTTGATGCTATAGTTTGGATGAATGCCCCTCTTTGAGCTAATATGTGAAGCATATTAGTTCAAAGACTATCTTGATTTTTTTAATTTAGGTCAAGCTCTAATGATCAATGATGGTTTGATGTTTTGAGGTTGGTATGATGTCTGATTGTCATTAATTTTGCATATTCAATGTTTGATATTGTGATGTATTGCTTACATGCCCCAGTTTTGTTTGATTTGATGTTTGAATTTCAGCTGGGGTAAAACATTTTTTGATTTTTTCATAAATTAATTTTTCAAACAAATTTGATGCTTTGATTTGATATGGATATACTACCCCCTCAGAACTGAAATTGGAAAAAACATGAATGTGAAAAAATTAAGGAGGTTCCAATTTTATTTCTAAAATGTTTGAGAATACATAGATGAAGATGATCAAGTTGGTTGAAGATAATACCTATTTCATGAAAGTGAGCAAAAAAGTTCCAATGGTGGGTAAATAGAGCAAAAAGGTGATATAAATGCCCATAGGGAGGGTTAAATAGGTCAAAAGGCCTTTTACCCTTATCATTTTCATACTCTCATTTTAAATTTGGCAACTTGGAGCTCTGAGCTAGCAAGAATGGTGGTCCCTTTACAAGATAATAGATTTGAGAGGGCTCATAGGTACGAGTATCTAGCTAACTACAATGTCCTAGTAAGTCATCGAGATCCTTGGTTTTTAAGATTTTTGCATTTGTGCCTAATTTTTATGAATTTTGCATGAATTTTTGGGGTAAAAAATGTGGTATTTTAGATAATTTAGCACATTTAATTGTTCTTTTAGTGCATTTGAATTTTTTTAGCATATTTTCTCAATAGTTTAGGGCATTTGAGTGACAAATTACCACATACAAAAACCTAGTTTTGGAGCTGAATTAGTGCATATAGCAAAATAGTAGCCCATATATGGTTTTTAATAGTGCATATGGAAATTTTGGTGCATTTGATTGATCTTGTAGTGCATATGTATGAAGTGTTAATACTTTTGTGTCAAAGAGTGGTTATGCACTGTGAAATAGTAGATATGATCATTTTGAAAGAACTTATACATCTTATAGCACATCTGATATATGAAATAGTGCTTTTGAGTTATTTAATAATGCATATGTCTATTTTAGAGCATCTGATTAATTAAATAGTGCATATGTTCTAGGAAATAGTGAAAATGAAGATTGAAGTGAATATGCTTGTTAAAATGGTGCTAAAAGGGACTAGAAGAGTAGAAATAGATTGTGAAGCCTGAATTGAGTATATGATAACACAAAAGGTTATATTTTAGGTCTATCGGCAAGGGATTCATCATACAAAGTTAATAATAGAAAACAAGTAGTCATGAAGTGATTTATTAGGATCAATCTAATGATAGATAGGTAAAGAATGATGTCCTAGCTCAAGATAGAGAAGGATAAGTAAGAGGTCTAAGATAGAACCAATAGCTGATTAGTGAGATATGGATAGTAGATTGATGCATGATGATCACTTAGGATGAAAATTGATGTTTTTGTCTATTTGTTTGATGAAAAATAGGTATGCGGGGAAAGCTCATGGTACATGAATTCTATACATGGCCCCTAGAGGCTATAGGAAGATTTTTGGCTATAGATCTCCAAGTGATAGATAGATGTGGGTTCAGTTATTTACTATAGATGCCCTAGTTCCAAGTGAACAAAGGGCTATTGACAGATCTGGCCAAGCAATAACACTTGGACCACAAAACCTTTCATTTTCCTATGGGTGAGATTAATATGATGCCAAAGGATGTGTATCAATTATTGTGGATCTTGATAGTGGGAGATTTGGTGTACTACAATTAGGCTATAGATGGCACTACATTCAAAGATTTGTGTGGAGATGACAACATTGGAGATGACAGTGTTGCAGTTCTAGATGTTGTAGTATGAGCCATTATTGCTAGTTTTGGATGGATTGATAGGATGGTTTTGGTTACTAGATAGATGAGGGTAGGGTTTTCTAGTTGTATGGGGATGGTTGATATAGGATATAATTGATCAGCCATGGATATTTTCATGGGGCTGCTACATTTTGGCCCACTTATATCATGACTTGCATTAGGTTGTATATTCTGGAGCCTCATCACTATCGATAGGTGTGATCTTGTTATAGTTGTGGAAATAGGAGGATTTACCCATTACTCATGTAATATGTGTGTGACAAAATCCTTAGGATATGGATTATATATATACTTACTCTAGTGTGATCATACAACCCCGTCTAGGAAAGACAAAGTATTGGCGATGGATATTGGATGACATTGATGATTTCATTTGGAGACTATACAAGTTTATTGAGCCATGGGCCAAGGATGATGATGAGATGGTGTATTTCTTTGGCCCAAGACATTTTCTTGGTTGGGTTCCCATAGTGATAGAGAGATTTTGTTTTAGGTGGGTTGTGAGACACTTTGGGTGGTAGCAAGGTATGCCATAGGGGTCAGTGCATTATGCTCGAGTTCACCTAGAGAGGGTAGTGTGAGGGCTGACCTTGGAGTATGAGGCTTTCCTAGAGGCCTTTCTTTAGATGATAGATATGCCATAGCCATGGGAATTAAGAGATGGAGAGGTAGATGCAAGGATGGAGGGGGATTATGCACAATGGTTTCATAAGCATCCATTTCTGAGATAGATGGATCTAACTGAGCCTATTCTTGGGATTGATGAGTAGTCAAGTGGAGGAGAGGATGAATATGATGAGGGTGGTCTAGGGAGAAGTAGAGGGAGGTGGTAGGCTAGAGGGAGAGAAAGAGGTGTTGCTAGAGCATAGGGAAGATATGGAGGATAAGGCCAAGTAGCAATGGTACCACCACAGAGGGGTGTTGCACCAGGTCTAGTGTAGAGGCTAGAACATGTAGGTGCAAGGAGGGTTGGAGGGATCCAAGTCCATGGAGGTGTGAAGGTGAGAGGAGGGATGGGTGGTGGTGCAAGGGCTGGTCAATGGGATAGAGGTGTTGGGCTAGGTAGGACAGAGTAGGTGAGGGCCAAGTTGCCCGATGATATATAGTGTATTTAGAAATAGAGTCATAGGTATAGGCTCCTATTAGAGGCCCACATGATTTATAGTTTCAGGGGTAGAAGTAGATGCTACCAAATGAATATCCACTACTAGAGAGGCTAGGAGGATTAATTTATTTAGAGGCCCAAATGAGTTCCATGGAGGCTCAGATGGGTGATTTGATGAGTATGCTAAAGGAATTCATAGCATCAATGACATCGAGGCCACCAACACCACCACTGCCACCAAACATAGATGGGGCTTCAACTAGTGAAATAGCCATAGTTGAACATGCCACAATGATGATAGATGCAACCAAGTAGATGCCATGAGAGGATAGGAGTTCCCCGAGCAAGTAGGGAGCTTTGGCAGCCACCTACACATGGATAAGTGTATATTATTTGTTATGGCATTACTCATCATATGCTTTGTTATTCATTTGATGTTCATTTAATATTCATGTTGAGGTACTTGGTGATCTTTGGATGTTAATGTGGATATATATTGTTACCTTTTGATGTTCATGTTATGTGATCATTTGGATGTTCCTATTGATGTTGTCCATCTTATATTCATGTTGATTTGATCCTTTTGATATGTTGTTCATTCATTTGCTTTATGAGATATTCAAGCATATTGATATTTAGATGTGTTCACCTATTATATCATGGACTCATGTATGCATGTGATTGTTTGATTTGATGGATATGGTAGTAGTAGATATTGATATATGTGTGAATGATTAATGTAGCATGATATGTGGGTAATGAATGAAAGAATTAAGTAGCATGTAAAAATAAAATGATAATGAATAAAATTTTAATGTGCTAGTATGAATGTAATGAAATAGGCATGTATGGAATGCAATGAAATGTGGTGAAACGAAAGTTGATGTAGTGCAATGTGATGTAATGGTAGAAAATGAAAATTGTAATGAGATTTGATTGAATGAAAAGTGATGTAGGTAATGAAATGAAATTTGCGGTAATGTCATATGATGTAATGTAATGAAATTAGATGTAATGGAATTTAATAAATGAAATGAAATGAAATGAAAGAAAATGTGAGGTAATAATATGAAATGTAATAAAATTAAATTTGGGATACGATGTAATGAAATGAGATTTGATATAATGGAATGTAATAAATGAAATGAAATAAGTGAAATGTAATGAAATGAAATGTGAGGTAATAATATGATATATAATGAGATGAAACTTGCAATATGATGTAATAAAATGAAATGTAAGGTAATAATATGAGATGTAATGCGATGAAGTGTGATATGTAATGAAATGAGATTTGATGTAATGTGATGTGAGGAAATAAATTGTGATAAAAGAAATTGTGATGAATGTAATGAAAGAAATGTGATGCATAAGATGTGATGTGACAAAAAAAAATGTGATAAAATGAAATGAATTTATAAACAAAATGAAAATTGTAACTGAATGGAAATATAATGGATAGAAATGAAACAAAATGAAATAGGAATGTGATAAGATGTAATGTAATGAACTGAAATGAAATTTGCAAGTGAACAGAAATGTAATGAAATGGAATGGAAATGAAATAAAATAGTAACAAAATAAGAAGCAATGTAATGAACTAAAATGAGATTTGTAAGTAAATGGAGATTTAATGAAATGAAAATGTGATAAAACTTGTGGGATGAAATATGACATGAAATGACAACATAATAAAAATGTGGTGAAAGGTAATGGTATGAAATATAATAAAATGGAATGAAATGTAATGGAAATGGGATAAACTAGAGTGAAAATGATAAAATGGAAATAAATGGTAATGAAAATGGTATGAAATGGAAATGTGATGAAATATAATGGAATGAAATGAAATAAAATGTGAGAAAATGGGATATAATGAAATTTTCAAAGGAGATGTGCAAATGAAATGAAGATAATGAGATAGGATGAGATGAATGAAAGTGAAAAATGGAAGGAAATGAATGTGCTAGAGATGAAACAACATGGGATGGGACTCCACTTTTGAGATTCAAAAGCCATGAAATGAAGCATGAGACCCTAGTAAGAATATATGAAGAAGTGAATGTATAAAATGTGATGAATGGTGTAATGAATTAGTGACCATAATCATTTGTGATTAAAAAAACACATATGCAATAGATGGAATAAGTAATATGTGAGGATGAAGTGTGATGCAAGGTGGTAGTGTTGTGATGAGACCAAGTCCACAATAGTAGAGTGGTAACCATGTACGAGTATGTTGGCTTATGACTTGTTGTTGGATAACCTTACTCAAATTGTTTAGCCTTTTTGTTGATCACCGTTGATGAGACTTGTGTGTGTGTTATCCTACTTTATGTGCCAACCATGTGTTTTCAAGAGACCCAAGATGAAAATGTAAACTAAATGAATGAAACTATTTGTCACTTTTTTTTGAAAAGAGATGCAAATTAACTATCATCATAGAGTGTTTAATAAAAAAGTGACTAATTACAACCACCACTAGCTTAGCTATGGTGATATGAATTCTATGTCATGCTAAGAAATATCAGCAAACATGAACAATGTAAATGAAAAATAGGGAAACTATTGGAAAATAAAAAGTATAGCTGCAAAAGAATAAAAATAGGAATGTAAATATCAAATGTCAGAGGAAAGACCTCACCTAAGATATTGTACAAAATTGGTCACCATACACATGGCCTTCGAAACGAGAGGAGGCACTTACAATTGGACATCAATAATGCATGAAATTAGAGGATCATTAGAGTTAAATAGTGAAAAACCAAAGGCAAATAAAATATCATGACTTCATCCTAATACCTCTAGTTAAACACATCATTGAAGTACTAGAAGTGCATAACAGTAGAAAAACCCATTATTTGTAGACCGGGCATGTTGATAGTTGTGTCTAATAGTATCAAGTTCATTCAATTCTTTCTGGAAGAAATTGTTGTATAGGTTGGAAAAAAAAGCATGAGACATGTTAGTAGTGATTTAGTAGAAAATTTTGTCTAGTGATATGCATCAGGGGGAATTAGGGTGTCTAAGTGTTAGAGTTAAGTGTCAATTGTACCTGATACTAGTGTTGTGGGATGCAAAGAGTGGATACATGGTAAGACTAGTAAACAAAAAGTCCTAGGAAAGCAATGGCTATAAATAAGTGGATATCATGGGGATGGAACAAAGTAAGGTGAAGAGTAGAACATGTCATCATGTTTATTAAGAAGTTAGAGGAAGTGTGTAAGTGAAAGCATGTTAGGCTCACTAGATCAATTGTAGTAGGAAGATGATGCTAGTCAAAGAATGTGGATTAGGAAAGGGTGAAGAGAAAAACACATTTGGAAAACCTCTAAGGAATTGATGTATTAGTCTAAACTTCTAGCATTAGTTTAGGAGTTGGGTGAATTAAGTCATGCCGGACAGAGGTTAACACAACCTAAAGATGTGGGGGTTAGGGTGGAAGAAACACCCTTGTTAGTGTTAATGATGTCGTTAGGGACTATAGTTTAACAAGCATTGCAAGTGATATTAGATGATGAGTTGATGATGCAGGTAAATAATAGTCCTTTGGGGATGATGAAGAGTATGTCAAGAATGGAAAAGGAGGTGGGGGAGATAAAAATCTCTTGAAAAGTCTATGGGAAAAGCTCTTAGGGAGCTAGATGACATTGATGTGGGTGAAGTGATGAGTGGAGTATGGTGGCTAATTAGTTTTAGGATTCAAAGACAAGGGTCAATAGAAGGGGAAGCGAGTAGTGTAAATATGGAGAATTCTTGACTACATATGAGGGTTGGAGATCAATCATCAGGTGAAGCTGAAGAATTACAAATAATGTTGGCTATAGGAAGAGTCCAAGTAGAAAATGTGGAATAGGAAGTAAAATTTTTTTTGGGATTGATGGAGAAGGTATGGGAAGATGGAGCACAAATGGAGGCAAGACAACTCCAAGCAATGGTGAATACAAAGTGGGTGCGGGTGCAATCACTAGAAGTGAAACTATGGGTGGAGCAATTATGAGTGGAGGTAAATGATGTGGGGATGTGGGTAAAGGGGTGGTAAGCTCAAAGGTTGTAGGAATCTTTAAAGATGGTGCAAGTGGGTTTGGAGAGTGCACAAAATGAGTTGGTGTTACTATAGTCATAGTTTGAGTCATTTATGAAGGCGATTGCAAAATCAAACACTCTGTCATTAAAGTTATAGGAGTGGTTATCATTGAGTGAGGAAAAGGTGAGAAAATTGTAGTAGTAGTTGGGCAAGGAAAAAGTAGAAATGAAGCATTGGTGAATGGCAACTGATCAAATGTAGCAAGATCAAGATGTGTCCCAATGAGTGATCACGACACTAGGGGTAAACAAGCTAGTGGAGAATGTGTTCATGGAAATGAAATGGATAGAAAAGGTACACCAAGAAACCACTTATTATATGGGATGTTATCATTAGGCCTTCCCAAATGAGAATTTGTGGGAGACATAGTTTTTGAATAGGGAATTTACACAACTATTGAATGCACAATTATATGGTGGTAGGTTTTCGATTCCCATGGATGCGATGTAGGTATATAGAGGATTGAAACTAGGGGCTTCCTCTTCTAGAGTTGGGTTAGAAGAAATGTCATTTATTGGACATGATATCTTGCCACCTCCCCCAGGGAAGCTAGAATAGATAATCTGCCAGATGCAATTTGAATGTATTGTCATTGTTGCCATTGTTGTAGAATAAAAGTTGTGTTTATTTTTTATATTTTTGAAATGTATTTGGATGCTTTTAGCATTTTGAGAGATATGTGGATGTTTTTGGGATTTTTGATAAATATTTGAATGTTTATGGAATTTTTGATAGATATTTGAATATTTTTGGGATTTTGGCAAATATTTGGAAAGGTGTGAATCTCCATAAAAGTGGGAACAATACGATCTATAGAGGAAAAAAGACCTTTACTTGTATGTGGAGAATTAAATTTCTATGTGGACTCTCAATGAAAGATAAGTATAAATTTGTGTAAAAATTAGAGGGTCATGGCATGAAAGGTGGAAAAAGCAAGAAGTGTTAAGCTACAAATAATGAGGTACAATTTGGTATTTATTGAAAGCCTTTATAGATATGCTTAAGAACAAAGTTGGGATTTTTCCTTTAGGTGTGTGTAAATAAGGATCCTCACAAGGCTTGTGAAAATATGTTGGGGCCAATGAGAGTAATTGATGGCCAACACAAGCTGAGTGGGACCTTGAAAAAGGCACTTGAGAGTCTAGGAAGGACATTGGGGTTTTGAAAAAGGCACCTAGGGTCTAAAAAGGCATTTTAAGGGCTTGGGAGGCATTGTAAGAGCCTAGAAAGATAGGACTAGGCCTTGAAAAAAATGTTTGAGCTTAAATGGGCACTTCGAGGGCTTGGAAGGGTGAAAAAGGACCTTGAAAAAGGCATTTTTGGTCTAAAAAGGCATTTTGAGAGCCTAAAAAGGTGCTTGAAGGCCTTCAAAAAGGTTCTTTGGCCTAAAAGGGCATTTAATGGCTTTTTAAAAGGTGTTTTGGCCTAAAAGGGTACTTTGGGGGCCTAAAAGGGTGAAAAAGGGCCTTGAAAAAGGCATTTTTGGCCTAAAAAGGCATTTTGAGAGCCTACAAAGGCACTTGAAGGCCTTGAAAAAGGCATTGGAGTGGCCTAAAAAAGGTGTTTGGGCCTAAAAGATGCTTAAAGGCCTTGAAAAAGGCATTGGAGGGGACTAAAAAAGGTGTTTGGGCCTAAAAAGGCACTTGAGGGGCCTAAAAAGGGCATTTGTGGGGCTTGAAAAGGCACTTCAGAGCTTAAAGGGGAGAGGAGGTTGTGGGGGTTTCTCAAACTTATGCTTGCTTATTCTGTGCCCCCTATTAGGTGATGATGAAAGAGTCTGATAGATATCTACACTTTTAGGATAGCATTGATATATTTGTTTAAGGGGTGTAGATCAATCATGGCCACTACAACATAAATAATAGTAATAATCTATTGGGAATTATTTTTCTTGACAAGAGGAAAGAAGAGAGGACTCTGTTAGAGCCTCTTGTGCTATTTGTGTTGTGCCAAATTTTCCAAAGCCGAGCAAGATGTTTTAGGACATAACTATGTTGCTTCATAATATCGTTGAGGCATTCTTATTTTTTTTCTAGAGGTGATGGAGCCATAAAACATGTCAAAAAATATTTAAATATTTTTCAATATAAGATCGGTTGAGGTAAACAAACCTATCCCAAAGGAGTAGCAATTATAGATGGACATTAGTTCGACATGAAATCAATGGATCATCAGTTTGAAAAATACATCAATAATTCATGCATAGTTAAATAGCTCATTTGAGTTGAAGTGAGCCACAACATTTTGGGTTGTTGTTAATTTTTTTGGATTTTTCAGCTATTTTTGACAAATATTTTCTCCTCTTGAATGTTTTTGGCAATTTTTGACAAATTTTGAATGTTTTTGATAATTTTTGACATTTTTTAATCTTTTTTATATTTTTTGACAATTTTTTAATTTTTTAATAATTTTTGACAATTTTTGAATTTTTAATAAATTTTTTCAATTTTTGAATTTGTTTTGATAATTTTTGACAATTTTTTAATTTTTAATAATTTTTGGTAAATTTTGAATTCTTTTTGATAATTTTTAACAATTTTTTAATTGTTTTGATAATTATTGACAAATTTTGAATTAGCAGGAGTGGAATGAGAATGTGAGTGAGATTCATTGGACTATGGGGAAAACCAGGACTGTGTGGAGGCACCTAAAGAATCAAGGAGACCAAAAGTGGGCTAGAAAGGTGAAAAGTGGGCATGGATAGCTATATTTGAGATGCGAGTGGCAAAAAATAAATTTGAGATGTCAAATGGATTCAAATGAGGGCTAAAATGTACATTGGGGATCATTGGTCATGGCAAATAGCTGAGATGTGCATTAATTTTCCTACAATTCATGTCTATGGTATCTCAATACATAATCTGACTCCATGTATCTCCTAATTTTTTGTTCTTCCCTTTGTTGCTATCATACTAACTATCTTTGCTACTGTGAACTACATCTAATGCCAAGAAACCACTAAACTATAGCCCACAAGTGTCTCTCAATTGGATATATGTGAAATTAACTCAACTCTGCTAGGTAAGCCTCAAACAAGCAAAATTTTGTCACTATGGAAGTTGCTTGAGTGTTCTCTTGATTGTCTTTTGGCATTGAAGAACTTGTCTTGTTTAGGGAAATCTAAAGGTGCTATTTCTTGCTCCTTTTGAAACCAAAAGGTGGCATTTTTGCACTTCTTTTGTGGCATTTTTATTTTATTTTTTTGGTATTTTCTGTGATGAGGTGTTTCTCGATACTCTAGACATAAAACCTTTTGAGATGGATGCTATTGATGGGCTTTGCTAGGTCTACACCATCATAATCTGAAAGTCTATAAGTACCAGTCCCAAAAGACTCTATGATAATGTAAGGACCAATCCAATTGGCCTCCCATTTTATTTTCTTTTCCCTAGCATCTTGGTTCTTAGGGTTTTCTTGGAGCACTAGGTCATCAATCTAAAAAACATAGGGTTTGACCTTTTTGTTGTAATATCTAGATAACTTATTTTGATACACTTTGAGGTGTCCATGTACTGCATGTTGATGTTTTTGTAATAATTCTAGTTGCTCTAGATGGGCCACTCTATAGTCCTCATCAAATAGGATGTCACAAAGAGTAACTCTCAAGGATGGTATCTACAACTCTAAAGGATGAATAGCTTTACAACCATAAACCAAGGAGATGGGTGTTGCACCTATAGGTGTCCTAACACTAATCCTATAGTCCTAGAGGGTAGGGTTTAGGTGTGAATTCCAATCATATCATTGATGGTTCTTTTGAGAATATTGATAATGGTTTTGTTGGTGGCTTCTACTTGGCCATTGCCTTGGGGATAATAAATTGACAAGGAGTGGTGTATAATGTGAAAATTTTCACATCATTCATCAATTATTTGATTTTTAAAGTACAAGGAATTTTCTATGAGAATGGTGTGGGGTATGCCAAACTAAAAAATGATATGGTTTAGAATGAAGGAAGAGATTTGTTTTCCCGTAGAGTTGGCAAGTGGCTCTACTTCAACCTACTTGGTGAAGTATTCTATGCTAGTAATAATCCATTTATGTTTGCTAGAAGAAGGTGGGTGGATGGTTCCAATCAAATCAAAGCCCCACTGATAAAAAGGCCATGGTGTGGCCAAAGGGTTGAACTCTTGGGCTAGTGCATGAACAAGGTTACCATGGATTTGACATTTCTTAGAAGTCTTAACATAGTCGATAGAATCCTTTTCCATGTTTGGCCAAAAATAACAGACCCTAAGAATCTTCTTTGCTAGTGTAAACCCATTAGAGTGTGGCCCACAAATCCCTACTTTGAATTCTTGCAGAGTGACTCTTGACTCATCCTCTTCAAGACATCTAAACAAAGTACCATCAAGACCTTTCCTATATAGCATATCAGCCAGCAAAGTGTAGTATGAGGTCTATCAAATGAAATTACATCTTTGGTTGTGTAAGAGGTAGGAGGGGATAGTATTATCATGGAGGTAAGTGATGATCAGGTTATAAAAAAGGGAATCAAGAGCATCTAAGTGACAAATTATAAGGAAATTAGGTTGAGTAAACATGGGTTAAACCACCTCTTTGACTAAGAACTCACATCACTCATGTTGCTCTAGGAGCTAGAGGCCAAGGTGGCCATGGCATCTACTACTCTTTTCTTATCTCTAGGAGTTTTTTTCAAAAGTAATATGAAAAAAAAATGCCTTTAAGTGTGTCAACCATATCTTTGTAAGGCAATAAATTTTCATCCTTGGTCTAATATGTGTCGGTGACTTTGTTAATGATCAACTGGGAATCTCCATAAACATCTAACACCGTTAGTTTCTAGTCTAAAGCTAGTTTGAGCCCCAAGACCAAAGAATCATATTCTCCCATGTTTTTGGTGTAGGGGAAAGTAGTTTATAAGATTTGGGGATGGTAACACCTAGTGTCATGATGAACAAAATACTAGCACCTAATCCATGGTGTGTGTAAAATCCATCAAAATAGAAATTCAAAGTTACTGGCTCTATTTGAAGAATGTACATATCTAGAAAATAAGCTAAGATTGGATTTGAGCTCTCTATAAGTGCATCTACCAATTGATCAATAATGGCCTACTCTTTTATTACATTCCTATTGACATATTCAATATTAAACTCACTTAGGATCATTACCCACTTGGCCAATCTACCTGTTAATATTGTTTTAATGAAAAGATATTTGAGAGGATCAATCTTGGAGATGAGCTTGACCTTATGTGTCAAAATATATTGGTGTAGTTTTTGGGAAGCAAAAACTATGACTAAACAAGCCTTTTCAATATAAGAGTGATTGAGCTCATAGTTGACCAGGGTGTGATTGATGTAATAAATGGCCCTTTATTTTCCTTGGTCATTTTCTTGTGCTAAGAGAGGTCTAATTGATCTATCTATTAGGGAAATGTAGAGCAACAATGGTTTTTGTGATACTAGAGGCACCAACATGGGCAGATTCATCAAGTAGGTTTTAAGTAAATCAAAAGCCTTCTAATACTAATCATCCCATTAAAAAAATTATGTCATTGGGTAATAAGTGGGTGAAAGGCACATACATTTCTACTAACTAGAAAATTAAATGATGAACTAATTGAAATATACCTTGAAGAGAGCGTAACTCAATCAGGGTCTTCAGGGGTTGCATGTTGACTATGGCCTATACCCTTTCAAGATCAACTTCTATCCCTTTGGCCAAAACAATGTATCCTAAAAGTTTGTCACATTTGATGCTGAAGGAACATTTCTTTGGATTTAGTCATACTTTGAATGCTTTTAGGTAGGTAAATATATTTTCTAAGATGGGGAGATGTTCTTCTTGAATATGGGATTTCGAAAGGATATCATCCACATAATCTTCCATAAAGATGTGCATCATGTCATGAAAAATAGTTTACATCATTCATCTTTAGGGCATTCTTTGTTTACATCTTGAAAATCAATGTAGATGCATATGTTGCCATTTTTATTTGATATAGGCACAATACTAGATATCCATGATGCATATGCCAAGGGCTAGATGAAATTGGTGCTGATCAATTTCTCTAATTTAACTTTGACTAGTAGAGCTATGTGGGGATGCATTTTTCTAAGCTTTTTCTTAACTGACTTGACCTCTGGAGAAATGTTGAGGTGATGGAGGATTAAATTTGAGTCTAATCCTACCATGTCTATGTAAGACCATGAAAATTTTATTTTCCTCTCTTTGAAGAAGCAAGCGAATGCACTTCTTTCTTCTATGCTTAAGGATTGTGCCAAATAGATGATCCTCAGTTCCTTGTTTGTACCAATATTGACTTGTTTTATTGGTTCAATGAAGATGGATGATACTTCCATAGAATTCTCAAGGAAGGTATCAATCACCTCATCTGTGGGTGCTATAGTTTGGTTTTCACCTTGGGATGTGTCCCTTCAATTTGTCTCTATTTTTTTCTCAAGATCAGCTACAACTTGGTACTGATCATCAAGGCTATGAAATGTTTGGCCTATTCTAGTGTGACTAAGATGATTGATAATAGACCTAGCTATGTACATTTCTTCTATTCTTTGTGGATGAGATGGTTCAACCATGTTAAGGTATATGAAGACATCATGGTTGGTGTCAAAATGGGGAATATGGTGAAGCTCAATGATATCCCAACTAATAAATTTGGGATGGACTTGGGAGAGTGATTCTTAATATGGATAGGGTTTGATAGGGTTTAAATACATGATCACATTAGATGGTTCATATGTTGTATCAATTAGGTCTATGAGATGTGCTTCCTCTAAAGTGTCAAGAAAAGTGGAGCTTGGTTTGAAATTGAAACCCTTCAATATGTTCATCATCCCCTAAGTTTCTCTATTGTACTTTGACTCTTGGTGAAGTAAAACCTGAATGAGAGATTTATCCTTGTGTAGTGAAACTATCAAATGTGGACATTAGAACAATATCACATTCTTTTTTGTAAAGAGGCTCTTTAGATAATGATTTGAATTCTCACCTAGTGGAATCATCACCATCTTTTTTATTAGAGGTTTCTATGGGTGATTCTCTTATATGATGTGAACTTGGGAGGGACAAATTTATATTTATAATGTCAGCTATTTTCTAGCTACTACCACCCCTTTTTTAGGCACCCACACCAAGGTGGAAGAGGAGGAATGACTATGCTTGGGATGAGACTTAGAAGAGATTTGTGTCTAATCCTATTCATTGTACCCTACCCCTATTTTGGATCTATTAGACTTGAACTATGCTATTAGAGGTTCAACAATGCCTATCCATTTCCCTAAGGGACCATCTCCTTTATATCCCATCTTTTTCATTAGATCAAAACCTCTTCCATGTAGGTGAGGGGAGATGTCAATATTTTATTAACTAATTTCTTCTACCAAACTTGGAGGTTCTCCACTTGCTTTAACAAAATGTGCATGATAAGGTCTAGTGGTGGATGATGGTTTTCCATGAGATCTTAGAGAAACTAGGGGATCAAGTAAGGATACTAAGTACTCACCTACACTTTTACATTGTAGTTTATAATTTCTATCAAATTCTTCCATTAATCTATTGATTTCTTCATAGTTTGACCATTTAGGGTCTTTGGATGATGACAGTGAAGGTAGGGAAGAACTTGAATAACCAACTTTCTCTTTACCCTTGGTAAATGTAGATAAGTGGTTGTCATTTCAGTGGGTAGATCATGAAGCATCTGTGGATGTGGACTGGTTGATCTCATCTATCAAGGTGCCAGTTGCTTCCCTATTATGAGGAACAAGGGAGTTACAATATTGGGCAAAGTGTTGATCCCCAAGTATGGTCACCTCTTGACCCATTTATGAAAATTTAAGATATTTATGGTAAGTGGAGGGAATAGCCTACATGTCATGAATAGACTTGACAAACAATTTCTTTCACAACTGGTCCTACCCTAATCAACAGAAAAACCATGCCTTTGGAGGATTTTTCCTCATCATCATAAGCTTTGGTAGTGATTTTATTCCTTAGATCAATAGATGCTTCATATATCCTAGGCCTTTCACTAAATTTAGTGTACAAATGTTGAGACATTCCTCACCATTAACCAAAGCTCTCTTAACTCTATTTCTATGGATAAAGACTTCAATTGTAATGCCTTGCCAAAGATCCTTGGAACAAGGATTCAATTCAAGCCAAGATATTTTTTTTCAACAAGTATGAATGTACATGTTAACATCATAGAGGGATCACAAAGATCACAATGGAAAACTTAACCACCATCTTGGCAACCAATGAATCTTTGAATGCCACTACCTGAACTAACATACTCACAACAAGAAATAGAAATCCAAAATGACAACAATACTAAGAATCTAAGATCTATCAAGACATGGAAAATTAAGTAAACCAAATGGGTACTAGAATCACCAAAAATTGATTCCCAAAAACCAAAGGAGACACCTCCTATTTTTTGTGTGAGTACCTACATCAAATAGATTCTTGTGCAAAGATGTGCAATACACCACGCAAGAAGGTACTTGGCCAAATGGCCAAATTGTTATTGGGTTTCACATGAGAAGATGCCAAAGGCCATGTGGAGAAACACAATAAACCACATGAGATCTTGCATTCTCATGTGAGAAAGTACAATTTTGCATGAGATCCCAAGACAATATGCAAGAAACAAAAACATAAAAAGACTAAGTAATAAAATTTCTCCACACTATAGAGTACAAGATGCACATTTCAAGGCAAGAACACTCAAACAATATCTAAAATATGGAAAGCTAGAAACTGCATGTAACCATCTAATCAAGCAGTGAAGTGAAAGTACAAAAGGAAATATTATAGAGTACTAAAGCAACATCATAGTAAATGGAATTAACATCATAATGAGTAAAAAAACCAAACTAAGTCCATAGTTCCTCCCAACCATAATAGCATCATAAGACCATTGTGGGCCCTAGCCATCCCTTGTGTGTAACATCCCAAGCTACTGATTAGATTGTTGATACTATCATACAAGGATTCTACAACATAAGCATAAAGAAATCTAACATGCTAGAAGTGAAGCATAAGATAATCCTACAAAGTAGATAAAATAATCTATCATATGAAAATCACCATAATAAGGAAATGAGGTAGTAACTAATATCATCTAAACATGATATACAAGCATTCTAGTGAAAGCATGTTCTAAAAATTGAAGTACCAAGTGAAAAAATGCAACAACGGTTGCACTAGGATAGTAGACCATCTCTGTACACCAATCCCCAGTAGTAGTGAAGTAGCTATGCCTCCCAACTACATGGAACCTATAGGTCCACACCTATTGTCCTGATGGAGATAATGATCCAACCACAAAAACACATAAGGAACAACATCCATGGCTAACACTCATGCCAAATAGTATGATGATTGAAACTAGGAACATAGACAGTGCATAAACTACAACACATGGTTAAACACTCAATGGGCTACTAAGTAGGTTCTAACATCATGGAGAGTCACTTGGCATCCAAAAGCCCAAGCTCAGATTATGTGTGGCAACACTCTCAAGGGACTCCCTTGGAACCATCACATGAATGTAGAACTTTTCATTATCTTAAGTTTTATTACCACTCACACATTATATTTAGTTATCACTTAATTAAAGTTCGTTATTTCAACCGATGGTGCCATGATCACTAGGATGCAAGATAGAAGCCCCCTCCATATGCTACCCTACCCTACCCATGCTTAGCCAATGATGAGTTCTTGTAGGCATGCAAATTCTCAACCCAACCACAATGTTAATAACTTCTAGAAGTACCACAAAAGATTGGGCCTCATAAACTGCCTAAAAAATCCACATGCATGTACTCATGTGTGGTGTACCACCATCATGAAGATCATAACACAAAGACTAGATGAGAACAGAAGAAAAATATTACTCAACTGAAAGCAACTCAGGAGGATGGATTCTACACAAATCCCAGAGACAATAAAACCATACACCATGAACTCACTCAATTGAACTCAATCTTTAAAGCATGTAGTCTACATGAATTCCACTAATGAAAAAAGACCACACATCATGAACTCACTCAACCGGGCTCAATCTAGGAGTATGGATTCTACATGAATCCTAGTGTCCATAGAAAAAAAGCAAAGGTCCAAAAGAAACAATAACACAAGATGAAAAATCACCCAACCAAACACAATATCAGGAGTATAGATATGACATGCATCCCAATGCAAACATAAATGTACAAAAATGGTTTGAGTGAAATCAAAATAGATGACCCAGGTCCATGAACAAACTCATGCAAAGAAAACTTAATAAAATAGGGTGGCACACAAAATGAGGTAAAAACTTCAAAAATTGGAAAACTTCAAAAATAAAACCCATTTGGTCTTTGGGCACAAAAACCCCCAAAAATAAAATAAAATTTGGAATCAAACACCATATTTAAAAATGGATAGCATAACAATGCAAAACCCCAAACCTCCATCCAAAAAATAGGGAAAATGTTCATACCCGACCAACCAGGAAAAACTGACAAATAGAAATTGAGGGGAATACTAGTTCTCAACCTCCTAACAAATGTCTACCAAAAACATAAGCTGAAATAGAGTAGAAAAAAATAAAACAAGAGAGCCCTACCTCACAACCAAAAGGGAAAAATGATAATCTGAACCATAAAATAAAAATCTCATAGAAGTATCCAAAAATTATGGCAATCCAAGGTCTCCCCAAGCTCCATCGAATGAGCTCAACCTCATGACAATCCTACACTTGTAGCTTCCACAATGAGAAAAACAATAAATCTTCATGAAGAGAATTTTTGGGTTTTACTCTCAAAATTTCTAATTCAAAAGTGGGAAGTGGGGAATTAAATTCCTTTGTGGATACTTATTCACTTGTTGAGTGAATAATCGATTGGGACCGTTAACCAACCAACCTAGTTAAACCTCGAATCCACCCAAATGAAAATAGGCTGTTCCTAGAAATAGGAATTCATCTATGAAAAACCTACTAGAGATTAAATTCAATTAAATTAAAAGCCCAAAAACCCAAAAACACAAAAATTCCTTAACAACATTTGTGACAATGTAAACCTCTAAATGCACAAACACACTCACTAGTCTAATTACATAATGCAAATGATTTTGGATTTAATAATTATTGAAAGGATTAATTAATCAATTAAAATAAGGATACATTGACCATATAGGGATGACATTGGTAAAATATGAATGGCTAAATCACTAACTCTGTGTGCCACTACCAAGGATATAAATCCTATGCACTAAACAACATGATCAAGTGCAATTGCATATAATAATATAGCCACAACAATAAATTCATTAAATTGCCTAATTTAACCATTTATTTAATTATACTAAATTAATCCATTTACATCACTCACATTTACATAAAGCATAACAATGTAGGAATAAATTAAATAATTGTAGCATTAAATCCATCACATAACATAATCAAAGATATGTCCAAATACCTGATAACCATATATCATCATAAAACACACTATCATCTCAAAATGGCATCATCATGCAATATGATCAACTGAACAACATAGTAGTTTAACATCTATGATACTAAAATCAAAGTGTAACATCTGACCCTTAGGTCATCTCAAATGTAAAACCTAACATGAGTAACAATTATCTCTAAGATCAAAATATAGCAAAGTAAATATCTGCAATGCATAACCAATGAGTCCAACATGGACAATCCATTTCTAATTATTTAAGTATTTAATAGTGGTTGTTTAAAAAACATGAAGAAGCCACTTAAAACACATAAGTGAACAAAATTATAAACATGACTAACCATATCTACAAGAACGTAGTCCAGTGTAGCATGGTAATAGTACATAGTGCAATCTCTGCACACATCTTAGGGTAATCACATAATAACATCATGATACCCCATCAATCCTAGTAACCACTAGAAAAAACCTTAGTGAACCATAAATCACATGATAATCTCAAAAATTAGCCAAAGCATAATCAAACCAACTAATATAGAACATAAATCTAATCACGTCAATGGTGTAGACCACTCATGGTCACAATCATGATCCTTTTTCTAGGAGAGATCAACAAGGTTGTATCCATTGGGATGTCTTACAAAAGTAAAATGGGAGAGGCACTACATCAATATGCAAAGGAGAATTTTGTGGTTGGTTGATAGACATGTCATCTTGGGCTGAAAAGGATATGAAGTGAGGGGTAACTAGATTGGTAACCATATTTTGAAACCTACTCACATCTAGGCCATTCGGCAGTAGGGCTTTGGTAAGGATTTGTTAATACTCCAGAGAAATTTGCAATGATTCAAAAATGAAGATATGGGTAGGAGTCTTAAGTAACTGGCTAGCCAACTTGTATTTGGGCAAGGAGGAACTCATAGTTGCATGATCAAAATTTTTTATGGGTCTTGGAAAGATGACTTCAAAGGCCTAGCCTTAGGTAATAGTGTTCGATGATTGTTTCTTTTTTTATCCTTAATTATGATAACATTCATGGTGTCATTGAATCCATAGATCATGTTGATGGTGTTGTTGTAATGATGTCTGTAATGAACCTTAGTATGTGAAGGTGCATTCTAATTAGCTCTAGAGGATTCACTCTTTTCATGACTCATGAAAGGGTTGTTGAAGGCCATATATAATTCATTATTGCTAAGGTTATTCACTTTGATAGTTTCATCATTTATTAATTTTTATATGGCCCCCTTAAGGGAAAAGATATTGTTTGTCAAGCGCCCCCTTTTTCAATGGTAGGCACAAATATGTTTTTCATTCCACCACTTTGGCTTGACTTGAGGTTCATAGGTTTTTGCCTTAGGCAGTACAATGAGTTCATTGGCCAAGAGGTTTTGTAAAGCACACTCATAAGACACCCCAATAGGCATATACTTCTTAGGTATATTAGAAGACTAATATTTGCATGGACGAGGAGCTTGATTATAAGTGACTTGTTGATTAGATGTCAAGGGAGTTTTTGTGTTACATCAATAAAATGAATGGGCATTATCTTGTTGAGGTGTGTTTGGATTAGTATTGTTAACAATAGGATATGACTGATTTGGATGGGGTTGGGTTTGTGATTTAACATGGTTAGCTTCGATTGTCCCATCATTAATAGTGTATTTGTTGTGGTTTTTCCACCATGATTTTTTTTTGTCAGTGGTCCAATCAGAGGAATTATGGGTCTATGTGGAATTGTTTGAAAAATCCTTACCATATTTTGATATTTTAATAATATCATTATTTATCAGGGTCTCTTCTACCTTAGCAAAATTCTCTAAAGTAGTCTTCAAGTCTTTAGGCCCTTAGAGTTGGAGGTAGTAATTCATGGGTTTGGAGGGACTATTGATGAAGATGTCCCTCTTCTCTTTGTTTGGTATGTCTCTATGATATTTGGAAAATGTGTGTCTCCACCATTGCACAAAGATCTTGAATGACTCATTGAGAAATTGTTTTGTGTTGCACAAATCAATCATTGTAACATCCCTTTCGATGTTATAGGAATATTGAGTGATGATCGTAGAAGCTAATTGGTCAAAGGTTTTGATGTTGGAGGGTAGCTTGGAGAACCACTCCATGGCTTTCCCTCCAAGGCTCCTAGGAAATAGATGCATTAGATAATTCATATCATGGACAAACTTCATACTTAGGGTATAGAATTGTCTATGGTGATCTTTTGGATCTAATGTACCAAAATATTTATCATATTTTGGTATCTAGACATTTTAAAGGAAAGATTTGAAGGTAATTCTTTTATCAAATGGAAGTGGACACAACTTTTCAAGGCTAAATTTTGTAGGTTGTATTTTTCCTCACTTCATTCTTTCCATTTCCAATTGTAGGTCTTGTAATTTTTGTGTGACAATATCTATGGGTGACTCTTCTTCATCTTCTTTGAAATTGGTCACATCAAAATCAAATGAAAATTTTGCACCATGTTGTGCTAATGTTAGTATGTAATGTTCTTTTTGTTTCTCAAGTATCTTGTCCATGATATCAACAAGTTTGGGATTTTGTTGAAAATCTTCAATTTTAGTTTTAATGCTTTTGTCATCCCATATGTTAGATGAACCCATTTTGGAAAAGGATTCTAAATTTTGGTTGAATAGGGGTGACTCATGAGTAAATGCATTTGGTGAACAATCCATTGGTGTGATAGGTTCAATAAGATTAAGATGTTTTGTGCATTTGATGGTTCTGTTGGATATCCTAGCACTCACCCATATAGGTGATTGTGATTCATCTGGAGTAACAAGCTAGGTTGGACAAGGTGTTTGGTGATGTTGATAGGGTAAGTTCACTTTTGTGAAGTTAGTGAGGAAACAGATGTGTTTCTCTGAATATTTTTGGCTTGATAGGTGAAGAGAAGCTATAATGACTATTGGATTAATAATGACATTTGTACCTTTTCTTGTTTCAAAAATGGTTTTGGTCAATTATAGGATCTCTCAGTCTTGGAAAATATCAATGAGAAAAAGGGTATCCAAGTCTATTGTTGGTTTGCAATTGTCATGTATGCAAATAGCCTCTATTTTGGATTTTTGCTCACATGTGTCTCAAGATTGATCAAATGTGCTATTTCATCAATTATATGGATTATTTAAATACTCAAATGCACTTTTCTATTTGTCATATGTGTTGTTATATGATTTAATTGTTATAGGATTTAAATGCATAATTATACAAGGTAAATGTGTTGTTTAAAGTTTTAGATGCACTATTTTGTAGTCATATGCATTGTAACAAAGTTCAAATGCATCATAGGATAAACTGAATGCATTGTTTTAGTTAGTAGATGCACTATTTTAAGGTCTTTTAGTAGTGTTCTCATTTTGAACTTGGTTTCTCATATTAGTTTTTAGTTGCATCTTTTGGTAGGTTTGTGATATGTATTGGTCTTATTCTTAAGTTTTTAAAACACATTCAAGCACAATAATATTAGAAGCCAAACATATATATATATATATATAATTGTACGCACCTAGAAAATGGAAGAAAAGGGATTCCTAACAAGGTTATCTAAATCTGATGACTAGTGGGTTTTAGTTTTTAACCAATGATGTTTGAATTTACCTCTCTTGTGACAGAGAGCTTCACACCAATGCTAAGGAGGTTTGGTGCAATCCCTAATAGGTCTACTAGAGGAAGGCTATATTTTAAACATGAGTGGCTTGCATTCAATTGGGAATACAAGATTGGGAGGCATTCTTTCTCACTAGCCTTGCTAAGGCAACTCAGGAGGTAGCCTTTCTATGGCTAGATAACCTTACCACATGGAAAGCAAGAAAATAAAAATCACAAACAGATTTGGAAATTTTACCACTCAAGAAGAGTGAGAGTATATCCCTATTGTCTTGACTTCGCAAATACAATAGACACACAAATTCAATCACCAGCCCATAGACTACTAAAGACAAATGGGTCCTAGTTAAACTATGTGTGGGTTCTTTCCTCATTCAATTCTAACCAATTTTTATAGAAGGTAAAGCATTCTAATCAACTCAAAAGAGTTGAGAGCATAGGCCTACTCCTATTTAGATCAATGAGATCAAATGCTTCTATTAAGCTAGGTTTGGAACTTAGAAATGTCACACTTTGAATTAAAAAGGATTGAGGTCCACTTACTAGATTTAGAGCTAGCAAGGACTAGGCACATTTATGAGAGTTTTCATTCCCATCATGTATTGTCTATAGTCTAGGAGTTCTCATTAGCTTGGAAGAGACCTATAAACAACTAATATTCAGATCTAGAAGTTATATTCAACAAATTATAATTTTTATTAGATGCACCATAGGAATGAGCATTTTTGTTATATAATGTATCATATGCACTATTAAAAAAATTAAATGTGCTACAAGAAATGGAAAATGCATTGTAGGAAACTTCAAATGCACTACAAGAATGTTTAAATGTATTACAAAAATCCTTAAAAGTGCTATAGAAATATTTTGAAGTGCTAAAGAAAGCTTTAAATGTGTTAAAAGATTTCTCAAAAGTGTTAGAATAGAGTTCAAAAGTTTTGTAGCATTAGAAGATTATAGATTCAACCTTTGTTGCTTGAAGAAGCCTTTTAGAGTTTGTTGTCATTGTTATGAAGCCTTCAGAATGTTGTAGAACTTGCAACCAATCGAATATGTGCAAGAAACACAGATCTATACTTAAAATAAAAGATAACATAGAAAGAACAAAAAAAAGAGAGGCTTTGAGTTCAAGCCCCATGGTGGGCACCAATTTGTACATGGTATATTCATGTATTCATGAGACTTTAATGTAGAGTGCACATAAAATGATGACGAACTAAGCTAAACCCAAGAAATTATTTCCAAAATGTAAACTCTATGAGCATCTCATGTTTCTCTAACTAAAATCACTAATAAATCTACATAGAATGAGCTAAACATGTAATAAATGATCCTAGATAATGTGAAAACAATGCTAAAATTCTATGAGATTGCTATAATGACAATACTAAAGTAATAACTTAAAATGTGCCTATAGTCCAGATGCCTAAAACTTGGGTCCCTTATCTCTTGGATTTCCCTCCTATTTAGAGGATTTTGAAAGGTTTTGGGATAAGAATGAAGATTTTTACCTTTGACTAGTGGATAGAGGTGAAACTAAAAATATCTCATAAGAGACTAGGAGGAAGAGTCCAATGGACTTGGTTTTGACGATAAATGAGGATTGTTCCAATTATTTGAAATGTAAAAGGGGGGTTTTCACTTTTGTGAGGATAAATGAAATTATTGATTTAATAAATATTCTATTTATTTTCAATAGTTTGTCTTTTTCTTCCTCCCTTTTTGAATTTCATTTTATGATTTTGAATTATTTTTCTCCTCTTTTTAAAGTCGATTTAGGTCTTGTTGATTTTATAGATAATTAATGACCTAATGTGATCCTTGATTTGAAAGTCTATTGTGTTCCTTTGATTTGCTCCTTAATTTGCATTGATTGATCAAAATTATGTAGTTTAATTCTTTGCCAATTTTTCGGTGTCTATAGTAGTATCATCAACATTCATGTTAACAATCTACTCCTTTATCATGGATGGAAACATAGATGAAAAATATCTAAGTTCCAAGAATACCAAGTATAACTCTATTTTTACTTCTATCCTCATCTCATGCATCTTCTCCCCCATGATTTAGGAAGTGTTTTTCATGCATATTCTCTCCCCCATTGACATCAATGTCAAAGACATCAATCTCAATGTACCAATTGTTAATCAACTACTCCAAGTCATCAACCAGCTTGAGTGTCCAAAGATATTGTTTAATACCAAATACCAAGAGTCCTCAATCAATCCACACTAGATACTCCCCAATACAAGAAGCATCACCAAATAATAGTTTTTTATACCACTAGACTGATGCACTCTCTACATCAATTATTCAAAAGTAGGTACAGGCACCCCAAGCATACCGCTCAAGTACTCAAATGTATCTTTAGGCAAACGCTTCTTAAAGATATCAGAAATTTGATCCTCAGTAATCACATACTCCAGTCTGATCTCCTTTTCTATTGTTTTCTCCCTCAACACATGATACTTAATAGTGTAAGAATTTTCCTTAGGGAAAAATTCACCCAAGATCAAAGAACTCAAGCACAAGCACAATAGTAGACTAGAAATAATATGATTAGAATATCAATTTTTATTCTATTCAATGTCAAAGTACACTGGGAGTGCCTATATATAAAGGCCTCTAGAATGCTTCTAGAATGCATAGGAATCAACAACATGATAATTCATACAACCAAGCACATGTCCACTAGGTGTGGGTTATCCTCCATTAAGCATAGGAGTAAGTGCGATGATGATAGGATAAGCCTACAAAGGTGTAGCACACAAAATAATGTTGTAGACACCATGTGTTGAATTAGAGTTGCTTACTTCTGTGTTGTCAACATGAAAACTCATACAAGTATGCAAACTCCTAAGTGTCTCACCTAAGAAATAATAAAATAATGCAATATAGTAAAATAATGCATTAACCTAAGTAAACTTAAGTAAAGTGTAAATAGTAAATACATATTTACACCAACAACCCCCTTAATTGAAACTTAGGGGAATGATCTTAAGCTTATGAAAACTAGGATGAAATGCATAATGGGTCCTGGCTATTAGGCCATGTTAGGTACCCATGTACATAATGAAATGCAATCTCTCATAAAGTAGAGAAAGAGGGAAAACCTCATGGGAAAAACCCTTCCCCAAAAAGAGAGATGAAAAGACAAGATGCATGGATGGGTGGAGTAATCAAGACCCCCCCATTATGACATACATCAACTATATACAATAGTGAAGAATGATAAGAACAAAGCCTCATAAGAGGAAAATGTGCCCGCATAAGAAAGAAGAGGAAGAGAGACAAGGTAGTCCCCCTCCCAATGAAGAGTGCTAATCAATGATAGCTACTCCAAGGAAGAAGTTGGTCCATGAGTGTTGTATAATGTTCCTCCCCTTTGGAAGAAACAATGGCAAAGGTACAAGTGAGATGCTTCCCCTATGTGTAGAAAGAATCTTGATGGTGAATGGTACCTCTAAAACCTCCTCAAATATCCTTGTGTCAATGATGATGGTCACCCCTTCCAACACTACTAAAAAGAAAAAGTACAGATCTGACAAGGATGGATGTAGAACCTATCCCAAAGAACCCATTGTGTCCTCAAATGATAAAGAGATATCCTACAACTTTTGTACATAAGGATCCACAATCATATCAACTTGTGAAGATCGATCATGTAGAGAATAGACATGAGGGTTAGAGTGAGTCCTTACAAAAACTCAAGAAGGGTCTTCTTTATCAAAGAGAAGATGTATATCATTGATGATGTCCCCTAAATCTACTATGTATGACTCCACAAACAAACCTAAAATATCTGCTATGTAGTCATCCCTTGTTGCTTGAGCTAGAAGAAAATATGTACCCTACTATGTTGGACCTATCACTATGGAAATGTATGCATGTGGAATGTGCTAATGATGTGACCTCTCATTGCATCTATCAATAGGATCCCACAAATTTGATTCTGTTGAATCACTATCACTGGTGTTACTATTTTTTTTCACAATGTATGAAGTGCAAAGAGGATTAGACGATAAGATGGGTAAACTCTCCTCAAACTATACATCCTTCTCCACATAGATGTCACGAGTCTCAAGATCCATAAGTCTATATGCCTTAACACCATCTTAATATCTAATGAAAGTGAAAGACATAGATGGTGGTGCCTTGCATCCCCTAGAAGATACATTTGCCCATGTTGGACAAACAAAGACTCTGAAGTGTTTCACAACTGGTTTTCTGTTGCACCATGCTTCAAAATGAGTCTTACCATCTAAGGCATTATGAGGAGACCTATTAAGTATGTGAGTGGCACTGCTTATAGCTTTGACTTCAAGTGTTTGATCAAGAGACTTGGATTGTATCATGAAACTTGCCTTGGACTTAAGAGTTTGTATCCTCAGTGCTACAATATTTTTCTTGTACAAACTGAATGTTGGTGGGTTTAGAAGATCAATACCCTTAAGTTTTGTGTTCACATATCTACTTTCATTGTCCATCCAAAGAACATTGATGAATTTTCTTGATTTCTCTTCAACATGACTCTTAAGGCTTAAAGCTTATCAACCACTTAATTCTTGTGATGAAGAAAGTAGACCCATGTGTAGCATGAAAACTTATCAATGAAAGTAAGGATGTAGCATCCTTGGCTGACTGATGTCACTGCAAAAGTACCTGCTAGTACCATGCGAACCAATTGAAGAACAACTGGTTCTCTTAAAGACTTCCCTTTATCAAACTTCTCCTCTAGATACATATCCATTGATCATGTTGAACATTCACCCTTAGAAAAGTTGATTATAGGTAGACATTTGACCATGTTTTTGGAGAAAATTTGTTGAAGATAGTAGAAGGCAAGATGACCATACCGCTCATGCCATAATTTGGTTTGTGAATTAGATTGAGTCAACAAGGCATGTGAAGGAGACTTAGGCACAAAGTAGGAGAAGGAATAAAGCCTCTTTTCAGTGTTGACTTTCCTCATTGCAACCAATGAATCATCTTTGAGACTTCACACCATTACTAAATCTAGAAAGAACTCAACTTTGTTTCCATCTCCAAGGTGAGTGATTTGGTAAATTGAGAGGAGATTAGAGCTAAGATTTGGAACATAGAGAACATATTTGAATTCCAAATTTTCCATTTCTACATGTCCTTTCCCTTCAACTTCCATTTTTGTATCATCTCTCACAAAGATGTGTTGTACTCATGATTGCTTCAATGAAGAAAATTCTCCCTTTCAAGAACCCATATGATATGAGACACCTAAGTCAAGAATCCATTCTGAGGAAGAACTTGTATTTTCCATAAGTGCTTGCCCTTTTTCCTTTGAAGTGGTTGTATTTGAATTCTTAGAAGCATTTTCCCTTGAATTTTGTTCTTCTTGAGTAGGTTTTCCAACTCATTGATTCTCTTAGTCTTGCAATAATGCTCATCATGATTTGGTTTCATGCAATATGCACAATTTTTTTTTCCTTCTTTTCATTACTTCCATTCTTGTTGGAAGAAGAATTTCCTTGTTGTGAGAAGGATTTTTTTGTCTTAGATTGTGATTTTTGCTTCCATTGGTTTTTCTTGTTGTTGCTAGAAATTTTGCCTCTTTGGCTTGATTGGTTCTCATCACTAGCCACTAATGGTTTGGTCTTTGATGATGTGAAAAGTCCCATATCTATCAAGTGGAATTGTTCAAAAATCAATATTTCTACAAATGCATCAAATGTAGGCTTTTGGAAACCACTTCCCATGGTCAACCTATGAGTGTTATAACTCAAAACAAAGGAAGCATACTCTAAAGGTAGCCTCTTTAGGATTTGATGAATCAATTCATCATCCTTCATGGGATTACTAGAATCTTTAAGTAGTACTCTAAACTCATTGGATTTGTTGATATAATCTTGAATTGTGTCAAAATTCTTTAGATCCAATAGAAGTAGGTCATCCTCAATCTAATATCCCTTTTCCTCATCCACCTTACCATACAATTATTCAAGTTTGTCCCAAGCAGATTTGGCTTCCTTGAAATTGGAAATGTGGAAGAAGAGATCTCTATGTACACAAGTCTTGATAATTTCTAAAGCCTATTGGTCTATAATTTTCCAATCAGAGAGTGTTGTAGCATTAGTGGGTTTGGGAATTGTGCCATCAACATAAAAATTTAAACCTTTTTCCATTAATCTATGTCATAAAATATATTTCCATGTAGAATAATTATGTGAAGTTAGAAGTGGACCTTTAGGTGAACCCATCATGAAAAAAATAAAAAGAGCACAAAAGAGAGACACAAAAACACAATACCCCCCCCCCCCCCCCCTTTCACTTAGTAAAAAGAACCCCCGCAAAAATGCTTTTGGCAATTTATATGTAGTGCATGTAAAATAGGGCACTTATCAAAATGTAAAAAGTGGACTTTTCATTTTTTTGTTTACAACTACTTTTTGAGGCCCAATCTATCACTAAGCATTGTAGCTCAGATGTACAATGATTTGAAAAAGTAATCAAAGCAATACAATGCAAAAAAGACCCTAAGTCTAAAATTGATATTTTGTCCCCAAAACCCTATAATCTAATAGTATATATGGAAAGTAGACAAAAAATTAAGCACTTAAAAAAAAAAAAAAACTTGAAAATGTGTCCAGACGAGCCCGTACAGAGCATTTCAAGTTGCAAAATGCAGGATTGGATAGGTATAGTCACCAAAAAATACAATTTCTAACAAATCCCTGAACCAAAACTATAAAAGAGCACAACCACTAAATTTTTTATGAAATTATACCTAAAATCAAAACAAATTGCACCTGATTTGGTGTTTGGATGACTGAGTTATGGCCTCCCAAAGTTAGACTGTCAAACTAAAATTGCATTTGGAGAGGGGTTTGGGTAGAAAACTATGATCTTAAATTTGACAATCAAATGACATAGTAGTTGAAAAGTTCCTAGAAATGGCAGTCAGATGACCATCAAATTTAACACCATGAAATGTTGACGTAAGCAAAATTAGCCACCCTGGGTGACGTGGCATGACCATATGACACAAACTATCCAATTGGCATTGATGTGGAGGTACAACCTCCTAACATGGAAAAGGTGGTTCCACTATGGTGGGTCATCCACATGTCAGTTTATAAGTGGGCTTTTCTAGTGCCTGTGTGTCACTAGGTACTTTTCGCATGGTTGGGTAATATGATGTTGTGGTCTTCAAGAAGGGTTTGTGGCTGAGAGGGCCATGTGGTGGATTTTACTATCCATGTGGAGAAGAATTTCATGGGGGTCAATAGTCTGTGCCATGCTAGAAACTCCCCAGAGCACTAGAAAGGCTTTAGCAGGGGCTATTAAAAGAGTTATAAGTGCTACAAAAGGTTAGATGTCGGGAGTTATAAACCCACTACCAAAAAGTCATGGGAAATATCCCACATCCATGCGATGGAGTCCCTTTGTAAGTGTTTTAAAAAAACTATAGCCAAATATCAACTCAAAGAAATGTCGTTGATGGTTTGTTGGGTGTTATGTTTGCTAGACTTTGAGAATTGGTAGCCACTAGTGTGATGTTATAAATTATCCAAATTTAAGTGTCATTCGTCGGTTGTGGTGGATTCCACCAAAAATAATATGAATAAATATTTAGAGTGCTTAGGGAATATTCTATGCACATGTAGGGCTGGGGTATCACTACCAGGTGCCTATACAAAAGAAAATTCTCTACAGGCCGACTTGGCCTAAATTTTTTTTGAAAATATTCCAAAAATAGAAATATAATGCTAACAAAAATATAGAGAAAATTAAATAATAGATATAAATTAAATTAAATTGAAAATCTAATAGGTCATACCTAAATTTTCAAATCAGACCTTCGAGTGTCGGTTTGCAAGAAGAAATTTTCCTCAAAATCAATGTTGGCCTAGGGTAGGAGAATTTATAGCCAATTTTCACCGAATCAATGTTCCTGATGCAATGGCAAGGTCGATTCTAGCTCTAGACATTCCCAGTGACTGTGATACTCTAGATCTAGGTTGAGGTGTTGAAGCAACAATGGTCTTGAAAGACTATGTGAAGAGAAATTCTCCAAGCTCTGATACCATGTAAGAATTTTCCTTAGGGAAAAATTCACCCAAGATCAAAGAACTCAAGCACAAGCACAATAGTAGACCCAAAAGAGTATGATATGAATAATGATATATATTCAATTCAATGTCAAAGTACACTAGGAGTTCCTATATATAAAGGCCTTTAGAATGCTTCTAGAATGCATAGGAATCAACAACATGATAAGTCATACAACTAGGTACATGTCCACTAGGTGTGGGTTATCCTCCATTAAGCACAAGAGTAAGTGCAATGATGAGAGGATAAGGCTACAAAGGTATAGGATGCAAAATAATGTTGTAGACACCATGTGCTAAAATAAGAGTGAATAATTGTGTTGTCTACATGACAACTCAGTTAATTATGCAAACTCCTATGTTGTAGACACCATGTGCTGAATTAGAGTTACTTACTTCTATGTTGTCAACATGCCAAATCATAAAATTACTCAAAATCCTAAGTGTCTTACCTAAGAAATGATAAAATAATGCATTAACCTAAGTAAACTTATGTAAAGTGTAAATAGTAAATATGTATATATGCTTTGTCTTAGAATGCAATACAAGATTCTTAGACATACTCATTGTACTTGTGTTATCATAGTTAATGATAATAGGTTCTTTAATTGTAATTTTGATATTCTTTAACATCTGCTTCATCCACATAACTTAATTATAGTTATTTTTTGTTGCAACATTCTCTACCTCAGTAGTTCTCTATGAAATACAATCTTGTTTTTGGCTTAACCAAGAAACTAATCTTCATCCAAGAAAGAATGCTCCACTACTAGTACTATTTCATTCATCCATATTACCTACCCAATCAACATCATTATATGTGCACAAAGTGATATCACTTGATCTTTCATACCAAATTCTACAATTAGATGTCCCTTTCAAATATCTAAATATTCTCTTTACTACTACAAAATGATATTCCTTAGGATCATCTTGAAATCTAGCTACAATCCCAACTACATATTCTATATGTGGTCTAGTGTGAGTTAGGTACTACAAACCTCCAATCATGGATCTATACTTCTTCTTAGGGTATTTTTAGTGGAGAATATTCATAATTTTGTGAATTTTAGAAAAAAATTGCTAGTAATTTGGCTAATAATTTAAGATTTAATGCAACCTAAATCACCACATTTTTATTAAATTTAGTTCTAAAATATTTAAAATTGCTCAATAATTTATTTTATTGAAAATTTTAAACTCAAAGATTTACCACAATCTTTGATACATTATTAGATTTGATTCACCTAAATATGATATATTATCTAAGAAATTAAAATTATTTCACCAATAATTATCATAATTATTAGTTACTTTAGGAATATATTACCAATATTTAGTTTTTACTATTGATTTAAAATATAATGTAATTATCCTCAAAATTTCCATGAGATTAAACATGTTCAATTTTGATTTGTAATATTCCATGACGATTAGCAAACTTCTTATTATTATTGAGATTTACCAATATTTTCTACTCAAAAATTATGATTCCAAAATAATCGCCAATGTAAATAATATTTAAAATAAAAATTTGAGAGATTCGTTGATAAAAATAATTTGGTTTTTCAAAATAATGAAAGATTCACCAATAATTTATATCTTTTTCTAGAGGGGAATTTCTTTGCTAGATAAGTTGTGACCAGTTCTCATAGGTGTGCCAACAGGTTTATAACTTTCGAAACCAAACCTTTTTGACAAATCTTTTAGATACTTAGCTTCTGAAATGAATGTACCATCATTATTTTGTACAATCTATAAACCAAGAAAAAAATACATTTCTCCTATCATGCTCATTTCAAATTCATTCTTCATCTCCTTGGAAAAATTATCACTAGCTTCATCATTACCTCCAAAAATGATGTCATCAACAAATATTACAATTATCAACAAACCATCTTTAATTTCTTTCAGATACAGGTTATTGTCTATTGTACCTTTAGTAAATCCAAGCTTTGTAGAGTAATTGTCCAACCTTGCATACCTAGTTCTTGGTACTTGCTTTAGTCCATAAAGAGCTTTCTTCAATTTGCATACCATGTCTTTGTCTTTTGATAAAGGAAAACATTTAGGCTACTCAATAGAACCCTCTTCTTCTAGTTCTCCATTTAGAAAGGTAGATTTAACATCCATGTGATAAACCTTGAATTTCTTGTTTGGTACATACGTTAGGAATATCCTTACTACTTCCATTCTCACTATAGGTGCATGTGTTTCCTCTTAATCAATGCCTTCTTGTTGTGAATAACCTTTACAAACAAGTTTAGCCTTGTTTCTCACTTCTCCTTGCTCATTCATCTTATTCCTAAGAACCCATTTTGTTCCTATCACATTCTTGTCTTTTGGTCTAGGAACTAACTCCCATGTATTATTTTTTACTATATGATCCAATTCTTTCTTCATTGCTTAGATCCAATGATTATATTTGATTGATTCATTTGTGCACTTGGGCTCAACTTGAGATATCATGCATATCTCCTCATTTACTATGTTCCTTGTCATAACACCTTTGTCTCTACTTCTAATTATCCACTCACAAGGGTGATTCCTTGTTAGATTTTTGGTAGGGGTACGAGATTATGTCTCAACTCTTATCTATTCTCTAGGTTCAAAAATCTATTCTCCTCTATGCTCAAAATTTAGCACATCATTTTGAAAGTCATTGTTAGTCTTAAACAAAGCTTCAACATTTTGTCTAAAAATTCTAGGGTTACTCTCTTCTTCATCTAAATTATATAATCTATCATCTTTTGTTTAGTTCCAAACTTCTCATCAATCCTTACATTTTCACATTCAACTATTGTATTAGTTCTATAGTTGAAACATATATAAGCCTTAATTTTCAATGAGTAGCCAAAAAACATACCTTCATCACTTCTTGAATCAAACTTACCAATGTCATTATCTCTCTTAATATAACATTTTCTCCCAAATTTCCTAAGATAGTTGACTGGTGGTGAGTTTCTAAACCATAGTTCATAAGGTGTCTTGTCCATACCATTTTTTATCTATACTCTATTCAGAGTATATATTGTTGTATTAACTACTTCTCTATAGAATATCTTAGAAACATTGTTCTCAAATATCATCACTCTATCTACTTCTACTATAGACTTATTTCTTCTCTCAACAATCTCATTTTTCTAAGATGTTCTAGGTGTAGATACTTATCTTTTGATTCCATTTTCTTCACAAAATATGTTAAATTCTCTCGAGGTAAATTATCACTAGTACAAAAACAACAATATATTACTAAATAAACTACTAAAAATTGTAGATATGTGACTAATTTTGATCACGTGACCAAGGGTAGTTTATTGCCAGACATTTATCTCCCAACCAAATTTATGACTAAACTATTTTAATCATTGATTAGGTCATTGATTTAGTCATTTATTTTTGTTAGCTAGTAGTTTATTTGGCAGTTTATAAGATAATTTTGGTAGTATATTTGGTAGTATATCTAGTAGTCTCTTTGGTAGTTTATTTGATAGTTTATTTAGCAGTTTATTTGGTAGTATATTTGGTATTTCATCTGGTAGTATATTTGGTAGTATATTTGATAGTATATTTGGTATTTTTTTGTAGTATATTTGGTATTTTATTTGGTAGTATATTTGATAGTATATTTGGTAGTTTTTTTTGTAGTATATTTGGTATTTTATTTGGTATCATATTAGGGCACGATGGAATTGAACCACCATCCTCCTACTTGTAAAGTAGGTGCTCTTCCATTGAGCTAGTATCCTTTAAAGAATAATGATGTTATTAAATGCATAATATAAAGTTCAAGATAATTTTTCCATTATCAAATTCATTACATGTGATTTGTTCCCCTTATTATAATAAAGTTGTGGAACAAAAAAAGAAAAACTTTAATCATAGTAGTTAAGTGTTAAAAACCAACCAATTCATGTCATAACCAAAAACAACACTACCTAGATTGTGAAATTGTTTATTTAGTAAATTATTAAGTGTTTATGTAGATGATCTTCATGGCATCACCTTCTTTCCTAAATACTAGTCACCCATTTGTTAGCCTAGCCTTATTTCTTGATCATTGTTATGGTGGTCATATTCTTCCAAATGGCATCTTAGAGGCACAAATACAAATACAATGCTTCTTATTTTATAGAGCCATGGCTTAAAAAGGAATTACAAACACATTTTGAAATGCTTCCACACAATCTTTAATTAGTTCAATTCTTAGTGGAATAATAGACAAACACTTAAAGACCCAACATATATTTGCTCAATAGAAATCATAAGATTTTGTAAGGATAATGATATGAAAAAAGGATTCTTCATTGTTTTACAAACACAAAATGTGGGAAAGGGTTCCAAGACCTCTTTAAGACACATCCAAATAATTCCCTTTGACACAAATCATGTTTCAATCATTCAAAAAAAATTATTAGTGTCCACTATGATTAAAATTATCAAGAAATAACTTTATGCCATCACAAAGTGAATACACTTGAAGCACCTTTACCACACACAATGTATAAAATACAAGATATTTCCTACTATCTACAATGATTATGCCTTAAGCACCTTTACCATGCATATTGTGTGTTGTATTGTAGAGAATTGGAACATAACCCTACCTTTTCAAATCAAGAGCTAAAAATTTTCCAAATGCTGTTAATGTTTGTTTATTCATACACAATTGTTATCTTGCCCACTATTATCTTGTTGCCATAATAAAAGGTCCCTTTGTAGAACAACACTCTTCTTTGCAACCACTATGTAATTGTTCTTCAAAATGAGACCAAAAAACCCTTCAAATGTAAGCTATACTCACCTCAAATTAATTTGAAAATACCTCATCCATTACCATCCTCTAGACCTTAACAATGGGTATGTGAAAGATCAAGCATAGAAGGGAAATAGGAGACAACGACTCTTCCCAACTACAAAAAAAATTATGAAATGTTTCCAAAATCAAAAATTTTTGTAATGAAGTTGAACATACTCAAATTTATACAAATAAATAAACACCTATTTCATTGATGAACCAAGCATTATTAGATGCAAAAGGCGTACTGCATCAGGGACCTCAAGAGAAATTTTCCTTTACTTTCATGACCCAAGCATTATTAGAGCAAAAGGCGTTCTAATATTTTATTCATTTCTTTGTTATTATTTATTACTATTTTTAATTATTTTATTTTAATCTAATTTTAATTCCTTTTATTATTAGTGCTATTATTTTTGTTTATTATTATTATCATGATTATACTTTTATTCACTTATTTATTCATTTGTTGAGTTATCATTTCTTATTCTTTCTAAATTATCATTTTTTTGGTATTTTATTTATCTAACTTATTAGTTCCACTTTTTTGGGAGTCATTTTCAATCAGTTTTTTATTTTTAAGATTAGAGTCATGTCTTATCACCTTTGTACTTTTTTTCTCTCTCCTCACCCAAACTCCCCCCCTTTTCTTGTTCTTTTTTAGTGGTTTGCAAGATCTGCAACTTTGTCATTTTTTGTTCTTCTTGTTCTCTTGCATCCTGGTGATAGATCATGTAGTATGATCTGAAACATTGATGATAAAAAACTATACACAATCAAATCTAGAAATTAAAACTCATTTTCATGGATTGTGGAAATCTTATAGATCTGAATGCATTGGCATGTTATACCAAAGATAGGCCATACGTTTGTTGATAGAAAAGTTATATCAAGGTTCCACTTATGAGAGGAATACAAATAATATATGTGTTAAACTAATTTCAGAAATTAAGATGCTAATATTATAGCTCACCCTATGAAATTTTTTGAGGAAGGTCTTTTTACTCAACTTCTCTAATTGTAGTTATTATGCATCTTCTATGAACCCTAGTAAATGATAAGACACAAGAATATGTAAGCCAATACATTATGAAACTTGTTTGAACAACTATTAGTATTGGGGGTGGGTACATTTTGTCTATCTAAGAAAACCAATTAGATGAATAGCCATTAAATTTTGTGAAAGATATATTTTATTTATTGAGGTCAAGGAAATAATCTTACATATTTATTCTAAATGACTATTTTATTAAAAATTATGTCCTCCTTAGAAATATAAAAAAAATCCTTCAAGATAAATAACTATGTCCTCATAGATAAGAAAACAAAAGTATTTAACATAAAAAATAGAATGAAAAAAAACATTCTACTATTTAAAACACAAATGAGTTTTTCCCCTTGTATCTCCATCCATGAAGACAATGAAATACAGTCCTTGCACCATATATGCAATGGAAAATATTTCCTACTATACACAAGGTGCAATAACAATAGGTATCATTTTCCATAGAGTAGACTCGCCCCAAAAAGAAACTAAGAAAAATAATAGAGAAGAAAACTTCGATCCATAAATTGACAGAGAAATATACCCAATTCATAAAAGGTGCTATCATTCAAGCATAAACATGTGAAATTAAATTTCAAGGATCACCAATTTTTTTACTAGTTATAGAAAAATAAAACAAAGTACATAGCACAAAGTGCTCTAAATACCCTCATTTCTGCCTAATCACATGGCTATGGCCAATCATAAATTTTATTAAATTTTCTACTTTCAAAAAATAAATTCTAATACAACTTGTCAAATAATTACCACCTAAAACAATATATATCTAATGCTATTGTTAATTACTTTAGTAGAATTTTATTAGATTACTTTGATAATCATTTGTGTAGTATATGTAAATCAAAACCTTTGATTTCTTGTTCTTGTAAATTCTTTATAATGATCTATTTGATTGTTTGTTAATACAAAAAAGTTTTTACAATTACTTCACAATAATATGGTATCAGAGCATTCATACCATTAATTGGTTTCTATAAAGTTTCTATCAATTTATTTGTTTTCCTATATTTTGAAAAAACATTTTTTTTTCTAGGCACCTATTTTTTGCAGACTCACATGATATTTTTGGTAGGGATTTTGTATGTTCTTTTGAGCCACTGTGCTTCAGTTTTTTGTAAATGACACCTACATGCTTGTGATTTCTTTTCTGAAACTAACAAAGGTTAATTTTGCATTTTTTTGTCCCATTTTTGGTCAAATTGTTGTTTTTCACTACCTTTTGTCCATCAATTTGTTTTTTTTGAGTTTGCACTTCTAGTTTGGAGATTTTTTGCGATAAAAGAAATTAGTGTTTTCTGCACCTGCTATTTTCAATTTGAACAACCCATTTTTGGTCATCTTTTGTAAAAAATAAAATCACAAACCTAAAAATTTTCTTGGCAACAACTATTGCCAAGTGTGAGTTTTTATCGGCACGTGAAGGTGCTGAGACAAATTTTTTCTAGACACCAATGGATGTTGAGTGACAGGAGTGGGTGTCAAGTTAGCTCGACACCAGAGGAAGCCAAGTAAACTCCACAAACAAAGGGTAACTAGGCACAAGTATATGCCAAGTGAGTTCAGCAACAAGCAATGCCAAATGAACTTGGTAGCCACTACCAAGTGGTGTTCGACAGAGAAGAATTTCGAGTGAGCTCAGTAGAAAAAAAAATTTATAACCTAGTCAAAGACCAAGCCAAGTGACAATATCATAGACTACCATTAAAATGCAGAGAGTCAAAGTATGAAGATTTCAATGAAGAACTTCTCAAATGCAAACATTCAATGATGAATATGAGAAGAACAACAAAGATATGTATGCCTACTTACTTTCTTGCTATTCAAATATGATAAACTATTACAAAATCTAGGAGCATTTGGCTTCAACCAAAAAACCCTAAAATAACCCTAAAATCTTCAAACCGGTAAAACTTTAAACTTATAGCTCTAATGGCTGAATACAACAATGCCTAGAGCAATCACTACTTCATAGGACAAATCCAATAAACAATAGACTTATAGAATGACAAGAGAAGAAATGTGTGCAACTATAGGCATGAAACAAACTTCCTTCTATCTTCTGCACTTAGACTTGATTTGCTGATGGGCTTCTTTTTCTTCCTTCTTTGCTCTACTCTGCAACTCTCTGATCTACTGAATTCTTCAACTAATCGAATGAGACTAACTCATTCATTTTGTCTCTTGCCAAAAATATTTCCTCCTCTTTTCCAATTTTGAAAAACTTACCTACCCACATTCATTGTTTATGACTATTCTGTAGGTCATTAGGTGGTAGGTGGGCATTTGGCTCTAGGGGCAAACCTACCAAGTTTAATATTTCAACATTTTTATGGCTGATAATGGCTCTTTGAACAACAACAGATGCTGCATTAGAGTTTTATTTGAAGATGGGATAGATTCAGCTTGAGTTTTGTTTGTTTCATTATATGCACAATGATTTTTGCTTCACTCATGGCATATAATTATTGTTTAAATCCTAGATGATAATAATTGTCATTGTGCAGGGTCACAAAAACTATGTACCGAACATGATCAGTGGTGCATCATAAGAAGATGTGTGAGTTCTAGTATGAATTTGTGGATCTATTTAATAATTTTAGAGTACAGATACATAGAGCAAGACACTTTTATAGTCCTAACTATTTGTTTGGGCCTTCAAAATAGGTAATTTCTGCTCATAAGGGTGAGTTTGAAACTAGATTTGAAAGAGGAGGACAAACAAGGGAGCATGCTATGCTGCTAAGAACATTGGGTGTTGCTAAATTATTAGTGGTAGTTAATAAGATGGATGAACATTTCATGTAGTGGTCTAAAGAGAGGTACAAGAGCACATGCACCTTTTCATGCTTGACCTTTTTGACCTTGCAATGAAGGGAGAAGTAACTTTATTCCCTACCTTTTTAGGTTTGATGAGATAGAAAAGAAGACTATTCCATTCTTAAAGGGTTTTGGTTACAATGTAAAGAAAGGTAAGTCACAAAAGATGATTATGTTCTTTCTAATATTGACTATCTAATGTTCGAAAACCAAAAAAATGATGTTAAAGAATAATATGTTAAAAATGAAAATTTAAAGTAGCCTAAAGTAAGTAAAAAGAAGCTACTCACAAATAATTTCATGTTTTCTTTCCCTTTTCTAGGATTTTTTCTCTTGTATCAGTTGTACATTGACTTCTTGCTTGTGAAAGTAAATTGTGAAAATGGAGAGTGCAAATGTTGAAATCACAAGATGAATATGTCATAGGGGTTTTGGATGTTAAAACTAGAAACCTTTTTTTTGTAGGGCCTTTGAGACCCATTAATCCAACATGCACTTTTTGTTTTCACAGAGGGGTTATGGCTCGCCAATTTCGTGAGATGCCACCATCTTTTCGACCCCTTGTCCAAAAGACAAAGTTACCTGGAGGGCATGTCCAATCTCCTTCCTTGCATCCCAAATATGCCTCTTAATGGGAGGGTTCTAAGTAGATATGTGGCTATGTATTTAGGGACCATTTATTTTATTCATCTTTCATTTTATTCAGTCTTTAGTTTTGAACTATACAGATCAGCTTTCTGATATTTTATTTAATGTTTCAAGATGTTGAAATTCTTAGAATGTTTCAGATGTGTAGTACCTCCCAGTTTTTGGCCTTCTTGGATCTAATTTGAGAGAGAGGGTACCCATAAGTACATGCTCTTGGTGGGATGGAACTTTCCTTTTTGAACCTTTGGATGTTGTTGAGTTGTCTTATAGAGATCTAAAGGGTCCATTCAGGTATGTTGAATAGTTATTGAAATTTTGATTTTGTATTTTTTTATTTGGTTGATTCAGAATATATGTTGTCTTTTTGACCCAAGGGTCCATTCCCGTATGATGGATAGTTATGTAAAGTTTGATTTTGAAATTTTTTATTTGGCTGATTCAGAATATCATGAAAAGTTTCTTGTTATCTTGTTGGTTGTGTCACTATTTTAAGTATTTTTAAGCTTGGTTTCCATTAGAATTTTATATGATAAACAATTAATTCAATCCATATATGATTTTTTTTCTTAGCTATCCACTATTTTAAAGGTAGTGAAGTTCTTAGCTATCACCCGATATGCGTAGAATCAACTAAGGCATTCAAGTAGGAATTTCAATATTTTGGAGAGAGGTATTGGGCCAAGAAAATGACTCATGAATCTATTTGTTGGGTTGGTTGACTCTAATATTAATCATAGAAAAAGAAAATTTGATATTTTTGTGTTAATATATCAGCTTTTCTAGCTGTTCACAATCAAATGGTAAATTTTAGAATTGATTTATTGACCATAATTGACCCACAGTGGAGTTGAAAAATTGAGAAGTAAGAATAAATTAATGGAATTGAAGTCAAGTTTAAATGTTGCATGAATTAAAGAGTAGAGATTTCAGACATTTGAAGACCCGCCTATTTGAGTTCTAGATGAAATTGTAGAACATTTTTAACAAGAAAATTGATTGAATCTTGATATGCATATTAATCAACCTTAGAAATTTTCTTGGTTTGTAAATCTTATTGGTGTTGGATGATATTGGGTTTCTTTTTATCAGTTTCCATTGGTTTTTAAATGTTTAAAATCAATGTTGTTTGAATTGGAAAAGAGAGTTTGTTTTATGAGCACAGAGAAATATTTTTTTCAATAAAAATCAAACTAGTCTCTATTATAGGGGTTGTTTTTCCTAATTTCACCATTGGATTCTTTTGAATTTTGGATATGTTGTTGGAAATCCAATTTTCTATGATCTGACTGAAGTGATTGATAAAATTCTATTAGGTGCAAGAGTTATACATGATTGTATATAGATCTATATAAAACTCAGTAAATGGTAAGTTGACAATGAATTCACAAGATTTTGATAGAGTTTGTATGGGAAGAGTCTAGTATTGAATATTCTTATTATGTGAAGTGTATAGAAAAGGGAATATTTATGCTAAATTAGTCAAGAATTAAATTCTAATCTTTGTAATGTTGAGAACTATTGTTGGCTTCCCAGAGATGTGATTGGAATTTGTTAGGCCATACCATATGCAAGGTATATCAGAGATATACTAAAAGATGCCCCCCTCCCTCTATGCTCTTCAGTATGCATTTCAATCTATGGGTGTGTGAAAAATTATGTTTGACTCCCATATTGGGTAATGTATTTTGTACATCATTCCATGTCTCACAGCTAGCTGACTCTCTTTTTTGCTTTTGTATTCTGCTGAAATATTGATGATAATACAAGAAACATCTTTATAATAATGGTTATAAATTGATTGAGTGAATGAAAGCCAACCAAGGGACAAGAAGATCTATTTCATTTCATTAACCATTATTTCACTTGCCATCATGTTAGCATCCAAATCCAATTTCATATCCCTCAGTGTATCTCTATAACTTATGCTCCAAAAGTGATGAATGGGCATGTCAATTTTGAGTGAATGCACATAAATATATATCAACATCAATAACAATGGCATGATGCCACTAGGTTTAGATAATAATTATATTTTCAATGAGGAGACAAGTAACACTTTAATATCCTTGTTTATGCATCTACATTGTGATGTTATACATTGGATTTTGATTGCTATTTTTTCTCTGGCTATGCCTATATTTCTAATGGCATATTTTAAAATTGACAATTTAGGTAGGTATGATTATAATTGACCTATACTAGTTATTGTTGGAAATATTCAAGATATAATAGTTTACTAAGAGGGGAGGGGTGAATTAGTAATAATAAAACTTTTTAAGTCAATCATACACAACATTTACTTATCTATCCTGCTGCATAAGAATTGTTAAACATTAAAACCATATATGCACAGAGATTTGGTGACCTAGAAACCTTCCAAAAATAGAAAGTAAAATTGGGCTGGGGATGATACCCACAAAGCTTCTGTCATGCCCAGACTACGAGGGCAAAAACACACACACAATTTTTTTTTTTGAATAATAATTAATAATTAAACATGCTCTAAGTTTGAAATGATTGAGATAACATTTTAAGTATAGGTTCTCTACATAACGTCTTAAGTTTATAGTCTTGAGGAGGAATTGAATCGTTAAATATGAACTCTCAATACAAATCTGATATCGACAAAAGCTACCTTGTTATTTTAATTTAAGAGCAATCTATTATAACTTAGAATGATTAAATCAAATTTTCTAATCTCACAAAACAAAAAAATTCTCTAGATGAATAATTAACATTAAAGTTGAATCTAATAATCTCACTTAATTTTACAACCTTTACTAACCTAAAGCATTTCAAGGTAAATAATACGAACTTTTGATTTAAGAACAATATAACCATTTATAATAAATCTCAAGCAATTTTAAGGCAAATTAAGTATGTTAACTACTCAACTTAACAACATATTAAAATAATGCCTAACATTCAATTAAATGCACTTCATTTTAATAACAATTTATTTAAAACTATAATCTAATTTATAATTAATAAATTTAACTAACACCTAAATGAACTTAAAACAATACTAACAACTTAGTTACATTAAATACTAACTAATTACAAGTATTATCAAATAAAAAAAGTAACTACATGTAAGAATTTATTAAACTAAACTAATTTACAATAACTAACTTAAAAACTGAAAAAAAAGAATAACACAATTTTAAATTTAATATTTTAATCACTAACTTAAGTTAAACTAACTACTAAAATAAACTAACCTAACACTAACCTCACTAACCCCTAACACCTATTACTAACTTCCTATACTAACCTTTTTTTCCCCCTATACCCTACTCTCCCCACATGACATGACGACCCCCCCTCCAAACCCCCAAACCCTGCGCATTCCCATGCACTGGTACAGATTACAGCGCTCTGTCCAATGGAACAAGCACAGACCAAGGTGGGTGGAGGCCAATGCAAGGGAAACAAAAAAAAACATTAAGAAACAAATTTAATCCCTCTACCAAGGTCAGTGAAAGCTAAGGAGGGATAGGGTGATGGGATGTTGAACAGGTGATGTCATCTTCCATGATGACAATTGACATTTTTAATACAAAAAAAACTTTTATAAAGCAAACCCAAACTGACGCCCAAGGAAGGTGATCATGCAATAAAGACAATAAAGTTTTATAGGTGACAATATAGATATGAAGATAGTCTTCTAGGATAAGCATTAAATGGTTTATAACTAAATTAGATATTATTCACATTAGAAATATATATATAATTATATTTTATATAGAAAACAAAAGGAATATTCTCTGTCTTAATAAGAGAATAAATTATTTCTCCATACAATTTCCAGCATCCTGTAGGTGGGTGTTTTGGAAATTTTCTCTTAGGGATGGTATGAAAAGTTAATTTAATCTTCTTTAAGTTGGATCAAAATTTGAAGAGCTAACATATTGCTAATATTATCCCAAGTTAATTCTTAAAATTTCTTATGGCTTACAAAACTAATAGAGCATCTCTTAAATCTATTAGATGATTAAGGTAGGATTCAATACAATTTCTATCACATCTAAAATAGATTGATTCAAGGACTAAATTCGTCATTAATTTCCTTTTTAGGCCAATCTATAATGACTTGATACAACCATAACCTATCAAGAGTTTGAATTATTCATTTCATTCAATAATGCAATACTTTATCATTTGGATCTAACAATCATAAAAAGTGAATCTGCATGCATGATCATAGTTTTTGTTTTCAACATATATGAAAGCTTGGAATTTTGTCAAATTTAACATCATCAATTCCTTCTTATTTGGTTTCCTACTCCAATAGTCTAAGTTACTCATGATAAGATATTACAATGATAGTGTGAGTTACTCATTGGACTAAGTATAGTTTAGGATGATAATTCATATAACAATCAACATAAAACTTAATGCAGCCGATAAGCAATTCATGGCAAGGTTAAAGATAACTAACTGATTTATGCTTTAAAAATTTAAGGAGATACAAAATCTCTTAGTCCAATTAATTCTTTCATAAGGAAATTTAACAAAGAAGAGATAATTTGAGTTCTCAAGGTAGGACTCCTAATTCATCTAATACTTATACATCAACTTAGAAATTTCATTCTATCAAATTGCTCTTCCTTAACAATTTAAAAACTTGAAATATCACAATTCATGACATTATCTGTTATTCTTATTTTTTCAATGTGCAACCATATTAAATTTAATATACAATTAAATCACATGATAACCAAATATGCTCAACACCAATTTTATTGGCAAACCTAATTCAAAGGCTCAGCCGAGAAAGAATCAGGAAGAAAACTTGGCTTCATTGCCATTTATAATAAGGTTTAAAATACAATTTACAATAGGATCTCAATCCCAAATTTCAACAATTAAATCAATTTTTTTTTCATGATCAAAATCAAGGAATTTGTAATGTTTTCTGAATCTCATTTCAAGAACCATGGAGGAAACCAATATCTGATCGGGTGACAACCAAGCAAAACCAAAAGAAAATCAAACATGCAGAATCATACATGGTTTACACAATAGGATTCACAATGAATCAAGACTAGGGAAAGGTCGATTCTTCCAATAGGAGAAGTCAAGCACAACACCAATTTAGATGCCCAATCGAGGCTAATAACCAAGAACTCTCGTTCTTTCATTTAAACATGACATACTCATACTAGGTTTGTGTTGACGGGTAGGGGCCCATAACACCCTACCATTTATCCCTCTTCTCATCCTGAGAAGAGACTCTACACTAGTTGGAGTCCAACTAAATATACCTTTCCCAAAATTGGTCACTTCTGCCCTCTCCAAGGGTGAGTAATACCAAAACAACCATGCAAGGAAAACTCAAAAAAAATTGCAAACATAACCATGAAAAGAAAACAACCAAAATAACATAGGTTTCAAATCTTCCCAACATACCCACAACCATACAAACAGTGAAACAACAACAAGGTAGCATGAACATGAAACAAAACATAAAAATTGAATAAGGGAGATGATAATTTTCTACCTTCACAAAGAGGTAATGGAAATGAACAAATTTGAGTAGAGTTTCCACTTCCTTCCTTCAATCTTCAAGAAATCTTCTCTAAATGTAGATATTGGGTAACAACCAAATAGTCCTAGGAAGGCCTCTAAATAAGCCTCCAACTCAACCACCCAAAAGGAGAAATAACTATCTCCACCTACTAACAAATCTAGAAACTCCTAACTCAACCTACACCATTGTTAAACCCTAAGTGGAGATGAGGTGAGGTAACTCAAGATTACCATGGTCAATTTTTGCACAAAGGCAAAAAGGGACTTTTTGAGTGACCTCAAAAGTCAAAAAAAGGGGCTTAGGGGTTGGAAAAGACCCCTAACCCATACCCATACCCTTTGGTTAGAATAATAACATGTTTAAAAGCCTTAGAAAAGAGGTTTAGAGTCAAATAAAATCTAAGAATAAAATAGGTCCATCTAACTACTCTAACTTGCAAATTAAGCACTAATCTAGATTAGGGATGACTAACCTTAATTAAGAACCTAATAGAAAACTGACACTAACTTAAACCAACTTGTTCCAAAGGTTAAACAATTAACCCTAAATAGCACATCAAAGCACATAACCATTTTACGAGTGTCAAGCGACACTGAAAGAACATAATTATGAACATTAACATTCACTAAACAAAGAAGATGCATACATACATCTCATAATGCAAATACGTGAATTACGAAAAACAAGGCTTCCAAAAATTAGTACAAAGAGATCAGTTATGTTCCTCTGTAGGGTTTCTCAGCTAAATATCTGCACACTTATTGCACACATCAGTAGCCCCATAAAATCACATGTACATAAATATATACGTATTCAAAAATTCACATAAATTAAAACATACATCAATAATGGTTTCTTTATCCTACTTAATTCTTAATCATTTAAAATCTCTTAAATCAAAGTCTCAATCCTACATTTACTAATTTCATCAACATACATATACATGAAACATTAAATGAAAATCATCAAATATATCTGAAAATAACATCACACAACATGAAATAATAAAATATGTTCTAATCATCAGATAATGTCTCGACATCTCGAGTCGTGAATATCAAAAAAATAATAGTAAGGTATCACTATGCTATGATGGATCAGGGTGAGGCCTCACAGCTTCGTTACTGTAGTATGAAGTTGGCTAGTTAAGACTTACAATGATCATTTCTAGTGATCTGCCCTATTAGGAGCATAGAGGATTGCTAGATCCACTTTTCTAGAGGATTTACAAACATACTTTATAAGTATGCACTCTGCTAGGAGATTTGAATAAAGACGGTTAAGTCTACCCTATCAAAGGATTTACAAAAATTGATTCACCTATTAGGATGAACCTATAGAACCAGAATCAGTATGCAAAGAACATTAACAAATGAAGTAAACATTCACAAACCAAAAACTAAATTCACATATATGCTTAGACTAAGAAAGAAAATAAGAAGTGCAAACCTCACAAGAGAAAACACTCCATGCTTTCTTGATTCTGTAGATGTGTCCTTTTGCTGTGGATGTATGCTCAAGATACTCAAAAGCTGCTTCAATGGAGATGGGTAATGGCAAATTGGTAGCTTTGTGAGCTCTCAATTTGGCATTATAAGGGTATGGTTGATGGCTTTGGTTCTCAAAATAGCATGGTAACTTTGGCTCAAAGATTGTTGATGAAATGGCTTGGGATGGGATTCAATTTATAGGCTAAGGGGTAGAGGGATGGAGGGCTTAGATGCAAGGATGGATGAAGGCTTAAGGAGGGCTAAGATGCACTCAAAGGGGAGCACATGGATTGTGCTTGTTTAGCACCAATGGGAAGGTGACACTTGTCACAAGGAGGAGGAGTTTGAGAGGGTAGGGTTAAGGGTTGGTTAAAGTCATGATGAGTGGGGTTGAGTATGTAAGAGGGATGTAAGAGGAATGAGTGTGGAAGAGGGAAGAGTGTGTAAGATGGATGTAAGAGTCATGAGTGGGCTTGTAAGAGTCTTTATGTTTTGTAAGAGCACTCATGACTTAGTGGTTGGGTTTTTTTGAGGGGAGACTTTGGTTTGGATTAGGAAAGTCTTAAACTTGTTTAAGGAATGTGACAACATTAGGGGGTGGATTAGGCTTGGGTTTAGGATTAGATTAGGGATGTTAGAGATGTGCAAGTGGATGGCATTAATGAGGGTGGGTGAGTTAGTGGCTAAGCTTGGTTAGTATGGGTGGATGGGGTGGATTAGGCTAAATGGAGGATTAGAAATAGGTTAGGGGTTTTTGAATTTGAGGATTTCATTTATCAAATAGATTTATTTAATAAATGGGGATTTTTGGAATTAGATAGAAGAATAGGATTTAATTGATAAATAATAGATTATTTGATTTATCAATTAGGACTATAGATGATTAATTAAATTAATCAACTAGGGGATGACAAAGGATTAATTAAATAGAAATTTAATTAATAATGCCTTTTTAGATAACTAAATAGGATTACTAAAATAGTGTAATCAAATTTAGGTGTCTACATTTTGCCCCTCTTTGACATAGTGTTGAGACAACACTATTTCAAAGAAGTTCGAATGAAAACAACACGAAGAAGATGTTTTAGCAACAAGGTTGCCCCAGTCTTAGATAAGAAGAGGAGAGACTAGACTTAGATGATGCCCCCTCAAGAAGGCGGCGGGGAGAGAAATGAGGCTCGATGACTTCTTGAAAAGTACAAGAAATTGAGACGAGCTAAGACGCAGGTTGGCGAAGAGAAGGGGCTGAATTAGCTCAAACTCTCACTACGGGAGAATGATAAAGGGAAATCAGAGGCACAATAGTAAAGCAAGCTTAAGACTTTCCAAGATTGGGGGGGGGGAGATGGAGGAGCGGAGCGCTATAAAAGGAATCCATTGAAGCTTTTTGAGCGGGGGGATACTTCAAAGAGAAGTACCACCATGTAGTTGAGCACTAGATTTGCTATAGGACTGTTGGTTAATTGCCAAGGTTACCAAGAACATCAAGGCCTTTTCACCAACCATCCAGAGGACTGACGAACTGACTCAAAACAAACACACAAGGATTGCCCCAGTATCACACATGAATCCCAGAGGAAGCAGCATGGAAACGACACTAGGTAACCCACAAGCAGAAAAAGAAAACAAGCAAAAGACCTAATCAAGACCTTATGCTCTAATTGCCCCATTCGCAGCATACCATGATATGGAAGATCATGGCAACCTTGAGGAGGGAACAAGGAGATTGCTTGGAAAAGATATTTCAAGACCCAAAAGGGAAGATCCCAAATCAAAAGAAAGTGAAAATCCAAAAGAGAACTGTTTGCCAACGAGATGGGTAGGACGAGGTACTAACGGACCAAGATCAGACATGAGGAAAGCTATATCCTGCAAAAATCTATCAGAGAGCACCTAAGCTGATGGATCTGGATGAGTGAGGCGTCTGGCAAGCTGAACTAAGAAGGATAACACTTTGGTGATAGGAGATCTAGCTAAAGGATGCATTGGAATATCTAACCAAGGTGTGCAATGTGTGCAAGATGTTGACCAAGGATGAACTAACATGAAAGCCGGATAGATACAATGATACTAAGCTAAAGAGGATGTATAAGCTGACAGACCAAGATATGTTACAAATGTACAAGTTTGTTCATGTTTTGGTTTTTTTGTGAGATGGAAATTTTTGTGAAGGATGGGATGTCTATAATAGTTGATAGGTGGACAAGTAGATGGTTTGTGAAAAGCTTTAAGGAAAATGGGATTCTGTGTGTGCATGTGATAGGATACGGGCTAGGGTACAAGATTATTTACAAGCTGGAATATGGTACAAGCTTTGGACAAGATTTGGATATATACAAGGTATGGTACAAGATTTACAAGGTATAATACAAGCTTTGGTACAAGATTTACAAGTTGTACAGGAGGTATTGACAAGCTCCACCAGATTTTGGATATTTGATTGGAACACCAAGGGAACAAGTAGGTGTTTTATGGGATGGTGGGTGGATGGATGAGGGATAGGATAGTGATAGATAATGGATTAGTCTTTAGCACACAAGGCACCTAAATTACCAGGTTTTTACCAAGGTACCTATCCAAGGCGCTTGAATTGCCAAGTTTTCACCATTGGACGCTTATTTCTCTTTACTATTTTTTTTTGTATTTTTCAAAAGCTGGGTATACCAAGGATCTTCAAGCATAGAACTTCTTGAGATGAATGATGTTAGTGGGATCATTCAAGAGTTCTCCTTCTGGTGTAGATAATTGATAGGCTCCGGAGCCAAAGGAGGCGGTAACCACATAGGGACCAAGCCATGTAGGTTCAAACTTGCCTTTCTTTTCTCGATCTGCTTGGACTTTCATATTTTCTTTGAGGACCATGTCACCTGGCTGAAAGTGTCATGGGAGCACCTTCTTGTTAAAATTCCTTTTGAGACAAGTTTGATAGACTGTGAGATGGTCATAGGCTTGTTGTCTCTTCTCGTCTAAGAGATCTATCTGGGTGAGTCGAGCTACTCTGTATTCTTCATCTGAGATTTGCCCTCGCAAAGATATGTGTAGTGAGGGAAGTTCAACTTCTATAGGTAATACCGCTTTGGCACCATAGACTAGGGAGTATGGATTTGTGCCTATGGATGTACGGAAGGAAGTTCGATAGGCCCATAGAGCCGGATTTATTTGAAGGTGCCAATCACGGCCGGAATCATTGACAACTTTCTTTAGGATTTTGAGGAGGGTTTTATTAGTTGCCTCTGCCTGGCCGTTACCTTGTGGGAAATATGGGCTAGAAAAGCGGTGATGGATGCGGAGGGAAGTGCATAATTCTTCCATGTTGAGTTTTTCAAAATTACCTCCATGGTCAGTGAAGATGGTGGATGGGATGCCGAAGCGGCAAACAATGTGGTACAAGATGAACTTGGAGACTTGAACTCCTGTAGCTGAGACTAGGGGGACTGCTTCCACCCACTTAGTGAAATAGTCTGTAGCTGTTATTATCCATTTATGTCCATCAGATGAGAGAGGGGTGATAGTTCCAACTAGATCAAGGCCCCAACAAGCGAAAGGCCAAGGTGGTGCAATAGGCTGTAGATCCTGTGCTAGAGCGTGCACAAGATTTGCATGCTGCTGACATGGGAGACACTTTCTGACAAAGTCACAAGAGTCTTCTTCAATGGTAGGCCAATAGTAGCCTGCTCTAAGGATTTGTCGTGCTAGGACAATACCACTCGTGTGGGCACCGCAAAGTCTGGAATGTACTTCTTTTAATGCCATCGCGGCCTCATTTTCATCTAAACATCAAGAGAGAGTATCGTGATAACCCCGATGATATAGGGTATTGGCTATGATAACATAGCGGGATGATTTTTGGATGAGGTTCTGGCGTTGGGTACATGTGAGGTGAGGGGATATGATACCATCGTTAAGGTAAGCGTGAATTTCATGGTACCAAGGGGATTGGGGACCAACCAAGATACAAACACGGTTTGAATCCTCATTCGCATAGGCAGGTGTGAGGAGCTGCTCAACTAAAAACTCATATTGTGTAGCTTCTTGGGGAATTTCCAAGAGTGAGCCGATAGTGGCCATGGCATCTACTGCCTTGTTCTGCATTCGAGGCACTTGTGTAAACTGAAGCTTTGTAAAATGCTGGGTCAACTGATCAACTAGCTCTTTGTAGGGTAATAGCTTTTCATCTTTGGTTTGATATTCATTTAAGACTTGTTTGATGATGAGTTGGGAATCACCAAAGACTTGTAACTCAGTGATATTCCATTCTGCAGCTATCTTTAATCCTGCTACAAGAGCTTCATATTCTGCTATATTGTTGGTGCTAGGGAATTGTAGCTTGAAGGCTTTTGGAATGTAATCTCCTTGAGGTGTAACTAATAATATTCCTGCCCCTGATCCATGAGAGGTGTATGAGCCATCAAAATAAAGCTTCCATGGGGGCTGTTCTTCAATTAGGCAGATATGCTCATCTGGAAATTCTGTGAGCAAAGGATATGCATCTACTAGAGGTGCGTAAGCTAGGTGATCTACTATAGCTTGCCCTTTGATTGCCTTTCTGTCCACATACTAGATGTCAAACTCACTTAGTAGCATAACCCATTTGGCCAAACGGCCTGTAAGTGCTGTTCTGGAGAGCATATACTTGAGAGGGTCAATCTTGGAGACTAGTTGGATGGTATGACTTAGCATGTAGTGGAAAAGCTTTTGAGTTGAGAAAACAACTGCCAAACAAGCTTTTTCCATAGGAGTGTAATTGAGTTCATAACCAACTAGGGTTCTACTGATATAGTAGATGGCTCTCTCTCTGCTATAATCATCATGTTGTGCTAGAAGTGCCCCTAGAGCAGTAGGTGTTGCTGATATATACAAGATCAAGGGACGACCAGGAACTGGTGGAACCAAGATAGGGGGATTGGTGAGATACTGCTTGAGCTGATCGAAGCTGCGCTGACATAAAAGATCCCACTTGAAGTTCTCATTCTTCTTTAGCAAGTGTGAAAATGGTGTACACTTATCTGCAAGTTGGGAGATGAAGCGCCGGATAGATTGAAGTTTTCCTTGAAGAGAGCGAAGCTGTTGTAGTGTCTGGGGAGGGGGCATGTCTAAGATAGCCTTGACCTTTTTGGGGTCGATCTCTATACCCCGTTTAGAAACTATGAAGCCTAGAAGCTTGCCAGATGTGACCCCAAAGACACACTTCTTGGGATTTAGCATGAGATAATATTGGGCCAACCTATCAAAGACTTTTTCCAGGTCAGCAAGATGATCCATGAAGGTGTGAGATTTGACCAGGATATCGTCCACATAATCTTCCAAAATGCTATGGATAAGATCATGGAAAATGGCTGTCATAGCTCTTTGATAGGTAGCCCCAGCATTCTTTAGGCCAAAAGGCATCATGGTGTAGCAAAAGGTTCCCCAAGGGGTAGTGAATGCTATCTTATGCTGGTCCTCTTCTGCAATCTTGATCTGATTATACCCAGAAAATCCATCCATAAGGGACAAAATTTCATGTCCAGCTGTAAGATCTACAATCATATCTATGTTGGGAAAGGGAAAATCATCCTTTGGACAAGCTTTGTTAAGATCTCTAAAATCAGTGTAGATTCTGATGTCACCGGAAGGCTTAGTGACAGGGACCATGTTGGAGATCCATTCTGAGTAGTCAATAGGCTGGATAACCTTAGCAGCTAACATTCTTTCTAGTTCAGCTTTGACTAGTAATGCCACCTTGGGGTGCATTTTTCTAAGCTTTTGTCTGACGGGCTTGATCTTTGGATCGACTACAAGATGATGAACTACAAGCTTTGGATCAAGTCCTAGCATGTCCTGATATGACCATGCAAATCGGCCAATGTTCTCTCGTAAAACCTCAAAGAGGAGGTCAGCTTGGTCTTGTGATAGGGATGCAGCAATGTGAACAATTCTAGGGATCTCTGAAGAACCAATGTTGACTTCTCTAGTATCCTCTATTAGAATAGAAGACACCTCTGGTCGATTATCTTGAGGAGGCAATACTAAATCCTCATGTTCTGCTTGTGGCTCTGGATTTTCTTGCTGAGGGGTTCTCTTCGCTGCCTTAGCTAGTCCTAGATTTACCTTAGTTCTAGTTTTGGGTGTATCGAAACTAGGTTGGGGATTTTCTCCAAAATACCCCTTGGGATCTAGCTTGTAGATGTAGGCAGAATCTGGCTTTGTCTTCTTATGAGGAGTTTCAGCTCCCATGAATCTTAGAACCGCTTCCTCTGATGCAAACTCATCAATATGTATGACACTTGGTTGGTCCCAATCTATGAGTTGTGGATGAGCAAGTGGTAGGTCAATGAGATGGATGGATAGTTCTCGAAGAACAGAGTCTCCTAGGAAGATTTGGTCTGGGATATCGTCGTAGGCTCTCTTTTCAACTTCCTCAGGAATTTCTTTGATTTCGACAAGGTCGTGGTGGATGTTCGAAAAAGCGTGACCATTCTCGTTGGTGCCCCCAGTTGTGGGTATGCCAAAGCCAAGACCTGACTTTATTTCCCAATCATGTGCTTCGATGGGACATTGCATGCCCCTTTCTTCTGGTCCTAGTCCACCTCCTTGATAGTTCCATTTTTCAGTGACGAGTTTATGTTGTTGGGGATACTTCTGGCTGAAGTGATCAAGGCGTGCTTGATTTCTTGGAGGTGCATCCTTATGTAGCCAATTGTTGATATCTGGAGTGAGCTCCTCATGAAGAGGGGTTTTTGAGGACACAAAGGTGGTTGGGCCAAACTGTTTGTATCAAGGAGGTGGAATCTCCTTAGCTTTGTGATATGTTGGTCGTCCATGGGTATGTGGATCAAGTGGGATTGCTCTGATAGCAAATGCATCTGATAGACTATATTCTCCACATCCTTTGTTGTTGATCTTTACAGTAGATAGGGTAGAGGCAAGGATGGTTTCTGCATCATTACAAGTGTGGGATGAGCTGGCGATGGCTGTGCCAATGTCTATTCCAGGGAAATGGTTTGTATATGAAGCTTCAACTGCATTGCAGTAAGCAAAGGGTTCTGGATCGGCATGGATGGTTACCTCAGTGCCTTGATGCGGAAATTTGATGCACTGATGGTAGGTGGATGGAACGGCCTTCATAGCATGAATCCATGGGCAACTGAGGAGGATGTTAAATGGTAGGTTTAGATCAACAACATGGCAAACTGTCTCTTGAATGACTGGCCCAACCTTGATTGGTAGCAAAATAGTCCCTTCTGTGGTCCTTTCCAAGTTGTCATAAGCTTTGATGGTGATAACCTCACTGATCATATCTGCCTCAGTATACCCAGCTTGTTTTATGAATTTTAGGGTGCAAATGTTCAAGGCTGATCCATTATCTATCATTACTCTTTTCATGGCAAAATTGGATACCATGATGGCTATGCGAAGTGGAAGGGTGTGATCTGGCTCAACCGCGGGTATGTCGGTGGGTTTGAAAGATAGGGCGCATGAGGATGAAAGGTGTCCAACAAGATTACGAAAATCAGTAGCATTGATATCAGAAGGGACACGGGATTCTATGAGAGCACTGTCAAGGATGTCTTTGTACACAGGACTAGTGCGGAGAAGGTCTAAAATGGATATTTGGGCTGGCATGTTCCCAAGGTGTTCCAAGATATTGTACCAGCTTTTTGATGGAGCTGATGGTGTTGATGAAACTGGTGGGCCTGCGATGTTAAATTGTGCTCTTCGAGTGGTGACCGCACACTCATTGTCTGGTCCTCGGATATTGATAACATTGACTGAAGGTTCTTTCTCAGATATACAACCTATAAGGCTACCATAGTCTATATAGGATGAAGTGTGGTCATTGTTCTTCCCATGCTGTTGGTTTGGCTGGCGGTTGTTGGTGTTGTTTTGGATAGGTACTTTTCCAAGATTTTGGTTGTTGTGTGGAGGAAAAGCATTTTGATAAATTTGTAAGCCTACATTGGGAGAGTTTTGGGCACCAACAGTGATTTCCTTCTGATCAATGAGATCTTGCACATAGTCTTTCAGTTTCATGCATCTGAGGGTGGTGTGACCATTTACCCTATGGAACTTGCAATACTCATTGTCCTTGTACGATGCAGCTTTGGATTGGCTTGGATCAATTTGCTGGGTAGGAGGAAATTTGATAAGGTTTTCCTTAGCCAATTTCTCAAAAATAACATCCAATGGCTCACCAAGGGGTGTATAGTTTCTAGGTGCAGGTTGGAATCTGGGCTTTTTCCCTGCAGCTACATTGATGGCATTAGCTTGGTTGTTAGACCCTTGAAAGTTGGGTCTTGTATTGTGGTTTTGATAGCTTTGGTTATTTCGTTGTTGGTAATTGGTAGCTTGTTGGTTGTTTGTTTGATATGGTGGGTTAGACTGGTTTCGAGAAGGACCAATGATATTCACATGTCTGGTGTCAGTAACCCCATCTGTTGCAACATGCTTGTTTTTGTTCCAATACCTAGACTTGTCATTGGAATGTGATTGATTTTGGTTGGCCTCTTTGTAAATCTTTACCACACCATCTTTGATGAGTCCTTGCTCAAGGATCATTCCTTTCTCTTTGATATCCTTATAGGTCTGCAAACAGTTCATAGTCATGTGGTGAGCCAAGCTGGGATGTGCATTATCAATAAACATTTTCACCACATGGCGTTTTGGCAAGGTGCAGGATATGCGGGTGGTAAGGGTTTGCCATCTTTGCAAGTATTCGGCAAGGCTTTCTCCACCTTTTTGCTTGGTGTGGACAAGATCAACTATTGATAGCTCTGTTTCAACAAGATGGGCATATTGGGCTACAAATGCCTCAGATAATTTAGCAAAGTTTTTAATTGTGCCATAGGGGATTCTATAAAACCATTCAAGAGCTGGTCCAGCCAAGCTTTTGGGAAAAAGGCGCAAGAGAAAGACATCATTGTATGCCATGTCCTGGCAATGCATGTAAAATTCTTTGATATGTGTGACAGGGTCTCCTTTTCCTCTGAATTTGTCAAATTTAGGTACCTCAAAGTGTTTGGGAAATGGTGTCGTGGTAATGGCTCTGTCAAATGGGTAAGGACACACATTCTCAAACTTGAATTTCTTTGGATCATTCCCTTCTTGGATGGCTTTCAGAGCTGTCTTCATTTGCTCCCACTCTAAATTGATAGGTGATGGTTGGGGTGCCCCCAATGTAGGAATGCCTTGAGGTAGGTATGTGCTAGATGGGGCCATTGAATATGGATGGTTATGAGGGATTTGTTGATAGGGATTGTACATTGTTTGGGCAGCTGCATGGTGGATGACGGGTTGTTGAGGGGGAGGTGGCGCATATTGCTGCATGTGCTGCGAGGCTTGCTGTTGATATGGGATTTGAGGTTGGGATTGAGGAACATAAGATGGTTGTGGGGTAAATGGATTGCTTTGTGGAGGTAAGGTATAATATGGTTGTGAGGCTTGGGGAAAGGATCAGAGGGCTTGTGGGGTTTGACCAATATATGTGGGTTGTGCCCCCATTTGGGATGGCATCTGCAAATAATTGGTGGTTGGCTGGGGTGGTGGATTACCTCCTAGAAGTGGCATTGAAAAGTAGTTGGTAATAGGAGGTAATGGATTAGTTGGTGGTGGAGGTGGTGGGAATTGAAAACTTGGGAATGGAACTGATGGGGTTTGATAGCTTTGTGGCTGGATTTGGAAGCTTGGTAGAGTGGTGGTGGGAGCTAGGGTCACTTGGGAGCTTGGTAGAAGACTGGCAGTAGCTTGTGGGTTTTGATAGCTTTGTGGAGTGAAGGTAGTAGCTTGTGGATTTGTGGCTGGTGGTATTGAGCTCCCAAGACCTAATGGAAATGATGGGATTGTGCTTTGGGCTATGGTGAACAAGTTGGGGGCGATGAAAGGTTGATTACTTGGCCCCATGGGTGGCATCCCTATTGCATATTGCTGAGGTTGGCCAAAGATGCTAGCACTGATTTGGGAGATGGGTGGATTGGGAAGGCTAGGTTGGGGAGTAGCAGCAATAGTGAAGGGGGTGAATGGTGAGGTGTTTTGGGTAAAGGGGGTTTGGAGCGGAGAGGTATGAACCAAGGATGGAGTGGTGGTGGCTGGGTTGGCTTGCGGCATGGAGATTTCAACTTGGGTGGATGATGGTATGTTTGGGTCTGTTGGGTCATATGGATTGGCTAGAGGCTCTTCTTTTGGAATATATTGAGGATAATTTGGATCATAAGAGCCTATGGGTGGTGGTAGCTGCCCAAACAATGGGTGAGATGGATCTGATAATGGAGGGGGTCTTCCAAAGTCAAAGGTTCCTACATTGTCCCTTCGAAAATTAGCCATGATTGTCTCTTTGTTTTTGTCTATAATGGCATTTACCAATACTGCATTTCCTGGTTGGTTCATGAAAGCTTCAATGTCAGTAGGTGATGGCATAGGTTGCTCTGGGCTGAAGGATGGCTGAGTGCTCAAGGGGGGTGAGGCAGTTCGATCCAAATGATAGGGCTCCATTGTTTCTTTCTTCTTGGCTAAGCGAGTGACGGGTGGCATGAAAAATGCTCCTAGGGATGAGATGCAATAATGCTGATGGATGCAAAAGGGGGAAGGCTTTTCTATGCAAATGATTTCCTAGGTTGAGGCAAAGCTATATGACAAAACCTAAGGAGGATTGGGTTGGGGATTCTAACTTCAAAGATATGTTGTCAAAGTACAAAAGGTCTGCTTTCCTATGTGCAAGCTTGGTGGTGATTGTGTCAACTTAAGGATAGACTAATGATCCTTTAGGAAGAACACGAGATTGACCACTTGCAAATCCCAACCTTTAGCTCAAGGTGACGAGGGATAACAAGTGACAAAGCTAGATTACCCTAGACAAAGCTCTATCAAAGGGATAACCTTGGTGAGATTGGTGGATTTGGAAGATTTTAGGAATGGCAAACTTTTAGCAAGGTGACAACAATTTTGAAAGCTTAGATGTGCAGATTTTCAATTACTAGCTAGGTGGTATGATTCTAAATGAGATGGATGAGCTAATAATGCTTAAGGGGATAAGCTAAGATGGCTGGCTCTTCTACAAAGATGACTCTAGAGTGAAGCTTATCCAAGAAGATGTGGAGAAACAAGGGTGTCTAATCATAGAAATCATGCCTAGTTGGTAAGGCATAAGCAGGATTAACTCCTGGATGTTGGCTAAATTTGATGGTGCGCTCTAACCAGGCCTCTTGAAGTGCTTCGTCGGTAGCTTTGTCCTCTGCTTTGTGGAGTTTGGAAATTCGTGGGCTTGGTGTTATTGCTTTTCTCTTGGCTGAAAGTTCTTGGTATGCTAGAGATGGCTTGAGTTTGAACTTGTGAAACTTCTGTTTGGGTTTGGGTTGTTCCGACATAAATTCCTGAATTTGCTTGGCTTTGGGAAAAATCTTAGTTGTTTTGCTTCAACTTGTTAAACTTCCAAAATAGGCAGTGACTACGCTAAGTGTGCCCTAAGCTAGGATTGACCAAGTTTGGCAAACATTCATTCAACAAGTAAAATAAAAACAAGCAATAGATAGGAACACCCAGATAGAAGTTTGTGGTTCTCAGAATGTGGTACTTGCGCCAAGGAGTGTGTATGTTCTACAAATGTTTCGATCAGTCACTCCAAACACATTAACATCCTAGATGGTTTTCTGCAAGGCAGACAATTGGTTTAGCTAGGGAGTCCTCGATATACGCAAGGTACGTGAGGCCCAAATTCGTAGATGAGACCAAAAGGATGTCACACAGCCGAGAGGAGCGGTAACCCACTTCTCCTCTTTCACTTCTCAAGGGTATAAAGTTCCTTGAGGCTTAGCCCGAATGACAAAATCTTGATCCCAAGAGAGGTGTCTTTCGATTCACCTCCCGATTCTTATACTCCGCCGAAACGCTGGAGTTGAGGTCATCCAAGGGGTGATGAAATCCCCAAGTAGGCCTCCTAAAAAAGAAACAAGGTTTTGGATCCTAATCTTATGCACCCAAGATGGCCTCGAAAGATGACAAGGGGAGAGAAGACTCGGATGACCTTGGGCTAAAAAACACGCTTGTTCTTTTACCAACTGACTCTTATGTGTGCTAATCTAGACTTTGCAAGCACTCGTGTTTAAGAGACAATGTTCAATTCCAACTTGAAGCGCCAACAAAAGTAAATCGATCGAAGAATGCACACAATAAGAAGAGTTAGGGTCAACAAAAGCAAACTCGCACGCCCGGAGGCCCTCCACGTCAAGTATCGATTAATTTTCTTTAAGGCATTCAAGATTGAGTGTGAGTTTGTTTTAAGCCCAAAACAAAAGTGTGTGAGATTTGATTTCAAGCACGCGCCCGGAGGCTCTCCACGTCAGTTGTTGTTCAATTTTAATGCCCAAACTCAAAGTGTGATCAATTTAATCTAGAGTTTTGACCATTTAAGAATTTTGATAAAGTTAAAGCAAACGTTCAAAGACCAAGTGAGTGAGTTAGATTGTGGAACATTTAACACCTTTTTCAAGTAGACCCATCCCCATAAATGGTGCTAAGATTGCAACCAATGGTTAATATTTGATGGGTGATTAGAAAAGAGGTGAGTCCAAGGAACTACTCAAATTGATTTTTGTAAATTTGTATTTTAACTTAACAAAGTTTCTTAAATGTCCAAAAATCCAACTTTACCTAGATTGCATGTGAAAAAGAGATTCGTAATGGTTAATTGATCCTTGGCATTCAAGATTGGATTTTTTTGTTTTAAGCATGCATTCCAAAGAAAGTTGATTTTAATCCATGACATTCAAGAGTGTGTTTTTGAGCAACATTCATTCAATGAAAAATATGTTTAACCATTCAAGTTCATTTTTTTAGCAACATGAAAACCTGCAAGAAACATGGTTAGTGGTTCCATATGTGCTCCAACCTGTAATGAGACAAAAAAAAAGCAATTTAGTTAGTTAGCCAAAATTTTCAAAAATGAGAGCTTAACTATGGGAAAAAAAATTTTAACTTTTTTTTGTTGTTTTTTCTACGCGTAAAAATGCTTAAAATAGTCTAAATCCTACGGAACCACTAAAAGTCTGCCAAAATACAAAGACACTGAACTATAGAGGCGCCAAAATATGAAGAGGACAAAACAGAGATGTCGATTTTCACAGACGCGGATTTTCGTAGATGTCGATTTTTGCAGACGCGAATTTTCACAGATGTCGATTTGCGCAGACGCGGATTTTCGCAGATGTCGATTTTCGCAGACGCGAATTTTCGCAGAAGTCGATTTTCGCAGACAGAACAGGTTGCAAACGCCAAAACTGCGCCAAAAAAAAGCTGAAAATGTAAATTTTTTTTTTTTTTTTTTAGATGGTATTTCTTCTTCCTAAGTGCGTTCTTTAACCTACAAAAACAAGCAAAACACCCTCACAACACACTCAAACAACAGAAAACATTAGATGGTTAGAAAAATGACATATAGATGAAAATAGATGATTAAATGACCCATAGTGGGGTCCCACCGGGCGTGCCAAAATGTAGAACCAGAATCAGTATGCAAAGAACATTAACAAATGAAGTAAACATTCACAAACCAAAAACTAAATTCACATATATGCTTAGACTAAGAAAGAAAATAAGAAGTGCAAACCTCACAAGAGAAAACACTCCATGCTTTCTTGATTCTGTAGATGTGTCCTTTTGCTGTGGATGTATGCTCAAGATGCTCAAAAGCTGCTTCAATGGAGATGGGTAATGGCAAATTGGTAGCTTTGTGAGCTCTCAATTTGGCATTATAAGGGTATGGTTGATGGCTTTGGTTCTCAAAATAGCATGGTAACTTTGGCTCAAAGATTGTTGATGAAATGGCTTGGGATGGGATTCAATTTATAGGCTAAGGGGTAGAGGGATGGAGGGCTTAGATGCAAGGATGGATGAAGGCTTAAGGAGGGCTAAGATGCACTCAAAGGGGAGCACATGGATTGTGCTTGTTTAGCACCAATGAGAAGGTGACACTTGTCACAAGGAGGAGGAGTGTGAGAGGGTAGGGTTAAGGGTTGGTTAAAGTCATGATGAGTGGGGTTGAGTATGTAAGAGGGATGTAAGAGGAATGAGTGTGGAAGAGGGAAGAGTGTGTAAGATGGATGTAAGAGTCATGAGTGGGCTTGTAAGAGTCTTTATGTTTTGTAAGAGCACTCATGACTTAGTGGTTGGGTTTTTTTGAGGGGAGACTTTGGTTTGGATTAGGAAAGTCTTAAACTTGTTTAAGGAATGTGACAACATTAGGGGGTGGATTAGGCTTGGGTTTAGGATTAGATTAGGGATGTTAGAGATGTGCAAGTGGATGGCATTAATGAGGGTGGGTGAGTTAGTGGCTAAGCTTGGTTAGTATGGGTGGATGGGGTGGATTAGGCTAAATGGAGGATTAGAAATAGGTTAGGGGTTTTTGAATTTGAGGATTTCATTTATCAAATAGATTTATTTAATAAATGGGGATTTTTGGAATTAGATAGAAGAATAGGATTTAATTGATAAATAATAGATTATTTGATTTATCAATTAGGACTATAGATGATTAATTAAATTAATCAACTAGGGGATGACAAAGGATTAATTAAATAGAAATTTAATTAATAATGCCTTTTTAGATAACTAAATAGGATTACTAAAATAGTGTAATCAAATTTAGGTGTCTACAGAACCAACAGATCAACTTACAATTTGACTGAGTTCTTTATTGTAGATCACCTTCTGTGATTGATGAAATCATTTTTTTTCTTGGTAGACCTTGCTGAGTATTCTTTTCTGCTGATGAATTCCAATATCATACCTTATGTCCCTCCTTTGTGCAATATTCTATATCCTTTTTGAATGTTTCAATTGTATATATACCATTCCAATAATTATTCATGCAAGGTCAGCCAAACAAAAGTATACAAAATATAATTGAGTCGGCCAAATGGTAAAATAAACTTGGGTTCTTCAGACAGACTTGATGACCTTCTGATACATGGCATCCACTACATTACTCGGCATCATCATGCACTCGATAGAGGTAGGGGCTCGGTTCATACTAGTCATACAACGTTGCCTGGAACTCGATAACCATTGGTGACTTGGTAGATATAGTGTCACTCGATAGAAACTAACTTCTTTGATAACCTCCTGAGCTCGGTTATCACTGAGTGCTTCCTCACTCAGTCAACACTGAGTGCAACTTTACTCGGTTGACACTAAGTGCTACTTCACTCGGTTAAAACTGTGTCTTCAGTGCTCAGTTTGAACTGTGTCTCTAGTGCTCGGTTTGAACTATGTTGTCATCATTTAGTCTACACTGTATTACTCAGTGTGAACTGTATTACTCAGTTAGAACTGTATTATGAGTGTTGTCAATAATGGCAAATAACTTTATGCCAACAGTTACCACTAATGCTTCATTGTCTTTAATGAACCTTTTTTTCAGGTTCCTAAAGTAGTAAATAATTTGTGCCAACGAAGCTCTATAAATGTTAGTGCACCAAGTGCCATGTAGTGATAGGGCAAACTTATGGGTAGCAATGTCATTTTTAGTTGTGCCCAAACAAAAATTGAGAAACTAATAGTTAAGCATCAAAGCATTTAGAATCCAAACAAAAATTAAAAATGGGTAGATTTTCTTTAATTTTGATAAACCTAAATGTTTTTTGAAAATCAAGTTTAGAAGCTATTATAAAATCAAGATTAAATGCAAATGAATCCAATCATTTTCCCAAATGCAAACTGATATTTTGATGTTAGCTCAAGCCCTTAAATTTGAAGTTAGCTAGGGTTTTGTGCTAGGTTTAGAGTTTTATGGCATATCTTCAAGTAGTTCATCTTAAGCAAAGGAATGATCTAAAATTTAAATGAAAAATCAAAGCCAAAAAATAATATTTAGATCCATACCTTTCTAGAAGTTCAAAATGATGGCAATGGAAGATGCTGAAGAGTGTGATGAGCATTTGTTAATTCTGACTTTCTTCACCATTCAATTCATATATACTATCATAATAAAGACTCTCCCTGAGCTTCCAACGGCTTGCTTAAGCCCAATGATGAAGAGAGATTTTTCTTTTAACCCTAACTAGTGTTTGGTTGGGTTTCATATGCATCTTCTATTATAGATCCATCTCAAATATAATTAATTCCACAACTAGGAAATGATCACCGCTTGTGGGGAAATTGGGTGCCTTTCTGAGCACTATTATGGGTTTCAATGTGATTTTTGTGCCTAGAATTGTTCCTCGTCATAGTCCAAAACTCTACAATGTCGATGCTCAGACAAGCACCGGTTGTTGGGTCAAATGTGAGTTTGGTGATTTTTTTCATTGGAAGGAATGCCCCTACTCTTTCCTTTCGTTTAAGCAGATTCTTCATTTTGTGGCTTTCGTAGATGAAAGATCAACCAATGTATGACACATTGGGAGACCAAGAATGGGAGGAGAAATAATTAGTTCGGTGAATCTTTACCCATTTTCTTTCTTAATCAAAAGAAGAATGCAATGGGAGTTAATTTGATGATTTGCACATGATTTTACAAGTTTCAAATATCTTTAGGGTAAAACTCTTTTGGGAGTTTATGGAATCTTATTGTTTTTGAGAACTCTTTCTAACCATGGGAATTATCTACAATCTATTAGTTGTTTAGGCTAATTTCACAGTTCCTAATCTTAATGTCAAAGGTTTTTATATGAATGGCAATTGTGGGGAAGGTAGCAATGGAAGTGGCAATGAGAAGATATTGAAATGTTAACTAAATAATTTTTTAGTTAATTACATATATGTTCAATGTTAAGAGATTTTATAATTTATTAAATAGAGGTAATGTTATTTTTCATTTGATTTGGTGTAAGTTTTTTATTTCAATAGTTTAAAACACATTAGAATGAGTGTAGAAGAAAATAATAATTTAGCACTATAAAAATATGGCAACTTTACAATGGTTAGATAGCTCTTAATTTTTTAGTAAAGATTTAATGATAAAAGAATTCTATAATTAATATTTCTATGTCTTTATTTATAGGAGTTAAAAGAATTAAACTAATTTAAAGTTTAATCAAATATTATATAAAATAAATATAAAAAATTAAACAATATTGAAGATGTTCTACTACAAACTTATACATTGACATTGACAGCTTATAATAAGGGTGAGTACTTAACAATATTATTTCAAATATCTAAATAAGAATGATTGCTTAACATTACCAATTAATATTAAAATATTTAAGTGATTTCAAGTTGGAATATTTATTCACATATTTATGTGATATGTTGAGTTGACCATGTGAGTAGACTAGGATTGTCTTAGGATTTCACACTAAGATCCATTACCCTTGGGATTTAGTATGGTCCCTATTTGCAAATTTTTGCTTCAAGATTATTATTTAAGATGTGCATTTTGCATTTTATATATTAGATGACAGGTCTAATGAAGCATCTTATCATTATTGTATGTGATTCGGAAGTTCGTAAGTTTTACATACACTTTCTTTAGCCCTTATAAGTATATATCTTCTTATCTACCCTCGACTTTATTTATAATACAAGTAGTTACTAAATTTTAATTTCCCTATTCATAATTTTTTACATATGCTAAATTCATATCTTATGTATTTCCCTTATAACGTGTTTTAAAAAAAATTGTTTTGAGATGTTTGATATTTAATTTCTTTGGTTGCAATTAGGAGTTGTGCATTTTGTTTAGGCCAAGCCCTAAAAAAGGGCGAGTTAATCATTTAGTTGAATCATGTAGAGACAATGGGAGAAAAAAGAATTTGCACCATTTTAGATATTTAAAAGGTAATAGGAGTGCCAAACATGACACACAAATGCATTTTGACACTTTAAAAATGGTAATAAAATGAGTCTAAAAAGTAAAGTGAAACAAAAAGAGAAAAAAAATACTATTATAAAATTGAGGGCTGAGAATTGATGTTCAATCATCTTTCATTGTTGGAGGAGCATTCTCAGCAGTTGATTATTAAAACAAGGTAGGACATTTCATATAAGAACACTTTCTATGTAAACATGTATTATTTTTGTTATTAAATCATTTTATTATAATTTTTAATATTTATTATTAATTATTTTTCTCACTATTTACTAAATACTTAAAATGTTATATGTAATGATAATAAAATAATGTTATATTTTATAAAAGATGGTAATTATGAATGCGAGTAATAGAAATTATATATTGAGATTATAAAATACTTAATTGATGATTAATCTTTTTTATATTAAAAGATAGTGTTGGAGTTTTCTTTTGAGTGCATAGAGGTTTTTTATTTTCTTTAGGAGTTCATAGATGGATTTTGAGGAGTTCAAGAGCAAATTGGGATGATTTTGAGTTCTTTTTTAGTTTAATGTTAGGTGAGAGGACATTTGAGGAAGCTAATTGATAAAGATGTATTGATATGACAGAAACTCCATCGGTGAGTAATAAAAATAAAATAGAATTAAAGAATACATTAATATGATTAAAAAAAACCTATCAATCATTCATTTAATCATTTGTTTGGGTGGCTAAGTATTAGTGACCAATTGTTTTCTCATTTATTTGGTCACTTATTTTTGTCTAACCTTCCAATTTTACCCAATTACCAAATTAGTCATTAATTTAGTCACTCATACTTATAAATTGTAAAATATTACTAAGATTTGATCACTTTTAGTCATGTGACTAAATTTTTTAGTCTTGTGACTAAACATTTTATTCATGTTGTCATTTATTTGCCAAAATTCTACTAGTGTATCCTCCTCCATCATATCTCAAACACTTAATCTTAACACCAGATTCATTCTTAAATCTATTTTTAAATATCTTAAACTTCTCAAAAGCTTCATATTTCTCTTACACAATTCTACCCACATAATTCTAGTGAAATCATCAACAAAAATCATAAAATACCTTTCACCATACAATCCTCTTGTCCTAGAAGGACCACTTAGATCTATGTGAATGATCACCAACTTCTCTGTGGTAGTGAACTTCTTTCTAGGGGATGATACTTTCTTTTTCTTAACAAAAATATATTCCTTACACCCAACATTAGTAGCCCTAACAATCTTAGGAAAGTATCTAACTATAAAAGTTCTACTAACCTTCACAATATTATCAAATTTTCTATGAAAAAATATTTTATGCCACAACCAACTATTATCCACTTTAACTACCAACAACGTCATCTTGGTAGGATTTGACTGAAATACATTACCTTTGGATCTAGTGCTAGTTCTAATCATCTTACCATCTTTGTCTTTGATAGTGTAGGTCTTCTCAATGAACTGCAATAGATAACCCTTGTCCACAAATTGTTTGATACTCAACAAGTTATGCTTCAATCCATCAACAAAATAGACATCATTAGTATTAGTTTTAGTATCAAGATTAATGTATCCAATTCCTATTGATAGACTGCATTTCTACCAACTCTAACAATACCTCCATCATGATTTTTCAACTTAATAATACCTCATATCACCAGTCACATGATGTGAACAATCACTATCAATTATTCAAATAGACTTCTTTTCCACTCAGGTAACTAGAGCTTTTTCTTCTCTAATTTCTCTATCAAGATCATCTTCCTTGATAGCCACAAATCCTAATTCATCATCACTTTCATTTTGACCTTTCTCATAAAATTCTTTATCTTCATTTGCATACAAATAATTTCTATCTCTATCTTTTCTAGGGTTAAGCTTCCCTTTATACTTTTTCTCTCTTTTAGGACATTTAGATGCATAATGACCAAATTCATTACATGTCCAACATTTAGAAATTTTCTTACCATATTTTTCTCTTCTCACTAGAAGGGCTATTACTTCTCAATCTTCTTGTCTTCATCAGCTCTACTACTACCAAAAAAATCTCCACAGGTGCTTGCACTCCTTGTCAAATTAGGTCAAATAGTTAGGACATTAAAGGCTATTTCAACTCTTACAAGTTCACCAAACTATCTTAGATCTACTTCACCTGATTCTAATCTTCCATGTAATGTTTCATTGGTTAAATCCTTAGTGCAAGGCATCACTAGATGAATCATTTATGATATTGGCTTGAATGGCTAGTGTAAAAATTTTCAAGATCTTCCATATAACTTCATCATCTTCCTTGGTTGCACCATGAGATTGAGTACCTACAACCATCTTTGATAGCCTTCCAATATAACTTCTTATATATGCATCTTCCATTATTATATCATCTTGAAATGCACATATCCAATTCTATAATCTCATTCCTTTTGCATAATAATCACCTTAAAAAGTAGATTCTAAAGCTTTCCAAATTTCATGAGATGTTACAAGTAACTTAACCTAACTGTACTCATTCTCTAGAAGTATTGTCAGTAGGGCTTTTCTTTATCTCATGTTACACATGAGTAGATATCTTTCTTCTTCACTACATCCTTCAAGATTTTCTTCTTCAATGATTGACTTTTGACTTTTTATCAAGATCCAATATCCTGGACCCATGCAAAAAAAATGAGCTTTTATCTTCTCCTTCCAACTATCATAGTTGACCCCATCAAACCTTGGATGATCTATCCTAAAAATATTCAACATTGATCTCCCAAAGCTATTAAGATTATTCTTCAAGGACTTGAAGCTGTTATACTAATTGTTGGAATATATATATAACTAAGAGGAGGGAGGGTGAATTAATTATCTAACTAATATCACAAATAAAAACCTTAAATAATCTTAACCATATGAGTAATGTAAACTTAAACCACAACAAGACACTCATACACAATAACACCAGATATGTTAACTAGGGAAACCCTTGATCAGAGGGAAACCCCTAGTTGAAATAGTACCCACAAGATGATGTACTAATATAAATATTCCTTGATAGAGAATATACCCTATTAGGAGTTTGTTACAATAGTCAATACATATGAGTCCCTTTTAGGAAGCTTTGAATCCCTGTTAGGAGTTGTGCCAACCCTATTAGGAGTTGTGAAAGATAGATCAACACACTACCAAAATATCTTCAAGGGAAAGACCAATGAACCCACTATCCAAATGATCTCTATATTATTCCTTGCAAAATAATAGAACTAAAATGTACTTCCTTTCTCTATCTCTATCCTATCAACTAGACTTCTTCTCCTTCAGATCTTGTAACGAGATCTTGAATCTCACATCTAATAATCTCTTGGATCACTTACACATAATAATATTTGTAGATGATATAATTTTCACTAGACATGATGACTTGTGAAAATTTGTTTCTTATGAAATGAGTAAGGAATTTGAACTGTCAATGTTTGGAGAAATCAAATTCTTTTTTGGCCTCTAGATTCATTAGAAGAAAGATGGTATCTACATCACTCAATCAAAGTTCATCAAGGAGGTACTGAAGAAGTTTGGAATGGAGGATTATAGACTAGTGGGAACACCTATGTCTACTTGACATAAGCTTTCCAAAAGCGATGATTCCAAAGAGGTAGACTAGATTACATATAGATTAATGATTGGAAAACTTCAATTTGTAGTGCATACAAGAATTGATATTGCAATAGTAGTTGGTATGGTGGCAAGATTTTTTGCTAATCCAAAAGAAAATTATATGATGGAAATAAAAAGAATCATGAGGTATCTAAAGGGTACTAAACGCTATAGTTTAAGATATAAAAAAGGAGGCAACATTGAATTTAAAGCCTTCACTGATGCTGATTCGATAGGAAGTATTGATGATAGGAAGAGCACTAGTGGTGGAGAATTATTTCTTGAAAAGAGGCTAGTGTTTTGGAAAAGAAAAAAATTAGAATTCCATCTCTTAGTCTATACTAGAATCATAATATGTTATAGTAGAAGTCAATTGTTCAAACATTGTTTGGATCAAACAACTGTTGTCAAGTATGAAGGAAAAAATGAAGGATCTAGTAGTTGTTTTCTATGATAACACTAGTGCAATCAACATTTACAAGAATCTTGTGCTGCATACTAACACTAAACACATCGCAATAAAGTATCATTTTTTGAGAGAATTGGTGCAAGAAAAAGAGGTGAGATTGGAATATTTGAATACCAAGAAAAAAATTGCAAACATATTCACCAAGACATTTCCTAAGGATGTATTCTTATATCTAATAGCTAAGTAGATTGATGTAGTATTTTAAGAGAAAATTACATATGATTAAGTACATTAGTTACATGGAAAGTCTTTCTTCAACATGAGTTATCAAAGAGGGAGAATTTATGCTATCGTATCAGAGAAATTTTATAAGAACTTTTTTATGAAAGGAGGTTTTATTCATTTTAGATTGAGATTTCAAAGAGGGAGAGTTTGCTATCAAAAGGAGAACCTATAATCAGAGTAATAAGAGAATCATTATAGAGTGAGAGATTGATGTTAGAGGGGGGTATGTGCAGGATCATGGTTGACAAAACTATGCTCTTAAGTGGCAATAAAAATCAAAAAATCAGTGTGATGTCAACTTAACATGCAATTTTCTACTTGTTATAAAATTTATATAAAAAAAGTTGAGAGAAAACAATCTCTAGCCAATTGAATCTAGTTTCTAAACTGCTAGAACTTATCTCAAAAAAATAAAAATTGATTGGTAAAAATTTTGAATTTTAATGCAATATTATACAAATTTTAGAACAAAAATAAGAAGTAGACATATGTCTAACCACCTTAATCAAAATTAAATGATAATATTTTTTAATAATGTTCTAGATATAAGTAGTAGACTCATGCCTAGATGTGACACATATTTTTGGGTATTTTTATTCTAAATAAATAATAATTAATTAATTTTTGAATTTAGCATTTTTGAAATAAAAAAACTCTCATGTCTGACCACCTTAACTAATTCAAAACTCTACAAAATTCAATTTTCCATTTTTTTCCTTATAGTAGAAGAAACATAGAATGTGATGCATCTCTTGGATTTTAAAAATGTTGTACCATTTGAAAGCTATAGTTGTTTTTCAAGTAGTGTGTCATTCAACACTTTATATGTAACTCTATTAGAAAATAAGTAATAATTTCTTAGTAAACTCATAATTTGACAAACCTTACATTTATTGAGAGATAAGAACATTCTTAAGAAACCCTTTTCATTTTATCAAATTTTGGTGAAAAAAAGCTTATCAGCCACATGTTTGAAGTAAAAATCACATAAAAATAGGCCAAAAGCACATTTTTAGGATGTTTTTAAAGTTGACCATATAGGTTTGGTATCAAAATATGTAGTAGACCTTATAAAGATATTAATTGTTTTCATTTAGTATTAGGATGGGTGGGAAAAAAGTTGGAATAGATTTTGAAATGGTTTGAGATATTTTAGAATTACAATTTTTTCAAATCGCCACTTTTTGGCACACCATGATCCTGCACATACCCAGGGAGCTCACATTGATAGAGGAATTTATCATGGATATGAATCATAATAAAACTAAGGATATTATCCTTACTTTTACTTTGCTCTAAAATTTCATTTTATTATGAAATGTTGTGTTGCCATCAATGCCAAAGAGGGAGATTATTGAAAACAATTATTTAATTACATATTGTCATTGATGTTACGAAAAATGTAAAGTCTTTACTAGTCAATGTTTTTCTCACTCGCTCAAGTGATGAAGACATTTTCCTATGTATATTGAACATTCTAGTATAAATCAAGTTTAGAGGTAGTATCTACCGAGCTCACTCAAGCATCAAAGGAAATCCAGTGTTAATCGAGCTCACTTGGTTAACAAAGGAAAGTTGGCATGAAACTAGTGTTAACCAAGCTCACTCAATTACCAAAATGAATTTAGTTCATGATGCAGTGTTAACCAAGTTCACTTGGTTACCAAAGGAAATTATTTTCTGAGTTAGTGTTGACTAAGTTGGGTTGGTTAACGAAAGATTTTCTTGTATCATCGTATTGAGTCTGATGGATTTATTTGTCAGTTCAAGCTAACTTAAGGGTTGATTATTGATTGATTAAAAGTATATTCAAGATAACTTGACAAGGTAATTCATATAAATATAAGGCCATGTTGAGGATTGAATGAGAGAACACATGGAAAAGAAGAAGATGAAAAAAGGAAGTGAATTGGAAGGATAGAAGAGTATCCAAGTTGATCGAACTACAAAGAACATTCTCATCAATGAGGATCAAGTAATCAAGCCAGAACATAGATCTAAAATTAGTAAGAAAATTGTATCAGAAATTAGGTCAAGTCGTTATTACTCTCTAGTAATTGTAGCAATGAATTAAATCTCCTAATTGAGTTAGCTTAATAGTTATTTTCCAAATCCTCTAATAAGGTGGTATTTCTAGGTTGAAGTGTCTAAAGACCTCTAACAAGGCCACTCCTAATAGGATGAATTAAATCCTTTAATAGGATCACACCTAATAGTGTGTTTTGCAGCATTAACTAGGGTTGGCTCCTAATAGGACTCACTTCGCAAGAGTGAAAAATAGTAACTAGTTGTAATTGGTGGTTCTCTCAAATTGGGTTTCTATGTCAAATCTTAGTGTCTCATGTGTTCATGTTATTTTCTTTATATTTCTATAAAAAAGTTAATTAAGGTTAATCACACTTAATATCATAAGATCTACATGCTCAGTGTTAACTAAGTAATAGTGCATATATTCAGTATTAATCGAGAATTTACCAAGTGACAATCATTCTTAGTGTAAACTGAGTTACTATGTTAAATAAGTGATTCTCTGCTAATCAAGTTACAACAATTTATTCATCAGAGTTTTTGTTTTGGTTGTTTTTTTTTTTTATATTAAGGTACTAGGATTAGTTTTTGTGGTAATCGACTCACCCCACCCCTCTTAGTTACTCCTCTTATATTTCCAACACATACATGTGGTAACTAGTTTTGAACCCTCCATACCAAAAGTTTTCAATATTTCCTTCACATACTTGAACCGAGCGATGAAGATACCAGATTTAATTAGATACACTTACAAACCAACTAAGAATTCAATATGTCCAAACTTAGACATCTCAAATTCTCTCATCATCTCATTAGAAAATTTCTTGCACAATGCATTTTGTCCTCCAAATGTTATATCATCAACAGGAATTTCTACTAGTAAAATACCTTTACCTCCTTTTATCTTCAAGTATAGATTGTTTTTTTCATCAGTATTCTCAAAACCAATTTTCACAAGATAATTGTGAAGCCTCTCATACCATCCTCTTGGAGCTTTCTTTAAACCATATAAAGCCTTGTGTAATGTACATGCCATGTTCTCATTGTTTGGATCAATGAATCCCTCTAATTATTCAATGTAAACTTTTTCTTCTAGTATACCATTCAAAAATGTTGATTTTACATCCATTTGATAAAATTTGAAACCTTTGTATGCAGAGTAAGAAATCAGAGTTCTTACTCCTTCCATTCTGGCAATAGGGGCAAATGTTTCTCAACAGTCAATTTGTTGTTCTTAAGCATACTTGTAGAACTAATATTTCTTTATTTCTTGTGAGTTCACCATTTTCATCCAGTTTATTTCTATACACTCACTTGGTTCCAATCACATTCTTGTTCTCTAGTCTGGGTAGAAGTGACTAGATTTTGTTGTTATATATCTAATCAGCCTCTTCTTTCATGGCTTTTCTCTAGTAATCATTTTCTAAATCATCCTTCACTAACTTAGGCTTATACATGCTTTAAAAACATGTATCACTTCTCAAATTATTCCTTTTCATTGTTCTAGCTTCTTTGTTTCCAATAATTTTTTCAGCAAGGTCATGTATTCTAACATACTTTGACAATCTTGGTTCTGCCTTACTCTCTACAATGGATCTATCAACTTCAAAATTGTTGTGCACTTCTATATTAGGTAACTCAAAATTCCTTTCATGTACACTAATCTTAGTATTAGAATGTACCTCAACTTTTGACTGTAGCTCAGCTCCTAAATACAACTCAGCTACTAAATGCAACTCATCTCCTAAATGCAATTTAGCTCCAAAATGTGACTCGGTAGTCACTAACACTTGTTGATGTTGATCTACAAGATTCTCAGCTTCATCATCATTTGTGTCTTTATAGAAGTACACAAAAGTTTTGTAGTCTTTACATTCCTTCTTAGGTTCAGCTTCATGTACTTTTGTATATTCATCAAACTTTACATTTGAACTTTCCATAACTTTGTTAGTGTTAGTATTAAAAAACTTATACACTTTAATTCTAGCCTAGGAATATACCTTCTTCACTTTTAGCATCAAATTTTCCATTCGTGTTCTCCTTAAGAATGTAACACTTTCTTCCAAATACCTTAAAATATTTTACATTGGGTGAGTATTCATACCATAGTTCAAAAGGTGTAGAAATTGTACCTTTCTTGACTTGTGGTGAGTTTAAGGTATAGAAAATTGTACTAACAACTTTTGTCTAGTATTTGAAAGCAACATTCTTCTCCATCATCAGTGTTCTTTCACAATCCATTATAGATCTATTCCTCTTTTTAGTAATCCCAATTTTTGGAGGGGTCCTAAGTGTAGAAGTCTACCTCTTGATTCCTCTATCATTATAGAATATCTCAAACTCATTTTATTTAAATTCTCCACCTCTATTAGATCTCAAACATTTGAAACTCTTGCTAGATTCCTTTTTAATCTTTCTAGATACCACTTAAACATTTGAAAAACATAATATTTTTGTTTCAAAAATATAACTATCATTGTCCTAGAATAATCATCAACAAATAGGATAATGTACTTGTCACTTTTGTAGCTTTTCACATTAATTGGTCCACATAAATCAGTATGAACTAATTCCAAAATTTCTTTTGAGGAGTGAGACTTACTAAATTAAAACTATATTTTTCCATTTTGTCTAACTAACAATGTTTGTAAATCAGATTATCTAGTTTCTTCAATTTTGGTAAGCCTCTAAATCTTTTCATCTTACCGATACTCACCAAGTTAAAAATAAATAAATGACATAGTCTTTTGTGCTATAGCCACACATCATCAAATTGTACAACAAGACAAAGTAGTATCATTTATGTTAGGATAAAATAGATTGCATCTAATCTGATAACCATTTCCAACTAGTTCTCCATCAACATCATAAATCTTAGCCTTTCTATTTCCAAATTCAACCTTACATCCAAAACTATTCAATTATGGTACACTCAATAGATTATAGTTAAGTCCTTCTACATAGTATGCATTGTGACATATGATCATGTCTTTCAATATTATTAATCATTTTCCTTTGATTATACATGGTAAATCATTTCCAATTCTAGCACTATTTCCATCATAATATGCAAGATAATTGTACTTACTTTTATCTCTAGTCATGTGATTAGAGAAAATACTATTAATGATATATTTGTCACTCTTGTTCATGTAATAAACCAATGCAATTGGCTCATCTTCATTAGAATCATCCTTCATTGCAACATAGGAAAATTCATCATCATGGTCATCAGATTCTTCATTTGATTCATCTTCAGTAATGTAGAATGTTTTTTTTCCTTTGTCCTTATATTCTTTACTACTCTCATCTCTTTTACCTCTATATTTGTCTCTAGTTTTATTGTTCTTCTTCTTAGGACACCTTGCCCCAATATGACCAATCTCATTGCAATTGAAACAAATGATAAGTAACTTACATTTGTCCTTTCCTTTATGAAATGTCCTAGCCAACAATGCTACAATCTCTTCTACATCATCTTCATGTCTATATCACTCTCACTAGAAAAATGTTTGACCTTTTTCTTTTTTGTTTCTTTAGGTTGTTTCAATGACAATTTATCTTTGAAAGAAGATTCAACATTTTTTAGTTCTGAAACTATCAAAATTTCAAATTTCAAATGTAGTTAGTCTACCCATCATTCCTTCAAGGGTCTGACCATTACAAGGCATACATCTTAGTGATTGTATGGAAGAGACTCTAATAAAATAGATATGTAGTAGGATTCTCAATAATTTTTTGATCATAGTCCAATCCTCAATAATACCAATTGCTCCTCTAATAGCATTAACACCTTCTTTTACTCTAGAATGTAACTGAATTATATTCTCACTTTCTTGCATTCTCATTTCATCAAACTTACCTCTGAGACTTGAATATTTGGTTCTAAGTAGATTCTTATCTCCTCCATAGATATTTTCTATGGCATCCCACATCTTCTTAGTAGAATAACATCCTTTGATGTCACCAAAATTTGTGTAGCTTAGGGCAGATGCAATCTCCAACATTGCCTAATTGCTTTCTTTCTTGTCTTTTAGATCATTAGTAGTAGGGGCTCCAATAGGTTAAACATGCTTAGTGGTAATGGTACAATGTGCATAGTCTCCAAGTCCTCCTAGATGTAGTTTCATCAAACTCTTCCATGTAGGGAAGTTATCCTTGTTAAGATAGGGTACCTCTCTTATGGATATCTTGATCTTTAACTTCTAGTACCTTCAAATTGTTTCTCTTAAAACAAAAGCTCTAATACCAATTGTTGGAATACTTTAGAATAACTAAAATTTGGGGGAGGTTAATTAGTTATCCAAGGTCTAAATTTCTAGATAAAATTTTTTAGATCTTAACAAATACATATCCATATATCCTTATCATACATGCATCCAATAAATCCATAACTTAGCAGGTTATTGTCTTAGGTTAGAGTAACTTTACAAAAATGTAAATTTTGTAGGAGCACCTACTCTAAAATTATCAAAAAATTCACCTAAGAGTCCTAAACATTGTACTTAGGTTAGAAGTACTAGTCAGACACATTGATCTAGTTATAAGGCCTAGTTCTATTATTAGGCATAATGATGAGCCCCTAGCTAGCCAAGGTCAAAATGGTAAAAAAGCCTAAAAATTCATAGGAATATAGGTTTTTCCATGTTTTTAATATCTATATCCTTGTTGGATCATTTTCTTAATTTTTGGACCAAGTTTGGTCACTAGATTTGCAATTTTGCAAATTTTGCAAATGTGGCTCTAAAAGTTGTCAACAACTTTTGGGAAACTTTCCTAAAAAGTTTTCAAAACTTCTAATCTCTTATCCTGATAGATAAAATAGTTTGAACTAGTCATATAACCATTGGTAATTCCCTACAAATCCCTCATAGGCATGTGGTAGAAATAATAATGTATTTTGGCATTTCAAATCAATAAAGAAAATAATATTTCTCTACAAAACCCATGTTTCATGACATTGTACTAATTGGTATGGATGTGAGGGAAATTTTTAATGATTCAAAACATTGGAGCATTGAATCTATTTCAATTTTTAACAAGTCTCCTACTTTAATCTATTCTAGTTTGAGAGATATCAAATTTTTACTCTCGTTGCCTAGAATTCAACCTTAAAATCTATATTCCAATAGGGTTTGGTAGTTTAGGCACATTCCACAAAGGGAAATTGATGCCCCTTGGTGGAATACAATTATACTATATTTAACTTCATATTTTTCATGTTATAACTGTAGAAATGTAGAGGGTTGGATTTGCCACCATACTATAGGTTTGCATCTCTATGTGTACACCATACAATAATTAAGGATAGTCATCCTTAGATCTTGGTTGGGGATTCATCAAAGCTTGAAACCTTCTATTTTAAGTTATTTTACATTATTTCAAATGTATCCATTCCTTTTTAAAGCTTTGGAATAGGAGAAAGAGCACTTGTAGTGTAATTGGAGCCCTAATTAGGCCTATCAAATCGGTCTAATGTTGCCACAGAAGCGACCTCTGTGCATTTACATCTTTTGGTGTTTTGGCATGTCTTGCAACACCAAAAGGGGTATAAAAATCCCTAACCAAACTATAATATTGTTTGGAAACATTCAAACTTATGATCAAATCTTACTCTAGGAAGGGCTACAAGCCAAATCCTTGGGTTGTGAAGTAACTTGGTGTTATGGGTTGCTTGTGAAGGAAAGAACCATTGAGTCTTTATAAATAAGACTTAAATAGGTCATAATAGTGATTGTAGGCCACCCCTAGTCTTTTCTCCCACTTTTTTTGTGGTTTGATCCCTCTTTTTGTTGAAGGAATCAAATAGTGCATTTGTGAGAGTTGGTTCTTAAGACCATGGTAAGCCTAGTGATTAGGTTACTTTATCTTTTTGGGTTGTGAAAACCTTATTTTAGCCATTTTATATACATGTGATAGGTATTTTGCAATTGGACCTTTTACCTTGGATTTTGAGGGATTTGGGAAAACTATCATTCCTTGTTGTTTGAAGGCTTCCATTATCCACTGCTACTTCAAGTGGTATCAAAGTCATGTCTAATCCTTAGAATGAGGAGATCCATAAAAGGGTCACATATAGTGAGTTGGAAAAGATGGTGAGAACAAAAGGTTGCAAATAAGGCCTTAACTAAGAGGTTTCAAGAACTTAAGAAGAAGCTTGATGAAAAAGACAAAGAAGATGGGTCTAAAGATGAAGAAGGGAGTGAAGAAGAGGAGGATGGCTCTAAACAACACATCCCTATAGGCCAAAGGCCTCTCATAGATGCCTTGAAATCCATGGCGAGAGAAATCATGAAGGAGAAGATAGACTTGCCAATCTTTAATGGCAAGATGAATGCAGATTTAGCCTTGGATTGGATAGAGGCTTTAACCACATTCTTTGAATGTGAGGAGATCCTTGAAAAGTAAAGTATAAAAGTGGCAATATCCAAGTTGAAAGGGGTAGCCCTAACTTATGGAACTTCATCCAAATAGAGAGGGTGAAGAATGGAAAGAACATGATCAATTTATGGAATAGGATGATAGCCTTGATCAAAGAGACATATTTACCTAAGGATTATGGAGTACAACTCCATAGGAGGAAGAAATTTTTGAAAATATAGGACATGGATGTAGGCTCATACACTAAGGAGTTCCTAAAACTATGTATGAAGCCTAATATGGTAGAAGACAAGGAAGAGAAATTGGCAAGGTACATGAATGGCTTGAAGGTGCCCATTCAGGAGGAACTAAACCTACATTTTCCTACCACATTCAATAAGCACTATCAAATGGAACTCGAGGTAGAGGAAAAATTGAAGAGAGAGAAAGACTTTGGCAAAGGAAAGAGAAATGATAGTGGGAAGAATTTTAGCAAAAATGGAAACTCTTGGAATAGGGGACAAAGTAGTGGAAGTAGCAGCAAGATCCCTAACCAAGGAGATAAAGAAAATAGTGACTCCAACCTATAGAGGAAGAAGGTATTTCAATAGAGGAAGGAAAATTTTAGGAAGAGGTAATGGACCATTAAAATTGTTTTATTGTAACCAATAGAGACACCATGTAGGAAGATGCCCTGAGAAGAGGAACAAGAACCCAAGGTGAGAGGAGAGTAGCACTTGTCCAAGTAGATAAGAAATAAGACAATGTTGATGCTAGAGAATTGGAACTAGAAGGAGTATGCTTGATGATGAGGTAGGTCTTCCTTCAAGTACCACAAACCCAAGAACCTCAACAAAGGAAGAAACTTTTCAAGACAAAGATCAAATGTCATGGAAAGGTATACAATCTTCTTATAGATTCTAGTTCAACTAAAAATCTTGTGTCTTGTGAAATGGTTCATAAGTTAAACCTACCAAAGAATACATACGCTTACCCCTATCATGTTTCATGGTTAACCAAAGGCAAACAAACTCTAGTCACAGAACAAGCTTGGGTAGAGTTTTCTATTTATGACTTCAAGGACAAGGTCCTTTATGATGTGGTTGAAATGGATGTCTCACACATCCTTCTAGGAAGGCCTTGGAAATTTGATGTTGATTTCATACATCACTATAGGAAGAACACCAACTCCATCATTAAAGATGGGAAGACCTTCACTATGAAGCCCCTACCAGATAACAAATCTAAAAAGGAACCTACTATGATTATCATGGGAGAAAAATAAATTTTAAAAACCTTGAAAGAATCTAATATGGATCCATTTATTTAATTTCAAAGCCCAAAGATAACACCAAGACTGATAAAAAAGAGCCCATAACAAATGAAGTTATAAAATTGTTGCAAGAGTATAAAGATGTCACTATGAGTGATATATCCACTAGCCTCCCTCCTATTAGGGAAATTAGTCATCAAATAGAAGTCATACTAGGCTCATCCCTACCTAATAAGTCACCATATAAAATGACACCATTGTAGCATGTAGGGATTGCAAAATAGGTCACTGAATTGTGGGAAAGAGGGCTCATCCAAAAGAGTCTCAGTCCTTGTGATGTACCTTTAGTTTTGACCCACAAAAAGGATGGAAAATGGAGGTTATGTACTAATAACAAGGCCCTAAAAAATCACAATAAGGTACAGGTTCCCCATGCCATGTGTTGAGGACCTATTGGATCATCTAGGAGGTGCTTACTACTTCACCAAAATAGACTTAAAGGCTGGTTACCATCAAATCCAAATCAAGTTAGGAGATGAATGGAAAAAAATGTTCAAGGCAATGGAAGGTTTATTTGAATGGTTAGTGATGCCCTTTGGTTTAAGCAATGCCCCTAGTACTTTAATGAGGCTCATCCATGAGATATTCATTGATTTTATTGGAAAATTTGTTTCAATTTACCTTGATGACATACTAATATTCAGTCATAGCAAGGAAGACCATCTTGATCATGTGGAATAGGTACTAATAAGACTCCATCAAGACAAGTTGGTAATCAACTTGGAAAAATGCATGTGTATGAAGAAGGAACTTGTGTTCCTAGGTTTTTTGATCTCATAAGGTACCCTCAAGATGGATCTTGATAAGGTAGATGCAATCATTAATTGGCCTCCACCAAAGAATCAAGGTGATTTAAGAAGCTTTAATGGCCTTTCAACTTTCTATAGGAAGTTTATAAAAAATTTCAGTCATGTGTGTGCACTAATGCTGGAAACAATAAAGGGTGGAAAGAAGACTAAGTTTGCATGGACAAAAGAAGAAAATGATGCATTCCAATACCTAAAGAATAGAGTCTCTCAATATCCTATCTTTTTCCTCCCTAATTTTAATAAATTTTTCACTATGAAAATAGATGCAAGCAATTTGGCTATAGGTATAGTCCTAAGCCAAGAAGGAAAACTAGTTGCTTTCTTTTCAGAGACATTGAATGAGGCTTAAAGAAAGTACTCTAGATATGACCTAGAGCTCTATGTCATGGTCCAAGCTCTCAAGAAATGGAGGTACACTTTGATTTCAAAGGAATTTTTTATCTACATGGAAATCCATGCAGTAAGATTCCTAAAATCACAAGAAAAACTTTTAGCAAAACATATTAAATGGGTAAAACAATTGCAAGCATGTACCTTCAACATTAAGCATAAAAAGCTTGTAGAAAACAAATTTGTTGATGCTCTAAGTATGAGGATTGGTATTATTGAATAAGTTAAACTAAAAAGTGTGGGAATTGATTCCCTCAAGCACTTGTACCTGGATGACCCTAATTTTGTAGCAATAAATCACATTTGCACAAAAATGGAGGGCAGATACCATACTAATTTTTCTAAATATTTGATTCAGAATGGGATTCTAGTTGAGGGATCACAATTATGCATACCAAAGTGTTCAATGAGAGTAAATATAATCAAAGAAAAACATTGTGGTGGCCTAGGAGGTCACTTTGGCATTGACAAGATAGCAAACATGGTGAAGAGAAGTTATTTTTGGCCCAAGTTGAACAATGAATTTAAGTAGTTCATTGAATGTTGTACTATTTTCCAACAAGCTAAATGGATGACAAAAAATCAAGGGCTCTACAAACCCTTCCCAGTTCCTTAAAGACCTTGGGAATCCATATCAATGGATTTTTCCTTGGAACTACCCAAAACAAAACAAGGATATGATAGTGTATTTGTCATAGTCAACAAATTCAACAAGATGGCCCACTTTGTGCCATGCAAGAGAAAAAATTATGCATCTCATATAGCCAATGTATTCTTCAGAAAATTAGTTAGAATTCATTGCTTGCCTCATACAATTGTATCAGATAGAGACGTAAAATTTCAAGGGCACTTTTGGAGGACACTCTTGAAGAAGTTGGGTAAAAATCTCACTATAGTTTAACCTATTGCCCAAAAATAGATGGGTAAACTAAGGTAGTGAGTAGGTCCCTAGGAAATCTCCTAAGATACCTAACCAAGAAAAACTCACAAATTTGGGATAAAATTCTACCCCAAGAAGAGTTTTCCTTCAATGACTCTATCAATAGGTCAATAGGTAAAACTCCATTCCAAACAACATATGGTTTACACCCCAAGGGACCATCGGATCTAATGGAACTCCCCTATAATTTTAAAATTAGTGCTCATGGCCAAGAATTGGAAGAACTCATTACAAAGGTACAATAGTAAGTGAAGGAGATTTTGCAAAATTCTAGTTAGAAGTACAAAGAAAATGCTAATAAGAGGAGAGAGATCCACTTCAAAGTGGGAGATAGAGTTTGGGCTTTTCTAAGGAAGGAGAGACTACCCAAGGGAAGATACTCCAAAATGTAGATGAAGAAAGTAGGCCCCTACTACATACTTAACAAAATAGGTGAAAATGCCTATGAGATCTCCCTTCCTCCAACTTTTTAGATCTACCCTATATTTAATGTAGTAGACCTCACATCATATAAGGTTGCAACAAGTTCATCAAATTAGTAAGATGAAGACAACAAGGAAGAAGACTATATTACCAATCTTCCACCAAGAAAACTAGTAGAGTTAGAAGAATTATTAGACACAAAGCTACTAAGGAAAACTAAAACTAAGAAGCACATGTATTATTTAGTTAAATGGAAGGGCCTCCCCAACATAGATTCTACTTGGCTAACAGAAGACCAAATCAAACAACATGTAACTTCAGTGGATTTTCTACCCTCAAGTAGGGACTTGAGTTTTAAAAATCAAGGGGAGTATGGTGTAGGAGCACCTACTCTAAACTTATCAAACAATGCACCTAAGAGTCCTAAACATTCTACTTAGGTTAGAAGTACTAATCAGACACACTGATCTAGTTGTAAGGCCTAGTTCCAAGATTTGGCATAATTATGAGCCCATGGCTAACTAAGGTAAAAATGGCCAATAAGCATAAAAATTCATAGGATTATAGGTTTTTCCATGTTTTTAATATCTATATCCATGTTGGATCATTTTCTTCATGTTTAGACCAAGTTTGGTCACTAAATTTGTAATGTTGCAAATTTTGCAAAAGTTGCTCTAAAAGTTGTCAGCAACTTTTGAGAAACTTTCCTAAAAAGTTTTAAAAACTTCTAATCTCTTATACCAATGGATAAAATAGTTTAAATTTTTCATGTAACCATTGGTAATTCCCTACAAATCTTTGATAGGTATGTGGTAGGAAGAATAATGTATTTTGGTATTTCAAATCAGTAAAGGAAACAACATTTATCTACAAAACTCATGTTTTAGGAAACTGTACAGATTGGTATGGATGTGAGGGAATGTATTAGTGATTATAGAAGTTTTATCATTGAATATATTTAATTTTGAAACAATTTTCATGCTTTGATCTATTATAGTTTGAGATATATCAAATTTTTACTCTCGTTGCCTAGAATTTAGCCTTAAAATCAGCATTCCAATAGGGCTTGATAGTTTAGGCACATTCCACCATGGGAAATTGATTCCTCTTGGTTTAATACAAGTATAATATAGATTTTTTTATTTTTTTTCAAGTTAGAAGTGTGGAAATGCAGAGGACTGGATTTGCCACCATACCCTAGGTGTGCATCTTTATGTGTACAACAAACAACAATTAAGGACAGTCATCCTTAGAACTTGGGTGGGGATTAATCAAAGATTGAAACCTTTGATTTTAGGTTATTTTACATGCCTAAAAATTTATCCATGGTTGGTTTGAGTTTTGGAATACGATAAAGAGTACTTGTAGTGCAATTGGAGCCCTAATTAGGCCTATCAAACCAGTCTAATGTTGCAACAACAACAACCTCTATGCATTTCCATCTTTTAGTGTTTTGGCATACATTGTAACACCAAAAATGGTATTATAATCCCTAACCAAACTATCATATTTTTTGGAAACATTGAAACTTATGATCAAATATCACTCTAGGAAGGGCTACAAGCCAAATCCTTGTTTTATGAAGCAACTTGGTGTTATGGGTTGCTTGTGAAGGAAAGAACCATTGAGTCTTTGTTAATAAGACCTAAATAGGCTAGAACAGTGATTTTAGGCCACCCCTGGTCTTTTTACCTACTTTTTAAGGGTTTAATCCCTCTTTTTGTTAAAGGAATCTAATAGTGCATTTGTGAGAGTTAGTGCTTAGGACCTTGGCAAGCCTAGTAATTAGGTTACCTTGTCTTTTTGGGTTTTGATAAAGTTATTTTAGCCCTTTTCTATACCTATGATAGGTATTTTGCACTTGGATCCTTCACCTTAGATGTTTAGGGATTTGGACACACCATCATTCCTTGTTTTTCAAAGGCTTTCACTATCCACTACTACAATCATAAACATTGAACACCACAAAATCAATCACATATTTTGACACAAGGACTTTATGTGAAAACCAAATTTGGTAAAAAAAACCTATAACATGCTACCAATTTTCACTCTTATGAAGTGATATCTTGTGAAAGGTCAACCCTATTGAAGGTTATAATACACACTGTTAAATGTGACTTGGTTAAAGGATTTCAATCACCCTGTTAGGAGTGAGCCTTTTTAGAGGACTTTATAACACTCCATTAGAATTTTTCTAAGTTAAAGGATTTACAAATGACAATTAGGTCAATGTTAATCCAAAGGATTTATCCAAACTGATACAGTTGTTGGAAAGTAATAGTGGGACTTGATCTTATAATAAATCAAAAATAATTTATAGATTATAGATCTCTAGTTCAATCCTTCATTCTAATTTTAAGTCATACTCATCATCTTTGATAGCTTGTTTACCCTTCAAGAATTCATCCCCTTAAGCCTTCTTTCTTTGTATGTCAATTGTGGACTCTTCTATTTAGCCACCATATTAAGCAACACTCTAGATCCCTTGTCTTCCTTAGGATGTCACACATGACAATAGTTAGGTCAGATTCATCAAATCCTTCCTCTTTCCATTTTGTTATTTCTAGAAACTTCTTCTACAATCATATTTGAATTCACCTCAAAATAGTTTATCTTTAATTGTGTGCCTTCAAAACATCATACTTATCTTCTACATGCTTTACACAATTCAAGAAATTAATTTTGTTTGCTCATACTCAACAAATCTTCAATCAAACTCTTATTGTTGTCACTCAACAATAACTTACTTTTGATGCTCAATGCAAACTAGGTTACTTGACATCCACTAGAATTTAATTGACACATACTATCTTTTTACATAATAAATTCACTCAGTCCATATTGTTTCTTCACTTTTCTTAGCACTAGCTAATTTTTTACTTGTCTTCAACTAACATTGCTCAACTCCTATTGATCACTTGGTGAAGCTTAGTAGACACATATTGTTTTCTTTCTTCTTCTATACTTAGCTAGTGTATCCATATGTTTCAGCCTTAAGTAGATAAACAATAAATCATATCATCCATTTTTTACTTGGTCCTAGTGCTCCTTTTATACACCATATAACTCAACCTTTCTCTAGGTACTCTTGTTATCCTTACTTTTCAAATCTTCTTCATCAATCAAACAAATGGTAGCATTCAAACCAATTTTTTTTTATCTTACCCATAACTAGTAGGTTTGATTTCATTGAAAAAATAATGATTTTTCTATTAGCATGAATGTTGATGATACTACTTTAGGGATTATCTTGAGCATTGCAAAATATTAACATGTTGCATTCATGACCATGTTTTGCATTAATGTAAAAATAGCAGTGTTTTTGTAAAGACTACCTAAGAAACAGACATGGATCTTGATAGTACAGACAATGGTTTGATTTTCAGGTGATGCATAGTTATGGACATGTTCAACATAGTTTCCTGATGATGTTTTCAAGTGCACAGTGTCTGAGTTGAAGATGTATGAAAGATGTATTTGATTTATAGAGAACAATTTAGAGATAGAGAATTGGGAAAGAAATTCCTAACCTTTGTTAACTATCTTAGATCTAAGATGTAATGAAGAGATACATAGTTAGGAAGTGACAATGGATAGTCAGTTGATGACATCAATCAATGTGAAAGCCCTAGTATTGTAAGTGTAAATCTTTGTATAGATTATGAGCCAACAGTGCTATTGTAATTATAAATAATTAATTATCTTATTATAATTAATTAAAAAATACTCAAGGCTGACTCAAGGAATTATTATGAAGATATGGTATAAAGGAAAAAATATGCATTGATTATAATGTATGGAATTCAAGTATTATGATCATTTTTGAAGTGTGAAGCATGAAAAGGACTAGAGTGCTTACTGAATACATGTAAGTAATCCAAGGAATTATTGGATATGAGATTTGTGATATGATTACAATATTAGAAGGAGAAGACTTTTGGTTGACAAGACATAGAAAAAGGAAGGAATAATTATATAAAATTCTATTACTTTGTAAGGAATAATATAGAGATCATTTGGATAGTGAGTTCGTTGGTCTTTCCCTTGAAGTTGTTTGGGCAGTGGGTCTAGCTATCTTCCACAACTCCTAACAGGTTTGGCACAACTCCTAACAAGGTTGGAATCTCTTAATAGGGATTCAAAGTCCCCTAAAATGGACTCATATGTATTGAATATATTCATAGACTCCTAATAAGGTCCATCCTCTAACAAGAAATATTTATATTAGTACATCATCTTGTGGTTACATACCCACTGGGGTTTTCCCTTTGATAAGGGTTTCCCTAGTTAACATATCTAGTGTTATTGTGGATGAGTTTCTTGTTGTGGTTTTAGTTTATATTACTCATATGGTTAAGTTTGTTTAAGGTTAATAATTGTGATATTAAAAATATAACTGATTCACCCTATCTCTCAGTTATATCATTGCACTATATATTCTAACATGTTCCAGATTCCACATATCAAACAATCACTATTCAATAGTTAATGTAGACTAAAATAAACATGCACAGTGGAAAATAAAAACAAATTAATGCGCATTAAGATGAATATGTGATGCATGATCATTCTAGGTGTAAGGAAAATCATGCATCACCCAAAAATATTTCCTTTATGTTTCTTGAATAAGGGTTGTCTCAGTGTAGACTTATTTTTTGTGGAGACTTTCTACTTATTAAGTTGATTATACAATCTTAGTATGTCCCAATTTTGAAGGTGGAGGTTCATTTTGGATATATCATTGCAATTGAGGTTCACTACCATATCTGAGTATTCATGAAGTTATTATGAATTATTGGTGTGAAAAGTTGGTATAAATAATTCAGTCTCAATTTTGAAGGCCTTGAATGATCTGAATATGCTCTAAAATGAGGCCAATTGATGTAGATTTTTGTAGCAACTCCTTCGACTAGCCTTCTAAAGGCTTCCACAATCCAACTTTGGATTTTAGGACTTCTCATAGGTCCTCTTATCCACACTAGGTATACTCAATCATAGGGCCTAACAAAGCAATCCTACTTCAAAGGCCTCACCCACTTACACAAGCAATGGAGAAAACCAAAGGATAATCTACCCAACCAAAATCCAAATTTTTTTTGGTTCCACCAAACCCACAACACTCCTTTCCACCTCTAGGCCTACAATCCTTGTAGCCTTCCCAAATCAATTTTTTTGTACTTTTCTCCTAATATCCCTTAATAGCATAGGGACTTCTCTACTATTTCCAGCACCCTTTTAGGCACTCACTAGGATTCCAAGAGCTTTCAGGAAGAACTTGCTCCAGCACCCCCAAACTCTTGCTTGGTACCTAGGCCTAATTGATCAAGTTAGGCTAGGGCTTCAAGGAAAAATGGACTAGGTGGGTTCCCAAGACCCCAATAACTCATGGAAATCCTAAACACATCCATTTCATCTACAATCAGCACTTCAATAGGTCAAAAGTGCCTCCCAACATGACTATCCCCATTTTATCTACAAAAACTAGTCAAGCACATGGTTATGCTTGACCTAGGGCCTGCTTGGAAAATTTCTTACCCTACTCACCATGCCTCCAACTTCTAGAATCATCAAGGTAGGGACCTTAACTTGTATATCCCTCAGTTTAAGAGGTTTCCACCAATGGATGTGCAAGTTAGGGCTGCATTTGTGCAAGGTCCTAGAAATCAGGGTTGTTCAGGACCCTTGCGACAAAAATGTTGATAACTCACGAACCAAAACTCAAAATTGTGTCAAACCAAAACCAAAAACATCTGAATAGACTCCTACAAATAATCCAATCACTAAGAAATCATTAAAATACATTACGGAACCATACAATCCACTGCAACAGTAAAATTACCAAAACATTAAAGGTTTTTAATTATTTTTCTCCAAGCCGCTCTTATAACATGATCTTCCCTTCCCGCTGAGATCACATATGTTTTGTTTATAACCTACATTACCATTGGTAAAACCAAGTGGCTGTTCCCAACCATAAAACAAACAAATAACAATTTTTTAAAAACACCGAGCAACATTATAAAAGTTGTCCACAATTTTTATGCAATTTTATGCAAATTTTTGCATTTTGGCAAATTAGACTACCCAATGAACTTAAAAAGTTCAAAAACATTCCACTAGGCCTATATTGACTCAAAACACCCTTATAAGTCTAAATCTCTTCTCTATGGCCACCCTTGGTCTCATTAAGCTACTTGGTTTATAACAACACCATAGTGCTAATGGACCTTACATGAGCCCTTATTACAAAATATGAACCAACTTCCTAACTACTTGGATCCTTCCTTCCCTAGAATAGCTAGGTGTCCTACATCATACTCCCCTAGCCAATTAAACTCAAGCCTCTTGAGTTGACAGGGTGGACACCTCATACCCCAACTTCTTGATAACTAGTTCAGTTAGCCAACATGCATCTTTAATGGGTTTGTCTCTCCATTTGATGAGATACTCCATATATATCTGCCTCCTAGTCTTTCTACCTTCTCCCTTTTCCAAAATGAATTCAATTTCAGGGACTACTACCTTAGGAAGGGACTTGATGGTCTCATCTTCCCCTTTGAGCACTTCATTTCCACCATGTGCTTCCTCAGGTCCTTTGTATGCATATATGTCAGAAATGTTGAAGCTATTAGAGAGCCCAATGTCTGGAGGCAATTATATCTTATAAGCATTCTAACCACACTTTCGCAAGATCCTAAAAGATCCTAAAAGGACCTATCTCAAGGGTCCTAAACAACCCTAATCTCTAGGACCCTGAACAAATGTAGCCCCAACTTGCACATCCACTAATGGAAACCTTTTAAACTGAGGGATATGCAAATTAAGGGCCATACCTTCATGATTCCAGAAGTTGGAGGTGTGGTGAGTAGGGTAAGAAATTTTCCAAGTAGGCCCTAGGTCAACCATAACCATGTGCTTGACTAGTTTTTATAGAAAAAATGGGGACAATCATGTTGGGAGGTGCTTCTGACCTATTGAAGTGTTGATTTTAGATGCAGTGAATGTGTTTAGGATTTCCATAAGTGATTGGGATCTTGGGAACCCACCTAGTCCATTCTTCCTTGAAGCCCTAGCCTAACTTGATTAATTAGGCCTAGGTACCAAGTAGGAGTTTGGGGGTGCTAGAGCAAGTTCTTCCTAAAAGCTCTTGGAATCCTAGTGAGTGCCTAAAAGGGTACTTGAATAGTGGAGAAGTCCCTATGTTGTTAAGCGATATTAGGAGAAAAGTATAAAAAAACTGGTTTGGGAAGGCTACAAGGATTGTAGGCCTAGAGGTGGAAAGGAATGTTGTGGGTTTGGTGGAACCAAAAAAATTGTGGATTTTGGTTGGGAAGATTGTCCTTTGGTTGTCTCCATTACTTGTGTAAGTGGGTGAGGCCTTTGAAGTAGGATTTCTTTGTTAGGCCCTGTGATTGAGTATACCCAGTGTGGATAAGAGGAGCTGTGAGAAGTCCTAGAATCCAAAGTTGGATTGTGGAAGCCTTTAGAAGGCTAGTGGAAGGAGTTGCTGCAAGACTCTGCATCACCAACTAGAGCTTTCATAATTCATTCCTTGTAGGCCAAAAGATAAGGATTCTAGGATGGGTTTATAATAGTCAATCATGTCAATAGTTTGCACATTGTGGTCTTCCAAATTTGTGCCACCCAAAAATTCTCAAATAAATATCATAATTGCTTTCAGCCAAATCCATATGTAATTTTAAGGTTTATTCAATCTCAAGTGGTTGGGTTTGATTTCTAGAACCTTCTTAGGAGGTATAAAATTACCTGTTTAGGGAAGACCGATAGGTTCTCTAAGACATCTTTGAGTGATAGTTTACAACTCTATCTTGAAAATTATTGTGAGAAAGGCACCCATGTGTATTTTCATATTGTATTTCACATTTATGTTATCCTACTTTTGTAGATAAGAAGCCAATATTTTGTTCTCATGAATAGTTTTTGTTTCTTTCTTTCTATTATGTATTTATGTTATTCAAGGGAGCACCCTTCATCAAGTTATATAATAGAAAGAGTTCTTGAGTGTGTAGAAAAATCATTGACTATGAGGTAGTTTGCACCAAGACCATGACTTGAGTTGTGTGTATAGAGAGATCACCAATTTTTAGGCAGCTTACACTAGGATTTTAATAGAAGCGTGAAAATGCCTCCATTAAGAGAGTGTATTGGAAGAACTACAAGTGTTACACCAAAAGCTTTTAGAGCCCTCTAGAGACAAATACTAGCACTTAAAGAAAAAATGCATAGAGGAAAACATTTTTTTTGTAAGAGATAAAAGAAAAGAAAAAGGGGAAGAAGAAGAAGATGTTGAAGAAGAGATAGTTGTGAACTTAGAAGAGGATAGGATTTTTAGGGCCATCTCCAAGATTATAAAATACCTAAATTTGAGGTTCCTACATATTCTAAAAACTTTAACCTAGAGGAATAGATCAATTAGATCAATGAATTGGAAAAATATTTTGAGTATAAAGAATTGAGTATCCAAATAGGGTCATGCTTTCAAAGGCCAAACCAAAGGGTCATGTGAAGATCTCATTAGAAGAGATTGAATTGGATAAAAATAGAAGAGGGAAGAATAAAATCAAAAAATGGGATGAAATGATAGCTAAGTTGAAGAGATAATTTATTCCCATGGAATATGTGCTAAATTTTCTACAAAAAATGTAATGGTTAAAAAAAGTAGGAAGATTTGTTTAGGAGTATACAAAATATTTCTACCAAGTTCTCATTAGAATAGGCTATGTAGAAGATGAGAAGGGGAAATTTTCTTGTTAACTTAATGAGTTGAGGCCAACAATTTAGGAGGAATTGAATCTAGTCCAAATGAATAATAGTGAAGAGGCATACCCATTTTTCCTAATAGTTGAGGAAAATCTAAACAAGAAGTTTGAGAACAAGAAAAGTGGAAGGCGTCATGGTGGAAGATCTAGAATATGATCTTATGGTAGCCAAAATGAAGATCAGATGTAGAAGGATAAGAGTAGTAGCAAAGATCAGGGGGGAAGAGGAAGTGGTAAAGAATATGGAAGGGGAGATTTTTGCGGAACCTAATTTCACTATGGAGAAGAAATGCATAGGGCCTTTGAATGTCCCTTGTGACAAGGAAAGACATATAGGATAATTGAAAGCTAGGCCAAAGTTGTGCATGTTGATGAAGATCTCAAATCATGACACTCTAAAGATGCTGAAAGAGAAGTCCTAATTAATAGAAGAATCTTGTTAAGTGGTGAGAATGAATGTAATCAAAGGAGGGTATTAATGTTAGAACTAATTAGAATTTGGGGACAAAAAAAAAAGGTCACAACATTAAAACTCAAGAGCTACAAGACACCCACATCTATATTGTATTGCCTGGGTGCAAGATGACCACAAGGTCATGGTCAATGAGAAGTTCCTAGTGAAGTTAAATATTAGAAGCTACTAGGATAAGGTACTATGAGATATCATACCTATGGACATATTTTATATTTTTCTAGGAATACCATGGAAGTTTGACAGACACATTATACATGATGGTTATAAAATACCTATTCTTTGACATAGGATAGAGTGAAACATAAGCTAAACCCATTGAAGGATAAGGAATAAGAGGTATCTAGTGTTTTCAGAGTATATTTTGTTGATGTAAAGAAGTTATTAGAGGGTATGAAGAATGAGCATATCTGTTTTTCTATAATTTCAAAATATTGTAAAGAAGAGTAGAAGAGGTACCTACAAAAGATGAATATTTATTGGAAGTATTTCTAGATATTATATTTGATAATGTGCCTAATATATTGCCACCTATGAGGAAGATTAATCACCATATGGATTTGATTCTAGGAGCTAGTTTTCCAAACAAGGTAGAGTAGAGAATGACACAGATAGAAAGTGAAGAGTTGAATAGAAAAGTGCATGAGTTATTGTAAACAGGGTTGATTCAATAGAGTCTGAGCCCATGTATTGTACCAATAGTATTACAATCAAATAAGAATGAGGAATGGAGGAAGTGCATAGATTCTAGGGCTATCAAAAAGATCACAATCAAGTATAAATTTTCATTACCACAAATGGATAAATTGTGGACTATTTGAGTGGGGTTATGTATTTCAAAAAGATAGATACGAAGAGTAGTTACCAAAAAATTTAAATAAAAGAAGTAAATGAATGTAATATAACCTTTAATTCAAGGGAATGATTATATGAATTGTTAGTCTTTCTATTTGGTCTAACCATTACATTAATCATTGTCATGCAACTCATGAATGACGTACTGAAGGAAATTATGGATAATTTTATCATTACTTACTTAGATGTTATTTAGATCTTTACTATGATATTTGAGGAGCATATAATGCATAATTTTAAGGTGTTTGAGAAGTTGAGGGAAGAAAAATTATTGATAAATTAGAAGAAACGTAGTTTTGTGAAGAAGGAATTGGTGTATCTTGGATTTGTAGTTTCAATAGAAGGTCTAAAAATGGACCCTGAGAAAGTGAAGGTTATTAATGAATGGCCTACTCTAGGGAATGCTATGGACGTAAGATCTTTTCATGGATTAGCTAGTTTTTACGGAAATTTTATCAGAGGTTTTAGCAATATTTGTGGATGCTTGATTAAAACAACGACATGGGATTAGAAAGAATTTAATTATAGTGTAGGAGTAGATAGAGTTTCAATTTTTTGAAACAAAAAGTTAGAGAACATTCTATTTTAACACTTCCAAATTTAATAAGGCATTTAAAGTAGACTATGATCCTAGTGGTACCACAATTAGATTATTTTAAGTCAAGAAGATAGACCTATTACTTATTTTAGTGAGAAGTTGAATGATGCAATAAAAATAAATTCTATTTATGATAAAGAATTTTATGCTATAGTTCAAACATTGAACAAGTGGAGGCACTATATTCTTCCTAAAGAGTTTTCCTAATCTATTTATCATCAAGATTCACAATATTTATATAGTCAAAGAAAAAATTGAACCAAAGGCATTTGAAAAAGGGTGAATTTTTATAGAGTTGTACATTTGATTTGAAACATAGTAGTGTGGAGTATAATAGAGTTGAATTTCCCTTAACAGGAGACAAATTTTGCCAACATAGTTATAGATTGAGGTGGTTAGATCCAAGGACTCAAGAATTTTTATTTCTAAGATCCTAATTTTGGGAAAGCTTGGAAATCTTGTATAGAATCTATTACATTTATTGGGAGAAAATGATTGCATTTCATAATCCAAGATGAAATGCTATTAAAAGGAAGCTAGTTATGTATTTGGAGAAGTTCTATGAGAGAGAATTTGATGTAGCACATCTAGGAGTATCCCCAAAGGAGATGTCTTAGACCCCAACAATATGACCACATGGAAAAAACACAACAGAAAGAAACAACAATGCAAGATCTAATACCAACTAATAATAATTTGTCCATAAATATAAAATTGATCACATGGAATATGTCTGGCTATAAGGCCTTCCAGGTTAGGGCCAAATACAAATAGAAATTACAAAATACAATTAATTTTTTAAGATTCAACAAGATCCAACTTAGAAAATGCAATCTCAGCTAATCCATATATACAACTAGATTGAACACCAAAAAGAATCCACACTTGTACCCTCAGGTCCACCAAGAGATCCTCTAGTTCCTAAGCTACAGCTTTAGCTCTTCAAATTTGCATCTATCCCTCATTCCCTCTCAACTCAATAATGAATAAAAGACTCCACAAGACCCCTACTTATACCAATATAAGTCACAAGTCATCCTAGAACACAAATTAAAAAAATACATAAATTAAATGCCACAAATCGGCCTACAACAACAATTAAATGTCCATAAATCAATATCTAAGTAAAATCATGATATTTCCTAGCTCCAATTGAATTAGAACTCGTTCTTTGAGTTTTACTTATAAATTTAGGTCCTCTACAACCCCTTAAATGCAAAAAATGCTGATTCCCCAAGGAAAAGTGTGCATCCATCTTGAAAGTCACATACAATAGACTATCACAAAAAACTGCCATAAATTGATACTCCAGGAGAATTGGCATATCTCCCAACCTATAATGAATTAGGATGTTTTCTCCTATTAAAAGGAATTAATCTAGGACCTCTTCAATCTCTAAAGTTTTTAACCTCTCATTCATTAAGGATAATTAGTTATACACTATGCAATAGGCACCTAGAAACCAAAAAAAATGTTGGAAATATTCAAGACTATGCTACATTAGTGAGAGGGGACGGGTGAATTAGTAACATCTAAAACTTTTAAAATTTCAACTCTTAATCCAAAAATCCAATTAGTATTTAATCCATCACATGTAATTTTATCTAATTACATGCATAAGAAACTGAAAACATGAAAGCATTCATAATACTTTGAGACAAAGATTTGGTTACCCAAAAACCTTCCAAATAGAAAGTAAAATTGGGGTGGGGATGATACCCACAAACTTTAGTACTGTAGTATAAAGTTAGCCTATTAAAGCTTACATTGATGACTTCTAATGATCTACCCTATTATGAGCAATAAGGACTACTAGGTCCACCTTGTAAAAGGATCTACAAGCATACAATTAAATATGCCCTCGATAAAGAGATTTACAAAAGATTATTAGGTCTACCTCATTAAAGGATTTGATTGACCCACCTATTAGGATAAAATATTAGATGATATCTAATTAGCTACTTGGTTTTTTAAATGAGATTCCTTTAAATACAAATCACCTTGTTGTGATAGATATGACTTTTCTACTCCTTAACTGCTATAGCCTTTGTAATTTTCTCTTTCTTCTCTACTCTAATTATATTCAATTACATTGCATTCACATTCACATCTTCATCATAATTTTACACTTTGGATATGATACAATACATTACATTTATACCAATCCAATTATACAAATTAGAAAGTCAACCACAATGCAAGTTAACACAAATATTACAAAGTAGGCCTACATGAAGACACTTGGGTTCTAAAGACTAACTCAGTGAGGTTCTAATACTTAGTGTCCACTATCAATCCTCAGCCATCATGCACTTGGTAGACATAGGAGCTTGATCCATACTGATCACTTTCAAGTAGTCTTGAACTTGGTCTACACTAAGAACTTAGTAGATACTATGAAACTCATCATATAAACTAAATCACTTATTTACCATGGCAAGATTTGGTAAACACTATCACCTCTAGCTTAGTATAAATTGAGTCACTTGGTTAACACTAAGCAGCTTAGTTAACACTAGACTTGCATCACATTCACTACAAACTTGGTGAACATTGCATAGCTCGGCTTACATTGGTAAACTTAGTATACACTAAGATGCACAGTTTACACTATTGATCTTCACTCTAACTGTGACTATTCGGTAACTACTGAGATTTTTCCAAAGGACTCAGTAGCAATGTAGAACTTGGTGACAACTAAAATACTTGGAAGACACTATAAACTATACAAAGAGCTCTGTAGCTATGTACAATCTAAATAAGTGTGAGTCACTAATAAAAAACTTGACTGATATGTTAACAATCTCCCCCTTTGGCATTAGTGACAAAAACACTTATCAGCCAAAATTGAATTCAAAAGGTTTCTTGAATACCTTTTGTCCATCACCTTGTGATACTTTCTCGGTAGAGTATAAAATTTTTGAGATTTTTCAAAATTGATTTTGTAAGGGATATATCTATACATGGTAAGGTTCTTTCATATAGTATAATATACATCTATTTTCTATGTACAACATATCTTACTGTACATATCTTACTTCCCCATTGATTTGTCAACTTATTACATTTTCTCCCCCATAACATATGTCTTTCTACATACCTATATCTTTCTCCCCCTTTTTGACATTAATGCCAAAGATTTATTCTATTTGTTTACATAGTAACACCAAAATGAGTTAAAAATTTTGAATGTACCTTGAGAATGATCACCAAGGTGTTATCCCAATTGTCTTGCAAGACCTTACATGTGTGAAGTGCAATTTGGACTTCTGCTAATAATTCTATCATATGGCCTGCTATGGAGAAATTATTTTCATGGATGAGATTTTTTGAATGTACAATATGTTTTTCTAGTGCATCCATGATGGGAAGAATCATATTTTGTATATCTATCAATGTGGATCTGATTCTTGCTTCTTCTCTGAGCAATCCTACTTGCATATCTGACAAAAATCTTATCCTTTGAAAATGTGTAGAGTTTGAACTAGGGTCAAATTGTAGTTTCTCAGCACTAGCCATCAAATCTTCATCTATTTTAGACAATTTGTCCTTTATTTCTTTGGTAAACTTAGAAAAATCACACAACATTCCAAAAAGTAATGACACATTTGTACAAGATGCTTCTAAATTTCACAAAATTGTAGAAATTTCCACTAGATAAATAGCTATCTACTGAGAAATGTACTCGAGCACTTTATTATCAAACTTCTTCTCAACTTTTTGCACTAACTTATATTTTCCCTTAGTATCTTCATTAAATTTTTGTACTACCTCTACTAGCTGATACAAAATTGGCTGAGAAGAGTTAACCTCAATACCTATGGCCTCTGCCAAAATGTTCTTTGCATCTTTAATTATTTTAAATTCGTTATCTCTCTCCTCTCTTAGTCTTTTTTGTTTATCCTTCTACAAGAGTTCACCAAATGATTGCATTTGGTCTAGAGTAAGCTTGGAAATATTCCAATTTGGGATTATAATTTCCTCATCTAAATTAATTTTTTCCTCTAGCTCTTTTCCTTTACTCAAAATGTTTGTGCTCGATTAAACCTTGGGCTCAACTGTCCTTACACTTATTGCTTTTATACTTGGAATAGAAATAATATTAGACATGCTAGGACTAACTGTAAAAATTGATACTATGCTTATTGAAGGAGTATTTACAAAGATACCTAAAGAATCCAAAATTGATGTGCTCAAAACTAAAGTACTCAAAACTAGTGTGGTCAACACTGAAGTACTCAACTTAGTTGATGAAGAGTTTGCAAATCAATAGATGAAGTAGAGGTCACTTCTATCAGTGATGGGCTATGCTAAGTAGGAGCAAAGAGTGATTGGACATTTGGATTGGCACTAGTGGTCACAATCAAACTTGTTGTGGCTATCTCCATGCTTGATGTTGTCACTTGTTTGCTTGAAAAATGAGGAAGTGAGGCAATAACTACTATAGCTATCTTAACTAGATCACTTTCCTCATCATCTTACTTTGCTTCCTCAATAGCCTCTTTTCATTTATCCTCTTCATCTTCTTCATTCTCAAAATGAGTTACTTCTTCAATATTCTCTTCATCATCTTTATCCTTATCTTCTTCATCATCATCATCTTTAACATCAAATGGAAAGTCACTTGGTTTATGTAATAGATAGATATTCTTCCAAGTGTTTGTTGCATTCATTACAACATGTTCAATATCCTTCATCAAAATCAGACATGTATTAAACTTTAGATTCAATTTTTCTTCATTTTTCTTTAGTGACTCTTTCACCTCTGCATTTGATATGCTCAGTAATAGCTACCTCAAGGTTTTACCATATATGTCTTTGATAGATTGCATGGAAAATTCCCATCTTGGCCTTACCTTTTCCAACAAATCATTAGGAAATTGAGAAGCAAGCTAGTCTAGTGAGTATTTCCATTTTCCCATTATATCCATCACCAAGTCTTCAGTCTGCTTCTTCTCCTCTAGTGTCTTGATTTCATATTTTAATGATTTAATTTTTTTTATTTTGGCTCCTACTTCCAAATATTTTAATCTATCTTGGAATTTGGGTAGAGGTTTTCTAAATACAATGTCTCCTCCTTCCTTGTTAGATTTCTTTCTTTGAGATCTCCTTGTGAATACTACAATAGATGGCTTTTGGGGCTTGGTGATAACCACCTTTCCTTTCTTCCTTAATGGTTCTTCTTCCTCAAATTCTACCTCAACCATTGCTTCCACATCCTCTACTTCCTCATCTTCACCTTTTCCCATAGTTAACAAAAGGGTAGAACTAGTTTTCAGTTTTGCAATTCTCCTTTTCTCTTTATTTACTGCCTAAGGAAACTTTATTTCAAGTTCAATCATACTTTTGCTTCATCATATGTGCCAAAGTATGCTACCGTAGGATCAACTGGTTCATTCACAAGAGCTTCAATGATATCTTTAGTCCCATCAATATTAACTTCATAACCAAGAAGTTTTATCCACACAATTCTAGGCTTAACTACCTAAGTGTACACTTTGTCACTATCCACCATAAAACATACATCATCCTTATAATCCTCAACTAGTTTCTTGGGGATTTGGAACCTATTATTCATTTTCACTTTTAATGCATCAAAATAATTATCCATAATACTAATGTAGATTTTCACCCATTTTAGCAATAAACTCATTTATCTGATATAACAAAGGCACATCTTTTCTCCACACAATAGTACCTTTTGAAGGAAATAATTTCCAAACATAAAAGAATAAAAAAGTTAACAAGGAACCAAACTTATATGGGTTATTCTTTGATATTATTACGCTTTCCATATTTTTGTTGAATTGTCTCAACAATAGTTTGGTAAGGTCGAATGATAAATTGTTCTTTACCACCTTGTATGCCAAGTCCATAGCTTCACATGACACACTATTCAAATTTCTAGAGTTTTATATCTTCTGCACAATGATGTGAATACCAAACTTCAATTCCATATCTAAAACACTACTAATCTTCATTCCTATGTCATCCCATTCTCCTAGGGTCTTCTTTTCCAATTCTGCTTGACTTAGGGTTTTTTTCATTTTGGCTTTGGCTAACATTGGGAGACTAGTAATTTGATGAATCATCTTCTTTGTGATCAAGACTAGTTTTTTCAACCAAAACTATCCATTATGCACCTGACTAATGATAAACCTAATCCATTTAACTTGAAATTCATGGGGCATGTGAGGGATATGGGTTAACCCTTTGGTTTCCAAGTGTTGGTGATGTAATACCCCAAAATTGGCTCATTGCCATTATACCAATTCTAGTCTATTTCTGATAATTTCAAAGCCCTATTCTAATAGGCAATTCTCATTCTGCTATTCACTACTTGACTTAATTGTCAGATGCAGAAAAACCCTAATCTGCATTCATCATATTTCTTAATTAATTCCTATAGTACGTACTCATATTAGTTGCATTAAACCTACTTGATTAATATTTAATTTAATTATTGAGTATTTATACTTTAATTAAATTAAATTATATCCTAAGGCTAATGTATTATGAAATTAAATTTATTTAATTTAATAAATACGCCTATCTTAATTAATTAAATGCAATTATTTAATTAAATGAGAAAGGTATTTCTAATTAATTAAAAGAAATTATTTAATTAAATGGAGCACTTACTTCTAAATAATTAAACAAAGTTATTTAATTAAATGGGAAGACATTCCTAATTAATTAAATGAATTTATTTAATTAAACAAAAGTGTCTCTAATTAAGTAAAGATTATTTAATTAAATAGAAAAAGTAATTATGAGAGCATATTTCATTTTATTAAATTAAATATCTCAACAAAAATCTCTCTTCAGTTCAAAAAAGGGGAATTTCCAGTTCACTATTGATTAAAAATGAGTTAACACAGTTAACTCCTTTTTCTACTCAAATTTAAAATAGTTAACTCCTTATTTATCTCAAATTAAGTCTGTTAACTCCCTTTAACTTGGGGATCTCCCTTTATGACTGAAACTCATCTTCAATCCTGACCGTTGATCTGAATCGATCTCAACCGTTGATGGATTACAGGAAACTCTATTTAAGAGACCCTCATCTCTTCATTTGGGGGAGGATGAATTGATTTGCTATCGAATTGCTGTTGAAATTCATGCTCATATTTACTTACATTTCTTGCATACATTCTCATTTTTAGTTTAATCTCATTTTAGTTTAATCATGCATATGCTTAATCTAGTTTGCTTCATTTTTTTCTTAGATTACATTGCATCTTTCATTTTCTTAGATTAACCTATATACTCATTTTTAGCTTAATTCCATTGTCAAATCCTTCATTCTTAGAGGGTCTGGTTGCCTACACCTCGATTCTGAGGATATTAACAGGCAAAATCCCTTTAGATAGAAGGCAACAGGTCGCTTTGCAGGACAAATTTTGGATGTACAATTCAATGTTCATTCTACGATGAATCCGCAAATAAGGACCGTGTTGAAGTGTGTGTGTTAGCATAGGCCGCATTTTCATGCATACATTTTTGGCGCCCACAGTGGGGTAGGGAAAATCAATTTTTCTGGCCTCTTTTTGTATTTTTTTAATCATTTTTTTGTTCTCTGTCTGTATTGTTCCATACAGGTTCGAATCTTCACGTGAAACTGTTCATTTTCATGCAAGGATCTAGAATCTTCGCGCAAAGATTCTTTTCGCATTGCGCAAGAAAGTTCTTTGGCACGCGAATCTTTGCGTGAGACTTTATTTTTTTCACACGAGCTAAATTTAATCTCATGTGAGCCGGATGTGATTTCACACGGTCCATAAAACTTCTTCGCACGAGACTTTATTTTTTCGCGCGAGCTAAATTTAATCTCGCGCGAGCCAGATTTGATTTCGCGCGGACTGTCAAGAATTTCGTGCGAAACTCTGCTAATAGAGGCAAATTTTTTTTTGCATTGATTTGTGTGTTTTTTGATTTTTCTGTTGACTGTTAGCAGTTTCTAGTGTTTCTTTTTTTTTTCTTGATTTTTTTGAACAACATAGTAGCGGTTTTTGGAATAATGGGAAAAGCATGCTAAAGTTGTTAGGAACAGGTAAGAATCTACTAAGCACGTTGCGAGGATCACCAGGTAATCTTCATCAGCTGATAACATTTCATTTGGATCTAAAACAAACATCTTTCATGTCGAGCTTGTGTGTTTCCTTCTGTACTTCCATTTTACAACACATGCATAAACTCATACTAGGGTGTAATCTCTGTTAGTATTCATTTAGCAGGCTTAGTCTTTAGTGATAGATCTGATTAACTATCTTGGGTTATTGGACTCGCAAATCCACCGGCCCCTCGTTCCACCCTGTGGTTGCAAGCTCAGCGCCACGTTAAATAGGGGAGGGGTCTATAGGACATAAGCGTTAAAGGCTCCACAAGGCAACCCTTTTGTGCTTTTTAGAACGCACTAATTTTTGAGTTGTGGACTCATTTTGGCTTGTGTGAGGGGTTAAATTTTTCTCATCTTTGGACTCACCTCACATTAGTTAAAGCGTTAAGTGTACCACCTTGTGCTTTTTGATTACTTTTAGATAGATTTGCTTTTAGGAATTAACATCTGTACACACATAGTAATTAAGCCCCCATGAACACTATTCGTGGATCTTGAGGGAGTGGGTTCCTAGTGAAACTCCTCTCTAAGACAGATTCCTTATGGGTGGGGAGGATACTTTGAGCATCTCGTAGATAGATGAATCTTTGACTTGTTGATTAAGGCATCCTTTCTCTAGAGAGGTTGATAGATCACAGGAAGATGATATCATAGATCTTTAAGGGATAATCTTAGTCTAGCATGTCAGATTAATCTATTTGCTTTGATTGAGCTAAAGGTGAAAAGGTGTCAGAACCTTGAATCTGGAAGCTAAGTCCCCTTGTGGTATACTATTGTGAGTCAGTCACCTTTAGAGAGGGTTAACCATAGCAAACAATCCCCCTACAGGGAAAACTGTGATGACGAAACCTCAAGCAGTAATAGCCATTTTTGCCATGGTAGTGACAACTGCTATATAAATGTCCTTGTGGAAGAAATCTCCATGGGTGTGGTTCATTGTGGGTTGTCAGATCTCCCTAGTAGCTCTTGAAGATTAAGTTCTCAGACTGTGTCAAAACCTCGGTGCGCCAGGATTGGAGGTCACCCCTATGAGCCATAAAAGTTACAGAGTCAAACCATTATTAAATACCTTAGAGAAGCCAACTTTTATTTTTCTAAGGAATGTGTGCGATGATTGCAAAACTCTTTGAAAATGTACACAAATAGCTCTCTTATGGATTAAACACAAACTAAGTCATTTGATTGTTCATGCGCAAGGTTGCTTTTGCCCTTACTCATTGTTTTCAAACGTGCTTGAAATCACTTGCTTGCTGTTCTACCTGCCTATTTATCTACCTGGTTATTGGATTGATCAAAAATTTTGTCAAAATTAGTCATTGTTGTGAAACTATTCTGTCCGTTCATGTAAAATCATTTTGGTTTCACGCGAAATCATTTTTCTCTCATGCGAAATCATTTGGATCTCGCGCGAAGCCATTTTGTCCTCGTGTGAAATTAAAGCTCTGTTGCGCATCTTTGCGTGATACAAAAACATTCTCATGCAAAATTAAAAATTGTTACTAATCTTTGCGCGAGACATAAACATCTTTGCACATGCTGTAAAACTTCTTCACGCGACCCATAAAGGTTTTTTGCGCGAAGTTTTGTATTAGCATTTACAATCTAGGTCTGTTTTAGCTATTTGCAGCCTGCACATTGTCCTTTTTTGCATCCATTTATCACTCTTTGTTTGCAAACAGTCCTGGAACAACGACACTTTGCTTAATTGAAAACTTGTGTCTTATACCTTGACTAGTCTTGTCTCATACATTCTCGTCTTAATGCTTGCCATACTTTGTGCTGCAGTGGTCATAATCTCTGGCTGTTCTAGCCTTTAAATTAGACCATTTGTGCCTTAGTGAACAGAATTCTTGTTACTATCTTGTCCTTTTTGAGACTTAGTCTTAGTATAGTCCTTGTCTAGGTTCTAGCTTCTTGTCCTTGCCTATGACTGTCACAACCAGAAGTGGCAACGTGTTCTATCCTGATAACATTAGACATGGTCGTGCAAGGGGTCATAATCACAGTAGAGGTAGCTTACCTTTCACTATGCAATCCATATCTAGTTTGGCTAGTGAGGCATCTTCATGGTCTTCCTCACCTGCAAGGTCATCTCAAGATCAACGAACATTTCCCAATTTGCAACAAATTGGGAGTCTTTTTTACCAAAAGGATATTGAGACAGGTAGGAGTCCTGCATTCTCAAATACAATGTATGACCCTTTCTCCATGGACCCTTTTCAAACACAACATACAAAAACTGAACAAGTTAGTATAATGCCTAATCGTGAACCTGAACGGGGTAGCCATAGTCGATATCAAGAACAACCTAGGGATGACAAGGAGAAAGAGAAAGAAAATGACACTGATGAAGAAAAAGAAGAGGTGGAAATCCTTCCTGAACACATAGCAAGATGTCAACAAGACAAAAACTTTCAGAAGGTCATGGGAATCCTAATCAACGAAGAGAAAGAAAAGTACTTTCTCAAACTCGCCCAAGAGGGAGCTAAACTGCCCACACATTTCGATGTGGAGACCATTATCACACATGAAGAAGAAATTGAGACCACTAAACTCCAAAAACAACTGAAAATTATGCAAGACCAATTGGCTCAGATGATGCATGAGAAAGAGAAACCTAAAAAGACATACACATTGGACACTCTTTGTTCATTTCCATTTGACAAAAGTATAAACATGCTGCCTTTCCCAAGAGGTGTAGAACTACCCAAATATTGCAAGTACTTTGGTACTACTGATCCCCAAGATCACTTGCAGGAATTTGGTGCTTTATCTATGGAGTTTATACACAATCAAACGTACCTCATGCATTTATTCCCTAGAAGCCTAGGTGGTCAAGCTTTGGAGTGGTTTTCACATTTACCTCCTGGCATCAAGACGTTTGACGAAATTGCTAATTCATTTGTTCAGCAATATTCTCATAACATTCAACACCCTATAAATATTCGAGATCTATGCAACCTTAAACATAAGGTGGGTGAGCCTTTTCTCACTTTTCTCCAATGGTGGAGATAGCTTTATGCCAAGTACTCCCGTAAAATCCCAGAAACGGAGAAGCTTGACATTTTCACTGATAACCTCTTACCTGATTTTGGGTATAGAGTCCAACTACGAGGTCCACGTACCTTTGAAGACATGATTACATAGGCTATTCATATTGAAGAATTTATGGTCAAGAAGGGTGAGCTCACTCTTCAGAGAGACTCAAAAAATGGTTCCACTTCCAACAAGGATAAAATCAAACATGTCAACAAGAATCAAGAAATTGTACATGATGGGGTTGTTGATAATGTCACACCAAAACCTGTTAAAGCAGCATTTAATCTCACAGACTGCTTCAAAGTGGCCAAAAGTGCTGAGAAGCCTCCTCCTGACAATAAAATGTCTGGGAATAAATCGAGAAACTCATGGGAAGCACGACCCAAGCGAGAGTATACGCCTTTAGGAGAACCTTTGGATATGGTTTACAAAACATTGCTACAACACAAGCTTATCTCACCAATGGATAACCCTCGTCCCTATGATCCACAACCACGTCCACCATGGTGGAATGAGACCTCATTTTGTGAGTATCACCAAAAAAAGGGTCATAAAACCATCAACTGTATAAACTTACGTCATAAAGTCCAGGACATGATTGATGCTGGTGAACTTGTGGTAGATGGACATAACAAAAACTCAGACCACAAGGCATTCAAAGAGCCTTTCCCACCTTACAAAAAAGGAGAGACTTTGAAACCAAAACCCTACAATAAGGTCAACTATACATATTCCAATGATGACAATGTCATTCACATGGTTGAACCTATAGATTTTGAATACTGCGACGTTATTACCATAAAGGGGAAGCAAGATAATGATAAACCCAAGACACCATTCGTCTTGAGAGGCACTACTTCCAATAACATGGATGATACATCTTCGCAACACTGTGCTAACGTTGTTACTCGCTCTCATGCAAAATTGGTGCTCAAAGGCCCTACATCTCCTGCTTCAAATCTCGAACAACACAAGGACAAAGCCCTTGCTAGTCCATCCGGTAAAGGCACAAAACACACGATGAACTTGACTGCAACTAGTTATAGTGTTCTAGATCAATTGAAATAAACCAATGCTCACATTTCTATATTTGAGCTGCTTAAAATCTTGCCCGCTCATAGGAAAATTTTGGACAGAGCCCTCACTGAGACAAATGTTCCTCAGGATCTTGATCTTGAACGATTTCAATCCATGGCAGGTCACCTGACCTCACCTCATCTTATGACCTTCTCCGAGGAGGATGACAACTCACTGAATCACCCACACAATCAGCCTCTACACATTGAGGTTATGATCCACCAGACACGTGTTCATTGGGTACTCATTGACAATGGTGTTGGCCTAAATATTGTTTCTGCGGCTCTACTTAGACAATTGGGTTATTCTAAGGACTCTATCGATCCTCGATGAAAGATCGCTATTAAAGCATACGATGAAGTAGAATGAAAGTCACTAGGTCTTGTGACTTTACCAATTCATGTCGGTCCTGTCGAAAGGGATGTCACCTGTCAGGTGCTCGACATTCCCTTAGCCTACAACATTCTGTTAGGATGGCCATGGATACATGAGATGTGCGTTGTGCCATCCACATACCACCAATGCATTAAATTCCCATTTCATGGCTCTAAAGTTACTATTCCAGCAACTACTAGCTACACTTGCAATATGCTCAAAGCTGCTGAATCTTTTGTCCCTGCTAACCGTGAGTCTATTGATTGTCACAACAATAAGCTGAAAAAAATTGAGTAGTCATTTAAATTGAAAGAAACTAGTATGGGAGAGTGCCACATGGAACTAGTGTTATCATTAACATCAATTCCAAAATCCCCACGACATTTTGGGAGACCCTCACTAGCAAAGAACCCTTTCGTATTGACACCTCATACCAATTTTAATGGTTCTTTTGTCAAACCTACAGTTCCCTTAGAAGATGAAAGAGAAAACAGAGGCATTGCTGCATGGCTTTACAAAGAAGAGTCTCTAGTAGACCTAACAGAACAAGTTCGAGAAATCACTCCTAAGAAGTATGGACCTGGTCTTAAGCTTATGAATCATTTTGGCTACAAGGGAACTGGCCCTATTGGGTGCAATAAAAATGGTTTAATAGATCCTGTCAAAGCAATAGCTTGAAGCAACAGTGACACAATTGGCCTAGGGTTCAAGAAGGTCCCTTTCCATTTGGGATCCAATAAATTCATACCTGTACCTGAGAGTTCATCTAAAAATGAGTCACAATCTGAATCAGGTACTCAAAAGGAAGAATCTGAGGATGATGATTCTTACCCTCATCCTATTCCTTATGATCTTGCTAAATTCTTTGCTGAGCCAGATGACTTTGTGCCATGTGTTAGCACTTTGGATGATACTATTGATTATTCTGAGGACAATACTGAGCAACTCAAATATCATTCAGAAAAGGGAGAATCTAGTCAGTCATGTCATGTTGAGTATTTGTGTAAGAATCCAGAGGCTGAAGGAGAGTATGTCCCTATCACTGTTGGGGAATTCTATAGTCTCTCACCATATAGCACTGATTCTCATGAATATGAATTTGACAATTTTTTAGAAGTGACTACTGATAAATACATTGACCAAGTGCATGTCTATGAAAATCAAATCGAAGTGAGTGAAACGTCTAGGGATAGGTCACAGGGGTTTGGTCTAACTAGTGTCTTAGATTCATCAATTACTAACGTTCTTACTCTGAGACATTTGAATACACCTTTGGGTGAGGTCATCGTAGGTCTCAAATTGTTGGTCCACGCATTTAATAACTATACTATGAACACAATTGAACCAGCCACTACTCTCTCACTCGCACATCTCGAGCTTATAAACTGGAAGCCCAATGCATCTAACGAAGTCCCCATGTTCCAGAATGACTATACTCTTGCCTTTTACCTAAACGCTAACAAACCTGTAACATCTTCCACCAATTAGCAGAGCATCAACATGACTGAGGCCGAAATCAAATATCTTAGTCACATAATTAAAAAGAAAAATTGTAAGAGGTCCAATGGTGAAAACCACATTGTAGCAGTGTCGGATCCAAAAATAGTAAACAAAAAAGACATATCCAAGGGTAAAAACCTCTCTAAGGAACCCGCAGATGAGATATTTGATGTCCTTCCCAGTCACTTTTAGGAGAGATCATCAGTGTTAATAGAGCCAACACAACCAATTAACCTAGGCACAGAAGAACATCCTCATGTGATACATTTGGCTCAGTCATTGTCAATTGAAGAAAAGGAACAATTCATTGCTTTTTTCAATTGGAAGAAAATAAATTTTGCCTGGACATATTCTGACATGCTAGGATTGGATCCTGATCTTATCATGCATCACTTGTCCATAATGCCAGGCATAAAACTAGTTAAACAGAAGCTCTGCAAAATGCATCCTCATGTTACATTGCTAGTCAAAGCCGAATTGGAGAAACTTCTGAAGGCTGGTTTCATTCGTGCAATTGATTATGCTGAATGGATATCCAATATTGTCCCTATGTCCAAGCATGATAAGTCTATCAAAGTTTGTACAAATTTTTGTGATCTTAACTTGGCATGTCCTAAAGATGACTTTCCACTCCCTAATATTGATATGATTGTGGACATGACAGCTAACTATGAGATGTACTCACTTATGGATGGTTTTTCTAGATACAATCAGATAAAAATTGCACCAGAAGATCAAGAGAAAATAGCCTTCACATGTGCATGGGGAACCTTTTGTTGGAATGTGATGCCATTTGGTTTAAAGAATGCTGGAGCTACATATCAGCGGGCTGTTACTACGATTTTCCATGACATGATGCATAGAACTATGGAGGACTATGTTGATGATACTTTGGTCAAAAGCACTAAATGCAATACCCATTTGCACGATTTGGGACCAATCCTAGATCATATGGAAAAGTTTAGTCTTTGGCTCAATCCTAAGAAGTGTGCATTTGTTGTCACATCAGGAAAACTGTTAGGATATATTGTTTCTGCAAAGGGAATTGAAGTAGATCCAGAAAAAGTACAAGCAATAATGGACATGCCACCACCTCAAAACATCAGTCAGATGAGAGGACTACAGGGAAGGCTTCAATCTATTCGCAGATTTATTTCACAATTGGCGGATAAATCACAACCCTTCACAAAGACTTTACATAAGGGTGTGAAATTCAATTGGAGCCAGGATTGTGAGCAAAGCTTAACACAGATTAAACAGTATCTTATCAATCCACCAATCCTGATGCCTCCTATGCATGGGAAACCTTTGCTTTTATACATTTCAGCTACTAAAACATCTTTGGGAATCCTATTGGCTCAGGAAGACAATGATAACAAAGAAAGAGCTATTTATTAATTGAGCCGAATATTGGTCTCTTATGAGAAAAACTATAGTATTATTGAGAAAGCTTGCTTGGCAGTTGTCTTTGCTTCCCAAAAGTTGAGACACTACATGCTTGCCCACACTACACGGCTTGTGGCTAAAATAGATCCCTTAAAGTATTTGCTCAGTAAGGCAACTCTCACAGGAAGATTGGCTAAATGGGTCATGATACTAAGTGAGTTTGATATCCAATATGTTGAACGCAAAGCTATAAAGGGACAGGCAATTGCAGACCAGCTAGCTGAGGCACCCATACTGAGTCTCCTACCAATAAACATTGATTTTCCAGATGAGTCAATTCTAACACTCACTCATCATACATGGGTTATGTTCTTCGATGGATCCTTCACACAACAAGGATCAGGTGCTAGATTACTTTTCATCACACCACAGAAATACTCATTGCCCAAAGCATACAAGATATTGTTTCCTTGTACAAATAACATTGCTGAATATGAAGCTTTGATCAATGGTATGAAAATTTTAGCTGAATGGAGAGTAGATCAGTTGGATATCTTTGGTGACTCTCATCTTGTCATCAACCAAGTAAATGATGTGTATCAAACAAATGATGAAAAACTAATTCCTTATAAGCGCATGGTTGATGACTTGATGAAATATTTTGCACATATCACCTTCCAACAGGTTCCATGTGCAGATAATAAAGCGGCTGATGCCATGGCCACTCTGGCTTCCCTTCTACAAATGCCAAAAAATGATCTCCGACACGAGTTCTTGGTGGAAGCGTTACACTACCCAACCTATGACACACCTGATTCCAAGATGATCTATTCTATTATAGCACAAGAATCATCCTGCTACCATCACATCTATTCCTACCTTCATAATCAAACCATTTTGGAAGGTCTGACCTAGAATGAGAAATGTTACCTAATCTGTAACGCTTCACATTATGTCATTATTGCTGACAATCTATATAGGAGAGGTCTCGACGGAACACTCCTTAGGTGTTTAGAACCCGATGAGTCCAAACGTGCACTAATTGACATTCACGAAGGCATTTGTGGATCTCATTCCAATGGCCTAACACTAGCTCGCAAACTCCTTCATGCTGGTTACTACTAGCCTAAAATGGAGCAAGAAGCTATTAAATATGCTAGGTCTTGCAAATAGTGTCAACTACACGGGAATCTCATTCATGCTCCAGCTAGAGAGTTGATTCCCTCTACTTCAACATGGCCATTTCAACAATGGGCCTTTGACTTGGTAGGATAGATTTACCCAACCTCTTCTAATGGACATAAGTTCATTATCACCGCTACAGATTATTTCACGAAATGGGTAGAAGCAGTCCCTCTCACAATTGTTGATGGCAAAACTGTAGTGCTTTTTATCACAAACTATATCATCTATAGATATGGTATACCATCCTCAATCATTACTGATAATGGAGGACAATTCAAAAATAAAGACCTTAAGGAACTGTGCAAAAAAATTTAAAATTACACAACATTGGTCTTCCATTTATTACCCCTAGGGTAATGGGCAAGCTAAGGCATCAAATAAGGCAATCCTCAAAATTCTTCCTCGCACAGTTAGTAAGTCAGGGCGAGATTGGCATCTCCAGATCAATCCAGCCCTGTGGGCATATAAAACAAGCATTAGAACTCCAACGGGCATGACTCCTTTTGCATTAGTATTTGGGGCAGATGCTGTGCTCCCAATAGAGATTGAGATTCCTACCTTGATAATCTCTATGAAAGGCCTTATCACAGATGATGACTGTAGGATAGCTCGGCTTCAAGAACTTGTGTTACTGGATGAACGATGGCAAGTGGCTTGTGATCATCTACGAGCATATCAACAAAGAATGGCACGAAGCTACAATAGGAGGATTAGGCCATGTGACTTCCCACTTGGTGATCTCGTCCTAAGAGAGAATCCTAAGAATCAACAACAATGAATGCAAAAAGGAAAGTTTGAACCAAACTGGCTAGGTCCTTACATCATTACTGCAGTATATGGATCTGGCGCCTATCAAATTTCTACAACTGAAGGAGAAGTGCTTAAAGAGCCTATGAACACTCTCCACCTAAAGCGGTTTTTCAGTTGATTCAATCTCACCAAGCTCTCTGTACATATCTAAATGTCCTGAAAAAATCCTAAAAATCAGAAAAAGTCCTGAAAAAAAAAAAAAAAAAACAAAAGAGAGAGATCCAAGAAGGTGAGAACCTGGTAAACAGGCACCTCTTGTTAGTCACTTTCATGCTTTTGCTTTCCTTCTTGTCCTGCTCATGTATCCATGGATTGATTCTTGTCATAGGTCGAGGGCATTCCCCTCTAGTGTCACTCTTTTCGAGATTTTCCTCATAAAATCTCCTTCGTGACAGTCACTAGTTGTTCTGACTGCGTTTGCCTACTGTCACCAGTGTCACTCTTTTCAAGATTTTCCTCATAAAATCTCCTTCGTGACAGTCACCAGTTGTTCTAACTGCGTCTGCCTACTGTCACCAGTGTCACTCTTTTCAAGATTTTCCTCATAGAATCTCCTTTGTGACAGTCACCAGTTGTTCTGACTGCGTCTGCCTACTGTCACCAGTGTCACTCTTTTCAAGATTTTCCTCATCGAATCTCCTTCGTGACAGTCACCAGTTGTTCTGACTGCGTCTGCCTACTGTCACCAGTGTCACTCTTTTCAAGATTTTCCTCATAGAATCTCCTTTGTGACAATCACCAATTGTTCTGACTGCATCTGCCTACTATTGTCACCCTACTGAAGAGATTTCTTTCTTACATATTCTGGACATTGACACTTGACATCATCCCGAAAACATTAAACTCAATGATATACTTGTTTGGATCTTCTGAGCATTTTCTCTTATTGCTTTGTTTTGCTTTATCATATCTCCTCGAGCAACATCGATGATGTCATCTCTGACTAGAGAAGTAATGACTGGGGGCATGATCTTTTCATATGTTTTCTGTTTGCGATTTAGTTCCAATAAGTTGATACGTTCCTATAAGAGGGGTGTCCACTATAAGAGCCTCCATTCCGTATTGGATGGCCGTGTGTACCTCGACTCCTTTTATACTGATATATCAATGATATTGGTTCTTCTCCTTGTTTGTTGGAGTGAACTCTTCATGCTATAGTACATACTGATACTCATCATATTAAGTGAACGTACGGGTCACTGTGAGTATATTTAGCACACTTTTGTCTCAGGTTACAAACGCAAGGGTCGTTGCGGACAGCATGAATATTGAATACTTTTCATAAGAGGAATCTCCCATGTGTTTGGTGTGCCTGTCATACAAGTAACATTCAAGTCATCCTAGCATTCATGCTTTGATGCTTATGTTAACTTGTTACATTAAAAGGGACAAATGTTCTGGTCATTCTGGCTTCTTGTGCCTCGAATGCTTACATTTAATCCTGACATTCCAATAATGTATGTTACATTCATATTTTCATGATTAAAATGTTAGTGGAAGTTGTGTAACATACGAGCTTTGTTTTATATCCAATGATGATAAATCATTGAGCCTTGGTGACCAAACCTAAAGCTACATTTAACATAGTCTTGCATACTTCATTGGCATTAGCACACAATTCAACGGTAATCCTATTCATACTCCACATGCATCAGATTCCTCCATGGCTGCACAAGAATTTGGTTCATCGATTCTCATTCCTCCATGGAATACTTGTGACTGTCAAATAAAAAATGCACAAAAATATGTCAGATGTCAGTTCATACATATGTGTTCTATCTAAACATACATCTCACGAACATTAGAGCAAAACAAAACAGACAATGACATGTACACAGGAATACTCGGCTCAAAATCTCGTATATATATATCAAAGAATGGGTCAGTACAAATACAATGGGCGCTACTCGTGCGCAATCGATCAAAAATGATACATCTGGTGCTGGCACACCAATCGATACATAGCTAGAGATCAAAATAAAAGTCAGGCACAAAGCATCTAACTCTGTCCCGAACCCTTGCCTCCAGGAGGAACAGGGGCAACAGGTGGTGGAGGCAGTGGTGGCATATCTGGCCTGACAGGAGGTCGTGCACCTCCGGACTCTCGTGCGTATTGAGAGAATCGCTGAACCTACAATGTCTCATCAGGTACTGCACTAGTGTATGCAGCATAATAATATGTAGCTCAAGCAGACTGGAAGTGAATCTCATCCTATGCCAACTCTAGCCTCTTCTCTGCAGCCTCCACACACTCTCTCTGGCGATCTATCTCTCTCTATCTCTCTACCAGCTGCGCATCCCTGACTGCCACTGCAATCTGCAACTCTCCCAACTGTTGAGAGGCTGCATGAACTCACTCTCGGTACCACCATACCACGTCCTGTACTCCACCTACTGGCTGATCTGACATATCCTCATCGACCATCTCTGGTGCATGTTGAGGTGGAGGTGCCTGCTGCGGTGGAGGTGCCTGCTGTTGTGGGACCTCCTGCTAAAGAACCTGCTCCTCTGTCCTCTGCCTCCTCTGCCGACTATGTCCTGCTCCACTACCCCCAGCACCTAGGTTTGATCCCATCTGCCATGGGGGAATAGGCATCTACTGTACCCGATGTTGGACCTGTGGTGGCACCTGTGGTTGTGCCTGCTGCTGCTGCAATACCTGTCCTTGCCCCTGTACCTACCCTGCCATCCCTAATGGATCTGTGAAGCATGGGAATGGATGGCTCATCAAAAATTCTTGATATGTAGGCGTCATCCCGAAATCTACTACCTCTGGCAGGTAGTCCCACTGAACCGCAACCAGGTTGCGAATATCTATCATGGATCATCCTGGATCCATTCGTGGAGGCCATCCCCACTCTATATCCTTCTATACCCTGGCATAGGCACAGTACTCAACCGAAATGTCCTGTGGTCTACCATACTGTCGCCACACTCGTGAGATGACAAATCTCTCTATGACTGACGTCGTCCTGCCTGCCAGCAGTCGAGAACTAAACATCCAGGGTAGCTCTCTTGGGGCATCATCCCAGTCCTCTGTCTCTCTCCAGGGTCACCATATAATAGACACTAGGTCATCGAGATGTGCCTGCCAATGCTTAGTCTTACCCAGGTGGGCCTGGGTAATATGCCCTCGATATCTGCAAATGTAAGGCTCTATGGGCTCTCAAGAATCCTCAAAAATTGGTCTACATACAGGGAGATGCTCCTAGGACTAGATTTGTAGCACATAAACACCTGCTGCCATGGTCTTCTTCTCATGGAAGACAACATCATGCATCTCATGAAAAATATGGGCCAACATACACTAACCCCACCCAAAGATCTCAGGTGCCTCAACCATCCTACGGAGCATGACACCCCATTCACACTCCAACCCATGTTGTCCCCTATCAGGACATAGGAAGCAGCTCAAGAAAATACCCAACACAGATGCTAACCTATGTGTAGGTCCATAAGTATGCATCAGCTCATCCCAGCTGATGGCCTTGCCCCTCGGTAGCTCTCTCTCAAAAATAATGGATAGTGCCTCTATCCCTAATCGAGGCACTGTATCATATACAACCTGGGTACTGTGAAAGGGAATCCTCAAGATCCTCCATATGTCCTCTAGTGTGATGGTCATCTCACCCATCAGCAAATGAAATGTGTTTGTCTCTGAATGGAAACGCTCTACCAATGCAGTCAGTAAACTGTGATTCACCATCACGGCTAGAATCCGACATAGTGAAGACAAACCCAATCGGGCAATGTGTGCCCGATCTACATCATCCAAACTCTGCAATAACTCTCCATAAGGTAGATAATGAGATCTAAATGATACGTCTCCAAATACCTCCTGCACACACAACAAAAAAAAAAGATAAACAAACGATCAATATCAAGTCGAATCGAAGCATCAAAAAAAATACAATGCGATTTCTAAATGCAAAAAATCACAAAACTGGCACAGAATTTTGCACGAGATTGCAGAATCTCGCACGAATACATATGGTTTCGTGCAAAATAGTTCTCTCTTCAGGTGAAGAAACTCTCCTTCGCGTGAAAATAGATCTCCTTGCGCGAAGATAGATCATCTCGCACGAGAAAAGAGGTTCTCATGCGAAACAAGATTTGCCACACGCGAAGAACCTTCATCTTCGCGCGAAGCCAAAATCGCCTCGTGCGAAGATATTCCGACCACGCACGAAGAAATAGCAGATCCTATTTCTTCACATGAAGAAAGAATATCTTCGCACGAGAAGAGATCAGTCTCGCACGAAGAAAGAATTGAACATCCTAAAACATGCTAAAAATGTGCATAAATGATCTCGAAATGCGTGTAATTGAAAGTACGAAGATGGGAGATCAATGACTCACTGGTGGTCCATAGTTTGCTGGCTGGCTATGTCGTCTAGAGTGCTCGAAATGATGATATCTCAAGTTCACTGCCATGTCTATATCAGAGCTCAAAATCACTAAAAGACAAAAGCACAAATGAATTGAAAATGACCCTTCAAGCCATTATATAGGTGTTGACCAAATTTTTCAAAGTGCTCAGATTTGTGCAAAAATCACACCCTTGGCTAATTGGACCATTCTAGATCCATTTTCGAGATCAAATTTAAAATCTGACACACCCAAAAGCCTTAAAAATGAATTTTAAAATTTTAGGGACCGATGTGATCGAATGCTTGTGCAGTCAAATCTTTCTGATACTTTATAATTCTTGGAATCTTTTCAACTTTACATTCTCCATATTTTCAAATTTCATTTTGAAAATAGTCAACTTAAGTCAACTTTACATGATATACTGCTTCAAATCATATTTTTGGTGTGTCATCTTTCGATTTTGCTCCCGAGGGGGCATGATGATTACATCATTAAATACTTATTGCTCGGGGCATCTAGTTCCCATCTTATGTCCTAGTCACTTGGGGCATCTCATCACTTGGGGCTTGTTGTTCCCTTCTATCTGACATCTCTGCCATCTATCTTATCTTTTCATCAATTGATCAACCTTATAACAACTCTTCTCAGAGTTTGATGGACAGGTATTGGGACAGTCTAAACCTCGACTCCTGAGGATCAAACCTCGTTCTGGGGATGATTCTATGACTCATGATGAGACCTTGTTATCTTTTATCAATTTTAGGTATCTAGGTGTTCTATCTGGATCCTTGAAGGTTAAGCTTCGTTTTGGAGATAACTTTATAAATGCTATTAATTTTAGGTATCTAAGTGTTTTATCTGGATCCTCAAAGATTAAGCTTCGTTCTGGAGATAATCTTCTAAATACTATCAATTTCAGGTATCTAGGTATTTTATCTGGATCCTTGAAGATTAAGCTTCATTCTGGAGATAATCTTCTAAATACTATCAATTTCAGGTATCTAGGTGTTCTATCTGGATCCTTAAAGGTTAAACTTCATTATGAAGAAACTTTTTAAATGCTTATCAATTTTAGGTATCTAGACATTCTGTCTAGATCCTTAAAGATTACGCTTCATTTTGAAGATAGTCTTTTAAATGCTATTGATCTTAGGTATCTAAGTGCTCTGCTTGAATTCCTTAGGATTAAGCTCTGCTCTAGAGAAGGTCCTTAAAAAGCTTATCAATTGGTCTCCATGTCATCACCTTTGGAACCAATCTCATGTTCACATCATGCTTTTTGATTATCTTTGAATTGAACGCGTTGCTCGCACATTCATTCAAAGAGGGGCAAAATGTAATACCCCAAAATTGGCTCATTGCCATTATACCAATTCTAGTCTATTTCTGATAATTTCAAAGCCCTATTCTAATAGGCAATTCTCATTCTGCTATTCACTACTTGACTTAATTGTCAGATGCAGAAAAACCCTAATCTGCATTCATCATATTTCTTATTTAATTCCTATAGTACGTACTCATATTAGTTGCATTAAACCTACTTGATTAATATTTAATTTAATTATTGAGTATTTATACTTTAATTAAATTAAATTATATCCTAAGGCTAATGTATTATGGAATTAAATTTATTTAATTTAATAAATACGCCTATCTTAATTAATTAAATGTAATTATTTAATTAAATGAGAAAGGTATTTCTAATTAATTAAAAGAAATTATTTAATTAAATGGAGCACTTACTTCTAAATAATTAAACAAAGTTATTTAATTAAATGGGAAGACATTCCTAATTAATTAAATAAAGTTATTTAATTAAACAAAAGTGTCTCTAATTAATTAAAGATTATTTAATTAAATAGAAAAATTAATTATGAGAGCATATTTCATTTTATTAAATTAAATATCTCAACAAAAATCTCTCTTCAGTTCAAAAAAGGGGAATTTCCAGTTCACTATTGATTAAAAATGAGTTAACATAGTTAACTCCTTTTTCTACTCAAATTTAAAATAGTTAACTCCTTATTTATCTCAAATTAAGTCTGTTAACTCCCTTTAACTTGGGGATCTCCCTTTATGACTGAAACTCATCTTCAATCCTGACCGTTGATCTGAATCGATCTCAACCGTTGATGGATTACAGGAAACTCTATTTAAGAGACCCTCATCTCTTCATTTGGGGGAGGATGAATTGATTTGCTATCGAATTGCTGTTGAAATTCATGCTCATATTTACTTACATTTCTTGCATACATTCTCATTTTTAGTTTAATCTCATTTTAGTTTAATCATGCATATGCTTAATCTAGTTTGCTTCATTTTGTTCTTAGATTACATTGCATATATCATTTTCTTAGATTAATCTGTATACTCCTTTTTAGCTTAATTCCATTGTGAAATCCTTCGTTCTTAGAGGGTCTGGTTGCCTACACCTCGATTCTGAGGATATTAACAGGCAAAATCCCTTTAGATAGAAGGCAACAGGTCGCTTTGCAGGGAAAATTTTGGTTGTACAATTCAATGTTCATTCCACGATGAATCCACAAATAAGGACCATGTTGAAGTGTGTGTGTTAGCATAGGCCGCATTTTCAAGCATACAGGTGCTCAGATTTCAAAACTCCATTTACACAAAATTGGTCTAGGGAATCATCCATTTCCAATGTACTAATTTCTTGAATATCACATTTGAGATGAGTGTGAATATCATTGATCAGAAGTACCTTTGGAGAGATTTTAGACTGTGCTCCACTCAGATCTAGGGTTTTAGTGATCACAGGACTAAGCTTGAAATATGGTGCTTTCCATTCCACTCCATGAACAAATATGTCATATCCTTGCTTAACCTTTCTACTACTAGATGCCATATTCACTTGGTAGGGTTTGAGGAAATTCAAAAACTTTCACTAAAAATTTACTCAAATCACTCGAAAGCTCTAAAGATCGCACTTTGCAATAGCACTCAAAATTTCATGATAAGAAATGACTTTGATTCCATGCCTTTTGTTAAAAAATTTCCATAAATTCTTAGTACAAAGGGTAGATTGACTGACATCATGTTAACAGACTATCATCCACTTTGTATTCAACACTCAGTGAAGTCTTCATGACTCGGTAACCATATGTATCTTTTATACTCCCAACCTTGCTTGGTAGATTCTATGACCCAACCTCACTCAATACTTGGTAGACACTTGTACTTGGTGATCCCTTTGTATCATAAATACTGATTTGGATCATTTTGTTCTTTCAATCTAGAACTATCTTGGATGTCTTTTTTGATAGCATAGTTCTAATTTCTCCTTTGAGAACTTAAGTAGAAATAATAGAGTCACCCAACTCTTGAGTGACTTGGTCATCATTACTTGGACATGTATTCTTGGTAGACTTTGGAACCCATTTTTGTCTCATCTATTTTTGGATGTCATCAAACTTTTTCATTTTTCTCATCTTCAATTCTACTAGTATTCATGTAGTTCTTGTCAAGATGACCAAGTTTTGTATAAATGAAACATCTTTTTAGTAGTATCTATTTTTCTCAAATGATGTTTTACACAATTTATTCCAATGTGTCCAAATTCTCCACAATAGTGACATCTACACTAGTTGTTGTAGTTCCAACCAAATATTGTTTTCACAATTTTCTTTGTCAAATTCAAGACCTTGGTTTTGCATTTTGATGACTTGTGTCCATGTTTCTTACATTTGTGAAATTTGCCTCCAAATCTTGGTTTCCCTTTTTATTCATTAGCCTTATGACCATGCTGATTGCAATTGTATCATTTTCCATTGAAGTTTTCTTTTCCATTGCTCCAACATTTTTTTGATGTATGACCTATCTTACCATAGTGATTTCAAGTAGGTTTTTAATTCTTTTGAGCTCCTTTCTTGGATGACTCTCCTTTTTCTGTATATCCAATTCTTGATTTTCCCTTTTGTCTATAGAGGTTTTTCTCATTCAATTGATTCATGTCTATTTGGGATTTCATCATTCTTTCAATGATTTTCCTTTCAAAGTTCAGATAATTTCACAATCTTTCATTGATTTTCCTTTCAAAGTTCAAATCATTTCACAATCTTTCATTGATTTGCCTTTCAAAATTTAGATCATTCTTTATTCTTTCATTTTCAAATCTTAGGCTCATGATTTCCTCATTTGCATTGCAAGGCTGATCAATAAGATTTTCTTACTAAAGGGATTAGTTTTGGATTTCATTGTTCCTTCCATCTATCTCTTCTTTTACCTTGTTTTTCTGCTTCATGACTTCACATAGCCTTAATGACTAAATTTATTGTTCTCTTCTTAGTTTTCTTACTTGTTTTTGTAGGGAACCATTCTTTTCTAGGAGTTCTTTGATTGACTCATTGGCTTCATCTGAATTGCTTGAATGAAGGTCCTCAATTCTTTCTTCAATGTAGAGATGATCATTCATTTGAATTACAAGTTATTTTCTTCTCTTTAGGGATTGAGAGAGTTGCTCTTTTGCTTTCTTGAGTTACGCAATGACCATTTTCAAATCTAGATTTTCTTTCTCAATAGCTTTTTCAAGTTTGAATATCTCTATGGCCTTGATCTTTTCTCAAGTTGTGATGTGAATATCAGGATTTACTAGCTGTGGAATTCACATCACAATTTGACTAGCTGTGGAAATCATGTCCTACTTATCAATTTTCTCAAGTTGTTAAACTTTCTCTTGAAAGCCACAAAACTCTGATACCAATTGTTGGAAATATTCAAGACTATGCTATGTTACTGAGAGGGGAGTGGTGAATTAGTAACATCTAAAATTTTTAGAATTTCAACTCTTAATCTCACAATCCAATTAGCATTTAATTCATCATATATAATCTAATCTAATTGCATACATAAGAAATTGAAAACATGAAAGCATTCATAACACTATGACACAAATATTTGGTGACCCAAAAACCTTCCAAATAGAAAGTAAAACTTGGGTGGGGATGATACAACAAACTTTAGTACTATAGTATAAAGTTAGCCTATTAAAGCTTACATTGATCACTTCTGATGATCTACCCTATTAGGAGCAATGAGGACTACTAGGTCTGCCATGTGAAAGGATTTACAAACATACAATTAAGTATGCACTTAGTAAAGAGATTTACAAAAGACTGTTAGATTTACCTTGTTAAAGAATTTGAGCGATCCACCTGTTAAGATGAAATAGTAGATGCTCTTTGATCTACAACTTGTTTTGCCAAATGAGATTCCTTTAAGTATAAATCACCTTTTTGTGATAGATATGACTTTGCTGCTCCTTAAACTATTATAGCATTTGTAATTCTCTCTTTCTACTCTTCTCTAATTATATTTTCTTACATTGTATTCACATTCACATCTTCATCATACTTTTAAACTTTGGATATGATACAATACATTACATATATATGAATCCAATTATACAAATTACAAAGTCAACCACAATACAAGTTAACACAAATATTACAAAGTTGGCTCACATGAAGACACTCAGGTTCTAAAGATTGACTTGGTGAGGTTCTGATACTAGGCATCCACTGTCAATACTTGACATTGTCATGCACTTGGTAGACATAGAACCTTGGTCCATACTAATGACTTCCAAGTAGTCTTGAACTTGGTTTGCACTAGTGACTCGGTAGATACTATGAAACTTGTCATATAAACTGAATCACTTATTTACCATGGCAAGACTCAGTAAACACTATCACCTCTAGCTCGGTATAAATTGAGTCACTTGGTTAACAGTGAGTATCTTGGTTAATAATGGACTCACATTACATACAATAAAAACTCAGTGAACACTACATAGCTTGGCTTATACTGGTAAACTTGACATACACTAAGATGCATGGTTTACACTACTAATCTTCACTATAACTATGACTATTTGATAACCACTGAGATTTTTCCAAAGGACTCGGTAGCAACTATAAAACTCAATGATAATTGAAATACTTGGAAAACACTGTGAACTATACAAGTAGCTTTATAACTATATCCATTTTAAATAAGTGTGTGTCACTAATAAAAAACTTGACTGATATGTCAACTAAAACACAATTCTAGTAGAAAGGTAAAAATAGTTCAAACTTCAACTCAATCCATCCAATCTGTATGCAATCATGAGGAAAGGTTCGCCAATGTGTCTTGAACACATCCCTAACCATGAAAATAATAGCTCCACCGAAATCCAATCTTGATGCTCCTACATCAGATGCCCAGTTAAAAAGAAAAGTATGTCCCATACGTTGATGCTCAAAGAAAGATCTACAACCAACTTCATCTTTACCAAAGGCTACCACTTCATCAAAGTCAATAGAAAAAATCTAAAAATCCACCATCTATGCTTTATACACTGAAACATCATAATAAAATACATATGAACATCCCAATCAGCATGCTCACACCTAAGAACAAACTAAACATAAGGCTTCATCAACAAACCCTCATCCACATTAGCAACTAGTGAATCCACAACAGTAGCAAAAAACTCCATATCAACAGCAATATGTAACTCATCAACAATAAATGCCAAATTCTTAACACCAACAACTAAATTTCTCACAACAAGTTGCTCTACAATAGATAACTCATCACCATCAGCAATTAGATCATCCATGACCAAGTGTTGTACAATTTCCATGGAAGATCCAATCAACTAATCATGAAAACCAATGTCTATCCTAGCATCAACAAGGTTAGGAATCTCTTTAGGAACAACCTCAACCTGCTCTACAAGTTCTATATCAAATTCCATAATCTAATCAACAAAACCGGCCTCTTCCACCTCAACCTTGCTATGCCATCTTCTCTCACAAACAAGTCTCCTAACTGGCCAAACAATTCTCTTCTAGATTAGTAGACTCTAGCTCCACAAACATCTATGAAATGCCTTGTTCATCCTATCCTTATCTTGATCATCTAAACTAGTTTCAAACTAAGCAACCACCTTCTTAGTTCAATTAGCTAAACTAGCTTCAAACTAAGTAGACATCTTAGAAAAATTCCACTCCACCACATCATTGAGATTCATAATCATCTTAGGGTCCAATACTCTCAAAGCTATATCCCAAGATCTTCATAAACCCTTTGAAAAAAATCCTTCCCATGCTCCTTGTGATAACCTAAAATTATTTTCAAGTCAGATAGCAACCTATCACCTTTCATGAACAATCAAGAACCACATCACAAGTTTAGGACCATGGATCTATAATCCACAAACTCTCTATGATCAATCATCAACAAGATTAGTCTTCTATCTTTGCATCCATCGATCTATCTATAAGCTCTCTAAAATTACAAGTTAGAACCACAATTTTCCACCTTGCAACCAAGAGATCTAGGACTCTAGAAATAAAATCCACCAATAAATTAGGATCAACTTAGATCTACTTCTCCAACCAATGTCTTGGTGCAAATTACCTCAACTTCAGTGATCTATCTATGCACTTAGGAACAAATATGCTTTGATACCACCTGATGTAGCATAGGGTATGAGTATCCTCAAAGGATATGTTCTAGCACCCAAAAATATAACCACATAGTAGAAATACAATAGCAAGAAACAAAAATGCAAGATTTGATACTAACTCATAATAATTTGTTCATAAATATATAACTGATTACATGTAATATGTCTGGCTAGAAGGCCTTTTGGGTTAGGGCCAAATACAAACAAAAATTACAAAATAAAATCAATTCTACAAGATCCAACAAGATCTAACTTAAAAAACCTAATCTCAGCTAGTCCAGATACACAATAGGATAAGAACACTAAGAAGAATCCACACTTGTACCCTTAGGTCCACCAAGAGATCCTCTAGTTCCTAAGTTGTAGCTCTAGCTCTTCAAATTTGCATCTATCCTTCATTCCCTATCAACTTAGTAATGACTAAAAGACTAAAAAGACCCCTAATTATACCAATCTAAGCCATAAGTCATCCTATAACACAAATCAAATACAAATACATAGATTAAATGCCACAAGTCAGCCTACAACAACAATTAAATATCCAAAAATTGATATTTGAGTAAAATCACAATATCTCCTAGTTCCAATTGAATTAGAACTCTTTATTCAAACTTGGGTAGAACTTTAGGTCCAATACAAAACCTTAAATGTTAAAATTCTAATTCTCCAAGGAAAGGTGTGCATCCATCATGAAAGTCGCACACATTAGATTGTTGCGCAAAACTGCCAGAAATTAATACTTAAAGAGAATTGCCATATCTCCCAACCTATAATGAATTAGCACTTGTTCTCTTGACACAAGGAATTAATCTAGGCCCTCTTCAATCTTGAAGTGGGAAACCTCTCATTCATTAAATATAATTAGTTGTACACTCTGAAATAGGCACCCAAAAACAAGAAAAAAACATAGTTCCAATAGCAAGGTAAAAATAGTTCAAACTTTGACTCAATCCATCCAATCTCTATGCAATCATGAGGAAAGGTTCCCTAATATGTCTCCAACACATCCCTAACCATGAAAATCATAACTCCACCAAAATCCAATCTTGATGTTCCTGCACCAAAACCTCATCATGGAGAAGCATAGTGGAGTATTGGATGGAAATTTTGGTAGAGATTAAACCATTGCTTTGGTTTCTGGGAATTATTATTGGTGAAATTTACAAAAAGATGTTAAAAAAGTTTGTATTAATATAAAGAGTATCTTAGATTGAGAAATGAGTAAAGAAAAATATAGGGTTTTATCAACAATTACCTCTACCAAAGAATCCATGGGAAGATGTGGTGTAGGAGAACCCACAATAAATTATGACTTGTCAAATTCCTAAGAACACTTAGAGTAGGTTAGAACTCTTGTCTAATCATTTGGACCAAGTTGTAAGACCTAGTTCCAAGATTGGTACAATTATAAGTCCTTGGTCAACTATGATAAAAAGTGATCAAAGGCCTTATAAACTTATGATTTTGCATATTTTCATATTTTGACATGTTTTGATCCTATTTGGGTCATTTGGATTAATTTTCATTGCATTTTTCTTATAGTTTGCAAAAACTGCAAAAATATGCAAAATTGCTCAAAAGTTGTCAAGAAATTTTTTGCTAACTAATGTAAAACCAAGCCCAACTACCACAAAAAGGTTTGAAATAATATTATGAAAATATAAAGGCCTATAAGAAACTCTTTTAGGTAGGTAATAGGAAATAAGATGTATTTTCACATTTTGAAATCAATAAAAATAACTTTGTTTCCTGCAAATTGACAACCACAACATGGTGTACAGACTTGGACAAACACTCTAGGGATTGAGATCGACATTTTTGGATATATGTATGAATTATGTTTCCAATTAATTTTCTTTTAAGTCTCTACCTATCACGAAACTCAAGTTATCCACATTTTTAAACAAGTTGGTTTGAATAAGTTCCTAACCTAGGGTTTCAAGCATTTTTTGTCATAACTAGGGATTTCACCATGGGAATATAATGGCCTTTCATGAAATCCTAGTGTTTCCCATGTATTATAAGATGATTTTGGTTTCATACTTGTAGAGATGCATTAACTATTTTATGCCCTAGGCATGCAAGACCGATGTGCATGCCAAGAAATAAATGCAACAACTCCCATAACTCGCTCCACATTTGTCATCAAAGCTCAAAATTTAGCTTAGATCTTGTTTATGTCTACCCTCTCATGTTATCATATTTTTTTTTTCAAATTGGGATTCTATAATGTGTACCTTATTTGTTAATGGAGGCCTAATAGGCCTAATTACCTAGGTGAGATATTGGGAAAAACCCTATTTTTCTATTTTGTCCAACCTTGATGCTTCAATATGTTTCGTAAACCTCAAAAGGGTATCCCATTCTATGATTTTATTCCTAGGTTATGTGTATTTTATTGAAATTGAGTCAATTTTTCAGCAAAATAGGCTACTAGCCTATTGAGTAGTTTTGTAAAGTAACTATGTGTCAAAAGTTACATTGTTTAGCTTTAACCATTGGACCACCTTGTTTATGACCTAAATAAACCATTTACTTGTGTTTGATTCTCACTTGGTCATTTCATGAATTTTAGGGGTGTTTTGCCAAAATTGGTCAAATAGTGTAATTTAAGCAACTTGTGATAAGTTGGCTTGTTTGTAGGGTTTCCTTTTGATTGGGGTTCTCCCTATATGGGTGAGTGGTTGTGATAACTTGACATAATCCTTGAAGCACTTTGTGATTGATGCTTTCACTTTGATCATCATAAAGTCATTTTGTCAAGACAATACTTTAGTGAAGAGGGTCTTAGGACATGTTGATCATCATTTGATCCATCCCATTGGGCTCCATTGCATCAAGTGGTATTAGATCCATGGCCCTTACTAAAGAAGAAGAAGAAAAACCTACAAGGGTAACCAATGCTGAAATAACAAAGATCGTGGGAGAACAAAGGGAAACTAATTCTTCACTAGAAAATGGGTTGAAAGAATTTGAAATCATTTTTGACAAGAAAAAAGGGTACAATCTAAAGAAGATAGAAATAATAAGGCTAAAGACATTGAGGAAAATGGTAAAGTGCCTATAGAAAAAAGATCTCTTTTGAATGCTCTCAAGTACATGGAGAAGAGAACCATGGAGGGGAATTTTAAATTACCAAATTTCAATGGAAATATGAATGTTGATGTGGCCTTGGATTCAATAGAGGCTTTAACTAGTTTCTTTGAGTGTGAGGACATACCAAAAAAGCATAGGGTAAAGATGGAAAAGTCCAAGTTGAGGGGAGAAGCATTAAATTGGTGAAACTTCATCCAAACTAAGAGGGTGAAGAAAGGAAGAAGCATGATCTCTTCTTGGGATAGAATGGTCATACTAGTCATAGAAACATATGTGCCTAAAGACTATAGGGTACAAATCCATAGGAGAAAATAGATTTTGAAACAAAAGAATCTAGATGTTAGTGCCTACCTATACAGAGAAGTTTCTGAACTTATGAATGAAAATCAACATAGTAGAGGATGAGGAAGAAAAACTTGCACAGTATATGAATGGCCTTAAGGTACCCATCTAGGAGTAACTTAGCCTTAAAACTCTCACTTTAGTGAATAAGTACTATCATTTAGCCATCAAAGTGGAAGAGAAGTGGAAAAGGAGGCAAGATCAAGGCAAAGGAAAAGAAAATAATAAGAACTTTAAGTCCAAGACAATTCTTGGAACAAGTGAAAAAGTAGTGTAAATAAACCCACTAATCAGAGAAAAGATTAGGGAGGAAAAAGTTCCAAAGGGGACTACAATGGAGGAAAATCTTTCAACAAGGGTAAAGGAAGAGGCAATGGCCCTCTCACATGTTATGATTACAATTAGGTAGGACACCATGCAAGAAAGTGTCCTGAGAAGAAGAATAACAATCAAGAGGAGAGGAGAACTCAACATGTTGAAGAAGATCAAATTTACTATAGGGACCTTAAACTTGAGGAAGGAACATATCCAAAGATGAGGCAAAAATTTTTGTAGACCCCTCACACCCAAGAGCCATCCTAAAGAAAGAATCTATTCAAGACAAAGATTAGTTGCCAAGGCAAGATATGTAACATTTTGATTGATTCATGCTCAAATAAAAATCTTGTTTCTTTTGAGATGGTAGATTATCTTAAACTTCTTAAGAAACTCCACCCCTTTCTCTACATTTCTCTTGGCCAACAAAAGGTTCAAAAAACCTAGGTAATTGAACAAGCATGGGTAGAGTTTTCCTTAGTAAACTTCAAGGATAAGGTACTTTGTGATGTTGTTGAAATGGATGCCTCTCATTACTCCTAGGTAGGCCCTAGTAATATGATGTTTATGTCATCCATCATGCCAAAAAGAATACCTATTCCATAACTAGAAATGGTGTAACCTTCACCATGAAACCCATGCTTGGTCCTAAAGTAGAGTCCACTATTGTAATCATAGGGGAGAAAGAAATGATAAAATATTTGAAAGAACCTAATGTCCAAAGGTTCATATTTTCTTAAGAAAAGGAAAACATAACTTCAAATGATAAATATCCTATACCATTGGAGATACAAGACCGACTACAAAAGTACAATCATTAGTTCCTATACAAAGGAGTTTCTAAAGTTGTGAATGAAAACCAACACAATAGAGGATGAGGAAGAAGAACTTGCAAGGTATATGAATGGCCTTAAGGTACCCATCTAGGAGGAACTTAGCCTTCAAACCCTGACTTTACTAAATAAGTACTATCATTTAGCCATCAAAGTGGAAGAGAAGTGTAAAAGGAGGCAAGATCAAGGAAAAGGAAAAAAAAAGAATAAGAACTTTAAGTCTAAGAAAATTCTTGGAACAAGTGAAAAAGTAGTGGAAATAAACCCACTGATTGGAGAAAATATTAGGGAGGAAAAAGTTCCAAAGGGAACTACAATGGAGGAAAATCTTTCAAAAAGAGCATAGGAAGAGGCATTGACCTCTCACATGTTATGATTAAAATCAGGTAGGACACCATGCAAGAAAGTGTCATGAGAAGATGAATAACAATCAAGAAGAGAGGAGAACTAAACATGTTGAAGAAGATCAAATTTAGTACAAGGACCTTAAACTTAAGGAAGAAACATATCTAATGATGAGGCAGACATTTTTGTAGATCCCTCACACCCAAGAGCCGTCCTAAAGAAAGAATCTATTCAGGAAAAAGATCAGGTGCCAAGGCAAGATATGTAACATTTTTATTGATTCATGCTCAACTAAAAATCTTATTTCTTTTGAGATGGTAGAAAATCTTAAACTTCCTAAGAAACCCCACCCCTTTCTCTACATGTCTCTTGGCTAACAAAAGGTTAAAAAAACCTTGGTAATTGAACAAGCATGGGTAGAGTTTTCCTTAGTAGACTTCAAGGATAAGGTATTTTGTGATGTTGTTGAAATGGATGTCTCTCATTACTCCTAGGTAGGCCCTAGTAATATGATTTTGATGTCATCCATCATACCAAAAAGAATACCTATTCCATAACTAGAAATGGTGTAACCTTCACCATGAGACTCATGCTTGGTCCTAAAGTAGAGTCCACTATTGTAATCATAGGGGAGAAAGAAATGATAATTTTTTTGAAAGAACCTGATGCCCAAAGGTTCATATTTTCTAAACAAAATGAAAACATAACTTCAAATGAATAGATTTATAAAGATGGACCATTTTGTACCATTTGAAAGCAAAAATGATGCATCTCATATTGCACATATTTTCTTTAAATAGGTAGTTAGGATCCATGGTTTACCACAAATAATTGTATCTAAAAGGGATGTAAAGTTTCAAGGCCCCTTTTGGAGGACACTTTCTAAGAAACTTGGATCTAATCTAACCTACATCTTTTCCTATCACCCACAAACTTATAAGAATACTAAGGTGGTAAATAGATCCTTAGGAAATCTTCTAAGAGGCCTAACCAAACAACATGCTTAGAGTTAGGATCTACTCTTCCCTCAAGAAGAGTTTGCATTTAATGATTCCATGAATAGGTCAACAGGAAAGACTCTGTTCCAATCAGTCTATGATCTTCATCCCAAAGGACCATTGGACCTAGTAGAACTACCATATGATTTCAAAATTAGTTCTTAGGGAGAAAACATAGTAGAACTTATTACAAAGTTGAAACATGAGGTAAAAGAAGCACTACAAAGATCCACTTTGAAATACAAGGAACATGCTGACAAAAGAAGAAAGAAATCCACTCCAAGCTAGAGACAAGGTATGGGCATTCTTGAGGAAAGAGATACTACCTAAGGGAAGATATTCCAAACTTAAAATGAAGAAAATTGGACCATATACTCAAAAAAAGGGGTGAAAATATCATGGTGTATAAAAAGAAATCTTATTGAGAAAGTTGGAGACAAGGTATACTCAAAGTTCGATACAAGGTATGGGCATTCTTGAGGAAAGAGAGACTATCTAAAGGTAGATATTCCAAAATTAAAATGAGGAAAGTAAGATCTCCATCCCTTACTACTTCTTCTCTATTAATAAGAATATCATAGGATATAAAAGGAAATATTATGCCAACCCTACTTTCCATGAGGTCTTGTTGTTACTAATTTATGAGCACTTTAAGGCTCAAACCCATGCAAAATCCATAGCCCAAAAAGTTGAGTCTTTAGAGGACACACAAAGCTCCTATTTGCCATCTGACATTGATTATATCATTGGGCTTCATTCAGATGATGAAAAGGAGGTAGCCAAGATTATAAAGGATTTGGAAAAAATAAGAAGAGAAGTGAATCCAAGAGGAATATAATCAAGGTTTGGAAAGGCTTGGTAGGTATTAAACTTGAGGTCATTTTTAGAAAGGATTATAATGAGAAAGATTAGGGAATAAAAATAGAGGAGGACAATAATGTGAAAATAGAGATTATAAGAAAGGTCCCTATTCATAGGAAGGTGGAAAGTCCAGCCAAGAGGATAAGGGGAAATGACATGAATGTAGATCAAGATTATAATAAGGGATATGAACCCCCCCTCCATGCCTAGGAAGAGAGAAATCAGATTATGGCATGGAAAAAACTACCTATACTTTTGGCTTTAAGGGCATGAAGATGGTTTGGAGAAACTTTGAAAGTAGGACTATGAAAATGAGCATCATTAGAGAAAATATTTAGTCCAATGTCTTAGAGGGAAATGATGACAGAATTCATCTAGAGGAGGTCATTGATCCAGCCATGGTGATTCTTAGTGATAACGACAAGGAAGTGGAGATGAATCTCCTCAATAATGCTAGGAAAAACATGATGGAAAACTTCTACTCTATCAAGTGGATTTTTCATGAGACTGGGGAGATAAAAAAATAGGCTGCAAAGTCTAGAAAGGAAGGATGGGAAAGAAAGAAAATACATAATCAACAACCTAGATAATAGGGTCACTGAGGTGGAATAGAGAATGGATAGAATGGAGAGCTCTCTCCACACTATTGCTAACTAAAGCTTCTATATTATCAAATATTTAAATGATAATATCAAACAACTACATAATATGATGGAGTTTAGAACAAGGGTTAGAGAAGTCATGGGAAATGAGGAAATAGGGACACAAAAGATGAAGTCAAACCCCAAGATGAGTTCCCTAAAAATAAATTAAAATTGAACAAGAAGAAGAGGGATAGTGATGACTCTCCAGATGATATTCAACTAATTAGTGGAATGCCTAAAACTATGGAAATGATGGAGTTCCAGGTTGTTAAGCTACTCAAGAATATGGTGCCCTGATTGGTTCCCCTAGCTTTTCTGATTTTCTTTGTGTTTTCTATTTGCTAGGATTGCTTACTCTTTTAGAGGCTCTATTTTATTTTGTCATGTTCTCTACCTCTATCACCCATTGTTTTTTTGTTGTTAGCTTCATGCTCCAGACATAATGTTAGTTTATTTTGTTAACTATTGGGTTTCACACACCTGTTAAAACCTATTTTACTTTAAAAAGACAAAATGGGTGAAAATGCATATGAAATATCTCTCTCCCTGCCTTACAAATTTCTCCAATATTCCATGTTGTAGACCTCATTCCCTACAAAGGCATAATAGGTTCAACAAGTGAACAAGGTGAGCAAGTAGATATGGATGATGAAGATTATGCCACTGACCACTCTCAAAGAAAACTAGTGGAGTTGAAAACAACACTAGAAACCATGTTACTAAAGAAAACTAGAACTAAGAATTACATGCAGTACCTAGTCAAGTGGAAATGACTCCCCAACATTGATACAACTTGGATGACAGAAGACCAAATCAAGCAACATGGCACTTTTGTGGAGAACTTACCCTCAATTCTATGAACATACAATAAATGATGAATCATAAATGTCCCAAGAACACCTAGAATAGGTTAGAACTCTCATCTAAACATTTGAACCATGTTATACGACCTAGTTCCAAGATTGGCACAATTATAAGCCCTTAGTCAACTATGGTCAAAAGTGGTCAAAGACCTTAGAAACTTAGGATTGTATATATAAATTTTTGACATGTTTGATCCCATTTTGGTCATTTGGATTAGTTTTCATTACATTTTTCTTATAGTTTGAAAAAGTGCAAAATTGCATAAAAGTTGTCAAGCAACTTTTAGCAACTTAATGTAAAACCAAGCCCAACAGCCAAAAATAGGTTTGAAATATTTTTATGACCATTGGAAGGCCTATAAAAAGTCCTTTTAGGTGGTTTATAGGAAATAAGATGTATTTTCACATTTTGAATCGATAAAAATAACTCTATTTCATGTAAATAGACTGCTACAACATGGTGTACAAATCTGTATAGACACTCTAGGGATTGAGACCCACTTTTTTGGATAGGTGGTTCAGTTATCTTTCCAATTACTATTTTTGAAGTCTCTACCTATCACCAAGCTCAAGTTATCCACCTTTTTGCACAAGTTGGTTTGAATAAATTGGTAACCTAGGGTTTCAAGCATTTTTGGTCATAGCTAGGGATTTGACCATGGGAATCTAATGGCCTTTGATTAAATCCTAGTGTTTTCCATGTACTATAAGATTATTTTTTTTATAAAACTTGTACTTGCAGGGAACCATTAACTATTTGATGCCTTGGGCAAGCATGACCCATGTGCATGATAAGAAATGAATGCAACAACAAATCCGATAACTTGCTCCAGATTTTGCATCAAGGCCTAAAATTGGGTTTGTGACTTTCTTATTTCTTTTCTCTCATACTCTTATCATTGGTTTTCATATTGGGATTCTAGATCATGTACCTCCTTTTTTAATGGACACCTAATAGGCCTAATTACCTAGGTGAGATATTGGGAAAAACCCTATTTTGTTAGTTCATACAACCTTGATACCTTAGTATGTTTAGTAAATAAAAAAAAGGGTATCCCATTTTATTATTTACTTCCTAAGCTATGTGGATTTTATTGTAACTAAGTCAATTTTTCATCGAAAAAGGGTACAAGCCTATTGAGAGATTTTGTAAAGAAACTATGTCCCAAAAGTTGTATAATCTATTTTTAGCCATTAAAACACCTTTTTTATGACCTATATAGACCATTTCCTTTTTCATGAGTCTCCCTTAGTCATTTCATGAAGTTTAGGGGTGTTATGCCAAAATTGGTCAAATAGTGCAACTTGAGCAACTTGTGATAAGTTGGTTTATTTGTAAGGTTCCCTTATGATTGGGATTTTCCCTATTTGGGTGAGTGGTTTTTATAGCCTAACATAATCCCAAAATAACTTTTTATTTTTTCTTTCACTTTAATCATCATAAAGTCATTTGGTTGACACAACTTTGGTGAAGACAATTTTAGGACTAGTTAAACATCATTTGATCTAACACACTAGGCTCCATCACATCAAGATGTTAGCAGGGATTTTCTTCTTGGTTTACCAAGGAATTATCAAGGTCATGATTTTATATTTGTGGTAGTTAATTTTTTTTAAAGATGACACATTTCATGCCCTACAAGAACTCTAGTGATAGTGTTCATGAAAAAGAGTTATTTTTCAAATAAGTGGTGAGATACATGGACTACCAAAGAGTATAGTTTTATTTTGAGATACCGGGTTTGATAGGTATTTATAGCATACATTATGGAAGAATTTGAAGATAAATTTGAATTTTAGTTCATTGCATCATCCACAGACTAATGGACAAACATAGGTGGTGAATCAAAGTTTGGGGAATTTGTGGAGATGTTTAATTGGATATAACACAAAAGGATGGGATATGATTTTACCATAGACATAATTTTCATACAATAGTTATATCAATAAGACTAATGGTAAATCATCATTCCAAATTATATATAGGAGAAATATTTGAAATTCTTCTAAATTGAGGTAGTTATATAAAGGAGAGATAGGTAGTGTTGAAGTGAAGGACTTTTTAAAACAATTGAAGAACATCAATGAGAAGGTGAGGAAACACATTATAAGGAAGAATACATAGTACAAGACTATGGAAGATGTGAAAATTAGGTATAAGAAATTTTAGATTTGAGATGAAGTCATGGTTCATTTTTAGGAAGGGCATTTTATAATGGATACATATAATAAGTTGAAAATGAAGAAATTTGGACTATGCAAGATACTAAAAAGGAATGAATTTTTAAAATACCTATGAAATAGAGTTGCATGCTCAACTAAATATTTGCCAATGTTTAAAATTTTAGATCTAAATAATATCATAAAGGAGGTTATGGAGAGGAAGTTGTAGAAGTGTATTGAAATATTCTAGTAGCTACTTCAACTATAAAGGAGATTGAGGAGATATTGGACAATCGTGTTGGAAAAAGTACTAGCAATAGAATATATGAATAGTATATGGTCAAATGGAAAGGGAGGCCAATATAATAGTCATCATTTCTTTCAAGGGAAGAGGTTGACAATCTTGGTTTTACTCTAAACACCTAAGATGTGATGGGGTCACTTCTCAAATTACCTCAGTTTTCTAATGCAGGAGCATCTTAGGTGTAAGAGAAATCTTGTATCACCCAAACATATTTTCTCTTTGTTTCTTAAATAAGAATTGTCTCAATGTAGTATTTTTGTTTATGGAGGCTCTCTACTTAGTATGTTAGACATACAAGCTTGGAATATCCTAATTTTAGATGTGGAGGTTCATCTTGGATGCATCAGCCTAGCAATTGAGTTTCACTAAAATTTCATGAGTATTTATGAAGTTATTGCATATTTTTTGTGTGAAATTTTGCTATAAAAACTTCAAGCTCCATTTTGAATGCCATAGAGGCTTTAGATGGGCTCTAAGATGAGGTTAACTATATCTTGCACAAATTAAGCCATGTAAATAAGAAGTTGAGAACTCAAGAATGGGGTTATAATAGCCAATATAGTCAAAAATTCAAAAGTTATGGTTTTCTAAAGTTGAGCCACCTGAAAATTCCAAAATATATGTCAAAATTATTTTGAGCCAGCTCTATATGTAATTTTAAGGGTTCATCTACCTTAATATTTAGGGTTTGATGTTTAGAACCTTCCCAGGAAGTGTAAAATTGCCTATTTAAAGAAGGCCTATAAATTGTCTAAGATAACTTTTGGTTATATATCACAACTCTATCTTGAAAATTTTTGTAAGGAAGTCACACATGTGGGTTTTCATATTGTATTTCAAAATTCTATAATTCTGTATTTTTGGAGGTAATAAGAAGCCAAACTTTATACTCAATTTTTTTTGTTATTTCTTTATTTCTAGTCCATGTTTTTAGTATTAAAGGGAAGACACTTTATCAAGTGGTATTAGAGTAGGACTTGCTGAGTGTGTAGATAGATTATCTATCTTGAGACATTTTGCACCAAAACCATACTTTGGGTTGTGTTTGTAGGTAGATTGATAATTGTGAGGCATTTTATACTAGGGTTTAAACATAAATACCTAAGTGTCATCTTTGAAATTGGAGAAATACCTAAATATGAGGTTTCTACATTTTCTTAAAAATTTAACCTAGAGTTATTGATTAATTGGATCAATGAATTAGAAGAATATTTTCTATATGAAGATATTAAGGATCCTACTAGGGTCAAAGGCCAAATTGAAGGTTCATGCAAAGATCTAGTGACATAATATTTAATTGGAGTGCGATAGAAGAGGGAAGGATAAAATCACAAGATGGGATCAAATGATATCTAAGTTAAAGAAAAAATTCATTCTTGGGGATTATGAGCTAGATCTGCTAAAGAAAATGCAAGGGTTGAAGCAAGTAGGAAGATCTATTCAAGAGAATTAATAAGAGTCCTACCAAGTTCTCATTAGAATAGGCCATGTAGAAGCTTATAATGTTAAATTTTTACATTTCCTTAATGGGTTGAGGCAAAGAATTGAGGAATCGATTCTATTCAAAATGAACAATATTGAAGAGGCATACCAATTTTCACTAAGAGTTAAGGAAAATATAAACAAAAAGTTTTAGAACAAGGGAAGTGGAGGAGGTCATAGTGGAAGATCTAATGGATGGTCTTATGGAGGCCAAAATAAAGATCATAAGAAGAAGGATAAGAGTAGCAATAAGAGTTAGAATTAGAGAGGAAACAATTTTATCATTTCAAGGATTGGATATAATAGAGACCAGAGAGGAATAGGAAGAGGGAAAGGGTGTACAAGAGGAATTTTTTGTGGAACATATTTTTATTGTGGAGAAGAAGGGCATAGGGCCTTTAAATGTCCCTAGTGCCAAGGAAAGAGAGATTGGAGAACTAAAGGCTAGACCAAGATTACACATGTTGATGAAGATATTAAATAATTGTGTTTTGAATATTTTGAAAGAGGAGAAGTCCTAGTTAGTAGAAGAGCCCTACTGAGTCATAAGGATGAACCTGATTAGAGAAGGAGCTTTTTCATACAAGGTGAAAATTTGAAGATAAATATGTTAATTTGATCATTGATGGCAGTAACAATTTTGTGTCAAAAGTATGGTTGTGAAGTTAAAACTCAAGACACAGAAACAACCACATCCATACTGTATTCCCAAGGTGTAGGTTGACCACAAGGTCATCATCAATGAGAACTTCCTAGTGAATTTCAAGACTGTATGAGGTACTATGTGATATCATACCTATGGATATATGTCATATATTGCTGGGAAGGCCATGAAAATTGGATAGGTACATTGTACATGGTGGTCATGCAAATACCTACACTTTGACAAAGGATGGAGTGAAACATAAGATGAATCCATTGAAAGATTAGGAAGAAAGCATATGTAGTGCTTGCAAAAAAAAAATTTGATAGAAAATATTTATTAGAGGGTACAAGGCATGAACATATGTGTTTTGATATAATTCCAAAATATGGTAAAGAAGAAGTAGAAGAGGTACCTACAAAAGCCATATATTTTTTGGAAGAGTTTCTACATATTGTATATGATAACATGTGCCTCATAGATTACCACTAGTGAAAAAGATAAATCACCAGATGGACTTAATTTTGGGAGCTAGTTTTCCAAACAAGGTAGCATACAAAATGACACCAACAAAAAGTGAAGAGTTGAACTGGCATGTGCATTAGTAGCTATAGAAAGGGTTGATTTGAGAGAGTTAGAGTCCACATGTTGTAAAAACAATATTAGCCCCAAAAAGGAATAAGGAATAGAGGATGTAAAAAAATTCTTAGGTTATCAGAAAAGATCAAAATAAAGTACATGTATCTATTATTGTAGATGGATAACATTATGGATAGATTGAGTAGAGCTTTGTATTTCAAAAAGAAATATGTGAAGATTGAATACCATTAGATTTAGATAAGTGAAGGAGATTAATGGAATACTTCCTTCAAAACAAGAGAAGGACTATATCAATAGTTAGACATGTTGTTTGGGATAACCAATGTACCTAACACTTTCATGCAGCTCATGAATGAGGCACTCAAGAAATATATGGGTAAGTTTGTCATTGTTTAGCTTGATGATATTTGGATCTTTAGTAAGACATTGGAGGAGCATATAATGCATATTCCTAAGGTGTTTGAGAGATTGAGGTATGAAAAATTGTTAATAAATTAGAAGAAGTGTAGCTTGTAAAGGAGTTGGTGTATCTAAAAATAAACCTTAAGAAAGTGAAGGTTATCCTTGAATTTTCTACTCCAAGGAGTGATACTAAGGTAAGATCTTCTCATGGATTGGATATTTTTTACAAAAAATTTATTGAATTTTTAGTAGTAGTTGTAGACCCTTGATTGTAAAAATGAGAGGGGATAGGAGATAATTTAAGTAGAATGTAGGAGTAGAAAATAGTTTCATTTTTTTTGTAATGAAAAGTTATTGAACAATTTATCTTAGCACTTCCATATTTTAATAAGATGTGAACTAAGTAGACTCTAATGCTATTTTGTGCTACAATAGGATTTTATGTAAGTCAAGAAGGTAGACCTAATACTTATTTTGGTGAGAAATTGAATGATGCCAGAATAAAATATTATATTTATGATTAGGAATTTTATGCTATATTTTAGGCATTGAAGAAGTGGAGACACTATCTTCTTCCTATTATTTTGTATAATAATTATCAAGCTTTGAAATATTTACATAGTCAAGGAAAATTGAACCAAAGAAATTTGAAATGGGTTGATTTTTTCTAGAGTTATATAATTAGTTTGAAACATAGGAGTGAGAAGTCTAATAGAGTTGCAAATGCTCTTATTAGGAGACAACTTTTTTCTCACAGAGGTGCAAATTGAGGCGGTTGGGTTCATGGAAGTCAACAATTTATATCTAGAGGATCTTGATTTTGGTAAAGCCTAAAAATATTATACAAAACCTATTACACTTGATAGGAAAAGATAGTTGGATTTCATAATCCAGAATGGTATATTTTCAAAGGAATCTAGTTGTACATTCCATGAAGGTCGATGAGAGATAATCTCAACAAGTAGAAGCATAGTAGAGGTATGAGTGAATATTTTTGTAGAGATAACATGATTACCTTGGTTCTTAAAAATTATTACTAGCCATATTTATATAAAGATGTTAAGAGGTTTGTGCAAAGTCGTAGCGTATACCAAAAGCCAAAAGGCGAGAAGAAAAATACAAGGTTTTATCAACCATTACCTATAATGGAGAATCAATAGGAAGATGTTAGCATAGATCTTGTTCTTGGTTTACTAAGGAATCAATGAGGGCATGATTGGATATTTCTTGACAAGTTTTCAAACATGCCACATTTCATTCCTTGCAAGAAGACTAGTGATGTCGTTCTTTTCGTACAATTAATTTTTAGAGAAGTGGTGAGATTGCATGGACTACTAAAGAGTATAATTTCAAATTTAAATACTAAGTTTGTTGGATATTTCTAGCATACATGATGGAAGTGTTGATTTGATTTTTCATAGTATAGAAAAATTCAGAAAATTTGGGTGAAAAACCATTTAAGTCTTTGAATTAAGAAGATTAGGGTTTTCATTCCTCTTATTTTAAATTTTTTTAGGTTATCCTAGTCATGCCCTATTTCATGTGTTGTCTTTTCCTTTTAAATTCACAAGGTTTTTCTCTTAGCTTAGCCATTAAAATACCCTAAGTGTGAAAAACCCTAGTTCTCTTCTTAAATTTTTGAAAAGATTTGTAGAGTGCTTAAAATTTTCCCTTTACAACCTTACAGTGTAGGGTTTCACATAAGAGCAGAATACTATCTTCCTCATGTTTCCATGATTGCATGTTCTACAGGGATATGAGTAAACAGTTGAACAAAAGGGCAAAGAGGTATTGAGTTATGATTTATGGATATACATTTCAATGGATAGCATAAGGGCATAATACCCTAGCATGGCATAAAGCATGATCTGAAATGGTGCATGAAAAGTTTTACAGTTCTACGAGTAAAAGGATTTCATAAGAACGAAAGTAAAGTTAAAATGTGATTACATGCATAAATTTTTTGAGCTCACGGACAACTGTAAAGCCATGTTTTAGTAGTAAAAGTGTCGAGTGTGACCTATTGAGTTGTTAGATGGGCCCCAGTGAAAGAAAATTAGATGAAGACATGGCATCCATGGAAGATGGGCCTAGCCCACATGGCATACAACTTAAGGTCTAAATTTTGCATGTGCACAAAATCAATGATGATGTTATTTTTTGATTTTCTGAGATCAAATCTGGGTCATTGATACTTAAAAAGGGCAGTTTTGTCATTACTCCATTACACTTGCAAGCTAAGCATATGAATGAAGAGCCTTTGTATCCTTTCTCTATGGTTACAAGTTGAGTTTCAGTGTATAAGCATAAAAGGGTAGATAAAGGAGATGAAGAGAAGGCTTTACGCTTCTAAGAGAAAGGGTAAACATAAGAGCGAGATATCATCTAAGAAGGCTCTTCAAGATTACGAGGTAAAGGCAACTCGTAAGGGTGTAAAGGAGAAATAAAAGAGGTAAAAGGTATTACGATGCTATGGGTAAAGCTAAGAATGTATGATCCAAGGATGTATTTTGAAGTCTTACAATATCCCAAGTAATAAAGTAAGCAGAGCAGCATAAAGAAGATTTTTAGGGTTTTCACTGATACGTGTGCATATGAGGATAAAAGGTAAAAATAAAGCCTTAGCAAGGGTTTTACACTCATACGAGGAATAGTTGAATTGTAAGATCGAAGGTGTTAGTAAAAAGGTTTCCGATGTTGTGGTGTAAAGGGTTGCATATAGGCATAAAGGGTGAAGAAGGCTATGATAAGGGTTTTACGCTTATACGACGAAACTCTAAATTATAAGAATAGAAGTATCAAGTGAAAAGGTTTGAGGTCATACAGGGTAAAGGGAATCATAAGAACATAAAAGTGATTTTCAATATAGTGCCAAGACATCATTACATTCTTATGATTAGGGTATGCTAAAGAGTCTCCAAGTGAATGTAGAAATTCATCAAGGGTATCTCTGGTGTTACAAAAATTGAAGGTTTGACACAACATAAGAGCAGAAGACCAAAATTTGAAAGAAAGTAGCTGATGTGTCATGCTAGGTAAGTAGGAAAGACAAAATTGCCATAGCCAAGTAAAATAGAGCTTTGAAAAGTACATCAGAATCAAATTTTGTGGTTGATATACATTGATGACAACTTGCATGAATGATTTTAAAGCTTGTGCATGCTAAATTTATTGAAAAAGCTAGTAGTTGCATGTTTAAAAATAGATGATTTAATTAAATAATAGAATATTTGCGACTGTAAAGAATTCATTTTTTGTTCCATTCTAAAATCTACCAATTGCAGAGTTTTGTGTATCCTATGTAAAGAGTTAAGAACATTCTTGTAGAGAAGATGGAAGACAAGGAAGTTGAAGAAATGCATGAAGAATAATTTGAAGCTGAAGATGAGGGTGATGATGTTGTAGAGGTCACACCTAAAGGAAAAAGGAAGAAATCTGCTGCTAAGATTGAGAAGAAGCCAAGGGTCAGGAAACCAAATAAGCATGTTGGGGATTGGTTGAAAGTGCTTCCAGGATCATCAAATGTAATTTTGAAAAATGATCATGTTTTTCAAGACCCATATGTTTTTGTTCAAGATTCTGAATTCCTTAGAGTGATTGGTTATGATCTTTTTATGTACTTCTATCAGAATAGAATAGAAAATGTGCCAGTGTGTAACCCATGGAACAAAAATATGGTAAAAATTGATATTTCTAGAAGTGTTCATTGATGTTGATTTGTTGAAAGCCCTAATGAATTCCTACAATCCAATAACTAGAACATTCCATAGGCATAACGAGAGTATACTATGCACATTGGACAAAACTTCTTTTGTTGAGGCCTTTGGATTAATGGGACAAATGGATGTACCTATTGACATTACAAATTTGAAGGGAAAGTTTGATAGAAATAAAACATACTTTGTGAACAATGTTATGCTGCCACATGTTCCTTATAGGGTAAAAAAGGAAAGGTTACTTCCAAAAAAGATGGGGGATTTTCTACCTTTGAGTAGATTTAAGAATTATTTCAAAAATACAGTGTATGGGTTGCACAAATTGATGGGAAGTGATGGTGCAAAGGATTGTGTGTATGGTTTCCTTTTTCTAATGGCATGTGATATACAAGACCCTTTCCACCACAAGGAGTATGATTATTTAGCATTTATCATTGATAGTATGCATATGCAGATTTATAATGCAAAAAAGGGAGAGATGAAAGACTTCAAGTTCCACCATTATTCACTACTGATGCACCTTATCCTATATAACAACATTGAATACATTAGCGAGGACTTCATTGATCAAACTTCTAATGAATTTGGTGAGTTACCTATGCAACTCTAGACTTGTATCTGGCATAAGGATTTCTATTTTTTAAATGCCCTTGTGTTCTTTAATTTGGTTAGTTCTATTATTATGAGGATGGTAGACCATAACTTTTTTAGAGCACCAAATGTCTTAAGACCTTTGCTTAGACCTACTTTCCTAGATGAGAAAAATAGGATAGATAATAATTGGGGGGACATATTTTTGTTTAAGGAATGCACATTCATTAGGGTATATGCATGTCCACAGCCTCCTCATGTTTTACCCAAATATGTACCCCCCAGATTGGCCATTATTGAATTCTTTTGGAAATTTCTATTGATGAACAAGGGAATGATCCCTCCTACCTTACACAAGCCTGCATTTATTTATAGAAATTTTAAAATAGGGGATTTTGAAATTGGGAAAAATGCATATGAGGAATTGAGTGAGTATTTGAGCCAATATAAATTTGGTGCTGGGCCATATAGGATGTATGACCCTAAAAATTATATTACCAATGAGGTCAAGGCCATTAGGGGATATGTCCTACCTCCAAGAAAACCTATTCCTATTAAGGATTTGATTGCAAATATAGTAGGAATAGGGGAGGCTGATGAGCTACTTGAAAAGTATGGTGAAATTAGGAAGGTGGAAGAGGCTTTAAGGAGAACAAATACTGATTTTAAGGGTTTTTACATAGAAGTGCCCTATCCTAAAAATTTAAAGAAAATGGTGGAGAATTTTGACTACATTATGTCCCAAATGCCACATGAACTAGAAGGAGAAGAGGCCACTGTAAATAGGGAATCACCTGAACCAGATGTGTAGCTAGAGGTTGAGTTAGAAGAAGAAAAACCATCAAGCTCAACATGGGTCCCTAAGGGAAATAAAAGACAAAAAAAAATGCATATCCCAGAGAAGGTAGTGAGTAGAGCTTTGTAGGTAATCCTAAGAAATGATGAGTATTTGACTGAAATTAGGAAAAAATATCTATATCAACAAGCTACTGAAGCAAGAAAATCTTCCACTGATTTAAAAATTGTAGCTTGAAGATTGGATGACAAGCTCCTCCAATTTGAAAAATTCATGGAAGATGATGATTTTATTAAATCATCATAGTTTAAAAGTTTCTTGTATAAAATAAAACAAAATGAGCTCATTTTGAGCCTTATGCCAGGAGAAGACCCTGAGAAGAATAAAGAACTAGTCGACAAACTTCTTGCATATAATCTTAAGACTGAAACAATGACCCTTGCAGAGGCTAGGGAGTTGGTAGATAGGAGTGGTATGATTCTTATACCACATTGGGATATTGGAAGGGCTTTTGTTTTTTATCAAATGAGAAGAAAAGATAAACCTATCAATTATGAAGCCTCTAGTAGTGAGGGTTTCAAAAGAGGGTCAAAGTTTAATATAGATACAAAAACCCTAGCAGTGTGGATAGTGGCCCCTGACACTAAAAATCCCAAAGTGATGGATATAGAGGAAACTGCACAAGGCAACATGATTGTGTGGACTTTGGAGAACACTACTGGGAAAGAAATCTCTAGCTTAGTCAAACACTTTGCTCTCATGAATGAGCTAAAGGTGGATGAAATTGAAGACAAGCTAGCTGTAGTGTATAATGAATGTTTAGATATAAGGAAGTTGTATGAAGAAGAGCTCAAGATGAGCCATGTGCAAAAACAAAAGATAGAAGAGTTGGAGGGGAAGATACAAAATTTAGAAGCAGAAATAGTATCCCTCAAGGAACAACTCAAGGTAACTTTAGAAGTAGAACATGCACCAAGGTAGGAAATAGAAGGAAGGCAAATTGTAGAAGTAGAGGCCCAAATAGAGGAGATACCTATAGGGGTAACAGTGCCAGTGCTTGTGGTTAGTGTGGAGATAGGAGCTTCCCAATCTGATAGTGCCACCAAGAAAAATGCTTTAATAAATGTATTAAATCATAGAATAAGCACTCTAAAAAGAATATCTCAAGATTCTTCTAATGCATTCATCAATCTACAATCTACAAAATAGGTATGCAAGAATGCAATTGGATGGATTAAGCCTATTTTTCAACAATGGGGGCCATATATGTAATTCTTTGATAGGTTGATACCCTTGTTAGCCAAGAAGCCAGATCTCCCAAAAAAAGTTATTACTATGAAGGAAGGTATGTATAAAGTGAAAGACTTATTACAAATTTTCACAAGGAAGCTAGCAGTAATTCAAAGAAAAATGAAAGTGTTGACAAATGGTTTTTATTCTTTAATTCTTTTTGTTACTAATTCTGATGACAAAATGAAGGATTTCAATGAATGGTCTAATTCTTTTGACCATATTGTAGACTTTCCATAGGTGGCACCCATTTTTTAGAATGATATTGATGAGTACATTTTAAATGAACTAATTCATACCCTATTCAATGTTGAAATAGAAAGGAATATGTTTTCCATAGAAGGAAGGGTGATTACTAATGCCAGGTGGCAGAAAATTGTTGGTGAACTAACAACAGTCAAGGAATGTGAATGGCCCACCAAAAGAGAAGTATTTGTCCACAAAGGGATTGCAGAAATCAAAGCTATACCAATAGGGAGCAATTAAAGAAAAAGACAAAATTAAAGATCTTATGCTCCAGCCGTCATCTACAACTATTTTTTGTTTCTTTTTGAATTAAGGTGTCTAGATTTTTTTAAAAAAGGTTGATGTACTCATTTTTGAAAAAGGACACCTGTTAATCACATTTTCCCTTTGCTTGTTGCAACTCATGCCTATATAAATATGTTTTCAAGGCAATGTGAGGGTCCAAATTTTGTATAATTTTTAGTCTTTTGTGAGAATACAATTGGTCCAATAGTGTGTAGTTGTTTTGAGTTTATTTCTAGTTGTACTTTTTGATGATATATAGAAATGAAAGAATCATCAAGGTATTTTGGGCTTTCCATTCTATTGGTCATTGTATTAGTCATCTAAAAGGATAATACAAAAGGGTATTTACACTATATCTGTGTCATCAATTTTTGTCTCCATTTTATGGGTTTATCTACTTTGGAGTCATTTAAATAAGGTTTAAATTGACTGAATGCAATCTGGATGGGTTGTATACTAATTTCATTGTTGCTTTTAATTCAAGGAATTATAGAAATGCTTCAGTGAATCAGTAGGGTTTATGAGTTTATGAGAGGGATACTTCATAGGAATGTGAATGGGTGATTACAATTGATTAATTCATTTACAAGTTATTTGAATTAGATCTCCCACCAATAGAAAATTTTCTACCTAATGGATAAGGCACTAGTCACATAAGTTAGAAGTGAACAAGGATGAATTCTGCTACTGCATATCAAACCAATTATAAAATCAAAATCATTTTTCATTCCATTTTGTTCAAAGTTATAAATGCTGGTCACTACTCATTTATATCTATTCTTTGAGTCTTAGGTAGTTTCTATTTCCAAGAATATTTGTAAATCCTAGGAGAATTATGACCAGATCTACTAATAAGGGATGAATACAAGTTTAAGAACATTAAAAGAAGTGAAGTAAACTGCTCATGTGTCAGTGGGTAATAGATGAGAATCAGAATGAAACTAAAAGAATCTCTACACAATAGTTTGCATTAGAATCATCCCTAAGTATACCCACCTTGGTTTAGTAGAGCCTAAAGAGTAGAAAACCATTTTTGGTTTTGTTGAAGTTGGGTCAAGGTGGTTTATTTTTGTAAATACTACTAGGAAATGGCTAATCCTTAGATTGTGTGAGTAATTTCACTATGATATTGAGCATTTTGTTGCTTAGAAGTTTCAAACACCAACAAAATGGTGACCCTTTTGGGGAATACACATTATGTTTTCCTAAACCAGTATATCATTTAAGATTTGTATTCACCATGGGTAGAGTTTGAGATAGGACGTCGGTGTTTCCATGGTTTTGGGAAGTTATTTTCATTTAGCCTCGATTATCAGTGAAGTGATTTTGATCTATCTAGAAATCATTTCCATTTTGGTAGAGTGGGTGGAAACTCAAAAGGTTTTAACTAGTGTCAACATTCAAGAAATTTATTGTTTCAAACTATGGAAAAGAAAAATACACGAGCAAATGTGAAGAAAAACCTGGGAATTAAATTACAAACTAATCTCCCTCCTAGGGGAAGATAGAATTGGGCTTTTAAAGGGTCTCAGATGCATAGAGATGACTATCCTCAAGAGAGAGTGATAAGAGGAGAGAATACTCATTTTTTTTCCATGGAGAGGGAATCATCTTGCCAAAGTTCTAGATCCCATCTTGGATTATTTGCTGATGACTTTTGTAGTACTCCCAAGCTAGTGTATCAAGAGACTATTAGGCAGCAGGGTGCACCCAATTTGGATGAGAGGAATAGCAACAATCTTTTCCAACAAAGTATGAACCCTTTCCTCTCTGATTATTCTCAAGAAGTAGGACCAAGACATTTAGACCCTGAGAGTTTCAATGATGAAAAAATTGTTAGTTCTAAGTTTACAATCCCTGATCCTAATGAGATTGAGATCTTGAAAATGCAACTTGTTGAACAAGAAGCCATAAATAAGAAATTTCAAAAGGAGAGGGAAGAAAAAATCATCAAAGTTTATGAAGAAAAACAAGACTTACTTAGGCAAATTTCTATTTTGAAGAAGAAGAATGAGATAGCAGCTAGTTTTTGGCAACTAGATTTTTATAGGTCAAGTTGAATAGCTTAAGATACAAGAACAAAAGTTAATAAAAACTTAGAATCTAAACATAGAAGGACCTATAATACAATATATTAAGAACTATAGTTCTCTAGAAGCTAACAAAATTAAATCAAAAGATGTAGAGCATGTTGTTGATGCTAAAGATAAAGGAAAATAGAAGGAGATTAGTGTTAAGATTAAGGAACCAGCCAAGATAGTTCAGATCCATGATTTCTTGTCACCTTGTGACCTTCAATTGGAAAATAAAAGGAAAGAAAAGGATGCTTTGGTTAAGAAGTTAGAAATTGCAGAAAATGACGCAGCCATAGTTGAGATCAACAACAAGATTAAATTCTTGGGGAATACTCAGAAGCAGTCTACAATTATACCTAAAGATGATGGTGGATCTAATGATGCAAATCAAAATACTACTAAGGTACTTGTCTCTTTCTTATCTTCATCTTCATAGAAAGTAGATCTCAACAAATCTATTGGTGATGCTAGCACTAGTAACACTATGAATAATAATAAGAAAGATAATGCTAATCATCTTAAGATTGATGTAAAAAGGAGACCTAACCACTTAGAAGGTTATAGGAAAATATGTTTTGATGGGATCCCTAGTTTTCTTAATCCTATACCACAAGAAATGAGGAAAAGATTGCCTAAATTTGATGGAAATAATGCTATCTCTTGTGAGGACCATTTGAGGAGTTTTCTTAATATGATGAGTGATTATTAGGTTGAAGCTGAAGATGTCATTATGAAGTTGTTTGTTCAGTCACTAACTAAAGATGCTAGAGAATGGTTCAAGAGACTCCCTAAATTATCTATTGTTGATTGGAAAGATATTGAATATTGTTTCAAAGAGCAATATGGTGACAAGAAAAATCAAAGTTATATTTTGAGTGAATTCAATAATATTAAGAGGTTGCCTAATGAAGCTGTCACTAAATTTAACACTAAATTCTAGAAAAGGGTGTACAAGCTAATGCAAACCATGTGAATTTATGACAAGGTATGTCTAATTACTTATCTAAATTCTTTTGATGGTAAAATGACATACCAACTTAGGGATAAGGAGCCTAGGACTTTAAGAGATGCTTTCAGAATTGCCATTAATATAGAAAATAACTTAAGGATTTCAGGGAGGTTAGAAAGTAAAAGAGATGATCCTAGGTTATTTGGGAATAAGGGAAATAGAAAGGAAGAACATAAAGCTATTGGAGGGAAAAAGCAAGAGCCTAGTGAAATGATTCAAATTCTAAATGCTATAAAAGGTTTGAATCTTCCTCAAGTAAAGAATGATAGGAACCCCACTAAAAATAGGGTCCCTTACTAGTCAAATTTCAATAGACAAAATAGATTGCAAAATTTCCCTTATAACACTACTTGGAAGGATGATCAGCCTAATGTTCCTCCCCCCAAGAACACAAATAACAAGGTGACCCCTGATCCTTTATCCAAAAACTCTATAAATTTGGTAGATGATCCTAAATTCATTGCTGAACCTACATGGTGTTCTGCTTGTCAACTACCTCATGCCCCTAAATATTGTGCATTAGCTTTGTCAATTTTTGGGAATCAAACTATAGTGGAAGAATCTCATGAGCATGAAGAAAACCATGATGATGTAGGGTGTAATATGTTTGACTCACATTGTGAATATTCTAATTATGAAGATTACAATAGAGATGTAAATGAGCAAAGACAATTTCAAAATAAGATGTAGCAACAGGTATTTTTTGATGAGAGTGATGTTAAAGACAATGTGTGAAACATGGTGAGTACTAAAGAGGAGGTGACATTAAGGAAGCCTTCTAGGGAAGAGATTGATCAAATTACTGCTAACATGATAGCTCAAGTGTAGACTAGAAACATGACTCAGAAAGAGGATAATGACAAGGTGGCTAGTATGTTTATAAAAGGTGTCAATCTTTAAAAAGGGGAAGCCATGAAGCCTAAAGATATTCCCACTGTGAAGGTTAAAATTACCAGCAAGAAATGGGAACCAAGGAAAATGAACAATCCCAAGACTGTTGAATTTCCAAATAATGTTCCCAAGAAGTTAGATGACAAGGTACCAAAAATGACCAGTAAAAATGGAAAGAATTATCAAGAGGTTGTGAATATTTGGATAAACAAATTGAGAAAAAGAGTATGATGATTGATGATTCCTTTGATTCTTTTATAGACATGACCAATGTGTTATCAAAAATCATTTTCAAAGTCCCATTGTCTGAATTGTTAAGAATCCCTTAACACAAAACTAAAGCCATGGCATGGTTGAGAGGCACTGATATAAAAGTAAGACATGACTACAATGAAAATCATCATCCCAAAGAAAGAAATAAGGAAGAGATGAAAGACAAAGTAGATGAAATAGTTTTGTCTCAAATTCCTCAGATGTTTTTGGATAGTTATGTCAATGAATGTTTAGGAAATGTGGAACCATTTTTCTTGAGTATCTTAGTGAATTGTAAAGCACTAAAAAATTGCATGATTGATTCTAGTGCCTCTAACACTGTGATGCCTTTTGAAATAATGAAATAATTGGGTCTTAAGGTTGATACTACTCAGGGAAGATGTTGTGATATGGATAAAATAGAAGTGACAGTCATAGGTACTATTAATGCTTTACCATATAAATTGACAGCTTGTCTTGACAAAGAGCTTACTATGAGTGTGTTGGTTGTTGATATCCCACCCCAATATGGTATGTTATTATCTAGAAAATGGAATGCTACCATGGGAGGAAGCTTACAGTGTGATCTATCATTTGCTACTTTTAATATTGATGGGAATCTAGTTAAAGTAAATAGAGAGCCTAAAAGTGTATATATGATAGAAGAAGAGGTGGAGGATAATATGACAAATTTTGTGGACACAGATGTCAATGCATTTAGAGCTAAGGTCCTAACCTTAAGGAGAGATAAAAATAAATCATAGATGGAAGTGGAAGCTGATGCAAAAATAGATAAGCGTGATTTATGGACTATGTTCTTTGATGGTGGATGCTGCAAAGAAGGATCTGGTGTAGGTATCTTATTGATTTCTCTTGTAGGAATAACATATAAGTTCTCTTTTACATTGAGTTTCCCTTGTAGTAATAATATAGTAGAATATGAGGCTCTATTATTAGGACTTAGATTAGCTCACAAGCATGGCATAAAGTGTTTATATGTTATAGGAGATTCTGAATTGGTTGTATCCTAGGTAAGAAATGTTTATGTGTCAAAAAATAAAATATTAAAACAATACAGATATGTAGTATGGGATATGATTGAATATTTTGATGCATTTGGAATAGCTTGGAAGGATAGGACTAAAAACAAGATGGCAGATTTGTTAGAAAATGTAGCAATAAAGCCTAATGACATTACATTTTCTAGTATATCTAAAGTGGAAATCCAAGCTAGACCATTTGTTCCTGACAATATCTAAAATTTGCAAGTATTTGAGGATGATAAAGATATTTTAAGGTTTTTGAATTGTGAGTATATGTTCAGGGCAATAAGTTGATTGTGCATCATATGTAGAAAATATAGATGGAAAAGATATTATTTTTGGACAACAAGTTGTGTAATTGAAAAGAAATAAAATACCAAAATGTTTAGTTGTCTTGGAAACTATTTTTGACAATCATGATAGATCTCAAATGGATACTGGTGAATATAATGCTAAGGATCTGGAGGAGATAAATTTGGGAACTGAAGAAACCCCTAAGAAGGTATATATTGGTAAAAAATTGTCTCCTAAGATAAGACAAGGTTTGATACGTCTACTAAGGAAATATAGACATGTGTTTGCATGGTTGTATGATGATCTAAAGGCCTATAGGGAAGATCTCTTTCAACATGAAATCTCTTTGAAACTAGATGCTAAGCCTTTTAGACAAAACCAAAGACCAATAAATCCAACCTTGGCTCCCAAAATGCAGGAAGAATTGATTAAGTTAAGAGATGTTGGGATCATTAAGCCTATCAGACATTCTTCTTGGGTATCCAATCTAGTACTAGTAAGAAAGAAAAATGGAGATATAAGGTTATGTGTTGATTTTAGGAATCTTAACATATCTTCATTAAAGGATAATTATGGTTTTCCAAATATGGAAGCCATGTTGCAAAGGGTTACTAGTTCAGAGCTTATGTCAATGATGGATGGATTTTCAGGTTACAATCAAGTGGTTGTTAAAGAATTTGAACAGTTTAAAACTACTTTCACTACTCCATGGGGTACTTATGTTTATGTTAGGATGCCATTTGGGCTTACCAATGCTGGGGCTACTTTTCAAAGAGCAATGGATGTGGCTTTTGCTGATATTATTAATAAATTTTTGGCTATATATTAGGATGACCTAACTACTTATTCAAAGGATGAGAATGACCATTGCATGCATCTAGAAAAGGTATTTATTAGAGCCCTCAAACATGGCATCTCTTTAAATCCTAGAAATTGTAACTTTGGTGTAACTAAAGGAAAATTTTTGGGGCATCTAGTTGGTAAGCATGGAGTAAGGATTGATCCTGAAAGGGTAGAAGTAATAGATAAGATTCAGAAGCCTAAAAGTGTTAAGGGAATTCAATAATTTTTTGGGCAAATTAATTTTTTCAGAAGGTTTGTGACTAACTTTGCAAAGATTAGTAGGCCTATTTCAAGGATGTTAAAGAAAGGATTTGAGATAAAATGGGATGGTGAACCTAGTGTTGCATTCCAAAAAATTAAGCAAGCTATTAAAGATGCCCTTGTTCTCAGAGCTCCTGATTATGATAAGCCAATGCACATATTTTATTTTGCTTCATTTCACACTGTTGTTGTAGTACTGTTACAAAAAAATGAAGAAGGTTATGAGCAACCAATTGCATTCTTCAGCAAGTCCTTGCAAGCAACAGAACTCGAGTATGACATCAATGAAAAATAGGCATATGCACTGGTGAAAGGGGTGAAATCTTTTAAATGTTATTTAATTGGAGCCATTATTATTGCTTTTGTTCCTACTACTGTTGTGAAGGACATTTTTTCACAACAAGAGGTATTTGGTAGAAGATGTAGATGGATTAATAGAATACAAGAATTTAATATTGATATTCAAATCACTAAGTTGGTTAGAGGTCAAGGTTTAGCAAGGTTGATGAAAGAAGCTAATTTGGAAGCACATCAAATTAACCAATGTGATGACATCTATAGGAATGACTTTTGTGACATGAATAACTCTGATTGGTACAAGGATGTGATTTATTATTTGTAGACTATGAAGTCTCCACCAGAATTAACAAACAATCAAAAAAGATCTTTGAAGTTGCAGGCTATAAGGTATATTATAGTGTAAGGAAAGTTATGGTGGAGGGACATGGAAGGAGTACTTTTGAAATGTGTAGATAAAATTGAGGCTGTACAAATTTTAAAAGATATGCATGAAGGTGTGTGTGGAGGTCATTACATGGCTAAAACCACAGCCCACAAAGTCCTTAGATCTATTTTTTGGTGGCCAACACTTTTCAAGGATGCTTGTGAATTGGTTAAGACATGTGATACTTGCTAAAGATTTAGTGGAAAGTTGAAATTTTTTGGGAATTTACCATTAAGACCTATAGAAGTACATGCACCATTTCAATAGTGGGGAATTGATTTCATAGGTGAAATCTCAAACAAATCCAATGGTGGACATTCTTGGATTCTGGTGGCAACTAATTACTTCACTAAATGGGTTGAAGAAATCCTTACCAAGAATGCTATAACTAGATTTGGTTGCCCATAGAAGATAATAACTGATAATGCTATGTGTTTTAGATCTTATGAATATAAAGAGTTTTGCAAAAAAATGGCATTATTGAATATACTTCCTTACCTTATCATCCTCAAGGGAATGGTAAGGAAAAATCAAGCAATAAGAGTATACTAAAGATTATCAAAAGAATTCTAGGGGAAAACAAGAAGGCATGGGATTCAAAATTGCCATTAGCCCTATGAGTTGATAGGGTTACTATGAAAAATGCCATTGGTTGTGCCCCATTTGACTTGGTTTATAGTATATAGGCTAGAATTCCCAAAAATAATCTAAGGGAGATGTATAAATTCATTTAGCTATATGAAGATGATATCATTGATGAGATGCAACTCAGAATGGATGACATTAAATAGTTAGAAGAGACAAGAAGAGACTCCTCTGTTTAGAATGCTAAGCTCCAATCACAGATGAAGCGATTATATGATAAAAATGCCATTGAGAGAAAATTTGAAATAGGAGATATGGTACTAATGTGGAATGTTAGAATGGAAGATAAGGGAAAGCATGGTAAATTTGACCCAATCTAGCTTGGTCCATATAACATTTGTGATAGAAATGGAGAAGATTCATATTTTTTGAGGGAATTAACTGGAGGTATTCTTGAATTACCAGCTCATGGACAATTCTTGAAGAGGTAATTTTTTTGAAGTATCTATTTTTTATGAAAAATAGTTTTAGGGTTTCTTGGTGTTTTTGTACATTCTGTATATTTTGTAAATCCTTGTAAATATCCCTATGTAGTCTAGTTTCTTATTTATGTGTGTTGCTCGACGCTCTTTGAAGAAGTTCTCATTTTTGCACCAAGTATGTGGTTTGCTCCTTGATAGATTCTGAATTCTTGCATAGACTCAGGTAGTCTATCATCCCAAGATAGAGCCACTGTTGGTCTAATTTTTCATAGAATAGAAAAATTTACAAAATTTGGGTGAAAAATCATTTACATCTTTGAATTAAGCAGATTAGGGATTTCATTCCTCTTATTTTTCAAATTTTTAGGTTACCCTAGTCATGCCCTATTTCATGTGTTGTCTTTTCCTTTTAAATTCTCAAGGTTTGTCTCTCAGCTCAACCATTAAAATACCCTAAGTGTGAAAAACACTAGGTCTCTTTTTAAATTTTTGAAAAGATTTGTAGAGTGCTTAAAATCTTCCCTTTACGATCTTACGGTGTAGGGTTTCACATAAGACTAGAATACTTTCTTCCTCATGTTTATGTGGTCACATTTCATAATGCAATGCAAGAGTGTAAAGGATTTCATGTTCTACGGGGATATGAGTAAATAGTTGACCAAAAGGGTGGAGAGGTATTGAGTTATGATTTACGCATATACGTTTCAATGGATAGTGTAAGGGTGTAATACCCTGGCATGGCGCAAAGCATGATCTAAAAGGGTGCATGAAAGGTTTTATGGTTCTACAGGTAAAACGATTTCATAAGAACAAAAGTAAACTTCAAATGTGATTACATGCATACATTTTTGAGCTCATAGACAACCGTAAAGCCATGTTTTAGCAGTAAAATTCTTGACTGGGACCTGTTGAGTTGTTAGATGGGCCCTGGTGCAAGTGAATCAAATGAAGACATGAAATCCATGTTAGATGGGCTTAGCCCACGTGGCATACAACTTAAGATCTAAATTTTGTATGTGAACAAAATCAACGGTGATGTTATTTTTTGATTTTCTGAGATCAAATATGGGTCATTGATACTTGAAAAGGGTAGTTTTGTCATTACACCATTATGCTTGCAAGCTAAGCATATGAACGAAGAGCCTTTTTATCCTTTCTTTGTGGTTATGAGTTTAGTTTCAGCATATAAGTGTAAAAGTGTAGATAAAGGAGATGAAGAGAAGGGTTTATGCTTCTACAAGAAAGGGTAAATGTAAGAGTGGGATATCATCTGAGAAGGCTCTTCGAGGTTACAAGGTAAAGGCAACTCGTAAGGGCATAAAGGAGAAATAAAATAGGTAAAAGGTATTACAATGCTATAGGTAAAGCTAAGAATGTATCATCAAAGGATGAATTTTGAAGTTTTAAGATATCCCAGGTAATGAAGTAAGCAGAGCAACGTAAAGGAGATTTTCAAGGTTTTCGCTGATACATGTGCATATGAGCATAAAAGGTAAAAAGAAAGCCTTATCAAGGGTTTTATGCTCATATGAGGAATAGTTGAATCATGAGATCAAAGATGTCACTAAAAAGGTTTCCAATGTTGCGGTGTAAAGGGTTGTGTATAGGCATAAAGGGTGAAGAAGGCTATGATAAGGGATTTACGCTTATATGATGAAAGTCTAAATTGTAAGAATGGAAGTATCAAGTCAAAAGGTTTGAGGTCATATGGGGTAAAGAGCATTGTAAGAATGTAAAAGGGATTTTCAATATAGTGCCAAGACATAATTACATTCTTATGATTAGGGTATGCTGAAGTGTCTCTAAGTGAACATAGAAATTCATCAAGGGTATCTCTGGTGTTACAACAATTGAAGGTTTGACTCAACATAAGAGTGGAAGACCATAATTTGAAAGAAAGTAGTTGATGGTTCGTGCCAGGTAAGTAGGAAAGACAAAATCGCCATAGCCAAGTAAAATAGAGCTTTGAAAAGTGTTGGAGTTTTATAACTACTAAGCAACAAAATGCTCAATACCAAAATAATATCACTCACAAAATCTAAGGATTAGCCAATTCCTATTAACAATTATGTGTGTAAACCATTTAGACCTAGCTTCAACAAAACTAAAGGTGGTTTTCTACTCTTTAGGCTCTGTAAAACTAGGGTGGGTATACCCAGGGATGATTCAAGACTAGGAAACACTATATCAGAATTATTTTAGTTTCATTCTAATTCTCATCTCAAATCCTCAAATACATGCATAATTCTTGACAATTTGATAAACACATCCCATATAACAGATCTGGCCAAAATTCTTCTATAGATCTGCACATGTTCTTAACAATAGTGGCTAACTGAAGCTAAAATATTCCATGCAAACAAGTATTGACCAACTTTGAAGATCTAGAGGAAATAAAAGTAAAATTGATTAAAATTCTACATTTGAATACCATTTATGACATATTTTTCTTCTAGCTGAATCGATTTGACTAGTGCCTAATCCATTAGGGCTTAGAGTCTACTACAAATCCTTAGATCTAATTTTTTTCCTTACAACAAATATTATTAGAAATTCTTATCAGAATTCATGATTCAAAAATCCTTCTTACTACTATAGCAATCTTATCAAATTCATCAAAGCTTTTACTTAATCCATTGAACTAATAGCAGTGATGAACAAATACACAACCTAACTAGATTGCATTCAATTGCACAAGCCTTTACTCATACAACATCAAGATAACCAAGTAATCAAAAGGAGAAAAAATTTAGAAAGAACTGATATGGGGACAGCTCATAATTTGTATTCATTTTCTTCAAAAATAGTATACATTTACAATAAACTCAGAATGACCTTAGGAAGAAACACAAAGATCATTCTATATTCATGTATTCTCAGGAATTAACAAAGAAAATACATCATAAACTTGCTGCAAACATTGGACCAAAAATAGATTAAGTATCACTTAAGCTTTAAAAAAACATTGGGCCCTTCTCTAGCCCTAGAATCTCAATTATATAGTATGAGATGCAACAAGCTTCAGGCTAAGGTAAATTGACAGGTGTCCTTTAGAAGAAATATTTACATACACCTATCACAAAATGACAAAATGTGAATAACAGAAAGACTGGTACACTGAAAATCCTTTTGTGGGTCCATTTATGTTATTCCCTTTGGGGAGACAAAAACACTATGATTGGATTCCTTTAGTGTTTTGGTCCCTTGGGATAGGAGGCCATCAAATGTGATAGTGATGAGTCACCTACTGCCACTTGAGGATCCTCTTTGTCTTTATCATCAGTGGCAGAGGTGGCTTCTACTTTTGTGCCCTCTTCTTTATAATCATTCTCCACCTCATCATCTCCTTATGTCCATTATGTAGACATAAACTCTCCCTTCCACTTATTATAGCTAATGTCCTCCAACCAGTCAAAATTTACAACTTCTCGTTGTACAATTACTAAAGAATTTGCATTTGCCTCTATATCAACAAAATATTTTTTGATGGAGTTATAGAATATTTGTACTTTTACCAACTCCTCATTTGTCATTGCACATAAGAAATGGCATGTTTCATTTATAACCTTATTCATTCTTTCATAGAATACTTCATCTAGCTCCCTCTTCCATTCTTCCTTTTCCTTTATTTTATCAATTATTTTTAGAGCACAAGGGAATAAATCAAAATTTTCTACAAAATACTTGGAGAAACAAATAGTTAATCTTCTGTAGAAAGAATCTTGCTTATCATCAAAATCCTGCAACTTATTTAGTAAATCAAAAATTCCTTCTATTTGATGATATGTTAGTTGAATAACAGATATACACATAGCAGTGATATCTAAATTTCTCTTTGTCCACTTCTATACAATGGGTCTGAATATAGCTTCACTTTACTTCAATTCTTCCCTAATAGCTGAAATCCTTCCTAATTGATCAAAAAATGTAGGCCAATATATCCTGTCTATTGAATACATAATACCTTGCCTCAATTTTTCTTCATATTGATTATTAAGTTCTACATTCATTGCATATAACTTATTTTTCTCCTCTTAAAAATCCTCTGCAATATAGAACTAATGCCTTTCTAGAGTATCAAGTATCTCAATAGTTGGTATTCATTTAAAAGGCTCAATAGGTGGCCGTGGGGGTTATGCAATCCTGGGTTTACTAGTCTCTCCTATTTTTCTTTTCCCAAGAATCTTCTCCATTTGAGTTACTTTATTTTCTAATGATTTTATTTTCATACCCTTATCCTCATATGCTTTCAAAACTTCTTCAAACCTAGCATTGATTTTGACAAATTTATCTTCCTCTTGGCTAGAGACCATGCTACCAAATTTTAGCATCTTTGATGCCATCCCAATTATTTGTTTACTACCTATCTCACTAGCCCTGAACACTATCAATGCACCAATATCCTCTGCAGTGGGAATCTCATGCATTTGGTATTGTCCCTTTTTTCCATAAACCATATAACAAGGGCTTGGTGGTCATCACTAAATTTGACTCCTCTATGAGCTTGTAGTATTTCTTCATCAGTCCTTAATTCAACATCCCTCTATTTCCTTACTGAATAAAAAACAATGGCATTTGCTATATCCCACTCTAGAAAAAGGAGGACTCCTGACTGTCTAACTATTTGCCTCCCAATTTCAAGATTAAATTGAGCAAAATCATTCAAAAATTTAGATTTCACCTCTTTCTTAATATCTAAATCAGGTTTGTCTAGCTATTCTGCTTTTATCCTCTCACAGGTTTTCTCAAAATTTCCCATGTTTAATCTCCACAAAAATTGAGTAAAAGCCCTAGACTTTACAAATTTTTTATCATTAATAAACCTTTTAGAAGCTTGGGCACCTATAGAATCAATTTCCTTACCTTGGTAATCAGCAATAGTTAAGTCCAAGGAAGGTGTAGGAGGTTCTCCAAGTCTATAGAAGTAACAATTACATCCCCTTCTTCGCCCATTTGTCTAAGCTACTCCCTTAAAGATGCTTCATCATCGATCCAAATTGGGGACTGGCTTGGGGAGTATTGTCCTACCTGAGAAGAAGAAGATCCCTATTCTAATTTTTGCCTTTTCGAAGAGCTGGCTACAAATGGACTTCCTGGTCTTGGCCTTTGATGAAGGTGTGCCTGTTGCACAATTTGAACCATTACATTGTTAGATTGTGGTGACTGATTAGGAAAGTGACTTTGAACCATTACATATTATGGCTGAAATATGGCTGACATGTTATAACCCTAAAGTGGTTTAATACTTGTATAAAAGGGCTTAGGGTTGGGTATTTTTTCATATGTTGTGATACGAAATTGGTTCTTGCGGCGGTATTGAGCTATAAGGGATTATGGATTTTAATTAGGTTGTAATCACTAGATTGTAATAAGATCGGACTTGTTGTTTGGTGGACGTAGCCCAGGGATTGGGTGAACCATGTTAAATCTTGGTGCCTTGTGTTCATTTCTGTGTGTTCTATTATTTTCAGTTATTGGTTATATTTGCATGTAGTTTTTTTATTTCTGTCTGTGGTTTATCCTAACATACATAACCTGCCCTTCTCTGCAAAGTATACTAACTAGGAGCCACCATATTTCTATCGCTTATCCTTCTTTGTACCTCTGCAGCCTTGTCTAGATATTTCTCAACATATATGACTTTCTTATCATTCATGGTTTGGATTAATATAGAAAAATTATTCATTAATGCTTGCATTTTAGCTCCCCAATATTTCTTATCTTTCAATGGGTCATACTAAAGGGTCGAAAGCATTAAGGAATTCTAAAGTCTTACTAAATACTATCCATTTTTCTTTTCTCAATTGTTGTTCTTGCAAAGTGAAAACATTTCTAATTATATCCTTTGGATAATAAACTTGTTGTACCATGCGAGAAGCTTTCTCCCTCTCTCTTAAGAGGTCATAAAATTGTTCAAGATCAATAAATCTGCTTTGAGATTCTGCCATGTTATATCTATCTAAAAACAAATTAAGGTGCTTACACCCTTCTATGACAAAAACAAAATCATGCACTACAGTAACAATTGGAAAGAAGGTACCCTTCTTAGACAATTCCCTCTCATCTATAGTAGCTATCTACCATAGGAGCTCAACTATCCCTATCTTCAAGGGCACATGGAAAGGTAGAACTTGAGGCTTTCCCAAAAAGTCATATACTCTTATTACTATTGACACATTGTAAGGGATTATATCCCCCCAGTTATGACTAAGCAATAGTTCTTGTGCATGGTCCTTGGGTCTGACCAAATCTAACAATGCTTATGGAATTTTTGGGCTATCCCCTTTCAAAAGTAGCCTAAGTTTTGCTACAAAGTATCTATCAAATCTCACATAACTAGCATATGTAGCTTCTACAGTCATATCTACATTCCACAGCTCTAGTAGATTTCTCTCTCTATCCCTGGTCATTTCTAGCTCCATACCCTTGGAGAATAAGGTAAATCCCTTACACAATCATACATGCATGAGCAATGAATACCAACAGAATGATTTGTCCACTTTTCCCCATGCTATCCCCACTAGGCCATTATGAATTTCTTTTGCAAGGAAAGTGGAAAAATCTAGGATAGTGCACATCCCAAATTAAAGAGTTTGAGCCATGATAAGGACAATAGAGCCTGGGATTTGATCAAATTCATCCATCCCAAAAATCTTGCAAAGAGAAAAATATAATGCTTGAGCTCTAAGGTTGAAATGCCTTCTCAGCAATGGCTCTAGGGTACTGGCTATAATCGTAGGCAAGATGGAAATTTTAACAGCATGCTCTTGCAATGACCCTATTCTTAGGTAAATCTTTTGTGCATCATGCCTTGCTTGAAGGTCATCCATATTAGTAATTTCATGCACAACATGGTTAGTATTGAGGCTAAAAACCTCACTAATTAATTCAAGAAAAAACCTAAAGAGATTCACTCTAGCATGGTTCTTTACCCACCCTATAATTGGACCATATTTCTTTTCCAAATTCATCAATAAATCACTATCAAAGAAAATTGTGGAGAATTTTAATTTATCAATGTCAAACTCCCATACATTTCTCATAGGAGTATCTAGTTTTCACTCTAAAAAGCATTTCTTAAACAACTCCAGACCCCCCATGGAAACCTGGGCATCTCTTACCCAATTTTCTCTATCATAAAAACCTTCTGCTATGGCTATTCTCAGGTGTTTTGGAATGAGTTCCCTTCCCTCGATTATTTCATGTCCTGATAAGGGGAATTGTTTAAGAAAATCATCCTGTACAAAATGTTTCAAATAATCCATTTCTCCAATGAATTCTTTTTGGAGAGGCATTTTGAATAAAACCCTAGAAATTTTATAATAGTAGATACTTGAATTTCTTTAAGAGTCATAGAGTACTTACCTGCTAGAATTCATACTTCTACACTGTGTGATTTCCTTTGCAATTTTACTGGATCGCTAGCCAAAAAAATTTGTGCCCTAGCTCTGAAAATTTTGTATGCTTTGATGTTCTTTCTGTGCTTTGGTGATTCATTAATGGTGAGATCATGAGTTCTTTTCATACATTGAAATCCCATGAATGAAATTTGAATCATATTTACTCTTAGTAATTGTTAGGTCCAAATTGCAACCAAATTTGAATCGTATTCATAGATTTTCACTAGATCATATGGCTTTTATTTAAAAGGAAACAAGCTTCATGGCTTTAAAAATAAGGCTACATGTCACAATACCGCTTGCCCGCATTTCTTAGATTTCTTGCACCTTAGAATTACGACGAAGTGCCACTCATTGATCAAGACAAGATCAATGATTAAATCAATTCACATTTGAACAAAATCCAGTCAACTAGTCTGACCAATAGAAAACCTTTATATGAGTTAGTGCCTTCTGACAACTTCTACACCAGTTGGTCCAATATCTTCTTCTGAGTGAGAAAGTGCTTGATGTTACTCTTTCCACTTGTCAATCTGGGGCATTCTTGCTTTTCTTATCTAATGAGCATCTTCAAATTGTGGGCTTGCACCAGTCGTCATCTTTGAAAGATTAGTGATGGTAATACTAGAAATCTATAAACCTTAAATGATGAGAAAAGTGATGTTACCATGGACACATTTTTGCATGGCGCATTTCCACTTTGTTTAAACTTCCCTCAAGTTCTTTATGTGGGAAAGCATCCTTCGTTGATCAAGACAAGATCAATGATGTAAAAAATGTCTACACTTTATGTTCAATCATCCACTTGGACCAATGAAATGACCTTGCTCAACCCTCGTGCTCTGACCCACCTGACTATTGCATTAGTTTCTAAGGTTTTCATGCCCATAGCATAAGTAATTCCAACTAAGCACGAGTGGTAGACCACATGGCGCAACTCAACATTCTTTCATAATTTGGCCCCCTTGTGACACATGTCACAAAGGTTCATACTTTCATTCCTTATTTGACTAGCAGCTTCACAATGTGGGATTGCACTAACCCTCAATCTTTGAAAGATCTATGGCTGATGAGGCTTCACTTCCATCTGGTAGACAAACTTCTTCAGTGTTCAATCTGGTAGTACATGTCACCAATCACTTTATAGTGTGTCACACTATAGCATACAGTTAAAATTTCTTGATCCCACCTTGCCACATGTCAAAGAACTACCTGCAATCGCAATGATCAATGTCACATAAGTTAGATCTGAGGTCATCAACTACCACATTTATCTAATTGGCATCCAAATTAGATTCAACCATGAGTTTAGCCAAACCTTGACCTCTTACCAACTTATTTATCTATATTTCAATATTAAATTCTTGGATCCTATTAATCCATCTACACCTTCTTCTTGACACTTATTGTTGAGAAAATATGTCTTTGACAACAACACTAGGAACAAATGCAATGATAGTAGCACCTACTAAGTACCATCTGAAAGCTTTTATAGCCTTTACTAAAGAATATGCCTATTTTTCATTTATCTCATATTTCAATTCAGCAAGCTATAGTGACTTACTAAAAAAAGAAATTGGCCTTTCATATCCTTCTCCATTTTTCTGCAACAAGACTATGGCTACAGTGTGAAAGGATGCAAAAGAAAAAATATGCATAAGATTTGTATAATCTGGGGTTCTAAGGACTGGGGCATTTTTATTTTAGTTTTAATATCCTGGAATGCTTGTGAAGGCTCACCATTCCAATCTATAGTAGCTCCCTTCTTGAGCATCTTTGAGATAGATCTACTAATTTCAGAAAAATTAGTAACAAATCTTCTAAGAAAATTAACTTGGCCAAAGAAGGATTGAATTTATTTTACATTCTTTGGCTTGGGGACCTTATCAATAGCTACTACTCTCTCAGAATCTATTTTCACCCATATTTAGACACTATATGTCCTAGTAATCTGCCTTCTATCACCCCAAATCTACATTTCTTTGGGTTCAAGGATACTCGATATTCTAGAGCTTTGATAAAAAAATTCTCCAAATGCCTGCAGTGATCCTCAGCCTTCTTGGAATAGGCTATAAGATCATCCTAGTATACAACCATAAATTTGTCAATATAATCATGAAATGCCACATCCATAGCTCTTTGGAAAGTAGCTCCTACATTAATCAAGCCAAATGGCATCCTTACATATACATAGGTCCCCCATGGGGTTGTGAAGGCTATCTTAAATTGTTCATTTTCCTTTACTAGAACTTGATTGCACCCTGAGAAACCATCCATCATGGACATTAATTCAGAACTAGTTACTTACTACAACATGGCTTCCATACTTAGTAATCCATAATTATCCTTCAAGGGTGCAATGTTCAAATTCCTGAAATCTACACATAATCTTATGTCTCCATTTTTCTTTCTGACAGGTACCAAATTTGAAACCCAAGTGGAATATCTAATTGGTTTGATTATCCCACCATCCCTTAATTTCATCAATTCTTCTTGCATTTTTGGAGCTAGGGTAGGGTTTACTGGTCTTTGTTTCTATCTAAAAGATTTTACATTAACCTTTAGTGGTATGACATCTTGGAACAAATCTTCCCTATAAGCCTTAAGGTCATCATATGACCATGGAAAAACATGTCTATACTTCCTAAGCAAATCAATTAATGGTTTTCTAATTTGAGCAGGAAGATTTTGGCCAATATAAGCCTTTTTTGGATCTTCATCAGTACCAAGGTTTATCTCTTATAAATCTTGAGGCTTTGGGTCCTTAACTCCTAGTTTGACTCTATCTTGGTTATCAAAAATAGTTTCCAAGATCACTAACCCCTTTGGAACCTTGTTGGTTTTCAACTGCATAATCTCTTGGCCAAAAATGGTTTCCTTACCATCCATGGTTTCAATTAAATCACTCCAATCCATTTTTTGACACTGGTATTTGTCTTCATTTAATAAAAAATTTATAATGTCTTTATCATCTTCAAAGACTTGCTAATTTTCAATGTGATCAAGTATAGAAGGTCTATTTTGTACATCAATTTGAGAGATTCCTACAAATGATATCTCCTTAGGTTTGATTGCTACATTTGCTAATAAATTTGCCATTTTATTTTGAGTCCTATCTCTCCATGAGATACCAAATGCATCAAAAGATTCTATCTGATCCCAAACTACATTTCTATATTGTTTCAATCTCCTATTCTTGGATGCATAGGTTTCTTTTATCTAGAAGATAACTAGTTTAGAATCCCCTATGACATGCAATTTCTTGATTCCATGACGTGTAGCAACTTTCAATCCTAGCAAAAGGGCTTCATACTTTGCTATATTATTTGTGCAAGAAAACTTTAAAGTGAAAGAGTATCTTAAATTATTTTTCTCAGGGGAAACAAAAACTACCCTTGCCCCTGCAACCTCTATAGAACTAGCCCCATCAAAAAAAGTTATCCGTCATATTGACTAGTTTGTACAACATTCAACTTCATGCTCAATTATGATAGGAAAATTCTAAACTTCTTGAATAATCAATTCAGCTTTGAATGCATTTACACCAGTATCTAAGAAACAAGTGGCATCTTTGTCAATTTCTTACCCTAAAATGTGACTAACCCTTGGTTCTATGTTTACCTAGCTCAACAGGTGGCCATGGGGCATATGCAATCCTGGGTTTACTAGTCTCCTCTATTTTTATTTTCCCAAGAATCTTCTCCATTTGAGTTACTTTATTTTCTAATGATTCTATTTGCATACCCGTCTCCTCATATGCTTTCAAAACTTCTTCAAACCTAGCATTGAGTTGGGAAAATTTATCTTCCTCTTGGCCAAACACCACACTAGAAAATTTTAGCATCTCTGATGCCATCCCAATTATTTTTTTACTACCTATATCACTAGCCCTGAAAATTATCCATTCACTAGTATGCTCTACAATGGGAATCTCATGCATTATGATATTGTCCCTTTTTTCCATAGACCATATAACAAGGGCTTGGTTGTCATCACTAAATTTGACTCCTCTATGATCCTGTAATATTTCTTTAGCAGTCCTCAGTTGAACATCCCTCTGTTTCCTTATTGAATTAAAAACAATGGCATTTGCTATATCCCACTCTGGTAAAAGGAGAACTTCTGATTGTCTAACTAGTTGCCTTCCAGCTTCAGGAGTAAATTGAGAAAAATCATTCAAAAATTTAGATTTCACCTCTTCCTTAATATCTAAATCAAGTTTGGATTATTATAGCAAAATTATTCAATAATGCTTGCATTTTAGCTCCCTAGTATTTCTTATTTTTCAATGGGTCATACTAGGGGTAAAAAGCATTAATGAATTCTAACGTCTTACTAAATACTATCCATTTTTCCTTTCTCAATTCCTATTCTTTCAAAGTGAAAAAATTTCTAATTATATCCTCTGGATAATAAACTTGTTGTACCATGTGAGCAGCTTTCACCCTCTCTGTTAAGAGGTCATAGAATCCTTCAGGATCAATAAATTTGACATGAGATTGTGCCATGTTATATCTATCTAAAAAAAATTAAGGCGCTTCCACCGTTTCTAGAAAAAAACAAAATTATGCACTACAGTAACAATTGGAAAGAAGGTACCCTTCTTAGACAATTCCCTCTCATCTATAGTGTCTATATGCCATAGGAGCTCAACTATCCCTATCTTCAAGGGTATATGCAAAGGTAGAACATGAGGCTTTCCCAAAAAGCCATATACTCTTATTACTGTTGAGATATTGTAAGGGATTATATCCCCCCAGTTATGACTAACAAATAGTCCTTGTGCATGGTCCTTGGGTCTGACCAATTTTAACAATTCTTGTGGAATTCTAGGGCTGTCCCCTTTCAAAACTAGCCTAAGCTTTGATGCAAACTATCTATTAAATATCACATAACTAGCATCTATAGCTTCTATAGTCATATCTACACTCCACAGCTACACTGGATTCCTCTCTTAATCCCTAGTTGTTTCTAACTCCATACCCTTGGAGAAGAAGGTAAATCCCTTGTACAAGCATACATGCATGAGCAATGAATATGAATAGAATAGTTTGACCACTTTTCCCCATGCTATCCCCACCAAGCCATTGTGAATTTCTTTTGCAAGGAAATAGCAAAATCTAGGATAGTGCTCATCCCAAATTAAAGAATTTGAGCCAGGATAAGGACAATACAGCCTGGGATTTGATCAACTTCATCCATTCCAAAAATCTTGCAAAGAGAAAAATATAATGCTAGAGCTCTAAGGTTAAAATGCCTTCTCAGCAATGGCTCTGGGGTACTGGCCATAATCATAGGTAAGGTGCCAATTTTAACAGCATGCTCTTGCAATGGCCCTATTCTTAGGTAAATCTTTTGTGCATCATGCCTTTCTTGAAGGTCATCCATATCAATAGTTTCATGCACAACATGATTAAGATTGAGGTTGAAAACCTCACTAATTAATTCAAGGGAAACCCTAAAGAGATTCACTCTAGCATGGTTCTTTACCCACCCTATAATTGGATCATATTTCTTTGCCAAATCCATCAATAAATCACTATCAAAGAAAATTGTGGGGACTGTTAATTTACCAATGTCAAACTCCCATACATTGCTCATAGGAGTGTCTAGTTTTCACTTTAAAAACCATTTCTTAAACAACTCCAGACCCCCCATAGAAACTTGGGCATCTCCTACTCAATTTTCTCTATCATAAAAACCTTCTGCTACGGCTACTCTTAGGTGTTTTGCAATGAGTTCCCGCCCCTCAGTTATTTCATGTACTGATAAGGGGAATTGCTCAAGAAAATCATCTTGCACAAAATGTTTCAAATTATCCATTTGTCCAGTGAATTCTTTTCGGGGAGGCATTTTGAATAAAACCCTAGAAATTTTATAATAGTAGATACTTGAATTTCTTTAAGAGTCATAGAGTACTTACCCGCTAGAATTCACACTTCTACATTGTGTGATTTCATCTACAATTTTACAAGATCGCCAGCCAAAAACTTTTGTTCCCTAGCTTTGAGAATTTTGTATGCCCTAATGTTCTTTCTGTGCTTTGGAGATTAATTAATGGTGAGATCATGAGTTCTTTTCATACATTGAAATCCCATGAATGAAATTTGAATCATATTTACTCTTAGTAATTGTGACCTCCAAATTGCAACCAAATTTGAATCCTATTTGTAGATTTTCACTAGATCAAATGGCTTTGATTTAAAAGGAAACAAGCTTCATGGCTTTAAAAATAAGGCTATGTGTCGCAATACCGCTTGCCCGCATTTCTTAAATTTCTTGCACCTTAGAATTGCAAGGAAGTGCTACTCATTGATCAAAAAAAGATCAACGATCAGATCAATTCACATTTGAACAAAATCCAATCAGGTATTCTAACCAATAGAAAACCTTTATATGAGTTAGTGCCTTCTAACAACTTCTACACTAGGGGGTCCCATATCATCTTCTGAGTGAGCAAGTGCTTGACGTCGCTCTTTCCACATGTCAAGTTGGGGCATTCCCACTTTTCTTATTTGATGAGCATCTTCAAATTGTAGGCTTGCACTCATTGTCAATCTTTGAAATATCAATGATGGTAATACTAGAAATCTGTAAACCTTACAAGATGAGAAAAGTGATGTTACCATGGACACATTTCTGCATGGCACATTCCCACTTTGTTTAAACTTCCATCAAGTTCTTTGTGTGGGAAGGCATCCTTCATTGATCAAGATAGGATCAACGGTGTAAAAAATTACAGCACTTTATGGTCAATCATCTACTTGGACCAATGAAATGACCTTGGTCAACCCCCGTGCTCTGACCCACCTGACTACTACATTAATTTCTAAGTATTTCATGCCCATAGCATAAGTACTTCCAACTAAGCACAAGTGGTAGACCACATGGTGTAACTCAGTGTTGTTTCATAATTTGGGCCCACTGTGACACGTGTCACAAAGGTGCATACCTATATTCCTTATTTGACTAGTAGCTTCATAATGTGGGATTGCACTAACCCTCAATTTTTGAAAGATCTATGGTTGATGAGGCTTCACTTCCATCTAGTAGACAAACTTCTTTAGTGGCACATCTGGCAGTACATGTCACTAATCACTTTACAGTGTGTCACACCATAGCATACAATTAAAATTTATTGACCCTACCTTGCCACATGTCCAAGAACTACTTGCTTGCATTATTTATTTTTCTTGCAACTTCAAAATGTGGGCATGCATTGGCCTTTGATCTTTGAAAGATTAACAATTATAGAATTAGGCATTTTAAATACCACATTGGCTACAGTGATGAATAAAATATCTCCATCCATTTTGACTCATCTAACATTTTCCATGGAAGACATGTCATCATCATCTTTGAGAACGACCAACCCATCTTGTCAAATTGTGCCACTTGTCCCATTTTTGCTTCCCTACATTATTTAATTCACGAGCATCTCCTTCTTGTGGGAAAGCACTATCCCTTGATTCAAATGAAATCAATGGTTGATGCATCTTGATGATAAAGGAATATCTCTATTAGTAACTCAACCAATGATATCATAGGAAATAAAGAACATGCACAAAGAGTACTGGCAAACTTGTAAATGTTCTGACTAACTCTGACAACCACAAACCTTTTTAGGTGCACTAAGGCTGAAATTTTAGCAGGGGCTACATCTCAAAAAGGTTATTTCTCACAATATTTAAATACCTCATAGCTCCATATTGCGGGCAAGCCTCAACCTTGGATCTTAAAAGGATCTATGATGCTTGAAAGATATCGCAACTTGGACCTTTTTTCAAATAAAATAATGCAATTTTGGAAAACTCTATAAAGTTTATCAAAAGATTCATAAAGGAATCTTTTTGTAGATGAATCTTCACGATAAAAATGTCTCACCAAAATTTATTTGAAGCAATACTTTCTAAAGTTCTCAAAGGCTAGGGCCAAACAAGGCAAGGTAAAAGGTTGTTTGCTGAATTTTTTGCCTAGGGTTTTTTGACCAAATTTCAAATTACTTGGAGTGCACATTTAGGGTTTTTCACTTTTGAATACAACAAAACAATGGTGGTGAAAAATCAAGCCAATAGTGGCTCTATCCGGGGACAATAAATAAGAAAGATTCATATGACGGCTCAGAATCCCTAGGAGAATCAGACCACAAGCTTGACCTTAGAAACTATGACAACTTAGAGAGAGCAAAAATGCAGGAAACAAAAATATACATGGACTGTACAAAAGACAAAAAGATTATACAGAATGTACAAGGAAACCTAGACTATTGCTAATAGAGAAAATAAGTATTTTTAAAGAAAAATACCTCTTCAAGAACAATCCATGAATTGGTAGTTCAGGAATATTGTCTAATAGATCTTTGAGAACATAAGAATCCTCACCCCACCCCTAGTATTTTCAATCAAATAAGGGCCTAACCAGATAGGATCAAATTTGCCATGTTTTTCTTTATCTTCTATCCTAGCATTCCACATAAGGACCAAATCTCCACTTTCAAATTTCTTTCTCACTGTCCTCTTATCATAGAGTGCTTTAACCTATAATTGCAACTTTTGGTTTCTGATTGATGCTTCTTTCCTGGTCTCAATTAGCCCAACTAGTTCATCCAATCTTTCTTGCATATCATCAATGATATCCTCATCATACATTTGAATGTAGTTGTAAAAACCTACTGGGTTGTTCTAAGGAATTATTGCTTGAATTCCATACACCATATCAAATGGAGCTACACTAATGGCTTTGTTCACAGTTACCCTAACAGCCCATATTGCTAACTGTAACATAGAATCCCATGCTTTCTTGTTATCATCCAAGGTTTTTTTAATAACCTTTAACATCCTCTTATTTGCGGATTCAACTTGTCCATTTCCCTATGGATGATAAGGAGAAGATGATGATATTGGTATTCCATATTTATCACAAAATCTTATGAATTCCTTAGACCTGAAGCATATTGCATTGTCTATTACAACTTTCTGAGGACAATCAAATTTGGAAATAATATTATTTAGTAGGAAATTATTGACAACTTTACTTATTGCATTTCTTGTGGGGATAGCCTCTACTCACTTTGTAAAGTACTTAGTAGCCACTAGAATCCAAGAATAGCTAGTGCTAGACTTGGGGGAAATCTCTCCCATGAAATCCATACCCCATTGTCGAAAGGGTGCTTGGACCTCCACTGGCTTCAATGGAGTATTACCTAAGAACTTTAGTTTTCCACCAAACCTCTGACAAGGGTCACATATCCTAATCATAATTTGAGCATCCTTGAAAAGAGAGGGCCACCAAAATCTAGCTCTCATCACCTTATGTGCAGTGGTCTTGGCCATATAGTGTCCTCCTCAAACTCTAGCATGCATTTAATTTAAGATTTATTTTCCCTTTTCTTGATCAATACACTTCAGCAATACCCTTTCCAAATTTATCCACCATAAACTGCCTTGAACAATTATGTATCTGATGGCTTGTAATTTAGTACTCCTCTTTTCATTTTAGAGAAAATGGGGAGGAACTTCCATGTGTTGCAAGTAATATATAACATTAGTGTACTAATCGTAATGATCCATGTCATATAAGTCAGATCTGAGGTCATCAACTACCATATTTATCTAATTGGCATCCAAATTAGATTCAACCATGAGTTTAGCCAAACCTTGACCTCTTACCAACTTATTTATCTATATTTCAATATTAAATTCATGGATCCTATTGATCCATCTACATCTTCTTCCTAACACTTCTTGCTGAGAAAATATATCTTTGATAGCAGCACTAGGAACAAATACAATGACAACAGCACCTACTAAGTACCATCTAAAAGACTTTATAGAATTTCCTAAAGCATATGCCTATTTTTCATTTATCTCATATTTCAATTCAGCAAGATGCAATGACTTACTAAAAAAAGCAATGGGTTTTTCATATCCTTCTTCATTTTTTTGCAACAAGATTGTGGCTATAGTGTGAAAGGATGTAAAAGAAAAAATATGCATAGGCTTTGTATAATCTAAGGTTCTGAAGATTGGGTCAATTTTTATTATAGTTTTAATATCATGGAATGCTTGTGAAGGGTCACCATTCCAATCTATAGTAGCTCTCTTCTTGAGCATATTTGAGATAGGTCTACTAGTTTTAGAAAAATTGATAACAAACCTTCTAAGAAAATTAATTTGGTCAAAGAAGGATTGAATTCCTTTTACATTGTTTGGCTTGGGGACTTTATCAATAGCTACTACTCTCTCAGGGTCTATTTTCACCCCATCTTTAGATAATATATGTCCTAGTAATCTGCCTTCTATCACCACAAATGTACATTTCTTTAGGTTCAAGGATAATCCATATTCCAAAGCTTTGATAAAAAAAATCTCCAAATGCCTACAATGATCCTCAGTCTTCTTGGAATAGGCTATAAGATCATCCTAGTTTACAACCATAAATTTGTCAATGTAATCATGAAATACCACATCCATAGCTCTTTGGGAAGTAGCTCCTGCATTAATCAAGCCAAATGGCATCCTTACATATACATAGGTCCCCCATGGGGCTGTGAAGGCTGTCTTAAATTCTTCATTTTCCTTTACTAGAACTTGATTGTACCCTAAGAAACCATCCATCATGGACATTAATTCAGAATCAGTTACTTGCTGCAACATGGTTTCCATATTTGGTAATCCATAATTATCCTTCAAGGATGCAATGTTCAAATTCTTGAAATCCACACATAATCTTATGTCTCCATTTTTCTTTCTGATAGGTACCAAATTTGAAATGCAGGTGGAATATCTAATTGATTTGATTATCCCCCATCCCTTAATTTCACCAATTCTTCTTGCATTTTGGGAGCTAGGATAGGGTTTAATGGTCTTTGTTTCTTTCTAAAAGGTTTTACATTATCCTTTAGTGGTATGACATGTTGGAACAAATCTTCCCTATAAGCATTAAGGTCATCATATGACCATTCAAAAGCATGTCTATACTTCCTAAGCAAGTCAATTAATGGTTTTCTAATTTTAGCAGGCAAGTTTTTGCCAATATAAGCCTTTTTTGGAGCTTCATCAGTACCAAGGTTTATCTCTTCTAATTCCTAAGGCTTAGGGTCCTTAACTCTTGGTTTGACTCTATCTTGGTTAACAAAAATACTTTCCCAAGACCACTAACCCCTTTGGCACCTTGTTGGTTTTCAACTACATAATCTCTTGGCCAAAAATGGTTTCCTTACCATCTATGGTTTCAATTAAATCACTGCAATCTATTTCTTGACACTTGTATTTGTCTTCATTTAACAAAAAAATTATAATGTCTTTATCATCTTCAAATACTTTCTAATTTTCAATGTTATCAAGTATAGACGGTCTATTTTGTACCTCAATTTGAGAGGTTCCTACAAATGATATCTCCTTAGGTTTGATTGCTACATTTGCTAATAAATCTGCCATTTTATTTTGAGTCCTATCTCTCCATGAGATACCAAATGCATCAAAAGATTCAATCTGATCCCAAACTACACATCTATATTGTTTCAATCTTCTATTCTTGGATGCATAGGTTTCTTTTATCTAGGATATAACTAGTTCAGAATCCGCTATGATATGCAATTTCTTGATTCTATGATGTGTAGCAACTTTCAATCCTAGCAACAAGGCTTCATAATCTACTATATTATTTGTGCAAGAAAAATTTAAAGTGAAAGAGTATCTTAAAGTATTTTTCTTAGGGGAAACAAAAACTACCCCTGCACTTGCACCCTCTTTAGAACTAGCCTCATCAAAAAATATTGTTCGTAATATTGATGAGTTCGTACAACATTCAACTTCATGTTCAATTACAATAGGAAAATTCTCAACTTCTTGAATAATCAGTTAAGCTTTGAATACATTTACACCAGTAACTACGAAACAAGTGGCATCTTTGTCAATTTATTTCCCTAAAATGTGACTAACCCTTGGCTCTCTGTTTACCTAGCTCAATAGGTGGCCATGGGGCATATGCAATCTTGGGTTTCCTAGTCTCCTCTATTTTTATTTTCCCAAAAATATTCTCCATTTGAGTTACTTTATTTTCTAATGATTGTATTTGCATACCCCTCTCCTCATATGCTTTCAAAAATTCTTCAAACCTAGCATTGACTTGGCAAAATTTATCTTCCTCTTGACCAAACAACTACGCTACGAAATTTTAGCATCTCTGATGCCATCCCAATTATTTATTTACTACCTATCTCACTAGCCCTGAACATGATCAATGCACCAGTATGCTCTACAAAGGGAATCTCATTCATTCTGGTATTGTCACTTTTTTCCATAGACCATATAATAAGGGCTTGGTTGTCATCACTAAATTTGACTCCTCTATGAGCCTATAATATTTCTTCAGCAGTCCTCAGTCGAACATCCCTCTATTTCCTTACTGAATAAAAAATTATGGCATTTTCTATATCCCACTCTGACAGAAGGAGAACTCCTGACTGTCTAACTATTTTCCTTCTAGCTTCAAGAGTAAATTGAGCAAAATCATTCAAAAATTTAGATTTCACCTCTTCCTTAATATCTAAATCAGGTTTGTCTGGATGTTCTACTTTTATCCTCTCATAGGTTTTCTCAAAATTTCCCATGTTTAATCTCCACAAAAATTGAGCAAAAGCCCTAGACTTTACAAAATTCTCATCATTAATAATCCTTTTAGAAGCTTGGGCAACTATTAGATCAATTTCCTTGCCTTGGTAATCAGCAATGGTTAAGTCCAAGGAACGTGTAGGAGGTTATTGTGGCTCTCCAATCTCCAAGTCTATATAAGTAAGAATTACATCCCCTTCTCCACCCATTTGTCTAAGCTACTCCCTTAAAGATGCTTCATCATTGATCTGTATTGGGGACTAGCTATGGGAGTATTGTTCTACTTGAGAATAAGAAGATCCATGTTCTAATCTTTGCCTTTCTGGAAAGCTGGCTGCAAATGGACTTCCTGGTCTCGGTCTCTAATGAAGGGGTGCCTGTTGCACACTCTGAACCATTACATAACCTGCCCTTCTTTGCAAAGTATACTAACTAGGAGCTACCACATTTCTGCTACTTATCCTTCTTTGTAGCTCTGCAGCCTTGTCTGGATATGTCTCAACATATATGGCTTTCTTATCATTCATGGTTTGGATTATAATAGCAAAATTATTCAATAATGCTTGCATTTTAGCTCCCCAATATTTCTTATTTTTCAATGGGTCATACTGGGAGTGAAAAACATTAATGAATTCTAAAGTCTTACTAAATGCTATCCATTTTTCTTTTCTAAATTCCTATTCTTGCAAAGTGAAAACATTTTTGATTATATCCTCTGGATAATAAATTTGTTGTACCATGCATGAAGCTTCCACTCTCTCTCTTAAGAGGTCATAGAATCCTTTAGGATCAATAAATCTGGCATGAGATTCTGCCATGTTATATCTATCTAAAAACAAATTAAGGTGCTTCCACCCTCTCCTAACAAAAACAAAATCATGCACTATAGTAACAATTGGAAAGAAGGTACCCTTCTTAGACAATTCCCTCTCATCTATAGTGCCTATCTACCATAGGAGCTTAACTATCCCTATCTTCAAGGGTACATGGAAAGGTAGAACATGAGGCTTTCCAAAAAAGCCATATACTCTTATTACTATTGAGATATTATAAGGGATTTTATCCCCCTAGTTATGACTAACCAATAGTCCTTGTGCATGGTCCTTGGGTTTGACCAATTCTAACAATTATTTTGGAATTCTAGGGCTCTCCCCTTTCAAATTATCCTAATCTTTGATGCAAATTATCTATGAAATATCACATAACTAGCATGTATAGCTTTTGTAGTCATATCTACACTCCACAGCTACACTGGATTCCTCTCTCCATCCCTAGTTGTTTCTAGCTCCATACCCTTGGAGAAGAAGGTAAATACCTTGTACAAGCAAACATGCATGAGAAATGAATACCAATAGAATGGTTTGTCCACTTTTCCCTATGACATCCCCACCAAGCCATTGTGAATTTCTTTTGCAAGGAAAGTAGAAAATTCTACGATAGTGCTCATCCCAAATTAAAGAATTTGAGCCATGATAAGGACAATAGAGCTCAAGATTTGATCAACTTCATCCATCCCAAAAATCTTGCAAAGAGAAAATTATAATGCTTGAGCCCTAAGGTTGAAATGCCTTCTCAGCAATGGCTCTAGGGTACTGGCTATAATCGCAGGCAAGGTGCCAATTTTAACAGCATGCTCTTGGAATGGCCCTATTCTTAGGTAAATATTTTGTGCATCATGCCTTGCTTGAAGGTCATCCATATAAATATTTTCATGCACAACATGGTTAGGATTGAGGTTGAAAACCTCACTAATTAATTCAGGGAAAACCCTAAAGAGATTCACTCTATTATGGGTCTTTACCCACCCTGTAATTAGATCATATTTCTTTGCTAAATCTATCAATAAATCACTATCAAAGAAAATTGTGGGGAATGTTAATTTACCAATGTCAAAACTCCCATACATTGCTCATAGGAGTGTCTAGTTTTCACTCTAAAAACCATTTCTTAAACAACTTTAGACCCCCGATGGAAACTTGGGCATCTCTTACACAATTTTCTCTATCATAATAACCTTCTACTATGGCTACTCTTGGGTGTTTTGGAATGAGTTCCTTCCCCTTAGTTATTTCATGTACTAATAAGCAGAATTGGTCAAGAAAATCATCCTACACAAAACGTTTCAAATAATCTATTTGTCCAATGAATTCTTTTTAGGGAGGCATTTTGAATAAAACCCTAGAAATTTTATAATAGTAGATACTTGAATTTCTTTAAGAGTCATAGAGTATTTACCCACTAGAATTCACACTTCTACATTGTCTAATTTCTTTTGCAATTTTATTGGGTGGCTAGCCAAAAAAAATTGTGCCCTAGCTCTGAGAATTTTGTGTGCCTTGATGTTCTTTCTATGCTTTGGTGATTCATTAATGGTGAGATCATGAGTTCTTTTCATATATTGAAATCCCATGAATGAAATCTGAATAATTTTTACTCTTAGTAATTGTTACCTTCAAATTGCAACCAAATTTGAATCCTATTCGTAGATTTTCACTAGATCAGATGGCTTTGATTTAAAAGGAAACAAGCTTTATGGCTTTAAAAATAAGGCTACGTGTTGTACTATCATTTGTCCACATTTCTTAAATTTCTTGCACCTTAGAATTGTGCAGAAGTGCCGCTCATTGATCAAGACAAGATCAATGATCAGATCAATTCACATTTGAACAAAATCTAGTCAGTTATTTGAACCAATAGAAAACCTTTATATGAGTTAGTGACTTTTAACAACTTCTACACCAGTGGGTCCCATATCTTCTTCTGAGTGAGCAAGTGCTTGATGTCACTTTTTCCATGTGTCAAGCTAGTGTATTCACACTTTTCTTAGCTGACGAGCATCTTCAAATTGCGGACTTGTGACAATCGTCGATGTTTGAAAGATCAACGATGGTAATACTGCAAATCTGTAAACCTTACAAGATGAGCAAAATGATGTTACCATGGGCATGTTTCTTCATGTTGCTTTCCCACTTTTTTTAAACTTCCCTCAAGTTCTTTATGCGGGAAAGCATCCTTCATTGATCAAGACAGGATCAACGGTGTAAAAAATTTAAGCACTTTATAGTCTATCATCCACTTGGACCAATGAAATGACCTTGCTCAACCCCCGTGCTCTAACCCAGCTGACTACTGCATTAATTTCTAAGGTTTTCACACCCATATCATAAGTACTTCCAACTAAGAAAAAGTGGCAGACCACATCACGTAACTCAGTGTTCTTTCATTATTTGGCCCCAATGTGACACACATCACAAAGGTGCATACCTGCATTCCTTATTTGACTAGCAGCTTCATAATGTGGTATTGCACTAACCCTCAATCTTTGAAAGATGTATGGCTGATGAGGCTTCAATTCCATGTAGTAGATAAACTACTTCAGTGGCACATCTGGTAGTATATGCCACCGATCACTTTATAGTGTGTCACACCGCAACATACAGTTAAAATTTCTTGACCCCACCTTGCCACATGTCCAAGAACTACTTTTTTGCATTACTTATCTTTCTTGCAACTTCAAAATGCGAGCATGCATTGGCCTTTGATCTTTGAAATATTAACAATTATAGAATTAAATACCATGTTGGCTGCAGTGATGAATAAAATATCTCCATCCATTCTGACTCATCTGACATTTTCCATGGAAGACATCTCATCATCATCTTTGAGAATGGCCAGCCCATCTTGTCAGACTGTACCACTTGTCCCATTTTTGCTTCCCTGCATTATTTAATTCACGAGCATCTCCTTCTTGCGAGCACTTGATTCAAATTAAATCAATGGTTGATGCTTCTTGGTGATAAAGTCATATCTTTATTAGTAACTCAACCAATGATATCGCAGGAAATCCAGAACGTGCACAAAGAGTATTGATGAACTTGCAAAAGTTCTAACTCTGACAACCACGAACTTTTTTTGGTGCACTAAGGCTGAAATATTAGCAGGGGCTACATCTTGAAAAGGTGCTTGCCCAAAATATTTCAATACCTCACAGCTCCATATTGCAGGCAAGCCTCAACCTTGGATCTTAAAAGGATCTACGATGCTTGAAAGATATCTCAATTTGGACATTTTTTCAAATAGAATAATGCAATTTTGGAAAACTTTATAAAGTTTATCAAAAGATTAATAAAGGCATCTTTGCGAGTATAAATCTTCAGGATTAAAATGTCATGCCAAAATTTATTTAAAACAATACTTTCTAAAGTTCTAAAAGGCTAGGGCCAAACAAGGCAAGGTACAAGGTTATTTGGTGAATTTTTTGTCTAGGGTTTTTTGACCAAATTTCAAATTACTTGGAGTGCACATTTAGGGTTTTTCATTGCTAAATACAATAAAACAAGGGTGGTGAAATATCAGGCCAATAGTGGCTCTATTTGGGGACAATGAATAAGCAATATTCATATGAGGACTTAGAATCCCTAGGAGAATTAGACCACAAGCTTGACCTTAAAAACTATGACAACTTAGAGAGAGAAAAAATGCAGGACACACAAATATACACAAACTATACAAAAGACAAAAAGATTATACAGAATGTACAAGGAAACCTAGACTACTATTCATGGAGAAAATAAGTATTTTTCAAGAAAAATATCTCTTCGAGAACTATCCATGAACTGGTAGTTTAGGAATAATGTCTAATAGATCTTTGACAACATAAGAATTCTTACCCCAAGTATTTTCAATCAAATAAGGGCCTAACCAGATAGGATCAAATTTTCCATGTTTTCGTTTATCTTCTATCCTAGCATCCCACATAAGGACCAAATCTCCACTTTCAAATTTCTTTCTCACTATCCTCTTATCATAGAGTGCTTTAACCTATAATTTCAACTTTTGGTTTCTGATTGATGCTTCTTTCCTGGTCTCAATTAGCCCAACTAGTTCATCCAATCTTTCTTGCATATCATCAATGATATCTTCATCATACATTTTAATGTAGTTATATAAACCTACCAAGTTGTTCTGAGGCATTCTTGCTTGAATTCCATACACCATATCAAATGGAGCTACACCAATGGCTTTCTTCATAGTTACCCTATCAGCCCATATTGCTAATTGTAACTTGGAATCCCATGCTTTCTTGTTATCATCCAAGGTTCTTTTAATAACCTTTAACATGCTCTTATTTGTGGATTCAACTTGTCAATTTCCTTGTGCATGATAAGGAGAAGATGATGATATTTTTGTTCCATATTTATCACAAAATCTTATGAATTCCTTAGACTTGAAGCACATTGCATTGTCTATTACAATTTTTTGAGGACAATCAAATCTGGAAATAATATTATTCAGTAGGAAATTATTGAAAACTTTACTTGTTGCATTTATTATGGGGATAGCCTCTAGTCACTTTGTAAAGTAGTTAGTAGCCACTAGAATCCAAGAATAGCTAGTGTTAGACTTGGGGAAATCTCTCCTATGAAATTAAGACCCCATTGTTGAAAGGTTGCCTGAACCTCCACTGGCTTCAATGGAGTATTACCTGAAAACTTTAGTTTTCCACCAAACCTCTGACAAGGGTCACATTTCCTAATCATAATTTGAGCATCCTTGAAAAGAGAGGGCCACCAAAATCTAGCTCTCATCACCTTATGTGTAGTGGTCTTGGCCATATAGTGTCCTCCTCAAACTCCAGCATGCATTTCAGTTAAGATTTCTTTTGCCTTTTCTTCATCAATACACTTCAACAATACCCTTTCAAAATTTCTCCACCATAACCTACCTTGGACAATTATGTATCTGATGGCTTGTAATTTAGTACTCCTCTTTTAATTTTTAGGCAAATGGGGAGGAGCTTCCATGTGTTGCAGGTAATATACAACATTAGTGTACCAATCACAATGATCCATGTCACATAATTCAGATCTGAGGTCATCAACTACCACATTTATTTAATTGGCATCCAAATTAGATTCAACCATGAGTTTAGCAAAACCTTGACCTCTTACCAACTTAGTTATCTATATTTCAATATTAATTCTTAGATCCTATTGATCAATCTACACCTTCTTCCTGACACTTCTTGCTGAGAAAATATGTCTTTGATAGTAGCACTAGGAACAAATGCAATGATAGTAGCACCTACCAAGTACCATCTGAAAGCCTTTATAGCCTTTACTAAAGAATATGCCTATTTTTCATTTATCTCATATTTCAATTCAGCAAGCTATAGTGACTTACTAAAAAAAGCAATGGGTTTTTCATATCCTTCTCCATTTTTTTGCAACAAGATTGTGGCTACAGTGTGAAAGGATGCAAAAGAAAAAATATGCATAGGCTTTGTATAATTTGGGGTTCTAAGGACTGGGCATTTTTTATTGTAGTTTTAATATCCTAGAATGCTTGTGAAGGCTCACCATTCCAATCTATAGTAGCTCCCTTCTTGAGCATCTTTGAGATAGGTCTACTAATTTCAGAAAAATTGGTAACAAACCTTCTAAGAAAATTAACTAGGCCAAAAAAGGATTGAATTCCTTTTACATTCTTTTGCTTGGGGACTTTATCAATAGCTACTACTCTCTCAAGATCTATTATCACCCCATCTTTAGACACTATATGTCCTAGTAATCTTCCTTCTATCACCCCAAATGTACATTTCTTTGCGTTCAAGGATACTCCATATTCCAGAGCTTTGATAAAAAAATTCTCCAAATGCCTGCAGTGATCCTTAGCCTTCTTGGAATAGGCTATAAGATCATCCTAGTATACAACCATAAATTTGTCAATATAATCATGAAATTCCACATCCATAGCTCTTTGAAAAGTAGCTCCTTCATTAATGAAGCCAAATGGCATCCTTACATATACATAGGTCCCCCATGGGGTTGTGAAGGTTGTCTTTAAGTTTTCATTTTCCTTTACCAGAGCTTGATTGTGCCCTGAGAAACCATCCATCATGGACATTAATTCAGAACTAGTTGCTTGTTGCAACATGGCTTCCTTATTTGGTAATCCATAATTATCCTTCAGGGATGCAATGTTCGAATTCCTAAAATCCACAAATAATCTTATGTCTCCATTTTTCTTTCTGACATGTACCAAATTTGAAATGCAAGTGGAATGTCTAATTGGTTTGATTATCCTCCCATCCCTTAATTTCATCAATTCTTCTTTCATTTTGGGAGCTAGGGTAGGGTTTACGAGTCTTTTTTTTTTTTCTAAAAGGTTTTACATTATCCTTTAGTGGTATGACATGTTGAAACAAATCTTCCCTATAAACATTAAGGTCATCATATGACCATGCAAAAACATGTCTATACTTCTTAAGCAAGTCAATTAATGATTTTCTAATTTCAGAAGGCAGATTTTGGTCAATATAAGTCTTTTTTGGAGCTTCATCAGTACCAAGGTTTATCTCTTCTAATTCTTGAGGATTAGGGTCCTTAACTCCCGATTTGACTCTACCCTAGTTATCAAAAATACTTTCCAAGACCACTAACCCCTTTGCCACCTTGTTGGTTTTCAACTGCATAATCTCTTGGCCAAAAATGGTTTCCTTACCATCTATGGTTTCAATTAAATCACTTCAATCCATTTCTTGACACCGGTATTTGTCTTCATTTACCAAAAAATTAATAATGTCTTTATCATCTTCAAAGACTTGCTAATTTTCAATGTTATCGAGTATAGGTCTATTTTGTACCTTAATTTGAGAGATTCTTACAAATGATATCTCCTTAGATTTGATTGCTACATTTGCTAATAAATCTGCCATTTTATTTTGAGTCCTATCTTTCCATGAGATACCAAATGCATCAAAAGATTCTATCTAATCCCAAACTAAATTTCTATATTTTTTCAATCTCTTTCTCTTGGATGCATAGGTTTCTTTTATCTAGGAGATAACTAGTTTAGAATCCCCTATGACATGCAATTTCTTGATTCCATGATGTGTAGCAACTTTCAATCCTAGCAGTAAGGCTTCATACTCTGCTATATTATTTGTGCAAGAAAACTTTAAAGTGAAAGAGTATCTTAAAGTATTTTTCTTAGGGGAAAAAAAAACTACCCCTGCCCCTGCACCCTCTTTAGGACTAGCCGCATCAAAAAAAATTGTTCGTAATATTGATGAGTTCGTACAACATTCAACTTCATGTTCAATTACAATAGGAAAATTCTCAACTTCTTGAATAATCAGTTCAGCTTCGAATGTCCTTACACTAGTATCTAAGAAAAAAATGGCATCATTGTCAATTTCTTCCCCTAAAATGTGACTAACCCTTGGCTCTCTGTTTACCTAGCTCAACAGGTGGCCGTGGGGCATATGCAATCCTTGGTTTACTACTCTCTTCTATTTTTCTTTTCCCAAGAATCTTCTCCATTTGAGTTATTTTATTTTTTGATTATTGTATTTGCATACCCCTCTCCTCATATACTTTCCAAACTTCTTCAAACCTAGCATGGAGTTCGCAAAATTTATCTTCCTCTTGGCCAGACACCACACTAACAAATTTTAGCATCTCTGATGCCATCCTAATTATTTTTTTACTACCTATCTCACCAACCCTGAACACTATCAATGCACTAGTATGCTCTGTAGTGGGAATCTCATGCATTTTGGTATTGTCCCTTCTTTCCATAGACCATATAACAATGGCTTGGTTGTCGTCACTAAATTTGACTCCTCTATGAGCCTGTAATATTTCTTCAGCAGTCCTCATTTGAACATCCCTCTGTTTCCTTACTGAATAAAAAATAATGGCATTTGCTATATCCCACTCCGGCAGAAGGAAAACTCCTGACTATCTAACTATTTGCCTTCAAGCTTCAAGAGTAAATTGAACAAAATCATTCAAAAATTTAGATTTCACCTCTTCCTTAATATCTAAATCAGGTTTGTCTTGCTATTCTGCTTTAATCCTCTCACAAGTTTTCTCAAAATTTCCCATGTTTAATCTCCACAAAAATTGAGCAAAAGCCCTAGACTTTACAAAATTCTCATCATTAATAAACCTTTCAAAAGCTTCGGCAACTATCGGATCAATTTCTTTACCTTGGTAATCAGTAATGGTTAAGTCCAAGGAATTTCTAGGAGGTTCTTGTGGCAATCCAATCTCCAAGTCTATAGAAGTAACAATTACATCCCCTTCTCCACCCATTTGTCTAAGATGCTCCCTTAAAGATGCTTCATCATCGATCCAAATTAGGGATTGGTTTGGGGAGTATTGGTCCACCTAAGAAGAAGAAGATCCTTGTTCTAATTTCTTCCTTTTTGGAAAGCTGGTTGCAAATGGACTTCCTGATCTTGGCCTCTGATGAAGGGGTGCCTGTTTCACACTTTGAACCTTTACATAATCTTCCCTTCTCTGCAAAGTATACTGACTAGGAGCTACCACATTTTTGCCGCCTATCCTTCTTTGTACCTCTACAGCCTTGTCTGGATATTTCTCAACATATATGGCTTTCTTATCATTCATGATTTTGATTATTATAGCAAAATTATTCAATAATGCTTGCATTTTAGCTCCCTAGTATTTCTTATTTTTCAATGGGTCATGCTAGGGATGAAAAGCATTAATGAATTCTAGAGTCTTACTAACTACTATCCATTTTTCTTTTCTCAATTCCTATTCTTGTAAAGTGAAATTTTTTTTTATTATATCCTTTGGATAATAAACTTTTTGTACCATGTGAGAAGCTTTCACCCTCTCTCTTAAGAGGTCATAGAATCCTTCAGGATCAATAAATCTAGCATGAGATTCTATCGTGTTATATCTATCTAAAAGCAAATTAAGGTGTTCCACCCTTTCCTAACAAAAATGAAATCATGCACTATAGTAACAATTGGAAAGAAGATACCCTTCTCAGACAATTCCCTCTCATCTATAGTGCCTATTGTATATGTGAAAATGTGGCCTATGTTAACACACACACTTCAACACGGCCATTGCATGCAGATTCATCTCGGAATGAACATTGGATTGTTCATCCAAAAATTTGCCCTGCAAAGCGACTTTTTGCCTTCTATCTAAAGGGATTTTGCCTATTAATATCCTCAGAATCAAGGTGCAAGAAACCAAACCCTCTAAGAATGAAGGATTTCACAATGAAATTAAGCTAAGAATGAGTATGCAGATTAATCTAAAATGAAAGATGCAATGTAATCTAAGAACAAATAAAGCAAACTAGATTAAGCATATGCATGATTAAACTAAAATGAGATTAAACTAAAAATGAGAATGTATGCAAGAAATGTAAGCAAACGTGAGCATGAATTTCATTAGCGATTTGATGCAAATTCTCCAAATTCATCCTCTAAAATGAAGAGATGAGGGTCTCTTAAATAGACTCTCCCGGAATCCATCAACTGTTGAGATCGATTCAGATCAATGGTCAGAATTGAAGATGAGGTTCAGCCATAAAGGGAGATTCCTAAATTAAAGGGAGTTAATAGACTTAATTTGAGTAAAATAAGGAGTTAACTATTTTAATTTGAGTAGAAAAAGGAGTTAACTGATTTAACTCATTTTTGATCAATAGTGAATTGGAAATTTCCCTTTTTGAATTGAAGAGAGATTTTGTTGAGATATTTAATTTAATAAAATGAGATATGCTCTTATAATTACTTTTTCTATTTAATTAAATAATCTTTAATTAATTAGAGACACTTTTGTTTAATTAAATAACTTCATTTAATTAATTAGGAATGGCTTCCCATTTAATTAAATAACTTTGTTTAATTATTTAGAAGTAAGTACTCCATTTAATTAAATAATTTCTTTTAATTAATTAGAAATACCTTTCCCATTTAATTAAATAATTAAATTTAATTAATTAAGATAGGCATATTTATTAAATTAAATAAATTTAATTCCATAGTACATTAGCCTTAGGATATAATTTAATTTAATTAAAGTATAAATACTTAATAATTAAATTAAATATTAATCAATAGGTTTAATGTGACTAATATGAGTAAATACTATAGGAATTAAATAATAAGCATGATGAATGTAGATTTAGGTTTTCTGCATCTGACAATTAAGTCAAGTAGCGAATAGAAGAATGAGAATTGCCTATTAGAATAGGACTTTGAAATTATCAGAAATAGACCAGAATTTGTATAATGGCAATGAGCCAATTTTGGGGTATTACATTTTGCCCCTCTTTGAATGAATGTGTGAACATCACGTTCAATTCAAAGAAAATCAAAAAGCATGATGCAAAGATGAGATTGGTTCCGAAGGTGATGATACGGAGACCAATTGATAAGCTTTTTAAGGACCATCTCTAGAATAGAGCTTAATCCTAAGGAATCCAAGTAGAGCACTTAGATACCTAAGATTGATAGCATTTAAAAGACTACCTCTAGAATGAAGTGTAATCTTTAAGGATCCAGACAGAATGTCTAGATACCTAAAATTGATAAGCATTTAGAAGATTATCTCTAGAACAAAGTTTAATCTTCAAGGATCCAGATAGAACACCTAGATACCTAAGATTGATAAGCATTTAGAATATTATCTCCAGAATAGAGTTTAATCTTCAAGGATCCAGATAGAACACCTAGATACCTAAGATTGATAAGCATTTAGAAGATTATCTCTAGAACAGAGCTTAACCTTCAAGGATCCAGATAGAACACCTAGATACCTGAGATTGATAGTATTTAGAAGACTATCTCCAGAACAGAGCTTAACCTTCAAGGATCCAGATAAAACACCTAGATACATGAGATTGATAGTATTTAGAAGACTATCTCCAAAACAGAGCTTAACCTTCAAGGATCTAGATAAAACACCTAGATACATGAGATTGATAGTATTTAGAAGACTATCTCCAAAACAGAGCTTAACCTTCAAGGATCCAGATAAAACACCTAGATACCTGAGATTGATAATAGATAACAAGGTCCCATCATGAATCATAGAATCATCCCTAGAACGAGGCTTGATCCTCAGGAGTCAGGGTTTAGACTATCCAAATACCTGTCCATTGAACTCTGAGAAGAGTTGTTATAAGGTTGATCAATTGATGAAAAGATAGGATAGATAGCAAAGATGCCAAATAGAAAGGAACAAGATGCCTCGAGTGATTAGATGCCCCAAGCGATAGATGGTAAAGATGCTAGATAAAAGAGAACAAGATGCCCCGAGCATTAAGTATTCAATGATGTAATCATCCTACCCCCTCAGGAGTGAAATCAAAAGATGACACACCAGAAATATGATTTGAAGCAGTATATTATGTCAGCAGAATCTAGAAGAGATCAGAACGATCTAAAGATTGGGTTGATTTGAAATGATTGCGAAGTCGCAACAACCAAGTTTGACCAAAAGTTGACTAGATTCAGCCATAGTTGACTTAAGTTGACTATTTTCAAAATGAATTTTGAAAATATAGAGAATGTAAAATTGAAAGGATTCCAAGAATCATAAAGTATTAGAAAGATTTGGGCTGCACAAGCATTCGATCACGTCAGTCCCCAAAATTTTAAAATGCATTTTTAAGGCTCTTAGGTGAGTCAAATTTCGAATTTGATCCCAAAAATGGATCTAGAACAGTCCAATTAGCTAGGGGTGTGATTTTTGCGCAAATCCGAGCACTTTGAAAAATTTGGTCAACACCTATATAAGGGCTCGAAGGGTCATTTTCAATTCATTTTTGCTTTTGTCTTGTAGTGATTTTGAGCTCTGATAGAGACATGGTAGTGAACCTGAGATATCATCTTTTTCAGCACTCTAGACGACACAGCCGACTAGCAGAGTATGGACCACCGGTGAGTCATCAATTTCCCATCTTCGTACTTTCATTTTTATGCATTTCGAGTTTATTTATGCACATTTTTAGCATGTTTTAGGTTTGTGAAATCTTTCTTCGTGCGAGAATGATCTCTTCTCGTGTGAAGATATTCTTTCTTCATGTGAAGAAATAGGATGCACTATTTCTTCGCATGAGGCTGGAGGATCTTTGTGCGAGGCAATTTTGGTTTCGCACGAAAGTAAAGATTCTTCGCGCGAGGTAATTTGTGTTTTGCACGAGAACCTCTTTTCTCGCATGAGAAGATCTATCTTTGCGTGAGGAGATCTTTTTTCATGTGAAGGCTAGATTCTTCACATGAAGAAAGAACTATTTCATGCGAAACTGTATGTCTTCGCATGAGATTTCATGAATCTCGTGCAAAATTACGTGCCAGTTTTGAGATTTTCATATTTAGAAATTGCATTTTATTTCATTTTGATTCATCGTTTCAACTTGATACTGATCATTTGTTTGTCATTTTTTTTGTTGTGCATGTAGGAGGTCTTCAAAGATGTTTCATTCAGATCTCATTATCTGCCGTATGGAGAGTTATTGCAGAGTTTAGATGATGTAGATCGGGCACACATTGCCCGATTGGGTTTGTCTTCACTATGCCAGATTCTAGCCGTGATGGTTAATCATGGCTTACTAACTGCTTTGGTAGAGCCTTTCCATTTGGAGATGAACACATTTCATTTGCCGATGGGTGAGATGATGATTACCTTGGAGGATATTTGGAGGATACTAAGGATCCCATTTCACGGTGCCCGAGTCATCTATGATACAGTGCCTCGATTAGGGACAGAGGCACTTTCCATTGTATTTGAGAGAGCGCTACCGAGAGGCAGAGCCATTAGCTGGGATGAGTTGATGCATACCTATGGACCCACACACAGGTTGGCATCTGTGCTGGGTATTTTCTTGAGCTGCTTCCTATGTCCTGACAGGGGATAGCATGGATTGGAGTGTGGATGGGGTGTCATGCTCCGTAGGATGGTTGACACACCTGAGATCTTTTGGTGGGGTTAGTGCATGTTAGTCCATCTTTTTTATGATATGCATGAGGTCATATTCCACTAGAAGAAGACCATGGAAATGAGTGTGCATGTGCTATAGATCTGGGCCTGGGAGCATCTCCTTGTATGTAGACCATTTTTTGAGGATTCTCGGGAGCCCATGGAGCCCTACATCTGCAGATGTAAAAGGGCATATTACCCAGGCCCACTTGGGTAAGACTGAGCACTGGCAAACTCATCTTAATGACCTGGTGTTTATTATATGGTGACCTTGGAGAGAGATAGAGGACTGGGATGATGCCCCGAGAGAGCTACCCTGGATGTTTAGTTCTCGACCGCTAGCAGGCAGGACGACATCTGTCATAGAGAGATTCATGATCTCACGAGTGTGGTAGCAGTACGGCCGACCACAGGACATTTCAGCTGAGTACTATGCCTATGCCATGGTGCAGAAGGATATTGAGCGAGGATGGCCTCCACAGATGGATCCAAGATTATCCATGATAGGTATTCGTAGTTTGGCTGTTGTTCAGTGGGACTACCTACCAGAGGTAGTAGATGTAGGGATGATGCCTGCATATTAGGAATTTTTGATGAGCCATTCATTTCCACACTTCACAGATCCACTAGGGATGGCAGGGCAGGTACAGGGGCAGGGAAAGGTGCCCCAGTAGTAGTAGGCATAGCCACAGGTGCCACCACAGGTCCAACACTGAGTACAACAGATACCTATTCCTCCATGTTAGATGGGATTAGACCCAAGTACTGGGGGTAGTGGGGCAGGACATAGTCAGTGGAGGAGGCAGAGGATAGAGGAGCAGGCCCCTCAACAGGAGGTCCCACAGTAGCAGGTGCCTGCATAGCAATAGGTACCTCCACCAGAGATGGTTGATGAGGATATGCTAGATTAGTCAGCAAGTGGGGTACAATATATGGTTTGGCGGTACTGAGAGTAGGTTCATGTGGCCTCCTGACAGTTGGGAGAGTTGCAGATTGCATTGGCAATCAGGGATGCACAACTGGTAGAGTGACAACGAGAGACAAACCGTCAGAGAGAGCACGCTGAGACTGCAGAGCGCAAGCTAGAGCTGGCACAGGATGAGATCCGCTTCCAGTTTGCTCGGGCTGCATATTATTATGCTGCATACACCAGCATTGTACATGATGAGACATTACAGGTGCAGCAATTTTCACAGTATGCACGAGAGTTCGGAGGTGTACAACCTCCTGTTAGGCCGGATATGCCACCATCGCCTTTGCCACCTGCTGCCCCTACTCCTCCTACTCCTCCTAGAGGTGAGAGTTCGGGACAAAGTTAGACGCACTGTGCTTGATTTTTGATTTTGAGCCTTGGTTATGTATCGATTGGTGTGTCGACACCACATGTATCATTTTTGATCGATTTTGCTTGAGTAGTGCCCATTTTTGTTCTGACCCATTCTTTGATATATATATATATATATATATATATGAGATTTTGAGCCGAGTATTCTTGTGTACATGTCATTGTCTGTTTTGTTTTGCCCTGATGTACATGAGACGTATTTTTAGATAGAACGCATATGTATGAACTGACATCTAATGTAGTGTTGTGGGTTTTTGTTTGACAGTCACAGGTAGTCAATTGAGGAGCAAGAATCGATGAACCAAATGCTTGTGTAGCCGTGGAGGAATCTAATGCATGTGGAGTATGAACAGGATTGCTATCGAATTGCGTGCTAATGCAAATGAAGTATGCAAGACTATGTTAAATGCAACCCTAGGTCTGGTTACCAAGCCTTGATGATTTATCATCATTGGATATAAAATAAAGCTCGTATGATATACAATTTCCACTGACATTGCAATCATGAAAATATGAATATAACATACGTTATTGGGATGTCGGGATTAAATGTAAGCATTCGAGGCACAAGAAGCCAGAATGACTAGAAAATTTGTCCCTTTTAATGTAGCAAGTTAACATAAGCACAAAGCATGAATGCTAGGATGACCTAAATGTTGCTTGCATGACAGGCACACCAAACAAATGGGAGATTCCTCTTATGCTAAGTATTCAATATTCATTCTGTCTGCAATGACCCTTGCATTCATAACCTAAGATAGAAGTGTACTAGATATACTTGCAGTGACCCGTATGTTCACTTAATAGGACGAGTATCAGTACGCACTATAGCATGAAGAGTTCACTCCAACAAACAAGGAGAAGAACCAATGTCATTGAAGTATCTGTATAAAAGGAGTTGAGGTACACACGACCATCTAATATGAGATGGAGGCTCTTATAGTGGACACCCCTCTTATAGGAATAGATCAACTTATTAGAACTAAACCACAAACAAAAAGCAAAGAAAAAGATCATGCCCCCAGTCATTACTTCTCTAGTTGAAGATGACATCATCGAGTTGCTCTAGGAGATATGATAAAGAAAAACAAAGAAAACAAAGAAAATGCTGAGCATATCCAAACAAGTATATCATTCTTTTTTTTTTTTTTGGAGTTCAATGGTTTCGAGATTGATGTTAAGTGTCAATGTCCAGAACATGTAAGAAAGAAATCTCTTCAGTAGGGTGACAACAGTAGGTAGATGTAGTCAGAATGACTAGTGACTGAGGTCAAAGAGGAATCTTCATGATGAAGAACCTAAGAAGGACTAAGCGACAGTAGATAGACACAGCCAGGACGACTGGTGACTAACACAAAAGAGATCTTTCATAAAGGAATCTTGAGACATGACCCAAGCAACGGTAGGCAGACACAGCTATAACAACTGGTGACCATTGCGAAAGAGATTCTATGAGGAGAATCTCAAAAAGAGTCACACTAGCAACAGTAGGCAGATTTAGTCAGAATAACTGGTGACTACCACGTAGGAGATTCTATGAGGAGAATCTCAAAAAGAGTGACACTAGCGATAGTAGGCAAACGCAGTTAGAATGACTAGTGACTATCACGTAGGAGATTCTATGAGGAGTATCTTGAAAAGAGTGACACTAGTGATAGTAGGAAGATGCAGTTAGAATGACTAGTGACTATCATGAAGGAGATTCTATGAGGAGAATCTCAAAAAAAGTGACACTAGCGATAGTAGGCAGACACAGTCAAAACGACTGGTGACTATCACGAAAGACATTCTATGAGGAGAATCTCAAAAAAAGTGACACTAAAGGGGGGAATGCCCTTGAGCTATGACAAGACTCAATCCATGGATACATGAGCAGGAAAAGAAGGAAAGAGAAAGCATGAAAGTGACTGTACAGAGTAGCCAGAAGATGTGTTGCAAGATGGAGCATTGGGAACAAGAGATGCCTGTTTACCAGGTTTTCACCATCTTGGTAGTTTTTCCTTTTTATTTATTTATTTATTTATTTTATTTTTTTAGTATTTTTGAGATTTTTCAATTTATTTTTTTGGTGTTACGAAGGTGCCTATTGCTAGGTTTTCACCAGGGTAACAATTTTTTTCAGGACTTTTTCTAATTTTTATGATTTTTTTCAGGATATTTAGATATATACAGAGAGCTTGCTGAGATTGAATCAATTGAAAAACTGCTTCAGGTGGAGAGTGTTCATAGGCTCTTTAAGCACTTCTCCTTTGGTTGTAGAAAGTTGATAGGCACCAGATCCATATACTGCAGTAATGATGTAAGGACCTAGCCAGTTTGGTTCAAACTTTCCCTTTTGCATTCGTTGTTGTTGATTCTTAGGATTCTCTCACGACGAGATCACCCAGTTGGAAGTCACATGGCCTAATTCTCCTATTGTAACTTCTTGCCATTCTTTGTTGATATGCTCATAGATGATCACAGGCCACTTGTCATCGTTCATCCAGCAACATAAGCTCTTGAAGCCAGGCTATCCTATAGTCATCATCCATGCTAAGACCTTTCATAGAGATTCTCAAGGTAGGAATCTCAACCCCTATCGAAAGCACAGGATCTGCCCCATATACCAACGCAAAAGGAGTCGTGTCCGTTGGAGTTCTAATGCTTGTTCTATATGCCCATAGGGCTAGATTGATCTAGAGATACCAGTCTCTCCCTGACTTACTGACTGTGCAATGAAGAATTTTGAGGATCGCCTTATTGGATGCCTCAGCTTGGCCATTACCTTGGGGGTAATAAATGGAAGACCAATGTTGTGTAATCTTGAATTTCTTGGATAATTCCTTAAGGTCTTTATTTTTGAACTGTCCTCCATTGTCAATAATGATTAAGGATGGTATACCATATCTATAGATGATGTAGTTTGTGATAAAAAGTGCTCCAATTTTGCCATCAGCATTTGTGAGAGGGACTGCCTCTACCCATTTCGTAAAATAATCTGTAGTGGTGATAATGAACTTCTATCCATTAGAAGAGGTTGGGTGAATCTGTCCCACCAAGTCAAAGGCCCATTGTTGAAATGGTCATGTTGTAGTAGAGGGAATCAACTCTCTAGCTAGAGTGTGAATGAGATTCCTATGTAGTTGACACTGTTTGTAGGACCTAGCATATTTAATAGCTTGTTGCTCCATTTTAGGCTAGTAGTAACCAGCACAAAGGAGTTTGTGAGCTAGTGTTAGGCCATTGGAATGAGATCAAAAAATACCTTCATGAACATCAATTAGTGTGCATTTGGACTCGTCAGGTTCTAAACACCTAAGGAGTGTTTTGTTGAGACCTCTCCTATACAGATCATCAGCAATAATGACATAATGTGAAGTGTTATGGATTAGGTAACGTTTCTCATTCTGGGTTAGACCTTTCAGAATGGTTTGATTATGAAGGTAGGAATAGATGTCATGGTAGCGGGATGATTCTTGTCCTATAATAGAACAGATCATCTTGGAATCAGGTGTGTCATAGGTTGGGTAGTGTAACGCTTCCACCAAGAACTCGTGTCGGAGATCATTTTCTAGCATTTGTAGAAGGGAGGCCAGAGTGGCCATGGCATTTGTCACTTTATTATCTGCACGTGGAACCTGTTGGAAGCTGATATGTGCAAAATATTTTGTCAAGTCATCAACCATGCATTTGTAAGGAATCAATTTTTCATCCTTTGTTTGATACATATCATTTACTTGGTTGATGACAAGCTGAGAGTCACCGAAGATATCCAACTGATCTACTCTCCATTCAGCTACAATTTTCATACCATTCATCAAAACTTCATATTTAGCAATGTTATTTGTACAAGGAAACAAAATCTTGTACACTTTGGGCAATCGATATTTCTGTGGTGTGATGAAAAGTAATCCAGCACCTGATTCTTGTTGTGTGAAGGATCCATCAAAGAACATAACCCATGTATGATGAGTGAGTGTTAGAATTGACTCATCTGGAAAATCAATGTTTATTGGTAGAAGACTCTATATGGGTGGCTCGGCCAGCTGGTCTACAATTGCCTATCCCTTTATGACTTTGTGTTCAACATATTGGATGTTAAACTCACTTAGTATCATGACCCATTTAGCTAATCTTCCTATGAGAGCTGCCTTACTGAGCAAGTACTTTAATGGATCTATTTTAGCCACAAGCCATGTAGTGTGGGCAAGCATGTAGTGTCCTAGATTTTGGGAAGAAAAGACAACTGCCAAGCAAGCTTTTTCAATAATACTATAGTTTTTCTCATACGAGACCAATTTTTGGCTTAAGTAATAAATAGCTCTTTCTTTGTTGTCATTGTCTTCCTGAGCCAACAGGATTCCCAAAGATGTTTCAGTGGCTGAAATGTATAAAAGAAAAGCCTTCCCATGCATAGGAGGCATTAGGATTGCTGGATTGACAAGATATTGTTTAATCTATGTTAAGCTTTGCTCACAATCTTGGCTCCAATTGAATTTCACACCCTTCTATAAGGTCTTTGTGAAGGGTTGTGATTTATCTGCCAATTGTGAAATAAACCTGTGAATAGATTGAAGCCTTCCCTGTAGTCCTCTCATTTGAATGATGTTTTGAGGTGTTGACATGTCCATTATTGCTTGTACTTTTTCTAGATCTACTTCAATTCCTTTTGTAGAAACAATATATCCTAACAGTTTTCTTGATGTGACGCCAAATGCACACTTCTTAGGATTGAGCTGAAGACTAAACTTTTCCATACAATCTAGGATTGGTCCCAAATCATGCAAATGAGTATTGTGTTTAGCGCTTTTGACCAAGGTATCATCAACATAGTCCTCCATAGTTCTATGCATCATGTCATGGAAAATTGTAGTAACAACCCGCTAATATGTAGCTCCAGCATTCTTTAAACCAAATGACATCACATTCCAACAAAAGGTTCCCCATGCACATTTGAAAGCTACTTTCTCTTGATCTTCTGGCGCAATTTTTATTTGATTGTATCTAGAAAAACCATCCATAAGTGAATACATCTCATAGCCAGCCATCATGTCCATGATCATATCAATATTAGGGAGCAAAAAGTCATCTTTAGGACATGCCAAGTTAAGATCACGAAAGTCTGTACAAACTTTGATAGACTTATCATGCTTGGACACATGGACAATATTGGATATCCATTTAGCATAATCAATTACATGGATGAAACCAGCCTTCAGAAGTTTCTCCAATCCGGCTTTGACTATCATTGCAACATGAGGATGCATTTTCTGAAGCTTCTGTTTAACTGGTTTGATGCCTAGTGCTATGGACAAGTGATGCATGATAAGATCAGGATCCAATCCTGGCATGTCAGAATATGTCTAGAAAAAATTTATTTTCTTCTCCTTGAAAAAGGCAATGAATTGTTCTTTTTCTTCAGTTGACAATGACTGAGCCAGATGTATCACATGAGGATGTTCTTCTGTGCCTAGGTTAATCAGCTGTGTTGGCTCTATTAACATTGATGATCTCTGAGTTCAATGTTTTTGGGAATGATGTCAAGTGTCAATGTCCAGAACATGTAAGAAAGAAATCTCTTCAGTAGGGTGACAACAGTAGGCAGACGCGGTCAGAACGACTAGTGACTGAGGTCAAAGAGGAATCTTCACGATGAAGAACCTAAGAAGGACTAAGCGATAGTAGACAGACACAACTAGGATGACTGGTGACTAACAAAAAAGAGATCTTCCATAAAGGAAACGTGAGACATGACCTGAGCAATGGTAGGCAGACACAGCTGTAACAACTAGTGACCATTGCTAAAGAGATTCTATGAAGAGAATCTCAAAAAGAGTGACACTGGCGATAGTAGACAGACATAGTCAGAATGACTGGTGACTGTCACGTATGAGATTCTATGAGGAGAATCTCAAAAATAGTGACACTAGTGATAGTAGGCAGACACAGTTAGAATGACTGGTGACTATCATGTAGGAGATTCTATGAGGAGAATTTCAAAAAGAGTGACACTAGCGACAATAGGTAGACACAATCAGAATGACTGGTGACTGTCACGAAGGAGATTCTATGAGGAGAATCTCAAAAAAAGTGACACTGGCAATAGTAGGCAAATGCAGTCAGAATGACTGGTGACTGTCACGAAAGAGATTCTATGAGGAGAATCTCAAAAAAAGTGACACTAAAGGGGGGAATGCCCCCGAGCTATGACAAGACTCAATCCATGGATACATGAGCAGGAAAAGCAGGAAAGTGAAAGCATGAAAGTGACTATACAGAGTAGCCAGAAGATGCATTACAAGATGGAGCATTGGGAACAAGAGGCGCCTGTTTTCCAGGTTTTCACCTTGGCAGTTTTTCCTCTTTTTTTTTTTCTAATTTTTATGATTTTTTTCAAGACATTTAGATATGTACAGAGAGCTTGCTGAGATTGAATCAACTGTAAAACCACTTTAGGTGGAGAGTGTTCATAGGCTCTTTAAGCACTTATCCTTCGGTTGTGGAAAGTTGATAGGTGCCAGATCCATATACTGTAGTAATGATGTAAGGACCTAGCCAGTTTGGTTCAAACTTTCCCTTTTGCATTCATTATTGTTGATTCTTAGGATTCTCTCTCACGATGAGATCACCCAGCTGGAAGTCACGTGGCCTAATTCTCCTATTGTAACTTCGTGCCATTCTTTGTTGATATGCTCGTAGATGATCACAAGCCACTTGTCATCATTCATCCAACAATACAAGCTCTTGAAGTTGGACTATCCTATAGTCATCATCTATGATAAGACCTTTCATAGAGATTCTCAAGGTAGGAATCTCAACCTCTATCAGAAGCACAGCATCCGCCCCATATACCAATGCAAAAGGAGTCATGACTGTTGGAGTTCTAATGCTTGTTCTATATGCCCACAGGGCTAGATTGATCTAGAGATGCCAATCTCTCCCTGACTTACTGACTATGTGATGAAGAATTTTGAGGATCGCCTTATTGGATGCCTAAGCTTGGCCATTACCTTGGGGGTAATAAATGGAAGACCAATGTTGTGTAATCTTGAATTTCTTGCATAGTTCTTTAAGGTCTTTATTTTTGAACTATCCTCCATTGTCAGTAAGGATTGAGGACGGTATACCATATGTACAAATGATGTAGTTTGTGATAAAAAGTGCTATAGTTTTGCCATTAGAAATTGTAAGAGGGACTGCCTCTACCCATTTCATGAAATAATCTGTAGCGGTGATAATGAACTTATGTCCATTAGAAGAGGTTGGGTGAATCTGTCCAACCAAGTCAAAGGCCCATTGTTGAAATGGCCATGTTGTAGTAGACGGAATCAACTCTCTAGCTGGAGCATGAATGAGATTCTCGTGTAGCTGACACTATTTGTAGGACCTAGCATATTTAATAGCTTCTTGCTCAATTTTAGGCCAGTAGTAACTAGCATGAAGGAGTTTGCGAGCTAGTGTTAGGCCATTGGAATGAGATCCGCAAATACCTTCGTGAATGTCAATTAGTGCATGTTTGGACTCGTCGAGTTCTAAACACCTAAGGAGTGTTCCATCGAGACCTCTCCTACATAGATCGTTAGAAATAATGACATAATGTGAAGCGTTACAGATTAGGTAACGTTTCTCATTCTAAGTCAGACCTTCCAGAATGGTTTGATTACGAAGGTAGGAATAGATGTGATGGTAGTGGGATGATTCTTGTCCTATAATAGAACAAATCATCTTGGAATTAGGTGTGTTATAGGCTAGGTAGTGTAACGCTTCCACCAAGAACTCATGTCAGAGATCATTTTCTGGTATTTGTAGAAGGGAGGCCAGAGTGGCCATGGCATCAGCCACTTTACTATTTGCATGTGGAACCTATTGGAAGGTGATATGTGCAAAATATTTCATCAAGTCATCAACCATGCATTTTTAAGGAATCAATTTTTTATCCTTTGTTTGATACACATCATTTACTTGGTTGATGACAATCTGAGAGTCATTGAAGATATCCAACTAATCTACTCTCCATTCAGCTTCAATTTTCATACCATTCATCAAAGCTTCATATTCAGCAATGTTATTTGTACAAGGAAACAAAATCTTGTATGCTTTCGGCAATGAGTATTTCTGTGGTGTGATGAAAAGTAATCCAGCACCTGATCCTTGTTGTGTAAAGGATCCATTGAAAAACATAACCCATGTATGATGAGTGAGTGTTAGAATTGACTCATCTAGAAAATCAATTTTTATTGGTAGAAGACTCTGTATGGGTGCCTCGACTAGCTGGTCTGCAATTGCCTATCCCTTTATGGCTTTGCGTTCAACATATTGGATGTCAAACTCACTTAGTATCATGACCCATTTAGCCAATCTTCCTGTGACAGCTGCCTTACTAAGCAAGTACTTTAATGGATCTATTTTAGCCACAAGCCATGTAGTGTGGGCAAGCATGTAGTGTCTCAACTTTTGGGAAGCAAAGACAACTACCAAGCAAGCTTTTTCAAGAATACTGTAGTTTTTCTCATAAGAGACCAATGTTCGGCTTAAGTAATAAATAGCTCTTTCTTTGTTGTCATTGTCTTCCTGAGCCAAAAGTATTCCCAAAGATGTTTCAGTGGCTGAAATGTATAAAACCAAAGGCTTTCCATGCATAGGAGGCATCAGGATTGGTGGATTGACAAGATATTATTTAATTTGTGTTAATCTTTGCTCACAATCTTGGCTCCAATTGAATTTCACACCCTTATGTAAGGTCTTTGTGAAGGGTTGTGATTTATCTTCCAATTGTGAAATAAACCTGCGAATAGATTGAAGCCTTCCCTATAGTCCTCTCATTTGACTAATGTTTCGAGGTGGTTGCATGTCCATTATTGCTTGTACTTTTTTTGGATCTACTTCTATTCCTTTTGCAGAAACAATATATCCTAACAATTTTCCTGATGTGACACCAAATGCGCACTTCTTAGGATTGAGCCAAAGACTAAACTTTTCTATACGATCTAGGATTGGTCCCAAATCATGCAAATGAGTATTGCGTTTAGCACTTTTGACCAAGGTATCATCAACATAGTCCTCCATAGTTCTATGTATCATGTCATGGAAAATTGTAGTAACAGCTCGCTGATATGTAGCTCCAGCATTCTTTAAACCAAATGGCATCACATTCCAACAAAAGGTTCCCCATGCACATGTGAAAGTTGTTTTTTGTTGATCTTCTAGCACAATTTTTATCTGATTGTATCTAGAAAAACCATCCATAAGTGAATACATCTCATAGCCAGCCATCATGTCCACGATCATATCAATATTAGGGAGCAGAAAGTTGTCTTTAGGACATGCCAAGTTAAGATCACGGAAGTCTGTACAAACTCTAATAGACTTATTGTGCTTGGACATAGGGACAATATTGGATATCCATTCAGCATAATCAATTGCACGAATGAAACTAGCCTTCAGAAGTTTCTCAAATTTGGCTTTGACTAGCAATGCAACATGAGGATGCATTTTTTCAAGCTTATATTTAACTGGTTTGATTCCTGGTGCTATGGACAAGTGATACATGATAAGATCAAGATTCAATCCTAGCATGTCAAAATATGTCCAGGCAAAATTTATTTTCTTCTCCTTGAAAAAGGAAATGAATTGTTCCTTTTCTTCAGTTGACAATGACTGAGCTAGATGTATCACATGAGGATATTCTTCTATGCCCAGGTTAATTGACTATGTTGGCTCTATTAACACTGATGATCGCTCCTAAAAGTGACTGGGAAGGACATCAAATATCTCATCCATGGACACCTCAGAGAGGTTTTCACCCTTGGATACATCTTTTTTTTTTACTTTTTTTGGATCCGACACTGCCACAATGTGGTTTTCACCATCGGACCTCTTACATTTTTTCTTTTTAATTATGTGATTGAGATATTTGATGTCGGCCTCAGTCATGTTGACACTCTGCTCATTGGTGGAAGACGTCACAGGTTTGATAGCATTTAGGTAACAGGCAAGAGCATAGTCATTCTGGAATGTGGGGACTTTGTTAGATGTATTGGGGTTCCAGTCTATAAGCTCGGGATGTGCGAGTGAGAGAGTAGTGGCTGGTTCAATTGCGTTCACAGTATAGTCATCAAATGTGTGGACCAGCAATTCGAGACCTCTGGCAACCTCACCCATAGGTGTATTCAAATGCCTCAGAGTATGAACATTAGTAATTGATGACTCTAGGACACTAGTTGGATCAGACCCCTGTGACCTATCCCTAGAAATTTCACTCACTTCGATTTGATTTTCATAGACATGCACTCGGTCAATGTCTTTATCAGTAGTCACTTCTAAAATATTGTCAAATTCATATTCATGAGAATCGGTCCTACATGGTGAGAGACTATAGAACTCCCCAATAGTGATAGGGACATACTCTCCTTCAGCCTCTGGATTCTTACACAAATACTCAATATGCCATGACTGACTAGATTCTCACTTTTCTGAATGATATTTGAGTTGCTCAGCATTGTCCTTAGAAGAATCACTAGTATCATCCACAGTGCCAACACGTGGCACAAAGTCATCTAGATCAACAAAGAATTTAGCAAGGTCATAAGGAATAGGATGAGGGTAAGAATCCTCATCATCAGATTCCTCCTCTCGAGTACCTAAGTCAGATTGTGACTCATTTTTGGATGAACTCTCAGTTATAGGTATGAATTTATTGGACCCCAAATGGAAAGGGACCTTCTTGAACCCTAGGCCAGTTGTGTCACTATTGCTTCAAGCTATTGCTTTGATAGGATCTATTAAACCATTGTTATTGCACCCAATAGGGCCAGTTCCCTTGTAGCCAAAATGCTTCATAAGCTTAAGACCAGGTCCATACTTCTTAGGAGTGATTTCTTGAGCTTGTTCTGTTAGGTCTACTGGAGACTCTTCTTTGTAAAGCCACACAGTAATGGCTCTATTTTTTCTTTCATCTTCTAAGGGAACTATAGCTTTGACAAAAGAGCTATTAAACTTGGTCTGAGGTGTCAACACGAATGGCTTCTTTGCTACTGTGGGTCTCCCAAAATGTTGAGGGGACTCTGGAATAGATGTTAATGATAACACTAGTTCCATGTAGTACTCTCCCATACCAGTTTCTTTCAATTTAAATGACTGCTCAATTTGTTTTAGCTTATTGTTGTGACAATCAGTAGACTTGCAGTTAGTAGGGACGAAGGAATCAGCAGCTTTGAGCATATTGCAAGTGTAGCTAGTAGTAGCAAGAACAGTAACTTCGAAGCCATGAAATGGGAATTTAATGCATTGGTGGTATGTGGATGGCATAGTGCACATCTCATGTATCCATGGCCATCCCAACAAAATGTTGTAGGCTAAGGGAAAGTCAAGCACCTGACAAGTGACATCCCTTTCGACAGGACCGACGCAAATTGGTAAAGTCACAAGACCTAGTGACTTTTGTTCTACTTCATCGTACGCTTTAATAGTGATCTTTCGTTGAGGATCAACAGAGTCCTCAAAATAATCCAATTGTCTAAGCAGAGTAGTAGAAACAATGTTTAGGCCAGCGCCATTGTCAATGAGTACCTGACAAACACGTGTCTGGTGGATCATAACCTCAATGTGTAGAGGCTAATTGTGTGGGTGATTCAGTGAGTTATCATCCTCCTCGGAGAAGGTCATAAGATGAGGTGAGGTCAAGTGACCTACCATGGATTGAAATTGCTCAAGATCAAGATCTTGAGGAACATTTGCCTCAGTGAGGGCTTTGTCCAAAATTTGCCTATGAGTAGGAAAGATTTCAAGCAACTCAAATATGGAAATGTGAGCATTGGTTCATTTCAATTGATCTAGAACACTATAATTGGTTGCAGCCAAGTTCATCATGTGTTTTGCACCTTTACGGATGGACCAGCAAGGGCTTTGTCCTTATGTTGTTCAAGATTTGAAGTAGGAGGTGTAGGGACTTTGAGCACCAATTTTTCATGAGAGCGAGTAATAGCATTAGCACAATGCTGTGAAGATGCATTATCATGTTATTGGAACTAGGGCCTCTCAAGAAAAATGGTGTCTTGGGTTTATCATTATCTTGCTTCCCCTTTATAGTAATAACATCGCAGTATTCAGAATCTACAAGTTCAACCATGTGAATGACATTGTCATCATTGGAATACGTATAGTTGACCTTATTATAGGGTTCTGGTTTTGAAGTCTCTCCTTTTTCATAAGCTGGGAAAGGCTCTTTGAATGCCTTGTGGTCTGAGTTTTTTTTATGTCCATCTACCACAAGTTCATCAGCATCAATCATGTCCTAGACTTTATGACATAAGTTTATACAGTTTCTAGTTTTATGTACCTTGTTTTGGTGATACTCATAGAATGAGGTCTCATTCCACCATGGTGGATGTGGTTGTGGATCATAGGGATGAGGGTTATCCATTGGTGAGATAAGCTTGTGTTGTAGCAATGTTTTGTAAAACACATCCAAAGGTTCTCCTAAAGGTGTATACTCTCGCTTGGGTCGTGTTGCCCATGAGTTTCTTGGTTTGTTCCTAGATGCCTTATTGTCAGGAGGAGGCTTCTCAACACTTTCAGCCACTTTGAAGTAGTCTGTGAGATTAAATGCTGCTTTAGCAGGTTTTGGTGTGACATTATCAACAACCCCATCATGTACAATTTCTCGATTCTTGTTGATATGTTTGGTTTTGTCCCTGTTGGAAGTGGAACCTTGTTTTGAGGCTCTCTAAAGAGTGAGCTCACCTTTCTTAACCATAAATTCTTCGATATGGATAGCCTATGTAATCATGTCTTCAAAGGTATGTGGACCTTGTAGTTGGACTCTATACCTGAAATTAGGTAAGAGGTTATTAGTTAAAATGTCAAGCTTCTCCGTTTCTAGGATTTTATGGGAGTACTTACTATAAAGTTGTCTCCACCGTTGGAGGAAAGTGAGAAAAGGCTCACCAACTTTCTATTTAAGGTTGCATAGATCATAGATATTTATAGGATGTTGAATGTTATGAGAATATTGCTAAACAAATGAATAAGCAATTTCATCAAACGTCTTGATACTAGGAGGTAAATGTGAGAACCACTCCAAAGCTTGACCACCTAGGCTTCTAGGGAATAAACGCATGAGGTACGTTTGATTGTGTATAAACTCCATAGACAAAGCACCAAATTCTGACAAGTGATCTTTGGGATTAGTAGTACCAAAGTACTTGTCATATTTGGGTAGTTCTACGCCTCTTGGAAAAGGTGGCATGTTTATACTTTTGTCAAATGGAAATGAACAAAGAGCGTTCAATGTGTATGTCTTTTTGGGTTTCTCTTTCTCATGCATCATTTGAGCCAATTGGTCTTGCATAATTTTTAGTTGTTTTTGGAGTTTAATGGTCTCATTTTCTTCTTCACGTGTGATAATGATATCCACATTAAAATGTGTGGGTAGTTTAGCTCCCTCTTGGGCGAGTTTGAGAAAGTACTTTTCTTTCTCTTCGTTGAGTAGGATTCCCATGATCTTTTGAAAGTTTTTGTCTCTTCGACATCTTGCTATGTGTTCAGGAAGGATTTCCACTTCTTGTTCTTCATCAATGTCATTTTCTTTCTCTTTCTCCTTGTCATCCCTAGGTTGTTCTTGATATCAACTATGACTACCCCGTTTAGGTTCACGATTAGTCATTATAGGAACTTGTTCAATTTTCATACATTGTGTTTCAAAAGAGTCCATGGAAAAAGGATCATACATTGTGTTTGAGAATGCAGGACTCCTACCTGTCTTAGTATCCGTTTGGTAAAAAGGATTCCTAATTTGTTGCAAATTGGAAAATGTTCGTTGAACTTGAGATGACCTTGCAGATGAGGAAGACCGTGAAGACACCTCACTAGCCAAACTAGATATAGATTGCATAGCAAAAGGTAAGCTACCTTTGCCACGATTATGACCCCTAGCATGACCACGTTTAATGTTATCAGGATAAAACACATGGCTGCTTCTGGTTGTGACAGTCATAGGCAAGGACAAGAAGCTAGAACCTGGACAAGGACTATACTAAAATTGAGTCTCAAAAAGGACAAGATAGTAGCAAGAATGATGTTCACTAAGGCATAAATGGTCTAATTTAAAGGCTAGAATAGCCAGAGATTATGACCACTATGGCAAAAAGTATGACAAGCATTAAGACGAGGACCAAGATTACGTATGAGACGAGACTATTCAAGGTATAAGACACAAGTTTTTAGTTAAGCGAAGTTTCACTGTTTCAGGACTGTTTGCAAATAGACAGCGATAAATGGACATAGAAAAGGGTAGCATGGAGGTTGCAGATAGCTAGAACAGACCCAGATTGTAAATGTTGATACAAAGTCTCGCATGAAAAACCTTTACGAGTCGTGTGAAGAAGTTTTATGGGCCGCACAAAGATGTTTCTATCTCACATGAAGGTCAGTAATAGTTTTTAATTTTGCACGAGAATGTTTCTAGATCGTGTGAAGATGTGCAACAGAACTTTAATTTTGTGCGAGGACAAAATGGCTTCGCACGAGAGCCAAATGATTTCGCACGAGACCAAAATGATTTCACGTGAAAGGACAAAACAATTTCACAATAGCGACTAATTTTGACAAAAAAATTTATCATTCCAATAATCAGGCAGATAAACAAGCATGTAGAACAGCAAGCAAGTGATTTCAAGCACGTCTGAAAATAATGAGCAAGGGCAAAAACAACCTTGTGCATGAATAATCAAGTGACTTAGTTTGTGTTAATCCCTAATAGAGCTATTTGTGTATGTTTTCAAAGAGTTTTGCAATCATTGCACACATTTCTAGAAAATAAAAGTTGGCTTCTCTAAGGTATTTAATAATGGTTTGACTCTGCAACTTTTATGACTCATAGGGGTGACCTCCAATCCCGGTGCACCGAGATTTTGACATAGTCCGAGAAATTAATCTTCAAGAGCTGCTAGGGAGATCTGACAACCCACAATGAACCACACCCGTGGAGATTTCTTCCACAAGGACATTTATATAGCAGTTGTCACTACCATGGCAAAAATGGCTATTACCGCGTGAGGTTCCATCAACGTAGTTTTCCCTGTACAGGGATTTTTTGCTATGGTTAACCCTCTCTAAAGGTGACTGAGTCACAATAGTATACCACAAGAGGACTTAGCTTCCAAATTCAAGGTTTTGACACCTTTTCACCTTTAGCCCAATCAAAATAAATAGATTAATCCGACATGCTAAACTAAGATCATCTCTTAAAGATCTATGATATCATCTTCCTGTGATCTATCAACCTCTCTAAAGAAAGGATGCCTTAATCAACAAGTCGAAGATTCATCTATCTATGAGATGCTCAAAGTATCCTCCCCACCCATAAGGAATCCATCTTAGAGAGGAGTTTCACTAGGAACCCACTCCCTCAAGATCCACAAATAGTGTTCATGGGGGCTTAAATAATATGTGTGTACAAATGTTAATTCCTGAAAAAAAATCTATCTAAAAGCAATCAAAAAGCACAAGGTGGTACACTTAATGCTTTAACTAATGTGAGGTGAGTCCAAAGATGTGGAACATTTAACCCCTCACACAAGCCAAAATGAGTCCACAACTCAGAAATTAGTGAGTTCTAGAAAGCACAAAAGGGTTGCCTTATGGAGCCTTTAACACTTATGTCCTATAGACCCCTCCCCTATTTAACCTGCTGCTGAGCTTGCAACCACATGGTGGAACAACAGGCCGGTGGATTAGCGAGTCCAATAACTCAAGATAGCTAATTAGATCTATCACTAAAGACTAAGCCTGCTAAATGAATACTAATAGAGATCACACCCTAGTATCAATTTATGCATGTGTTGTAAAATGAAATAACAGAAGGAAACACCCAAGCTCAACACGAAAGATGTTTGTTTTAGATCCAAATGAAGTGTTATTAGCTGAAGAAGATTACTTGGTGATCCTTGCAACGCGCTTAGTAGATTTTTACCTATTTTTGGAAACTTTAGCACACTTTTCCCATTGTCCCACAAAGCGGTGCTATGCTATTCAAAAAAATTAGAAAACACAAAAACACTAGAAATTGTGAACAGTCAGCAGAAAAATCAGAAAACATGCAAATCAATGCAAAAAATTTGCCTCTATCAGTAGAGTTTTGTGTGAAATTCCTAGCAGTCCGCGCAAAGAAGTTTTATGGCTCACACAAAATCAAATTCAGCTCACGTGAAATTAAATTTGGCTCACATGAAAAAATAAGTCTCGCGCAAAGTTTCGCACGCCAAAGAACTTTGTCACGCGATACAGAAAGAATCTTCATGAGAAGATTCTAGATCCTTGCGCAAAAATGAACAATTTCACGTGAAGATTCCTGAATCTGTATAGAACAGTACGGATAGAGAAAAAAAAATGATTTAGCCCCACGGTGGGCGCCAGAAATGTATATGTGAAAATGTGGCCTATGCTAACACACACACTTCAACACAGTCATTGCATGCAGATTCATCTCGAAATGAACATTAGATTTTTCATCCAAAATTTTCCCTGCAAAGTGACCTGTTGCCTTCTATCTAAAGGGATTTTGCCTGTTAATATCCTTAGAATCAAGGTGCAGGCAACTAGACCCTCTAAGAATGAAGGATTTGACAATGAAATTAAGCTAAGAATGAGTATGTAGATTAATCTAAAATGAAAGATGCAATGTAATCTAAGAACCAATAAAGAAAACTAGATTAAGCATATGCATGATTAAACTAAAATGAGATTAAACTAAAAATGAGAATGTATGCAAGAAATGTAAGCAAACGTGAGCATGAATTTCAGCAGCAATTCGATGCAAATTCTCCAAATTCATCCTCTAAAATGAAGAGATGAGGGTCTCTTAAATAGACTCTCCTGGAATCCATCAACGGTTGAGATCGATTTAGATCAACGATCAGGATTGAAGATGAGGTTCAATCATAAAGGGAGATTCCTAAATTAAAGGGAGTTAACAGACTTAATTTGAGTAAAATAAGGAGTTAACTATTTTAATTTGAGTAGAAAAAGGAGTTAACTGATTTAACTCATTTTTTATCAATAGTGAACTGGAAATTTTCTTTTTTGAACTGAAGAGAGATTTTGTTGAGATATTTAATTTAATAAAATGAGATATGCTCTCATAATTACTTTTTCTATTTAATTAAATAATCTTTAATTAATTAGAGACACTTTTGTTTAATTAAATAACTTCATTTAATTAATTAGGAATGGCTTCCCATTTAATTAAATAACTTTGTTTAATTATTTAGAAGTAAGTACTCCATTTAATTAAATAATTTCTTTTAATTAATTATAAATACCTTTCCCATTTAATTAAATAGTTACATTTAATTAATTAAGATAGGCGTATTTATTAAATTAAATAAATTTAATTCCATAGTACATTAGCCTTAGGATATAATTTAATTTAATTAAAGTATAAATACTTAATAATTAAATTAAATATTAATCAATAGGTTTAATGTGACTAATATGAGTAAATACTATAGGAATTAAATAATAAGCATGATGAATGTAGATTTAGGTTTTCTGCATCTAACAATTAAGTCAAGTAGCGAATAGCAAAATGAGAATTGCCTATTAGAATAGGACTTTGAAATTATTAGAAATAGACCAGAATTGGTATAATGGCAATGAGCCAATTTTGGGGTATTAAACCTATCTACCATAGGAGCTCAACAATCCCTATCATCAAGGGCACATGGAAAGGTAGAACATCAGGCTTTTCTAAAAAGCCATATACTCTTATTACTGTTGAGATATTGTAAGGGATAATATTCCCCTAGTTATGACTAACCAATAGTCCTTATGTATGGTCCTTGTGTCTAACCAATTCTAACAATTCTTGTGGAATTCTAGGGCTTTCCTCTTTCAAAAGTAGCCTAAGCTTTGATGTAAATTATGTATCAAATCTCACATAACTAGCATCTATAGCTTCTGCAGTCATATCTACACTCCACAGCGACACTGGATTCCTCTCTCCCTCCTTGGTTGTTTCTAGCTCCATACCCTTGGAGAAGAAGGTAAATCCCTTGTACAAGCATACATGCATGAGAAATGAATACCAGCAAAATGGTTTGTCCACTTTTCCCCATGCTATCCCCACCATGCCATTGTGAATTTCTTTTGCAAGGAAAGTAGCAAAATCTAGGATAATGCTCATCCCAAATTAAAGAGTTGGAGCCATGATAAGGAAAATAGAGCCTGAGATTTGATCAACTTCATCCATCCCAAAAATATTGTAAAGAGTAAAATAGAATGCTTGAGCTCTAAGGTTGAAATGCCTTCTCAGCAATGGCTCTAGGGTACAGGCTATAATCGCAAGCAAGGTGCCAATTTTAAAAGCATGCTCTTGCAATGGCTCTATTCTTAGGTAAATCTTTTGTTCATCATGACTTTCTTGAAGGTCATCCATATCAATAGTTTCATGCACGACATGGTTAGGATCGAGGTTGAAAACCTCACTAATTAATTCAGGGCAAACCCTAAAGAGATTCACTCTAGCATGGTTCTTTACCCACCCTGTAATCGGATCATATTTCTTTGCCAAATCCATCAATAAATCACTATCAAAGAAAAATATGGGGACTATTAATTTACCAATGTCAAACTCCCATACATTGCTCATAGGAGTGTTTAGTTTTCACTCTAAAAACCATTTCTTAAACAACTCCAAACCCCCCATGGAAACCTGGGCATCTCTTACCCAATTTGCTCTATCATAAAAACCTTCTGCTACGGCTACTTTCAGGTGTTTTGGAATGAGTTCCCTCCCCTCAGTTACTTCATGTACTGATAAGGGGAATTGTTCAAGAAAATCATCCTACACAAAATGTTTCAAATAATCCATTTGTCCAGTGAATTCTTTTCGTGGAGGCATTTTGAATAAAACCCTAGAAATTTTATAATAGTAGATACTTGAATTTCTTTAAGAGTCACAGAGTACTTACCTGCTAGAATTCACACTTCTAAACTATGTGATTTGTTCTGCAATTGTACTGGATTGCTAGCCAAAAAATTTTGTCCCTAGCTCTGAGAATTTTGTATGCCCTGATGTTCTTTTTGTGCTTTGGTGATTCATTAATGGTGACATCATGAGTTCTTTTCATACATTGAAATCCCATGAATGAAATATGAATCATATTTACTCTTAGTAATTATTACCTCCAAATTACAACCAAATTTGAATCCTATTCTTAGATTTTCACTAGATCATATGGCTTTTATTTAAAAGGAAACAAGCTTCATGGCTTTAAAAATAAGGCTACGTGTTGCAATACTACTTGCCCACATTTCTTAAATTTCTTACACCTTAGAATTGTGGGGAAGTGTCGCTCATTGATCAAGACAAGATCAACGATCAGATCAATTCACATTTTAACAAAATCCAGTGAACTATTCTGACCAATAGAAAACCTTTATATGAGTTAGTACGTTCTGACAACTTCTGCACCAGTTGGTCCAATATCTTCTTCTGAGTGAGCAGGTGCTTGACATCACTCTTTCCACGTGTCAAGCTGGGGCATTCCTACTTTTCTTATCTCACAAGCATCTTCAAATTGTGGGCAAGTGCTTGTTGTCAATCTTTCAAAGATCAACGATGGTAATACTAGAAATCTGTAAACCTTACAAGATGAGAAAAGTGATGTTACTATGGACACTATTCTACATGGTGCATTCCCACTTTGTTTAAACTTCCCTCAAGTTATTTGTGCGGAAAAGCATCCTTCGTTGATCAAGACAAGATCAATGGTGTAAAAAATTTCAGCACTTTATGGTCAATCATCCACTTGGACCAATGAAATGACCCTGCTCAACCCCCATGCTCTGACCCAGGTGACTACTACATTAATTTCTAAGGTTTTCATGCCCATAGCATAAGTACTTCCAACTAAGTAGAAGTGGTAGACCCCATGCTGTAACTCAGCATTCTTTCATAATTTGGCCCCATTGTGACATGCGTCACAAAGGTGCATACCTGCATTCCTTATTTGACTAGCAGCTTCATAATATGGGATTGCACTAACACTCAATCTTTGAAAGATCTATGGCTGATGAGGCCTCACTTCCATCTGGTAGAAAAAATTCTTTAGTGGCCCATCTAGCAGTACATGTCACCATTACTTTACAGTGTGTCACACTGTAGCATACAGTTAAAATTTCTTGACCCCATCTTGCCACAAGTCCAAGAACTACTTGCCTGCATTATTTATCTTTCTTGGAACTTCAAAATATGGGCATGCATTGGCCTTTGACCTTTGAAAGATTAAAAGTTATAGAATCAAACATTTTAAATACCATGTTGGCTGTAGTGATGAATAAAATATCTCCATCCATTCTAACTCATCTACATTTTCCATGGAAGGCATCTCATCATCATCTTTGAGAATGGCTATCCCATCTTGTCAGACTATGCCACTTGTCCCATTTTTTCTTCCTGGCATTATTTAATTCACGAGCATCTCCTTCTTGTGAGAAAGTGCTAGCCCTTGATTCAAATGAAATCGATGGTTGATGCTTCTTGGTGATAAAGGCATATCTCTATTAGTAACTCAACCAATGATATTGTAGGAAATCTAGAATGTGTACGAAGAGTACTAAGAACCTGCAAAAGTTCTAACTATCTCTGACAACGACGAACCTTTTTTGGTGCACTAAGGCTGAAATGTAAGCAGGGGCTACATCTCAAAAAGGTGCTTTCCTACAATATTTAAATACCTCGCAGCTCCATATTGTGGGCAAGCCTTAACATTTTATCTTAAAAGGATTTACAATGCTTGAAAGATATCGCAATTTGAACCCTTTTTCAAATAAAATAATGCAATTTCGGAAAAATTTATAAATTTTATCAAAAGATTAATAAAGTCATCTTTGCACGGATAAATCTTTAGGATAAAAATGTCCTGCCAAAATTTATTTGAAACAATACTTTCTAAAGTTCTTAAAGGCTAGGGCCAAACAAGGCAAGGTACAAGGTTATTTGGTGAATTTTTTGCCTAGGGTTTTTTGACCAAATTTCAAATTACTTGGAGTGCACATTTAGGGTTTTTCACTACTGAATACAACAAAACAAAGGTGGTGAAAAATTAGGCCAATAGTGGCTCTATCTAGGGACAATGAATAAGCAAGATTCATATGAGGGCTCAGAATCCCTAGGAGAATCAGACCACAAGCATGACCTTAAAAATTATGACAAATTAGAGAGAGCAAAAATGTAGGACACAAAAATATACAGTGATGTTACAAAAGAAAAAAAGATTATACAGAACCTACAAGGAAACCTAGACTACTATTCATGGAGGAAATAAGTAATTTTCAAGAAAAATACCTCTTCAAGAACTGTCCATGAATTGACAGTTCAAGAATATTGTCTGATAGATCTTTGAGAACATAAGAATCCTCACCATAAGTATTTTCAATTAGATAAGGGCCTGACCAGATAGGATCAAATTTTCCATGTTTTCCTTTATCTTCTATCTTGGCATTCCACATAAGGACCAAATCTCCACTTTCAAATTTCTTACTCACTATCCTCTTATCATAGAGTGGTTTAACCTATAGCTACAACTTTTGGCTTTTGATTGATTCTTCTTTCCTAGTCTTAGTTAGCCCAAAAACTTCATCCAATCTTTCTTCCATATCATCAATGATATCTTCATCATACATTTGAATGTAGTTATACAAACCTACTAGGTTGTTCTAGGGAATTCTCGCTTGGGTTCCATACACCATATCAAATGGAGCTACACACTTGGCTTTCTTCATGGTTACCCTATCAGCCCATATTGCTAACTGTAACTTGGAATCCCATGTTTTCTTGTTATCATCCAAGGTTCTCTTAATAACCTTTAACAGGCTCTTATTTATGGATTTAGCTTGTCAATTTCTTTGTGGATGATAAGGAGAAGATGATGATATTTTTATTCCATATTTATCACAAAATTTGATGAATTCTTCAGACCTGGAGCACATTGCATTGTGTGTTACAATTTTCTAAGGACAACCAAATCTGGAAATAATATGATTCAATAGGAAATTGTTGACAACTTTACTTGTTGCATTTCTTGTGGGGATAGCCTCTACCCACTTTGTAAAGTAGTCAGTAGCCACTAGAATCCAAGAATAGCTAGTGCTAGAATTGGGGGAAATCTCTCCTATGAAATCCATACCCCATTGTTGAAAGGGTGCTTGGACCTCCACTGGCTTCAATGGAGTATTACCTAAGAACTTTTTTTTTCTAGCAAACCTCTGACAAGGGTCATGTTTGGATGGATCATTACATTCCTTATCATTCCTTTACATTGATACATACATAAGATTCCCCTTACATATACATTTACATCTATAAAAAAATTCTCTACATAATACTCCCCCTTTGACATCAATGGCAAAGGTGTCAAAAAATATATTACAAAAACTTGTAGCTTGCTATTGATTAGCTCATCATTTTGGATATGCAATCTGCAAAATTAATTTTTTAGTCTATCAAATTTCTTCTTCTAGTTTCCTTTTACTATATCTGATATACTAATGATTGCACAAAGTGCATATGATGTCACTTCAATTGTGCTCAAGTTAGCATATGAAAAATTGTCATAGGAATTCTTTGCTGAAAGACATTCCTCCAATTGCCTCTGCAAAACTATGACCTCGGATGCTAGATATTCTCTAAGAATAGAAAATCTTCTTATTACCTTCTCCATATCATATTGAATTCTTCTAAAAATATTGTCGATCTTCTCAATCTTATTCTCAAAATCTTCAATTCTAATCCCTAGTTGCTACAATCTTGTAGTGAATGACTAAAGGTCACTCATATTGCATTTGATCTTTGTATCAAAATTAGATAAGTATAGGACATTGCACACTATCCATACAAATTTTTACCTCTAGCAATAAATTTTCTCAATTCCTTGATGTTTCTATCAGGTTTCTTCAAATCATTGTGTACTTTAGTGCACACAATGTTTAATAGTGTTGCATCATGATTACTCTATGCTTATGCTACTGCTACTTCAGCTAGGTTTTTGAATTCCCCATCAAATATCTTCACCAACTATTTTCCCTTATCTTGCAAGTCTAGATTATCTATAGTTGTAGAAACTATCTTTTGCATGCACTCCAAGACTTCAACAAGAGTCTTCTCCAAAGACTTTACAGACTTGTTTTTCTCAAACAATTTTCTCAAAGTGCCCAATAGCTCTTTTTGATCTTCATCATCAAATGGATTAGGTAGTGCTACTAATGTTCCAATTCCTAATGCTACTAAAGATATAGTATATTTTTTCATTTGTTCCTCTACACTCTTCTTTACCTCGGCCTCTTTCCTCTTCTTCTCTTCTTCTATCTTTTTCTTTTCTTCTTCTTTTTTCTTCTCCTTTTCTTCTTTCATCCTCTTTTATTCATCTTCTTTTCTCTTCTTTTCTTCATGTTCCTTACTTTTCTTTTCTTTTTCTTCTTCCTTCTTCCTTTTCTCTTCCTCTTCATCATTAAAGCTGGTATAGGAAATGATATTGCCAACAATATTTTCCCCATATGCTACAAATGGATTCTCCTTTGTATCTAGAGTTATGCATGTACTATTCACTTACATGGATTCAGTTCATAAAATGATGTGAGGTGTAGATAGTTATTTTTGTGTCCCTTCTACCTCTTCCTCTTCACTAGAGGGTGTATCTACCTATACATATACTAGACTATCAACCTTTTCTTATAAACTCTCCTTAGGTATTGAGGACATATATTTCATTATAACCTCCTTTATTTCTTTCCTTACCTCCTCATAATTTCCTCTCATCAAAAGAATTTCTCTTCTTTTGTTCCTCACCAAGGGCTCAATACCCTTCAAAATTTTCTTGGATTCTTCTTTTGATCCAACATCACATAACCTATTTATGGATGTGATCCTCGTATTTAGATCTTCTTCTTCTACCCTTCTCTTCCTATTGATCAAACTATTGTATAGGTCTTTGGGAACCTTATTTTGAATGCTATAAAATCTTTTATTCCTCATAATCATATTTCTTATTATGGAATTTTCTAATTGCCTCCTTTCCCTACTACTGTACATGCTATAAAATTTATTCAACTAAACAAAATTGTAATCATTTATAATTTGCATGTTTAGATTTTGTACCTCCAGTTTCCATGTCTTTTTTCTTGTGGCTATCTTGGCTTCATGTGCATCTTTCTCAATAGGTTTATCTTCATCATCATTATGTGAGCTTTCAAAACTATTCACTTGCATGGTTTTCCATCTTTTAACAGGCCTATTGCTGATCCACTTTACTCTTTCCTTTGGTTGGGGTGCAGATTCTTGCTTAACCTTCACCAGTCTTCCTAACTTCCTCTCTGCAATAGGTACTTCCACCTCTAACTACCTTCTAGATAGCTCATAGCTTTCTCTTATAGGTTACACTTATGCAACTACTACATATGGTGCAATTGGAGGTTGTGCACATGGTTATGCCATCGTTACTCCTTCTGAAGGTCCTGCCACTACAATAGATGTTGTTACCAACACTTCTAACTACCTAGTAGCCTTCATCTCCAGAAAAATTACCTTTATCTCATTTAATTCTAGTCTAGTCATGCATGATTCCCTGAGTATGGAATCTATCTCCTTCTCTTCTTTTTTCTTACTCTCCTTTTTGTGTAGCTCAACTCTGCAATCCTCAACCTTTTGTCATATGTCCCTCATCTATGACATTTTGTGTCCTGCTGAGACTTGAGTATGATTTGTGCATACCCTTAAATTAGTTTTGTGCTCATCTCATAGCACAAAGGCTGAATGAAATTTACTCTAGGTATCACTGCTTCCATATAGGTGTTTTTAGTTTCTACCATGAAGCATAAATCATCCTTATACTTCTCTACCATAGAGGGAGGTATCCTGTACCTCAATTTCATCTCAGACTAATTTTTTTTCATCATTTTATCAATATCAATGTCTTTGACATTTTTAGTTTTAGACATATAGGTTTAAGTTACAATCTTCATTTTGCACTCACTACTATCCCAATTAATTACTCTAGGAAACTTATTAGTGACATAAAAGAATAAATGAGCCAATAGGGACTCAAATCTAAATATTGCAATATTCATTTTCTTTGTCTTTGCAATATTGTCCAAAACCTACACTCTGACAATATTGTACAAATTTTTTTTTCTCCTTTCAACAGCCATCACATATGTTGTATGAAGGAATCCAACTAGTATAGAGTTTACTCTTGATCCTTGGTTCAACTTATACCCTAATATTTTGGTTAACAATTTGACTCCTTTATCCTAAATAGGATCGATCCTCATATTTCTTTCATCAAACTTGGTTTTCAAGTTTGTCTCCACTAATTCCCTAATGCTTTTCTCATTAACAGGATTACAACCTTCATTGCTAAATCACGTGACCTTATTTATTAGGTCATTATCAATGACAATATGTACATTACCTAACCTGAACATATCATCATGAACTCTGATCAATGTAATTTTGGTCCACCTGTGATTATCAAATTCTGTGTAGAACATATACTTCACAAAATTCAAATCTTCAAGGTGCCCATATTCAGACTTTAGGGATAAGTCATTATTACACATGACTCCTAAGTCCTTGTGAATCTCTTCATTACCTATACTCTCAATTTTTAATTGTATATAATTCTATATATTCTCTACATGTAACATATTTTCTAAAAAATTTGAAAATGCACCTACAAGATCATCTAATACAAAAACAAATGGATGTTTCTTGAACAAATACCTTGCTCTATCACTAACATCATCCACTCTTTGAATAGCCATTCTTTTAGCTATAAATACTTCAAGAAATTAGATTCAATACATTGTAAAATACATTGAATTCCCAATTTAAGGGCTTCTACAACTTTGGTCTTCACAAACTTGCTTCACACTTCAAATGTTGTCAAATCACTTTTCAATTCTCTAAAGGCACTTTGCATGAAAAAATGGTACATCAAACCTTGTTCACAGTCCTAAATCATTTCAAATCATACTACACAATAAATGTATATCTACCAAAAACTCAAAATACTCTCTCTATTTACCAATCATCATGATCTTACAATTCTCGCTCACTATGATCATATCGAGACTTGCATACTGAACCATAGCATTCTCTCTATGTCTTCTACTTTATGTTAACTACATAATATATAACTCACTCTCTAACATAAGTTCTAACCACTTATTCTTTGTTTCATAATCTAATAGCTCAATTTAGGAAGGTTGAGTCACAAATAATATGTGACTTCAACTTTCCATCAAGTGCATCAAAGAATTGTTCTTCCAATATAGTATGTAAACTCTCCAGATCACATGCCTTCACAAATGCTTCTTTTAATTCCTCAACATGTTCTTTTATTGCTTCTTTCTGACTTTTGTTACCTCCATTTTCATTCCTTCTATCATTCTTATTGTTGTTCCTTCAATGATTAACATTCTTCTTAAAGTTCCCTCTATCCATTCTATAGAATCTTGTTATGTTTCTAAGGTTATTGCATAACTAACTATAAGAATTTGGCTTATGCCAAAATTCACCCAAGAACCAAAGAACTCAACACAAGCCCACAATAGACCAAAATAGATAGAGTATGATCAGAATGACAATATTCATTCAATATCATCTTGAGAGTACACTAGGAGTGCTTGTATATAAAGGCCTCAGTAGAGCTTCTAGAATGCATAGAAGTCAGTAACATGATAAGTCATACAACTAGGCACATGTCCACCAGATATGGGTTATCCTCCATTAAGCATGGAATTAAGTGCGATGATGTGAGGATAAGCCTACAATGGTGTAGCATGCAAATTAGTAGTGTAGACAACATGTGCTAAATAAGGAGTGTGGATAACTGTGTTGTCAACATGACAACTTAGTGAATGATGTGAACTCCTATGTTGTAGACACCATGTGCATAATTAGATTTGCATAACTCATGAGAGTACACAAACTCTTAAGTGTCTCACCTAAATAAACTAATAAAATAATGCAAAATAATTAAATAATGCATTAACCTAAGTAAACTTAAGTAAGTGTAATAAGTAAATACTTATTTACACCAACACTCCCCCTTAAGTGCAACTTAGGGGAATTCCCTTAAGCTTATAAAATCTAGGATTAAATACAAGATGGGTCCCGACTACTAGGCCATGTTAGGTACCCATGTACATAAAGATATGCAATCTCTCATAAAGCGAGGAAAGAGGGAAAACCTCATGGTAAAAACCCTCCCCAAAAAAGAGAGATGAAAGAGGATGCATGGATGGATGGAGTAATCAAGACCCCCCCCCCCCCCCCATTATGATATACATCTAGTATATACATAAGAAAATGATGAGAAGAGGAAGAGAGATAGGATAGGCTCCCCCCCCAAAGAAGAATGTCGAATAGTGATGGCTCCAATGAAGAAGTTGATTGAAGAATACAAAATGGTGTTCCTCCCCTTAGGAAGAAAAAATGCTAAAGGTACAAATGAGACACTTTTTCTATGTTTGGAAAGAATCCCATGAATAAGTGATGTCCCTAAAACCTACTCAACTGGCTAAAGAACCTATCTTAAAGAACTGTCTATCTCTGCAATTGATGAAGAATCCTGTTGCAACTGCTGATTATAAGTATCCGTAATCACTTCAACCTTTGATGATTGATCATGTAGAGAATGAGAAAGAGAGTTAAATGGAACCCTCATGACAACTAAAGAAGGTAATTTTACATCAAGAAGAAGAGGTAGATCATTAGTACTATCTACCAAATCAGTCACTGAACTTGTATCTGGAAGACTGGATGTACCCTATTGTGGTGGACCTATCAATGTGGTGATGTATGCATGTGGATTGAACTAATGAAGTGACCTCTTGCTATAACTATCGATAGAACCCCACATGTCTAAATTTGTTGAAGCACTATCACTAGTGTCACTATCAATTTCCACACTATATGATGTATGAAGAGGAGTAGAGGACAAGATAGATGAATTTTCCTAAAAGTGAACATCCTTCTCCTCAAAGTGAACATTCTCCACAAATATTTGATGTGTCTTAGGATCTAGAAGTCTATATGCCTTCACACTGTCTTCATAAACAATGAAGGTACAAGGCCAAGATGACTATTCCTTGAATCCCCTAGAAGATATCTTTGCCCATGTAGTACAACCAAAGATTTTGAAGTGTGTCACAATAGGTTTTATGCGACACCATGCCTCAAAAGGAGTTTTTCCATCTAAGGCTGAATGAGGAGAATGATTAAAAATGTGAGTGGCACTAGAGATTGCTTCAACCTCTAATGATGGATCTAGAGACTTGGCTTGGATCATGCAACTTTCCATAGACTTAAGAGTTCAGATCCTCAAGATGCAACATCTATCTTATACAAGTTGAATGCTAGTAGAATCTAAAGATCAATGCCCTCATGTCTGCAAAATTCCATAAGTCTTCTATTCACATATATGCTTCCATTATCCATTTGGAGTACTTTGATGTCCTTTCTAGATTTCCATTCTACATGAGTCTTGAAGGCTAGAAATGTGTCCAATACATCATCCTTACTATGTAGAAAGTAGACCCAAGGGAATCTTGAAAAGTCATCAACCAAGTTAAGTATGTAGTGACCCTAGTTGAATGTAAAAGGACCTGCTAATACCATGTAAACCATCTATACAACACCTAGTGCTCTTGAAGACTTACCTCTTTTTAATTTCCCCTTTGGATGAATATCCACTAAATCTATTGAACATTCACCCTTTAAAAAGTTGATTTGAGGTAGACCTTTGACCATTCTATATGTGAAAAGTTGTTGAAGATAGTAGAAGTCAAGATGACCATACCGCTCATGCCATAGTTGCATGTTTGAATTGGATTGTGATAACAAGGCCTTTGAAGGATACTTGGGCACAAAATGAGAGAAAGAGTATAACCTCTTGTTATGATTCACTTTCCCCACTGCAACCAAGCAGTCATCTTTAAGACTATGCACCTTTACTGAGTTTGGAAGGAAGTCAACTCTATGTCCATCTCTGAGGTGAATGATTTGGTAGATTGATAGGAGATTTGAACTTAGATTTGGAACATAGAGAACATCTTGAAACTCTTCACATTTCCTTTTCCTTCAACTTCCATTTTTCTATCATCTCTAATGAAGATTTGTAGTACCTTTGAGTGATTCAATGAAGAAAAATCCTCCTTTGAAGAACCTATATGACATGAGGCAATTGAGTCAAAGATCCATTCCTTTGAAGAGTCTACATTTGCCATGAATGCTTGCTCTTTGCCCTTTTAATCTAAAGATGGCCCTTTATCCTTGTAACTATTAGGCAATGGAACGTTATGTTTCTTCATGATTTTGGTCAATTCATCAATCTTATTAAGATAGCACTCATGCTCTTCATGACCTGATTTCTTGCAATAAGTACACTTGTTATTCTTCTTATTGTTGTCCCCTTCTTGTTGGAATTTGAGGACTTGCCTTGGTGATTGGATTGTGGTGTTGTCTTTTCTGCATCCTTTGATTTGTTCTTATCCTTTCCTTTATTTGAAGACTATCCAACTAAATTTTAAGAACCCTCATTGTTGGCCACCAATGCTTTAGAATGAGGTGATTTGAGAATCCTCATTGATTTCAACTTCTTTTCTTAATCATCCAATAGTTTAGCATATTCATCAAAAGTGACTTTCTTGTAGGCAAACCATAAGGTAGTCTTTGATGTGTTAAAAGAAGATACAAATGTGGAATACTCTGATGGTAGCTTGTTATGTATGAGATAGATCAATCTATCATCTTTGATAGAACTCCCATAATCAGTTAGCTTTGTCCTTAGTTCATTCAACTTGATGATGAAATCTTGAATTGAATCATATGACTTAGGATCTAAGGAGACAAGGTCATCTTCAATTTTTAACACATCATCTTTAGACACTTTACCATAAAGGTTTTTGAGGTTATCCCAAGCTTCCTTGGATGTAGAACACTTCTTGATTTGATACATGATCTTATCATCTACCTCCAAACATATATCACCTAGGGCTTTCCTATTCATTGCTACCCAAGCTAAAATATCACTTTCTAATACTTTATCACCTACTAGTTTAGGAAGAGTACCATCTACATATTGTGAAACTCCATTATGCATTAAGTGATACCACATTTTGATTGACCATGCAACATAGTTATGAGGAGTTAATTTAGGAAACTTAAAGTTGCCCATAAAATAGAAAATGAAAGAAAAGTGCTAAAAAGAGAGAACACAACATGAAGAACACACCCCATTTTCACTAAATCAAAAAACCCCCCTAGAATACATGCTTTGGGCACTTTATAAATAGTGCAATTACATTGGGCCACTTTCCAATTTTGGCCTTTGTAGACTTTTGATTTTTCTTGTTACAACCTCTAAATAGATTACAAATCTAGAACTTTACAATGTGCTACAATTCTAAAGCATTATAAAGAAAAAAAGGGCCCTATTGCTGAAAGTAACACTTTTGTCCATGCAACCCTATAATCTAATAGTAGATCTAGAAAGTAGATAAAAAATAATGCACTTTTTTTAAAAAATGGAACCTTTTTTTGACTCCAAATGTGCCCATACGAAGCATTTGAAGTTGCAAAATGTAGGATTATCTAGGTACAGTCACCAAAAAATGCAATTTTTGAACAACCCATGCACCAAAACTAGAAAATAGATACACCACTAAAATTTTTAGAAAAATCTACCCAATTTCAAAAAAAATTGCACCTAATTTGGATCTAGATGTCTGAGTTATGGCCTCCTGAAGTCATACTACAAAAACCAAAATCAATCTGTAGAGGGGTTGCACTAGCAAAAGATTGGGTTAAATTTGATGGTCATATGGCTGTCATAGTAGTTGTAATTTTCTGTAGAATGATGTCTAGATGGGCATCAAATTTAACCCACTGAAAAGATGACATCAGCACACCTCTAAGCCTTAGATGATGTCATTATGACATCAATAATGTACAGAATTGTATGGATTTTCCACATGCCTCACTGACTCAGCCCATGGATTTGCTGATGAGGTGCTTGTGTGTCATACGAATCTGACATGGAACTTGCCAAATGTCAAGTGAGGAAGCCTACTAATTTGGAGCCACATGTCATTGTACTATTTGACAATTGCTGGACTATATAGGTATATAGTTAGTGTTGACTATGCACCGAGTGATGTGGCCAATTGTTGCATGGCTCTCATGGATTCATCTATGTGACCTCTAATTGTGAATGCATGAGTTAGTTGAAAGTGGATGTGTGTCTGCTAGGAGCAGTACTGGAAGCTACCAAAATATCCTTTTGCGATGATCGGATTTCTAAACATATATCCCACATCCGTGGGGTTAGTGGTTGAGGCACTATTTAAAAGAAAACTTTGATAGAGTTTGAACAAAGTGTAGGATGTTGGTGAGTAGAAACAAAATAACTAGTGTTGGAATTAAGTGGCCACCCACCTGTGGAGATACTCTCATCAGGTTGTTGGGAGTGAAATTGCCAGTTCAAAGATATATTAATTCAGCCAGATATATTAATTCTAGTGAAATGACTCTCTACAGATGTGATGCAGATTTGTTGAATTAACCCACCTAAATTTAATAATAAAACCCTGCGACAAAATAAATCTAAATATTCCACCAATTACAGAGCCAAGCTAGGTTGTCACTGCCTGGTTCGGCCAAAAAAAAATTAAATACTTCTTCAACTAAGCTGAAAAATAATTTTGAAAATAGAATTATAGAGATCAAAACTGAAAACACAATTAATTAGATCAAATTAGATCATACCCGAACTGCAAATTAAAGCCCTCGGGTTCAAATTTGCAAATTTTTTTGCCTTGCAATCAACTTTCACGCAACATAGGAAAATTTATAGTCGATCTTCATCGAATTGATGCTCCTGACACAATGGTGAGGTCAGATCTAGCTCTAGATGCTCCCAATTTCTGTATATCCTCTAGATTCATATCAAGGTGCTAAAGCATGAACGGTCTTGAATGGCTATGTAGAGAATCTCCCTTAGATCTCTGATGCCATGTAAGAATTTGGCTTAGGTCAAAATTTGCCCAAGAACTAAAGAACTCAAAACAAGCACACAGTAGACCAAAATAGATAGAGTATGATTAGAATGACAATATTCATTCAATATCAACTTGAGAGTATACTAGGAGTGCATGTATATAAGGCCTCAGGGGAGCTTCTAGAATGCATAGAAGTTAGCAACGTGATAAGTCATACAACCAGGCACATGCCCACAAGATATGGATTATCCTCCATTAAGCATAGAATTAAATGTGATCATGTGAGGATAAGCCTACAATGGTGGAGCATGCAAATTAGTGGTGTAGACAACATGTGCTAAATAAGGAGTGCAGATAACTATGTTCTCAACATGATAACTCAATGAATGATGTGAACTTCTATGTTGTAGACACCACGTGCATAATTAGAGTTTTGTAACTCATGAGAGTACAAAAACTCCTAAGTGTCTCACCTAAATAAACTAATAAAATAATGAAAAATAATTAAATAATGCATTAATCTAAGTAAAATTAAGTAGTAAAGGTCCTGGTCAGACACTCAAAAGGCTACTAAGTAGGGGCTGACATCATGGAGAGTCGCTTGGCATCGACAAGCCCAAGCTCAGATATGTGTAGCTCAACTCCCTCAACGGAAGGCCAATATACTGTGTAGCTCAACTCCCTCAACAGAAGGCCAATACACAAAAGTACCATTTTATTATCTTAAGTTTTATTAATAGTCACACATTTTCTTTAATTATCACTTATTTAAAACTTCCTCTGCCAACCCTATGGGACTAAGGTCACCAGGCTGTGAGATAGAAGCCCCCTCCATATGCTACCCTACCCTACCCATGCTCATCCTATGAAAAGTGCCCATGGGCATGCATACTCCCATCCCAACCCCAATGATCATAACTTTCAGCAAATCCACGGAAGATCAGGCCTCGCAAGTCACCCAAAAAATGTACGCGTACATACTCGTGTCCGGCGCACCACCATCACAAAGATCATAACACAAGGATAGGAATGAGAACACAATGCAAAGAAAACACCCAATCGAAAACAACACGGGAAGGAAAGATTCTACACGAATCCCAAAGCCAAAAAAACTGTACATCATAAAATCACTCAACCAGCCTCAATCTGAGAGTATGGATTCTACACGAATCTCAATGATGTAACAAGACCAAACATCATGAACACACGCAATCGGCCTCAATCCGAGAGTATGGATTCTACACGAATCCCAATGATGTAACAAGACCAAACATCATGAACTCACTCAATCGGCCTCAATCCGAGAGTATGGATTCTATATGAATCTTAGCGTTCACGAAACAAAAGCAAAGGTCCAACAAAAACATAACAAATATAAAATCACTCAACCGAACACAACGTCGGGAGTACGGATGCAACACGCATCCCAATGCAACATAAAAGTGCTAAAGTGGTCTAACTGATATCCAAATGGATCATCAAGGTCCAGGACCGACATTGTGCCAAGAAAACCTGAGAAAATAGGGCGGCACGCAAAACGAGGTAAAAACCCCCAAAAATTAAAAAACTTCAAAGTTAAAACCCATTTGGCCTTTGGGTTCAAAAACCCCAAAAATCTAAAAATAAATAAAATCGGACACCGTATGCAAAAACAGCCAGCATAAGAGCGTAAAATCCCAAACCCTCATCTCAAAAAATAGAGAAACGTTCATACCCGCCCAACCGGGTAGAACTAGCATATAGAAATGGAGGGGAACACTAGTTCTCAGCCTCCAAACAAACGGCTACCAAAAATAGAAGCAGAAACAAAGCAGAACCAATAAAACGGGAAAGCCCTACCTCACAGCCAAAAGGGCAAAACGGGAATCTGATCCATAAAATAAATATCTCGCAGAAGTAGCTGAAAATTGCGGCAATCCAAGGTTTCTCCGAGCTGGATCCAACGAGCCCAACCTCGCGACGATCTTGTTGGTGTTTGAAAAAGTTACCCATTTCCAATTACCCTGATGAGAACAAGATGCATCTAGGGGCAGCTAACTCCCATTATCAACACATCCATTCAGGCACCAGGCCAACTATAAGGCCGTAATCCTTCTGCACTTTAGGCTCTGCAAAACCTAGGCGGGTGAACCTCTTTAGAACTGACTATGTGACCAGTGCAATAACCATATTCAGGATCTATAAAAGCAGATGGAACCCCTAATCCTTCTATGCTTAACCAGGAGATCACAAGCATGAAATAGCTAAGGACGTGACTCATGAAACTGGAAAGCTAAGTGTGGGTTATACTTTGAATACCTTTCATCAATAAAATGAAAATGATTTAATAGATTGATATCAGCAAGACCCAAGTATGAGCAACAGAACTTAATGATCCTATCTCTGACCAGTGCCTTATCTATTGGGCAATTAAATGAATCATAACCATACATCTCCTGGAAACCTCAAACTTATCTCTACATTAAGATCCCTGATCTATCTTTCACCTTGTGAATAGACATCTTCTACAGAATGAATCTCATACTTAGAAAATCCTATCATGAAATCTGCAAACCCTGTGACAAATATCAAGCAATTACATGGTTCTTTGTTCCATAAGCAAGACATTTTAACCGCATACATTTCAAAATGTAATGCAACCTAATTCATGCTCTTTGGTCACAAATTAGAAGAAATAACAGAGCCATAATCAGGAGACAAGATTCAAACTGAACTTCAAACTTTTGCTGCACTTTATTTGTTTTCCTTGAAATCAAATACATGAAATGTACAGAAAGTAACTCATAGATCACCTAACAGAAAAGAACTATCTACATAAAACTTAAAATGTTGTTCAATACAAGAAGAAATGCTAAAGAATGGTTTCTCAGTGCAAAAACTGGAACCCTCTAAAATACAGAAAGAAAACAAGATATAGGAGGGAGATGAATTCCCGGATCTGTTATACAACTGACAGCTGTCCACTTGAAATTCACTCCCGAGAAGATCAAAAACACCTTTCTTTCCTCTCTCCTTGATTGGCAAATCAAAACCTTTCACCTTTGGCCCTCAGAGGCAAAAAAACTCAAAATGTAATGATGAAAAAGGATAACTGACTCTGATGTTAAAAACAATTCACTAGGTAAAAGTAACAAATTAGTTACAAAGAGCCTTGTAGAAATCAAGAAAATATTTCAGAATTGATTTTATTCACCTTTAGATCCCAACAAGCCTCCAGGACTACCCTCTGACCACTTTGATACTTCATGATCAAGACTGCCCACTCTGTTGCTAATGCTCCTGATTTTCACAAACTGAACTACAACATGAATCATTGAATACCTATGTAAAAACCAACTTCAAATTTGAAAATTTCAGGTTCTTGCGGTTCCAACAGTATATTGGAGTGCCTATTTAGCCTAAAAAATGCTCCAGTTATGGCCTTCTGAAGATCGGCCCTCTGTTCATGGCTTCCACACAAAAGGATAAAATTGAAAAATTTAAATATTCTATAGTTTAAACTATAGAAAAGTTATAATTTTTACCCAAATTTTACTCTTTTGCAGACTGTGCACATCAAAGATATATTTTAAAACAAATTTGAAACTACTCTTTCCTCTTCAAACCATCTGAACAGTGCCACATGTCATTATTTTACTGGCTCGGGCTTGTTCAACAATGCCACATGTCACCTCCTCGCAAACTCGCTATATTATATTCCCTGTAACTTCTACTTGGCGAGATAGCGAGGATGTGCCACGTGGCACGAACTTGACAACCCTCGCCACCTTGCTATGGTAAATCATCATGCAAGTCCCATTTGGAGAAATGGCGATGACCGTCCACATGTCACATTCTTGCTCAATCTCATCCAAAATAATGCTTGTATTACACTGACGTCACTCATGGGACCCTGTCGCAATCGTAGCCTGTGGCTTTTAAAAGCCTTTGCTTCCATTTCACACTATCTATAGCGTTGTATCATATTTAAACAACTCAAAAAGAAATTCCACAAAGAATGTGGGATATAAGGCATTTCTGCTACATGAACTCCATCAATTTGAAGGTGCACCCATAGGTGGGGAACATACCATCATGCTACTACTCTTTATGGACTGCTTTCACCATAAGTCGTGGCTTTGACTGCAGATTTCATTGATATGTGGCATGGTCTTTTTCTTTTACATGCCCCTGCTGCAATTTCAAATTAAAAAGAACGCCTTTCTTTCTATCAATGTGTGTGTTCAATTTTTTGTTATGTTTGCGTGAAATTCTACTCTTTCCATGCTTTTAATGCCTTGGGGTTGATAATGTTTATCCTGCGTGGCTTTGCTTTGCAGGCGTCCTTCTACTGAGCAGCTTCCGTGGGCTGCCCTTCCTACTGCAAGTTCTCTGTTTAACGTGCCCTGCTACTCACAGAACCAAGAATTCCTTTTCAACATTGATCTCCACCTTAATGCTTTACGTGTACAGCTTCTTGAACCAAACGAAGGGATGCTACGAGCTATGCCTATGCGGGTGGTTCCTTTGCTACGGATGCTTACTTAGGTGCTCTAGGAAAGACTATCTATGGGACTAGATAAGCTATTAGCTATGGGAATATGGGCTATGGGTATGGATCTCTACCATGAATGTCCAAATCTTGGTCACGGTCTGTGCATCTATTATAGAGGGTAAATGGTGAAAATGTATCTGTTGTTGTTGGCTATTGGGAAAAGGTTGCATAGTAGCTCATTTCATGGTTTTACATCATGACCCTTTCATTCATACATTGATGAGGAAATGGCATAGTATGTGGTTGCCAGCCTCATGGTTTCATTGAAATATTGTATTGAATGTTCCATTTTTCAGACAAATTTATCTTGGGGTGGATAAGTATGTAGGTAATTTAGAATCATATTTTCAATGCCTCTTTGTGGCTCACAGCACATATACCACAAGATCATGGCATCAGACCTGACATATTTTAATGCAACTGAGAGAATATAAATTCTATAATAAACATGTTTATCTTTAGAAGAAAAGGGTTGAACTTAGCATCTTCCATATAGTACTGAAAACTATTTTTCATTCCATTGGTGCATGCCAGTGTAGATTCCCATATATCCTTCTCTCAGTTGATTGGCTTGCCTTTATATTTTCAGAAGGCCACATTCAATCTAATCCATTTTAGTCATTTTGAAAACACAGTGATGCTTTTAAGATCCTGCAAACTATAACTTTCAGCTAACAGGGCCTGTCAGCTGGCTTTAAAAACTGATCCAAACACCTGACCAGGCTCTGAAAACTGGCACACTGAATCTTTATTCCACATACTTACATCCTGTTGAATCTTGTCTCATGACGAATTCAGGGTCAAAAAACATTGATTGTCAAAGTTGCCTTCTCAGATTTATCTGCAAGCAAACACGTCAAAAAGTAATAAACTGGGTTTGGATTTGGCTCAGAAAACTGGACAAACGAACACTTGGGAAGACGAAAACTGTGGCACTAATTCTTTGTCACAAGGACAATATGAATCTACGATTTGGGCTCATGAAGAATAACAGGGTGCAAATGGCGATCAGTCAAAGTGGGCTACTCAGAATTTTGCAAACTGGACATGCTAACAGAAAGCATTTTTTGCTCATGGAATTGACCTAGAAAAGTGTGCAAATGGATTCGTCATAACTTGCAAACTAGCACACTTAAAGTGCTTTTAGCATAGAACACAAGGAAATCAACCATTCAATCACACCTATCATAGATCAGGAGATATGATGTCCCGAATAGGGGTTACAATAAAACTGCAATTACTGACACCAGTTAAAACTTATAAATTGTGTTTGGAATCACGTTTGAAAACTAATCAAACAGATTTTTCAGGACTTAAAAATTGAAACATGGGAAGTCTCTGACATCTACAATACAACACAAAAGGAAATTTCTCATTTGGGTCAACTGGTCAAAAGTTATTGCACGTCAAACAAGGCTTCCCAGAATTAGGTGCAAAGTGCAAAAGCCTAAAAATAGTAACTGACCAACTTTGAGGGATTCAAAACCTATTCAAACGAACTCGAAACAACCCAAAATCTGAGACATAGGTTCTCAAGTATGGACACTAGACACTCCCAAAGTGGTGAATCACAAAACATTTCTGGGTGCGAGATATTCATTTACAAACAAAGCCTCCTGTCGCTGTTTGACACCAGTGAAAATTGCAATTTTGACAAATGCTTGAAACAAAACTTTTCCAAATGACTCGGGATGACAATTGATCTTCATGAAACACTTAGACGCACTGAATGAAAGGTGCTAGGAGCATTAAACACCTAAGGGGTCTCGAATGGACAGCCGGGTACAACCAGGCACATGCATTTTTAAAAGCGTTTAAGGGCTTGATTTTTCAATGGTGCTCAAAATCGAGAAGGAAATTATGAGTGCCAACAGTGGCTCTGTCTGGGGATGCATGTCCCTTATGGGTACGGCAAGGATTCAGATCTCTGGAGGAAGCAGACCATTCCTGAAAACTTCAAAACTCTTCTCGAACAACTTATTTAAAGCAAGGAAACAACTACAACTACCAAGACTATGTACACACGATGGCCTCGGGCCACCGAACTTCAGCAAAATTGTTTACCTCTGTCATAAACATGATTCTCATCTGAACTTTCATGAGGTAAACTGAATTTTCTTCTCCTATTAGTTTCACCAATCATATTATCATCGTATAACAAATCACTTGGCAAAACAAAATCAGCACTCTTACTTCCATAATGCATATAAAAACTTGCTTCATTCTCTTGCTCACTATGAAAGTTATGATCAGCATGCTTGAATATATCAAACTGTAATTGAAAACTTTCTCTAACAAATGACTTGTGCATGCTATCAATTTCAAATATGAATCCATCATATTCAACTTGGGGAAAAGGATCACCCATACCTTGAAAATATGTTTCCTTATGCATAACCGGATGATATTCAAATGAACATTTTGACTTGTACTCACATATATCATCAATGTCAGAATCTGAAGCTAATCCACAACCTTCAAATGGTTCTTCACAATTAGTGAACAGATTAGTCTTTACATCAGAGAGTTCATCATAAAAATCATAACAAGGTATAGGTAGATTTTCAATAACCGTCTCATCAAACACCTTGTCATTTAGCTCCTCAGATGCAACATAATCATTAGTTTCACTATCAGACTCGGAAGAAGAACATTTTGATCTCTCACAATAGTAAGACAAAGTATCATCATTAAACTTATTCTTTGCTAAATCTGAAACTTCCATGTGTTCTTCAAAAAGAGGATTGATAACTCCATGCAAAGCACCTTTGTAGACATAAGGACAAGTAATGTGCTGATCAACATCAAACTCCTCACCATATAACGGATTAGTGAAAACTTTAAAACCATTTCCAACATCACTATCATGGACACTTTTAGCATATGAAGAAGAAAAATCAGAATTATATGAAGACTCAACATCAACTCCGTCAACGAAGCATGTAGAATATAGATAAAAGTTACTTTCATTGTCTCCATATAGGTGATTCAAATGTCTTGCAAGCAAATCATCATATATCTTACCAATAGGTGTTGATGCATTAATCTCATGACTAATCACGTACTGATCATCACTGCACTCATCCTCAAGACACTCTTCTACACAATTAGGTAATACGTCTCTATGGATAACCTCTTTGTCTTCATATTGTGTAGACACATTTTCTTTATAACTTTCAATCTCAAACTGATTTACACAATTCTGAAATGGAAACTCACTTTCAAATTTAGAAATAGTATTTTTACCTTTACTAGCAAGAGAATAGTCACTTCCATCATTGCTCTCTTCTTCCCAATCAGCATCTGATTCACATGAAGACGGACACACACTAGCACTATCGTCTTCTTGACTTGAGTAATAACTCTCATCATCAGCTTCATATGACACCTCTTGATAATATATTGTATCAGAAACTTCATTATCACTTGAAAGATGACTCTCAGCTTTGTCATACTCACATTGATATGATTGTCTTTCAACTTCAGATTTAATAACATTCTCAACATGATGCAATCTCTCAATGAGATAATTCATTTCTTGCCTATCCTATTGGTCAAGAGAATGCATCTATACCACTGAAATATTATCAACATATGAGCTTAATTCTTCTGACTGTGACTGAGATACATATGATTTACATTCTTTATATTGTGTCATCTTTCCATGGCATGTCGGATCAGCAATTTCACCTTTATCACTTGATAGATCACTTCTGATTTCTTCCTTCCCATACTGAGATGAATACCTTTCCTCTTCTTGATTTATTATGTTTTCAACATAATGAAAATTATCAAATGGAAAATGAATGGCTGGATTTATACCTTGCATGGATGACTCATCAAGTGAATCAAATCTATCATTCGTTGTTGTAATACCATAAAAATGTGCATTCACTTCAGCAAAAGTGGAATCATTTCTTCTTTGCAACAAAGAGATTTCATGTTCACATGTTTTTATTTCTGAATCTTCAACAAAACTATTTATAACAGCAGGAGTGCTTATTTTCTGATCTAAAATCGAACACTCCTTATGATATTGACTTGTTCTTTGCACCTCATATTTCCAGCCAATATTTCTAGAGAAGTGACTCCGGGTTAAGCCATATTTTATGTTATTCTCAATCTCTATAGCTGTCATGAATGCATGATGCAAAGTTCTAGGTTCCTTATCTCTCAACAGATAGTTCATCTTCCTATCAAAAGCATCAAGATAAACCACTAAACACATTTGATCATCCGGCTTGTAACTTTCAGGAAATTCACTCAAAATCTTTGCAAATCTGATATTAAATTCAGGAACTAACTCACCATTCCTGATTTCAATTTTCAAAAACTTATCAAAATATTCAAATGTGCTTACTCTTTCCCCGAACTGCATCATGAAGGCTAATAGTAATTCATCCCAAGATGAAATTGAACATGCTGGTAAAAATGAAAACCAGTCCCTAGCATCATCCTCTAAAGTCTCAATAAACAATTTCATCTAAATGTCTTCATGAGCAATTTCAAAATCACCAAGTCACTAAACAACTGAACATGATGACTGGCTGAATCTTCATGGTTTCCACCAAACTTAGGCAAATACTGTCTGAGGTTACAAGGCATAGTATTTGGGAGACCATGGATACCATTAAAATTCAATGGAATATACCTCTTGGTAGAGATGGATATAGGAACTTCACTAACTGACTGCATTTTAGGTGTAATGAATCTTAATAGTTTTCAAATTCAGGACTCACTCACCATTAAACATCTTGAGAATTCATAACTTGTAGCAGATTTTTTACAGCCCTCTACCAAATGAACACTTCAAATACACTTTGCAACTTTAAAACAACAATTGAAACTCATTCCAATGAAGTGCATAAAACTTATCAAATCATTCTCCTCTTCTTAGGGCTAAAACTTCACTTGACAGAGAACACATATGTGGAACTCACTTTCATTGAAAGGAAATCATATGAAAGAATAAAATATCTCAAGTGTTGCTGCATGAAACCACTGATCTACTAATTGGCTTGGTGCTAATCTGAAATCTTCACACCACTAATCATAACCTTACAAAGTCGCCATCTCCTTCAGGAGAGAAAATGAAATCACAGCGGTGATTCACATTTATCATTTCAAAAACTTTTAACAACAAATAAAACAACACTCTGAAACTTACTAGTCACAAACTTATATAGATCTCTCTTCTTGCTTGAAAATCCACACAACTTTCAGATCTGCTTATTTCAACTGAAAACTCTTTGAAAGAAAATTATACATCACTGGTCTACCATGATTCAAAGATCCTTTAGATAGAGTCGCCACTCACTATTGTGAGAAAGATTTGAAACAATGATTTATAACATGGCAGATCTGAATTGCAATTCCAACTTATAGAATTTGTACATCTTTAAAACACTTAGAAGGGAGAACCTTTATTCAAATCAAGCCAAGATATATATATATATATATATATATATATATATATATATATATATATATTTACAAGTATGAATGCACAAGACAACATCATACAGGGATCACAAACATTGCAACGAAAGACTTCAACACAATCCCGGCAACCAACGAATCTCCAAATGCCACTACCAAATTGATACACACAACCAAAGTCAACAAGGACAACACACATGATAAGGGCACAAGAAACAACCACTCATCACCAAAACACCAAGCTAGGGTAATATGTAGAATCCTGAAATTTGGCTAAGCCTAAAATCCTGAAGCCTTGAAAATTGGCTAAGTCTGGATTTCTGAAGCCCTAAAATTTCCTAGAATCCATAACTTATCTCTGAGAGGTCTGAAACCTATCTCAAACGATTTTTTGCATATATTAAAATATGTCTTAAGTATAAGGAATTATATATTTTAAACCCCAAGAGACTAAAATAGAGACACGAAAACTTGATTTCAAGAGAAACCGATAGAATTCAAAATGCAATAGCACAGGGTTGAAGAATGCCAAAAAGGGTATCCAAAACCACTCTCAAAAAGATCGGATCATGAAGAAAAGTGCCCGCTGATGGCATGCGCAAGTTTTTCACAAATATCGTGCGACACTTTTTACTATGGGAGGGCGATACTTCTCCTTAAGGCGTGCGACACTCTTCCAGTGTCGTATGACATTTCTCAAGAAGGCATGCGACACTTTTCAGCATCGTACGACATTTCTCAAGAAGGCGTGCGACACTCTTCCAGTGTCGTACAACATTTCTCAAGAAGCCGTCCGATACTTTACAGTGTCGTACGACATAGTTTGCATGGGCGTGCGATACTTTTTAAAGTGTCGCACCATGCTGAACAAATGTTGCCCATAGAAACACAAAAACACTCCCAGAAGCAAAAAGGACCAAAATAGAGCAAAGAACACCCACACCAGGGAGTACCGGATCCACAAAGGCTCGAGGAATGAACACTCGGGTGCAAGAACAACACAAAATGGAGAACATCAACCATCTAAACTACAACAGCATAGAATACATTGAATATAAACATCGCAGAGAACAAAAGCAACATCGCAAGAACAAAACAACCAAACTAAGTATGCGGTTCCTCCCAACCGTCAATAGCATCATAAGACCATCGTGGGTCCTAGCCATCCCCCGCGCGTAACATCCCAAGCCACTGACCAGATCGTCAGTACTGTTGTAATAGGGATGCCACTACTAAAACATGCAACAATATAAGCACAAGGAAATCTAACATGCTAGTGATAATGCATAAGATAATCCTACAGTAGATAACATCACCTATCACATGCTAAACAGTAGTAAGCAACAAATATACTACTAAAGGAAATCACATCATCTAATCATATGCTAAACATCATAATAACTAAATTTGCCAAATAAAATAACATCATCTAAACATGATATACAAGCATCCCAATGAAAGCATAAATCACAAGAAAGCATACTACGAAACTCAAAGTACCAAGTGAAAACATCCAGCAATAGTCACACTAAGACAAAAGATCATCTCTGTACACCAATCCCTAGCAGTGGTGAACGTAGCTACACCTCCCAACCACGTGGCACCCATAGGTCCACACCCACCATGCTGATGGAGATAAAGATTCAACCACAAACACACAAAAGCACAACATCCAAGGCTAACACTCATGCCAGATATAATGATGGCTAAACCAAGAACCTAAGACAATGCAAGGAGTAAAGGTCCTGGTCAGACACTCAAAAGGCTACTAAGTAGGGGCTGACATCATGGAGAGTCGCTTGGCATCGACAAGCCCAAGCTCGGATCTGTGTAGCTCAACTCCCTCAACGGAAGGCCAATACACTGTGTAGCTCAACTCCCTCAATGGAAGGCCAATACACAAAAGTACCAATTTATTATCTTAAGTTTTATTAACAGTCACACATTTTCTTTAATTATCACTTATTTAAAACTTCCTCTGCCAACCCTATGGGACTAAGGTCACTAGGCTGCGAGATAGAAGCCCCCTCCATATGCTACCCTACCATACCCATGCTCATCCTATGAAAAGTGCCCGTGGGCATGCATACTCCCATCCCAACCCCAATGATCATAACTTCCAACAAATCCACGGAAGATCGGGCCTCGCAACTCACCCAACAAATGTACGTGTACGTACTCGTGTGTGGCGCACCACCATCATGAAGATCATAACACAAGGACAGGAATGAGAACACAATGCAAAGAAAATACATGAATCCCAAAGCCAAAAAATTGTACATCATAAAATCACTCAACCGGCCTCAATTCGAGAGTATGGATTCTACACGAATCTCAATGATGTAACAAGACCAAACATCATGAACTCACTCAATCGGCCTCAATCCGAGAGTATGGATTTTACACAAATCCCAATGATGTAACAAGACCAAACATTATGAACTCACTCAATCGGCCTCAATCCGAGAGTATGGATTCTACACGAATCTTAGCGTTCACGAAACAAAAGCGAAGGTCCAACAAAAACATAACAAATATAAAATCACTCAACCGAACACAATGTCGGGAGTACGAATGCAACACGCATCCCAATGCAACATAAAAGTGCTAAAGTGGTCTGACTAATATCCAAACAGATCATCAAGGTCCATGACCCACATTGTGCCAAGAAAACCCGAGAAAACAGGGCGACACGCAAAATGAGGTAAAAACCCAAAAAAATTGAAAAACTTCAAAATTAAAACCCATTTGGCCTTTGGGTTCAAAAACCCCAAAAATCTAAAAATAAATAAAATCGGACACCGTATACAAAAATGGCTAGAATAACGGTGTAAAATCCCAAACCCTCATCTCAAAAAATAGAGAAACGTTCATACCCACCCAACTAGGTAGAACTAGCATACAGAAACGGAGGGGAACACTAGTTCTCAGCCTCCAAACAAATGGCTACCAAAAACAAAAGCAGAAACGAAGCAGAACCAATAAAACGGGAAAGCCCTACCTCACAGCCAAAAGGGCAAAACGAGAATCTAATCCATAAAATAAATATCTCGCAAAAGTAGCTGAAAATGGCGGCAATCCAAGGTTTCTCTTAGCTGGATCCAACGAGCCCAACCTCGCGACGATCCCACGCCCGTAGCTCCCACACCGAACAAAACAGTAAATCCTCATGAAGAGGATTTTGGGTTTTACTCTCCAACTTTCCCATTCAAAAGTGAGAATTGAGGAATTAAATTCCTTTTTGGATATTTATTCACTTTTTGGGTGAATAATCGATTAGGGCATTTTACCAGCCAATCTAGTTAAACCTCGAATCGACCCAAACGAAAACAGGCTATTCCTATAAATAGGAATTCATCTATGGCAAAGCTGCCAGAAATTAAAATAAATCAATTTGAAAAGCCCAAAAACCCAAAAACACATAAATCTCCTAAACAACTTTCGCAACAAAGCGAACTCTAAATGCACAGACACGCTTACTGGTCTAATCACATAATGCAAATGAGTTCGGATTTAATAATCACCAAAAGGTTTAAATTAAACATTTTAATAAAGGATACGTTGACCATACAAGGACAACATTGGTAAAATATGAAAGGCTGAATCACTAACTCCATGTGCCACTGTCAGGGATATAATCCTGCACACTAAACAACACGATCAAGTGCAATTGCATATAATAACATAGCCGAAGCAATAATGCGTTAAATCACCTAATTTAACCATTTATTTAATTATATTAAAATAATCTATTTACATCACTCACGTTCACAAAAAGGCATAGCAACGTAGGAATGAAGTGAATAACTATGGCATTAAATCCATCACATAACAAAATCAGAGGTATGTCCAAATACTAAATAACTAGATAACATCACAAAACACACTGTCATCTCAAAATAACATCATCATGCAATATGATTAACTGAATAGCATAGTAGTCTAATGTCTATGATACTGGAATCAAAGAGTAACATTTGACCCTCAGGTCATCTCAAATGTAAACATAACACGAGAACAGATATCTCTCAGATCAAAATAAAACAAGGTAAATGTCTGCAGCACATAACCAAAGAATCCAACAAGAATAATCCATTCTAATTACTTAAGCATTTAATAATGATTGATTACTCTGCATTAAAAGTCATTTAAAACACATAAGCAAACTCAGTCATAAACATGACTAACCACTGCTACAGGAACCTAGTCTCGTGTAGCATGGTAAAAGGTACACAGTGCAATCTCTGCACACATCTCAGGGTAATCACGGAACAACCTCATGATACCACATCGATCCTGGTAACCACTGGCACAAACCTCAGTGAACCAAAAATCACATCATAATCTCAAAGATCAGTCAAAAGCATAATCAAAGCAACTGATACAGAAACATAAATCCAAACACCTCAATGGTGTAGACCACTCAGGGTCACAATCATGATCCCATCACAATAAAAGATCAGCAAGGTTGCATCCATCAGGATGACTTACAAAAGTCAAATGGGAGAGGCACTACATCATCCCCCCCAAAGACTAGGCTTACTCCTGGAAGCCTGCAATCCAAGAATAGAACCCAAAACACACAAGAACAAAATCAAAAGCGAGCAATAGGAATGACTCAACAACTTCGTACAAGTCAAACCCAAAACACTCCAACATTCTCAAACCATCGTGTTAACCCCCCAAATAGGTTAACCACGAGAGAATGGGTGTCACACAGACACAAGGTCCTCCAACAAGGAACCCTCTATATGCTAGGAAAAAGTCATCGAGCATAGAGTCAACAATACAAGGTAAGGAACAAGCCACTCTCTACCTCGTCAATAGGTGCCCAACTACAACATGCACCAACTACAAGACCACAAACAAGGTCAAAAAAAGGCACACTTCCAACAAGAGTTGGAATCATGGGGAATAACCATCCCAAACTCCCAAGAATACTATCATGTCACACATGATCATTCTGGAATCCATGTAAACTCACCCTTAGAACAAAGAGGATGAAAGTTTACGAACAAAAGGACACACTCCAAAGGACTACTCACCACCAAGCGTAGGAGCACGACACCTCACCAAGGCACAAAAACTCAACTACCACTGGAAACTAGGGTAACACAACCCAACCAGACAAGATATCACCTTTCCACAAGGTTCAAAGACTTTCGTCAGTGGACACAATCATCAAATGTCTGCATACCAACTCACAAGATGGTAACATGTGTCCAACGATACCATGTCCCTCCAACACCATGCTAGGAAAACTACACCCAAACTACCGCTAAACTCAATCTCTAGCCTCAAGTCAACAGTTAATGAGAAAACTTGACTGAGACAATCCACATGAAGATATAAGCTTAGGGAGAAGGATACTACAGAGTATTAGGATTGAGAGGGAGTCTCTCTCTCAACCTCTACACTAACCAGTCCATGATGTGTTAGGAACTCGCAATTCCCCTAACCATCAACATACTCACAAGAGAACACTAACTGAGCTAGTGGCATAACCACACTAGCCTACTCTCTCAAGAAAGAAAGAATACAGAGATGTGCCAAGGTAAACATCTAGAAAGGAGAATGTAGACTCATCAAAGAACTAAGTCACTCCTGAATGATAAGGCAACATCAACCCTGAGCAAGGAACACTCACAAACCACACTACACCTCACAATGGTGGGTCAGTGCAATAGGAAACACAAAAAGCCCAGGCACGAACTCCAACAGGTACCTAGTAGATTATGAAGACAAGATGACTCTTCCATATGAATATCATGAAGAGTTAAACTTCTCCAATAGCCATAAGTATGATATGTCATGATTGAATTGGCCTCTACTCGAAAAGGTACTCAGAACATCGATCAGCAACTCCAGAAGCCATAGCTTCACGTTCAGACTTGGATTGAATCCATTTGAAAAGCGTCGAAAAGATATCGACAAGGACTACAACATGAAGAAGCTAAGAGAGACCAAGACCTATGATCTGAGCCACCACTCAAATCAAAACAACAAAGACAAAACCAATAGCCTTGGTCACCAAGACAAGCGACGGACAAAATGTCCAAATCCACACAAGAGCACGCATGCCCAAAACAACATAAGGCATGGAATGAAAGGTAAATCACACATTGAAACCATCATTACTTTTCTTTCATAAATTCATTAATTAAACATAACATAAGCACTAATGCATAATGAACTGAAAGGTTTTCAAGCAAGGGTCCAAGAGTCACTATAGAACAAGTACATACCTTTCAATTTCTTTCAAAAATAACATTAAGTTTAATCACCATTTAAACCATTCAGTTACCATAACAACTTTAGATCTAACAAAGACACACTAGCATGTTCTCCATGATATTATCCCTTGAACGTACTACTAGAGGTTCGAGATGAACATGATAGAGTCACAACACACAACTGGGCAGCAATAAAACACATCTAGAATAGTCATCATGAAACAAAATAAAAAGCCCAAATGGGAGAATTGCCGATTCCAATAGTAAGTACCAAAAAGAGCTCATTTCAACAATAAGTCAAATGTGACAACTGCCACAAAGAGAGCGATGGATAAAATTTGATGACTACTCCAAGAGAGGAAAATACTAAAAACCAATGCTAGCCCAACAACATGAGGAAAGTACCTCCAACCAAATAAAATAAGGCATCAAACAAATCACATTACAAGTGTTGACTGAGTACAGTCACACAAGAGGGATAAATCACCACACAATGCTAAGGAATACATCATCCTAGCAATGTTAGAGAACACACTCACACACATCAAACAATATCCCATCAGTAATCTCATGCATATGCAGAAACACTAATTTCCATGCAATGCAAAATTTAAATATTCAACAATTTAATGCAATTTTATATAAGCTTAAGAAATAATCAAATTGGGGACTTAAGTCATTAAACCAAATATATAATGCAAAACTACTACTTTGCAATGATTCACAATAAACACTCATTTTCAATGAAATGAACCATTTCATCATTATAACAACAAAATAAAGAATCACAAATAAGATTCATTCATCAACTTACGACTAGGAGAAAGCAAGGAACAAAGCACCTAACTCCATAAGGAGAAACAAAGAGGCTCTCAAAGCCAACACATGGACACCAATCAGTGGTTCCATCCAAAAAGGGTCACACAAGCAACCAACCAACCAAGGCACATCGATCCCACCTACAAGGCCAGGAAGACTCACTTCCTTCTCCACACACTACTCTAGTTGCCTCTACTAGACAAGCAAGTCCATCACAAGTAGATACCAAAGCAACAAAGATCACGAGTTCTCACCAAGACACTCACACTCAACCAACGCAACAACAACTACAAGGGCAACATAACACAGAGATCCCAATTTTTGAACATGGGCTCTGATACCAGATGTAATGCCCTGCCCGAAGATCCTTGGAATCAAGGATTCAAATCAAGCCAAGATTTTTTTTTTTTTTTTACAAGTATGAATGCACAAGACAACATCATACAAGGATCACAAAGATCGCAATGAAAGACTTCAACACAATCCTGGCAACCAACGAATCTCCAAACGCCACTACCAAACTGACACACACAACCAAAGTCAACAAGGACAACACACATGATGAGGGCACAAGAAAAAACCACTCATCAACAAAACACCAAGCTGGGGTAATATGCAGAATCCCAAAATTTGGCTAAGCCTGAAATCCTGAAGCCCTGAAAATTGGCTAAGTCTGGATTTCTGAAGCCCTAAAATTTCCTAGAATCCATAACTTATCTCTGAGAGGTCTGAAACCTATCTCAAACGATTTGTCACATATATTAAAATATATCTTAAGTATAAGGAAACTTATACTTAAACGATATATTTTAAACCCCAAGAGACTAAAACAGAGACACGAAAACTCGATTTCAAGAGAAACCGATAGAATTCAAAATGCAACAGCATAGGGTCGAAGAACGCCTAAAAGGGTATCCAAAACCACTCTCAAAAAGATCAGATCACGAAGAAAAGTGCCCGCTGATCGCATGCGCAGGTTTTTCACAAAAACTGTGCGACACTTTTTACTATGGGAGGGCGATACTTCTCCTTAAGGCGTGCGACACTCTTCCAGTGTCGTACGACATTTCTCAAGAAGGCATGCGACACTTTAAAGCATCGTACGACATTTCTCAAGAAGGCGTGCGACACTCTTCCAGTGTTGTACGAAATTTCTCAAGAAGCCATGCAATACTTTACAGTGTCGTACGACATAGTTTGCATGGGCGTGCGATACTTTTTAAAGTGTCGCACCATGCTGAGCAAATGTCGCCCATAGAAACATGAAAACACTCCCAGAAGAAAAATGGACCAAAATAGAGCAAAGAACCTCCACACCAGGGAGTACCGGATTCACAAAGGCTCAAGGAATGAACACTCGGGTGCAAGAACAACACAAAATGGAGAACATCAACCATCTAAACTACAACAGCATAGAACACACTGAATATAAACATCGCAGAGAAAAAAAGCAACATCGCAAGAACAAAACAACCAAACTAAGTATGCGGTTCCTCCCAACCATCAATAGCATCATAAGACCATCGTGGGTCCTGGCCATCCCCCGCACGTAACATCCCAAGCCACTGACTAGATCGTCAGTACTGTTGTAATAGGGATGTCACTACTAAAACATGCAACAATATAAGCACAAGGAAATCTAACATGCTAGTGATAACGCATAATATAATCCTATAGTAGATAACATCACCTATCACATGCTAAACAGTAGTAAGCAACAAATATGCTTCTAAAGCAAATCACATCATCTAATCATATGCTAAACATCATAATAAGGGAATCCGCCAAATAAAATAACATCATCTAAACATGATATACAAGCATCCCAATGAAAGCATAAATCACAAGAAAGGATACTCCGAAACTCGAAGTACCAAGTGAAAACATCCAGCAACAGTCGCACTAGGACAAAAGATTGTCTCTGTACACCAATCCCTAGTAGTGGTGAACATAGCTATGCCTCCCAACCATGTGACACCCATAGGTCCACACCCACCGTGCTGATGGAGATAAAGATCCAACCACAAACACACAAAAGCACAACATCCAAGGCTAACACTCACGCCAGACAGTATGATGGCTGAACCAAGAACCTAAGACAATGCAAGGAGTAAAGGTCCTGGTCAGACACTCAAAAGGCTACTAAGTAGGGGCTAACATCATGGAGAGTCGCTTAGCATCGACAAGCCCAAGCTCAGATCTGTGTAGCTCAACTCCCTCAATGGAAGGCCAATACACAAAAGTACCATTTTATTATCTTAAGTTTTATTAATAGTCACACATTTTCTTTAATTATCACTTATTTAAAACTTCCTCTGCCAACCCTATGGGACTAAGGTCACCAGGCTGCGAGATAGAAGCCCCCTCCATATGCTACCCTACCCTACCCATGCTCATCCTATGAAAAGTGCCCGTGGGCATGCATACTCCCATCCCAACCCCAATGATCATAACTTTTGGCAAATCCACGAAAGATCAGGCCTTGCAAGTCACCCAACAAATGTACGCGTACGTACTCGTGTGTGGCGCACCACCATCACGAAGATCATAACACAAGGACATGAATGAGAACACAATGCAAGGAAAACACCCAACTGAAAGCAACACGGGAAGGACAGATTCTACACGAATCCCAAAGCCAAAAAAATTGTACATCATAAAATCACTCAACCGGCCTCAATCCGAGAGTATGGATTCTACGCGAATCTCAATGATGTAACAACACCAAACATCATGAACTCACTCAATCGGCCTCAATCCGAGAGTATGGATTCTACACGAATCCCAATGATGTAACAAGACCAAACATCATGAACTCACTCAATCGGCCTCAATCCGAGAGTATGGATTCTACACGAATCTTAGCGTTCACGAAATAAAAGCAAAGGTCCAACAAAAACATAACAAATATAAAATCACTCAACCGAACACAACGTCGGGAGTACGGATGCAACATGCATCCCAATGCAACATAAAAGTGCTAAAGTGGTCTGACTAATATCCAAACGGATCATCAAGGTCCACGACCAACATTGTGCCAAGAAAACCCGAGAAAATAGGGCGGCATGCAAAACGAGGTAAAAACCCCAAAAAATTGAAAAACTTCAAAATTAAAACCCATTTGGCCTTTGGGTTCAAAAACCCCAAAAATCCAAAAATAAATGAAATCGGACACCGTATGCAAAAACAGCCAACATAACGGCGTAAAATCCCAAACCCTCATCTCAAAAAATAGAGAAACGTTCATACCCGCCCAACCGGGTAGAACTAGCATACAGAAACGGAGGGGAACACTAGTTCTCAGCCTCCAAACAAACGGCTACCAAAAACAGAAGCAAAAACGGAGCAGAACCAATAAAATGGGAAAGCCCTACCTCACAGCCAAAAGGGCAAAATGGGAATCTGATCCATAAAATAAATATCTCGCAGAAGTAGCTAAAAATCGCGGCAATCCAAGGTTTCTCCGAGCTGGATCCAACGAGCCCAACCTCGCAATGATCCCACGCCCATAGCTCCCACACCGAACAAAACAGAAAATTCTCATGAAGAGGATTTTGGGTTTTACTCTCGAACTTTCCAATTCAAAAGTGAGAAGTGAGGAATTAAATTCCTTTTTGGATATTTATTCACTTTTTGGGTGAATAATCGATTAGGGCATTTAACCAACCAATCTAGTTAAACCCCGAATCGACCCAAACGAAAACAAGCTATTCCTATAAATAGGAATTCATCTATGGCAAAGCTGCTAGAAATTAAAATAAATTAATTTAAAAAGCTTGAAAACCCAAAAACACATAAATCTCCTAAACAACTTTCGCAACAAAGAAAACTCTAAATGCACAGACATGCTTACTGGTCTAATCACATAATGCAAATGAGTTCGGATTTAATAATCACCAAAAGGTTTAAATTAAACATTTTAATAAAGGATACGTTGACCATACAAGGACAACATTGGTAAAATATGAAAGGCTGAATCACTAACTCCATGTGCCACTGCCAGGGATATAATCCTGCACACTAAACAACACGATCAAGTGCAATTGCATATAATAACATAGCCGAAGCAATAATGCGTTAAATCACCTAATTTAACCATTTATTTAATTATATTAAAATAATCTATTTACATCACTCACATTCGCAAAAAGGCATAGCAACGCAGGAATGAAGTGAGTAACCATAGCATTAAATCCATCACATAACAAAATCAGAGGTATGTCCAAATACCAAATAACTAGATAACATCACAAAACACACTGTCATCTCAAAATAACATCATCATGCAATATGATTAACTGAACAACATAGTAGTCTAATGTCTATGATACTGGAATCAAAGAGTAACATTTGACCCTCAGGTCATCTCAAATGTAAACATAACACGAGAACAGATATCTTTCAGATCAAAATAAAACAAGGTAAATGTCTGCAGCACATAACCAAATAATCCAACAAGAATAATCCATTCTAATTACTTAAGCATTTAATAATGATTGATTACTATGCATTAAAAGGCATTTAAAACACATAAGAAAACTCAGTCATAAACATGACTAACCACTGCTACAGGAACCTAGTCCTGTGTAGCATGGTAAAAAGTACACAGTGCAATCTCTGCACACATCTCAGGGTAATCACAGAACAACCTCATGATACCACATCGATCCTGGTAACCACTGGCACAAACCTCAGTGAACCAAAAATCACATCATAATCTCAAAGATCAGTCAAAAGCATAATCAAAGCAACTGATACAGAAACATAAATCCAAACACCTCAATGGTGTAGACCACTTAGGGTCACAATCATGATCCCATCACAACAAAAGATCAGCAAGGTTTCATCCATCAGGATGACTTACAAAAGTCAAATGGGAGAGGCACTACAATATGAAAGTAAACTAAAAATGCTGAATAATAAATATAACCATACACATAAAGAACTCATAACACCATTATTTATTAACTAAGGAAACCATGGCCAAGGGAAAACCCCAATGGGGATGATACCCACTAGATGATTCATTAAACAATAGGATCATGTTAAGGATATTGACCCTATTAGGAGTCTATGGAGTAGATATAGTCTCTTGAATCCTTGTTAGAGGACTAGGCCTTGTTAGAAACCTAAACCCTATTAGGATTTGCTACAACCCTATTAGGAGTTGGTAGATCAATTACAATGTATACAAGAAGAGATCACTGCCCTAACATGCAATTATACAATTTAGTTCCTTCATAGAATAGATATACATACAATACTTGCTTGTTGATGTAACTCACACTTGCTCTAATCCCTACATCAAAATTCACATCACATAAGCCTTGCAAATGGTTCTCACAATAGTTTGCATGTCACATCTAATCATGTAACTTCCATAATACCTTTGCATCACATATATTCATTTTGCAACACACTTGCACTATATTATAGCAACATAAGATCTTTATTTATACCTTGCACATTCACAAATTGTTGTTGAGTCAGCTTCCATTTCTTCACACACTTGACATAATTTAAAATAATAAACAGATAGTCAGCTTAATATGACAGTAATTATTTTGAAATGAAAACAATAACTAAAGTCATACAACTATATTTTCTGTTATGCTATGTTTTGCACTGGTAAATACCAACACAATTAAACTTACTATAACTTACACCATACTGACTGTACACACATGCACACTGGTACATGTCATCATGATCATGTTACAACCTTTCCTCAACTATGCATTAAGTTAATTCTCTATGCATCATCTGTACTATTAAGATCTATTTACTGTACTCTTGGAAACTATCTAATACTTAGATAATTTTCTATCTCTGAATGCATTAACGAAATGCTAAGTATATGTTGCTATAAATGACAACAATCAATACATCTGACAAACCATATTTCCAACATGTGATTCTTGGGAGTTGTGGAGTTGATCTTTCATCAACTTCAACATGGTATCAAAGCTTTAGAACTTCATGCTCCTTTTATATTTATGAGAGGTTTGGCTTGGCTCTTAGATCTATATTTTCTCTTTAAGAGGGTTTTATTTTTTAGAATTTTTTTGTACTAGATCTTAAAGTTACTTTTTCTAGTGGACTTTGAGCTCAAAGGGACTTAACCGTTGAGCTTAGAGAATCCCAAAAATCCTATTTTCATATTAAATTTGTCCAATTTGGACATATTTGGAATCTAAGGCAAAAAATATTGCTCCCAAATTAGCTATGTTTCCTGAGGTAGTAATTTAAAGATTTTTCAACAAGGAATCTTGGCTCACAAATTAAGACTTTTTGGCACAAAAATTGAGGTTATTCAACACAAAAATTTAGAATTTTTGGGACACAAATCAAGATTTGATTTTTTTGGTACTAAAACTAAGATTTTTAACACACAAAATGAGATTTTTTTGCACAAATTGATATTTTATATTCAAATCAATTTTTTTTTATACCAAAACCAAGATTTTTGGCACCTAAATTGATGTTTTATAGGGAAATCAAATTATTTTGCCATGAAAATTAATGCAATTCACTTGTACTTTCCCTTTTGACTCTTTTTTGATGTACTTTTGGTTTTTTAGCCATAACTCGCTCATCTAAACCCCATTATTTTGCATATGAGATATTGTTAGAATCTTGATTTTGAGCCTGTCATGATGGTGTAGTTTATTTGGAACTTTGATGTTGTTCAGTTATGTAGTCAATGTTAGAGGTTCTATTTTACACTACAGTAGTCATATCTTGAAACATTCTATTTGTGAGATTCCACTCTAGGCACATCCCATTTAGTTTTTCTCTTTTATGCATTCTAGTGGATATCTTGGTTTTTTCAAGTTTGGGGATTATTTTTTTCTTTAGATGATTTTTCATGGGTTGTACTCTCTCTTGTATCATCCTTATGTCTCCTTTGATCTTTGTTGACATCCTTTTTTACTATTTTTGTAAATGTATTGAGATCAAATGGCACTCTATTACATTTCATGATCTTGCACATCATTGTGTTTTGTTGTACTTGCATTACATTATAAAGTGCCTTTGGGGGTTTCATGTTGTCCATATTCATAATCTTCCTTTTTCAATTGAAAGTTCCTTCCATGATATTAGCCTTGTGATGTGTCGATGACAGATGCCATTATAGGTGTTTGTACTTCTTTTGCACTGTTGATGTTCCCGATTCTTCTTTCTGTAGGAGATATTGCATAAAGTTTCAATATTCATGTCTTACCTCTCAGCAGTATAGGAGGATTATGTTGGTTCTATTTCTTTCTTGGTTCAATGCAGTGAGCTATGTATTCAATATTTGATCCTCTATACTAGGTGATTGTAGTGGCTAGATACCTATGAATTTCATTGAGATGGATCATTTACCATATAGACATTCTTTCATTCCTATTTTTGAAGGCCATGAAGATACCTTCCAGCTTCAATTGATCAGCTTTTTAGACTTAGTATTCTCTATCTCATCATGTTCTATATAGTGTTTGTAGCTTCATGGTCTAGTGTTGTTCTTCATGATCATCTTTTGTTCCTATCTTCTAGGACATTCCCTAGTTTGGATGCTTCTTCAGTCTGTCATTAGTTTTTTTCAGCATTATTTCCCTTTCATTTTGGAATAGGGTTTTTTTCATGTGGTTTTCTTCATTTATAATATTTTTCAGATATTTTTTTGTACTTGGGTACCTCATAAGGCCTTGTTTTCAAGACCCAATTCTACTCTTGGTAGTAGTTTCTAGGTTTTTAGCTACTCCCTAACATTATCTTAAGGTAGGGGGTGTTAGAGTAATTAGATATTTCCTAATTAATTCTATTTCACTTAAGTTAAACTTTAGGTGTCTAATAATTAATTATTTTATTCATTATGATAATGCAACCTAGGCTTTACCTTTTAGGGTTTTGATCTCCTTTATGATGTAGGAGCATCCTAGTGTAGTTGGCCATGCTACATTTTGGAGGGATTTTGGTGGAGTTGTGTGGACCTATTTAGGTCTTGGTTAAATTTTTTTTTCTATATTTAATAAGTGTTGTAAGACTTTTAAGGCATTTAGTATTTAATTTCTATTTCAAGCTGACTTGTGGATTAATTGGGTATAAGTAGGGGCTATTGTGGAGTCTTTAGTAATTATTCATCCTTCTTTGAGAAGAAGATGTGGTAGAGGAGAAAATTTTGAGAAGAGCTAGTAGTTGTGGCTCAAAAAAATAAGGAGATTATTTGGTGGGCTAGTGAGCACAATCTTAGATGTTCCTTGGAGGTTTCTACTAGAGTGCAGATTTGGACTAGCTAGGGATTGGATTGGATCTTTAGGGATCTTGCATAACTATTGCTTGCTTTGTATTTGGTTGTAACTAGGAAGGCCTTCTAGCTCGACACATTTCATGTAATTAGTTATTTTATGAATAAAGAGTTGTGATTTGGCATTAGATCTTGCATTTTTGTTGTGTTTCTATTGTGTGGTTATTTTTTGGAGGCTAGGAAATATCCTTTTGGGATTCTCCTACCTTGCACTACATCAAGTGGTGTCAAACTGAAGGATGTTCCTCAGTGTGTAGACGAAGTGCCAAAGTGGAGGTAGTTTACACAAGGACTTAGGTGGAAGTTGGAAGAGAAGGTTGATCTTGTCGAGCTGATTGATCCTCTAGATTTGTGAATTTATTAGGGAGGGTTTTAAAAAATCTTGGAATATTCTTTCAAGAATATTTTACCCTAGGGTGTGATGGGACTCAAAATTTCATTCATGTTTTGAGTACAGTTCTAAAATTTTGAGTCGATTTGAGCCCATGTAAGCACTTTTAATGTGTGATTACCCAACTATCATTTTGTTGCTTATGAGGTATTTTCTATTTCTAACACCTTTCATTTAATACATTCATGTGTCATCTAATGTTAAGTTTCTATTTTGAATCATTTTGCAAAGTTTCATTTTGAGCATTGTTTAGATCTGCATTTTTTTCTAAGTGTCAAACAATGATAGGAGGCCTAGTTTGAATTTGAATATCTTGCACCCCATTATGTTTAGTGACTTTCCACTTTGAGAATGTTTAGAACACATATCTTAGAGCCTATGTTTCAACTTTAAAGTCATTCTAATATGTTTTGGCTAGATTTTGAATCCCTCAAAGTTGGTTGTTTACTATTGTCATGCTGATGCATCTTTCTAATAATTATAGGAGGCCATATTTGAACAATTATAACTTTGAACTAGTTGACCTTGATGAGAAATTTCCTTTTTCATTGCATTCTATAGGTTAGGAACTTGTTATGTTCTATATTTCAGCCTATGAAAATTTTCTTTGACTATTTTTCAAATGTGATTCCAAACACATTTTGCAATGTTTTGTTGGTGTCATAAAGTGTAGATTAATCAATAGCCCTGTTTGGGATGTCACAACTTTGAATCCATGATAGATGAGAGAAAATGGATTGTACCAATATTTTATACTCTAAAAATTATTTACATGTACCAATTTTTGAACCTTGACCAATCTGTTTCCACACTTTCCCAAGTCCATTCCATTTGTGAAAATTAATGTTCTGCCAATGTTCCTAGTTTTGCAAATCTAAGTACTCCAATTTGTACACTTGCCAATTGTGCCTAGTTATTCATCATGAGCCCAAATCACAGATTCATATTCTACTAATGAAATTGAACTCATGCCTTCATTTTCATGCCTACAACTATTAGTTTGTTCTATTTTTGAAGCCAAAACCAAACACATTTTATTATTTTTTCACATGTTTGCTTGTAGGTTGTTTCAAGTGAGAAACTTTGATGGCCAATATATTTTGACCCAGATGTCATCATTACACAAAATTTGATAGGGTACAAGAATTTAGAGTAAAGAGTCCTAGTATGTTTATTTTTAGGGCTCAATCAGGTGTTTCTATCAATTTTTAAGGCCAGCGAGAGGACTTCCTTGTACAAAATTGGCAGTTTGCAGGAAAAGTTTAAAATGAATTTTAAAGGTTGAATCAGTGATGCAAATTGATTTCAATTAGTAAGTTGAGTTTAGTGGATCAATTTGAAGGATTAGGCCTTTCAATTTGAATTGTTTTTTAGTCAAACCCACTTTGGGGCCCATCTAATTCTATCAAGTACTTTACTTTTTCATCATGATTGAGAGAATATGTCATATATATTAGAAAATAAATTTCTCAAGTATTATGGTCTAAATGAATAGGAAGCAAGCTTTTTTGAATTCCAAAGGTAACACAAGCTTAATGGAATTGAGATTAAAATGCTCAATATAAAAATAAATGCTTTGGAAGCCCAAAAAAAGAAAATTGAAGAGGAGTTAGTAGAAGATTCTTTAGTTAAAAAAGAGCTTGAATGTGCTAGATCAATCATCAAATAGCTTCAAAGACAAACACAAATGGAAGTACTTTGGTTATGAATAACCAAGCTAAGGTTGGGGTGATACCAAATGGAAATGTAGATGGAGCTACTCTTTTTATTCAGGTATGTGATATGCCATCCAAGAGGAGGTCTACACAAAAATTTTTTTTTATAAAAGGAAGATCAATTATGAGAAAAACTTACATGGCTAGCAAGCTTACAAGAAAGATAATATTCACCATCAATTTAACTCTTAGATCCATACTTTAAATATGAAGCTAATGGTAGAAGAAGACATCTCAATGATATTATTGCAAGGATGGGTAGATTCAAGAGGAATAAGTCCAACTTAAACCTAAAAAGATACCCTTCTTTGAGATACACATGGAGGAAATTCCAAATTCCAATATAGAACCAAAGACCAAATTCCACACAACCATATAGATGTAATCAATTAACTTTTGTAAAAGAAATCCAAACATGCATGGCTATGAGGACTTCTAGGTTGCAACCATATACAAAGAATCATGAATTCAAGTAAAAGCTTTCATCTTTCCTTCTTCTCTAGGATATTCTCTTGATCTATCTTCTATGTCAACCCAAGCTCCTTATATAGCCAACTAAGCTATAAGTCAACTAGTCAAGCATTTAACTACATTATAGGTCCACCTTGGAAGAGTAAACCAAAACTATAGAAAATAGGGACAAAACTCATCAAAAAAATACATTTAGGTCCACACATGACCCAATAACATGTCCCTATCTCAAAAAGATCCCATTTAATCATATTGAGCTATGCAAGATGAAAAACTTTACGTGTTTTGTGAAAACTAGCCAAAAATCAATACTCATGGAAACCAACAATATCTCCTAACTCCAATTTAATTAGGACTTAAACTCTTAACTAAATACATTAATTTAGGTCCTCTTGAAATCCTTAATTGTGAAAATGTTGATTCATTAAGGATAAGTTTCTATGCATCATGAAAGTCATGCATAGAAATTAGATGGGAAAACTAGTAGAAAATTGATATATGAGGCAAATGGCCATATTTCCCAACTCATGATGAATTATAACCTTTTTCTTTAAAAAATGATATTAATCTAGGCCTTCTTAAATCAATGAAAAAATAAATGTCTCAATCATTAAGAATAATTAGTTACATGACCTGCAACAGACATGCAAAAATAGAAAATACAGGTCCAACATCAATTCTACTTCACAAACAACAGATTAGTAAAGAAAATATTTTTGGTTGATGCAAGATTTCTCCAATACCCAAAATGCTCCTACATTAGACACCTAAAATTAAAAAATAACTAATGTCCACATCAGGTACTACTCATATTCTAACATGAATCATAAAGATCCAACTTAGCTTGTGTAATCCAAGAACTATGTCTAATTGGTTTATATTGCCACTGAACAAAGTATTCCAAATAATCTTTTCCTCTAGTGCTTTTTATTATCTTGGTATCCAAAAATAATTCAATGCATTTAGCTTTCTTCTTAGGATAATCTAGTTTATTAACTACTTCATGATCTAATTCATGGTATTCATATATGTCTCCAGTGTTGAATATGGGTGAAATATCCACATCCTTTGGTCATTCAATCTCAAAAGCTTTACCACTTTCAAACTTCTTCATAATTTTACAAGGCCCAAAAATCTTCATTTTCATCTTATTTTAATTTCCAAATGGAAATTTTTCCTTCCTCAAGTAAAACGTTACTTAATCACCAACTTAAAAAGACTTATGTCTTCTTTTATGATCTATTTGTTCCTTATATACCATATTACTATTAAGTAATGCTTGACTTCTTGATGTAGCTTCTTCATGAAATTAGCAAATTCTTTAGCCATAGCACTCTTATTTGTTTCCATGCTCAAGTCTCTCATTATGTAGTTCCATTAGGATTAAATCCACTAACAATCTCAAATGGTGTTTTCTTAGTACTTATAGTCACAAAATTATTATATGCAAACTCTACTTGTGCCAAAACAAAATCCCAATCAGAAGGCTTATCCCCAACCAAACATCTCAACTAGTTATCCAAACTTCTATTCACAACTTCAATTCATCCATCTATTTGAGGGTGAAATGTAGAACTAAACTTCAACTTTGTATTTAACTTCTTCTATAGCATCTTCCAAAAATAACTTGTAAATCTAGTATCTCTATCCAAAACAATAGATTTAGGAAAACCATGCAATCTTAGCACTTTCTTGAACAATAACTCAACTACATCTAATGTATTATATGTTTTCTTAAAAGGTATGAAATGAGCCATCTTTGAAAATATCTCAACCACAACAAAGATAGAATCATTACCCCTCTGGGTTCTAGGTAAACCAAGAACAAAGTCCATATTGATATCTTCCTAGGGCTTATCTGGTACATCCAAAGGTGAATACAATTGCAAATTCTTAAGAGTTCCTCTTATTGTTTGAAAAATTCTACAACTTATTACCATTCTCTATAGACACTTGTAAATCTATGGCCAAAATAATCTCTCTAAAATCAATTGTACTATTTTATCAATCCAAGAAATGTCCAACAAGTCCACCACTATGTTTCTCCTTTATTATGTTTTGTCTCATAGATCCTCTAGGTATGCATAATTGAATTCCTTTAAACAAAATGTCTTTCTAAATTAAATAATCAACCCATTTATCAATTACTACTAATTATTTACAATATTTCCAAGGTTCTACAAAATCAAGATCAGTTTCATATAAATGCTTCAAATCATCAAAACCAAGTACCTCAACTCTCATCTCTATCAAGAAATTTTTTCTTCAGCATAAGCCATCAACAAATTTATTCAAATTCCCAATTTTTTAGTGTAAATAATTAATTATTATTACACTTTACTTGAGTTTACTTAGTATAATGCATTTTTATATTAGTTTTCATGTAGATACCTAGGAATATGCATAGTCATATGAGTTGTCTTGTTGATAACACAAGAGTTAGCAACTTATTAGAGCACATGGTGTCTACAACATCTCTTTATGAGATACACCTATGTAAACTTATCCTCTCATTATCACACAAACTCTTGTGCTCAATAAAGGATAATCCACTCTTGGTGGACATGTGCTTAGCTATGATGTTTATCTCTTTGCTAACTCCTAGCCATTCTAGATGCCTTTATATACAAGGCACTTCTAGTGTGTATTCATCTCATATCAAATTATTTGATATCCATTATCATTTTGATCATTATTGAGATTCTCATTTGATCATCATTAGTCTCTCTTGTGTTATTTATTGAGCTTATTGATCTTGGTGTTGAATTATTACCTTAGGAAAATTCTTACATGGTACCAGAGCTATACCAAAATCTTAATTGGTATCAAAGCCATAGGAGTTTCATTACATAGCTATTGAAGAGATTTTTTTTTGTGGGTCAAGATTGGAGCTTGTTGGTACAAATCTAATATTGGTATCACATTCAAAAGGTTAAAACACCTTCAAATCAACTTGTGTTTCAAAAAAATCAAATATATAAGGTGAAATCTAGAGTCATTTGATTTTTGGAGGTGTGATGATAGTGATTTAGAAAAAATAATTATAGAGGTGATTTTCAAGAAATGATATCTCCCTCATCCAAACTCCTTTTCTCAACCAATTTTCTTTTAAAAAAAAAAAAATTGGGGCAAAATTTCATGATCTACACATTGGTGTAGATTGTTTGTGATCTCTATTCTTGAATTTTTCTACAAATCACAAATTCAAACTTTTGCAACTTTAAAGGCTTAGTTTTTTCTCATCTGGACACATATTCAAGTTCTATTTTTTTTAGAGTGCATGATTTTTTGTCTACTTTCTAGATCTAGCATCAGTTTGGAGTAATTTTGAGTAGACATAGTACTTTCAAATTTTGGTCTCAATTTGGCCTATTGGCACTTGTAATTAATTAGAACCTTAAGAGGTCTTGTGTATTATCTTGTTGAACCTGATATAGCCTCATATTTGTTGATGCAACCATCAAAATTAGAAGTCCACATATGCCCTAAATTGGCAAATGGCCATTGTAATCACATTAAATATAAAGTGCCAAATCATGCATTAGCGGGGGTTTCTTTGGATTTTTCTTTTGCATTTTTGGGCTGCATACATTATTTGATCTCATGGAGTCATGTCAGAAGTCTCACTTTGATTTAATATTCAAATTGACAAAAAGGAACTATTAGAAATAGAGTGCTTTGATGATTAATCATCTAAGAGGACATAAGGAAGTGTTTCCTTATCTATACTCAAAGATATTTCCACCTAATACTAATTGGGGACATCTTTCTCTTCTTCTTTGCTTTATGTATAATAGTATCAGTAGGGAATCTTTTTCTCCTCTTACTAAGGCAAGTAGTCCTCATGATGTTTGGATGTGTCTTTGGGAAGCATATGGAGATCCACGAGTCCCTCAATTACTAGAGGACATTCTACCTCCAATCACTCTAGTTATGGTAGCTACAACTCTAGTTGAGATCATACCCCTTGATGCTCCTATTGCTTTTATTGATCCAATTCTAACCACAAATGCTCTTGATTCAATACAACAAGAAATACCATGTCTTCCTATTTTAGCTTCATGGGATGACTTCCTTCTAGACATTATAGTATTTTTTTTGGAGTCTTACATTGAAGATGTGGGAGACCTTATTGATGACATCCATCTTCTCTTTGTTGAGGAGAATTCTTCTTCACTTGTTGTGAGGGAACACTTTGACCCTCAACCACTTGATCTTTCTTTTGAGACTAACATGATTTTGGACACTTCTTTTTAGTAGTTGGAGGAACAATCTTTTACTTCAAAGGAGACATACCAGTCTTTGGAGATTTTAGTCTAGTTTCCTTAGAAATCATATCTTTTAAGGATTCTTCCTACTAGTTGGGGAGCATTCTCTACTACACCTATGGCGCCACTTCTTCCTACAAGGAGGAATATCATTCAATTTTCATGGTGTAGCTTATTTATTCATCAAGGAGCTTCTTTCATGGGTGTGAATTTATCATTGAAGGGAGGCTACATTGCTTCTCTACCCATATCTTCCTATAAGGATGATTTCTTATCTTTGGAGTTTTATTCACTTTCATACATGGACATGTTACCTTGTTTTCCACCTTCTTTTGGACATCTACCAGATTGTCTTGTGGGATCTACATTCATCAAGGACTTGCCAATGTATGAGAAAACTTTAGAAGTAGCATCCATAGCATACTACACATGGATTCCTCATCCATATTCCTATCCATAATGAGAAGTATACTTGCACCTATACTTGGTGTATTTTCTTCCTAAAGGGAGAACTATCATTTGTAGGCATTGGATACTTTTTTGTCTTCATAACATCCTTGCAGGAGATTATTCAATATAGGGGGATGTTAGGATTAAACCATGAACATAAATAAAAATTACATGCAAATATAACCAATATCAAAAAATAATAAATCACACAAAAAAAAACACAAGACACGAAGATTTAACATGGTTCACCCAATCCCTAAGCTACGTCCACCAAGCAACAAGGCTAATATTATTGTGATCCACTGATTACAACCTGATTACAATCTATAATCCTTTACAGCTCAATATTGTCACAAGAACCAATTTTTGCATCAAAACACTAAAAAAATCCCTAACCTTAAGCCCTTTTATATAAGTATTTTTATTGCTTTAGGGTTATAATTAATAATTAAATATCAACCAAAAATCCTAATCAAATAGGGCCCAAATTATTATTTTTAGGCGATGCCTCAAGCCCCAAAGAATTTATGAAGTATGTACAATACTTTCTTGATTAGTCACGAAAAACTAGAAATCTCCCATTTGGGGATTGATTAGGTTCCACACTAGATGACAATCTCCCACTTGGAGACTGGTCTTGTAGCTATCTCACTACTCCATGAGGCTTGCACTAGATCAAACAACCCTGGACTTTATTTTTCTTTTATTCATGTTTAGTCTAGAAGACCAACTAAAGTTGAAGAGGAATTCAACTTCTCCCATGTCACTACCTTTGTAAACATATATGCTGGATTGTCATTTTGTATCTATCTTGTCTATCTTTAACTTTCCATCATCCAAAACTGACTGAATGAAATGTTACTACAACTATATGTGTTTGGTCTTTGAATACAGAACTAAATTCTTTGCAAAATGAATGGCACTCTAATTATATGTAAACAAATAATTATCCTTTTGAGGGTGTCCCAATTATTCTAAGAAGAATTGAAGCTATATCATCTCCTTCATTGCCTATGTAGCAGTAACATACTCTACCTCTATAGTAGATAAAGCATTAACCTTCTATAACCTAAAAACCTAGCTCACTACAGCCCCACCAATAGTAGATGCATAACTTGTAGTACTCTACCTAGTATCAATATCCCCTACCAAATCTAAGTCAACATAGCCTTATAAATAAGTAGTAGATCCCCCAAAGTGTAAACACTTGTTGGATGTTCCTCTCAAGTATTTGAGAATCCATTTGACTACACTCCAATGCTCAATTCTTGGATGACTCATATACCTACTAATGACTTCGACTGCATGCACAATATCTGGCCTTGTACATGACATAGCATACATCAAGCTTCCTATAGTTAAATCATAGGGTACCTTTGACATCTTTTCCTCCTTTTCTTATTTCTTGAGACACATCTCCTTAGTCAACTTCAAATGACTAGGTAAGGGTGTGCTGATAGCTTTAACATGCTCCATAGAGAAACATTGCAACACCTTCTCAACATAATCAACCTAGGATAGCATCAATTTATTTTTCTTCATATCTCTACAAATCTTCATACCAAGGATTTTTTTTACTACCCCCAAATCTTTCATAGCAAATGCATGTTCTAATTGGCATTTCAGCTACTTAATCCGTTCCACATTAGACCCAACTACAAGCATATCATCAACATATAAACATAAAATAATGTAGCTCTCATCATTCAACCTCTTAAAGTAAAAAAAATGATTTGAATGACACCTACTATATCCATACTCATACATAAAACTATCAAATTTTAGATACCATTATTGAGTTGCTTGCTTCAAGTCATATAAAGTTTTCTTCAATTTACATACTAAGTTCTCCTTACCTTTGACCTCAAATCCTTGTGGTTGAGCCATATATATCTCTTCATCCAAGTCACCATGAAGAAAGATTGTTTTAACATCAAGATGCTCTAAATAAAAATCTTTAGTAGCTACAATACTTAAAATAGTACAAATAGAAGTCATCTTAACAATAGGAGAAAATATCTCATCAAAATCAATGCCCTTTTTTTATGCAAATTCTTTTACAACTAACATGGCTCTAAATTTTTTCTTACCTCCATCCTCTTCTTTTAGGCTTTAAACCCACTTATTCTATAAAGCCCTTTTACCTCCAAGAAACTTGCATAAATCCCATGTCTTATTTTTAAGCAAACAGTCCATTTCATCTTTCGTTAAAAATTCCCACTAAATCTTAGTATCGACTTGCACAACTTTAACATAACATTCAAGTTCACCAGCATCAGTGAGTAAAATAGAATACAAAGAGTGAGAAAATCTTTCTAGAGATCTAATTTTCCTTGTTCGTTGTCTAACATTCACTGGTGTGTGTGGTATTTGTTGTTGGACATCATGAGGAATGACTAGAACATCATCTTTTGGAGCATCATCTAGCACTACATAGTCATCTTCTTTCTTCTCATGTTGCTACAACAGATCTTTGTACAACACTTTCTCATTGAATATGGCATCCTTGCTTCTTATAATTTTATGATTTTTAGAATCCCAAAGCATACAACCAAACTCACTAATGCCATATCCAACAAATACACATTTCTTTAACTTAGCTTCAATCTTGGTTCTATATGAGAAAATGCTTCACAACTGAATGTTTTGAGAAAAGAATAACTCACCTTCTTACCAGTCCATGTTTCCTCTAGAATACCACACCCCAAAGGAGTAGAGGGACCTCTATTAATCAAATATACAATACTATTGACAACCTCCACCTATTTGTGTAAGGAAAACCCAACATGCAATCTCATGCTCCTTGTATGCTCCATTATAGTCTTGTTCATGTGTTTAACCACTTCATTTTCCTATGGAGTTCTTAGAATAGTTTTTTGTCTAGAAATACCATTAGTGGAGCAATAATCTTCAAATTTATAACTACAATACTCACCACCATTATCAGATTTTAGACATTTTAATTTCTTACTAGTCTCATTTTCAACCAAGCATTTCCATTTCTTAAAAGTTTGAAATACATCAAACTTTTGTCTAAGGAAATAAATCCATACATTTTTAGATGCATCACCAATAAGTGTAACATAATAATGAGAGCCACCAAGGGAAGATACCTTAGCCTATCCCCATACATTAGTATTCACAAGCTCTAATTTCTCCCTTTTATTTTCCTTCCCATTCTTCACAAAACTCACTCTCTTTTGTTTTCCATACACACAACTTTCATAGAAATCCATATTAACATATTTTAGACCTGGTAAAACCTTCTTTGAATGAAGAAATTTCATACCTTTCTCACTCATGTGCCCAAGTCTATTGTGCCACACTGCTATATCAGAATTTATAGCAGCTATTTGTTCTCCCTTCTCAATTGTTGTAATGATTCCTAAACATTCATTTTTCTCTAAAATAATTAAAGTAAAAGGAATAATATGACTTGTATAAAGATATAAGGTGCATACTTCAACACCTTTTGCTACTATAAGAGAACCTTTTGAAACCTTCCAATTTTTATGTTTAAAAATAACTATACAACTCTCATCACCGAGTTGCCCTACTGAAATTAAATTCCTACTCAGCCTTGGAATATGTCTTACCTCATGTAGTAGCCAGTGATTCCCATTTTGCAACTTAATTTTTACTTTTCCCTTTCCAACAATCTGATAGGGTTTATTATCCCCCAAATAAACAAGTCCAAAATACCCTTGGACATAATCAATGAAATAACCTCTATGAGGTGTAGCATGAAATGAAACACCAAAATCTAAAACTAATGAATCATCAAAACTTTCTAAAGATAGAAGAAAAACATCCTCTTCAGATTTGTTACCACATTTGCCAAGTTGTCTCCATTTGATTTATCTCCTTCATTTTTCATTCGAGTCCAATGATATTTATTTTTATGCCTTGGTTTCCCATAGTACCAATAGTCATTTAGTCCTCTCAACTAAGATCTCCTCTCCTTTGACTTTCCTCTTGATTTCCCATGATTTTTAGAATTTCTTCTTCTCTTAGTTGTTTTGCATCAACTTTGTGCATTCAAAGCACTTCCTAATGTAGATCCACCTTCTATCATTTTTATATTAAATAAATTCTTCATGAGAAATACCTTGTTTGAAGCAGAGGGCTTTTCATATAGTTTTTCTAGGGTTTGCATCAACTCTTTTGTTGTCTTTTCTTTTGTAATATTAAATGCCACCAATGGTGCCAAGTGTAATTGAATGCTTCCAAATGCCTTTCTATCTAAAAGATCCTAGTTTTCATTTGAAATAGATCCCTAATTCTCAGTTTTGCCTTCCAATGACTTCCATAAATTCTTCTGATAAAGATAGTCTTCCATTTACATCTTCCATAATTGAAAGTTCTACTCATTAAATCTATCAACCCTCAGCTTACTCTCATCTTCCATCACTCTCACTCAATCGTGAGACTCCCACTCAATTGTGAGGCTTTTGTATGGAGGATAACTAAAAAATTACCTCACTCTAACACCACATGTTAGGATTAAACCATGGATAGAAATAAAAATTACATGTAAATATAAAAAATATCAAAAAATAATAGGTCATACAGAAAAGAGCACAAGACACCAAGATTTAACGTGGTTCACCCAATCCCTAGGCTATGTCCAGCAAATAGTAAGTCCAGTATTATTACAATCCAGTGATTACGTTATTATAATCTGTAATCCCTTATAGCTCAATATCATCAGAAGAACCAATTTTCACATCACAACACTAAAACAATCCCTAACCCTAAGCCCTTTTATACAAGTATTTTTACCGCTTTATGGTTATAATTAATAATTACATTTCAGCCCAAAATCTCAATAGAATAGGGCCCAAAAAGCCCCAAAGAATTTATAAAGTATGTATAGTACTTTCCTCATCAGTCACCATAAACTAACAGGGGATACCATCATGTATTTTTTCTTATGGGGGATATATGCTTGTACATGCATGATGTCTGTCATACTAGGGAGGTCTTGATTACTCCATCCTTACGTGCATCTTGTATTTCTTCATCTCTTTTTATAGAGGAGGTTTTTTCCAGTGAATTTTTCCCTCTTTCTCCATTTTTAGAAGGATTGCCTTGCATAGTATTGTATGTAGAGCATTTCATTTGTACATGGGTACCTAACATGGCCTAGTAACTGGGACCCACATTGCACCTTGCATTTAGCTTTGTGAGCTTAAGTACAGTCCCCTAAGTTGTACTTTAGGGGGGTTTTAGTGTAAATAATTAATTATTATTACACATTAATTAATTTCACTTAGGATAATGCATTTTTATATTAGTTGTAATGTAGACACCTAGGAATATGCATAGTCATATGAGTTGTCTTGTTGACAATACAGGAGTTAGCAACTTATTAGAGCACATGATGTCTACAACATCTATTTAGGATATACACCTATGTAAACATATCCTCTCATCATTGCACAAAATCTTGTACTCAATAGAGGATAATCCACTCTTGGTGGACATGTGCTTGGTTGTGATGTTTATCTCTTTGCTGACTCCTAGTCATTCTAGTTGTCTTTACATACAAGATACTTCTAGTATGTATTCATATCATATCCAATTATCTAATATTCATTATCATTTTGATCATTATTGAGATTCTCATTTGATCATCATTAGTCTCTCTTGTGTTATCTATTGAGCTTCTTGATCTTGGTGTTGAATTATTGCCTTCAGCAAATTCTTACACACTTTTATGATTCAATGAAAAGGAAAAACTTTGTAAAAACTCAACTCTAATTCAACTTATGTTAACTTCTCAAATATTAAAAAGCCTTATAATGAGTGTACAACACAAAATCCTTAGGCATCAAATAATGTCTCCACTTCTTCAAATCTTGAACAATAACATAGAATTCTTGATCATAAACTAAATATTTTTTCTTAGCATCATGCATCTTCTCACTAATGAAAGCTACATGTCATCCTTCTTGACTCAAAACAAATCCAATTACACTTCCACTAGCATCATGTTCAACTTGAAAAACTTTAATAAAATTAGGCAAAGTAATTCTAGGCAATTCTACAATCTTTTGTTTCAATGTTTCAAAAGTTCTTTGTGTTCCATGTGTCCATTTGAAATCCTTTTTTATCTCCTCTCATAGTTTCAGTCATATCATAACAAATAGAACTACATTTTTTGATAAACTTCCTATAATTACTTTACAATCTATGATATGATCTTACTTCTCCAACATTCTCTGGTGTAGGCCAATAGAGAATAACTCTCACCTTTGTAGTGTCCATCTTTAGTCCATGAACTAAAATTACAAAACTAATATATACAATTTCTTCTTTCATGAATGAACATTTCTTCAAATGAATCAACAAATTTTCTTCCTTAAATTTCTGCAATACTTTTCTGATATATTCAAGATATTCTTCCTTATTCTTACTAATTATCAAAATGTCATAAATATATACAATCAAAAATTTATTCAAAACCTCATTCGTTGATCTCATGAAAGTACCTAGTGAATTAGCCAAACCAAAGGGCATAAACAACTATTCATACAATCCTTCATTAGTCTTAAAAGAAGTTTTTCATTTATCTTCTTCTCTGATTCTAATATTATGATAACCACTTTTCAATTCAATCTTTGTAAAATACTTTTCTCCATTCAAACTATCCATTATATCATCTATCCTAGGCAATGAAAATATTTACATTACTATTATCTTGTTTCTAGAATCAATGCACATTCTTCATTCTCCATTCTTTTTAGGTGCTAACATAGTACATATTGCACAAGGAATCAAACTTTCTCTAAGAAAAAGTCTCTCCAACAATTCTTGCACTTGTCTATTCAACTTAATCTTTTCATCAGGTGTCAACTTGTATGGTGTTTTATCAGGAAAACTAGCTCTAGGTATCAAATCCATACAATAACTTATACTTCTCATAATAGGCAAACCATCTAGTATATTATCAAAAATGATGTCATGAAATTTAGTCAACAAAGGTTCAATATCAGGTGCATTTCATCTTTTTTATCAGTCTTTCTAGGAATCAAAGCATAAAAAATATTATGTTCTTTCATTTCCTTTGCAAACTTATTACCCTCTACCAAAAGTACTCTAATTATAATATAGTGACTTTCATCAAACTTTTCCACCAAAGGAAACAATAATTTTTTCTTTTCTTCCACCCAAATAACATACTAATTCAATCTATGATCATGCAAAGCTTTTCTATCATACTACCAAGGTCTACCCAAAAGAATATGGCAACAATCTATAGGCATAATATGGCACAAGACTTCATCATGATAATTCCAAATTTTAAACTTGATAGGTCATTGTTCACTTAAAAGTAAATTATGCTCCTTCTAGATCCAAGACACATGGTAAGGTTTAGGATGTCTCAATCTCTACAACTGCAATTTGTTAACCATCTCTTTTGATGCCAAATTTTTTGAACTTCCACTCTCAATGATTACTTTGCAATATTTCCTAGTGATCTTACATCTAGTTTTGAACAAACTTCTCAAAATAGGTTTCTCATTAGCTTCTTCATTCCACAAAATCCCTCTTAATATCAAGTTCTCACCATTTTTAGGTTCATTGGGTGTTTCAATAACTTCTTTATAGGCTAAAGTATTTCTTCTATCACCTCCAATCTTATTTCTAAAGTTTTTACATTCAAAGGCTATATGTCCTTCTTCACCACATTTGTAACAAGTACCTTTAAACCAAATTTTGTCTTCTCTTTTTCCACTATTATTATTCCTAGAGTAACTAGTATAGCTACCTCTAGAGTAATTACCTCTTTTAGAAGGTTCATCTTTCCATCCTTTATCTTTAATTGTGTCATTGGATCTACTACTTTCTCCATAGTTTTGTCCTCTACTTATTTGAAATCTACCACACCTTCCTCTTTTCCTTTGATCGTATTTCTTTAACAACCTTTCTTTAGCTTTCAAAAAAAATTAATATGCCTCTTCTATGCTATATGTCTTAACATAGTTGATCTCATCTTGAATTGATGCTCTCAAGTCATTCAAGTATCTAGCCAGTTTCTCAACTTCATCATCAACATGTCCAAATTTGATATCTAGCTTGTCAAATTCTTTAGTATATTCCTTCACACTCATGTTCTTTTGTCTCAAAATTTTCAATTTTCTCAAAAACATAACTTGGTAGTCTACTAGGAGAAACTTCTTCTTCATCTTTCCAAGCATCTTCATCTAGGTTTTGATATTTTCTTTTCTTTTCTTTTGTTTGTCAATTTACAAATGATCCCACCAAAGAGATGCATGACCTTTCAACTTTATAACTACAATCTTAACCTTCTTATTATTAGGAGTACCTTCATACTCAAAATATTTTTCCATCTCATAGATCTAATCCAATAATGCATCAGTCTTAAGTCTTCCATCGTAGTAAGAAACTTCTACAGTAGGTCTGGAATCAGCTTTAGACAAAACTCTCAAAAGTCTTTCCTCATCTTGTTCAACTTCTAGTATAGGTTCAAGATTAGGTGTTTCCTCTTCTTCATCACTAACATCTTCAAGATCCACACCTCTTCTTTGGGTTGTCTCTACAACTTCAAGTCTAGTTGCACTCTATCTTAATGTGTCAGTTATAACATTATCAACATTTTCTCTACCATGAACCATCTTGACAATAGTTCTTGCAAGACCATAACCTTATGCAAGTCCTAGGTCATATTTTAGATCTTCCACCCTATAACCTGTTGGTGTAAATAATTATTCACTATTTACACTTACTTAAGTTTACTTAGGTCAATGCATTATTTTATTATTTATTATTTTGACACTTAGGAGTTTGCATACTTTTATGAGTTTTCATGTTGACAATAGTAGAGTAAGAAATCTAATTTACCACATGGTGTCTACAACATAATTTTAGGTGCTACACCTTTGTAGGCTTATCATCTCATCATTGCACTTACTCATGCACTTAATGGAGGATAATCCACTTCTAGTGGACATATGCTTGGTTTTAAGACTTATCAGTATGCTAACTTCTAAACATTCTCTAAGCATTCTAGAGGCCTTTATATTCAAGAACTCCTAGTGTGTATGTACATGACATAATAGAACATTGAATGAAAATAAATCAATTTTGGATATTTTTATTCTGATCATACTCTTTTGGTATATTCTTGTGCTTGTGCTTGAGTTCCTTGATCTTGGGTGATTTTTCCCTAAGGAAAATTCTTACATGGTATCAGAGCTATATTGAATTCTTACATGGTATCAGAGCTATACCAAAATCTTATATTGTATTAGAGCTATACCAAATTCTTACATGGTATCAGAGCTAAGAAAAATTCTCCTCACATAGCCATTCGAGACCGATCTTGCTTCACCTCTCTAAGGACACCTCAACCTAGATTCAAAGTATCATAGTCATTGGGAGTGTCTAGACCTAAAGAAAACCTCACCATTACATTTTAGAATGTTGATTCAGTGAAATTTGACTATAAATTTTCCCACCCTAGGCCATAGTCAAAATTGAAGCAATTTTTTTTTGCAAACCTGTACCTAATGGCCCAATTTGCAAATTTGGTATGATCATTTTAGATCTCTAAATTTAATTTTTAGATTTGCATATTTTATTATTTTAGTCTCTACAATTTATCTACTTTATTTTTTAGATTTGCATATTCTATTTGAATTTTTCTTGGCCATTAGGCTAGTAGGAGAGATTTTTTTAAAGTGAAGATTGGAGCTTGCTGGTGCTAATTAGATATTGGCATCATATTTAGAAGGTCAAAAAATCCCTAAATGAACTTTTGTTTCACCAAAATTGGACATCTAAGGTGAAATCTAGAGTCATCTAATTTTTAGAGGTGCGACGACAATGATTCAGGAAAAATAATTACAAAGGTGATTTTCAAACAGCGATATCTCCCTCATACAGAATCCCTTTTTTGAGCAATTCTTTTTTTTTTTTTGGGGTAGAATTTTATGAGCTAAATATTGGTGTAGGATGTTTGAGCTCCTTATTCCTAAATTTTTTTGCGAATTGTAAATCCTAATTTTTGCAACTTCAAATGCTTAGTACGGGCTCATCTGGACACATGTATAGGTTTTTTTTTTTTTTTAAGTGAATAATTTTTCATCTACTTTCTAGATATGCAATTAGATTATAGCATTGTGTGGAATAAAAAATCACTTTTAGAATCAAGTCCTTTTCTGCATTGTATTTCTTTGATTACTTTTCAAAATTGTTGTACATTTGAGCTATAGTGCTTAGTGCCAAATTTGAACCTCAAAAGGCAGTTCTAAACAACAAAATTAGAAGTCCACTTTGTATATTTTGACAAGTGGTCTATTGATAAGTAGGAGATGATTTCCACAGCTAGTCAAATTGTGATGTGAATATCAGGATTTAACTGTGTGATTTTTGAGTCAAACTCGATGACCCATGTTTCATGAGTAGTGATTCAACATGAATCCATCTCTCATGAGAATAAATGGAACACTTAGCACTCATTGGATCTAGGTGATGCTCACAGGGGTGAAGCACCGGGACTTCCCGGGAGGTCACCCATCCCAGTACTACTCCAGCCTGAGCGCGCTTAACTGCGGAGTTTCCTTCACAGTTAAACCCAAAGCTTGCAACCCCATTTGCAAAACCTTCACCAAGTGTTGTGCCTTATGAACCATTCATTAGAAAGCCCCTTAAGCTCATCAATTGATAAGTAGGAGATGATTTCCACAGCTAGTCAAATTGTGATGTGAATATCAGGATTTAACTGTGTGATTTTTGAGTCAAACTCGATGACCCAAAAATGTGATTTATTCTCATGAGAGATGGATTCATGTTGAATCACTACTCATGAAACATGGGTCATCGAGTTTGACTCAAAAATCACACAGTTAAATCCTGATATTCACATCACAAGTGGTCTATTGTAGATGCACTAACTATAAAGTGCCCAAATCATACATTAAGGGGAGGTTGATTAGTTTTTTCATTTTTGGGGAGCTCATTGATTAGTACATGATTTATGAGGAAGATTTTTAAATTACCTTGACAACACAAAACTATAAGTAGTGGAGTCAATTGGTTCTCACTTATCTTAGTCAGCATAATGCATCACCATATGTGAAAGGACTTTCATACAATGGTGATACTGGTTCCATCATTTGTTGTACCCTCTTTCTACATATGGATATGGAGGTTATGGATTCACTTGATGACATGAAGTCAACTGATTTATATGATATTTGGATCTATCTTTGGGAGATGTATGGAAATTCACAAATTCCTCCATTCCCAAAAGTTTTTTTACCTCTAGTTTTAGCTACATCCTCTCTAGATGAGATTACACCTCCTGATGCTCTTGTTGCTACTATTGATTCAGTTCCAGCCATAGATGCTTCTAATTCAGTGTAGCAAGAAACTCCATGTCTTCCTACTTCAACTTCATTCGATGACTTCCTTCCAGATATTGCAGATTTGTTGATGGAGTCTCACATTGAAGATGTGGGAGGCATCATTGATGATATTCATCTTCTCTTTGTTGAGGCAAATACTTCATTAATTTCTATAGTTATAGGTCCAACATAGTAGGGTAGACCCTGTCTTCCAGCTCTAGCATCAGTGGATGACTTCTTGGCAAATATTTTAGGTTTTTTTGTGGAGTCACACAGCATATTTGGAAGACATCTTTGATGATCTATATCTTCTCTTTGATGAAGAAGATCCTTCTTCAGTTGTTGTGAGGGCTCACTCTAACCCTCCTATCCATTCTCTACATGATCACTCTTCACAGGTTGATATGATTATGGATCCTTATGTATAGTAGTTGTAGGAGGAGTCTTCATCATTTGTGGAGATAGATGCCTTTTTAGAACATGTTCTACATCCATCCTTGGTAGATCTAAACATTTTCTTTTCAATAGCATTAGAAGGAGCAATATTTAGTATCGACATAGGGATAGTTGATCATGTTTTAGAGACACCATTCATCATTGGGACTCTTTCTACACATATGGTAAGCATCACACCTGTACCTATGTCATTGTTTCTTCTAACTGGGAGGAACATTATTCAACAGTAATGGATCAACTTCTACCTTGAAGCAGCTCTCACTGATTGAAACTCTACATTTGGGGGGGGTGACTACCTTGTCTCTTTCTTCTTCTCTTTTGTGGGGGGGACCTTTTCCTCTATTGCAATTTTGTTCTTCTCATATTTCTTTATTGTATACACTTGATGTATATCATAATATGGGGGTCTTGGTTACTCCATTCATCCATGCATCTTGTTTTTTTATCTGTCTTTTTGGGGGAGGGCTTTTCCAATGAGGTTTTCCCTCTTTCTTCACTTTATGAGAGATTGCATTGCATTTTTATATGGGTAACTAACATGGCCTAGTAGCCGGGACCCATCATGCATTTTCATCCTAGCTTTCATAATCTTAAGTGCATTCCCCTAAGTTGCAATTAAGGGAGGTGTTGGTGTAAATAATTATTCAATATTTACACTTACTTAAGTTTACTTAGGTCAATGCATTATTTAATTATTTATTTGTTTGACACTTATGAGTTTGCGTACTTTTATGAGTTCTCATGTTGACAACACTGGAGTAAGCAACTCTAATTCACCACATAGTGTCTAGAACACTAGAGTTTTCATAATTAACTAAGTTGTCATGTAGACAACACAATTATTTGCACTCTTAATTTAGCACATGGTGTTGACAACATAATTTTACATGCTACACCTTTGTAGCCTTATCCTCTCATCATTGCACATACTCCTGTGCTTAATAGAGGATAATCCACTCCTAGTGGACATGTGCTTGGTTGTAAGACTTATCAGTATGCTAACTTCTAGAAATTCTAGAAGCATTTAAGAGGCCTTTATATTAAGGCACTCCTAGTCTATATGTACATGATGTGAGGCCACACCTCGACCCATCATAGCATAGATACTATATTTTTATTTTGTGAATTAGGATGGGATATCTCGACATATATTTTGATACTTGATGGACAATAAATTTTGCTACTTATTTGATGATATTTACCTTGTAATTTTCCATTATGAACTGTATTAGGACTTAATTGGCATAATTGATGAATTAATGGATATTTATTTAGTAATTCACTACTATGATAGAAAATGGAATTATGTTGTAATTCAAAATGCTTAAATTGATCTTGTTAGGAAAGTCAGTAATATGCATATTCATGAGGCTTAATGATTAAATGTTTGTAAGAAAATGAGGAAGGATAGGAAGTTAATTATGAAATGTGTTATATGTGAATTGTATAATAATGAAATTATCATGTATTTTTACTTTCATATATATTTTATATGACAATTTTCATTGGATTATTGATGCTCAAGTTTAGTGTGTAGAAAAGGAACCATGGAAACATAATAGGGAAACAAGGTATAAACACATGTTAATATGACACTGCAAAGTTGAATCTTTAGAAGATTCATAAATCATGTTGTGATGTGTTTATTTTATAAATTTGAGGTGTATGTGTGTAGCATGTATTTTATGAGTAGATTTAGAACATGTCTTGTGTGATGTATAGTGAATTTTGTGTGTGTCACTTGACACTTGTTTCCATTATGTAAACATGACATGTTCTCTAAAGATGGATCATGTGGACACCTTATATCAAGTTAAATTCCTTAATTAAGAATTAGACTTATTACCTTGATTTAGAAAGGGGAATAAAGGATACCAGCATAGAAAACTTAAAATTAGATTTTACCTAGCAATGTGAGGGCCAGAAAAGTAGCTCTAAGGTGAATTTGTGATGAAAATAAAACCTACCCATGATAATACTTTAAGTTAGGGGGCTACTAGTGACCCATAGGGTGCCTAGAAGACCTAGGAGACTCCAAGAATATATTTTTTATTGAATCTAAAAATGGGAGTCTTATATAGAGGAATGACCAAATTAGAAACCCACTTGCCCACTCTCTAACTTTAGAGACATTTAGGGTTTGGAAAAAATGGATAAGGATCTCTACAAAAACTTTCATTTTCTATTGCTTAGAGTGAGGTTGGTATCCATGATCCATGGTGTTTTTTCATTACATTGTAGATTTCATATGGTGTTTATTCATTGCATTGTAGACTTTTTATGGTGTAGATGTGCTTTTTTGAAGAATCTTGTAGTATGTATGTTGAATGTGCAAAGTTTTATGTGATTTCTTCCTTGAATCATGTTTTGTTCATATTTTTTGTTGTGTAAAATGGGTGTGAAGCATCACTCACCCTTGGGAAGGAAGATAATCTTGGGTGAAGGGGTTAGTTGGGCTCACCCATGTAGTTGAGAAACTCTCCCATGTGTGGAGATGATTTTGATGTGTTTCAATGGAGTATGGACTTCATGATTACTTGCATTCTTGCGAGGTATAAGGAGTTGTATAAGGGGGGAAGATATTATTAAGCCTTGAAATGGCATATTACTTATGGGAATATATGATTTTATGACATTCATAGATTTGAAATTCTCCTCATGGAGAGAGCCCACCTTCACCCTATATCTTGATTCTATTGTTGAATCTATGTGCAAGCCTTTGAATGGGGTGTATTGTGTAGTGTTGAGTTGTGTTGTTATGGTTATGCATCATATGTGAATGTGAAGGTGTGAAACCATTTGTGCCTTGTTTCCCCAAGATTGGTGGGTGGCCTCCTTGAGGCCTAGGATGGAAGGTGACCCTCCATGGTTCCCCATTTTTGTCTCTCTTTTGTAGGTTCTACTTGATAATTCTGAAAACTTGGAGCTCATATAATTCTTTTCTTTGCATGGGAGAAGAAGACACTATTGTATTTGTATTGAATAGAGGGAAACTCCATCTTGTTATGTGATCATATTGTATTGTAAGAGTGCTACCTTCATTCTATTCTATTTTTCAATAGAGAGGTTGTGAGACATCCATGCATTGTGAGAAAGTCTTTCCATTGTGCACATTTCGATATATTGATTTCACCACCCTATGTTCATGTTGATGAATGTGTTGTATGTAAGCTTGTGAGGGACATGAAAGAGGATTTTTTTTTGTTGGTATTGTTCTTTTATTTCTTGAATATGAATGTATTGAAATAAAGAATTGAATATGATTGATGGCACTAGTATGATGAAAGAAAAATTATCTCTTGTATACCCATTATCCTCCAATCTCATAGATACAATAAATGCATTTTATGTTAAAACTTGATTCAAACATATGGATGTAGAATAAGAAATTCATTATTTAATTTATTTTTATTTAGTTTTAGTAATGAAATGGATGTCAAAAATGTAAATTGAATACTTGATGTTCATTGATTTACCAACAAAACAAAAAAAAGATTTCATTTATGTTCATATTAGAATATCTTGCAATTAGTTTTTGTCAGTATTATGTTAGTTGTTTTTTGTAATACATTGGATTGCTAGATCTAATAGGTGTTATAATGCATTATACAATGTTCAATTTTATCAACTCAAGTATAACAATTATAGAGAATGCATGAAGAAACTGGGCAAAAGTTTAACTTCAAAAGAATCCTGTAGGTGCACATTTACTTGATGGAAAATGTATGGCAACTCAAACTAAATCTATTCTCAAAAATTATAGTTAATAGAATAATAATATCAAAATAAAATAAGCATATTTTACCTCTAGCAATATAAAATATATAAGTCAACTATCATATTAATGTAGGCTACCCATGAAGTAAACAAAAATATTGATATATGTGGGTGTGAAAGTACCTGTTAGCCAAAAAATAATTAAAATAGGTAAATAAGTAATAAAAAAATGAAATTTATTAACTACCCCATCCTAGGAGGCAACCTAGACATAAATCATGTTAGGAGGGATTTCCAAAAAAAAAAATTAAAATACAATTTAGGGGGGAAAGGACAAACCTTCCCCCTTCCCTAACTTGGCGGCCATACTCATTGGGGTGGGGGGCATGTAATGTTTCTTCAATTGCCTTAGGAAGCACACCTACCTCCCTCCTCCTTCCCATGTGGGAAGAGAGAGGGAAAAAGTGGGGGTAGGAGATAGGGGGTAGGGGTAGATACGAGTAGACTTAGGAAATTATGTTAAGGGGGTGCAAAATAATTATAGTTTTATATTAAATAAGTTAAAAGATGTTGAGATTAGTATAGTTTTAGGATATTTATTTTTTCTTTTGGGAGTGTATTATGGATTTGTTTTGACTATGTTTTGTTGGGGAAAATTAAATAAGACGTAGAAAAAAAATGGGGTAAGTAAATTAGGACATAAAATTAGTATTTTAGAGGTAGGATATTATAAATGTATTATCTTGACAAGGTGCAAGATAGGTAGGTAGATAATTTGACTTTAATTATGTTTACATTAGTTAATGATTTTTTTCGTTATTTTAAGTTAAGGTTAGATAGAGATTAAGCTAGGATACAAGAAAAAAAAGATATTAATAAATGGAAGTAATTAAAGGGTTGATTAAATTAATAAAGTATGTTGTGACATAGGTCAATTAGGAATGTATTTTAAAAGTAAGAAATTGTTAGGACTTTAATTAAATGGACAAACAAATCATGAAGGTTAGCATTGATGGACTTCAAATTTTATGTCTTTTGGTGACATGACATAGTAATTTTAATATTAATTAAGTACATTGATACATTCTTCCATTAGGATGTTGGTACTATTGAATAATTTTATAGATAAATAAATTATTAATTGAGATAAAATAAAATAAATAATCAATTAATAATTTTAAAACCAAAATCAAATAAATAAATAAATGATAATCAAATAGATAATTAAAATACTTAAGAGTAGTATATCGAAGTGATCAAGGCCAAAGAAGGGTGAGGTGTAAGAGGTTTAGGGGATATATATTTATGAAAATGGATGATTAATGGGGGGGGATATTTTTGAGGTAGGACAACTTGTAGTTGAAACACTTAGGACAATTATAAAACATCTTCTCATTTGCAATCCTTAGAATCTTTGCAATTACATTAACATGAATTTGAATCTCACTTGCACATTAGAGTGTCTCAATTGGAGTGCAGAAGGTGAAGGGCTTATAACCATAACATCTTAAACTTAGTTTTGCATTAAATAATAAGCAATCAGGTGACCATCTCATAGGAAAATTGAAATCTAGATTTTGAGTAGAACAATCTTCGTCCCATCATCTAACTTTATCATCTCCAAGTTTAAGTATAGATTATCTATCTTATCTTTAGATTTTCCTCTTGTTTCCTTTTTTAAAAAATGGTTTTATTTTTTCCCTTAAATTTTGGGCATGACACATTACATAATAGAACATTTAATGACAATAAATCAATTTGGGATATTGTTATTCAGATCATACTCTTTTGGTCTATTATTGTGCTTGTAATTGAGTTCCTTGATCTTGGGTGATTTTTCCCTAAGAAAAATTCTTACATGGTATCAGAGCTATACCAAATTCTTACATGGTATCATAGCTATTCCAAATTCTTACATGTTATTAGAGCTATACTAAATTTTTACATAACCAATCCAAAAGATTCAACTTGATCCAATCCACAACAAAGAACTCTGCTTTGATACCACCTAGCATAGGGACAAGAAAATTCAAGATGAATAAGTCTAGCTTAAACCTATGAAAATCCCCTTCTTAGAGCTACACATAGAGGAAAAATAAAAATTAAATAAACAATAGAGAACTTGAGACTAGATTCCACATAACCATATAGATCTAATCAATTAACTTTTAGAAAAGAAATCTGAACATGCTTGATTGTGAGGCCTTCTATGTTGCAACCATATAAAAAGAATTATGAATTCAAATCCAAAAACATCTATTTCCTTATTCTCTAGGATCTTCTAATGATCTATCTTCTACATAATAATTTTCTACATCAACCAAGCTCCTTATATAGCTGGCTAAGCCACAAGTCAGCTAGTGAAGCATTTAATTACATTCTAGGCCCACCTTGGAAGAGTAAATCAAAACTATAGAAAATAGGAAAAAAACTCAATAAAAAGTTAAATTTAGGTCCAAATATGACCAAGAGAATGTCCCTCTCTCAAAAATATTCAAAAAAATCATACGGAACCATGCAAGATGGAAAACTCCACATGTTTCATGAAAACTGGCCAAAAATTGATACCCAAGGAAAATAGTGATATCTCCCAACTCTAATTGAATTAGGAATTGTGATTTTCACTAAATGTATTAATTTAGGTATTATTAAAACCATTAAGTGATAAAATATTTACTCATTAAGGATAATTTTCTATGCATCACAAAAGTCATGTGCAAAAATTAGACAAAAAATTTGCAAAAAATTGATACTTGAGGAAAATGGCCATACCTCCCAACTCATGATGAATTATAAGTTGTACCTTTAAATAAAGATATTAGTCTAGGCCATATTCAATCCATAAAAAAATAGACCTTTTAATCATTAATAATAATTATTTACATGACCTGTAACAAGCATGCAGGAATAGAAAATACAGCTCCAACATCAATGCTACTTCACAAATAGTAGACTGGTAAAGAAAATATTTTTGGTTAATGCAAGATTTCTCCAAGACCCAAAATGCTCCTACATCAGATATGAATTATCTTTTCATTCTTTTGAAATTGATCATTCATGCTTATATCAGATACTATTCAGCATCTTGTTGACCAAAGCTAGATTTTGATGCTATATGAGGATGTGAAGCTTGCAAATCACCATGACCACTAGAGTGGACTTATACATAAAAATTTCTTGAAAAGTTAAGAAAATACTTGATGAAGGGACATTTTTTATGTTTAAGGTATCTATGTAAATGACTAAGAGATTGGATCACTTGTTTCTCCAATGCAACCCCTAGTCCTTTATGACCCCCTTCACATCCATCATGCACTGCCCCCACACATATATCAATTACTTGTCTCCTTCTAAATACTTTCTTAGCAAGAGGGCCTCCAATGGATACTTGAATAGGATCAAGCTGTGCATAAACATCTAGTACTGGGGCATGTTTGACTACAATAGGAAGAATCTAGATAAGAAGAAGAATGTGCCCAATAGGCTAGAGATGAGAATGGTGCACATTATGTAGTTGGGCACCATGACACTCAGGAATGCAACCAGAAAAGTTGTGCCATAAATGGCCAGCCATATCATTATAACAAAGCAAAAAAATGTAAAAGTGGTACTATTGAGGTTGGCCAAGAAATAAATGGAGTTGTGCAATGAAATAGGTAGTAGAATAGGCATTTTCTGTGAAGCTTTTGAATCTCACACTGGTCCCATGGGGGCCTTTTTATGTGTTTAAATATCCAAACACAATATATTTAAGTGTTTAAAAATAAACATGGCTTTTGAAGAAACTAACTCACATGCATGAGGGGCCAGCCAAGCTAGCTTGAAGTGGCAACATGACATATTCTTTAACCAAACTGTAGATTTGGCATAGTGACAAAAAGTGATAATGTCATCCAAGAAGGACACATGGCATAAAATTGCATAGTTGTAACACAAATCATGGGGTTAGGATATAACCTTACAAAAACACAAAAATGACAGAGTTAACTGCATCACAGAGTCACAACATAAAATGCTAAGTTAGATGAAACCACCATAGCTACATGAAAAAACTCATTTTATAACTTTGCAAGGATTAACCACGATTAAGGAGGATGAGTTCTAATGATGCAAAATGAGCTAATCATCATGTCACTTAAGTTAGGCCATAGTTAAGGGTTAAAGCCATGAAGTTGCGAGGAGGTGACATTTGGTAGTGCTGACAGATATGACGAATCAGGTGATGCCATGTGGCAGTGATGTAGCAGGGTGCCTAAAAGGCTAGTGAGGTGGTGGTGGCTATGTAGAGGATTTCCAATCATGTGCTAACACATGACTAGTCAACTAGGTTTGACTCAAGCTTAGATTTGAGGGGAAAATATGAAATTTGGAAAAAATATATTTTTATTATTATTTTTTCTTCATTTGAACGTACAATCTCAAATTGAAAATTTTAAATAGATTTGAGATATTCTATAGTTTTAACTATATTAAATTTTAAAATTTTCATATTTAAATGTTTGTTTCATGAGTTGGAATTGAATTTTCAAATGAGTGCAAAAGAGGTGACTTTTATGAGAAACATATTGTAGTATACCATTAGAATTGACAAAAGATGAGATTTTCAAATATGCACTTAGAAATTGCCCAGGTATTCACCAATAAGAGATACATGTTGTTTTGTGAATTCTAGAGAATTCTCAGCAAAATGAGTGATTTACATGATTGAGTTTAAGAATTAGTTAAAACGAAAATATGGGAGTTTTTGGCTATAGATTTGGGGAAAATAGTTTGAGAATATCATTTTTCCACTAAAAATCATTTTAGAATTGTTTTTGACATGTGTTTTAGCATCAAATTTAGTTGTGTCTTCTTGCAAATCAACTGTGCTTTCCATCTTCTAAAGATATTTTCGAAGCATTCTTTAGTAGCAAGGATAAAATCTAATTTTTAGTTATAGGAAAAGGTAGAGAGTCCATTGTTTATCAACAAGTGGAAGAGTTTCAAGTGGACAAATCATAGCATCAGATCTGATCCAAGAATCCTTCCTATCTTTATATTCTCTTCTCTCCTCTTTCTTTAGGGCTGGTTGTAGTCTTTTGGAAAATTTCCATATTTATGATTCCATGATTCTTCAACATTTATCTCATGAAATGAATAACTGTTACTGAGAATAAAATGATAGCCTTAGTCTATTTAGTTGTTTTATAAGTTAAATTCATGTATCCTTTATGTATTTGTTTCAAGGAAATAATTAAAATGCAACAACAATTTTATCTTCAGTCTAGTTCATGTCTCATGTTTGTGATATTTGTAATCTTCTATGATTTGTGAAAAAAGAGCAAAGTCTTAATTGTAATCTATTTTTGGGTTGTATGTTTTTGGTATTTTTTGCTTATGATTCAAGGAGTCATGAAAATGCTTGATTTACCATAATGGGGTTGTAAATTTCATAAAGGGATAGGTTAAGTAGGGGACTTAGAAATGGTGCAAATGTCTGATTCATAAGATGAATGGATAGATCTAGAAGTCTTGATACATGAGATGTATCAATCATTTCCAATGATGTGTGTTAGTGATTTGTGGAATTGCCCAATAGATAAGGTACTAATCAACTACAAGACTAATTTTTTTTATTGTTCATATCTTCAGCGATGCTAAAATCAATCTATAATCAAAATAATTTTCTCTTTTTGTTGAAGAGTTGAAAAGAGTTACCCTCACTTAGCTATCTATTTCATAGGTCATATTACTAGCTATTCCATGTCTATGTTGTTTGCATAAGCATAGAATATTTAGGGGTTTTTATCTTCTTTATAAGATTCAATTGTATGCTTTGAAACTAGTACCATATAAAGAATTAGAGGTTCACTCACCTAGGTCTTGTAGGGACTAAAGAAGAAGGAGTATAGCCTTATAGTTGGCCCTGGTGTCTGAATGGGTACGTTGTAGATGGGAATTAGTCATCCCTAGATGTATTTTTTCTTATCATTGGGTTAATTAAAAAATTATTAATCCAAGAGCCAATAGGGTGATTGATGAACTTAGTGATGCTATGGAAGAAAGAATATTAGAGAAGGTTAAAGTAGATTTGAGATCTGAAATGGAGGAGGTTTAAGCCAGTTTTAGATCTGAGATTGCATTGATGACAAGTGATATGATTGCTGAGATCATAAGTGCTATAAGTGGTGTACCTCAACATATAGGTACTAAAGATTATCATGAGGAAGTTGTTGAAGACTTTGAAGTTACTAGATCAAGTGATGAGGAAAATGTTAATTGTGTGGAGAGACCTATGGGAAATAGGGTTGGTGAGTTTTTTAGATCTAGATCTTAGTTGAAGTTGAAGCATAAGATGGAAGTTTCTAATTTCTCACATACTTTGAATTGTGGAAACCTGATTGATTGGATTGGTGAGTTGGAAGACTCCTTTGAACTTGAGGATATTAGGGATCCACTTAGAGTAAGGTTGGCACAAACTAAGATAAAGGGACATGCTTCTCTTTTGTAGAAGGAATTGCAAGGAAATAGAGATGAGGAAGGTGAAATGAAGATCACTAGATGGAGGTTGATGGTAACTAAGTTGAAGGCTATGTTCATTCCTACTGAATATGAACTTGATTTTTTTTAAAGGATGTAAAATTTGAAATAGAAGAATATGTCTATGAATGATTAAACTAAGGAGCTATACAAGTTGACTATTTGGTATAAACATAGATAATTGTCAAAGGAGAAGGTAGCTTGTACATTAATGGTTTGAGATTCAATGTTTAGGATGAAGTCAGTATGCTGAATATTTATTTAGTTGAGGATGCTTATCAATATTATTTGAGAGTAGAAGAAAAGCCAAAGGAAGAATCAAGGTAGTTCCTGAGAGAAGGAGAAGTAAGACTATTCAGAAAAGGCTAAATTGAGTGTAGAAGATGAACCAAAACCTTTTGATTTGAAGAGAAGGATAGGTATGGTGTGTTTAACGATACTTGTTTTAGATGTCATGAGGAAGGACATAGAGCTTATGAGTTTACATATAAGGATGGTGATAAAAGAGCTATTTTTTTTGATGAGGTTGAATACCATGAACGTGAGGAAGGAGAGAGTTTGTTAGCTTAGTGAGTACTAGTTAGTCAAAGGACACTAGAATCTTATCAGAGGAGTGATTTTTTATGACTTGTTATAAGTCTAGTGGTAAAGTCTTCGATGTGATTGTGGATGGTGGTAGTACTAATAACCTTGTTGATGGTTTAAAAAATTGGTTTGAGAAGAATGGGATATCATTATCCTTATAGGAAACATTCTTTGTAAGTGAGGGAGTAGTGCCTTGTTGATTTCCATATTGGGCGGTATAAGGATCAAGTGTTGCCTATATTGTGGACATGAACAATTGTCATTTGTTTGTTGGTAGACCTTGGTAGTATGATTGTAGGGTTTTGCATGATTGTGTCAAGAATGTTTTTACAATTATGGAAGATGGTAGGAAGCATTCATTGATTCCTTTACAAAATGAAGAGGTTGATAGAAGGAATCTGAGTATTGGTAGCAGAGTTGAGTTTGTAGATTCTAAAAGAGTTAGAGATTAGTATCAACAACAAACTTGTGGAACACTAAGGATCGATCTAAAGAAGCAGAAGTAGAAAAAGGGAAATAATATACAAGTTGAGGACTTAGAGGACATGTATGTGAAGAAGTAGTTTTGGATTTATATTTTGAATCCCAAAAGATGTTCTTCCATCTATTGAGAACATCTTTTCACACCTAGGGAGTCTAATGCAAGAGCATCCTAGGGTAGTTGACCATCTTGCATATTGGAGAGATTTTGGTGGAGTTGTGTGGACCTATTTGGGTCTTGGTTAATTTTTTTGATATATTTAATAAGTGTTGTCTTTTCAGGCATTTGGTATTGAATTTTTATTGGAGGTTGGCTTGTGGCTCTACATGTATTTAATGTAAGGGTTATTTAATTTGTAGCTTACTAGGTCAACTTGTGGCTTAGTTAGGTATAAGTAGGGGGTATTTTGGAGTCTTTAATCATTATTCATCCATCTTGGAGAAGAAGATGTGGTAGAGGAGTGAATGTTGAGAAGAGCTAGTAGTTGTGGCTCGAGAAAATAAGGAGATTGTTTGGTGGGCTAGCAAGCACAAGCTTAGATCTTCCTTCGTGATTTCTACTAGAGTGTGAATTTGGACTAGCTAGGGTTTGGATTGGATTTTGAGGGATCTTTTAGAACTATTACTTTCTTTATATTTTTCCATAACCAAGAAGGCCTTATAACTTGACACATTGCATGTAATTAGTTATTTTATGAATAAAGAGTTGTGATTTGGTATCAGATCTTGCATTCTTGTTGTGTTTCTATTGTGTGGTTATTTGTTGGGGGCTAGGACATATCCTTTGGGGATTATCCTACCTTACACTACATTACTTTATAAGGATGATCTCTCTTTGTATAAATTCAGTCACTTTTGATAATAGCAATTGATCTTTTTGTTCATCAAGAATGTCTCATCTGTGGATCTAGGAATTCCAGCCTCCATATCTTTTTCTTCTCTCTTTCTATGATAGGTGCTTTCATGTAGGTGATTCTTGGGAGCTGCAGGGTTGATATTTCATCAACTTCAAACAAAATTTTTTAGTGGGTACATATAATAAGTTGAAAATGATGAAGTTTGGACCATGTAAGATACTAAAAAAGCATGATTCTAGAAATGCATATGAACTAGAGTTTCTTGTTGAACTAAATGTTTCACCTATATTTCACATTTCAGATATAATAGAGTGTCATGAAGGAGGTGATAGAGATAAATTTTTAGAAGTATAATGGAGTATTCCAATAGATACTTTAGCTGCAAATAAGATTGAGGAGATACTGGATTGTATGTTGGCAAAAGTACAAGGAGCATAACATAGGGAAAATGCTCCAAGTTGTGGTGCCAGAAAGATGACACCCATTTTATTTTTCAAAATTTACTATAGCACACACATGATATGGCTTGGGCTCTACAAGCCTTAGGCTTATGGAGCCCAAGAGAGCCCAGGAGCATGCATGCACTATATGGATTCACATAGCATGTATGTACTATGTAAAATTACATAAAATGATTGCAATCCGAGACCTATTTCATTCTTATTCAATTTCTTTGATTATTTCTTTCTCTACCCCCAATAGCATGCACATAGTTTGTATAAAGTGAAAGCTTTGGTCTCTCTTCTCCTCAAAATGCCTCCTCATCACCAGAGATCAAGATCAGGCTCATCGAGTATGCTTTCTTACCTTATTTTTGCATTGTTTTGTATGTTTTAGCATTATTTTATATGTTATTTTTAGTTTTGATTCAATTTTGTTTAGTTTTTAAATTTTTTAAAATACAATTGGTTTCTTATCAAGAAATGTGAATAATCAACCACCAAACCCTACACCATCAAATGATCTAAATCCATAGTGTGATCAACAAAATCCTTAACAAAATAAAATTAAAAACCTTCGTGAGGAAGAACAAGAACCTCCATGACCTCCACAGATTACAAGACCTCCTCTTAGCACCTAGGACAATATAATGAATAAAATAGAAATAGGGAAAAATCAATTAGAAAAAGTCATTGGTAGATTAAAATATTACATGAAAACTAATCCTACGAGAGCATAATTGGAATCCTCCCTTGAGTCCATTATGAGCTAAGTAGCTTCTATTAGTGGTCAATTGGATATTTGACATGTTAAGAGAGAAGAGAAAAGATTATATTATGGAACAAATTATCCTATGAAGATGTAAAAAAGGACATAATGAAACATGACATATGTGCATTGGTTAAAAAATCAAGAGAAGAAGACATTGTTAAAACTACAACTAAAAGGATCCCCATCCACTAGTGCATCCATGATGATATTAGAAATAACTTTTGGAATAGATGGTGGATGGTCATTGATGCCCCTCCCTACAACAATCATGAGGTTCCAATATATTTCTTAATGAAATTTAATTGTTAATTTGTGCTCAAGGATATCTTCAATTAATTTGACATGTTATATTCTCAAGGTAGAAGTGGGGGGTCATCATTTGAGAGGTCAGAGGTACATCATGACCCAAATGCATTTAGGGTTCCTATTATCAAGCTACATGGTGAGGATTTCATTATTCCTTTAGTTGTGAAGGAACATGTAGAGAACTGTACTCTAGGGACTATCAATTCTTTGACACATACCCTCATTCATTGTGCCAGTGCATTAGTTGAGGAGGAACCTTCTTTGTGCCATAGTCACATGTGCACATCATGTGGATCCTTATGCAGATTTGGCAGTCACGTTGGAGACACTATGGATGATGGGCATGTTACTGATCACTTCTTGACTAAGACATTTGGCATTGACATAGGTAATATTTACAATTATAATAAAAATAGTTTGATCATATTTTGTATGTACAATAAATGACAAATAAATTAGCGTGTCCTTACATTCTTGAAAATTCAAGGTAAGAGCGTTGATCACCTTACTACAGATTTTATGCGTTGACTTTGTTGGCTCCTGATTTAATTGTGATTATTATTACCAACAGGCAACAAAATTTATTATACCTAGATGTAGCAAGTGATCATATTTATCATAATAAACTATCTCTGGGCCAACTTCACAAAGCACAATTGCTTCATACACTTGTGGCTCTGCAAGACCAAGGTGGAGTACCTTAGGGATTTAAATACCTTCTTGAATCTTACTCTTAATCCTTAGAAGCAATAGATGTGGTTCAATTTCTCTTATATATGTGAAACAAAAATGAGCTACAATAGCTAAAAATAACTTACAAATTCCCATAGATTAGATTATGACCACCCTTATGCACTTGATACAATATTTGATTGATTTGGATTTGAAAGTAAATTGGATATATGCACCAAAATTTACTTCAGTTTATTTTTTATTTATATGACTAGTACCTTATCCATTGTAACATAGAGTCAACTATTAGTAGGGGATCTAATTCAAATAAATTGTAAATGAATTATATCAACTATAATCACCAATTCCATTCTTATGAAATATCCCTTTTATAAACTCATAGACCCTACTAATTCTTTGAATCACTTCCTTAACTCCTTGAATTAAAGAAACAATAGAATCAATATACAACCTATCCAAATTTCATTCAATCAATTAAACCTTATTTAACTAATCTCAAAGTAAAAAAATTCATAAAATGGAGACATAGATTGACAACACTGATATAGTGTAAGTGCCCTTTTGTATTATCCCTTGAAAAAAATGATACAAAAACTAATAAAAACTCAATGAAACTCAGAATATCTCACTAATTCTATATTGATATGAAAACATCAAGAAATTACAAAGCTAGAAAATAAACTTAGCAGACTACACATAAAATTAGACTGATTGTACTTTTGAACAAGGCAAAATTACAAAATTCATGGATCTCTTCTCTAACCTTGGGATCTCACTTATATAGAGTGAGATGAAACAAGCTTCAGGTATAGACAACTAATAGTTGTCCTTAAGAAAAAAATATTTACATCATTACTGTCACATAAGACAAAGAAATGTGCAACAAGAAAAACTTTACATCAAAAAAATTTTTTGTGGGGCCAATTTTTGTTACACTTTCAAATGCTACAAATTTCATGATTTTCTCTTTTATTATTCTAACTCCTCAGAGTATGTAGCCATCAAGTTTTCTAATGATGTGTCTAGCTTTGATTCATGCAAATTCACTTCAACTCAAGGATATCCATTTTCATCATCATGTACTATTAAAACCACAACTATATTTACCTCCTCTTCTACCAAGTCATCAATCTGGACTTCCATGCTAGAAACTACAATTGGTTGCTCACTTTTATTCTCTTCTTTCTTTTGATCTCTTGATGATGTGTGAATAATTTGTACCTCATCTTGTTCCATCTCATCATCATCAGTTTCAACTTCTCCCAATTGCTCATCATGAGAGATATCTGCCATCCACTAGTCAAAAAGTGTGTCATCTAGCCAATCAAATTGTAAAATATCTTGTTGATTTATAATTACATATTTAACAATTTTATTAATTTCAGAAAAATCTCTTCTCAAAGAATCGAAGAATAATTGTTCTTTTACAATTTCCTTGGTTGTAGCTTCCCACCATGCATGTCCTTTCTCATTAATGATTCTATTCATTCTCAAACAGAAAAGGTCATTCACTTCTTGAGTCCATTCCTCTTTATTTTTCAATCTATTCTTTCTATCTACAAGATGTGCGAATAAATCAAATTTGACACCCTTATATTTGTCCAAATAACTAACAATCCTCCTTTTTAACTCAACTCTTCTATCATCAAAAGTTTAGAGATCATGGACAATATCATAAGCTTTCTCTATATGCTAATTATATGAATAAATCATAGAAAACATAAAAAGGTGACCACTTTACTCCTCTTAATCCACTTATTTAAAATTTTCTTGAAGGTTTGATCATTTTCCTTTATCTCATCCCACACATTTATTGTTTTTTCCAACTACTCATAGAACGAAGAGACATGAGGGATTTCCTTAGCTTATCATCATATTGTACTTCCAATTCCGCATGCAATTCCCATAGTTTACATTTTTTCTCTTCAAAATCCTCTGCAGTATAATATTGTAGCCTCTATGGTGTATTTGGTATCTCAATGAGAGGAGAGGATTTAAAAGGCTCCATTGGTGGGTGAGGATAAGTAATTTTTGGCCTTGTGGGTCTTCCTATCATTTTATTTTCAAGTTCAACTCTCTTTTGAACCTCTTTATTATATGCCTCCAAGAACTTCTCATATTTTTCTTGTAATTCTTGGCTTTCCTTTTTGTCTCTTTGGGCTATGGCATATATGAGATTGGATGATCCAAGACCTAGCTCTATAGCTTCCTCAATAGTTGTTTCTTCAACTCTTTTGATGATGAGGCTTCTTATCAACCCAGTATCATTAGGCTAGGAAGAACCAATCCTAGATCCTTTCCTTAATGACTGAATAGCCAAGGCTTCCTGGTCCTCACTAAATTTAGCACCTATTATCTCTTTCCTCCCTTGGTCCACTAGATTCATTATGTCTGCCTTAGAATTAAAAACCAATTCATCTGCTATAGCTCAATTGGATATCAACAAAACACCAGATGCTTTTACCATTTGTCTCCCCTCTTTAGGGGTCAAGCTTTCAAATTCTTGCATCATTTCTTCTTTTACCTGATTGTGCACATCTACCTCCTATATTGTTTCATGCTCTATTTTTAGTTTATTACACCTTTCCTCAAACTTTCCCATGTTTATTCTCCAAGAAAATTGGTAGAATGCTCTAGTTTTAACAAAATTGTCATTAGATATAAATTCATGACTGGCCTATTCAATCATAGGATCCAAATCCCTCCTCTATAATCTACCACTATTATTTTGAGGCTAGGCATGGGAGGTTCCTAAGGATTCCCCTCTTCCATCTTTGCCTGGGTAATGAATATTCCCCCTTGGGATTCCAACTGCTCCATCTATTCTAGGTGTATGACTTTTTCATCTCCCAATTATAATGGGGACTAAGTGGGTGAGTATTCCTCAATCTAATGTGCTTGCTCCCTTATTAATTTATGCCTCTTGGGTGAGGGCTCATTAGGTCTTTCCTCAGGCACAATCCTAATTGACTCCACTACATGTTTCCCTTTATCCGTAATGCCCCTTTTATTTTGAATTATACTATGACTAGGTCTTTTTTGAACAATTGATTTCCATGATCCCTCTATAGGGGTAAATGACAGTTTCTTCATGGCCTCCCTAGGCTTCTCTAGGAAAGAATTAATTAAAAAAACTTCTTTTCATTCATGACTTCCATGATCTTAGAAAAGGTAGTCATGAGTTTATTTATCTTATTTGCCTCTATTTTGGCATTAGCAAGAGGCTTGTAGTTGTTATCAAAACAATGAATAAATTCCAAAGCCCTAGAAAATACTCTCCACTTTTCCTTTTTTATCTCCTACTCTTGCAAAGAGAAATCATTCCTTATTATGTCCTCGGGGTAATAAAATTGGTGATCTTTTTGACCAACCTTAGCCCTTTTCCTAAATATCTAAAAAAATACCTCATTATCACAAAAATGGGGATGAGAAACAACCATCTAGTATTGATCTAGAAATTTATACAAAAATAGCCAACTTTGGTAATTATGAAATGGTGGGCTACAATACAAGTTGGGAAAATAGAACCTCTAATTCTTCTGGCTAACCATGCTTCCTCCAATCTCCCTATCTGCCACAACATCTCTACAATTCCTACCTCCAAAGGCACCTGGTAGGGAAATACTTGGGGAGTCCCTTGGAAACCATAGACCCTAAAAACTATTGAAATAGGGTATGGTATGATATCAGCCCAATTATGTGACACTTTTTAATTAGATGGATTATCCATTAGTTTGATAAAATTCATTAGTGCCTTAAGGATTCTAGGATTGTCCCTTAATAGGAGGCATATTAACCTAGATTTAAAATATCAATCAAACCAAACAAAGTTGGCATTCTCTACATCCCAGGTCATGTTTGCACTCCACACCTAGACTAGTAGATATTATTCTTCATGTTTCTAGTTTAGGGTCATTTCCTTTTCAAAATATGTAACTCCTTTTAAAAAAAAAGATGTGCATCAATAGTGAATAATGATAAAAAGTTTTCTCTACCTTTCTCTTTTCAATCCTAGTTAATCCTATGTAGATTTCTTCAACTATATAAGATGTAAAGTCAAAAATAGTATCCACACCAAAAGAAGAAATTTGAGTTATCATAGACATAAAATTTATAGGCATGAAATTATGTTCATCCTCACCAAAAACTCTACACAAAGCCATATATATTTCCACAACCTTGGAAGTGAAAAATTCCTTCTTAAAAGGCTCCTTTGTAGATGCTGTAACTATTGGAAAATTTCCAATTGAACCCATGTGTGCCCTCAGTGCACCCTACCTTATCTTATCCCTCTTAGATAAGTATTCTTTCTCTAACCCTAGAAAATCAATGGGTAAATGATAATCTAAAAAAGGTTCTAAACCAAAAACCTCTCTAATTTCTTCAACATTAATCCATACTAGGCATTCCTCATCTACTCTCTTTACTATCACGACTATTGGATCATAACTTTGGGCAATGGTCATGATTAAATCAGCATCCATAAAAACATTAGGGATCACTAGTTTTCCCTGATCAAAATTCCAAATGTTTCCATGGGGAGCAAATAGTTTTCTTTCTGAGAACCACTTCTTGAAAAGATGGAGCCCTCTTTTGGTTGTAGGTGCATCCCTAACTCAATTTCCCCTATCATATAGGCCATCAACAATTTTAAGCCTAGCATTTATAGAAATTAACTTTTTCATCTGGGCAGATTCATTTGTAGATTTAGGCAACAATTCAAGAAAATCATCATGTATATTTCTTCTTGCATAATCTACCATCCCTGAGAAAACTTTCTTTGGAGGCATATTGAATGAAATTTTCAAAGTACTAGAACAATTCTACGTATATGATGAATTGAGAAACTTTCTTGGCTGCTTGTTACTATTTCACCACTATTCTACACAAACTATGAATATTGAAAGGTCTTTCACACCTTAATAACACCGAGAAAAATTCTTTAGCTAGCTCTTAACTCTCTATAACTCTAAAATTCATTTCTGTAGAGAGAAAATGGAGACTTTTTGACATATATCTTTGATTCTAGTTCACTTTCAATCTACCAAGTTGGAAGTCAATCCAATCAAATTTCCCCACATAAGCTTCTCCTTCCACTACTGTGAATTTAGTTTGGACTCATTGGTGCTCAAGGACACATTTCACACTCTCACTATGTCACTATACATAAACTTCGAGCAACTTCGATATGTGACATAGCGATAGTCATTGATTCTTCTTTAATCTGATGGTGCATACTCTAGATGTGTTTTAATGCAACTATGGTGGGTCCTTTTTATTTCCCCTTGGTCACCATGTCACATGAATTAAACATAAAGCAAGTCCCTAGACTGACATGATGACTATCGTAGATCTAAAAACATCTAATGGTGTTAATCAACCTAATTTCATTTTCTAGTGTAAGTCCATGCAACATGTGATATCAGATTACCTTTGCACATTGGCATAGTTATTTAAAATGCTACAATCTTTTGGCGTTACTTTTTGAACTAGGTCCATTGCATATTCCTTTTTTGGGAGGTTGCCATGTCATTACTAGCCAAGAGCCTATAAAATCCAATAGCGACATAGCGACCATCGGTGTTCCTGTAAAAACTTGGCATCATGAAAATATCACATGATCTTGATAAGATTCTCTATTTACTGCCCCTTCTAAAAAATCTAATAGGAATTCATGGTGGCAAGTTCATTGATCACAAGTATAACCCACAACACCATATAATACTTTTGGCCCACCATGTTTCAAATTCTAGGAGGTCTCCATGTCGCTACCAACAAAAAGCTTGCAACTTCTAGTGGCAACATAATGACCACCATTGATTTGACTAAGATCAGATAGTGTGAGATATCCTTATTAAAATTGTTCATAGGTCAAGTGGGTCCTAGGTTTAATAATTGCTTGGTCACCATGTCACGTGATTAAAGAGACTACAATTTTGCATAGTGATGTAATGACCATCGTAGATCTTAAAAATATTTGATAGTGAAGCAACTTTTGGGAAAATAATAAAACAAGTTGAAAACCCCTTAAAAGGAACCCAAAATAGTATATAATATTTTGAAATGATTTTGCCGCTCCAACTTAGGAAACAAGCATATGACCTAAAGGGGTTTACTTAGGGCACAAAATTGGTTTTTATTAGGGTCTTTCTTAGGGCCAACCAATTTTGGAAAAACTAAACCCTAATATGTAGAAAATACATAAATGTATATGATTTTTCAAACATATTTTTAAGAAACATTTTTGCACTGTGGAAAATTAGACCATCAGACTTTACATTCATGTTTGTTAATAGTGACACACACTTATTTAGATAGATAGTATCTATCAAGGTTATGGTATAGTTAACAGTATTTTCTAAGTATTTTAGGCTTTACCAAGCTCTATAGTTTCTACTAAGTTCAAGGAATAGCATTCAATTTCCATCAAGTTGTAGAACAAGATTCAGTATGCAAAGAACATTAACAAATAAAGTAAACATTCACAAACCAAAAACTAAATTCGCATATATGCTTAGACAAAGAAAGAAAACAAGAAGTGCAAACTTCACAAGAGAAAACACTCCATGCTTTCTTGATTCTGTAGATGTGTCCCTTTGCTGTGGATGTATGCTCAAGATGCTCAAAAGCTGCTTCAATGGAGATGGGTAATGGCAAATTGGTAGCTTTGTGAGCTCTCAATTTGGCACTATAAGGGTAAGATTGATGGCTTTGGTTCTCAAAATAGCATGGTAACTTTAGCCGAAAGATTGTTGATGAAATGGCTTGGGATGGGATTCAATTTATAGGCTAAGGGGTAGAGGGATGGAGGGCTTAGATGCAAGGATGGATGAAGGCTTAAGGAGGGCTAGGATGCACTCAAAGGAGAGCACATGGATTGTGCTTGTTTAGCACCAATGGGAAGGTGACACTTGTCACAAGGAGGATGAGTGTGAGAGGGTAGGGTAAAGGGTTGGTTAAAGGCATGATGAGTGGGGTTGAGTATGTAAGAGGGATGTAAGAGGAATGAGTGTGGAAGAGGGAAGAGTGTGGAAGATGGGTGTAAGAGTCATGAGTGGGCTTGTAAGAGTCTTTTATGTTTTGTAAGAGCACTCATGACTTAGTGGTTGGGATTTTTGAGGGGAGACTTTAGTTTGGATTAGGAAAGTCTTAAACTTGTTTAAGGAATGTGACAACATTAGGGGGTGGATTAGGCTTGGGTTTAGGATTAGATTAGGAATGTTGGAGATGTGCAAGTGGATGACATTAATGAGGGTGGGTGAGTTAGTGGCTAAGCTTGATTAGTATGGGTGGATGGGGTGGATTAGGCTAAATGGAGGATTAGAGATAGGTTAGGGGTTTCTGAATTTGAGGATTTCATTTATCAAATAGATTTATTTTAATAAATGGGGATTTTTGGAATTAGATAGAAGAATAGGATTTAATTGATAATGCCCCAGTCTCGAATAAGAAGAGGAGAGACTAGACTTAGATGATGCCCCCTCAAGAAGGTGACGGGGGGAGAAATGAGGCTCGACAACTTCTTGAAAAGTACAAGAAATTGAGATGAGCTAAGATGCAGGTTGGCGAAGAGAAGGGGCTGAATTAGCTCAAACTCTCACTACGGGAGAATGATAAAGGGAAATCAGAGGCACAATAGTAAAGCAAGCTTAAGACTTTCTAGGATTGGGGGGGGGGGGGGGGGGGGGGGATGGAGGAGCGGAGCGCTATAAAAGGAATCCATGGTAGGGAGATGGATGATAGAATGATAAAGCTGATGCAACAGGATTTCAAAGAGTCAGATTGGCAGAAGATGGGTTTCGGAGATCCCTAGGACTAGGATTGTGGATCTCGAAAGATGAGGCTTGGTGGATTGATTTGATTGGTGGATCCCTAAGACTAGGATTTTGGATCCCTAAAGCTAAGCATGAGGAGTGATTCAAAGAGATACTGATGCATAAGTTGGGGTAGGAGCGACAGATGTAGGATATGGATTGGGGATAATGGAGATGAAGGGAATCCATTGAAGCTTTTTGAGCGGGGGGATACTTCAAAGAGAAGTACCACCATGTAGTTGAGCATTAGATTTGCTATAGGACTGTTGGTTAATTACCAAGGTTACCAAGAACATCAAGGCCTTTTCACCAACTTTCCAGAGGACTGACGAACTGACTCAAAACAAACACACAAGGATTGCCCCAGTATCACACATGAATCCCAGAGGAAGTAGCGTGGAAACGACACTAGGTAACCCACAAGCAGAAAAAAAAAACAAGCAAAAGACCTACTCAAGACCTTACACTCTAATTGCCCCATTCGCAGCATACCATGATATGGAAGATCATGGCAACCTTGAGGAGGGAACAAGGAGATTTCTTGGAAAAGATATTTCAAGACCCAAAAGGGAAGATCCCAAATCAAAAGAAAGAGAAAATCCAAAAGAGAACTATTTGCCAACGAGATGGGTAGGATGAGGTACTAATGGACCAAGATCAGACATGAGGAAAGCTATATCCTGCAAGGATCTATCAGAGAGCACCTAAGCTGATGGATCTGGATGAGTGATGCGTCTAGCAAGCTGAACTAAGAAGGATAACACTTTGGTGATAGGAGATCTAGCTAAAGGATGCATTGGAATATCTAACCAAGGTGTGCGATGTGTGCAAGATGTTGACCAAGGATGAACTAACACAAAAGCCAGATAGATACAATGATACTAAGCTAAAGAGGATGTACAAGCTAACAGACCAAGATATGTTACAAATGTACAAGTTTGTTCATGTTTTGGTTTTTTGTGAGATGGAAATGTTTGTGAAGGATGGGATGTCTATAATAGTTGATAGGTGGATAGGTAGATGGTTTGTGAAAAGCTTAAGGAAAATGGGATTCTGTGTGTGCATGTGATAGGATACAAGCTAGGATACAAGATTATTTACAAGCTAGAATATGGTACAAGCTTTGGAAAAGATTCGGATATATACAAGGTATGGTACAAGATTTACAAGGTATAATACAAGCTTTGGTACAAGATTTACAAGTTGTACAGGAGGTATTGACAAGCTCCATCAGATTTTGGATATTTGATTGGAACACCAAGGGAACAAGCAGGTGTTTTATGGGAAGGTGGGTGGATGGATGAGGGATAGGATAGTGATAGATAATGGATTAGTCTTTGGTGCACAAGGTGCCTGAATTACCAGGTTTTCACCAAGGTACCTGTCCAAGGCACTTGAATTGCCAAGTTTTCACCATTGGACGCTTATTTCTCTTTACTATTTTTTTGTATTTTTCAAAAGCTGGGTATACCAAAGATCTTCAAGCATAGAACTTCTTGAGATGAATGATGTTAGTGGGATAATTCAAGAGTTCTCCTTCTGGTGTAGATAATTGATAGGCTTCGTAGCCAAAGGAGGCAGTAACCACATAGGGGCCAAGCCATATAGGTTCAAACTTTCCTTTCTTTTCTCGATCTGCTTGGACTTTCATATTTTCTTTGAGGACCATATCACCTGGCTGAAAGTGTCATGGGAGCACCTTCTTGTTGAAATTCCTTTTGAAACGAGTTTGGTAGACTGTGAGATGGTCATAGGCTTGTTGTCTCTTCTCGTCTAAGAGATCTAGCTAGGTGAGTCGAGCTACTCTGTATTCTTTATCTGAGATTTGCCCTCACAAAGATATGCATAGTGAGGGAAGTTCAACTTCTATAGGTAATACTGCTTCAGCACCATAGACTAGGGAGTATGGAGTTGTGCCTGTGGATGTACGGAATGAAGTTCGATAGGCCCATAGAGCCGAATTTATTTGAAGGTGCCAATCACGGCCGGAATCATTGACAACTTTCTTTAGGATTTTGAGGATGGTTTTATTAGTTGCCTCTGCCTGGCCGTTACCTTGTGGGAAATATGGGCTAGAAAAGTGGTGATGGATGCGGAGGGAAGTGCATAATTCTTCCATGTTGAGATTTTCAAAGTTACCTTCGTGGTCAGTGAAGATGGTGGATGGGATGCCAAAGCAGCAAACAATGTGGTACAAGATGAACTTGGAGACTTGAACTCCTGTAGCTGAGACTAGGGGGACTGCTTCCACCCACTTAGTGAAATAGTCTATAGCTGTTATTATCCATTTATGTCCATCAAATGAGAGAGGGGTGATAGTTCCAACTAGATCAAGGCCCCAACAAGCAAAAGGCCAAGGTGGTACAATAGGCTATAGATCTTGTGCTGGAGGATGCACAAGATTTGCATGCTACTGACATGGGAGACACTTTCTGAAAAAGTCACAAGAGTCTTCTTCAATGGTAGGCCAATAGTAGCTTGCTCTAAGGATTTGTCATGCTAGGACAATACCACTCGTGTGGGCACCACAAAGTCTAGAATGTACTTCTTTTAATGCCATCGCGGCCTCATTTTTATCTAAACATTGAGAGAGAGTATCGTGATAACCCCGACGATATAGGGTATTGGCTATGATAACATAGCGGGATGATTTTCAGATGAGGTTCTGGCATTGGGTACGTGTGAGGTGAGGGGATATGATACCATCGTTAAGGTAAGCGTGAATTTCATGGTACCAAGGGGATTGGGGACCAACCAAGATACAAACATGATTTGAATCCTCATTCACATAGGCAGGTGTGAGGAGCTGCTCAACTAAAAACTCATACTGCATAGCTTCTTGGGGAATTTCCAAGAGCGAGCTGATAGTGGCCATGGCATCTGCTGCCTTGTTCTGCATTCGAGGCACTTGTGTAAACTGAAGCTTTGTAAAATGCTAGTTCAGCTAATCAACTAGCTCTTTGTAGGGTAATAGCTTTTCATCTTTGGTTTGATATTCATTTAAGACTTGTTTGATGATGAGCTGGGAATTGCCAAAGATTTCTAACTCAGTGATATTCCATTCAGTAGCTATCTTTAACCTTGCTAGAAGAGCTTCATATTCTGCTATATTGTTGGTGCTGGGGAATTGTAGCTTGAAGGCTTTTGGAATATAATCCTCTTGAGGTGTAACTAATAATATTCCTGCCCCTGATCCATGAGATGTGTATGAGCCATCAAAATAAAGCTTCCATGAGGGTTGTTCTTCAATTAGGCAGATATGCTCATCTGGGAATTCTGTGAGCAAAAGATATGCATCTACTAGAGGTGCATCAGCTAGGTGATCTGCTATAGCTTTCCCTTTGATTGCCTTTTTGTCCACGTACTGGATGTCAAACTCACTTAGTAGCATAACCCATTTGGCCAAACGACCTATAAGTGTTGTTCTGGAGAGCATATACTTGAGAGGGTCAATCTTGGAGACTAGTTGGATGGTATGACTTAGCATGTAGTGGTTCATAACCAACTAGGGTTCTACTGATATAGTAGATGGCTCTCTCTCTGCTATAATCATCATGTTGTGCTAGAAGTTCCTCAGAGCAGTAGGTGTTGCTGATATATACAAGATCAAGGGACGACTAGGAACTGGTGGAACCAAGATAGGGGGATTGGTGAGATACTGCTTGAGCTGATCGAAGCTGCGCTGACATAAAAGATCCCACTTGAAGTTCTCATTTTTCTTTAGCAAGTGTGAAAACGGTGTACACTTATCTGCAAGTTGGGAGATGAAGCGCCGGATAGATTGAAGTTTTCCCTAAAGAGAGCGAAGCTGTCGCAGTGTCTGGGGAGGAGGCATGTCTAAGATAGCCTTGACCTTTTTGGGGTTGATCTCTATACCCCGTTTAGAAACTATGAAGCCTAGAAGCTTGCCAGATGTGACCCCAAAGACACACTTCTTGGGATTTAGCATGAGATGATATTGGGCCAACCTATCAAAGACTTTTTCCAGGTTAGCAAGATGATCCATGAAGGTGTGAGATTTGACTAGGATATCGTCCACATAATCTTCCAAAATGCTATGGATAAGATCATGGAAAATGGCTGTCATAGCTCTTTGATAGGTAGCCCTAGCATTCTTTAGGCCAAAAGGCATCATGGTGTAGCAAAAGGTTCCCCAAGGGGTAGTGAATGTTTTCTTATGCTGGTCGTCTTCTGCAATCTTGATCTAATTATACCCAGAAAATCCATCCATAAGGGACAGAATTTCATGTCCAGCTGTAAGATCTACAATCATATCTATGTTGGGCAAGGGAAAATCATCCTTTGGACAAGCTTTGTTAAGATCTCTAAAATCAGTGCAGATTCTAATGTCACTGGAAGGCTTAGTGACAGGGACCATGTTGGAGATCCATTCTGAGTAGTCGATAGGTCAGATAACCTTAGCAGCTAACATTCTTTCTAGTTGAGCTTTGACTAGTAATGCAACCTCGGTGTGCATTTTTCTAAGATTTTGTCTGACGGGATTGATCTTTGGATTGACTGCAAGATGATGAACTACAAGCGTTGGATCAAGTCCTGGCATGTCCTGATATGACCATGCAAATCGGACAATGTTCTCTCGTAAAACCTCAAAGAGGAGGTCAGCTTGGTCTTGTGATAGGGATACAGCAATGTGAACAATTCTAGGGATCTCTGAAGAACCAATGTTGACTTCTCTAGTATCCTCTATTAGAATAGAAGACACCTCTGGTTGATTATCTTGAGGAGGCAATACTAAATCCTCATGTTCTGCTTGTGGCTCTGGATTTTCTTGCTAAGGGGTTCTCTTCGCTGCCTTAGCTAGTCCCATATTTACCTTAGTTCCAGTTTTGGGTGTATCAAAACTAGGTTGGGGATTTTCTCCAAAATACCCCTTGGGATCTAGCTTGTAGATGTAGGCAAAATCTATTTTTGTCTTCTTATGAGGAGTTTCGGCTCCCATGAATCTTAGAAGCACTTCCTTTGATGCGAACTCATCAATATGTATGACACTAGGTTGGTCCCAATCTATGAGTTGTGGATGAGCGAGTGGTAGGTCAATGAGATGGATGGACAGTTCTCAGAGAATAGAGTCTCCTAGGAAGATTTGGTCTGGGATATTGTCGTAGGATCTCTTTTCAACTTCCTTAGGAATGTCTTCAATTTTGACAAGGTTGCGGTGAATGTTTGAAAAAGCGTGACCATTCTTGTTGGTGCCCCCAGTTGTGGGTATGCCAAAGCCAAGACTTGACTTTGTTTCCCAATTATGTGCTTCGATGGGACATTGCATGTCCCTTTCTTTTGGTCCTAGTCCACCTCCTTGATAGTTCCATTTTTTAGTGATGAGCTTATGTTGTTGGGGATACTTCTGGCTGAAGCGATCAAGGCGTGCTTGATTTCTTGGAGGTGCATCCTTATGTAACCAATTGTTGATATCTGGAGTGAGCTCCTCATGAAGAGGCATTTTTGAGGACACAAAGGTGGTTGGGCCAAACCATTTGTATCAAGGAGGTGGAATCTCCTAAGCTTTGTGATATGATGGTTGTCCATGGGTATGTGGATCAAGTGGGATTGCTCCAACAGCAAATGCATCTGATAGACTATATTCTCCACAGCCTTTTTTGTTGATCTTTATAGTAGGTAGGGTGGAGGCGAGGATGGTTTCTGCATCATTACAAGTGTGGGATGAGCTAGCGATGGCTGTGCCAATGTCTATTCTAGGGCAATGGTTTGTATATGAAGCTTCAACCGCATTGCAGTAAGTAAAGGGTTCTGGATCGGCGTGGATGGTTACCTCAGTGCCCTAATGTAGAAATTTGATGCACTGATGGTAGGTGGATGGAACAACCTTCATAGCATGAATCCATGGGCGACCAAGGAGGATGTTAAATGGTAGGTTTAGATCAACAACATGGCAAACTGTCTCTTGGATGACCGGCCCAACCTTGATTGGTAGCAAAATAGTCCCTTCTGTGGTCCTTTCCAAGTTGTCATAAGCTTTAATGGTGATAACCTCACTGATCATATCTGCCTCAGTATACCCAGCTTGTTTTATGAATTTTAGGGTGAAAATGTTCAAGGCTGATCCATTATCTATCATTACTCTTTTCACGGAAAAATTGGATACCATGATGGCTATGCGAAGCGGAAGGGTGTGATCTGGCTCAACCGTGGGTATGTCGGTGGGTTTGAAAGATAGGGCACATGAGGATGAAAGGTGTCCAACAAGATTACAAAAATTAGTAGCATTGATATTAGAAGGGACACGAGATTCTATGAGAGCACTGTCAAGGATGTCTTTGTACACAGGACTAGTGCGGAGAAGGTCTAACATGGATATTTGGGCTGGCATGTTCCCAAGGTGTTCCAAGATATTGTACAGGCTTTTTGATGGAGCTGATGGTGCTGATGAAACTAGTGGGCCTGCGATGTTAAATCACGCTCTTCGAGTGGTGACCGCACACTCATTGTCTGGTCCTCGAATATTGATAACATTGATAGAAGGCTCTTTCTCAGATATACAACCTATAAGGCTACCATAGTCTATATAGGATGAAGTGTGGTCATTGTTCTTCCCATGCTGTTGGTTTGGCTGGCGGTTGTTGGTGTTGTTTTGGATAGGTGCTTTTCTAGGATTTTGGTTGTTGTGTGGAGGAAAAGCATTTTGATAAATCTGTAAGCCTGCATTGGGAGAGGTTTGGGCACCAACAGTGATTTCCTTCCGATCAATGAGGTCCTACGAATAGTCTTTCAGTTTCATGCATCTGAGGGTGGTGTGACCGTTTACCCTATGGAACTTGCAATACTCATTGTCCTTGTACCATGCAGCTTTGGATTGGCTTGGATCAATTTTCTGGGTAGGAGGAAATTTGATGAGGTTTTCCTTAGCCAATTTCTCAAAAATAACATCCAATGGATCACCGAGGGGTGTATAGTTTCTAGGTGCGGGTTGGAATCTGGGCTTTTGCCCTGCAGCTACATTGATGGCATTAGCTTGATTGTTAGACCCTTGAAAGTTGGGTCTTGTATTGTGGTTTTGATAGCTTTGGTTATTTCGTTCTTGGTAATTGATAGCTTGTTGGTTGTTTGTTTGATATGGTGGGTTAGACTAGTTTTGAGAAGGACCAACGATATTCACATGTCTGGTGTCAGTAACCCCATCTGTTGCAACATGCTTGTTTTTGTTCCAATACCTAGACTTGTCATTGGAATGTGATTGATTTTGGTTGGCCTCTTTGTAAATTTTTACCAAACCATCTTTGATGAGTCCTTGCTCAAGGATCATTCCTTTCTCTTTGATATCCTTATAGGTCTGCAAACAGTTCATGGTCATGTGGTGAGCCAAGCTGGGATGTGCATTATCAATAAACATTTTCACCACATGGCATTCTAGCAAGGTGCAGGATATGCGGGTGGTAAGGGTTTGCCATCTTTGCAGGTATTCGGCAAGGCTTTCTCCACCTTTTTTCTTGGTGTGGACAAGATCAACTATTGATAGCTCTGTTTCAACAAGATGGGCATATTGGGCTACAAATGCCTCAGATAATTCAGCAAAGTTTTTAATTGTGCCATAGGGGATTCTATAAAACCATTCAAGAGCTGGTCCAGCCAAGCTTTTGGGAAAAAGGTGCAAGAGGAAGACATCATTGTATGCCACGTCCTGGCAGTGCATGTAAAATTCTTTGATATGTGTGACAGGGTCTCCTTTTCCTCTGAATTTGTCAAATTTAGGTACCTTAAAGTGTTCGGGAAATGGTGTCGTGGTAATGGCTCTGTCAAATGGGTAAGGAGACACATTCTCAAACTTGAATGTCTTTGGATCATTCCCTTCTTGGATGGCTTTCAGAGCTATCTTCATTTGCTCCCATTCTGAATTGATAGGTGATGGCTGGGGTGCCCCCAATGTAGGAGTGCCTTTAGGTAGGTATGTGCTGGATGGGGCCATTAAATATGGATGGTTATGAGGGATTTGCTGATAGGGATTGTACATTGTTTGGGCAACTGCATGGTGGATGACGAGTTGTTAAGGGGGAGGTGGCACATATTGCTGCATGTACTGCGAGGCTTGCTGTTGATATGGGATTTGAGGTTGGGATTGAGGAACATAAGTTGGTTGTGGGATAAATGGATTGCTTTGTGGAGGTAAGGTATAAGATGGTTGTGAGGCTTGGGGAAAGGATCGGAGGGCTTGTGGGGTTTGACCAATATATGTGGGTTGTGCACCCATTTGGGATGGTATCTGCAAATAATTGGTGGTTGGTTGGGGTGGTGGATTACCTCCTAGAAGTGGCATTGAAAAGTAGTTGGTAATTGGAGGTAATGGATTAGTTGGTGGTGGAGGTGGTGGGAATTGAAAGCTTGGGAATGGAACTGATGGGGTTTGATAGCTTTGTGGCTAGATTTGGAAGCTTGGTAGAATGGTGGTGGGAGCTGGGGTCACTTGGGAGCTTGGTAGAAGATTGGCAGTAGCTTGTGGGTGTTGATAGCTTTGTGGAGTGAAGGTAGTAGCTTGTGGATTTGTGGCTAGTGGTATTGAGCTCCCAAGACTTAATGGAAATCATGGGATTGTACTTTGGGCTGTGGTGAACAAGCTGGGGGTGATGAAAGGTTGATTACTTGGCCCCATGGGTGGCATCCCTGTTGTATATTGCTGAGGTTGGATAAAGATGCTAGTACTAATTTGGGAGATTGGTGGATTTGGAAGGCTAGGTGTGGGAGCAGCAGCAATAGTGAAGGGGGTGAACGGTGAGGTGTTTTGAGTAAAGGGGGTTTGGAGCGGAGAGGTATGAACCAAGGATGGAGTGGTGGTGGCTGGGTTGGCTTGCGGCATGGAGATTTCAACTTGGGTGGATGATGGTATGTTTGGGTCTGTTGGGTCATATGGATTGGCTGGAGGCTCTTCTTTTGGAATATATTGAGGATAATTTGGATCATAAGAGCCTATGGGTGGTGGCAGCTGCCCAAACAATGGGTGAGATGGATCTGATAATGGAGGGGGTCTTCCAAAGTCAAAGGTTCCTACATTGTCCCTTCAAAAATTAGCCATGATTGTCTCTTTGTTTTTGTCTATAATGGCGTTTACCAATACTGCATTTCCTGGTTGGTTCATGAAAGCTTCAATGTCAGTAGGTGATGGCATAGCTTGCTCTAGGCTGAAGGATGGCTGAGTGCTCAAGGGGGGTGAGGTTGTTCGATCCAAATGATAGGGCTCCATTGTTTCTTTCTTCTTGGCTAAGCGAGTGACGGGTGGCATGAAAAATGCTCCTAGGGATGAGATGCAATAATGCTGATGGATGTAAAAGGGGGAAGGCTTTTCTATGCAAATGATTTCCTAGGTTGAGGCAAAGCTATATGAAAAAACCTAAGGAGGATTGGGTTGGGGATTCTAACTTCAAAGATATGTTGTCAAAGCACAAAAGGTCTGCTTTCCTATGTGCAAGCTTGGTGGTGATTGTGTCAACTTAAGGATAGACTGATGATCCTTTAGGAAGAACATGAGATTGACCACTTGTGGATCCCAACCTTTAGCTCAAGGTGATGAGCGATAACAAGTGACAAAGCTAGATTACCCTAGAAAAAGCTCTGTCAAAGGGATAACCTTGGTGAGATTGGTGGATTTGGAAGATTTTAGGAATGGCAAACTTTTAGCAAGGTGACAATAATTTTGAAAGCTTAGATGTGCAGATTTTCGATTACTGGCTAGATGGTATGATTCTAAATGAGATGGATGAGCTAATAATTCTTAAGGGGATAACCTAAGATGGCTGGCTTTTCTACAAAGATGACTCTAAAGTGAAGCTTATCCAAGAAGATGTGGAGAAACAAGGGTGTCTAATCATAGAAATCATGCCTAGTTGGTAAGGCATAAGCAGGATTAACTCCTGGATGTTGGCTAAATTTGATGGTACGCTCTAACCAGGCCTCTTGAAGTGCTTCGTCGGTAGCTTTGTCCTCTGCTTTGTGGAGTTTGGCAATTCGTTGGCTTGGTGTTATTTCTTTTCTCTTGGCTGAAAGTTCTTGGTATGATAGAGATGGCTTGAGTTTGACCTTGTGAAACTTCTGTTTGCATTTGGGTTGTTCTGACATAAATTCCTGAATTTGCTTGGCTTTGGGAAAAATCTCAGTTGTTTTGCTTCAACTTGTTCAACTTCCGAAATAGGTAGTGACTACACTAAGTGTGCCCTAAGCTAGGATTGACCAAGTTTGGCAAACATTCATTCAACAAGTAAAATAAAAACAAGCAATAGATGGGAACACCCAGATAGAAGTTTGTGGTTCTCAGAATGTGATACTTACGCCAAGGAGTGTGTATGTTCTACAAATGTTTCAATCAGTCACTCCAAACACATTAACATCCTAGATGGTTTTCTGCAAGGCTGACAATTGGTTTAGCTAGGGAGTCCTCGATATACACAAGGTATATGAGGTCCAAATCCGTAGATGAGACCAAAAGGATGTCACACAGCCGAGAGGAGTGGTAACCCACTTCTCCTCTTTCACTTCTCAAGGGTATAAAGTTCCTTGAGGCTTACCCCAAATGACAAAATCTTGATCCCAAGAGAGGTGTCTTTCGATTCACCTCCCAATTCTTATACTCCGCCGGAACTCTGGAGTTGAGGTCGTCCAAGGGGTGATGAAATCCCCAAGCAGGCCTCCTAAAAAGAAACAAGGTTTTGGATCCTAATCTTATGCACCCAAGATGGCCTTGAAAGATGACAAGGGGAGAGAAGACTTGGATGACCTTGGGCTAAAAAACACACTCGTTCTTTTACCGACTCTTATGTGTGCTAATCTAGACTTTGCAAGCACTCATATTTTAAGAGACAATGTTCAATTCCAACTTGAAGCACCAACAAAAGTAAATCGATCGAAGAATGAAAACAATAAGAAGAGTTAGGGTCAACAAAAGCAAACTCGCGCGCTTGGAGGCCCTCCACGTCAAGTATTGATTAATTTTCTTTAAGGCATTCAAGATTGAGTGTGAGTTTGTTTTAAGCCCAAAACAAAAGTGTGTGAGATTCAATTTCAAGCGCGTGCCTGGAGGCTCTCCACATCAATTGTTGTTCAATTTTAGTGCCCAAACTTGAAGTGTGATCAATTTAATCTAGAGTTTTGGCCATTTAAGAATTTTGATAAAGTTAAAGCAAACCTTCAAAGACCAAGTGAGTGAGTTAGATTGTGGAACATTTAACACCTTTTTCAAGTAGAGCCATCCCCATAAATGGCGCTAAGATTGCAACCAATGGTTAATATTTGATGGGTGATTAGAAAAGAGGTGAGTCCAGGGAACTACTCAAATTGATTTTTTTAAATTTGTATTTTAACTTAACAAAGTTTCTTAAATGTCCAAAAATCAAACTTTACCTAGATTGCATGTGGAAAAGAGATTTGTTTTGTTCAATTTTAGAAGCTCCAAATGAAGTGTTTGATATTGCAATGGTTAATTGATCCTTGGCATTCAAGATTGGATTTTTTGTTTTAAGCATGCATTCCAAGGAAAGTTTATTTTAATCCATGACATTCAAGAGTGTGTTTTGAACAACATTCATTCAATGAAAAATGTGTTTAACCATTCAAGTTCATTTTTTTAGCAACATGCATTCAAAGACAAATGGGTAAAAATTCAAGTTCATTTTTTAGCAACATGAAAACCTACAAGAAACATGGTTAGTGGTTCCATATGTGCTCCAACCTGCAATGAGACAAAAAAAAAAGCAATTTAGTTAGTTAGCCAAAATCTTCAAAAATGAGAGCTTAACTATGGGAAAAAAAATTTTAACTTTTTTTGCTATTTTTTCTATGCGTAAAAATGCTTTAAATGGTCTAAATCCTTAAAATGCTTAACATGCTTAAAATGCTACAAAGTGTAGAAATAAAGGTTTTAAAGCAGAAATGCAACATAAGCAGGCAGAGAAGACAGTCTATCAAGCGGAGATGCCAAAATATGAAGATGCTGAAATACAAAGATGCTAGTATTCGGAGACAACAGAACAAATTTGCGGCGCAAAAAATAGGTGACAAGTAGAGACGTCGATTTGCGCAGATGCGGATTTTCTCAGATGATGATTTGGATTGGCAGTGGCGGAGAGGTCGATTTGTGCAGACGCGGATTTTTGCAGACGTCGATTTGCATAGACGTGGATTTTCACAGACGTCGATTTGTGCAGACGCGGATTTTAGCAGACAGAACAAGTTGCAAACGCCAAAACTACACCAAAAAAGTTGAAAAATGCAAAAAAAAAATTTAGATGGTATTTCTTCTTCCTAAGTGCATTCTTTAACCTGCAAAAACAAGCAAAACAGCCTCACAACACACTCAAACAACAACAAACATTAGATGGTTAAAAAAAATGACATATAGATGAAAATAGATGATTAAATGACCCATAGTGGGGTCCCACCGGGCGTGCCAAAATGTAGAACAAGATTCAGTATGCAAAGAACATTAACAAATAAAGTAAACATTCACAAACCAAAAACTAAATTCACATATATGCTTAGACAAAGAAAGCAAACAAGAAGTGCAAACTTCACAAGAGAAAACACTCCATGCTTTCTTGATTCTGTAGATGTGTCCCTTTGCTGTGGATGTATGCTCAACATGCTCAAAAGCTGCTTCAATGGAGATGAGTAATGGAAAATTGGTAGCTTTGTGAGCTCTCAATTTGGCATTATAAGGGTAAGATTGATGGCTTTGGTTCTCAAAATAGCATGGTAACTTTAGCTAAAAGATTGTTGATGAAATGGCTTGGGATGGGATTCAATTCATAGGCTAAGGGGTAGAGGGATGGAGGGCTTAGATGCAAGGATGGATGAAGGCTTAAGGAGGGCTAGGATGCACTCAAAGGAGAGCACATGGATTGTGCTTGTTTAGCACCAATGGGAAGGTGACACTTGTCACAAGGAGGATGAGTGTGAGAGGGTAGGGTAAAGGGTTGGTTAAAGGCATGATGAGTGGGGTTGAGTATGTAAGAGGGATGTAAGAGGAATGAGTGTGGAAGAGGGAAGAGTGTGGAAGATGGGTGTAAGAGTCATGAGTGGGCTTGTAAGAGTCTTTTATGTTTTGTAAGAACACTCATGACTTAGTGGTTGGGATTTTTGAGGGGAGACTTTAGTTTGGATTAGGAAAGTCTTAAACTTGTTTAAGGAATGTGACAACATTAGGGGGTGGATTAGGCTTGGGTTTAGGATTAGATTAGGAATGTTAGAGATGTGCAAGTGGATGGCATTAATGAGGGTGGGTGAGTTAGTGGCTAAGCTTGATTAGTATGGGTGGATGGGGTGGATTAGGCTAAATGGAGGATTAGAGATAGGTTAGGGGTTTCTGAATTTGAGGATTTCATTTATCAAATAGATTTATTTTAATAAATGGGGATTTTTGGAATTAGATAGAAGAATAGGATTTAATTGATAAATAATAGATTATTTGATTTATCAATTAGGACTATAGATGATTAATTAAATTAATCAACTAGGGGATGACAAAGGATTAATTAAATAGAAATTTAATTAATGATGCCTTTAGAGATGGCTAAATTAGATTACCAAAGCAGTGTAATCAAATCTAGGTGTCTACACGAGTAGTTTCTACCAAGTTGGTGATCAACAATGTAAATCTAGGATCTTAGTGTATGTCAAGTTCCTCAGTGAAAACCAAATTGTTTAGTTCTTATCGAGTTCACAATTATAGTGATGTGAATCTAGTGTTGACCGAGCCACTCAATGTTAACCAAGTGATTCAGCTTATACCGAGCTCATTGTGATAGCATTGACTGGGCTATGCAATGTGAATCAAGTGATTCAATTTATATGTTGAGTTTCACAATATTCACCAAGTCACCATTGTAGACCAAATTTAGACTACTTAGAAGTGATCATTACGGACTAAGCTTCTACATTTACCAAATGCATGATGATGTTGACCATTAAGAGTGGATGTTGAATATCAGAACCTCATCGGGCTAGTCTTCAGAACTAGAGTTCTTGTAGTTGGGCTGAATTTGTGTATTTTGTGTAAACTTTTATTGTAGCCAACTTTGTTGAATTATAATTTGGATTGGTATTTATGAAATGTATTGTATCACATCCAATATATAGTATGGAAGTAATGTAACAAGAAAAGAAGAACAAAAGTGAAAAGTACAAAGGCTACAATAGTATAAGGAGTAGCAAAGATTTATCTATCACAACAAGGTGATCATTACTCTCAAATGAATCTCACTCAAAAAACCAATTTGTAGATTAGAGATCAGCCACTATTTTATCCTAATAGGTGGACTAGTTAAATCATTTCACAAGGTAGATTTAACAGTCTTTTGTAAATCTCTTTACTGAGTGCATACGTCAATTTATGTTTGTAAATCCTTTTGCAAGGTGGACCTAGCATTCCTTATTTCTCCTAATAGGGTATATCATTAGAAGTGATTGTTCTAAGCCTTAATAGGCCAACTTTATACTATATTAATAAAGCTTGTAGGTATCATCCTCACACTATTTTTACTTTTATTTGGAAGGTTTCTAGGTCACCATATTGTGTGTCAAAAGTGTTATGGATGTTTTGATGCTTTCAATTTTTCATGCATGTAATTAGATCAAAATATGGAAGAAGGATTAATTGATAATAAAGGATTAAGTTTTATAGGTTACTGATTCACCTCTTCTCTCTCTATAACTTAGCCTATCACATATATTTCCAACAATTGGTATCAGAGCATTGTGGTTCTCATGAAAGAAGTTTAACAACTTGAGAAAAAATTAGAAGCTATGGAGTTATTCAAACTTGATAAGGCTATTAACAATGAGAATCTAAATTTGGAATTGGTTATTGGACAACTCAAGAAAGCAAAGGAACAACTCTCTCAATCCTTGAAAAGGAGAAAAGATCTTGCAATCCAGATGAATGACAAACTTTACATTAAAAAAAGAATTGAAGACATCCATTCAAACAATCTAGATGAAGCCAATGAAGCAATCAAAAAAAATTAGAGAAAAATGGTAACCTTCAAGAAGAGTAGGAAAAATGAGAAGAGAGCAAGAAATTTGGTTAGTAAGATTGTGTGAATTCATGGAAGAGAAAAATAAGACAAAAGAAGAGATAGAACGAAAGAACAATGAAATTCAACACCTATCCCTTCAATAGGTAGACTTCATTAATTAACTCTCCAATGCAAATGAAGAAATCATGAATCTAAGATTAGAAAATGAAAGATTGATGAATGACCTAAACACTAAAAAGAAAACCAATGAGAGGATGATGAAATATAAAGTAGAGATGGATCAGTTGAATGAGCAAAGTCATTACAGACAAAAAGATGGATATACAGAAGAAGCTGAATCATTGAAACAAGGAGCTCTAAAGAATCGAAGACCTACTTATAGTCACTATGGTAAGATAGGACATAAATCAAACATATGTTGGAGTAATGGGAAAGCTATATTTAATAGAAAATGTTACAATTATAATCAAACATATGTTGGAGCAATGGGAAAGCTATATTTAATAGAAAATGTTACAATTACAATCAACATGGTTACAGAGCTAATGAATGCAAAGAAAAACCTAAGTTTGAAGGCAAATGTCACAAATGTAAGAAGAATGGGCACAAATCTTCAGAATGTAAAACTAAGATATTGAACCCAACAGAACAAATTATAAAAGATATATTTGGTTGGGACTATAACACTTGGTGCAGATGTCATTACTATGGAGAATTTGGATACATTAGAATGAATTGTGTAAAATGTCACATGAGGACAAGAGACACTACTAGAAGATGTTTCATTTGTACAAAACTTGGTCAGCTTGCCAAGAATTGTATAAATACTAGAAGAATTGAGGATGAAAAGAAAGCCAAGGGTGATAACATTAGAAAGAAGATGAGATCACAATGGATTCCAAAATCTTTTGTGAATGCAAGTTTCAGAAATGATGAACATGTCGGTCAAGAATTAGGTGACTCAAGCATTTTCACTTGATCTCTCACAAGGAGAACTAGAACTAGGATTCTAAAGAAGACATCTCACATTAGTTCCAGTTAGTAGAATGAAATATCCATATCAACATTCAAGATTTAAAGGGATCACCAAGCATTCAAGGAGATGCTAGTCATTACCAAGTGAAGTCAAGTTGCAAACCCTGTCAAGCAAGGTTTGGAGCTACTAAAAAATTTATTTAGTCATTGAGTCATGAATGAATCTAGTGAGCACTTAATGTGAGTGAAGTGGATGATAGTCTATCATTTGAGTGAACAATCATACAAGGAATATATGGCAATTGAAAGGGAAAAAAAATTATAAAAAGGGAAAAATTGAAGTCATTTGTTAGGATGAATTTTTTAGAGCTATTTGTGTAAAACAATTTTTGAGAATCCAAGCAATCTGAACAAATTACTATTAAAATATTTTCATGTTCTCTCAAATCCTACCAAGAAAAATGGCATCCACTAGGAAAAAATCTAAGAAAGGTTCAAAAATGTTAGTTCAAGGAGTGGAATGGAAGGCACCACACTTTAGACTAAGTTCAGCTATCATAGAAACCCTAGATCCAACTAGAGCTCAATTAAAAATTTCATCAAAGGTTTTATTGATAAGTGATATTCATTCACATTTTTAGTGTGGTATTGAAGATATAAGAACTCTAGAAATGGATGAATTCTTGAGATAATTGTGTGAGAATGGTGCGTTAAAACTAGAGCATCAATACCTTGAAGTGAAGGGTTTGACTCACATTATGCACATTCCATGAGATTTTCAAATCAAATGGATAATATTTATCATCAATTGTGTGCATAATGGTTAGTTATGGTTATAGAAACCTATTGTGATAAACAAGAAGATGATCCATAGGATCACTCATCTTCCAATACTGGAAAAAGCTAAAATGACCAAAACCCTAAGTCGGGCCGAGCTAGAAAAAAAAACCTTTACCGATTGGGATGGAAGGGGAATTAAGATTAGTTGTGTTATCGATATGGAATTTAAGTTCAAGATACATTTTATCATGTAAAAAATATATAGCTCGAGTAGACTCAACAATATATCATGCAAAGTAGTGGATCTCACATACAAAGTGGTCAAAAATAACTTGTCACTTGACCTTGCCAAGTTGATGTTGAATCAGTTGAACAAAAACATGGAGAGTATAAGAACTTCAAAGAACAATCCTTGTAAGTTTTGTTCACTCTTAACTTGTCTATTTTTCTATGTGATAATTTTTTTTTTCCATCTAAAGGTATCATCGTATAGAGGAAGGATGTACCTATTCTTTATTAGATCAATGAATATATAGCTGAAATGGGAGAAAACTATACTAATATTATGGATAAGTACTTTGATGCATTTAAGGACAAGATGAATAACAAATTTAGGACACCAAAGAAGCTTGTTGATGATTACAAAGATGATTTTTTTTTATGGTTGACTATGATAAAGTATATATTCAAGTAGTTAGACTAAGAAATGTATGGGTCAAGCCTCTAGGTTATGAGGTTAACATTTATGAAACTAAGGACATTATTGAAGCACTATTAAATGAGTCTATTGACCCAAAAGCTACATACTTTGGCACCTATGATGAAGCAATGAAAAGAATAGAACTTGAAATAAAAATCCCTTAGCCAGTCAAAAAGGAAAGATGTCATGACCCCAAATTTAAGGATATATGTATATTTGAATAACATATTATATAATAGTTAAGAATAATAATGAATAGATATTATAATTACATTATGAAATCAAAGAAGATGATAATATATTCACATTTGAATATATATGATATTAATAACTAATGATAATTATAATAAATTGATTAATAGACTAATCAATATAATATATATTAATGATACAAGAATTAATATAAACAATAATACAATATGGTATTATACTTATAACAACGTATATTTGAATATGTTATAATAACATACAATATTATATAGCATATTTAATGATAACATATACCCTATAAAATATAGCTATTAATATATATATATATCAATTATTCGATGTACTATAGTATATGACAATAATAATGTTATGAACAATTAAATAATATTATTAATTATAAGAAAGATGATTCATATAATTAATATGATATACATAATCATTAAAATAATATATAATATAATTATATTATATTATTAACATAATTAATATTAATAAGGAAAGGACATGACTCTATAAAATTTACATATAAATATAGAATATCATATGTTGGAAGGGTTATCATACAGAATACTATCAAACATATACAAATAAGAAGGAAAAATCAATAAATGTCCAAAAAGGGACATTACAAAAGAAGAGAACTACAAAATTGAAAAGTAGCTCCACTGTTCTATTGATTGAAGGAAAATGAGAAGACATTGAGGATCATGAAGAAGAAGATGAAGAAAAGTCAAAAGAAGAACCTATACAAAAGATAGGAAAGGTTATTAACCAAACCATCTACTTCTATGTTCATAAGGAGGACATCTAGGAAGAAACAAGATAGTTTAAAAAGTAGAAGATATAATTTTCAAGAAGCCTCCACCCAACTTTCAAGAAATATTGAAAGAAATAGATTCAGTAGTCATCATAGAAAACTTTAAAGAATTAAGGTATGAAACCAAAATTGTAGAGGAGAAGAAGCAAGTTGAAGACATGGTCATATCTAAACTGTGAATATGGAAATATTCTGCAGATCAACTTACTCACCAGATTCCAAATGAGCTAATAGAAAAGATAAAGCCAAGATGGGAGCATGTAAGGAAAATTGCTAAAGACAAAAATGAGTAGACCCTAAGGCAACTCGTGTCAAGCTTAAGTGACAAGGAAGTAAAAGAATCCTTAAAGAAGAATGAAGAAAAGCTTACCTTGAAGTTTAACACTTGTATAATTTTGATCAAAAACATTGAACATATGGCAAGGAATGCCACCAACACATAGAAAAATATCTATAATCTTCATAAGAAGAGTGATTTTATTATTAATATTGGTGACAAGGAAGATGATGATGAACATGAAAAAGATGAGGAAATTGGTGATGAAGAAGTAGCACATTATGATAACATAGATGATGAGGAATAGGAATAGGAATAGGAATAGGAATAGGAAGCTACTGAGGAAGATCTACCTGAAGTTCAAAGTATTCAGGAGACCAACCTAGAGAAAATTGCAGTAGTGATCATAGCCTCCCTTCCTCATTCTCTAAGAAAAGCATTGAAAACATCAAGCCCAAAGAAAGCTACTGTATGATTAATTGTGTCAAACGTTTGAAAGTACCAACACTCAATCAATTTTTGCACCTTTTTAGCTTAGTACTTCATTGATAGAAGTGAAAAACACTTCACCTACCAAGCAATCAACACTTTCTCCTCCATCAATTTTATTTACACAAGGTATTTCATCAATAAGTGTAGTATCTAATTTTTCATCTAGTCCTACACTTTCTACCATTATTTCAATTCCTAGCATGAAAATAATAAGTTCAAAGAAAGTTGAGAAAAAGCCTCAAATGAGTACAAAATTTTTGACTAAAGGAAAAGAGAAAGAAGACAAAACTGCTCTTGATGAGGAGATTGTTATTCTAAATTGGGACATCCCCAATCTTAATCATGATTAAATGCATATATTTGGAGAGCTACATCAAAATAAATCTAATAAAAAGAGGCTTAAAAAAGTAAGAAATAAATTTTTTCAAAATTTCTTGAAGATGCAAAGAATATTCAAGTAGAGGCACTCAGCACAGAGGTTGACACTACTCAACCAATCTTGGATCAGTTAGTAGAGGTAACCTATAAATTCAATGAAGATTCAAATGGAAAAGAGAAATTGTCACAAAGAGTGGAGAAGAAATATGAGAATAAATTTTGGAGCTAATTGCACAAAAGATTGCAATTCATCAAGTAGATCTATCTACTATTCTAAGCTCATTGGAGACCTTTTGCAACTATGTGACTTAATTATTTGGTAAACTTTGTGATACTTCAATTTTCACCAAGGAAATCAAAGATAAACATTTAAAGATTGATGAAGATCTAAAGGAAAGTGCACAATAGTTGTAACTTGACCCGAGTTATAGCTTTTCCCACTACACAAAGATCAAATTTTTAATTGATACACAGGCAAAATTGCTAAGAGAAGAAGCCAAAATAAGAGCTACACTAGTAAACATATAGGGCATGATTCTCCTAAACATGGATGCAATGTAGAAACATATTGCACATTCTAAAATCCTTATCCATGATAACAACTTCTCAATTGTAGATGATATGATAAAAATTTTAGTAGAAGTTCAAGTTGCATTATACACATGCAAGGTGTTGCAAGAAAATTGGGACAAGAAAATGATACTAATTATAAAGCTACATTTGAATTTCCTGTCACATTTTGGTATTACTCTATAGTATACAACATACATCTTTGGCTTTAATGTCAAAAGGGGGGAGTAGATGTATATTGTAAAGAGGAGAAGATATAATATAAGATGTAGTATACATAAAGTGGGAGAAAATGTATATATTAGATGTGAAAAGATTTAAAGTATAGTGTATATATATTATGGGGGAGCATTATCATATCATATATGTATAGATACTTAGAGATACATCTCTTATAAAAGAAATTTTGAAAAATCTCAAAAATAGAGTACTCTACTGAGTTGGAGACATAAGATGATGAATAAAAGGTGCTCTTGATCTTTTTGAATTCAGTTTTGACTTATAAGTGTTTTTTTCACTAATGCCAAAGGGGGAGATTGTTGACTTTATAGTCATGTTTGTTATTACTGACACACACTTATTCTGAAAGATAGTATCTACCAAGCTTATGGAATAGTTAACAGTGTTAACCAAGCATTTTAGGCTTTACCAAGTTCTATAGTTGCTACCAAACTCAAGGAACAATATTCAATTTGCACCAAGAAGTTTCTATCAAGTTCGTGATCAGCAGTGTAAATTGAGTATCTTAGTGCAAACTAAGTTGTGCAGTGCTTACAAGTTCATAGTTACAATGATGGAAATCTAGTATTGACTAAGCCACTCAGTGTTAACCAGTTGATTTAGTTCATATTAAGCTCATTGTGATAGTGTTGACCAAGATATCGTATGTGAATCAATTGATTCATTTTATATGCCGAGTTTTATAGTATTCACCAAGTCACTAGTATAGACCAAGTTCAAACTACCTAGAAGTGATTAGTATGGACCGAGCTTCTATGTCTATTGAATACATTATGATGTCAAGTATCAGAACCTCAATAAGATTTTCTTCAAAACTTGAGTTCTTATAGTTGGGCCCACTTTGTTTCTTTTTGTAAACTTGTATTGTAGCTAACTTTGTTGAAATGTAATTTGAATTGTTATATATGTAATGTATTGTATCACATCCAATACATAGTATGGAAGTAATGTAACATGTAGAGAAGAAAAAAAAGTGTGGAGTACAAAGGGTACAATAGTATAAGGAGTAGCAAAAATTTATCTATCATAGCAAGATGATCATTACTCTCAAAGGAATCTTACTCAACAAACCAAGCTATAGATCAAAGATCAGCAACTATTTCATCCTAATAGAGGGATCAGTTAAATCCTTTCACAAGGTAGCCTTAATAGTCTTTTGTAAATCTCTTTACCAAGTGCATACTTCATTGTATGTTTATAAATCCTTTTATAAGGTGAACTTAGTAGTCCTTATTGCTCCTAACAAGGTAGATCATCAGAAGTGATCATTGTAAGCCTTAATAGGCCAACTTTATACTGTAGTAATAAAGCTTGTGGGTATCATCCCCACCCCAGTTTTACTTTCTATTTGGAAGGTTTTTGGATCACCATATTGTGTGTCAAAAGTGTTATGAATTTTTTGATTCTTAAAAATTTTCATGCATACAATTAGATCAAAATATACAAGAAGGATTAATTTTTATAGGTTACTTATTCACCCCTCCCCTCTCAGTAACTTAGCCTATCACATGTATTTCCAACACCATGGACCCATTTTACATCCCATCAATGAGTTGAAATTTATGTATAAATTTAATCAATTTATTTAATACATCTATTTATTAAGTAATTATATGAAGGATTGGAAAAAAATTATTATCCATGTGCATAAGTTCTCTACTGGACCATCAACATTTACAATAGACTCTAAGCCTAGGCATGATATGATCTTCATAGAGATACAATTTTTTTATGTTAATTTAATTCATTTGATTAGATTATATTCTATAAAAAAAAAATGTAAATTGTATTATATGATATGCAATTGTTGACATTAGAAACTCCTCATCTTCACCAATACATTAATTGTGGATTTGTTATTGCAATGGCTAGTTTGGAGCCATTGGTTGAGGTATGAAATAGTTTTCATAGTTTTAGTTATTATTTATAATAGTTAGTATTGAAACTTCAAATTGTATCCATATTTATGATTGAGTGATTATATTGATTAAATTTTTGTAGGGCATTGTTACTCTTGGTCATTTGCAAGCCTCTAAGGTGGATGTACAAAGTGACTATTTGGTGGTTGTAAGAAAATAATTAATTTTGTGTGTACAAATATTTGATTTCAATATATAATAATTATTGATTCATATATACTTTGTTTGTATCAGCTCCAATTAGAGAGAATCCTAAAAAATAGGCTGAGCTAGCATGTGAGGAAGACACCAGCATCCCCACTATCTCCCTCCATGTGATGATCAAAGACCTCTAGAGATTTATTTCTTTCCCCTCATGGGTGATAGGATTAACCATGGGAAGAAATAACAATTACATGCAAATATAACCAATATCATAAAAATGATAAATCACATAGGAGAGAACACAAGATACCCAAATTTAATATGGTTCACCCAATCCTTGGGCTATGTCCACCAAATAGGGATTCCAATATTATTATTATCTAGTGATTACAACCATATTAAAATATGTAATCCCTTACAGCTCAATACCACCACAAGAAGCAATTATCACATTACATCTTATGAAATTCCTAACCCTAAGTCATTTTATACAAGTATTTTCCCTAATTTGGGGTTAAAATTAGTTACAACATGTTAGCCCAAAAATGCCAATGAAATAGCCCAAAAAAAAGTTCTTAAGGGCTACGCCCTTGAGCCACCAACAACCATGTCCTACCAGCCATGTTTGTGTTGGGGTCTACCATCCCCAAACCTTTTCTTGGGGATCAAACTAGTCTTGAACCCCATTGAGGAATTATGAAGTATATACAATACTTGCCTGATTAGGCACCGCAAACTATTAGTCTCCCACTTAGGGATTGATCATGATCCACAATAGAAAACAATATCCCACTTGGAGACTGATCTTGGAGAGACATCACTAACCCATGAGGCTCCCCTCGAATCAAACCACCCTAGACTTAGTTGTACCTTTATTCTATTCAATTAAGAAGACCAATAGAAGCTAAAGAGGAATTTAGCATCTCCCTTTTCACTACATTTTTAAACATATTTGTTGGGTTGTCATCTATATGTATCTTGTCCATCTTTAGCTATCCATCATCCAAAACTCACTAAATGGAATGGTACCACAACTGTATGTTTTTTTAATTTGAATTCAGAGTGGAATTTTTTGCAATATCAATGGCATTTTGGCTATCTATAAATAAATAATTATCCCTCTATTAGTGTTCTTATTTTTCTAAGAAGAACTGAAGCTATGTCACCTCCTTGGTTTCCTCTATAACAAAAACATACTCTGCCTCTACAGCGGATAAATCATTCACCTTCTATAATCAAGAAACCTAATTCACAATTTCCCTACCAACAATAAATATATAACCTATAGTACTTTTTTTGAATTCTTTATAATAACTAGGAGGTGGGGTGAATCAATTATCTAAGGTCTAGATGCACAAATAAAACTTTTCACAACTTAGTGAACCCATATCCATAAAACATATTCATGCATGCATCCATTAGATCATACAATCACTTGAACTTTTAGATTACTATCCTAGATCAAAATAACTTTGTAAAAATATAAACATAAAAAATAGTAGATTCAATAACACATTTTACACAAGGAATTTATGTAGAAACCCAATTTGGTAAAAACCACCAATAACATGATACTCATTCTCACTCTTCCAAAGTGAGGCCCTATGAAAGGCCAACCCTATCAAAGGTTACAATGTACACTGTTAAATGTGACCTAGGTAGAGGATTTCAATTTCCCTGTTAGGAGTGAGTCTTGTTAGAGGACTTTATATAATTCGCCTATAATGCCTCCTGGTAAAGGATTTACAAATGAGTATTAGGTCAACCTTAATTTAAAGGATTTACCCTAGACTAGTACAATGATTAGAAAGTAACAATAAGGCTTGATGTGATAATAAATCACAACTCACTTACAGATTATAGATCTCTATTTCACTCCTCCATTCTACTTGGCTTTCACACACGTCATCTCTAATAGCTTTTTCACCCTTCAAGCATTCATACTCTTAAGCCTTCTTTATTTACTTGCTAATAGCAATCTCTTTTTTTTTATCACTAAATGAAGCAATAATCGAGACCTCTTGTCTAACTTAGGTTCTTGAACATAACCAACCTTCCTTTTGATCAGCCATCTCTATAAATAGAAAATTAAGATTTTTTTTGTTCAACCTCTATTGTCCATTTTAGGATTAGGTAAGATTAGGTAGGATTCAATAAATCTACCCATCTTTTCATTTGAGTCCCTTCTAGAAACTTCTTCTTCAATCCTCTTTGAATTCACCTCAAAATGGTTTACCATGAATTTTTTTCCACCAACTCATCATAGTTATCTTCCACACACTTCACAATATTCAAGAAAATAAAATAGTTGGCTCATATTTGTCAAATCTAAGATTTAATATGAATACTAGCACTCAGCATCAATATGTTGTCACTCAGCTTCCAAACTATTCTTCCACTCATCTTCAACTAGATCACTCAAACACTAAATTTTATTAGTTCTCAACATCAACTAAACTTTACTCGACATATATTGTATCACTTGACATACACTAAACTTTCAATTTGCTCAGCTCCAAGTGATTTTTTGTTTGTCTTTCACTGACTTTTCTTGGCACTTACTATCAACTCAGTCAAGCTTGGAAGACTCAATTCTTCTTACTTGTTCTTCTAGAACTAGTTAGTGTATCCAATCTTTGCAACCTTAACTAGATAATCAATACACTATATCATCACTATCTTAACTAATCTTAGTACTCCTTTTCTTACTAATCTCAACCTTTCCTCTAGGTGCTTTTGTTATCCCACTTGATCAAAACCTCCTCATCAATCACACAAATGATAGTACTCAAATCTACTAAGCAATTATCTTACTATTAAGTAGTAGGTTTGAAATCAATGGAAAAAAAATGATTGAAACACATTCTCATATTTATGTCAAACTATTTTCAACATACTTTGTGTAGTATCAATATCCCCTACCAAATTGAGTCAACATATCTCTCTAAATTAGTAGCAGAGCCCCCAAAATGTAAACACTTACGATATGTTCCTCTCAAATATTTGAGAATCCATTTGAATGCATTCCAATGCTCAATCCATAGATGACTCATATACTTGCTAACAACTCCCACTACATGTCCAATATCCAGCCTCGTACATACCATAGCATGCATCAAGCTTCCTACAACTAAAGCATAGGGTACCTTGGACATCTTATCCTCCTCTTTCTATGTTTTGGGACACATCTCCTTAGTTAATTTTATATGACGAGGGAAAGGTGTGCTGACAGCTTTAGCATTCTCCATAGAGAAACATTGCAACAACCTTGCAATAAAATCAGCTTGAGATAAAATTCATTTTTTATTCTTCCTATCTCTACAAAAAAAAAATTTATGTCCCCAAATCTTTCATAGAAAATGAATGTGTTAACTATTGTTTTAAGCCCTTAATATGATCCATGTTAGACCCAAGTACATGACTATCATCAACATATAAACATAAAATAATGGAGCTATCATCATCTAGCCTCTAAAAATAAATACAATGATTTGAATGACACCTACTGTATCCATGCTCATGCATCAAAATTGTCAAATTTTAGATACCATTATCAAGGTGCTTTCTTTAAGTCATGTAAACTATTCTTTAATCTGCCCACTATACTCTCCTTAGCATTGACCGCAAATCTCTGTGGTTGTACCATATATATTTCTTCATCCAAATCACTAAAAAGAAAGGTCATTTAATATCAAGCTTCTCCAAATACAAATTTTTAGTAGCCATAATACTTAAAACAATACAAATAGAAGTCATTTTAACAATAGGAGAGAATATCTCATCAAACTCAATACCCTTTTTTTGTGCAAATACTTTTACTACTAACCTAGCACTAAATATTTAATTACCTCCATTCTCTTACTGCAACATGTAAAGCCATTTATTTTGTAAAGCCATTTTACCTACAGACAATTTGCATAAATCTTATGTTTGATTTTACAGCAAGAGTCCATTTTATCTTTCATTATAGACTCCCACCAAATCTTAGTATCCACCTACATAGCTTCATCATAACATTCAAGTTCACCAACATTAGTAAGTAAAATAGAGTACAAAGAGGGAGAAAATATTTCTAGAAGTCTACTTAGCCTTGCTGACTATCTAACATTCATGGGGGTGTGTGGTATTTTTTGTTGCAGTTGTTGTAGAGAATGAGAGACTACTAGACCATCATCTTTTGGATTATCATTCAAAACTACATAATCATTTTCTTTCTTCTCATGTTGCTACAATAGATTTTTTTACAATGTTTTCTCATTGAATATGACATCCCTGCTTCTTACAAATTTTATGATTTTCAAAATTAAAAAGGCTATAATAAATTTTATCAATGCCATATCAAAAAAAATGCATTTGTTTGACTTGGCTTCCATCTTGGTTGTATTTTCAGAATCTTCACAACCAAACATTTTGAGAAAATAATTACTCACCTTCTTACCAATCCATGCTTCCTTTGGAATACCAAAGGCTAAAGGAGTAAAAGGATCTCTATTAATCAAATATACAATAGTATTGAGAACCTTTTCCCACATGTTTAAGGGCAACCCAACATGTAAACTCATGTTCCTTGCATGCTCCATTATTGTCCTGTTCATGATTTCAACTACTCTATTTTCCTGTGGAGTCCTTGTAATAGTTTTCTATTTAAAAATACCATTATTGGAGCACTAATATTCAAATTCATGACTACAATACTCACCACCATTATCAAATTTGAGACATTTTAATCTCTTACTAGTCTGATTTTCAACCAAGCATTTCCATTTCTTAAAATTTTGAAATACATCAAATTTTTGTCTAAGGAAATAAACACATACCTTTCTAGTTGCATCATCAATAAATGTAACATAATAATGAGAGCCACCAAGGGAATATACTTGAGTTGGTTCCCATACATTTGTATGCACAATCTATATTTTCTCTTTTTTTTTCCTTCCCACACTTCACAAAACTCACTCTTTTTTTTCCATATATTCATGACTTTCACAAAAATACATATTGACAAATTTCATACCTTGAAAAAATTTCTTTGCGTGAAGTAATTTCATAACTTTCTCACTGATTTTCTCAAGTCTATTGTGTCATACCACTATATAAGAACCTACATCAACTATTTTTTCTCTATGATCAACTGCAACTATTGTTCCTGAATATTCATTTTTCTCTGAAACAATTAAAGTAGATGGAACTATATGACCTATACAAAGATATAAGGTGTCTAATTTCACATCTTTTTCAATTACATGGGAACCTTTTGAAACCTTCCAACTTTTATCATTTAAAGTAACTATGCAACCCTCATCATTGAGTTTCCCTACTAAAATTAAATTTCTATTCAGCATTGGAAAATGTCTTACCTTGTGTAGCCAATGATTCTCATTTTGCAACTTAATCTTAACTTTTGTCTTTCCAACAATTTGACAGGGTTCATTATCCCTCAAGTAAGAAATCCCAAAATCCCCTTAGACATAATCAGTAAAATAACCTCTATGGTATGTAGCATAAATTAAAGCCCTGGAGTCTAAAACCCAAGAATCATCAACACTTTCTAAAGAAAGAAGCAAAGTTTAGTGCCTCTCATGTTATTATTTCTATATTTGAGATGACCTAAGGGTCAAATGTTATACTTTGATTTCAATCTCATAGATGATATATTACTATGTTGTGGAGTTCATCATATTTGCATGTTGATGCCATTTTGAGATGATAATATGTTTTATGATGATATTTGGTTATCTAGTAATTGGACATATCTTTGATTATGTAATGTGATGGATTTAATGCTATGGTTATTTACTTCATTCTTGCTTCATTATGCCTTATGTGAACATGAGTGATGTAAATGGATTATTTCAATATAATTGAGTAAATGGTTAAATTGGGCATTTAATGCATTTTTTTCTTCAGCTATATTATTATATGTGATTGCACTTGATAATGTGTTTTAGTGTGCAAGATGCATATCCCTGGCAGTGTTTGTATCCCTGGCAGTGGCATGTGGAGTTAGTGATTCAATTGTTCACATTTTACCAATGTTGTCCCTGTATGGTCGACATATCTTATTTAAATATTAAATTAAACCTTCTAATGATTTGATAAATCTAGAATCATTTGTATTATTTTATTAGACCGGTGAATGTGTCTATGCATTTAGAGTTTTTCTTTGCCATGAAGTTGTTAAGGCTTTCTATGATTTTGGTTTTAGAGACTTCAAGCTTTATTTAATTTATTTTTAAAAAGTTTTGGTAGATTTTCCATAGATTAATTCTAATTACTTGGAATAGTCTATTTTCATTTGGGGTTGATTCAGGGTTTACCTAGGTTGGATGGTTATTTACCTTAATCGATTATTGACTCAAAAAGTGAATAATTGTCCAAAAAGGAATTTAATTCCTCACTTCTCACTTTTGGAAATTGAGGATTTTAGAATTTTTCCCAAAATCCCCTTCAAGAGGATTACATTTTTGCATGTTGTGAGAGCTATGGGCATGGGATCTTCATAGGGTTAGTCTCATTGGATTCATCTCAAGGAGACCTTGCTTTTCCATCATTCCTGGAAACTTCTATGGTTCATTTATTTTATTGTGATGTTTCCTATTTCTCCCCTTTTTGCTATTAGCTAGGGCTCTCACATTTTCTTGTTTTAGCTCTATTTCCACTTCTGTTTCTAGTAGCTGTGTGTTAAGAGGTTGGGAACTAGTGTTCCCCTTCATTTCTATTTTTTGGTTATGTCTAGGTTGTTAGGTATGAATTTTTTCCTAGTTTTCAAGATGAGGGTTTGGGGTTTCACACCCTTATGCTATTCATTTTTTCATATTGTGTCCCAACCTAAATTTTATTAGATTTTCAAGGATTTTTTTCCCTAAGACCAAATGGGTTTTATTTTTGAAGTTTTCCAATTTTGGGTTTCTACCTCGATTTGCATGTCATCCTTCTTTCTTAGATTTTCATGGCATGATATTGGTCATGAACCTAGATCATCCATTGGGATGCTAATTAGATCATTATTGTAGTTTTATGTTGTATTAGGATGTCTATCACATTCATCCTTTTGAACTTGTTTTTCAGCTTGAGTTATGTTTTACTTGTGTTCTCATTTAGTCCTTATGTTATGATCATCATGATAGTGGTGCATCACACATGAGCATGTGCATGTACATTTTTCAAGTGACTTTTGAGGCTTGATCTCTTGATGTAATGTAGTTAAGTTGTGATTATTTAGGGGTTGGATTGGGAATGTGCATACCTACATGCACTCATCATTGGATGGGCATGGGTAGGGTAGGGTAGCATCCATGGAGGAGGCTTCTATCGCTGCAACTTAGTTTCCATGCCAAACGAATTTGTGTGGAGAAGTTTTAATCAAGTGATAACTAAATAAAATACTTGGTGGTAATAAAACTTAAGATAATATAATGTGTGAGAATCTGATTAGGTTTGAGGACACAATGTGTGAGCCTGTAGTTGGAAAGTTGAGTCCACATTATCTAAGCTTGGGCTATTTGATGCCAAGAAATTCTCCATGTTGTTAGCCCCTACATATTATCCATTGATTATCTGACCAAGACCTATAGTACTTGTATTGTCTCATGATCTTTGTTTTAGTCATTACTTTTTGGCGTGTGCGATAGTCATGGACATTTTCTTATTGTGTGTTTTTGGTTGGATCATTATCTACATCAGCATGGTGAGAGTGGACCTATAGGTTCCACATGGTTGGAAAGCATAGCTACCTTCACCACTATTAGGGACTAGTGTACAAAGATGTTCCATTTTCCTAGTATGACTATTGTTGGATGTTTTCACTTGGCACTTCAAGTTTTGGAGTATGTTTTCTTGTGATTTATGCTTTCATCAGAATGCTTGGATATCATGTTTAGATGATGTTAGTTTATTTGGAACATTCCTATATTATGATGTTTATCATATGATTAGATGATGTGATTGGCTCAGTTGGATTATCTATTTCTTATTGGATTATAATGTTAGATTTCCTATACTTATGATGTTTTAATGCTTTAATAGTGGCATCCTCATAAGATAGCTCCAACTATCTAGTTAGTAGTTTGGGATGTTACATGCGGGGGATGGCTAGTTCCTTTGAGGTCTCATGATGCTATTATGGCTAGGAGGAACCACATACTTAGTTCATTGTTTCAATACATTGTGATGTTGCTTTTAGTTCTTTTCCTTCACTGATATGTTTATATGGTTAGATGTAATTTCCATATTGATTTTTTACTATTCGAGTGTCTATACCTCAATTATGGATTTGGTACTCACCAGTGTTGAGGTTCTGACTTCATATTTCATCCCTTGATTTTTCCTTCAAGTGTTTCTTTCTTTTCTTGGGTGACTATGTGTCAGCATTGGGTGATACTTATAAAGTATTACACACCCAAAGAAGAAGAATTCTATGATACTAGAAACTATGACATGCCCATAGGAAAACTATTGCACCATACATGAAAGTATCACATCCCCTTTGAGGAACCATTGTATGATACTGGAAAAGTATCGCATGGCCTTTGGAGAACCATTTCCTAGAACTTAAAAGTATCACACAACCTCTTTAGAAAGGTCATATGATACTGGAAAGTATTGCACAGTGTTGCATGAAAGTGTTTCCTAGGTACTTGGGATGTATGAAAGTGTTGCCTAGGTACTTGGGATGTATAGGTACTTGGGAAACCTATTCAGGTAGAGAATAGAAACTTTTCAATTTGACTAGAAATTTTTGAGAGGTGTTTTGACTACTCTCTATGGTGTTCTTGAATCCCTTGGTTTTGGATTTTGAATTTAGAATGTTAAAAATTCAAAATTATTTGTGTTCTTTTAGGGTTTTCCATTTTTAGTTAGTAGTGGTGTTTGGAGATCCATTAGTGTTTGGATTTGTTTTTATTCTTTTGTGCGATCTTTGTGATCCATGTATGTTTCATGTCATTTGCATCCATACTTGTTTGTAAAAGATTATCTTCACTTATATTTATCTTTGTTCCAAGGATCTCCGGGGCAGGGCATTACATAAAGCATCCTCTTCAAATTTGTTACTTACCACATTTTCTTGTTTGTTCCCTTTTGGTTTATCTCCTTCACTATTATTTTGAATCCAACAATCTTTATTCTTATGACCTAGATTCCCATAGTACCCAAAATCTCTTAGTCCTATGGATTGATATCTCCTCCCCTTTGATTTTCCTCTTGATTTTCCATGATTTCCAAAATTACTTCCTCTCTTAGTCTTTCTACCTCTTCTTTGTGCATTCAAAGAACTTCTTGATGTAGATCCACCTAAAGTTTTCCTAAAATTTCCTCAATCAGAATAACAACAATCACATCATCAAATTTTAGGATATTAGATCCAAAAAAAAAAATACTCACAACCATCACCAAGCCATTCTAGCTTTTAGGCAAAGAACACAAAATTAGGAGAGCCCTAATTTCTTTATCAAAATTGACATTCACAAAAGATAAATGACTAGTAATAGTATTAAACTCATTTAAATTATTTTCAATAGATCCACCTTCTATCATCTTCATATTATATAAATGCTTCATGAGAAATACCTTCTTTTAAGCGAAGGGCTTTTCGTATAGTTTCACTAGGGTTTGCATCAACTCTTCTATCGTCTTCACTTTTTTAATGCTAAATGTCACTCATGGTGCCAAAAATAATTGACTACCTCAAAGTTCATTTATGTCTTTACTCTCATAGTCCTCATCTATTAGAGTTCCCTATTTCTTGACCTTTCCTTCCAATGGCTTCCATAAATCCTTCTAATAAAGATAGTCCTCCATTTCCAATTTCCATAACTAAAATTTTTCCCATTAAACTTTTTAACCTTTAGCTTACCCTCATTTCCATCACTCCCACTCAAAAATTAGACTCTCCTATAGGGGATAACTAAAAAAAATAGCTTTCTTTGATACCATTTGTTAGGATTAACCACATATGGAAATAACAATTACATGAAAATATAACCAATATCAAAAAATAATAAATAACATAGAAGAGAATAGAAAAAACCAATATTTAATGTGGTTCACCCAATACCTAGGCTACGTCCACCAAAGAGAGAATCCAATATTATTATTATCTAGTGATTACAATCTGATTACAATTAGTGATCCCTTACAGCTCAATACGGTCACAAAAACAAATTATCGTATCACATCTTCTGAAATCCCTAACCCTAAGCCATTTGATAAAAGTATTTTTGCCACTTTGGGGTTAAAGTTAGCTACAAAATGTTAGCCCAAACCCCACTGAGGAACTATGGAGTATGTATAGTAATTCCATAATCAGTTACCACAAACTAACAATCTCCCACTTAGGGATTGATCAAGCTCCACATTAGACAATAGAGGGAAGGAGAAGATATAGGGATGTACACACATATAATAATTAGTGGGCTTATATCTTGGATATTATATTAGTGGGCATATTCAACATACATTTGATGTATACATGACATTATATATTTGATGTATGACATATATTTGATGCATAACATTATTAGACTTACAACTTTTGTGCATCAGATTGTTCATGTATGACATTGTTGATTATCATAATATATATCTAGTTTTTCTTGTTTATGTTTAAGTATTTTATGTAATTTGCATCCACAAAAAGGGTAGGAATCATTATAATAAGTTGTGATAGTACCTTTTGACATGTGAATAAGGCTATGATATTAATTTGTATTTATATTGTACAAGTTATGATTACTTTTGATTATGAGTAACTTATTTAGAGTTTTTGTTGGGATGAAAACTATGAAACTTGAATTCTTATTACTGCTATACAATTAACATTGAAATTTGAATCTTAAGTTTGTTTCATTATGTAAATGTCTAAGCTTGAATCTTAGTGCCATGATAAACATGTCAAGAGTTTATATATGATTTATATTCACAACATGAGAAGACTTGAAATAAAGTTTTTAATTTATAAATGGAATTTGATATCAATATTTATTTCTTATCCATCTCTTTGAGAGCTTCATTCATGGAAGCACATTATATATGCTCTTCTTATGATTCTTGTAGCTATAGTTTTTCTATATTTTCTTACATATATTTTGTGTGTCATTATCCACTAGGAATTGACTACACTATATTTGACCTCCTTTGTATGGTGATGGATTATGCACCCCTATGATGGCATCTTCAACTTCTTATATATTATTCATTCTTACAAGTTTTGACACAAAATGTTTAGTGACTCTTAAGGTCAATTATGTCTAGTGTGTTTGATAATTTTTGAGTGATTAATGGGCATGGAAGGAGATTATAACTAGAGCTTACATGACCACTGGAAGCTAATGGAGTAGACAATTCGATCTCATGATGAATGGTTAGAGAGATTCACCAATTGGTGACTTTGTATTGGCCGACACTACAAGTTTCAGCATCACCTAAGATAGGGCCGCAAAATTAAAATAAAATAAAATCTCCAAAAAGTGAAAGAGGTTATTTTAGGTATATATCAACAACCTAATCTTGAATCACCTGACATTATATTGATACCTTACATGTTTTTTGAGATATTCCTTGTCAAAGATCACTTCCCTATGGCATTTAGTAGCTCCTAGAGTTAATTCTGTCTGGTGTGCCTAACAATGTTTGAGTGATCAAAAAGGTGGGAAAAAATTGGGAATACATTTTACTTAGCCACTCAAAGCTAATAGAGTAGATGGTTTTATCCCATGAAAAATGGTTAGATAGATTCACTAGTTGGAAACTTTGTATTCACTAACACTACAAGTTTCAACATCAACCGAGATAGAGCTGCAAAATTAGCATGGGATTGAATCTCCAAAAAGAGAGAGATTATTGTAGGTGACTAAAACAAAATCCTATAGCACCTGATGTTGTATTGATACCTTGCATGAGCTTTGAGATATGTCCCATGAAATATCACTACCTAATGACATTTAGTGACTCTCACAGTCAATTTCATCTGGCATGCTTGAGAATGTTTGAGTGATCAATGGGATGAGACAATCTTGGAACTAGATTTTATCTAGCCACTTGGAGCTAATAGAGAAGATAGTTCAATCCCATGAATAATAGTTAGAGAGATTTTCCAATTGGCAACTTTGTACTAGCCAACACTACAAGTTCCAACATCACCCAAGATGGGGCTGCAAAATCAAAATGGAATTGAATCTCCAAAAAGAGAGAGATCTTGTCATAGGTATCAAAAACACAATCCTTTATCACCTAACATTTCATCCATAACTTGTATGAGCTTCGAGATATGCCCCATCAAAGATCATTTCCCTATGGCATTTAGTGACTCTCAGGGTCAATTCCATCTGATCTCATGCCTAAAAATGTTCAAGAAATCAATGGGGTGGGAAAAACATGGAAGTAGGATTTACCTAGCCACTTGGAGCTAACAAAGAAGATAGTTCAATCCCACAATGAATAGCTAGAGATATTTACTAGTTGATGACTTTGAATAGGCCAACACTACAAGTTTCAACATCACCCAAGATAGGTCCACAAAACAAAAAAGGAATCAAATACTCAAAAATTGAGAGAGGTTCTTTTATGTGTCAACAATGTGATCCTATATCACCCACCATTGTATCCATACCTTGCATGAGCTCTGATATATGCTCCATCAAAGATCGATGCCCTATGGCATTTAAGGGTCAATTCTATTCGGCATGCCTGAGAACTTTTGAGTGATCAACTAGATGGAAAGAGATTTGGAAGAGGGTTTACCCACCCAATTGGAGCTTAAAAAGAAGATAGTTTAATCCCATGATAGTTGGTTAGAGAGATTTGCCAGTTGGAAACATTGTTCTAGTTAACACTACAATTTTTAGCATCACCCAAGATAGGACCGCAAAATCAAAATCAAATCAAATATCCAAAAAGAGAGAGAGGTCATTGTAGGTTTCAACAACATGATCTTGTAGCTCCTAATGTTGCATCTATAACTCACATAAGCTTTGAGATATGCTCTATCAAAGATCACTTCTTTAGTGACTCCTAGGGTCAATTCCATTTGGCATGCCCAAGAATGTTCAAGTAATCCACAGGAAAGGATGAGCTTGGTAGTAGGGTTTACTCAACCACTCAAAGCTAATGGTTAGTGGGATTCACTAGTTCATGAATCTGTACTAGCCAACACTATAATTTTTAGCATCACCCATGATGGGGCCACAAAATCAAAAAAATATCAAATTTTTAAAAAGTGAGAGAGATTATTGTAGATTTCAAAAACATGATCCTATAGCACTCAAAATTTCATCCATAACTTACATGATCTCTAAGATATGCCCCATAAATGATCAGTTCCCTATGACATTTAGTGACTCTTAGGGTCAATTTCATCTGGCATGCTCTAGAATGTTTGAGTAATCAATGGAGTGGGACAAGCTTAGGAATATGGTTTACCAAGCCTCTCAAAGCTAACATAGTAGATAGTTCAATTCCATGATGAATGGTTAGAGAGATTCAAAAATTGGTGACTTTGTTCTGGCCAACACTACAAGTTTCAAGATCACCTGAGATAGGGCTACAAAATCCAAATGCAATCAAATCTCCAAAAATAGATAGAGGCTATTGTAGGATTCAACAACACAATCATGTAATACCCAACATTGCATCTATACCTCACATGAGCTCTGAGATATGCCCCATTAAAGATCACTTCCCTATAGCATTTAATAAATCTCAGGGTAAATTTCATCTAGTGGATCTAAGAATCTTTGAGTGCTCAATAGGACAAGATGAGGAAGAAACATAGCATAAATGTTTAGTTAAAAATTAAATATAAATCGAAGACTAAATAATCTAAAATTTCTTGATTGCAAGATTGGATCTAACTTAAGAAAAGTCAACAAATTTTTCAACTAGACAATAATGGGTCTAATTTAGAATAACTCAACAAATATGTCAAGTAGACAATAATATTCATACCTTTATATTAATGATATTAATTTTCATGTACAACTTGGCTCTGAAAGGCACTAGTAGGAAAGAGATAAGAGAGAAAGCTTCTAGTCTTTCCAAAATATATATATGAAATATAAATGTTACATGTCAAATGTTTTTGTAATTATATTCAATCTAATGAACCAACTTGATCTACTCTACATTGTATTGTCTCAAGTATTGCCTCATGGTCTAACTCGAAAACCTTCCAAAGAGTCTTATTATGTGGCTTTGCTCCATATTTGATCAATCTAACATTTGGAATTTAAACAAGGTTCAAACAATGAAGAATCTTCCTCTCTATTTGCCAATCCTCAAATAACCACATGTTAGGGTTTTTCATAGAATATCTTCTAAGCCATGTATTGGTTACAACCAACACACCTATATGGTACTCTAAGAATTCACCATCTGTAATCAAATGATCCAATTTTTTTTGTCTAGACACAACAAAACAAATAATAATCTATCCCTTCATTTTCTTTAGGTGTAGTAACAATAAAAACATGGTATGTAGTGATAAAGGTACATAATGTCCTCATTAGTTTAGGAAATACTTAGGTAAAAGTTATGAAGTTACATTTTGAATGTGTGTGTGTGTGTGTGTGTGTGTGTGTGTGTGTGTGTATTACCAGGTTTCACTAGATCAGACAAGTAGTTAAAGTCAATAGATGAATCCATCTCTACCATTTTAAGTGCTCCAAGGGGACAATAGGTGTCAATTGGGTCCAAAACCCATATATCCCATTTTTCCACCCATTTAGTTAACTTATTTTCCTTTGCACATGATGGAAAAAAGTGTGCCATTTTTTGTGTGTGGGTACTCCATGAATCTACATCAAAGCTTGTAAAAGAGTGTAGGGTAAAAGTACAAAGTTGTGTCACCTTTTAGGCTAACTTATCAGAATGACTAAATTTGAGCATTTCTATCTAAAAATATATTTTTTTCAAACATATGATCTAGATAAATTCATTATAGCTAAGTTATATATGGTCTCACATGTTTCCAATTAGAAATGTCTATTAAATGCATGTTTTATACTAGTTTGTATCCAATTATTAAAGAAATAAAATTATTTTAGAAAAGTGGCATTTCAATAACTCTTAGTATTTTTTATGATATTTTTTAAATAACATATAAACACCATTTTGTGGATATCAGAGTCAAGACTATCCTCATATAGAGTTTATAGTGTTTTAATTAGTTATAGTATATTATAATTTAAAAAATTGATAACCACATATTTTAACACTCAAAAAAGTGCCTATTTTAAGAAAGAAAAATATATTAAATCATATAAAAAAAATTAAAAATTATATGACATTCTAGAGGAGAGAGTCCTCTTCTAAAATGTATATTTTTTCTCCTAGTTAGAATAGATTTGTTTTGAAAATTCAGTGTGAGATTAAAACTATTGATTTTAGGTGAGTTGAAATTTGAATCACTATAAAAGAGAAAATATAGGTCTAAAGCTGATTTTTTTTATTATTATTCTAGCTATATATGTTATCTATAACATAATCTGAGATCAAAGGGAAATAAGTTTATTTTCATATAGTTTTGTGGTGGGGACTAGACCCCTAATTTTCAACATTTTTCAACAGCTAAAAATTACGTATAAAAGTTAGGAAGATATATCAATTCTGATTCTAAATAATTATTAAAAATTATAATCCTAAACTTCATCCATTTCTACACATTTTATTAGTTTACATCATTTTCAAATTCAAAATAATAAAACCAATTTTATGTGATGTAATGTGAACAGTTATACTTTTGTTAGCCTTTTCCTTTTCAAAAGGGTGACATAGGTTTGTACTTGTACCTTGTAACTCACTTGATCCTATCACTATAAAACAATCCTCATATGTTGCAAAGTTAGTAATATCTATCAACCCAAAAGATATACGAATCATGACTCACCTTCCTTACCTAGACCCATTGAAGCATTATGGCATTGGATGATGGATTTTATGTCTATCAATATTGCTCCATATTTGTACATAAATTCTTTATGAGCTAAGGTTCTTTTGCTGCATATTCCTACACCATCATGCTCTCCCTTTCCATGACCAACCTCTATGAAATTCCACATATATTGAATTCTAGAAAACATGTGCATCCTTTTCAATGGATAGCACATCCATGCATTATTGAATCAAGATGCACAATTGTCTGACCAAATGATGTGATGATGATATGGTATGCCCCTCTATTATTTAATAGTTTGTTCTCCTAATAGATTTTATAACCTGACTCTTTTAATGCCCAATGTTTTGGAGAAACAAAAGGATGTCACCAACAAATGGGTTAATGTATGTGCTATATCAATGCCCTCTAAGTTACAAGGCAAAACTCCCTTAGGATTTTCAATGATGTGTAATGAATATGTCTTTCTTAGATCAAAATTTTTTGAAAGAATGAGCTCTTAACCTAAGAGCAATAAAGGCTAAAAAAATTGTTTGTAGACACAAGCAATTCAGGAAAAATAGATTGGGACAACCTATCACACCCAATGGAATGACTATGGTAGGTTATCTCGAGATTTTCTGACTCTTACTCCTATTCTAAGTGTAGATTAATTATCTAAATACAAAATATGAAAGGAGGAAGAGATGCACACAAGGGTAAATGGAATTTTTTTAACTATTAGACTTGGATGAAATGTAATCCAAAAAGTTACTAATAGATTCAACCACATTTATTCTTTAGTTCCCAATGAAACTACTTCTAACATATCATGAAATAAACAAGAGGAGAAGCATAACCATATGTGAAAAAATAAATGGAATTACTTATACTATAAATACCATGGTGAAATGGAATCCATGAGGTGATTACAAAATCACATGTAATTGTGCTTCAACTCTCAATGTAGAACTAATCTATGGGAAACAAAACATGAAAAGAAAAGTAGGTAAATGGAATTATAGAGCCAATTCACCATCAAGTTTTATGATCTTTGTATTATCAAAGGAGATTACATTTATATTTTTCTATCATCCCCCTATTTTGGCAAAGCAACAGTTATATAATAAAAAGAAGGATAGGAATAAAACATAAAAATATCTAATCTATAACATGGTATGGTCACATGGCATCTTTCCATCGATGATCTTGACTTCACAACACTTTTGAAACATATGATAATTTTTTATCTTCATACTACTTTAGGAACCCTATGAAAATCCTCATTTTCTTCATATTTTATTGTTGGTGCCATATTCATATAATTTGAATTCCAATGATGGTTGCAAGTTTGAATTCTAGTCATCTATCTCAAATTAATGATTAGGATTAAAACATAATCATGCACTTTATTTTTCCTCATATCTTCTTATTATTCATTAGATATCTTCTTTTGATGTGATGATTTGATGTTTGATTTTCATGTGTCCTTCACAATTTTGTGACTTAAAGTCTTTTAACTGCATTATTGCATGCAATGTTGTGATCACCTTACACCTAACTATCAAATCACCTTTCACAACTTTGTGACATTGAATTAAGAGTTTAGTTGATTGTATGTGATGCTGTGATGACTTTTAGGACTATTTGTTTTTGCATTAGCCAGGTCACAACATAAAATGTCTCTAATATCTTTTAGCCTATGATCACTATTTACCTTAACTGTTATTATCTTTCACATTTTCACAACTTACTTTAAGAGTCAACTTTAACTCATTGTGACACTACAAATAATTGATTTTTCACCTTCAAAGCATTAATCTTGGGTTATCCTTAACTACCTATGGCCTTACAATTAATGGCTTTTGTAGTTGTGCCATGTTAACCCCTAGTTATCCTTAATCACTTGCAAACTTGTGATGACTATTTATCTTAACCACTATTGTCTCTCACACAATCATAACTTAGATTACCATTGGTTACCATTGACTTGCGATCATGTACCTAGCAGTCATCTCTGGCATTTCCTAGCTTTGCAACTATCCTCCTTAAACTATTGGTCAAGCTTCTAATCAAGTGATTCCTTTCTTTCACATTGTAAAAGCTATTCATATTGATCTAGAACTTAATGTTGCAAGCATGTGATGGTTGATTTTATTGATACATTATTCACTTCATAGCTTCTCAACATTATTCTAAAATTAGATTTAACTACAAGTGAACTTGTGGAAATTGTCTACCTTTACTTTTATTGGCTTTGACACCATCATTGTGATTTATCCTTCAACATCTTCTCAAACTATTTTCCTACAAAAAGGTTTAACTCTATCATTTTGAAACTTTGATTCCTTTTCCTTAATTCAATCACTCACCTTTGTACTCATTTCTTTGTAGCATTAAGTTTTGGTTCCCCTTAACTGCCAGTAATCATGTGACTAATTAAAATTTGACTGCATGTTTTTTTTTGTTTTGATGAATTGAAATCTTAACTCAACATTTAACCTTGTGATGATGTGATTTATACACTTTCACTCTATTTCTATCTTAACTCTAGGTTACTTCTAACCACCTATGACCATGTGATTCTTTTGTTTTCATTACTTTGCAACCTTGACTTGTGATTAACTTAACCTTCATATAACCTTGCAATGAATGAGTTTTTGTTGATTCACAACATTAACTCATGATTTATCTTTGATGGTTGCAAAGCTGTACATACTTGAATTTGCTCTTTCATAATGTTAACCTTAGATTATGACTAACCACTCACAAAATTGTAAACACTATTGATCTTCTCTTCATCTAATAGCCAAGGATCTTCTTCTAAAAACAATTGGCTTTTCAAATGATAAATGGTGAGCATTCATTCTATTTATTGACTTTTTGACTCATCCACATAGGCTACTGATACAAATTGTCTTCTCTACATTCTAAGCTTGATCACTTGTGATATCTTACGTTGAGATGTGATTACTACAAATATTTGTCTTTGAAATCCTTCTGAATCTATAAATGATGAATCATTAGAACTTACAGACCTTCTTCTCATCAAGGATACACTTATGACTTCCCACCAAACCCTGAATCACCTATCCTTTGACTAGTACAATGCTTACATGATTTCCCACCTAGCATAGCTTGAAAGGGGTGTTGGAAATATATATATGATAGGGTAAGTTACTAAGAGGGTAGGGGTAAATTAGTAACTAGTAAAATGTAATCATAGTTTAAACAATTAAACCTTCATGTGTATTCTGATCTAATTGCATGCATGAAAAAATGAAAGCATTAAAACATTCATAACACTTTGACACACAATATGGTGACCCAAAAACCTTCCAAATAGAAAGTAAAACTAGGGTGGAGATGGTACCCACAAGCTTTAGTATTTCAGTATAAAGTTGGCATATTAAGACTTACAATGATCAATTTTGATGACCTTCCCTATTAGGAGCACTAAGGACTACTAGGTCCACCTTGAAAAAGGATTATCAAACATGCAATGAAGTATGCACTCGGTAAAGAGATTTACAAAAGATTATTAAGTCTACCTTGTGAAAAGATTTAACTATTTCACCTATTAGGATGAACTAGTGCCTGATCTCTGATCTACAACTTGATTTGTTGAATGAGATTCCTTCAAGTGTATTGGTCACCTTGCTATGATAGATAAATTTTTGTTGCTCCTTATACTTTTGTAGCCTTTTTTTACTTCACACTTCTACTCTTCAAATTCACATCATACTCATGTCATTAAATCTTGTATGGATGTGATATAATAAATTACATATATACCAATCCAATTTACAAATCAACAAAATCACCTATAATACAAGTTTACACAAAATACACAAAATCAGCCCCAAATACAAGAACTTAGGCTTTGAATACTAGCCTGATGAGGTTCTAATACTCAACATCCACTATCAATACTTGGCATCGTCATGCATTTGGTAGATTAGAAGCTTGTTCCATACTGATCACTTCCAAGTAGTCTAAACTCAATCTACACTAGTGACTCAAAGAATACTGTGAAACTCAACATATAAAATGAGTCACCTAATTCACACTGCATAGCTCAGTCAATGCTATTACTACTGTCTAGGTATAAATTGAATCACTTGGTTAACAATGAGTGGCTCTATAAACACTGGATTCACATCACTAAGACTGCAAAATTGGTAACCACTACATAACTTAATTTGCACTAAGAAATTTGGTAAACACTAAGAAGCTTAGTTTACATTGATAATCATCAACCTAGAACAAACTACTCACTACAAACTGAATACTATTCCTTGAATTTAGTAGTAACTGTATAACTTGGTAGAGTCTAAAAGACTTGCTTAATTTACTATAGAACAAGCTTAGTAGATACTTACTATCTAAATAAGTGTATGTCACTGATAAAAACTTGATTGCAACGTCAAAAATCTCCTCCTTTCACATTAGTGACAAAAATACTAATTAATCAAAATTGAATTCTCAAAATTTCAAAACAATCTTTATTCTTCATCCTATGCCTTTAACTCAGTAGAGTACTCTAATTTTGAGATCTTTCAATATTTCTTTTGTAATAGATGTTTCTCTAAATATTTGTATATGTATATGTATGATAGTATGATATTATGATGCTCCCCCATACATATATATTAAATATTATATACATCTCTTCATCTTTTCCCCTTTATACAATATGCTTTACATTTACATTTTCTTCCTTTTAATATATGTTATATACATCTACTCCCCCTTTTTGACATTAATGCCAAAGGTGTATTCTATATACTATATAGTAATGCCAAAATGTGACAAGAAATCAAAATGTATCTTTAGAATCAGTGCCATTGTCTTGTCCCAATTTTTTTGCAACACCTTGCTTGTGTGCAATGCAATCTAAACTTCTACTGATAGTTCTATCATATGGTCTGCAATAGAGAATTTGTCATCATGGATGGGGGTTTTAGCATGTGCAATATGTTTCTGTAATGCATCCATATTTGGGAAAATCATGTTCTATATGTCTACAAGTGTAGCTCTTATCCTAGCTTCTTCTCTTAGCAATTATTCCTACAGATTAGTTAGAAATCTGATCTTTATATAGTAGGTAGAGCTATAACTTAGGTCAAGTTGTAACTGTTGTGCACTTTCCTTTAGATCTTCATCAATCTTTGAAAGTTTAACTTTTATTTCCTTGGTGAAAATTGGTGTGTCATAGAGTTTATTGAATAAGAAAGTTACATTGTTTGAAGAGGTTTCCAAAGAGCCTAGAATAGTAGACAAGTCTACTTGATGAATTGTAATATTTTGTTCTACTAGTTCCAAGAATTTATTCTCAAAATTCTTTTCTTCTCTTTGCAAAAATTCCTCTTATCCATTCAAATCTTTGTTGAATTTTTGGACTACTTCTACTAATTGAGCCAAAAATGATTCAGAATTGTCAACCTCTATGCTAAATGTCTCTACAAGAATATTCTTTGCATCTTCAAGCTCTTGAAATTATTTATTCCTTTCTTCTCTAAGCCTCTACTACTTAGATTTCTTCTATAGAGGTTCTCCTATTATGTGCATTTGATTAGGATTAAGATTAGAGATATGCCAATTTAGGATAATATCTCCTCATCAAGATCAATTTCTTCTTCCTTATCTCTTCCTTTGCTCAAAAAATTTGTACTCAGTTGAGGCTTGGTCTCAACTATCCTTGTACTTATTATTTGCATGCTCAAAATAGAAACAATAGTAGAAATAGTAGGATTGGAAAAAAAAGTTGATACTACACTTATTGATGAAATACCTTGTGTGACAAAAATTGATGGAAGAGGAAGTGCAGAATGCTTAGTAGATGAAGTGTTTCTTACTTGTGTCAATGAAGTATTGAGCTAAATAGGAGCAAATATTGATTGAGTGCTTGAACTTGCATTTTTTGATACAACCCATTCTATAGTAGCTTTCTCAGATCTTAGTGTCTTCAATGCTTGGCTCAGAGAATGAGGAAGTGAGGCTATGATTGATGCTAAAATCTTCTTGGGGTTGGTCTCCTCAATGTTTTAAACCTTAGGTAGATATTCCTCAATAGCTTCCCATTCCTATTCCTCATCATCTATATTGTCATTATGTATTTCTTCTCCATCATTATTTCCTTCTTCTTCCTTATCATCTTCATCATCATCATCCTCCTTGTCACTAACGTTAAAAAGAAAATCACTTTTCTTATGAAGATTGAAAATATTTTTCCATGTGTTGTTGGCATTCCTTACCACATGTTCAATGTCATTTATCAATATCAAGCAAGTGTTAAACTTCAAGGTAAGTTTCTCTTTATTTTTCTTGATAGATTCTTTCACCTCCTTGTCATTCAAGCTTGACATCAGTTGCCTCAAGGTCTACTCATTTATGTCTTTTGTAGTTTTCATATAATGTTCCCATCTTGGCTTAATTTTCTCCAATAAATCATTTGGAATCTGCTATACAAGCTAGTTTGGAGAATATTTCCATTTGACCATTTTTGACATAACCATGTCTTCAATTTTCTTTTGCTCCTTTGTAGTTCTTCTCTCATACCTCAATGATTTGAAATTTTTCATACCAACTCCAAAGTCAATTTCCTTCAACTTTTCTTTGAATGAGGGTGGTGACCATTTGAAAATTACATCTCCTCCTTGTTTATTCCTGGATGCCCTCCTTATGAATTATACAATAGATAGTTTGGTAGGTTTGATTATAATAACCTTACCCTTCTCCTTTACTAGCTCATCCTCTTCTAAATTTTCTTCATATTCTTCTATGTCATCTCCTTTTCCTTCTATTAATAGGATAGTAGTGCTAGATTGTTTCAATTTTGCAATCCTTTTCTTCCCTTTGTTAGCTTCTTGAGGGAGTTTTATCTCTAGTTTTATTCTTTCTTTTGCTTCATCATATGTGCCAATATATGCAACTTTTGGATCAATAGACTCATTTAATAGTGCTTCATTAATGTCCTTGGTTTCATCAATGTTAACCTCATAATCCAAAGGCTTGATCCATACAATTCCTAGTCTAATTGCTTGTATATACACTTTATCACAATCAACTATGAAACAAAAATCATCTTTGTAGTCTTCAAAAAGTTTCTTAGGTATCTTAAATCTATTATCCATCTTGTCCTTAAATGCATCAAAATAGTTATCCATGATACTATCATAGTTTTCTCCCATTTCTGCTATATACACATTAATTTGGTAAAGAATGGGTACATCTTTCCTCCACACAATTATACCTTCTGATGGGAAAACAATTTGCACAAATATAAATAGACAAGTTAAGAGTGAATCAAACTTACAAGGTTTGTTCTTTGAAGTTCTAATTTTTTCCATGCTTTTGTTGACCTGATTCAACATTAACTCGACTAGGTCAAATGACATGTTGTTCTTGACCACTTTGAATGTGAGATAGATTGTTGCATAGGACATACTATTTAGATGAATGGAGTTGTAGATCTTATGTGCAATTACATGTATACCAAAATTCAACTCAATATCAGTAACATAGTTGATTTTCATTCCTCTTCCATCCCATCCAGCAAGGGTTTTCTTCCAGTTCTACCTGACTTAGGGTTTTAGTCATTTTTTTCTTGGTTAGCATTGGAAGACCTGTGATCCTATGGATCATTTTATTTTTTACCACAACTATCCATTATGTACATGACTAAGGATAAATCTTATCCACTTAATCTAAAAAATTTGTGGCATGTTGATGCTCTGGTTTTAAAATGCCATTCACACATAATTTTTCTAACAACTTATCCATTTCTAGGGTTCCTATATCTTGAATCGAACATCAAAAATGCAAAAAAATATTGTTATTCAATAGTACCTTAGATGGAATCTATGATTGTGTTCTAGTTGGATCTAGTGTTTCTGTAACCACTAGATTAAGCTTGAAATATGGCGCCTTCCATTCAATGTCTTGGACCAACATCTCTGACCCTTTCTTTGTCTTTCTTCTAGTAGATACCATTGCTTGGTAGGATTTTCAAAGACATAGAAATCTTCAACAATAATTCACACAGATCACTCGAATGCACAAAAAAATGCTCTTCACAATTAGCTCTTGAAAACTCACAATGACAAATGACTTCAATTTTTCCCTTTTTCTCTAATTTTTCCTTTAGATTACCATAAATGCTTGGTAAAAATTCTTCCATGATGATAGACTATCTTCCACTTAGCTTGCATTAAATTTTTAGTAGGAATATTTATGATTCAATTTCGACATAGTAACTTTTATGACTCCCAACCTTGCTCGATAGGGTCTTGCAACCCGACCTCACTCGGTAATGACTAGCATTTTTTTTGATACTTGGTTATCCCTTTGCATCTTGAATGTTGATATGGATCTTTCCTTCTAGCTGAGTAGAATTGATGTAAGATATCTTCTTCAAAATTCTAGTTCCAATTCTCCTTATGGGAGATCAAGTAGAAATGCTTGAGTCACCCAATTTTTGAGTGACATTTTCATCATTGCTCACACTTGCATTCTCAAATGATTGTCAAATCCATTATTGTCTCATCTGCTTTTTGATGTTATCATCTTTGGTTTTCTTTTCTATTTTCATTCTAGTCATGTTTGTTATTAGTGACATACACTTATTCAGATTGTGAGTTCACACCAAGCATATTGTATAGTTAACAGTGTTAACCAAGAATTTTAGTTGTTACCAAGTTCTATAGTTGCTACCAAGTCCTATGGATTTTAGTTTGCACCAAGCATTTACTACCAAGATGATAATTAGTAGCATAAATAGAGCATCTCAGTGTATGCTGAGTTTACCAATGCAAACCAAGTTGAATAGTGGTTACTAAGCTCATAGTTGAGATGATGTGAGTCTAGTGTTAATAGAGCTACTTAATATTAACCAAGAGACTTAGTTTATATTGAGCTCAAAGTGATATCATTGACCAAGCTATGTAGTGTGAATGAAGTGATTCAATTTATATGCCAAGTTTCATAGTATTTGTTGAGCCACTAGTGTATACCAAGTTTAAGACTACTTGGAAGTGATCAATATGTACCTCTATGTCTAGTGAGAGCATTATGATGTTGACCATTAATAGTGGATGCCAAGTATCAGAACCTCACCAAGTCAATCTTCAGAACTTGAGTTTCTACACTTTGGAAAACTTTGTAATATTTTTGAAAACTTGCATTATGGTTGACTTTGTAATTATGTAATTGGACTAGTATATATGTAATGTATTGTATCACATCCAAATCATCAAGAAGATATGTAATGTAATCATTAGAGAAGAGCAGAAGACTAAATTTCAAAGGCTATAGTAGTACAAGGAGTAGAAAATATTTATCTATTATAGCAAGATGATTTGTATACTCAAAGGAAACTCATTCAGCAAACCAAGTTGTAGATTAGAGATCAGCTACTACTTCATCCTAATAGGTGGATCAATCAAATCCTTTAGCAAGGTAGACCTAATAGTCTTATGTGAATCTCTTTACTAAGTGCATACTTCATTATATGTTTGTAAATCTTTTTGCAAGGTGGACCTAGCAGTCCTTATTCCTCCTAATAGAGAAGATCATCTAAAGTGATCATTACAATCCTTAATAGGCCAACTTTATTTTGCAGTACTAAAGCTTGTGGGTATCATCCCCACCCTAGTTTTACTTTCTATTTGGAAGGTTTTTGGGTCACCAAATCTTGTGTTAAAGTGTTATGTATGATTTCATGTTTTTAGTTTCTTATGCATGTAGTTAGATCAAAATTCACATAAAGGTTTAATTGCTAATTGGGATAAAAGTTTTATAAGTTACTGATTTACCCCTCCCCTCTCAGTAACTTATCCTATCATAATATTTCCAACAATTGGTGTCAGAGCATTGTGGTTCTCAATGAAAATTTTAACAACTTAAGAAAAGAGCAAAGGCAATGGAGGTCTTCAGACCTGATAATGCTATTGACAATGAGAAGCTATATTTGGAATTGGTTATTGGATAACTCAAGAAAGAAAAAGAGAAACTCTCTCAATCCCTAAAAAGAAGAAAAGAACTTGTAATCCAAATGAATGATTCACTCTTCATTGAAGAAAGAATTAAAGACATCCATTCAAGCAATTTAGATGAAGCTAATGGAGTAATCAAACAACTATTGGAAAGGAATAGTACTCTTCAAGAAAAAGTAAGAAAACTAAGAAGAAAGCAAGAAATTTAGTTAGTAAGAATGTGTGAAGTTAGGGAAGAGAAAAACAAGATAAGAGAAGATATAGAAGGAAAGAACAATGAAATTCAGCACCTATCCCTTCAACAAGTAGACTTCATTGATCAGCTCACCAATACAAATGAAAAAATCATGAACCTAATATCAGAGAATGAAAGATTATAGAATGATCTAAACACTGAAAGACAAACCAATGAAAGAATGATGAAATCCCAAGTAGACATGAATCAGTTGAATGAGAAAATTCATCATAGAAAAAAAGGAAAAGAAAGAATTAGATACATAGAAGAAGATGAATCATCCAAGCAAGGAGCTTAAAGAAATTAAAATCCTACTTGTAGTCACTGTGGTAAAATAGGTCATACATCAAACAAATGTTAGAGCAATGGGAAAGAAAAATTCAATAGAAAATGCTACAATTATAATTAGCATGGTCATAGAGAAAATTAATACAATGAAAAACCAAGATTTGAAGGCAATTGTCACAAATTTAAGAAGCATAGACACAAGTCATTAGAATGCAAAATTAAGATATTGAATCCAACAAAACAAATTGTGAAAGTTATATTTGGTTGGGACTATAACACTTGGTGTAGATGTCATTACTATGGATAATTTGGACACATTGGAATGAATTATGTAAAACATCACATGAGGAAAATAGATACTACCAAAAGATGTTTCATCTATGTAGAACTTGGTTATCTTGCCAAGAATTGTATGAATACTCGAAGAATAGAAGATGAAAAGAAGGAAAAACTTGATAACATAAAAAATAAAATGAGACAACAATGGATTGTAAAGTCTACTAAGAATGAAAGTCCAAAAAATGATCATCAAGTCACTCAAGAATTGGGTGACTCCACCATTTCCACTTGATTTCTCAAAGAAAAATTGGAAGTAGGCTACTAAAGAAGACATTTAACTCAATTTTAGTTGATAGGACAAAAGATCCATATTAGCATTCAAGATGCAATGGGATCACCGAAGAAGAGGTACTAGTTACTACCAAGTTACCTTCCTAACCAAGCAAGGTCAAGTTACAAACTCTACCGAGTGAGGTCAAGAGTGCCTAAGTCTTATGTGTCATGAAAGACCCTACCAACTAATCAATGCAAGTGAAGTGGATGATAGTTTTTCAATTTGAACTAACATTCATACCAAAAATTTATGGAAAATTTTGATAAAAGGAATGAAATTGAAGTCATTTTTCATCATGAATTTTTGAGCTATTTGTGCAGAGCGATCTTCAAGAGCATTCAAGTGATTTGAGAAAATTGTTACCAAATATTTTTGAATTCTCTCAAACCCTATTGATTAGAAATGGTAGCTACCAACAACAAGGTGAGACAAGGTTCAGACATGTTGATTCATGGTGTAGAATGGAAGGCACCAAATTTCAAGCTCACTCCTATAGTCACGAAAACCCTAGATCTGAGTGGAGTACAGTCTCAAATCCCTTTTGAGGTACTATTGATTAATGATATCCACTCTTATTTCAAATGTAAAATTTAGGATATTGGCACACTAGAGAACCCTAGAGAAGCTATGTGTTAATGGTGTGTTGAAACCTGAACACCAACATTTAGAAGCTAAAGGTTTAACACATATTCCTCATATACCACAAGAATTTCAAGTTAAATGGATAATATATGTCCTAAGTTGTGTGCATAATGGTCACTTATTGCTGGATCAATTGATTTTGATTAGAAAGAAGATGATCCACAAAATCACTAGTCTCCCCATGTTATCCAAAGCCAAAATGACTAAAACCCTTGGTTGGGTTGAACTAGACATGAAAACCCTAGCCAAGTGGGATGGAACAGGAATGAAAATCAACAGTGTGACAAACATGGAACTAAAGTTTGGTATTCATGTCATTTCCCACAAAATCTATAGCTTGAGTAGATTGCACAGTGTGTCTTGTGAAGCAATTAACCTACCATGCAAGGTAGTCAAAAATAACCTTTCACTTGACCTTGTCGACCTATTGTTGAACCAGTTCAACAAAAACATGGAGAGCATTAGGACATCAAAGAACAATCCATGTAAGTTTGGATCACTATTGACATGTTTATTTTTCTATGTTTAGAAATTATTTCCATCAAAAGGTACTATTGTTTGGAGGAAAGGTGTGCCAGTACTCTATTAGATTAATGAATACATTCTTGAGATGGGAGAAAATTATACAAGTATCATTGACAATTATTTTGACGCATTCAAAGAGAAAATGAATAATAGATTCCAAATCCTAAGGAAACTAGTAGAGGATTATAAAGATGATTTTTTTTTATGGTAGATAGTGACAAGGTATATATTCAAGTAGTTAGGCCTAGAATTGCATGGGTGAAACCTCTAAGATATGAGGTAAATATTGATGAAAAAAAGGATATAATTGAAGCATTAATAAATGAACTAGTTGATCCTAAAGTAGCCTATTTTGGCACATGTGATGAGGCAAAGGCCAAGATAGAACTGGAGATTAAGCTCCCTTAGGCAGTTAACAAAGGAAAGAAGAGGATTGCCAAGTTGAAAACAAGTTCCACTCTCCTGTTGACCAAGGGAAAAGGTGAAGATGAAGAAGTAGAGGATGAAGAATCAAAGGAGGATGAGCCATTGAAGAATAAGGGAAAGGTAATCCTTACCAAGTCTACCAAGACATCCACTACCATGTTCATCAAGAGATCCTCTAGAGAGAAAATAGACAAAGAAGGAGGAGATATAATTTTCAAGAGGTCTCCACTCACATTTGAGGAGAGAATGAAAGAATTAGAATCAGGTTCTAGAATAACAAAATTCAAAGCATTGAAATATGGGACCAAAACTGGTGATGAGCATAAGTAGGTTGAAGATATATTAGTATCCAAGATGGGTAAGTGGAAATACTCACCTGACCAGCTCACTCAACAAATTCCCAATACTTTAATGGATAAGATCAAGCCAAGATGGAAAAAAGTAATGAAAACTAAAAAAGATATTTATGAGAAAACATTGAGGCAACTTATGCCAAATTTGACTGATAATGAGGTGAAAGAATCCTTAAATAAAAATGAGGAAAAATTAACTTTAAGATTCAATACTTGTTTAATTTTGTTGAATAAAATAGAGCATGTTGTGAAGAATGCCACAAATACATGGAAGAATGTTTATCGTCTTTAGAAACTAAGTGATTTTCCAATAAGTATAAGTGACAAGGATGATGATGATGATGATCAAGAAAAAGATGAAGAGAAAGATAATGAAGCAGTAACTCATTTTGATAATGTTGATGATGAAGAGGAACAAGAGCAAGAGGCTATCAAGGAAGATACACAAGATGTTGAGGAAATTGACCCAGTTAATATTGCTACAACAGTTATAGCCTCACTTCCTCACTCTCCAAGCAAAAAGTTGATAACATCAAGCACAAAGATAGCCTCAACAAGATTGATTGTGACTAGTACTACAAGATCAAGCACTCAATCAATCTTTGAACCGGTCCAGCTTAGCACATCATTAACTAAAGTGCCAAGCACTTCATCTACTGAGCTGCAATTTCTACCCTCTACATCAATTTTGGCTATAGCACATATTTCTACTAGTATTTCAACAATGATTGTAGTATCCATTTTTGTAGCTAGTCCTACTATTTCAACTATTATTTCTATTCCTAGTACACAAGCAATAAGTGCAAGGACAGCTAAGACCAAGCCTCGACTGAGAACAAATTTTTTTGGCAAAGGAAAAGAAAAGGAAGAGGATATAGATCTTGATGAGTAGATTGTCATTCACTAAGTAGAGTTATCTACTATTTTGGGCTCTCTAGAAACCTCTTGCATTGATGTATCATTACTTTTTGGTAAATCATGTGATACATCAATTTTTACAAAAGAAATAAGAGACAAATTGTCTAAAATTGATGAAGATCTGAAGGAAAGTGCACAAAAATTGCAACTTGACCCAAGTTCTTGCTATGCTCACTTCAATAGGATCAAACTTATGATAGATATGTAGGTAGAACTACTCAAAGAAGAAGGTAAAATCAAATCTACATTGATAGATATCCAGAATATGATTCTCCCTAACATGGACGCAATACAAAATCATATTGTACATTCAAAAACCCTCATCCATGATAATAATTTCTCTATTGTAGACCACATTATTGAATTATCAGCAAAAGTATAGGTGGCATTGCACACATGCAAGGTCTTGCAAGAGAATTGGGACAAGACTTTGGTGCTCATATTGAACATACACTCAAATTTCTTCTCTCATTTTGGCATTACTATGTAAATACATATCATATAATTCTTTGGCATTAATGTCGAAAAGGGGGAGAATCTATAAGGGGGAGAAGCTTTAAGGAGATATAATAAGGAGATAAAAGGGAGAGAAGATGGGAGAAGATTGGATAAGAGAGAAAATTGAAAGATATTTGCAGATTGTAGAAAGGATTCATATTATATGTATAGTATATTATATATTATGTATGGGGAGCATTTCCATGTATCCTTTACAAAACCAATTTTGAAAAATCTCAAAAATAGTATGCTCTACTAAGTTGGAGATATAAGGTGATGAATAAAGGTGTTGTTGAACATTCTTGAATTTAGTTTTGACTGATAAGTGTTTTTGTCACTAATGCCAAAGGGGGAAATTGTTGACATTCTAGTCATGTTTTTTATTAGTGACATACACTTATTCAGATTGTAAGTTCATACCAATCATATTGTACAGTTAACAATGTTAACCAATCATTTTAGTTGTTACCAAGTTCTACAGTTGCTATCGAGTCCTATGGACAGATTTTAGTTTGCACTAAGCAGTTACTACCAAGGTGATGATCAATAGTGTAAACCAACCATCTCAGTAAATGTCAAGTTTACCAGTGCAAACCAAGTTGAACAGTGGTTGCCAAGTTCATAGCTCAAGTGATGCAATTCTAGTGTTGACTAAGCTACTCAGTATTAACCAAGAGACTCAATTAATATGGAGCTCAAAGTGATAGCATTAATTGAGCTATGTAGTGTGAATCAAGTGGTTCAATTTATATGCTAAGTTTCATAGTATTTTTCAAGTCACCAATGCAGACCAAGTTCAAGACTACTTGGAAGTGATTAGTATGGACTGAGATTCTATGTCTACCAAGTGCATGATGATGTCGAGCATTGAGAGTGGATGTTGAGTATCAGAACCTCACTGAATCAGTCTTTGGAACCTAAGTTTCTACCCTTCGGCTGACTTCAAGTAATATTTGTGTAAACTTTTATTGTGGTTGACTTTGTGGTTATGTAATTGGATTGATATATATGTAATGTATTGTATCACATCCAAATCATTAAGAAGAAATTTAATGTAATCATTAGAGAAGTGTAGAAGAGAGAATTTCAAAGGCGGCAATAGTATAAGGAGCAATAGAAATTTTCTATCATAACAAGGTGATTTGTACACTCAGAGGAATCTCATTTAACAAAGCAAGATGCAAATCAAAGACTATCTATTGCTTCATCCCAACAGGTGGATTAGTCAAATCCTTTAACAAGGTAGACCTAATAGTCTTATGTAAATCTCTTTACTAAGTGTATACTTCATTGTATATTTGTAAATCCTTTTGCAAGGTGGACCTAGTAGTCCTTATTGCTCCTAATAGGGTAGATCATCAGAAGTGATCATTTTAAGCCTTAATAGGCCAACTTTATATTGGATTACTAAAGCTTGAGGGTGTCATCCCCACCCTAGTTTTACTTTCTATTTGGAAGGTTTCTAGGTCACCAAATCTTGCGTTAAAGTGTTATTTATGCTTTCATGTTTTTAGTTTCTCATGCATGTAGTTAGATCAAAATTCACACAAAGATTTAATTGTTAGTTGGGATAAAAAATTTATAAGTTAGTGATTCACCACTCCTTTCTTAGTAATTTAGCTTGTCATAATATTTCCAACATTTTTCATTTTCAATTACTTCTAGTATTAATACATTTCTTGGTAAGGTGTCCAAGTTTTGTACAAATAAAACATCTTTTAGTGGTATCTCTTACCTTCATGTGATGTTTTACAAAATTTGTTCCAATGTGTCCAAATTCTCCACAATAATGACATATGTACCAAGTGTTGTAGTCCCAACCAAATATAGCTTTTACAATCTATTCTATTGGATTCAATATCTTAGTTTTGTACTCTAAATATTTGTACCCATACTTCTTGCATTTGTGAAATTTTCCTTCAAATGTAGGTTTCTCCTTACATTTATTAGTTCTATGATCATTTTGTTTAAAATTGTAGCATTTTCCATTGAATTTAGCTTTCACATTGCTCCAACATTTGTTTGATGTATGACCTATCTTACCATAGTGACTACAAGTAGGTCTTTTATTATTTTGACCTCCTTGCTTGGATGATTCACCTTCTTCTGTGCATCCAATTCCTATTTTTCCCTTTTGTCTGTATTGGATTTTCTCATTTAGTTGATCCATGTCTACTTGATATTTCATCATCCTCTCATTGGTTTTCCTTTTAGTGTTTAGATCATTCTACAATCTTTCATTCTCTAATCTTAGATTTATTATTTCTTCATTTGTATTGGTAACTTGATCAATGAAGCTTTCCTACTAAAGGGATAGGTGTTGAATTTCATTATTATTTCCTTCTAACTCTTGTTTTTTCTTATTTTTCTCTTCCATGACTTTATACAATCTTACTGATTGAATTTCTTGCTCTCTTTTCAGCTTTCTTACTTCTTCTTGAAGTGTGCCATTCTTTTCCAATAGTTCTTTGATTTCTTTATTAGCTTCATCTAAATTTCTTACTAAATGGATATCTTCATTTATTTCTTTAATAGATTTGGTCATTCATCTAAATTGCAAGACCTTTTCTTCTTTTCAAGGATTGAGAGAGTTTCTCTTTCGCTTTCTTGAGTTTCCCAATAGCCAGTTTCAAATCTAGCTTTTCATTATCAAGTTTGAATACCTCCATGGCCTCTTGATCTTTACTCAAGATGTTAAACATTGTTTTGAGAACCACAAAGCTCTGATACCAATTGTTGGAAATATATATGATAGGCTAAATTACTAAGAGGGGAGGGGCAAATCAGTAACTAATAAAACTTAATCTTATTTCACCAATTAAACCTTCATGTGTATTCTGATGTATTTGCATGCATGAAAAAATGAAAGAATTAAAACATTCATAATACTTTGACACACAATATAGTGTTTTAGAAAGCTTCCAAATAGAAAGTAAAACTAGGGTGGGGATGATACCCACAAGCTTTAGTACTATAGTATAAACTTTGGCTGTTAAGGCTTACAATAATCACTTTTGATGACTTTCCCTTTTATGAGCAATAAGGACTACTAGATCCACCTTGCAAAAGGATTTACAAACATTCAATGAAGCATGCACTTAATAAAGAGATTTATAAAAGGCTATTAATTCCACCTTGTGAAAATATTTAACTATTTCACCTATTAGGATGAACTAGTGGTTGATCTTGGATCTACAACTTGATTTGTTGAATGAGATTCCTTTGAGTGTAATGATCACCTTACTATGATAGATAAATATGTGTTTCTTCTTATACTATTGTAGGCTTTTCTAACTTAACACTTCTTCTCTTCAAACTCACATCATACTCATTTCATTAAATCTTGTATGGATTTGATACAATACATTACATATATATTGGAATCCAATTTACAAATCAAAAAAGTTGGATACAATACAAGTTTACACAAAGTCAACCTCAACTTCAAGAACTTAGGTTCTAAAGACTAGCCCGATGAGGTTCTAATACTTGGCATCCACTGTCAATACTTGGCATCGTCATGCATTAGGTAGATGTAGAAGATTGGTCCATACTAATCACTTCCAAGTAGTCTGAACTCATTCTGCATTGGTGACTAGGTGAATATTGTGAAACTTGGCATATAAACTGAGTCACTTGATTCACACTACATAGCTCATTCAATTCTATTACTAAGAGCTTGGTATAGACTGAATCACTTGGTTAAAATTGAGTGGCTCAGTCAACACTAGATTCACATCACTGAAACTAGAAACTTAGTAACTCCTGCACAACTCAATTTGCACTAAGAAACTTGGTAAACAATAAGAAGCTCAATTTACACTAATATTCATCAACCTAGTACAAACTTCTTGGCACAAACTAAATATTGTTCCTTGAACTTGGCAGCAATTGTAGAACTCGGTAGAGTTTGAAATACTTGGTTAACATTGTACAATAAGCTTAGTAGATAATTACTATCTAAATAAGTGTATGTGACTAATAAAAAACTTGACTACAATGTTAACAAGGGGATAATGAGAAAAGAGGACATCCTAAAGGCATTCTAGACATGAACTTAAACTAGACATTTATTTGACTTCAACTTAGAGCTAAAATGAATATGATTGAAAATTGGGCAACACCCTGTTAGCCAAATTTCCATAAAATAGTTAGAAAGAACCATGTACAAACTTTGTAGAATGTGATTGATCATTACTGATGTAAAAAAAGTACTCCCTCAATATCTTCTTGTCATCATCTATACTTGTAGGTGAATGCATGAATGTTATGTGAACAAATATGGAAACTTGTTGAGAAGTATAATAGTTTGTTTGCTAATTTGCACATATGATTAACTTTTCTTTGACAAGTACACTTACTAATCATGTCAAGCATTGATTTCAAAATGTTAGTATCAATATCAATCAAATATTTTGGTCTTCTAAAATGAATTCTAGAAGGTTTTATAATCTATTTCATTCCCTCGACATTTTGAACATCAAAATAAGGTTGAGTGAATTGCATACCTTGAACTGGAGATGAAATGACTTGGCAATAAGATGCAAAAGATGGAATATCACCTACTTGATATATATGTTGATGGTGTGCCTTCAACATGACATAATTGAGTGTGTACATCGTCAGACATAGAAATTGGCATATCTTCAATATGAGATGGTGATATGACTCCAACATTGGAAGATGTCATAGCTTCAAAATTCAATTGTCTTCTTGAGCATAAGAGTCTCATTCACTCTATTTGTCTTTCCAATTCTTCCTCTTTGTTTCCTTGTATTCATGGTTCATGTTCCTCTTCGAAAGACAATTCCTCATTATTGCATTGCAATTTTCATTGTTCATGTAGTAGTTTCATTTTTTGAGTCTTTGATTTTTTTCTTGGCATGATGATGATTTATAAATGTAAAATTATTCAAGCATATGAATTACTTGCAATTTGTAAATAACAAATCATTCAAATACATATACAACTTACAATTATTTCAATGAATAAATAATATATATTAAATATCTTGTAAAATTATAATGAATTATTCATACATTAAAATTGCTAACCATTTCCAAACAAAAATTCATTCAAACATATAAATTCAATGAATTCACTATATATTAAACAACTTACGAAATTATAATAAAATTTTCCTATGTAGTAACAAAAAATATTTAAAAAGGAGTGCAGTGATATTTGTTATAGAAAGAATATTCAAAAGCCCTTCAAATAATGTATCCAATGATTGAATTTGGTGTTTGCTAGGTTCCAAAACCATGAAACCCATGTTCTCTATCAGAACAAGAGAACATAATATAGATAAAAGCATAGAATATAGATCAGTAGGGGCCCAAACTTTCCTTGTAACCATTTTTTGGTGTTTTCACATAGTGTGTGTGCATACACATTATAAAGTGCATACGCACTATGTGAACTCCCTCTCCACACACTATGTGAACTCTTTCTCTACACACTATGTGAATTCTCTCTCTCTCTCTCTCTCTCTCTCTCTCTCTCTCTCTCTCTCTCTCTCTCTCTCTCTCTCTCAAATGTCTAGGGCTCTTAAGGTTCTTTATGAAGAATTCTTAGAGCTGAACTGATAGTAACCCTATTTATCTTGGCCAACACTTCTCTAAAAAATTTCCTAATGCACCTCGTTCTAGGGTCATAATGATTTGTACATTCAATAACTAGCTCTAAACACCAAATGGCTGATGGAAAGGTGGCATCTTTGAGCAACCCACTACTGGCCAACGTTTTATATATGGGTCCAAATTGAACACTTCTTACCCACTCTAATATTTTGGCTAGGTTTACATTCACTAGGAAGGTATCTCAGATTTTTGGGAGGGAGCTTAACAGGCATGGATTTTCTAGTTTAGGAAACTTAGGATAGAAGAGGGTCGTGGTTTGGTTTGAAAAAGGAGGGTTTACAAAGATAAACTAAAACACTTTAAACTAAAACTAGGCACAATAAAAAATGATAAAGGAAAATGGTATAATGCACTTACAGTTCTTAATAGAGCTTAGCCCTCCACCTCTTTTGCTTACTAGTTGATGTCGATAGCTCAAAATGACCAAATGAACAATTATACTAGCCAAAAGGGAAATTCTAAGAAATGATTTTCCAAAATCTTAGGATAGATATGGGTGGGCGAAAGCATTTATAACAAGCATGTCACCTTTACCTTTTCCCATAAAACAAATTGTACTTTGGCATGAGTTTTCTTAGTTGTCTTAGTTATTTCCTTTCATGTCTTCAGAATTGCCATTGGGTAGGACTCATCAAAATGACTTTCCTCTTTCTTAATCTACACTTTAGTAGCATCTAAGGAGTGGGAATATCTTCCACACTTTCCATGGACCAACAAAATGACTATCTATCAGTACTACAAGGATCTCCAAGTAGGTGAATTTTGCAAAGAGTCCAAGAGGGTAAATGTTGTATTCCTTAGAAGGTTGGTGTTCAAACTCCAAGGGCATGAAAATTGTAGGTTGTCTAAAGAATCAATGCAAGCCATTAAGATTTATGGTTGTTTCTATATTCAATTTCCCAAATTCAAATATCTTAGGGTCTAAGGATTTTTTGGTGAACCTCTCAAGTTATATGTTATTGTTTAGACAACATTATTTTATCTGAGATATGCAGACAGTTTGTTTATATGATAGAATCTCCTGAAAACACCAAAAAGTTATCTTCTTTCATATTTCCCATAGAGATTGGCCATTACAGATGCTGAAATTTCAAGCAAGCTATATTAACAAAAAAAAAAATTTACCACTTATGCCTTAGACCCTACTCTCCCAGAAAAGATTTTGATTACATGGGTTTTGTTAGAGATAATTTCAAACATGTAGTTTCACTAGTCCATGTTCTGGATCTAGAAGATTATTAGGCTAACTGCTTAGATGAGTTTGAAGTTAGAAAAAGGTTGTTGTCAAGGTTGATAGTAAGCCAAAATAATATTGTCAAAGTTAACCTCAACACTAATGGAATAAAAGAAGATGAAAGTGAAGAAGTGGTTGACTCATTTTATGTTCAATAGATTGAATGTATGCCAATTCCTAAAATTGATTCGAGTAGAAGGGAATAAGATTATTTTCTTTCCCACACCTCAGAGATTTTGAAAGGAATTGAAAATTGGTTGAAAGCAAAGACTATTAAATAAGCTAGCCCTAGTGCCCCAAAGAAATGTTTAAAAACTAGACATAAAAACTCACAAGCAAGGCCAAAAGCTATCGCTAACCCTGGTATTAATTATCCTATTGCAAGTTCACTTGAAGTTGAAGCTAAAGTAGCTTTGCAACCACTTCAACTTCAAGTTCATAAAGAGGTGCCGAATGTCAGAAGGATAACCTACTCAAATGCTAAGAAACCAGCACTAGGAAAAGGAAAAGATAATGTAACCATTGATCTAGATCTTGCAGAAGTAAAGTCAAATCCATACCAATCCCCCAATTCTCCAATGGAAGATAGTGTATCTAACCCTTAGAGAATGCTTGAGAGCAACAATAATCAAACAGCTACCCTTTCTTTGACTAATGTTTCTTCCACACCTGACAAAGATCATGTCATACCTAAGTGGTTGGAGACTTCCATTGAAAAGAAAATAAGTATGGTGCACCTATCTATGCCTATTGATAATTTGGTTAGCAAATGTTTGGGAAAATCTTCAAAGGCTAAGAATGCCAAAACCAAATCCAAGATTAAGTTTGATAAAATTTTAGGTCATTGGTCAACCAAGATTTCCAAACCACCAAAAGGTAGTCTTCATGAGGATCTCACTCCTCAAGATTATCAAGTGTCAAGAATTGACCTTGGAAAAGGAAGTCACATAGTGGATATGAAGATCTTTGAAGTGTCAAATAAAAATATTATGGATAGGATCTAGAAGGATGCTTGGGATAAATAGGACATAAAGGAAGAAATGAGGAGCATCGCACAATACATGAACACAATCCTACACCTAAAACTTGAGCCTTTGAACAAAATGTCTGTGATTGTGGATGTAACATCTCTAGCTAATCAATAGTTCCTTGATAATTTATAGTAATGTAAAGCTATTGCAAAGATATTTGAAGAGTGGTTATAGTATGTCCTAAATGAAATTGTGAAATAGGTAAACCTTTTGGACATAACTTCAAAGGAAACCACTACCATCATTAAAAAACTGGAGTCAAGTAAAGAAGGCTACAAGAAAGGAAAGAAAAATTGGGTAAAATTGGTGCTTTGGATAGAATAAATTGAGGGATTCGAGTTGCAAAGGTTCCTAGCCAAATGCCTTGTGGCTAGCCTTGATGATAAGACTCTATATGTAATTAAGGATTGTATTGAATGGTGAAATGAGGCACTTGTTCAAGGGGTAATTGAGATCAAAGAAATTTTGAATGGTTTCAAACTTTTCTAGATGAAATAATTCAAGGAGACCTGAAGTGGTTCAACAAAGATTGCGTAGGTAAAGAAAATGACTCTATAGCCCAGGTGAAGGAAATAGTATATGAGATACAAAAAATGTTTCAGGAAATTCAGGAGAAGAAAATGCCTTCCAAACAAGATTTTTCAAATGTCACTCATACTGAGGCTATGTTAATAATCAACTAGAAGCATTTGGAAATGAATGAAGAGAAAGTAATAGAGCTAAAGAGGGAAAATGAAGTTTGGAAACAATGCCTACATTGATTTACCCCACCAATCAGTTATTTCTACATTCATTGCTTCTTATGGGACATGGAAGGTCACAAGAATCACAACCAGTGTGGATAGTTCTTCTTGATATGGCACATGATCATTGGAAAATTGTAATTTTTTTTCTCTCCTATGTATTTTCATTTATGCATTTAGTTGACATAGTTGTGTTAACTAAAAAGACAATTTACTCCTGGCAGGGTAATTTTGGATAGTTATCTAGCCTTATACCATATAAATATGTAATAGCTAATATCTAAAAGGAGTCCATCTCTCTTTGTAGACACTAAGACAGAAATACCTTTGTTTAAGGGTTCTACACTTTGAATTTTGAATACAATCTTTTCTAAATTAGCAGCAAACTGAAATAAAAATTTATAGTTCTATGTGCTAAATTTTTTCGAGTAGATACTATTATTTTCTCTACAATAATATACATTCTTGAGAATGTCAATTATTTGTGAAACTTAAGTTATATTTCCTATGAATTTGGGAATTATCTACTTTGAAGTTTAAAGGTTGTGAAAGGTGAAATTTGCATTTCTCGTCTATTTATCAGTTTTAATATTCAATCATGTGGATGATACTGAGTGTTAAAATTAAATGGTTTTTTAGTATTCACATTTTTAGTATTTTCCAAAAAATACTCATTGGGAAGATTTTCCCTCAATAGAGGACTTAATGACTATATTTTCATAAAAGGTTAGCTGCATCTTATACAACATATAGCAAATTCAAGCAGATAATTCCTTATCTATAATTAGGAATTCAATCTATTAGTTTACAAAAATTTTCCTATTCAAAAGTTATAAATCTTTGGGAAAAATTGTTTACTAACACATCCTACCACATGTTCTTTCCCCCATCCCCTTCTCTCTCTCTCTCTCTCTCTCTCTCTCTCTCTCTCTCTCTCTCTCTCTCTCTCTCTCTCTCTCTCTGTGTGTGTATACTCATTCCCCCATACCCTACTCTCTCTCTCCCTCTATTTCTTTGCATCATATCTCGTACTCTTTCCCCCATCCATACTCTCCCTCCCTCTCTTTCTTTGCATCCTATCCCATACTCTCTCTCTCTCTCTCTAGATATATCTCTATTTTTCTCACTATCCTCCCTTTCTCCCTCCCCATCCCCTAGTCTCTCTTACTCTCTTACTCTACCTTAATCCCTCTCTCTCTCTCTCTACATCATGTCCCATTCTCTTTCTTCATCCCCTTCTCTCTCCTTCCTCTCTCTTTTTTTCCGTACTTTCTCCCCATCCTCAATCTTTACATCTTATCCCCTAGTATCTCCCCATCCTCTACTCTTTTTCACTCTCTACTATATCTCCCTCTCTACCTCTCTCTTTACCGCTCTCCCTATCCATGCTCTCTATTAAAATACAAGGCTTACAAAGTGTGTGTGTGTGTGTGTGTGTGTGTGTGTGCATGCGTGCATGTGTGCACTATGTAAGCCTTGAATTAGAAAATGTTTTACATTGCATGCACACACTATAGTGTGTTCATGCTATTGTATGGATGCACTATATAAAGATTTGGATTAAACCAAGCCTAATACTTGGATTCTCCTTGGGATCCAACTCAAAGGTTTGGAGGCTCTAAACTATTGTGAGACATGTTTTGCAGCAAGCATACAAAAAATGTTTTTTTTTTCTTCTATTCTCTCCCTCAAGTTTACTTGTGGTTGAGTATTTATAAAATCAGGTTACAAGATATTGTAGATCTTTGTGTTAGTTATATAACCATATAATTAATTTCTAATTCATATTATTTCAAGTCTTTCAACTATAATTTTCTTTTGAAAGTATGTCCATTTTCTCTCAAAAAACAACATGTACTAATTGGAGTGTAAATTTTAGCATGTTCGTCAAATTTTGCAACAAGTTAGTTTTTTAGAAGCTAGACTCCATTCTACACACTTAAAAAATAAAATTGATTTTAGATTAGTTTTCAATAATATCTCTAGGAAGCACACATATGTTGGTCTTAGAATGGTTTTGACATTTGAGTGTTAACACACTTAACCACCTTTTACATAGAAGTCGAGTACACTATGTATGTCAAGCAACAATATGTGCTGAGCAAGAATTAAATTAGGTGTCGAGTGACTTCAAGTGCTGAGCATTATATAGATGTCGAGTGATATATAGGAACCAAGTCATAGTTGATGCTAAGAAAGACAAAAGGTAATAGGTGTCAAGCAAACTAGGATCAAATATGTGTGGAGCACCAATAGTCCAGTATATGCTGAGTAATATAGAATCAGCATATGAGTTTGTGCCTTCACAAACTCAGATGTAAATGATTTTCTGAGCTCACATAGAAGGATTTTTAAGGATAACAAGGATAAGAATGAATCTTTTACATTTCCTATGCAATCAACATGCAACCAATCAAAAAAATGGAGAAGGCATGCAACCAATGAGAAAAATGCAAGGAATGAGCAAAAATTCAAGATTCAATATGGAACATAGATCCATACCTAACCCTAAATCTATGAAGTCTTTATAAGAAGGCTATGACTCCATGATTTTAAGTTGCTGAATAGAAGTTAAAGAAGTTGCTAAGCAAAATAGAAAAATTACTAAACAAGGTGAGCAACAGGGGCATCAAAGACTTAGCGAATTGAGCAACAATTACACATCTAGTTGATCAAAACAATACAAGGGATATGAATAGATATTAGATCATGCAAGGACCACATTAGAATGAGCAGATCAAGTGCCTAAAATCAGCAATTGAATATTGTAAGCAATCAGGTCAAAGGTTTCTAATACTCTCTAGCAATTGTATTAGATAGTGAAAATTCTATGTTGATAGGTTAGCTTAATATCTATTTTATAGATCCTTTGAAGAGGTGACTAAATCCTTTAATAAGGTGACACTTCATGTAAAGTGTTTGTAAATCCTTTGACTATGTCACTATTGACACAATGTAAAGCCTTTAATAGGGTAGGTCTTTCATAGGGCGGACCATTAGAAGTGGTAAAACAATTATTGCTGCAATAATTTTGTGGGTATCATCCCCACCCCAATTTTACCTTCTTATTCCTGGAGGGTTTCTGGGTTACCAAAATTCTAGTGTCATGTGTTGATGCATGTGTTTACTATATGTTTACATGCATATAGTTTACTTTTAGTTATTTATTTTAAAAGGATTTGAAAAGGTTAAAGTGTGTTACTTCTTATTCACCCCCTCTCTTAGAAGTACTCTTCCCATTTGAACATTTCAACAATTGGTATCAAAGAAAAGCTTCTCACAAGGAGAAGCCTAAAAATTTAGAGAAAATATTTGAATATGGAAGTCTTCAAGCTTGGGAAGATAATAGACAATTAGGTGATTGATGTGCATCTCACTCTACACAAATTAGAGGAAGCCAAAGAGGAGTTGAGAAAGTCCTTAAAAAGAACAAAGGATATAGCCATAGCTAACAATTACATACACTACAAGGAGATTGATAGCACACAAGTGTTTTAAAATGGAGATTCCAAGGAATTTTTTGTAACAATAGCTAAATTGATGGAGAAAAATAGAGCACAAGCTGAAGAAATCATATTACTCAAGCTTGAACAAGAGTCACAAGCCATAATGCTTTGTGAAGTGACTGAACAAAAGAAGAAAGCTATTGAAGATAAGGCCATGATAGAAGATGATAAGAGAAATCTTACCAATAGACTGGAGGAGAAGACAATTGAGTTTGAAAGAATCTCAAACATGGAGCTTAACACTTTATGTTAGATGATGAATGCTCATCATGAGCTAAGTATGAAAGATATTGAGATCTCAACATTGAAAATGCAAAATGAACAATTCCAAAATGAATTGAAAAGAGAGAAGGAGATAGTAGAAAGCTTCAAAAAACCCAATGAGGCTATCAAGTACTTTAAGAAACTACTGAAATCACCAATGGCTAGTAATGATACTTCAGGACTTAGTTACACTGGCACTGAACAAGGAGAATCATCTAAGACTGCAAAAGAAAGGAGTAATAAAGATAAGAACACTAAACCTACTTGTCATTTATGTGGTAAAGAGGGACATACCTCTAATGTATGCAAGAACAAGGATGGTCATCAGCATGATAAGCCTAAAAATGCAAGCTTTTGTCACAAGTACAAAAAGCAAGGACATCAAGCACATGAATGCAAAACCAAGACCATGAGGACACCAAGATTTGAGGGTCACTGCTATAACTGTAAGAAATGTGGACATAGAGTATTTGAATGTAGATCAAAGCCTATGTGAGCACCTAATTAGCCTACAAAAGGAAATAACCATGGTCATCACTGCAATTGGGACTATAACACTAGGCATAGCTGTCACTATTATCAGGAATATGGACACATCCTTGAAAATTGCATAAGGACACATTTTAGAGGGAACTACAATAGATGGTTACGTCAAACCACATGTTTCAGTTGCTTGAAGACTGGTCACATTAGTAGAAATTTTCCAACAAAGTCAAAGGCACCCATGTCAAAAATCAACAAAGGAAAAGAGAAGGTAGATGTTGAACAAATTAGAGGGCAAATGAACAAGACTTGGAAGAAGAAAGATGAGTGCAACACATCAAATGGAGGGATCACTTCACCCAAGAGGTCTAGTGATCACACCACATCCAACTAAGCATGAATAGGTGTATGGGACTAATATACAAAGTTATATAATACATTAGTCCCAAGACAAAGAAGTACTGCAAAGAAGAAATCAGCATGAGCAAAGATGCCAAGTCAAAATTTAAAGTTTTTACAAACACTGTCGAATTGCCCCCAAATGCCGAGTAAAAGCTCCAATGGATGTCAAGTTTCTAATAGCAACCAAGTTGATGGTTGATGCTAAGTGAAGTGGAAATCTAGTGGAAGCTGAGTGAACAAAATCCAATGGAAGCCGAGTCATGTTGAAACCTTCAAGTGCCAAGTTTACAGCTATATGCACTAAGCATTTAATGCTAGGTTTTGAAAGGTATAAGGTGGAATTTTAATCATTTTTATGCCATTTGAACAAAGAGAAAAGATAAGAAAAGTGTAGGAGCGATCATACAGCAACCTTGAAGCCATTTGCATTGATTTCAACAACAATTTAGCATTCATTTCGATGATCTAAGGTATTTATCAAGTGTTAAGCTATGCAGTATTGAAGTTTTTAATATATTTGAAACCTATTTTGGTATAATGGCTTCTAGTTCAAGAAACCCCAAAGGAAATGAAATTTATGAGGTCTATCTAGTTAGTAATGAGGTAAAACAACTTGAGTTTAGGCCAATCCCTAAAGTCACCTATAAAAATGATCCTGCTAGTGCATTGTCCATTATTCCACCTAAGGTTGTCATGGTGCAAGACGTAAGAAAATGTTACAACTATAAAATAGGAGCACTAGGAAACCTTGAAATATTTCAAGCTTGTGACAAACTGTGTGAAAACAAAATTCTAAAGGATGAATTTCAGATAGTTGAGAAGAAGGGTTTGACCCATTCCCTAGTTTACCCTACAGGCTTCAAATTAGAATGGATATGGATTATTCTTAGTAGAATTCACAATGGGTGCTTGTGGTTGGAAATAGGACCAGTGAAGATTACTAAGAAAATAGTGCATAGGGTTATGAGTTTCCCAACCCTAGATCAGCCTAAGACCTTGAGAAGTGATTCGAAAAAAGTTATTGAAAGGAATACATGAGCTAAGTGGAATAAGATGGGTATGAATATTGATACTAAAATAGATCCTCTTCTAGATTTTTTAGTGAAATAATATCTCACAAATTTTTCCAGTCCAATAGATTAAACGGTGTGCCATGTATAGCTATTGATTTAGCTTACAAACTTGTGAAGAAAGATCATACATATGATCTAGCAGAACTAATGTTACAACAAATAAATGAGAACCTAGGAGCAATAAGGAGGTCAAAGGGTGTTCAATGCAAGTTTGGTTTAGTTCATATGTGCATTTTTTTTATGTCATGGAAGAGTTTCCTTCTATTGAAAAGGTGAATTGGAACCTAAACAAAACTACAATCACACAAATCAATGAGTTCATTGATCAAATGGGTGATAATTTTGAAGCTCAAATGACAAGCTATTTTGAGGATTTTAAGAATACCAGTCTCCCTAGTGGAAAAATACATCAATGACATGTTTTTTGGTTGACATTGACTATACCTATATCCAAGCAGTAATTCCGAGGGTAAGATGGCTAAGGCCATTACAATATGAACTTGATGTGGATGAAGCCTCAGCAACAATCATAGCATTTCTTACATAAGAGGTTGATAAGGAGGCTCCTCATTTTGGCACATATGATGTTGTCAAATCTAAAGTTCAAATAGAATTGAAGACAGCTTCTGTAATTAAGAGGAAAGATAAATTAGTCAAGAAGATAAAGAAGAAATTTGGTGCAGATATTGAAGGAGAAGCAAGTGCTAAAGAAGAAGGAGGAGGAGGAGGAGAGAGTGAAGAAGAAGAAGAGAAAGTGCAAGGCCCAATGGAGTTTACACAAGGCTTAGGAGAAGACAACGAGGAAGGTGCCAAGGAAGAAGAAGCCAAGGAAGCACCTACACAAGCCAAGAAAAAGAAGAGAAAGGCTAAAATTTAGCCTCTAGCTCAGCCCAAACCCAAGAAGGTAACCAAGCCTACATAAGCCAAGATAGGACCAGCAATAAGAGCTAGCATAAGGGCATCCACACAAAAGGCCAAAGAGGAAACAAAAGAGAAGAAGAAGGCTACTGAATAGCCTAATGAAGTGCTAAAGAAAAGAAGAAAGTATGTGGCATAGCTAGACACTAATGATGAGGAGAGAACAGAATCATAGGATATCAGCCGATTCAGAGTGGTAAGCCATCCTCCCAAATCTACCATAGATAAGATTTGTGAAAATATTAAAAATGCAGATTTAAATGATTTGAAAAGTCATGATTTCAATAAGCTAAATAGAGAAGAGAAGAAAAAAATAGAGGAATCTCTATATGCCATGACGGCTGAATTTAAGAATATACCTCTAGAGTTAGATAATACCATGTCTAGAGAGCTATATGAGGTAATTAAAAATAAATGTCATTATTGTCTGAAAATGGAAAAGGAGATCAGAGAATCTACCTTAGCACAAGTGATGCCTGACATAGAGCCTTCAGCATCCTACAAAATAAGATTGAGGATGTAGTAAATAAATCCACACAATTATGGAAGAAAATCTACAAGATAACTAATGACAAGGATGAAGAAGAAAATAAGGTAGAGGTCAGTGCCAAGGAGAAGATAGAGGAAAAGAAAGTGGAAGAGAAGCAAGTAGAAGAGAAGGAGGAAGCAATAGCAAAAGGAGATAAGGAAAAGAAAAGAGAAGACGAGTTGAAAGAGGAAGAAGATAAGGAAAAAGGTGAGGAGGAAGAGACACAAAAGGGAGAAGACATGGCAACAACTAAGCAACAACAGCAAGAGGAATAGAGTGTACAAGACACACAAATGCCACCTCCTAGTCCTCATCATGTAACCATCATGCTTGTAGACACAATAACTATCAAGGATGTTCCTGACACTTCTGCTTAGAACATTAATCCCTTAACTATAGAGGATCTCTCCAAGATCCTTCATCAATCCACTCTATAGGCACAGTTATGCACAAATCCTGTATTGGTGAGTGTAGATGAGCTACAGAAGGTAGTAGCAAAACCAAAAAGAGACAAGGTGAAACCACAAGAACCACCTTTCACCTATAAATATACTAGCACTCAAATTTTAATGCTTCCACCACCTATAGTAGTAGGTGAAACCATACAAAAGCCAACTGTAGAAGAAGGGAAGTCTGATGAGAAGGAGGATACATCAAAGGAAAAGGAGTAGGCCACTATACGGACATTAGTAGAACTACCAAAAACTACCACTCCTACAAAAACCCTTCAGAAGCTAAGCACTGAAGCCATACCTTTGCAAATATCCACACCAGGCTTGAGTTCTACAAAGGTGACTAGGGTACTTTACTATGGAGACCTTGAGTTAGATGAAGACATTGTAATACCTACCTATGACTCAAAGACTATCACCATGGAGCAGATTATAGAAATGCAAGATGCATTAAATAGGAGAAAGAGGTAGGAAATACTCAAAAAAGAGTATAAACACAAGAAATCAGTACATGAGATTAAGAACATCTTTATGGATGCCTTCAGCTTGCAGTCACCAGATGAGTCAAAGCCTATAATGGAACAATTATCTAATATAGTTGACCAGGTGACTAGTGAAGACTAGGATACAAATGTTAAACTTATGGAGTGGTCTGAAAGGAAGTTTCAAGGGAAGGTAAATGAGAAAATATCCAGTGGTATAGCACTTGAACAAGTTGAATTGGCTAAGAAAATTGACAATGTCAAAATTGTACTTGAGAACATTTTCTCACTATACAAAAAGATGTATGATTTTTTTGATTTCACACAAGAGACAGGCCAGAAGATAATGAGCTTGGAGAGAAATTTGAAGATTTCTAGCATGCAATTGCCAAGGGATATAGCTCAAAGTGAGAAGCATTTTTCCTAGTCACTTCACACTCAAAGAGAATTAGCTACACTTACAAGTGAAGAGGTTAATATAAAGGCCAAATTAATGTAGATTCAATCCTCCATAACCACACATTTGGAGGTCCTCCAAAAAGAGCGAGTCTATGTTGAAACTATCTTAAAGAAAGATCCTAATCTTTCTACATTAGATGAACTTGTGAATCTTGCTATAGAGACTACCATCTAGCATAAGTCACTAGACATTGCTTTGGAGAATTGAGATGTAGCTCTGAAAATGATAATGGAGGTGAACAACACATTTTTGGCTAAATATGGTATTACTCCTTAGAACCCTTTGACATAAGTGTCAAAAAGGGGGAGAAATAATAATATGGAAGATATGACAAAGGGGGAGAATATTAAGTATTCCAGCAATTACATTCTTTCATTCATTCTTTTGGTGAATATAGAAAGGAAAAGATTACAGAATAAGCCAAAAAGGGGGAGATAAGTCATAATGTGTAAACAGTATGGGGGAGAAATAATGTTTTTGGGGAAATATGAATAAAACTTGCAAGTACAGTCAAAGTAGATAGAACAACTCAGCACACAAATACAGATTACAAAAATAGGGCAAAGGCAAAGAGTATCAGATACATCAGCACAAGAATTTTGGTTGCAAGAATGAAAATTGCACAATCAGCTCAAGGGGAGTTATAAGAATTTTAAGGTATTTTGAACAAATTTTGGAATTTTGTACATATGCAAAGTAGATTGGATAAGGTACTCATAAGGATAGATGAATAATGTCTAGTTATGTGTTTTTGACACTCATGTCAAAGGGGGAGATTTTTTATCTTACAATGGTTTTGAAATTTGATTGTCAACACACTTAACCACTTTTTACATAGAAGCCAAGTACACTATGTATGTCAAAGCCACAGTATGTGCCAAGTCAGAATTCCAATAGGTGCTGAGTGACTTCAGGTGCCAAGCATTATATAGGTGTCGAGTGATATATAGCTATTGAGTGATAGTTGATGCTGAGCAAGACAAAATGTAATAGGTACCGAGCAAACCAGGATCAAATATGTGTCGAGCACTAGTAGTCCATTATGTGCCGAGTAACACAGAATCAACATATGAGTTTGTGCCTTCACAAACTTAGCTGACATAGAAGTATTTCAAAGCATAACAAGGATAAGAATGGATCTTTGACATTTCCTATGCAATCAGCATGCAACCAATCAGAAAAATGAAGAAGGCATGCAACTAGTGAGAAAAATGCAAGGAATGAGTAGGAATTCAAGATTTAATATGGATCATAGATCCATACCTAACCCTAAGCCTATGAAATCTTTATTAGAAGGCTTAGACCCCATGATTTTAATTTTTTGAATAGAAGTTAAGGAAGTTGCTAAGCAGAATAGAAAAATTGTTGAATAGGGCAAGCAACAAGGGCATCAAAAACTTAGCGAATTGAGCAGCAATTACACATCTAGTTGATCAGAATAATACATGGGATATGAACAGGTATCAAATCAAGAAAGGATCACATCAGAATGAGTAGATCAAGTGCCTAAAATCAATAATTGAAGACTGTATGCAATCAAGTCAAAAGTTTCTAATACTCTCTAGCAATTTTATTAGATAGTGAAAATCCTATGTTGATAGGTTAGCTTAACAGCTATTTTGTAGATCCTTTGAAGAGGTGACTAAATCCTTTAATAGGGTGACACTTCATGTAAAGTGTTTGTAAATCCTTTAACCAGGTCACTATTGACACAGTGTAAAGCCTTTAACAGGGCAGGCCTTTCACAAGGCAAACCATCAGAAGTGGTCAAACAATTATTGTTGTAGTGATTTTGTGAGTATCATCCCCACCCCAGTTTTACCTTCTTATTCCTGGATGGTTTCTAGGTTACCAAAATTCTAGTGTCATGTGTTGATGCATGTTTTTACTTTACGTTTATTTAATATATTTACATGCATGCAGTTTACTTTTAGTTATTTGTTTTAAAAAGATTTGAAAAGGTTAACGTGTGTTACTTCTGATTCACCCTTCCCTCTTAGAAGTACTCTTCCCATTTGAATATTCCAACAACATATATTTCATGTTTTTGGGATGTACCCACTTACAAAATTTATTAAAAAAATACACATTATAAAATTACCCAAAACATTGTTATAGTTAAATTGTAATGAAAGGATTTCAAAAATGAAAGTTAAATTTTTAGGGGGCACACTTTACACTATGTTATATTTTTTCTATAAAAAAAAGTACCAATTTCTATCACCCCCTTTTTTGATGGTCTACAACTAAATCATTTTCAAAAAATGTTATTAGTTTAGATACTAGATTTGAAGGACTACTATTTTTGTTTTTGTCACATCTTACAAGTTTGAGCATAACTATCTTCAAATTCTTGTCAAAGTTCAAAAATTGTTGATTTTAAAAAATAAAATTTGTCCATTTATACCCCTCTTCTAGCATCACAACTTTGTGCACTTACCCCATATGAAGAGTACCTAGTCAAATAGAAAGGGAGGCCAGTAGAAGATTCATCACGACTTGCAAGGGAGGAGGTTAACCATCTTGGTTTTCATTTGAACATCTGAAACATGATAGGGTCCTTCTTAGATTACCTCAATTGTCTAATGTAGGAGCATCCTAGATGTAAGAGAAATCTTGTATCACTCAAAAATATTTCTTTTTTGTTTCTTTAATAAGGGTTGCCTCAGTGCATAGTTTTTATTTGTGGTGGCTTACAACTTAGTAAGTAGACCATATAAGCTTGGAATGTCCTACTTTCAAAGGTGGAGGTTCATCTTGGATATATCAATCAGTTGAGGTTCATTTTCATATCATGAGTACTCATGAAGATATTATGAAATTTTGGTGTGAAAATTTGGTATAAAAACATCAAGATCATTTTTTGAAATCCTTAGAGGCTTTGGATGGGCCCTGAAACAAGGCCGATTGGAGCTTGCACACGTAAATTCCTATATATTAGAAGTTGAGGATTTCACAATGGGGTTCTAATAGTAAATCAAGTCAATTTTTTGCAAGTTATGGTCTTCCAAAGTTGGGTCACCAAAAAATTCCAAAATAAATGTCATAATTATTTTCAGCTAACGCTATATGTAATTTTAAGGGGTGGTCAGCCTCAAGTGTTAGGGTTTGATGTCTAGAACCTTCCCAAGTGGTGTAAAATTATCTAGTTAAGGAAGACTCATAGGTTATGTAGGGAAACTTTGAGTGATAGCTTGCACCTCTATCTTGCAAATTATTGTAAGGAAGGTACCCATATGGGTTTGCATATTGTATTTCAAAATTATGTAATTTAGCATTTGTGGATATAATAAGAAGCCCATATGTTGTTCTCACAAATTATTGTTGTTTGTTTTCTTTTGTTATTTGTTTGTAGTATTAAGGGGAACATCATTCATTAATATGAAAATGGGAATGAATGCAAATGAAAAATTCAACATATCAATGATTGACTATGCCCCTAGTGTAAAGGAGAAATCATTTGCACAAATTTACACATGGATATTTGAATGGGAATTTTTTTGGGACATTGAGGGAATCCTTGGGGTTTGAGGCTCTGGTTAGTAGGGATGTAGTGCACCCTTTCTCATAAGTGATGTACATCAACTCTTCTTGGGACCTATTTTGGGTCCACTTCATAGGTCCTAAGTTTGGGTTGATTCGAGGTGTTAATGAAAGGTACACTCAACTTACAAGAGAAAGTTTATTCTTCACCCTTTATAAGCCCATCTATTTTCCTCATTTTACATCTCTCATCACACATACACAAGAATTCAAGGACCCAAGCCTTGAAGTCTTCAAGCATTCAAGAGTTTAAGCATTCAAGCCATTTTCAAGTACATTCAACAATATCCTTTTGAAAGCCATTAGAGAGGAGATCTCTTTTATTGAAGGTTAATTTCAAGGAGTTTAAATGATTTCATTTGGGGTTTTCATCAATCTTCCATACTAATTCAATAATCTTTCAAGATCTAGCTTCCTTTCTTGGTGATAGTGGATTTTGTTATCAAAAGAGGGCTTATTTCTTTCATTCATCCTCATGCATGTATTCCCCTTGATCCAATTCAATTGGTGCAATAAGATCGTTACATTTTATTTGAGGGATCCTTTTATTATAAGGTGAATTCATACATTTTCTTTACATTTCCTGCATATCAATTACTTTAATTTTAAGGTTAATTCCTAATTTGGGATTTGAGCAAGGAAAACTCTCCATCAACAAAGAAAAATCCTTTCATATATGTTGCAAATTCATATATGCATTTCATCAAACTCCACAAAATTGAGAATATTTTTACATTCATAGACTATTGAGCAAGGTTGTATTGCATTCCTGCTTCCTAGAGTTGTCCTTACTAAGAGAAGTTGACTCTTCTAAAAATCCAAACAATTTTTGGGTTTTAGAGATTTCACAATTTTAGGTTTAGGGCTCAGATTATTCACTGATTGAAGTTGTATAGGCATTAGAAAATTAGATCCAAACTTTCTCTTCATTTTTAAGGTGATTCATCTAATTACTTTTTTTATGTGAGCACATCTACTTTTTAAATCTAGTATCTTAATTTTATTTCATAGCTCTTGCTACACTAGGGTTTTAAGGACTTTTTGAATTTTTTATATAGCTCTATAATCATTAGATCTTTATTTTCATTACTACCCATCCATCATTTAGTTGACATTAATCTTCTTGGATGTAATCACTTTAGAATTAGAATTGAAATGGTCTATTTCCTTGATTCCCCTTTTGAGGTTTTAGGTTAATTGATGATCTTAGATTTACTTGCTTCACATTTCCTCTCATACAGTAATACCTTGAATGTATTGAGAAGGAATCCTTAGATAGAGTATAGGTATGAAGAAGCTAATGAAGATCTTAAGGTACCTAAAGTAGAGATCCCTTCAAATGAGGAACTATTGTTGTGAGCTACAACACAAGTTGATACTTGAGTCATAAAATCTAGATGTTTCAAATCACTCTAGTCCATTTCATTCTAAGGACTTGATTGATTGGATAAATAAAATTGAAGATTATTTTGAGTTAGAAGATGTTAGAGATCCTTAGAGAGTTAAGGTAGCACAAACTAGGTTGAATGGTCTTGATGTTGGAATTATAGATGAAGTAACTAAGAGGGAGGGGTGAATCAATTACCACAAAAACAAATCTTGATCCCTTAGATGTCTTAGGTAGCTATCTATTGCTAATACTCGGTAAACACTTCGCAAATGTTTTAACTTGGTAGATTAACTTATTACTAATCTTTAAGCATTCATAATTATTAGCATGCATGAAAAAGTAAATAATATGAACATAAGAGACAACAGATTTAACGTGGAAACCCAATATGGAAAAAACCACCAAGTAACTAGCTACAAATTTTCACTCTTCTGAAGTGAGCCCTGTTAGGAGCCAACCCTGTTAAAGGTTACAATACACACTATTAGGTGTGACCCTATTAGAGAATTTAATCACCCTGTTAAGAGCGGCCTTGCTAGAGGCCTTTAGAACAATTCAGCTAAATTGTCACCTTGTTAGAGGATTTACAAATTGGCTGTTAAACCAACTCTTTTAAGAGATTTTGAATTCACTACTATAATGGTTAGAAAGTAATAATGAATTGACCTGAATATCATGCAACTGAATTTTCTGATTACATATCTCTATTCTACACCATTAGATCCTCCTTGATCAAATATAGCTTTACTACTCCTCAATGATCTCTGATCATCCTTCAAAATTCCCTCTCACAATAATCAAACCTCCTTCACATTCATATCATATCAAATTCATCACACACTTAGAATTCGCAACTTGACTTCTTATATATACCATTCAGATTATCAAGTCGGCTCATTCACAAGTTACATTTACCAATAAACCATACATTAGTTGGCTACAAATATTACATTAAACAAATAAACTTTATTTCACAAAACAATGAAATCCTTCATTGGCCAACCCTACTTGGTAAGCACTGCTTCCAGAGATAATTTCTTGAGTTAACCATCTCAACTCGATTAACACTGCAAAATCTACAAAATCCTTTGGCTGCCAAGTGAACTCGATAAGAATTGAATTTCCTTCACTGACCATGAGAGCTCGGTAACAACTATTTTCTGCACTATTTTCCTTTGATGACTGAGTGAGCTATGTAACAACTAAATTTTCTTGCTTAACCTTGAAAGCTCGGTAGACTCTATTTTATGCATTGCTAACCAACTAAGCTTGGTAGACTCTATTTGATAACTGATATGACATTTGTGTAACATCAAAGACAACACATAATTGAACAATTGTATCCAATAATCTCCCTCTTTGGCATTGATGGCAACACAACATGTCATAGCAAAATAAAATTTGAGAACAAGTCTTTTTTGATAGAATGCTTCTCCCTCTTATATTTTATTCCACAAAACTCCTCAAATATAGTAATCTCCCTCTTTCATACTAATCTCTCCCTCTTACATAAATTCTCTTTTTCTTGCAAATTTTAGAAAGATATGACAGTAAACTCTCCCTCTTTGACAACACATGCCAAAGACAACACAATTCAAACTTAAATAAAATTCAATGTACCTTAAGTATTGATTCATATGCAATGTCTTCATTACTTTGCTGCATCAACTGATAGACCTTTGATTCGGTTCCAGTTGATGCATCACTAAAACTATATTTTAATGAGTTTTAGATATCAGAAATTTGTTCCTTTGTATGGACATATTCCAATCTGATCTCCTTATCCTGTACCAATTCTCTGACAAAGTGATACTTTATAGCAATATGCTTGGTTTTTGAATACATCACTGGATTCTTGGATATGTTAATTGCACTTATATTGTCACAAAACATAACAATAGGTTCTTTGATTTCTTTCTTCATACCTTCCAATAACTATTTAAACCAAACAATGTTTGAACAGTTTACTACTACTGCAACATATTCAGCCTTTATTGTGGACTGGGATGTACAATTTTTATTTTTACTTGTCCAAGAAACCAACCTCTTTCTAACAAAGAAAGCTCCTCCACTTGTACTCTTTCTGCAATCAACGTTCCCTACCCAATCTGCATCAGTAAATACTTTTAAATCTAGATTTCCTCCAAGTTTATACCATAATCCATAATCTTCAGTTTCTTTCAAATATCTCATGATCCTTTTGATTGCCATCATGTGATTTTCTTTTATTTTTGTTGAGAATCTTGCTACAATTCCTACTACAAGGGAAATGGTTGGTCTTGTGTGCACTACATACTACAACTTTCCAATCATAGATCTATACAATGTTTGATCCACTTCCTTTGATTCATTATCCTTGGTAAGTTTCAATCTAGTACGCATAGGAGTCCCAACTGGTTTGCAGTCTTCCATACCAAAAATTTTCAGTATCTCCTTGATGTATTTAGATTGAGTGATGTAGATGTCATTCTTACTCTGATGAGTTTGAAGACCAACAAAGAATTTGATATCACCAAACATTGACATTTCAAATTCCTTGTTCATTTTTTCTAAAAATTCTTTGCAAAGATCATCATTTCCTATGAACAAAGTATCATCTACAAATATCTCTACCAAAACAATCTTATTATCTGGTCCTTCCTTGATATATAGGATATATTATCATTAGTTCTTTGAAAACTAATCTGAATAAGATATTTATGCAGTCTTTCATACTATGCTCTAGGGGCTTATTTCAAACCATACAATGCTTTATGTAATTTATAGACCATGTCCTTCTTGTCTGGATCAACAAAACCTTTAGGCTGTTCAATGTAAACCTCTTCATCTAGTATACCATTGAGAAATGTAGACTTGACATCCATCTGATAAAATTTGAATCCCTTATATGCAGCATATGCAAGTAAGGTTCAGACACCTTTCAATCTTGCAATAGGAGCAAAAGTCTCTCCATAGTCTACACCTTCTTCTTGTGAGTATCCTTTGAATACCAGTCTAGCTTTGTTTCTTGACACCTTATCATCTTAATTTAACTTGTTTCTGAATACCCACTTAGTTCCAATCACATTTTTGTCTTTAGGCCTAGGTACAAGAGTCCATGTTTTGTTTTTCTCTATTTTCTCTATCTCTACATTCATAGCTTCAATCCAACTTTCATTTTCTAATATATCTTTGACATTTCTAGGTCCAAAATCAGCAAGTAAACAAGTGCCTTTCAACTTACTTCTTGTCATTGTTCCTTTAGATTTATCTCCAATGATCTGATCTGGTGCATGATGCTTCTTGACATACTTGGCTAGCATAGGCTCCTTGTCTTTTGAATGACTTACATTGTTATCCTTCTGTGCTTCAACTTTTGGTTCTGGTTTCTTGGGCTTGGTAGCTATTGATTCGATAGTTTCTATTTGCAAATCAGGTCCTTGCAACTCAGTAGGTATTGAATCGGTTTGAACTTCCTACAACTCAGTTACAAAAGATTCGGGAGTAGAAGATTTTTGATTGACAGGTGTACCTAGCAATATATCAGGTTCAATGAAAACAAATCTCTTGTAGTCTTCAGGTTCCCTTTTTCTTTCTTCTTCAGTTCTTTCTACAAACTCATCAACTTTTACATGTGCACTTTCTACGACTTTGTGAGTAGAAAAATTCAAACATCTATATGCTTTACTTTTGCAAGAATATCCCAAAAATATTCTTTCATCACCCTTCACATCAAATTTACTTTTTCTAGATTCTTTCAAAATGTAACATTTGCTTCCAAATACTTTTAGGTAACTTACATTGGATTTGTAGCCATACCATAACTCGTAGGGGTTTTGAATGAGTCCTTCTTTTGTTGTACTCGGTTCAAGGTATGAACTGCAGTACTGATAGCTTCCTTCCAATATTTGATAGCAATGCTCTTTTCAATCATTAAGGTTCTTGCACAGTCCATGATAGATCTATTCCTTCTTTCAATTATTACATTTTGTTTAGGAGTTCCAGGTGCTGAAACCTATCTTTTGATTCCCCTTTCAATGCAAAAGTTATTAAACTCATGTGAAATGAATTCACCACCTCTGTCTGACTTCAAACATTTTAGTCTTTTGCCTACTTCCTTCTCTACTCTAGCCAAATACCATTTGAACTTTTCAAATGCTTCTAATTTCTCTCTTAAATACATGACAGTCATCATTCTTGAGTAATCATCAACAAAAAGAATGAAGAACTTTTCACCAATATAACTTTCAATTCCAATAGGTCCAAACAAATTAGTATGCACAATTTCTAAAATTTCTTCAAAATGATAGTTCTTTCTTTTAAAACTAGTCTTTCTCATCTTTCTAGTTTGACAATTCTTGCATAGACCAACCTTAGGTCTCTTTATGTTAGGAATGCCTCTTACTTTCCTGAATTTACTTATTTTTACCAAGTTATCAAAGTTCACATGACACAACCTCTTATGCCATAACCAAGTTTCTTCAACTTGAGCAATAAAACATGAACATTCACCAAGTTCAAGATAAAACAAGTTACCTTTTATTTGACTACCTGATCATATCATCTTTCCTTTGCCATCCAGCAGTCTTGCTTTTCCATGCATGAATTTCACTTTGAATCCATTATTGAGTAGTTGTGCCACACTTAACAGATTGTGTTTTAGTCCTTCTACCCAATATGCATTATCACATACAAGTTCTTTGGTTAGAGAGATTCTTCCTTTTCCTTTTATGCAACAAGTTTCATTATTACCAAACCTCACACTGCCACCATCATAGTCTTCAAAATGTTCAAACTTAGTTTTATCACCAGTCATGTGATGAGAACAACCACTATCTATAATCCATGTATCATTTTTTCTCACATGAGAAATGAGTGTCATTTCTTCATCATTATCATATTCATCCTTTACAGCAATGTAAACAATTTCATCTTCTTTTTCATCATCAGAATCATTAGAATCCTTAGCCATAAAACATGTTTTCTTACCTTTGTCCTTGAATAATTTGAAGTCTTTCTTACCATTGCACTTGTGACCTTTCTTCTCATCCTTGTTCTGCTTATTTGGGCACCTAGCAACAATATGTCCAATTTCTTCACAAGAAAAATAGATTAGAGGAACCTTACCTTTGTATTTCCCTTTGCCTCTTGAATATTTCCTTGCTAGCAGAGTGTCAACCACCTCAAGATCACTGTCTAAACTCTTTTCTGATTCTTCATCACTATCTGACTAAGGATCTTTTATCTTCTTCCCTTTCTCCTTTAATGAAAGCTTGGCTTCAAATGCTAATTCAATGTTCTTGGTAGCTGGAACATAATTATCATAGTTGTCTAGCTTGAATGCAGTCAATCTTCCAACTATGGCCTCTAAATTTATCTTATGATTTGCTTCACACCCATTTTTTGAATTGCAAAAAATCTGATTGCATAAATAGGAAGTAGAGTTCTAAGAACTTTACTTATAATTGTTTCCTCCTTGATATCTCCTCCAGATGCTTTGATTGCACTAACACTTGCTTTACCTTTTTCAACATATTTTGCTATGTTTTCGTCCTCTCTCATCCTCATCTGATCAAATTATCGTTTCAAACTTTCAACTTTGGCTCTTCTTACATTATCATCACCTCCATAGATCTCTTTTAGTTTGTTCCACATTTCAAAGAAAGTTTTGCAATCCTTGATGTCATCAAATTCTTCATAACTTAGAGCAGATGCAATATCTATCATCATGTTGTTTTGACTCTTCTTTTTAGCAATATCATTAACAGATAATGTACAGCAGGTTCTACATATTTTTCATCAAGGTATTTTAGCCTTGAATCACCAATAGAAGATAGATGAAGTCTCATCAATCTCTGCCATGCTGAGAAGTTGTCCCTGTTAAGTCTTGGAATTTCCCTCTTGTAAGACATTCTGATCTTTAGCTTAGATCCTTGAAATATTTTCCTGTAAGCACCAAAAGCTCTGATACCAATTGTTGGAATTATAGATGAAGTAACTAAGAAGGGGGGTGAATCAATTACCACAAAAACAAATCTTGATCCCTCAGATGTCTTAGATAACTAGCTATTGTTGATACTTGGTAAACACTTCACAAATTTTGTAACTTGATAGATTAACATGTTACTGATCTTTAAGCATTTATAATTATTAGCATGCATGCAAAAGTAAATAACATGAACACAAGAGACACCAGATTTAACATAGAAACCCAATATGGGAAAAACCACCAAGTAACTAGCTACCAATTTTCACTCTTCTAAAGTGAGCTCTATTTTTTATTAAGTAAAACAAGTTTTACAGGGATCCTGAAACCCAAAAACTTTACAGCATAAAGATAGAAATTAAAAAAGTCCAGCTAACATGAAACTACTATGAAAAGCCAAAACCAACAAAAGGCCAGGGGGCAAAAGCCAACACCCAAAGAAACTATGAGAAAAACCAAAAGAGAAATAGACTAATAGTTGTCCTTATCTAGATCCTGTAGAGTTTTTGCAGCTTCATTATCCTTCTGATTGTCTGTTCCTTCTCGGTTCTTGTTCTAGATTTCCACCTGGTCCACCTGGTTCACCTAGTCCCTAGAGTCTTTCTAAGTAGCCTCTTCTTGGCCAAAGTCCAGCATGGTCTTCTCCATCATGTCCCCACCAAGGTCGGCTCTCATTAGAGAATCCCCTAGATTGACAATGTTCTCATTCAGGGTGTGCAGAGTGTCCACGATTTGTTTTGTCATGATCTGGTGGATGGAATCAAACCTCTAGACTTTATGTTCAACTAAGGAGAGTTTTTCCTCCTGTTCGTCTCTGATGTCTTAGCCGCTGTAGATATTCTGACTACCTTCCTAATCTCTCTTCCTTCTAGTGGTCACCTAGTCCCTACGAATGTTCTAGCTACTATCCTAGTTTTTCTTATCCTTTAGAGCCTCAATTTCCTAAAACAATCATTTGATGGAATAGAAGTTATCAATCAATCTATTCTTCACATTGTTCAAGAGGTTGAAGCCAATTTCCTGCGCATTGTCAGAAATGACCAATAGTCCAGGGTCAATTAGCTCATCATAGTGGGTTCTGCTGTCAAGGTCTTCCACTACTTGGATGTTCATTAGCTCTCTAACAATACCCAAACTTGCAGTATCCAAGTTAAAATTCCTCCAAGACCTCCTCCTATTCTTCCTAATCACCTTCCCACTTTTTTTGACCATAATTTCAATCATCTCCTCAGGTGGTGATGTGGGCAGGATAGGGCTAGTGTTCTCAACACATTGGGCTTTTAGGTCTACCTAGGGCAGGGTCTAGTTGGCTTTTCTTTTCCTGGAGTTTCTTGAGGGGGCATCAAGAGCCACCTCCTCCTTGTCACTTTCTCTCCCGTTCTCCTCTTCTATCAAATTATTCTTCCCTAGCTCCTTATCCTCATCCTTAGAGTCCATGTTAGTCTCCTTGTCTTCCTCACTATCCACCTTCTGAGGCTCAGGCTTGGGGAGAGGTGGAGGGAGGCATCTAGGACTTTTTCTACTAGAAATGTAGGGATTATAGGCAGAGATGGCATTGGTGGCATTTTCCTCATCCTTAGTTTTCACTACCTGAACATCCCTAGAACTAGAACAGGCAATGTCCTCTGAAGCACAACCCGGGTCACCAAGGGATTTTCCTCTGGTTTGAGTTTTCAAAAACTTGTAAACTAGGAGAAGAAGGCCTTTGTGGAGGGCAGGGTTGGTAACAGGTTTTTTCTTGAAACCCTCAATACTCTTGGATATGGAAGTGTAAAGATAAAAGGGAAGAGAAATTTTAACACCATGCCTAAAGTGGTTTAACAAAAAAAAATGGTGCAATCTTATCCTAAACTAAGCCCTGTTAGGAGCCAACCTTGTTAAAGGTTACAATACACAATGTTAGGTGTGACCCTATTAGAGGTTTTAATCACCCTATTAAGAATGGCCTTGCTAGAGGTCTTTAGAACAATTCAACTGAACTATCACCTTGTTAGAGGATTTACGAAATAGCTGTTAAACCAACTCAGTTAAGAGATTTTGAAATCACTGCTACAATGGTTAGAAAGTAAAAATGAATTGACATGAATGTGATGCAATTAAATTTTTTGATTATAGATCTCTATTCTGTACCACTAGATCCTCCTTGATCAAATATAGCTTTGCTTCTCCTCAATGATCTCTGATCATCCTTCAAAATTTTCTCTCACAATAATCAGACCTCCTTCACATTCATATCATATCAAATCCATCACACACTTAGAATTCACAACTTGACCTCTTATATATACCATTTAGATTATCAAGTCATCTCATTCACAAGTTACATTTACCAATAAACCATACATCAGTTGGCTACAAATATTACATTAAACAAATAAACTTTATTTCACAAAATAATGAAATCCTTCATTGGCCGACCCTGATTTGTAAGCACTACTTCTAGAAATAATTTCCTAAGTTAACCATCTCAACTCAGTAAACACTACAAAATCTGCAAAATCCTTTGGCTATCAAGTGAACTTGGTAAGAATTGAATTTCCTTCACTAACCATGAGAGCTCGGTAAGAACTATTTTCTGCACTATTTTCCTTTGATGATCGAGTGAGCTCAGTAACAACTAAATTTTCTTACTTAACCTTGAAAGCTCGGTAGACTCTGTCTTATGCCTTGCTGACCAACTAAGCTTGGTAGACTCTATCTGATGACTGATATGACATTTGTGTAACATCAAAGACAACACACAATTGAACAATTGTATCCAACACTTGATGCCTTATGGTGGAAAGAAGTTGGAAAAGATAGAGAAGGTACTTGTGAATATAATATCAGTAGATGGAAGGTTATGGTCTTCAGACTTAAAGATTAGGTCATACTCGAGATCATGAACTTGATTTGTTAAAGAAGTTGTAGAATTTTATGCAAAGTGACCTATTAGTGAAGGAATATACTAAGGGATTTTACAATATGCAAATCAGATCTAGGCATCATGAATCTTCTTACAAAAAGGTTGCAGGAAATGTAAAAGGTATTATGTTTCATATTCAAGATGAGTTAAGTATGTTGAAGATTAGTTCAGTTGAGGATTTTTATTAGTATGTCCTAAAGGAAAAAGATAAGTTGAATAGAAAGCAAGGTTACCTTAAAGGTAAAGATAAAAGGTTGATTAATTTGGATAAAGGAAATCAATTGATTACACTTAAATCTGATCAAGTAATTCAAAGGAAGAGATTTGATAGTAAGGTATTCAAGGGCACTTGTTTCAAATGTGGTAGTGAGGGACAGTGGGCTTTTGAATCATCTAACAAAGGTTTTGGTAACTAGAACCTAGTAGCATAGGAGGATCAAGTTGTAAATGAATCTGAAGTTGATTTGGCTTCACTGGAGATAGGAGAATATGATGAAGATTATACTAAGAAGAATCATGTTGGCTAGATATGAATAAGAACCAATTCCACAAAGAAACTTGTTTAGAACTATTTGCAAGTCAAGAGATGAATCTTATAAATTCATCATGGATGTAGTACTTATAATCTTTTATTAGAAGAGATGGTGCAGAAACTTGGATTGTAGAAATTTAAGCATCCTTGTCCTTATGGTATTAGTTGGTTTTAGGATGATCATTGGGTATAGGTTAGTGAGAAATATCTAGTTAATTTCAATGTTGGGTCTTACAAGGATGAAGTATATTCTGACGTGGTTAACCTGAATTCTTGTCATGTTTTGCTTGGTAGACCTTGGTAATATGACAAGGGTGCTATTCATGACTGTAGAAGGAAGATAGTTACTATTGAGAAAGATGGTAGAAAGTTTGTTCTAGTTCCTTTGTAGGATGAGGAAGGAAATAGTGCAAAGAAATTGAGTGTTTCTAAGACATTTAGAATAAATATTACCTTGTATGAAGGTGAGGTAGTTTGAGATCCTTAATAGTCTAATACTTATTTTCAATAGTCTGTGGTAAAGAATAGAGGTAAAAAGAACAAGACTATTGGTAATGATTGGTTAAGGATTTGCAATAAGAATAGTTCATTTAAGCTTATTTTCAATAGTCTGATACTTATTTTCAATAGTTTGTGGTAAAGAATAGAGGTAAAAAGAACAAGACTATTGGTAATGATTGGTTAAGGATTTGCAATAAGAATAGTTCATTTAGGCTTGGTAGAAAAAATTGGTTGTTGTTGATAGTAAAGCAATGAGTCACAGAAGTAAACTTGGGTAGATTTTAGTTGTTTCTAATGCTAAAGATTTATTGGATATAAATGAGCATAGGATTTACATTTTGAATCCTATTCAATGTTCACAACTCCTTATGGAAATTTTTTTTATCACCTTACATGTCTTATGCAAGAGCATCCTTGGGTTGTTGGCAATCTTGCATCATCCAAAAATATTTTTCTTTATTTTCTGTTTCCAATTTCAAACCTAAGTGTTTGAGGTGGCGATAATTGGATCATATGTACTAGATTATGCAAACTTGGTCTCTTAATGAGAACTTGTCATGGCTCATCTTCCTAAGGTCACATGTCTTTATGTTTCATATGAATGGAGATCTAATTCATTATTCTTGTATGGTGTGTTCGTCGTTGGTTCATCAGGCGATGCATGTTATGTTGCTTATATGAAGTTCATCCTAATTGCTTGTGGTGTTTCATGGCTATATGGGTGGCTTCTTGGATCGTGTAGGACCTATATCTAATGTTATTTGTTATCTTGTGTTTAATTATCTTTGAGCATGTGCTGGATTGGAACATTATTGATCCTAGGATGCTTCCCCCTGATTTATCTTAGAAGCTGGCTCAACTTGTGGACGAAGATAAAGCTCTTTAGTGCTCTTTGTTTCTTTTGTTGTTTTGTTCTATTTGCTATTCAATAAAAATTTTACCCCTCTTTTAGTTAAATTATGTATTTAGTCATTTAATCTTAAGTGGCTAGTCCTATATTGTGTAACACATTTCATGTTTTGGGAAATTTTGATCTTTGAAGCTGACTAGTGTGTCTTGATGACTATTGATATAATGTAAGATGTGCCTTGAGAAGGAGGAAGCAAGAAGAGGTAGTTAGGAAGGAGGAGGCAAGAGATAAAGGATTGTGATCCATCCGTAATCTAAATTCTTTACACTCAATCAGGAAAGTTTTGCAACCTAACATATTTGATGTTCATTTAATGTAATTGGACCTTTTGTTAATAAAGGAAGTTATTTTCAATTGTATCTTATTATATTTTTTAATGTATGACTTTTAATTGAGATTTGCTCATCTCGTTTGAGGATACACCAGCCTTGTAATGTATTAATTGTATGTAGATATTGTTATAGCTTTTAAATAATAGATGTGAACATTATAAAATCTATTAGCAGAAAATAAAACTTCTAACTAATAGAGGTGAACATTATAAAATATGTTAGCAGCAAATAAACAATAAAATTCATAGTCACTAGAATATTGTGAACTGCTAGACCCGTTCCCTGTTTACTTTCAACTCCGTCTCTACATCTACACTCAACCATCATTGCTTAGTACTTTTAACTTCGATTCCATTGAGGTCTCTCTCAATGTCCATATGTTACTTGAACACCACCAAAGAAGGGGGAAGCGATATTGATTTTACATGCAAGTCAATGCCCATAGGCCACCATCAAAGTATTATTAAATAATTTCATACGTTCATTACTGGTGGCATATTTCTACATAGTAACCATTTTCTTTGTTGTTTTAAGGAATAGTACAAGTTGACTCATGCAAGTGGACAATTGGACTTTAATGTTATTTAACTACTCTCCAGGTTGTCCCTGAACATATGAATCAGGTATTCTTTATAGTATAGTACCTTTTTAGGTTGACAATACAAATGTAACCATGTATAGTTTGTTAATATGCATTTGGGTTTGTTCGTATAGATTTGTATCATCAATGTACAATCAAATTTCATTACGTATTGATTAGGACGTGATTAGGACATGCAAGTTAAAGAAGAAATCTGTAAATGTTGTTAAATATAAATTATATTAGAATATTATCATAAGATTGGTATTCACCTATGCAAAAATATATTCAATATAAGATATTAGAAGAAGTTACATTATAAAATTTAAATTCAGATATTGCTTAAATATTCTAGTCTACTAGTTAAGATATTAGAAGGAAGTTATATTTTAAAATTTAAATTCAGATATTGTTTTAATATTCTAGTATGTTCTTAAAAGATACAAAACCACTAGTTATAATAGAAATATAGAATTAAAGTTTATAATTCTTTTATTAAAGTGTTAATATGGTTCATCTGTTTATAAGTTTAACTTCTTTCTGAATTCTTCATTAATAATTTAATTTAATTACCATAAAACACAATCCATACTCTTCTTGTTTGGTAATGATAAATTAAAAGAAGTAACATTGTTCATAAAAAAATTTAATGTTCATATTACAATCAAACCATAGGGAGGCATGTGAATGAGAAACCTACTAAAATTATATTAACATTGGAGGATGAATCTCTATTTTCTTTTAATGCAAGTTACGTTAGCAGATTAGTTAACTGTACAAGCTTGATCACAGCAAAACAAAACTTTGGGTTTAACTGTGGAGGAAACTCCGTAGTTAAGCGCGCTCAGGCTTACAGTACTGGGATGGGTGACCTCTCGGGAAGTCCCGGTGCTTCACCCCTGTGAGCATCACCTAGATCCAATGAGTGCTAAGTGTTCCATTTATTCTCATGAGAGATGGATTCATGTTGAATCAATACTCATGAAACATGGGTCATCGAGTTTGACTCAAAATCACACAGTTAAATCCTGATATTCACATCACAAAACAAAACTTGTAATTGCTAGCTGCAGATCTTAAAACATTGTTTGTTTTTAAATTTTCTCATACATTGGAGTCAGATATTACTTGTTGCACAACAATGCCAATGCTGTACGCCAAATCAAAACATATGTTCAATTTTTTGTTTTTGTATTTTGTTTTCACCTCACCCTCTAAAAAGTGAACCAAATATTTGAAAGAGACAATCTGTGATTTCACGAGCTTACAAGCTAAATAAACATTGTAGACACCAATTTTGTTAGGCTATTTTGCACCACAAAATATTGAGCATGTATGGATCTAGAGACCGTGAAAGATTTCCTTCAATCTGCAATAAATGTTACATTTCCCCAAAGAAAAGACAGTTTGGAACTGCATACAGGTGATCTAAATGCATGGATCCAATAAAGTGAAACCATTGTACATATTCAGTCATAGTGTTATACAGACAACACTAGTACCATTTCTTCTTCAAGATCCTCAGACTAGCATAGCCATTACATTTATTCAACAAGAATGATCTCTTAACACATTTCTCTCTTTTTCTTATCTTATTATTTCCTTGATGATAGATCACGGAGTTTGATTTTCTACATGATAGATAAAACTCCTTTGATTTTCTTCATGATAGATAAAATTCTTATGATAAATCATGAAGTGTGATCTGAAATATATTGAAGAAAAGAACTTACACAACTTAAACCAGAAACTATGCACAAACAATACTAAAGAAAAGAATGCATTAGGAATCATTAACTGATTTGAGGGAATTACCCAATGCATGAGGAGGAGCATTAGTAGTAGCGCTCAAAATATTGGAGAGAGTGTGCAAGAAATGCACTTGCATTTTCAAGAAGTGAATATACTCAGCAGTCTCCTGAAAGAGAACATCCACACCCATTTTCCTGCCACCAGGAATGAGCTTCTGAAGCTTCTTCAACCTTCTATATATACATTGTGACTCACTGGGATTACACTTATGATTTGGATTACCCATTGCTGATCTTAGTCCACCATGACTATGATAATATCTTGATCTTCTTGCAGCTCTCTTTCTCAATCCAACAACCCTCTTCATAGTATCTTTCCCCCTTTCTTTCACCAAGACTGCACTTTTACCAGAACCCATGTTTACTATTGATTTCAAAGGCAAAGGAATGTTTATCAGGGGGAAAAATCAAAATGGGCTACAAACAATGATTCAACATGAGCATGACAAAGAAATATATTCACTTTAATGCAAACAAGATCAAAATGGGCTACAGAAAATGATTTATCATGAACATTAAAAACAAATGTATCCGGTACAAAGGCAAACGAATGGATATCAGGGGAAAAGAATCAAAATGGGCTACAGAAAATGATTGAAGATGAACTTGAGAAAGAATAATATTCACTACAAAGGCAAAGGAATCGATATCTGGAAAAAAATCAAAATGGGCTTCAAAAAATATTCAACATGAACATGAAAGGAGGTATATCCACTACAAATAAATAGAAAGCAGTGCATACACGAGTGTGTAGAGAGGCATATATATAAATGATTTTTTTTTCTGTTGCTGGTCTGTTGGGTGTGTATATCACTATTGAGGTATATTCTCTTTGTAACAATGTTGTTTAGGGATATATACAGTGGTGAGTTTTTATTGTTATAAAAAGGCTGACAGAACACATGTGAGCAATGAATATGATGAATGGACTCACACGGACAAACTATGCTTTGTTTTGTCATCCACCGAACGGTCGTGCTCTTTACAATGATAAACTCCACGGATCTAAGTTTTCAATTGGACAAAGTTGTCAAAATAAATTCTGAACTTCAACAAGCCTATCAAATTAAATTTGAAATATTCATGTTTTCTAATAAGTATTAACACCATTCATCATGGCTAGAGACTTTAACAATCGTGCATGTTGGAGCTCTTGTGGACCCCATTGCAAAGCAATCCTTAATGATATAAGGATTTTGGTGATGATTTATTATTAATACATGAATTAATAATTTTTATTTTATAATTTGGTTTTAGTTTCAAAAGTTTAAAGGAAATATTTTGTTTCAAATATCGTGTTGGTGTAAGCTAGGTAGGTTGTGTCATGTGGTTTAGTTTTGAAATAGATAAATATTATATTTCATGGTATATAATTATGTTGCATGATTTTTATTAGCTAAATCTCCAGCATTTTATTCGATATTTCAAGCACATCAAATGAAGCGTTACAATGTACCCAAAAAAAATGTCTAAAGTATTTTTTTAAATAAAGGTGTAGAAGTCTAGGTATACACTTTACATTTTTACCCCACTTAAGCATACATGTGAATCTACATTAATCATACATCATTGGTAAGGTGTATATTAATCATAAAATAGGTAAGAATGGACAATGCAATATTTGATTGTTTTTTACAATCTTTATGTACACATACAAACAACATTCTTCATACATGCATAACTATGTTCGTGCATATATATTTACTCATTTCTTTATGTCTAACTTGGTCTTAATAATGTAGACAAGTGCAAAGTTATGTCAAATATTAAATTGTGAACAAACTCGTGATGTATCTAGGGAAATGATAGAGTTATGGATAGGTTGTCCCCAAGGATGTTTAGAAGCCATGAATAAGCTTATAATTCTAGAGACTATATGTCCCCTCCAAGTAAGTCCATAAAACTTTTGTGAAATCAATTTTTTCATACAAGAGAAAGGAAGTGGAATACTTTAATGGTGAAATGTAGCAATATTGATTGTCAAGTAAGATGACCATTGTGTCAAATGTCATATTTTAAACTATAACCTAATTATAAGTAATTAAAAATCTGAATCAAATAAAATACATATAAGTTTATGACTAACATAAAGAAGAAATGTTGAGGAAACTTGCATTGATTTACATCATCCCTTGAACTTAAGTGGCATTTATTGGCATTGATGTCAACTGTGTTAAAAAGCTGATAAAGCAATATAATTTAATTTATATGACAAGCATCAAGTTGCACCTTATCTTATAAAGTACATGATGAACATCTATAGATATGAGTAACTTGAATTGTGCAACCATGTAGTTTGGCTCTTGATGATTTAAGAACTTAGAATAATTTTAGTTAATATATGCATATGTGGTATGTAGGGGAATGCATAAGACCTTAAAATGAAAAAAGGCACAAAGTTTGGAATCATAAAAAAAAATTAGATTTCTCCATTTTTCTCTACATATGTAGATGTAGTCTTGTAGTTGAAGGTATTCCAAGTTGCAAAGCTTAAAGACTACAACAAAAGTTGTCCATCTTAACAATATAAGAATAAGTTAGGTTCTTGTGAATAGTTCCCAAGGAAGGACATTATGTCTCTACACTCATCCAAATTGCATCCTTCTTTCATTGTGTTTGTGGATCTACCCTCATTTAGATATTATGATTATTCTGATGAAATTTTTTATAATCTAATTCATTGTTGGGGACTCTATTGGTAAGAGTGTATTCTCTATATTCTAAACCACATATTTCAATCTTGAATATTTTAAAATAAATAGGTATAGGGACACTTTGCAAGGGTGAAAATGTACACTTTTTGATCAACATGATGATATTTACCTCTCTTGGATAGCTCAAGGCAACCAAAGTTTGTTTTTTGTTATTGGGTTGAAATGGCATGTTATTTACTTGTGGAATAAACCAAAATATTTGCACCAATTTTAGAGGTTTTGACAAGACATGTTTCATCAAATTAACCCTAGATAAGATCATAACATATTATTTATTTTAACATGTGTGTTTTTATGGTTGATTCACAAAGCATCATATGTTTCACTCATATGTTACATTTGAGCTAATCTGATTGATGTTTAAAGGCTTATAGAGGATATAAATAAATAATCTATATTTTTGTAAGATTAGTATGATGTAGGAGCATCCTAGGTTGCCTTGTTAGCCTACTCATTTTGTTCATTCTGCATGTTGATGCCGAGTTGCTATAGCCCCAGTGTATGCCAAGTGACTCTTCATTCACCAAGTTACCTAATATACACCAAGTGACTCTTCATTCACCAAGTTACCCAGTGTACATCAAGTGACTCTTCATTCTCCATGTTACCCAGTGTACACCAAGTGACTCGTCATTTTCCAAGTTACCTAGTTTATGCCAAGTGACTCTTCATTCGCCAAGTTACCCAGTGTATGCCAAGTGAATCTTCATTCGCCAAGTTACCCAGTGTACCCCAAGTGACTCTTCATTAACTGAGCTACCCAGTGTACGCCAAGTGACTCTTCATTAATTGAGTTACCCAATGTATGCCAAGTGACTCTTCATTCGTCAAGTTACCCAGTGTATGACAAGTGACTCTTCATACACCGAGTTACCTAATGTATGCCAAGTGACTCTTCATTTTCCAAGTTACCTAGTGTATGCCAAGTGACTCTTCATTTGCTGAGTTATCTAATGTATGCCAAGTGACTCTTAATTCATTGAGTTACCTAGTGTATGCCAAGTGACTCTTCATTCACCGAGTTACCCAGTGTATGCCAAGTGACTCTTCATTCACCAAGTTACCTAGTGTATGCCAAGTGACTCTTCATTTGTCGAGTTACCCAATGTATGCCGAGTGTCAGCATTTGGACATGATTTCTATGAGCTGACTTGCTAGATTTATTTTGTTCACGACATTTATATCAAGATATTTTCTTGGGATGCGTCTAGACCATTGTTGGGTTGGCCTTCCTCTTATGTAATGTTCTAGAATAATCTGTAAGTCATTTTGGCAAGTATCTATAGTTAGTTTTGGCTTAGAGTTAGGTAAGATTTTGGGAAGAAGATTACAGAGTAGAACTGAAAGTGCAAATTTGCAGTTGGATCTTTGAATGTGAATGTACTGGTAATTGGCCATAACCCAGAAGGCCTTACAGCTGGGCATGTATGAAGAGGTTTTGATAAATCAATAAAAGTATTTCACTCTTCTTCCTCCTTTGGTTGTTGTTCTTTGTGTTTGCTTCTGTTGTGCTAACTCTTGTAGAGTAGTTTGGATAGCTGGGTGAGCCTTTAGCCCTAGTTATTCATCTTTTTGCCTGGGTCATAGTAAAAAGTGAAAAGGAGGACTAGAATATTACTATGTAGAATATTTTACTAAATTATAACACATTAATTTCTAATTTAGTAAGAAATGCATTGTTATTTTAGAGTTGTTTCTTCTTTGATTTATATCCCATAAAAAAATAATGTAATATTGTTTCATTTGTGAGGTTGGATTTGGAAAGGAACTTCAAGAAACTTTCTTATTTTGATTTTTCCCTCGTCAATTTCCCTAAATGTGCAATGATGTTATATGATTCTTTCAATTTTTCAATGTGTTCAACATGAATATATATTGAATATGCCATGTACATTTAACAATGAATACATGAAGTAATCAAAACTTAGGAAAAATAAAAACTGGAAAAATTGGTATATCTATGTATTTGATTATATTCATTCTTATTGATTGATTAATTGATTTTATTAAAAACTAGTCCACCCACCCCTTACCCTCTCAATATTTCAATGTGTTCAACATGAATATCTGCTAAAAGTTTTGTTATGCTATCTACGTATAAAAATGAATATATGAAGTCATCAAAATTTAGAAAAAATAAAAACTAGAAAAATTGGTATATCTATGTATTTGATTATATTCATTCTTATTATTTATTTATTTTCCCTTAAGTTGAAAATTTGTATATTTATTTTATCTTAAATATGGCTTGTGATTTCTTGTGGTTCCTCAAGTTCTTATTTGAAGTATACTTCTATAGAAATTTTTGTATGAAAAATGAGTTGGTTATTGTTTATGGAGCCATATCTACAAATCTCTAAGTTGTGAATTAATTTATCATATTGGCATAAGGTTGACGGGAAAACTTGATATTACTTTCTTCAAGGATAAACATGGATGATAACTATTTTAATTAACACTTTAGTGCAATGAGATGGGTCTAACATTTTAATGGTCCATGATTAAAATATATTGCATTTCAGTTATAGGATAGCAAAATATAAAATATGGCTCATGATTTCTTGTGGTTCCTCAAGTTCTTATTTCAAGTATACTTCTATAAAAAAAAAATTACTTTGAAAAATGAGTTGATTACTATTTTTGGAGTCATATCTACAAATCCCTAAGTTGTGAATTAATTTATCATATTGGCGTAAGGTTGAGGGGAAAACTTGATATTACTTTCTTCAAGGGCAAACAAAAAATGATAATTGTTTTAATTAATGCTTTTAATGAGATGGGTCTAACATTTTAATGGTCCATGATTAGAATATATCATATTTCAGTTATAGGATAGCAAAATTGTGATCATTAAAACTCACAAGCTGTCCATAATAATCACATTAGCAAGACAATGTTATCTCTTTGAATATTTCCCCAAACGTTTATAAGATAGTATATGTTTCTAAGATTTGAGTTGGGGAAGCATCAACGTGATGAAAACTACAATATTTGATACATTTGGCATATATCTTAGTGTTTATTCTTAGGGTGTTTTTTAGCTTCCATTCTTATTTTTGATCTATTGCGTATTTATTTTTATCTATTTTGGGTATCATGACTTATTTTGATTTATTGTTTCATCTTATGAATTTTTATATTGCATTATTTCCTAGATTATTGATATTCTTCACTAATTATTCAATTTCTAATTATGTCAATTAATTATTTTTCATTGTTAAATTTTATGATTTTCAATTCATCTTAGTATATTAGATATTCCAAAACCATATTTTAAACTCATAAATTTCAATACATTGTTTGATTCCATCAATGATATTCATTTTGATTTAATTAAATAAATCAAAAGAACAAATAGAAGTAGAAGAATGGTTTTGATCTAATCTAATTTAATCAAACAATGAATATAATTAGATATAAAAATAATAATTAAATGCTTAATAAACAAACAAAATCACCTAAGAATTCAAAAATGACATCTCAACATAAAACTTTTAATAATTTGATGAATAGTCCTTTTCTATGAATAAAACTATACTATATTAATAATGATTTACTATATTACAATTATTTCATAATCCAATTTGAATAAATACTATTTCTTTTGTTATATCTGGATGACACATCATGTTATGTGATTTAAAATGCCATTGCAAAAAAGTTCCACACAACTGAATTAAGAAACAGCATATTCAACATTAACTACTAAAATATAATATCCTCTGTCCATGCAACTTAATCTAAACCATGTTATTTGAAGACGATCCAATCTTGTTTGCTAGAATATTATTTGCTAGAATATTATGCTACAATTTTGCCCTTTAAACTAATTGCTGTTAAGATTATGCTCCCAAATGACATTTTCCATAATTTCAGCAATCGAGTCCCCATAAAATCCACAAACATTCAAAGCATAAATCGACAGTTTGCACATGATATGACTTCATATAAGACATTCACTTAAAAAGCGGCTCAAATAACTGAGCATCTAAGGTGCAGATTCGTTCCAAAGAAGTTGGAATGCATCACACCGTCTCATACAGCAGACCTGACAGCCACTTCAAGTCTCCTTGAGCAATTCTTTTCACTGTGAACACCAATCCAAGACATAAGATTATAATAATTATTAATAATAACAATTAGCAGCTACTTGTAAATACGTCATATTCATGAATGGATTATGTGACATTTATGACAAATGGATTATGTAACATTTATGACAAGACAAAGTCACAAGAACTTGTCTTAAACACCAACTTTTTCTAGCTATCTAAAATTACCTTGTACGCATTAATAAATGGCAACAGTGGAAAACTGAAACAAGCTCACGAGTTAAGCAGTGGCAATGAGTGGGAATGGTGAAGAAGAAACAAGAGAAGGGCCAGCTCAGGGCCTGCTGTCCCAAAGAGAAAAGCAGGCCGTTTTGTTTTGTGTAAGAGGGTGGGTCCCAGTGCCAACCCAAAAGCAATGGGTGATCAACTTTTGGTGCTGAGCTGTAATGTGCTGTACAAGGCACATGGTGCCACATGATTGCTACTCCACCATGTGACTTCTCTTTCCTCTTATGCCTCTCTCTCTCTGCCTCCATCTTCTCTGAGCAACTGCCAAACCCTAATTCCAGGTGAAGTGCCTTCACTTGTCTATGTTAATGTCTATATCATTATAAAGCCAACAGGGAGGCTTTGTCCTCTCCCTACCACCACCACCACCTTCATCTTGTCCACCCTCTGGCTCTTATTGCTCCAACTTGTATTTCATACTTTTTACACCTTAACAAAATGACCCACTTCATCAAATTACTTTCATGATGGAAAACCCATCTCTAAAAAATAAAGTGGTTGTATAATAAAGCTTTTATCTATTTTACAAAAAGTTATATCATAGATCTAATTTAGTTTTTAATATAAATTTATACAAAAGTCTTTTATACAATTTAATATTATTTGTCTTAATAAATTATCTTTTAAAATTGTCTTGTATTTTTCAAACGAGATTTAGTTCAATTTTGGGTAAGTTACAATCACATTCTATTTTGAATAGAAATAGCTTCCCCATCAGTTATTGTAAACCAATTTTTTATGTATGTTTTTTCTGATTCACCTTTTCAATCACACTACCATTAGGAAAGTAAAGGTTAAGAATGAAGATATAATGCTAAAAATAAATGGTCGAATAACTAAACATCAAATTAAATTACTTTCAAAATGACAAAACCCATCTCCAAACACATGTACTTGTATAGTGTTAATCTGCTATAAAAATGGTTATATAATATTTATACAAGTCACTTACCTAATTTATCAACATTTCTCTAAACATTTCTTTTTTTTGAATAAAATTATGTTTGATTTTGTATTTGGTAGAAGTTTCCTACTATCTAGTTTGAATAAAAGTTGTTTCAGAATTTGTTGTACATGTTTTTTTAAAATTTTGATGTTATGGATAGCACTAAGTGATCCATCATCTGGAAGAAGAAAGTGAAGATTAACGATGCAAATATGATTCTAAATGAAAGAACCAAACTTTATAATATAAAACAGAAAATAAAAAAAAATTAATTTATGATAAATTAACTTTTGATAGTTTCTAGATTTGGCATGGTATTGACTTTTGTCAAAACCAAAAACTTTTGACTTTATACTATTAGAAAATAAAAATTAATCAAATATATAGAATGAATCTCTGATAAATTAGCATGCGTACCAGTTAACTAATCTATAAAAAAAAAAATCTTACTCAATGTACTATGTATAATTCATTTAAGATTATGAATACCAACTAACAGTCAAACAAATTTATAAGTATCTTATAATCAGGTACTAGCTACCTTTAATTAAAAAAGTGATTAACTGTTGACCAAACAGTCGTACAAAATGTTTTCAAATCTTAGATAATCCTAAAAATAAAGTTGTAGAGTTCATAAGCCTTTCAAGTTAATGGAAGATTAAGTTTGTGCAAAATATATCCTAATTCACATTATCCATTTGAATCATCTGCAAAGATGACAACTAAGCTACACTGTAGACACATGGAAGGTAGCATATGTTACCTATGAGTAGTGTAACATGCACGATATGTTCTTTGCTGTTATGGATATTATGGGCAACAGTACTCTCTGTGGGTCCTTCACTCCAGCTGTTTATCATATGCAACGCACAAAAAAGAATCCAAAATAAGAGAAGGGAAGATAAATTTATGGTGAGGGATTCCCACTATACTATGATAAGTGTAAGAGACAAATCAAACATCATTGTTTATTCAACTAGAATCATGACATTGTTTTTGCTGCAACTCTAGCCCATGTGACCTTTATATAAGGTATGATTTGGAGTTTTTAATGAAGCTTTTATGATCTCTGGACTGAGTTTGATTGTGTCTCAATCTATGTACTTTTGTTTGTCCAGAGAGAGCTTTTGGAGTGTCAGAAATATCAATGAGAATGTCATTAAGACAGCCATTAAAATTTGTTTTCTCCCCTTAAAACACAAATGCTGCAATTAAATCTTGCTCTCAGTTTTGTTTAGGCCAAAAATGGGTCCTATGATTAGTTGGGTTTATAACAACATGCCCACAAACATCCTAAAAGTGTATATTAGTTTTTACATGGGATTGAAAGTCAGACTACATCTGCAGATTCTTTTTATTTTTGTATTTTATCATTCATTGACTTTGTAACCTTCTATCAAAATATTTTTTTAATAGCTCTCTGTGTAAATGGAGGGAAAGAAAGTGAGTCCCATGTTGTGTCAGTTTGGCACAAGCTTTGGACTATTTGTGACAAGAACAGGGCTGTTTAACGACTTGCTACAAACTGAATGCTCACGGTATGGAGATTAATTTTTTAAATATTTAAAATAGTATCATAAAATATCTTTTCATTTATAGGAGATCTGTTAAAGTGTGCTGTAGTTTAAACTTTTAGGTATTTTATTTGAATTTTTTTACTTTTACAAAATTTAAATGTAGAAAATCTTTCGAATATCTTTATAATGTTTGTTAAAGTGGACATGGTATCTTTGTATGAAAGAGTAAATTAAATTATATAAATAAACTACAGGATTTCCACACGACACCAACTCAATGATGTTAATCCAATTCATCTTTAGTTAAAGGAAACAAGAATATTCTACATATATATCAAGATGCTAATTGACTAAATAACTAAAAGATTAATAATTAGTGGAGCTGAGTTTAGAAAGGCACATTTGATTAAATTTAAATTATAATATGAAATAATGTAAAAAGTAGATGCATATTTTAGTGGAGACGATGATCTATATATAGGATATAGTAATCAGAGATTAATGGATTAGATATAGAAGTGGATCTAGGATGTATGGAATCATATACTTCTACTCTAAAAACTATATAAAAACCTAGGTCAAATTCCTACATTTTTTGTTTTGAGGTTTGATATTTATAGTCATTAACTTCAAGTGTAACTCTAAAATTGTATGCTATGGATCTTCAATATTCACTATAAATATTCTTGACCAAAAACTAATCTACCTAGACTAGTCTAGATATATGTTACTATAAACACGAAACGAAGTTCCAAGACATGTGATTTAGAAGATGGGTTATACATTAGAGATGTTATCTAAGGGCTATATCCCCTTTAGGACCTATATGGGTAGAGAAGATAGATCCATTCATTAGAATAGGTAATATATAGATAAGATATATAGAAGAGATAATTTGGATTTGCAAAAAAATGGTGTAAATGGATTTATGCTTGTATATCAGGAGCTTTCTTTTTAGTTATTATTAATGGATTTCCTACTGACTTTTTAAGATCTTCACAAGGTGTCCATCAAGGGGACCCTTTATCACCATATATATCTTTATTATAATGGCATAATCATTCAATAGTATTAACTATAAACATAGTATTAACCTTGATGTAAAATCTCACTCTCACCATAATTCTAAGCCTAACACTAACACTATCACTGATTAAAATTTTAACCAAATTATATAATTAAAATTGAGAAACCTAACCCTAATCATTAATAAACTTAATCCTAAATGTTAAACCCTAATTCTAATTGTAACTTCAAATCTTAAACCTAACACTTGATCCCTAGCCAGGTAACCATAATAGTAGGTCCATAATGGAAAGTAATCTTAATCCTAGGTTTGAAAACGTTATTTAATGATTTTAAATTGGGGTGAAGAAATATTGAAATCTTAAATGATAAAATATAAATAGTACTTCAAGAAAAAATTATTTTGTACACTTATAATCTAATTATATTAATTTGTTAATATTTCTCTTGATAATGATATTTTATGATTTATATTCTTTTAATTTCTCCACACAATATGTAGGACTTGACTTTTCACCATAATTTATGTAGATAATACATTTCAATCGATATGGATTTTATCTTTAGATGTGTGTTTGATTCTTTTAGCATGAGGTTTGTTCACATTGGACATGTTTTTTAACTCTTTAATACATAATTGACTTAAAACTATATTTATAATGGTTTTTATACTTAGACATTGGTGTAAATAATTTCATGTCTATGTCTAAGTTAAATTTTGATTTTTTTTTCTTGAAGCATTATTTGGTCAAGAGTTTTATTTTGTGGAAAATATAACTATCTATTGTAATAGCTAGAGTGTCATAAACTTGACAAAGAATCCAATCTTCCATAAGAAAGAAAAACACATGGACACCCTAACTATCACTATGACATTTACATAAAACATAATTGTGATCTATTAATCAAACATGAAGTTTCCTATAAGTAAAGACCACTTTTTGATACACATTCTTGGTTACACAAATCTTCACTAAACATTTAAGGTCACGATCAACATGAGTCTCCAACTTAGCCTCTATACTAAAATTTATGAAACAATATTTTGGTTACTTTTGACTACATCCTTCTCATGTTCATTAAAAAGACCTTCTAAAACCATTACTTTTGGGACCACCTTCTTCTTTCATCCATTAACAAGTCCAAAAATTTCTTAAAGAAAAGGGCACTAAATCTTACCACTATGAACACCTCTATTCAATTCTTGAGAAAACACCTAGTTGAGAAGGGAAAGAATTTTCACCTCTTTTTGTTTTCTACATATCACTTGATAGTTCTTTAACATTTAAACCTCTTGAGAAACCCTTTTGAATAGTTTAATACATAGAACACATGTCATTTTCTTTGGTTTACTAAGATCCAATAGGACTACAAAAAATGTGGCAATGATAGTGTTCACATGCATTATATGTAAATTACTAGGTCATGTCCAAAAATCAACCTTTTTAATATGAGTAATCCTAATTGACATATCCATATGATGTCACCTTAAGTGTAGACTGTCACTATTGGAATGGAAAGGAAAATTAATATTTCTACTTGGCCCATGATATATATAACCTTCACTATGTTACTTGATAATGATTAAATTGGTTACTAAAGTCCCATTATTAATTCCCAAGGTACTGATCAACCTGGTGAGCCACTTGGGATTATTAAACTTTAGCCTTACAAAAATCATAATTCCTTTCTCATGGGGTAAAATTTATATATTTTTTATAAAGCCATGTTTTCCATAACAATTAACAAAATGAAATTGTCATTTCCATCTTTACATTACCAATGCATATTGCCCTTCCACTTTTGGATATGGCCACTAAGGGAAATAAAATGTCATAATACTTCCCTCTTCCATTTAGTGGTATCACCATATTAACTCCACTTTTGAGTAATTATATTGATCACCATCTAGATTTCTAAGATGGTATGCCATGCTTTCTTAGTCCATGTTTTTTCTTATGACTCTTTTTTCAACCTTTTTTCTAGGACATTTCAAGTCCCATTACCTTTTGGTATATATGGAAAATGCAAATATCTTTACATTTTATTATTATCTATGTAATTGGTCTTAACCATTTTCTAAAACAATAATTATGTGTAATATTATATTACATAGAATTAGTGTAGTGATAAGGGAATCTCATTCAAGATGTACACACTTAGCATTAAGGAAAATGCTGCATTTTAACCCCAAAAGAGTAGTCCCAATCATAATGTTAATCCTAAATCTTATATTTGTGCCTCAATCATAATGATAATTACTCTACCCTAATTGTAAATGGATAACCCTAAATCCTAACCCAAAACATAATCTTATTTATATGTTCAATCCTAATTGTTTTAATATTGAACCTTAATTGTACAAATTTGCTAAGGCATAATCATAAACGTATTTATATAAGATATTTTTAGAATTCACATTTAAGTTGATTTATTAATATTGTCTTTTGGAGTATTATTTTATGATTAGGATTAAATTTGGTATAATGTTCAATTAACCTTAACATTAAAGTTTACTTAAGTGTTTAACTTTATTTATTTAATTGATATGGTTTAAAAGATCTATGCATTTATATAATTGATATTTTAGATTTATTTTATTAAATAGTAATTTTGTGATTTTTTATGTTGTTTAAAGATATATGCAGATTATATTTGATGGACCCACCCCCACCCCCACCCCTTCCCCCTCCTCCACCCCTTCCCCCACCCCCTCCATCTATCTCCACCTCCACCCCCACCTCCACGACCACCTAGTCCTTCTCCAACACCTACCACAGAGGATCTGAGGGAGAGCATGAGGCACAACCTTTGTAATGTCATGCATGATATTGAGACCATTAAGCATGAGGCCCACCCCCCCTCCGTCACCTACTTCACCTTGCAGATAGTATGCAAGGTTTTGTTCACTCTATAGAGCATTTATATTCTAATATTGATAGCTTTAGATTATGGAGGCAAAACATGCGTGCCTTTTATTCTGATGGCCTGTCCTATAGAGAGGTCCATAACCTCAAAATAAATGAATGGCATTTTACAAGATATTTTGTAAACCCAAGACAAGTGATGAGATTAGTGAGAAGAAGCCTCACATTTATATTAGATGGTGCATGCATCTACATATATTGGCACACTTTTGGGAGTGGTGGTGGATGGTATTTGACCATCCACTACACACAAATCAAGAGGTGCCCATGTACTTCCTTAGGAAGCTATGGGCTGAATTTTAATTGGGTTTGAAACCCAATTATTTTGATATTAGATGATTTTAGAGGGTTGGTGGAGGGATGCCTTAGGATAGACCTAGATAAAAGATGAGCGATAAAATGAGGAATCGCATACGACCTCAACCTCTTGTACCTCTTCTCGCACCAATTGTCCCAATGCCACACCATCATTGAGTAGTGTCATATGCTCTTACCTCATTGAGTGCCCTTTTGGGAAATTTAGTAGAGCAGTGGAAATAGGTGAGAGATATTTGTCCACTTGGACACATTTGCACTAGTTTTGGAGATATATGTAGAGGCCTCGAGAGAAATGTTGATGCGACACATGATGACCATTATGTTGAGGGTTCTAATTTTGACGATGACACATACACTACCCATGGTGATGGTAATGATGATATTGATCTGTCATCATTTGTTGACCTTCTGTAGGGAGAGCCTAGAGATAGTCAGGAGTAGCTGGTAAAATTTTAATTAGAATTTAAATAAAGTACATAATTATTTACTTTCTACATACATGTGTAATTGTATCAACCATATTAATGTATGTTGATTTTAAAATAATAGAGGATGGATGATACTGTTCCTCCTAGGAGGCATTATAGTCTTTTTTTGAGACCTACAGATGTTGGTATCCCTCATATGGTATGCACTTTGAATTACACTATAAATAATGTACATTCAAACTCAAATTTAATAATATGTGATCATATGTTCTTTTTATCTAATTTTGTAGGGAATGTTGGTTGCTACACAGTTTGATGTCAGTATAGGTCTTGATGAACTTTTGAATCAAGATGAATAATTTGTACTATTTTTATGTATGTACATTATTATTATCTTATAATATTCAACTTTGATTCATGTATAATTTTATGTGTTTTGGTTTTAGGAACAAGAGATGGATTGTACTTATCCATATAGGCCTTGATATAGTTTATTTTCGATTCCATCTTTTGACTATGTGAGACATGCCGATGTTCATCATGGTAGCACATCTTTAGACACATCTGTGACATTGGCTACTACTCAGGTATGATATATACACATATTTTTATAGTTTATAAAAATGTAGTGTAAATTATGTACATTTTGGTTTACATACTTTGTAATTCATGTATATATAATTTTGACTCAACATTTATGTATCCATAATTTTAGGACTATGTCGCCATTAGTATTGCTAAGAGTATGAAACTAAGCCAGATGGAGCTACCTACATCATCCTTTAAGATTAGTATTGTGATTTATGTACATACATAGTTAATTATGCTCTTTATCAAATTTTAAAAATGTATGTATTGTAAATTATAGGGCCTCACCATTACCACATTTGGTAGCTTTCACATTGCACCTCCTCCTATTATAGAGGGAAACCCATCTCATGTGGTATTATTTTTATTATGTAGTGAATATTTAATTTATTTGAAAGCTATATTTTGAAACCCATTTCAATTAAGCATGTACATGATGAGACACCTCATGTTACACAAGATGATCCATCTACCTCACAAGGTGTCCCACATGATAAGACAACTCATGTTACACAAGAGCTCCATCTGAGTCCTCTTCGTGTGGACTAAAGAGGACTGTAGATAAAATAGATTAGGTGTTTTTGGCACCTTCAGATCGTGTTTTTATGAAGTACATTTTGTTTATTTTGATACACTTTGTATTAGGACAGTTAACTATATTATATGTATTTTTTGACTTCATAGATCAGGTTACGACATGTTAGACCATGTACTATTTTTTTACAACTTCTTATCATGCTAGTGTATGTAGTATAGATTATTATGTTATCATGTTGTAAGTATGAACCATTTTCTTTATTGTGATATATTTTATTCATGTTATGACACATTTTGTAAGTATATGGTACATGAACAATAATTTTAATAATTTATATAGAAACATTAATTTAAACATGTTTGAATGTAAAAATAATGGAAAAAAATAGGAATTCATTACTTGAATTGACAATTAATTTATAATATCAAGTGCACACCTTTAACTTTCAAATAGAAGTAAACTCTTGTTTTTAAATGTTTACAACATGTTTCACAATATATGTAAGACAATGTCAATGACATAAATAGAAGTGAACTCAAAATATAAAATTGGATCAACACATTTCTTCAAATGAGGTCCTGCAAAATAAAATTGTAAAACAAAAACACATGTTAATAAAAACATAAATTAATAGGAGCTATCTGAACTATGTAAATATGTGTAAAATTTGTATGTACTCACCATGTGTAATTGCACAATCTATTGATGTTTGATCCACCTTAACATGTAATTGCACAAGATGTTGATCTAAATTTGCATAAATTGTAATTGAGACCTGAATAAGAGGTATATATAAGTTCTCTAATTTGTTGTTGACAACACATACATAAATGTAATTAAATTATATAAGTACATATATAGAAATAGCACATTAAAGAAAAAACTTACATGTATTTGATTTAAATGTAGTCATCCCATTGTACCATCTGCATCCTCTCTCTTTTGCAATGCATCTATGATTGTCTTGTGCTCGTCCATTGAAATTGTCCATAATACCTTATTGGAAGGTCTCACTTTGTATATTTCTAATTTGATATTCATTTCTACAACCAAATGAGAATAGTGTAAACTCTTCTTTTCAGATTGGTAGTCTTCAAATGTTGGTAAACCATTTCTTCTTGTTAGGTATGTACATAGCCAAGTACTAGCTATAATGATAGACCCAATTAGATACTCAAAAAAATCATCATCTACTTGATGACATATCAATATTTTCTTAGGTTCCACACATCTAGCTAGCCAATACTCAATCTTTTCATCATTATCATTAGGTGCAATAACAACATAAACATGCTCTACAAGATAAGATAAAGTACATGTAAACACTTTAATCACATGTGTACATATATAAATAATATATTAAAGGCATGTACTTGAATTATATTAATGACATGTACATAAATAAATAATATAAATTAAAGCATGACCACACTCTTCTGATGTAAGAGCAACATTCTAGCCTTCATTTACTATATCATCTTGAAAATGTGTGTCAGTAGGTGCTAATGATTTTTTCTGCCAATCTTCAACCCATTCTATATTCTCACATTCTTCCCATTCACCTACAAGAAAAAAATGACAAAAATAAGTAAGCTTCCTAGTCCATATAGTCCAATTGTTAGAATCTAAACTCCTAAATGAATGCCATTTAGTTGACCTGCTAATTGTATCACATTCATATCTTGAAAAGATATTCTTCTCTTCAACTAGGTAGAAGAAATGTTTGATTGTAGAGTTCTAACTTGATCTTGTGTATAAATATTTGTTACACCATTCGACAATCTCATGTGCATTTTTGAATTTGGATTTATCCTCAAATTTTAATTGCTCTCTACTAAGGGCTCTCTTCTTACATGCACCAGCACCATCATGTTCTCCTTTACCATGTCCAACCTCAAAAAACTCCACACATGTTGGCTATTAGTTTTCCTATGTGTCCTACCCAACCAATAGAACATTACAACATTCTTGAATTGTCCTATACAATTATCTAACCATATCCAATGTTGTGTCATTTGAATTTATCTCTCTATTAAATTATCATAAAAGACCTTGAAATAATATTTGAAAAACTCAAATGAATGAAATTTATTATCACTCATATAGAAATGACACTCTCTCAATATTTTTTGATCCTCCTCTGTACTATCAGGTGCATGTCTATAAACTAGATGAACATAAATTGTTACTTGCACTAAATTGTAATATTGTGGTTGTACCTCATCTTGTAGTGCAAGTGTGTATTTCTCTACAAAGTCAACAACTAAAAGTATAGTACCAATCCATCTAGCATATTGAGAGTGTTTAACATATTTTGGTATGATCACACTCTTAAACTCATCCATATATGCATGACATCTAACTTTATCTACAACTAGATCACACCTTCTTCCAATCTTCCCATCCTTCAATGGATATTCAATAGTTTTGAATCTTTTTACATCGACTAATTGTTGTCCAAAAGTAGTCAAAGAATTTTCATACAAACATTCATCTAACAAAGAAAGATTACCACACATATCACATGTACCAAAAAGACATGCATTGAAAAGAAAGTATTGATCATTAGGTGGCTTACAAAACAAACCTGATATGAAATCCTTTATAGTTTGAGGTGGTATTTTTATACCACATTCCTACAACATGTATTTACTATGCATAGTACCACATATAGATCAAAATACATCATAATGGTAATGAAATTGAACATGAGTTTTAAAAAAACACGCGATTCTTTCCTTGTTAATCCTTGCATACCATGGTTTATACTTTTCAAAAGATCTTTGACTAATGGTAATAGTTAACACTTGACCATCTACAAATTTTTTAAACAATTTAGTTTGTGTCATGTCCAAAAGGTGTTTAGGATGTGGATCATTAATTTTTGAGCCAACTCTTAATTTAATAACATCTCTTGAATTAGGTGATACTCTTGTATTGTCATGCCAAATATTTTCAACCAAAATTTTGACTTCACCAGTAAGTTTCATATCACATCTTAGGAGTCTACCACTACAAGTCTACAAAATATTTGATGGATCACATTTAAAGTTAAACCTTCACTTTACAACTCTTTCTAAAGTTTTATGATTCATATTAAGATATCCACTTATGTTACTAATCAATCTGTTTTTAGTTGTTGATTTGTTAATTAAAGATGTTGTAATTGCTTGTCATGCTGCACTCTTATCTTTAGAGTGACTTCTCTTTCTGATAACATCAAATGCACTAGAAATAGTGGATACAACTTGTTTTAAATATTCATTTTTATTCTTAGTTTTTGCATACATTCCTAACCTTTTCATTACTTTTCACATTTTAGACATTTTAATTAGTCGCAACATCAACTAACATTGAAACCCAACTTTCTTATTATAAAAAATGTCTATATAATCTATTAGCATGTGTCCTAATTTGTCTCCATGAAACCAATCCCTCAAGATTATTTAGCACATCATTAGGAAAATGGAAATATTATTCAGGCGCTTTAGTATCATTCTGATATGTTTGTTCACTAATTAGTGTTTCTATTTCTACGTTCATACAATTGTTATTTTCATTTGACATTTCATTTTCACTGTTATTTGGAATTTCATTTTTTCTTGGTATTTCTTTCGGGGAATGCATTTCCATTAGATTTTTTTGTGAGTGATTGTTTGGAAATCTATTCTCATTAAGAAAATCTAAATTTTTTAAATCATAACCTGCTTCTAAAATATCATCAATTTCATTATGAGAAAAATTCAAGGGTTTGGAGACACACCTATATTGAATGTTTGATTAGATTGTGCACCTGAATCTCTTTGTATTGGGTTATGTTCTTTAGCCTCTTCATCCATCATGGTATCCTCAATGTCTTTCTCCTTTGAAACATTGCTCAATTCTCTAATTCTCTATCTTCTCTCTTGTTGATGTTGTGCTTCATTCTCTTTATTTGTTGCAATCTCCTCATTTGTGATGCAGGCAATCTTTATTTTAATCTTGTTTGTTAATCAAGAAACTTCTAGATAAATAATTTGAGGTGGTGAGACTCTCACAAACCTCAGAATAAATTAGTTCCAATTAGGTGATAGGAAGTTGAGACATTATACGGATGTAATTAGATTAGTTTCAAGCTTAACTTAGCCTATTTTATAGTATAAAATAAGCCTCAATGCAACTTGCAAGACGATAAGTAGTGTATGGTAAACCATAATGTAAAAAAAGTTTTTGTTTTGCATCCTAATGTTTTATTTGGGTTTTTTTCGTGAGTCTTTCATCTCTGCTATCATTTTGGAGTTTATATGGTATTGCATTAGTTGGTATTAGAGCTTGTCAATAGCTTCTAATGAGATTAGATGATTGTGTATTAATCTAAGCTAGGCTGCAGCTAATCACACTAGTCAAAGTGTTTGCTAGACTATTACATAAGGTCACATTGTGAATAAAGTATAAGCATTGTTCAATAGAAGGAAATCTTCTTGGATTTATAATTGTGATTATTGAAGATGCCAAGTTGAGGAGATCATAAGGTGTTGATTCAAAGATAGATCACTGTTGAAGTCACCACTTGTTGTTTGAGTCAAGATCTCTACAAGTCTGATATAGCCACTAGGTGAGGAATACATTCGCAGCCACGTGAATAGCATACATAAGGAAGTCTTTGTAGTTTCCAAAAAAATTGATGATTACCTAACACAGAGATTAGTGCAAGAAAAAAAAGAAAAGTGTTAAGTTATCTGGCATCACTGTGAAGGTGTAGACATAAAAGATCAGTCCTCATAAAATGCTCATAAGTTTCTTGTTTTCCAACAAAATTGAGAAATTCAAAATGTCTTGGAAAGCTGGGAGAGAGAAGCATCAAACCCAAAATTTTTTTTGAAAAATTCATTTTAGTGAATGAGTAGCTTTCATCAGAAGGTGACATATTTTACTGCAATATATAGGAGTAAGTTTTATGAATTTAAATTTAATACTATTTGTATAATTGATGTCTCTTTTCTAAGTGATCCATTTTATAAAAGAGGACATTTTGATCTTAGTAAGAACAAAAAAATTGTATGAGAAAAAGATTATTCTTTAGCCCCCTACCATTATTGTCTGAAAATAAAGAAGTCCTAGTGAGTGTGAAGGAAGACCTTTGCCTAGAGATGGCATTCAGAGTTCATGGAAGAAGAGGAGGTTGAGGAGGGGGTCAAGGAGGACCAAATGCAAATGTAGAAATCTTAGAGGAGATGAGACACATGCAAGCATGATTTCAAGCTATGGAACTTGCACAAAGAGAAGATATTGATATGGAAGATGTTAGTGATGAAGAAGAAGCTCAGGAGGCAGAGGTAGAACTTGAGGAAGAAGAATTTGAGACAAGATTCATTAGAGCAATTACCAGAGTGAATTCCAAACCCAAGTTGGAAGTGCCTATGTATGAAGGTAGCTTGGATGCTGAGAAATTGATCGATTGGATCAGTGCAATGGAGAAATACTTCGAGTATGAAAGTGTTGCTGATGATAAGAAAGTAAAATTTGTAGTAACAAGAGTGGAAGGTCATGCATCCCTCTGGTGGGATGGAGTACAAGATGAAAGAAGATAAAAAGGGAAATAAAAGATCAAGAGTTGGGATCAGATGATAGCAAAGCTAAAAGGTAAATTCCTACCTAAAGATTACTAGGTCAATCTTTTTAAGAAATTACAAAATCTTAAGCAAAAGGAAGTGTCAGTTAAAGATTATACGAAGGAATTTTATAAGTTGACCATTAGAGCTGGTCATATTGAAGATGATACATAAAAAGTGGTTCGATATCTCAATGGATTGAGATATAATATTCAAGATGAAATTAATCTTTTATGTCCAAGAACAGTGGAAGAAGCATACCAGTATGCTCTCAAAGCAGAGGAGAAGCTATCTAGAAAACAAGGGCAAAGCTCGAGAGGGAATAGTAGAAGCTATAGAGGAAGAGGATCATCAAGTGGTAGAAACCAATGGAAAACTCATAGGGAAGAATCCAATAGTGTTGGCATTATATTGTATTTGTCATTAGTGACAACACTTATTCGATTCTAAATGATTACCAAGTTCATCACTTAGTCTACAATATATACCAAACATTTAGTGGTTACCTTGTAGGTTCATCACTTAAGTAGTTCATACCAAGCATTCCTAAAGATACCAAGTGAGTGTGCAGTCTAGTAGTTCATACCGAGCATTCCTGAAGCTACCGAGTGAGTGTACAACCCAACAGTATCTATCAAGCCTACAGTGTTTGTCGAGCTTCATAGTGTCTACCAAGTCATTAGTTTGTGTGATGGAAGCTAGTGTTTATCGAGTGATGGAATTATATTGTTTACCAAGCGAGAACAAGGTAAAAAAAGGATTCAATTTTTACCAAGTGATACTATATCTACTGAGTCTCCAATGGTTACTGAGTTCCAAGCTACATTGTGTGATTAGTATGGACCGAGCTTCTACTTCTACCAAGTACATAATGATGCCGAGTAATGCAGTGGATGCCGAGTATCAGAAGGTTACCAAGTCAACTTGAAGAACCTGAGTTTTCTACTATTTGGCTGACTTAGTAATATTTTGTTCATTTGTGTTTTGGCTGACCTTGTAATTGTAATTATTGGAATGGTATATATGTAATGTATTATATCATTTGCAATGTAGGAGTATGAAAAGGAATGGACATGTAAAAAAAATGAATCAACAGTAGAGTAGAGTATTCAACAAGGTCTACAAGGAGCAGTAAAGATTCATCAGTCACAAGAGGTGATCTGTACTTGAAGGATCTAATCAGCAATCAAGTTGTAAGTAGATCCATTGTTTCATCCTAACAGGTGAATCAGTTTTGTAAATCCTTTAACAAGGTAGACTTAATAGTCTTTGTATAAATCTCCTAATAGAGTGCATACTTCATTATATGTTTGTAAATCCTCTAACAAGGTGGATCTAGCAGTCCAAATTGCTCTTAATAGGGCAGATCATTATAAGTGATCAATGTAAGCCTTAATAGGCTAACTTCATACTGAAGTAACAAAGTTTTATGGGTATCATCCCCAACCCAATTTTACTTTCTATATAGAAGGTTTCTGGGTCACCAAAATTCTATGTTCATGTGTTGTAAATGTTTATCTTTCTCATGCATATAGTAGATTAGATGAATGAATGATGTATGGATCAAGTATTAAATTGATTTAAATTTTTTGAGGTTACTGATTCACCCCTCCCCTCTCAGTAACCTAGCTAGTCTTGATTATTTCCAACAATTGGTATCAGAGAATTGTGGTTCTCAGGATAAAGTTTGATAGCTTGAGCAAAGATCTAAAGGAAAAATGGAGATATTCAGACTTAACAAAGCAATTTAAAATGAAAAGCTAGATCTGGAAATGGCCATGGCTCAACTCAAAGAAGCAAAGGAGCATCTTTCTCAATCCTTGAAGAGAAGGAAAGAACTTGCAAGACAAATGAATGACCATCAGTATGTTGAAGAAAATATTGAAGACCTTTTACCATCAAGCAGCTCAAATGAAGCAAATGAGGCAATAAAGAAACTCCTAGCAAAGAATGGCTCTCTATAGGAAGAAGTAAGAAAACTTAAAAGAGAACAAGACATCCAATCAATCAGGCTATGTGATATCTTGGAACAAAAAAACAAATCTAAAAATGAGAGAAATGAAAGGATAAATGCAAATCAAAGTCTTACCAATCAACTATCCAATGCAAATGAAGAAATCATGAATCTAAGATCTAAAAATGAAAGCCTAAGGATTGATTTAATCACTAAAAGACAAATTAGTGAAAGATTGGAAAATGAACTAAATACTAAAAAGAAAATCATTGAGAGAATGATGAAGTCTCAAGAAGATATGAATCAATTAAACCAACAAAATAAGTAGAATCTTCATAGACAAAAGGGTAAAGCAAGACTTGGATATAATGAAGAAGGTGAATCTTCCAAACAAGGTGCTCAAAGGAATCAAAGACCTACTTGCAATCGCTATGGTAAGTTAGGTCATACATCAAACAAATGTTGGAGTAATGGAAAAGAAAAATTCAATGAAAAATGCTACAACTGCAATTAACATGGTCACAAAGCTAATGAATGCAAGGAAAAACCAAAATTTGTAGGAAAATGTCACAAATGCAAGAAGCATGGTCACAAGGCATTCCAATGCAGATCAAAATCATTCAATCTAGCTGAACAACTTGTTAAGGCAATCTTTGGATGGGATTACAATACCTAGTGTAGATGTCATTATTGTGGAGAATATGGACACATTGGCAAAGACTACTCAAGGCATCACTTGAGAAAAAGAGATACAATAGTAAGATGTTATACATGCACTAAACTCAGTCATATAGCTAAGAATTGCATGAATATAGGAAGAATTGAAGATGAAAAGAAAGCTAAAGCTGATAACATTCAAAAACAAATGAGACAATAGTGGATTCCAAAATCTACCAGCAGAATAGTTCAAATGATGGCCATGTCACTCAAGAAATGGGTGACTCCACCATTTCAAATTAGATTCATAAAGGAGGATCTGGAACTATATCATCAAGTTATATCTAGAGTAGTTCCAAATGAAAGAAAGAAAAAGATCCAATTAGTATTTTAGATACAAAGGGTTACAAGAAATTAGGTCATACCGAGCAAGGTCAGTTACAGACTCAACCGAGCTAGGTCGGGAGTAACAAAAGTTTTGTTTGATCATCGAGTTACAAGCTTCTACTGAGCAAGTGAATGAATGACAACCTATCAAGCACTATGTCATCTCAGCTACTTTTTTACCAAGCATTAATGACAACATTTTTGTCAAAAAGGTAGAATTTGATTTCATTCTTTACCACGATTTCAAAGCTAAGAGATTTTTAGGTGCACTCAAGCAAATTCCAAGCGATTTTAGGTGATTTTCTAGTGAAGGATTTGTTCAAAAAAAAATTTCTATCTTTTACTGAGCATTAATGGCATTCGGGAGTAGCAGCAACACCAAGGCAAAAAGAGGTTCAGAAATGCTAGTTAAAGCTGTGGAGTGGAAGGCGCCAAATTTCAAGCTAGTTCTAGAAATTGTAGAATCACTCGACCCCAATGGAGCTCAATCAAAAAATTCACCAAGGTTACTTCTTATCAATAATATTTGTACTCATTTTAGATGTTTTGTTCAAGAGATTGGAACCTAGAAATGGACAATGCCGTAGGAGGAATGAGTGTTGATGGCTCTTTGAAACCTAAGCATAAGCATCTAGAGACCAAATGATTAACCCATATCTCGCATATGCTAAGAAGTTTCCAGAATAAGTGGATTAGGTACATCCTTAGTCATGTGCACAATGGTCAATTATGGTTAGAGAAACCAATATTAATCACCAAGAAGATGATTCATAGGATTACTAGTCTCCCCATGCTAAGTAAAGCAAAAACTACCAAAACCCTAGGTCAGGACAAACTTCAGAAGAAAACCCTATTTGAATGGGATGGTAGAGGTTTGAAGGTTAGCACTATTTTTGATGTTGAATTAAGATTTTGCATTCACGTCATTGCTCACAAGATTTATAGCTCAATTCATTTGAACAGTATTCCCTATGAGGCCATGGATTTGGCATTCAAGGTTTGTGAAGAAAAATTTGGAATTTGATCTGTCAGAATTATTGTTAATACAACTAAACAAGAATATAGACATCATTATGACTTCAAATAACAACCCTTGCAAATTTGGTTCTTTGTTGACATGTCTTTTCTTCTATGTACAAAAATTCTTTCCATCCAAAGGAATTGTTGTGTGGAGAAAAGATATTCCTATTCTATATCAGATAAATGAGTTTGTAGCAAAAATGGGTGTAAACTTTGATAGAATCATGGATAATTATTTTGAAGATTTCAAGGAAAGGATGAATAATAGGTTTTTAATTCCACCAAAATTATTTGAAGGCTACAAAGATGATGTATGCTTTATGGTTGATTGTGATAAAGTATACATTCAGGCAGTTAGGCCCTGAGTTGCATGGGTGAAACCTCTTCCTTATGAGGTGAATATTGATGAAACTAAGAATATTATTGAAGAATTGGTGAATGAGCTAGTAGATCCAAAGAAACCAATTTTTGAAACATATGATGAGGAAAAGGCTAGAATTGAGCTTGAAATCAAACTTCCTCAAGCAATTAATAAAGACAAGAGAAAGGTTGCCAAGTTGAAAATTGCTACCGAGCCCCTAATGATTATTGAAGGAAAAGATGAGGATGAAGAAGAGGAGCATGAACTAGAAGATATAGAGGAAGAATCAAAAAAGGAGGTAGAGCCAGTGAAAAAGAAGGGCAAGGTAATTATTACCAAGCCACCTAAAGCCTCCACAACTATTTTCACAAGGCGAGAAAAAGGTAAGAACAAAGGTGAAATAGTATTTAGCAAGCCCCAACTGACCTTCCAAGAAAGATTGAAACAATTGGAAGAGGGAGTTGGCATCACAAATTTCCAAGCATTGAAATTTGAAACAAGGATTGATGCAGAGAAAATGCAAATTGAGGAATTGGTACTTAACAAGATGGGAAAATGTAAATACTCCCTAGACCAGCTTGCCCCTCAAATCTCCAAAGAGTTGTTGGTGAGATTGCAACCAAGGTGGGATTCAACGACCCAAATGGCCAAGGACATATATGAGCAATCCTTGAAGAATCTTCTACCGAGTCTTATTGAAGTAGAAATAAATGCAACAATGAAGAACAACGAAGATAAAATGATGATTAGATTTCACACATGTTTGATTTTAATTAAGGACATTGAGCATGCTGTATGAGATGCAACAAACATGTGGAAGAACATCTATCATCTGCAAAAGCCCAGTAATGATCCTATAGAAATCAAAGATAATAATGATGATAGTGACAATGATGAAGGAGATAATGCTCCATGTGCCACTTTTAATGTTGAGGACTATCAGGCACTAAAGGATGATGATGAAACTGAAGAGGAAGACAAGGATGAAGAAGATCCAGTAAAAATTGCAGTAGAAGTTATTGCATCCCTTCCTCACTCTCCACCAAAGACTATTACATCTACTATGGAGATAGCTTCTACAAGTGAGACTATGAGCACAATTGCCACATCAATAACTCAATCATCACCTATCATCTCCTAGCTATAAGTATCTTCAATGGAAGTATCAAGCACTTCATCTACCAAGATGTAACCCTCCTTATCAGCTCCTAATTAATCTATTGTAGCTTGTATAGTAAGTTTGCCAATTTGTTCTACAGTTTTGTCATCCATAGATTCAACTACATCATTTTTTTTTCTAGTTAGTACTTTAGTTGTAAATATTCTAGTTGGTACATTAACTATTGATAATTCATTTTTGAGAAGCACATCAATTTTGGATACAGTTAGCACCTCTCTTAGTTTTCCTCCAGTTAGCTCAATTCAAGTTTTTTTAGCTAGTCCAACTTCATCAACTATTGTAAGAACTAAAGTAAAATCAAAGACTCCACTAAAACTTCTGCTTACTAGCAAGGCAATTGATGAGGATATAGACTTGGACAAGGAAATTATTATACCTAAGATAGATCTAGATACTACCACAATTGATGAAATGAGACTGGTAAGTCAGCATTTAGAGAAAAGAGCAAGGCAAAAACAACTTAGAGATGAGAGAGATAAAGAATTCACTATAATTGTGAGTGCTAAAAATATAATTACTGAGGTAATAGGTGTTGATGTGGATTCATCTCAACACATTTTGTTATAATCAGAAGAGGCTGTACAAAGGTTCAATGAGGACACTTCTGGTCAAGAGAAGCTTATAGAAAAGGTAGAGAAGAAATTTGATAATAAAGTGCTTGAGCACATTTCTCAACACATTGCAATAAAGTAGGTTGAACTATCTTTAATTTTGAGCAATCTTGAAAATTCTTTTACAAATGTAACATCCCTTTTTGCCAAGCTATGTGATGTTACCAAGTACACAAAAGAAATAAAGGTAAAATTGAATAAAATTGATGAAGATCTGAAGGTCAGTGGTCAAAAGTTGTAGCTTGACCCCAGTTCAAGCTCCACACATCACATAAAGATCAGATTCCTGTCAGACATGCAGGAAGAACTATTGAGAGAGGAAGCAAGGATCCATTCTACACTATTAGACATCTAGAACATGATCCTTCCTATCATGGACACAATGTAGAAGCACATTGCTTATTCAAAAACATTGATCCATGATAACAATTTTTCCATAGCAGATCATCTAATTGAACTTTCTACAGAAGTTCAAGTGGCTCTCTCCACCTGCAAAATTTTGCAAGAGAACTGGGATAAGACATTGGCTCTTATTCTTAAGGTACATTCTGAGTTTTTCTCACATTTTGGTGTCTCTGTATAAGTATGATTACCTTTGGCATTATTGTCAAAAAGGGGGAGATTATTGTGAGTAAGAGATAGTAAAATTATTGTGAGTAAGAGATAGTAAAAGTCAAAGAGGGAGTAAGAGACAATGGAGAAAATAAGAGAGAATATATTGATATATGTATAGTGATAAGCTATGTATATACCATGCCATATGTATGGGGGAGATATGTAAAGACATATAAGAAATGTATATACAATAGGTTTACAAAGATCAATTTTGAAAAATCAAATCCAGTATGTCAGTGTACACAATGTTTGGCTCATAAGTTTTTTTTGTCACTAATGCCAAAGGGGGAGATTGTTGGCATTAGATTGTATTTATCATTAGTGACAACACTTATTCAATTTTGAATGATTACCAAGTTCATCACTTAGTCTATATTGTATACCGAGCATTCAGTGGTTACCTTGTAGGTTCATTACTTAAGTAGTTCATATCGAGCATTCCTGAAGCTATCGAGTGAGTGTGCAGTCCAGTAGTTCATACTGAGAATTCTTGAAGCTACCGAGTGAGTGTGCAACCCAATATTATCTACTGAGCCTACACTATTCACCGAGCTTCACAGTGTCTATTGAGTCATTAGTTTGTGTGATGGAAGCTAGTGTTTACCGAGTGATGGAAGTATAGTGTTTATCGAGTGAGAACAAGGTAAACGAAGGATTTCATTTTTACCAAGTGATACTTTATCTACCGAGTCTCCAATGGTTATCGAGTTCCAAGCTACATTGTGTGATTAGTATGGAACTAGCTTCTACTTCTACTGAGTGCATGATGATTCCGAGTAATGCATTGGATTTCGAGTATTAGAAGGTTACCAAGTCAGCTTGAAGAACTCAAGTTTTCTACTATTTGGCCGACTTAGTAATATGTTGTTCACTTGTGTTTTGGCCAACCTTGCAATTGTAATTATTGGAATCATATATATGTAATATATTATATCATTTGAAGTGTAGGAGTATGAAAAGGAATGGACATGTAAAAAAAGTGAATCAACAGCAGAGCAAAGTATTCAGCAAGGTCTACAAGGAGTAGTAAAGATTCATCAGTCACAAGAGGTGATCTGTACTTCAAAGATCTAATCAGAAATCAAGTTGTAAGTAGATCCATTATTTCATCCTAACAAGTGAATCAATTTTGTAAATCCTTTAACAAGGTAGACTTAACAGTCTTTGTATAAATCTCCTAACAGAGTGCATACTTCATTGTATGTTTGTAAATCCTCTAACAAGGTGGATCTAGTAGTCCAAATTGCTCTTAATAGGGTAGATCATCAGAAGTGATTAATGTAAGCCCTAATAGGCTAACTTCATACTACAGTGATGAAGTTTTGTGGGTATCATCCCCACCCTACTTTTACTTTCTATTTGGAAGGTTTTTGGGTCACCAAAATTCTATGTTCATGTGTTGTAAATTTTTATCTTCTTCATGCATATAGTAGATTAGATGAATGAATCAAGTATTGAATTGATTTAAAGTTTTTGAGGTTACTAATTCACCCCTCCCCTCTCAGTAACCTAGCTAGTCTTGATTATTTCCAACAAGTAGTTTACATCACCAGGAACAATCTTCCCGATGTAATGATTCCTTTAGAGTTAGAAGACCCTATTCAAGAGGTAGAGGTAGAGGATTTGTAGGCAAATGTTTTAAATGTAATCAATATGAACATAGATCTTATGAGTGTCCAGAGAACTCTGTGACAAGCCAAAGAAGTGCACACATTGCTCAAGCTAAGGAGGAGATTGTAGAATCACTTGTTCATACAGATGTACCTGAGGTTGGAGAATCATTGCTCATGAAATGAGTCCTACTTAAGCTGACCAAAGAAATTCAAGAGCCAGTATAAAGGAAAGCATTATTCAAAACTACCTGCAAGGCCAAAGGTAAATTTTGTAAAGTTATAATTGATAGTAGGAGTACTGACAACCTTGTATCCATTGAAATGGTTGATAAGTTAGGCTTGAAAAAGACAACTCATCCAACCCCATATAAGGTGTCTTGGCTGCAAAAAGGACATCAAGCATTGGTAATAGAATAGTGTCAAGTAGAATTTCAAATAGGGAGTTATAAAGATAAAGTAATATGTGATGTTATGCCTATAGATGTCTTTCATATTCTCTTAGGTAGACCTTTGCAATTTGACAGGAAGGCAATCCATGATGGAAGATGTTACACATATACTTATGAAAAAGATGTACATAAACACACACTAATACTTCTTAAGGATGAAAATGTAGTTGAAGAGGTTAATCCTAAGGTATTAATGGTAAGTGGGAAAGAATTTTTGCATCAAATCAAGAAGGTGGAGGTAAATTTTTCTCTAATTGGGAAACCAAAGGTAATTCTTACAAGTACAAAATTGGTTGATTTACCTTTAGAAATTCAAAATATGTTAGATGAATTTATTGATATTGTTGTGGATGATTTGCCTAATGAGTTACCACCAATAAGAAGTATCAACCATCATATTGATCTTATCCTTGGAGCTAACTTGCCAAACAAAGCAACCTATAGAATGACTCCAAGAGAGAATGAAGAGATCAAAGCCGAAGTACACGATTTGCTTAATAAAGGGTTGGTCAGAGAAATTCTAAGTCCCTATGGCATTCCTACAGTATTGAGTCCAAAAAAAGATGGAGGATGGAGAATGTGCACGGATTCTAGAGCCATAAACAAAATCACAATCAGGTATAGATTTCCTTTGCCTCGTATGGATGATTTAATGGATTGTCTAAGTGGTGCTAAGTATTTTTCTAAAATAGATTTAAAAAATGGATATCATCAGATTAGAATAAGGGAAGGTGATGAATGGAAAATGACATTTAAAACTAATGATGGGCTTTATGAATGGTTAGTAATGCCATTTGGTTTAACAAATGCTCCAAGCACTTTTATGAGATTAATGAATGAAGTGTTTAAGGAATTCATAGGAAAATTTGTAATAGTATATCTTGATAATATTTTAATCTATAGTCAATCAAAGGAAGAGCAACTTTGACACTTAAGATTGGTTTTAAGTAAGTTGAAGCAAGAAAAACTTTTAATCAATCTTAAGAAGTGTATATTTTTGAAGGATGAGTTAATGTATTTTGGTTTTGTAATATCTAAAGATGGATTGAAAATGGATCCTAAAAATGTTAAAGCCATAATAGATTGGCCTACTCCAAGAAATGTTTTTGAAGTTAGAATTTTTCATGGACTAGCTAGTTTTTACAAGAAGTTCATAATAAACTTCAGTGGTATTTATGCTCCAATTGTTGAAAAAATCAAGGGAAATAAAAAGTTATTCCAATGGACTAAAGAAGCAGAAACAAGTTTTCAGTTACTTAAGAAAAAGATTACTAAACAACCTATTCTAGCCTTACCTAATTTTGATAAACTCTTCCAAGTTGAATGTGATGCTAGTGGAATGGCTGTAGGTTCTGTTTTAAGTCAAGAAGCTAAGCCAATTGCTTACTATAGTGAGCAACTAAATTATACAAGGAAGAAATATTCTTCATATGACAAAGAATTTTATGCTCTTGTTCAAGCTTTGAAAAAGTGGAGGCATTACTTAATGTCCAAAGAATTTGTGTTGTATATTGATAACCATGCTTTAAAGTTTATTAGTAACCAAACCAAATTAAATTGAAGGCATCTAAAATGGATTGAATTTCTTCAAAATTTCACCTTTTTTATGGGTAAGTGCACCAAGTTGTGGTGCCAAAAGGGGGTTATAAGTGGACACCTTTTTCTTGAAATTTGCAAATTTTGAACTTCAACAAGAATTTGAAGATAGTTATGCTTAAAATTTTAAGATATGACAAAAATAAAAGTCATAGCCCTTTGAATCTAGTTTCTAAACTACTAATTTTTTTTCAAAATGGTTTAGTTTTAGGTCCTCAAAAAAGGGGGCCACAAAAAGTGGTACTTTTTATTCCAAAAAAATATAACATGGTACAAAGTGTGGCCCCCCTAAAATTTTAACTTCTTTTTGAAATTCTTTAATCACTCTGGTCAAAAGTTACTTAACACTATGTAGTTCATCCCAATTTTTTTGGGTAATTTTATAATGTGTATTTTTTTTTAATGAATTTTTTAACTAGACACATCCCAAAAACATGAAATATCTATGTGCTCCCCCTAGAAATAATTGAAAACTAATCTAAAATCAAATTAATTTTTTCCAAAGTGTGTAGAATGGAGTCTAGTTTCTAAAAAACTAAGTTGTTGCAAAATTCGATGAACGAGCTAAAATCTATAGCCCAATTAGTACATGGTGGTTTTTGACAAAAAATGAACATACATTCAAAAGAAATTATAGATGAAAGATTTGAAATAGTTCAAATTAAAAATAAATCATATGGTTAGATAGCTAACACAGAGACCTATAATGTTATGTAACTTGATCTTATCAATACCCAACCACGAGGAATCTTGAAGGGGAGCACACAAGAAAAAACAATCATTTTTGGTATGTTTGCTAGAAAACACATCTCAAACCTATTTATAAAATCCAAACCTGTGGGTTGGATCTCCAAGACAAAACCAAGCCTTAGGCTTGGGTTTAATGCAAAGCTTTCAATAGCATGTGTGCCCTATAATGCGTATGCACTATAGCATGCACACGCTATTTAACTTTACGTTCCCAATAGCGTGTTCATGCTATAGTGCGTATGCACTATCAATACCTAAATTACAAAATAAAACTAGGAGGGGGGGCCAAGGGAATAGCTATGTGTGTGTGTGTGAGAAAGATAGAGAGAAAGTAGGGGATGGGAGAGGGGAGAGAGTACAAGATGGGAGAGAGAAAGTGAGAAGGAGTAAAGGTGGGAAAGAGAGTATAGGATGGGAGAGAGAGGAAGTGTGGGAGAGTAGGGGTGGCAGAGAGAGTACAGGATCTGAGAGAGAGAGTAGGGGTGGAAAAGATAGTACAGGATGCAAGAGAGAGTAGGGGTGGCAAAGAGAGAGTGCAGGATAGGGAAGAGAGATTGGCAGTAGGGGATGGGAGAGAGAGGAAGTGTGAGAGAGTAGGGGTGGCAAAGAGAGTACAAGATGCAAGAGAGAGTAGGTGTGAGAGAGAGTAGGGGTGGCTAAGAAAGTGCAGGATGGGGGAGAGAGATTGAAAGTAGGGGATGGGAGAGAGAGGAAGTGTGAGAGAGAGTATAGGTTGGGAGAGAGAGATTGAGAGTAGAGGATGGGGGAGAGAGAGAGTAGGTAGTGGGAGATGGAGTGGGAGAGGAAGAGCGAGAGAGAGGAGAATGGGAGTGCATGTGTGTGAAAGAGAGAGAGAGTATGGAATGGGAGAGGGGGAAGATAGAGTAGCTTGAGAGAGTAGGGGATGGAAGAGAGAGTAGGCAATGGGAGAGGGAGTGTGAGATGGAGAGAGAGAGGGGGGATAGAAATGTGTGTAAGAGAGAAAGAGAGAGAATGGGATAGGAGAGAGTGTGAAAATATAAGAGAGAGTAGGGGGTAGCACAAAGAGAGAGAGTAGAGAGGGGGAGAGAGAGAGAGAGAGAGTGAGAGTGAAAGTGAGAGTGAGTAGGTGGTGGGAGAGGGAGTGGGAGAGGGAGAGTGAGTCAGAGAAAAAGTAGGGGATGGGAGAGGAGAGAGGGGGGATGGGTGTGTGTGTGTGTGAAAGAGAGAGAGTGGGGAATGAGAGAGGGGAGATAGAGATAGAGAGAGTAGGAAATAGCAGAGGGATGGGAGAGAGAGGGAGAGAGTGAGTGATAGTGAGAGAGAGAGAGAGATAGTAGGTGGTGGGAGAGGGAGTGGGAGGGAGAGAGAAGTGGAATAGAAGTGTGTAAGAGAGATAGATTAGGGGATGGGAGAGAGTAGGCAATGGGAGAGGGACCACGAGAGAGAGAGGGGGGGAATGGAAATGTGTATTTATTTATAAAGAGACATAGTAGGGGATGGGAGAGAGTGTGAGAGTTTGAGAGAGAGTAGGAGGTGGTAGAGAGAGCTCGTATGAGACGAGGGTGTGAGAGAGAGAGAGAGAGAGAGAGTACGGGATGGGAGAGAGTGTGAAAGAGAGTAGGTGGTGGCAGAGAGAGCTCATATGGGATGAGAGAGAGAGTGAGATTAAAAGATGGAAGAGCCTGAGAGAGAGTAGGGGATGGGAGACAGAGAGAGAGAGAGTGTGAGAGTAAGGGATATGAGAGATAGAGAGAGTAGAGAGGAAGAGAGAGAACTTAAGAGAGAGAGATAGTAGGTGGTAGGAGAGCGAGTGGGAGAGGGAGAGGGAGAGGGAGAGAGATAAGGGGGGTGGGAGTTTGTGTGATAGATGTAGAGAGTAAGGGATGGGAGAGAAGAAGAGTGGAGGGATAACAATGTGTGTGTCTATGAAAGAGAGAGAGTAGGGGATGGGAGAGAGTGTGAGAGTAGGGGGTGGCAGAGAGAGAGTACGACAATGGGGGAGAGAATGTAGGTGGGAGAGGGAAAGAGAGAGGGGGGATGGGAGTGTGTGTGTAAGAGAGATAGAGTAGGGGATGTGAGAGAGTGTGAGAGAGTAGGGGATGGAGGAGAGAAAGTAAGCAGTGGGAGAGGGAGTGGGAGAGGGAGAGAGAGTGGGGGATGGGAGTGTGTGTGTAAGAGAGACAAAGTAGGCAATGGGAGAGAGTGTGAGAGAGTAGGGGATGGGATAAGAGTGAGAGAGTAGGGGATGGGGGAGAGAAAGTAAGTTGTGGGAGGGGGAATGGGAGAGGGAGAGAGCAGGGGAATGGGAGTGTGTGTGTAAGAGAGATAGAGTAGGGGATGGAAGAGAGTGTGAGAGTGAGTAGGTGGTGGTAGAGAGAACTCGTATAGGATGGGAGAGAGAGAGAGAGTAGAGAGGGAGAGAGAGAACTTGAGAGAGAGAGAGATAGTAGGCAGTAGGAGAGGGAGTGGGAGAGGGAGAGGGAAAGAGATAGGGGGGATGGGAGTGTGTGTGATAGATGTAGAGAGTAGGGGATGGGAGAGAAGAGAGTGGGGGGATAAGAGTGCATGTGTCTATGAAAGAGAGAGAGTAGGGGATGGGAGAGAGTGTGAGAGTGTGAGAGAGAGTATGATGATGGGGGAGAGAAAGTAGGTAGTGGGAGAGGGAGTGGGAGAGGAAGAGAGAGAGGGGGAATGGGAATGTGTGTAAGAGAGACAAAGTAGGGGATGGGAGAGAGTAGGGGATGGGAGAGGAGAGAGAGAGTAGGGGATGGGAGAGGAGAGAGAGAGTAGGGGATGGGGGAGACAAAGTATGCAGTGGGAGAGGGAGTGGGAGAGGGAGAGAGAGGGGGGATGGGAGTGTGTGTATAAGAGAGACAGAGTAGGGGATGGGAGAGAGTGTGAGAGTGAGTAGGTGGTGGTAGAGAGAGCTCGTATGGGGATGGGAGAGAGAGTGAGATTAGGGGATGGGAGAGTGAGAGAGAGAGTAGGGGATGGGAGAGAGAGAGAATGAGAGTAAGGGATGGGAGAGAGAGAGTAGAGAGGGAGCGAGAGAGATAGTAGGCAGTAGGAGAGAGTGTGAGAGTGTGAGAGTAGGGGGTGGGAGAGAGAGTACGATGATGGGAGAGAGAAAGTAGGTGGTGGAAGAGGGTAAGAGAGAGGGGGGATGGGAGTGTGTGTGTAAGAGAGATAGAGTAGGGGATAGAAGAGAGTGTGAGAGTGTGAGAGATTAGGGGATGGGGGAGAGAAATTAGGTAGTGGGAGAGGGAGTGGGAGATGGAGAGAGAGAGGGGGGATGGGAGTGTGTGTGTAAGAGAGAGAGTAGGGGATGGGAGAGAGTGTGAGAGTGAGTAGGTGGTGGTAGAGAGAGCTCATATGGGGATGGGAGAGAGAGAGTGAGATTAGGGGATGGGAGAGTGTGAGAGAGAGTAGGGGATGGGAGAGAGAGAGAGAGAGTAAGGGATGGGGGAGAGAGAGAGAGAGTTGAGAGGGAGAGAGAGATAGAGTAGGCAGTAGGAGAGAATGTGAGAGTGTGAGAGTAGGGGGTGGCAGAGAGAGTACGATGATGGGGGAGAGAAAGCAGGTGGTGGGAGAGGGAAAGAGAGAGGGGGGATGGGAGAGAGAGTGCGAGAGAGTAGGGGATGGGGGAGAGAAAGTAGACAGTGGGAGAGGGAGAGAGAGGGGGGATGGGAGTGTGTGTGTAAGAGAGACAGAGTAGGGGATGGGAGAGAGTGTGAGAGTGAGTAGGTGGTGGGAGAGAGAGCTCATACAGGATGGGAGAGAGAGAGAGAGTAGAGAGGGAGAGAGAGAACTTGAGATAGAGAGATAGTAGGCAATAGGAGAGGGAGAGGGAGAGAGAGAGTAGGAAGAGAGAGAGGGTAGGGGACGGGAGAGAGTAGGGAGGATGGGGAGTGATGTGTTTTCACATAGTGTATATACACTATAGTGCGTATGTGCTATAGTGCGTATGCACTATGTGAAATCACCTAAAAATGGTCAAAAAGCAACTTTGGGGCCCATTTCATCCATTTTTTTCTTTTGGTCTGTTATGCACTCTATTATTTCGACAAAAATCACAGGTTTCAACATAGAAAACACTATTTCAACACTTTTCAAAGCTAGCAAACACCAAATTCAATCATTGGATATGTGATTTGAAGACTTTTTGAATATTCCTTGTATAGAAAAGGTTAGTGCAATATATTTTCAATATTGTTTGTTCATATATAGATACAAATTTGATTATAATTTGACATGTTGTTTAATATATAGTGAATTCATTGAAATTTGTATGTTTGAATGAAATGTTATTTTCAAATGGTTAGAAATTTGATAAGTCGTTTGATATATGTTGTGTATTCATTCAAATAATTATAATTTTTATATGTATTTGAATAATTTGTAATTTACACATTTTAAGTAATTCATATGTTTGAATAATTTGACATGTAGAAATCATCATCATGCCATAGAAGAAACCAAAAACTCAAACAAATGAAGATAGGGAGAGATTTTTCAATTAAAAGAGATAAAATGAAATTACTACATGAGAAAAAAAAATTGCAAAGCAATAATCAAGAATTGACTTTCGAAGAGAATCAAGAACCACTAGTACAAAGAAACAAAGAGGAAGAATTGGAAAGACAAAAGGAATGAATGGGACTGTTACGCTCAAGAAGACAATTGAATTGTGAAGCTACACCATCTTCCAATGTTGGAGTCATATCGTCCACTACATCATCTTCCAATGTTGAATTCATATCATCCTCTCATGTTGAAGAGACACCAATTTGTAGATCCGATGATATATACACTCCATCATGTCATGTTGAAGGCACAACATCAACACATCAAGTAGGTGATATTTCATCTTTTGCATCTTATTGTCAAGGCACATCATCTTCGGTTCAAGGTACAAAATACACTTGACCTTATGTTGATGTTAAAAATATTAAGGAATGGAAAAGATTATAAGACCTTCTAGAACTCATTTTAGAAGACCAAAATATTTGATTGATATTGATACTAACATTTTGGAATCAATGCTTGACAAGATTAGCAAGCGTACTTGTCAAAGAAAAGTTAATTGTATGTGGAGATTATTTTTTGAAGAATTAAATATTATAGGTCAATGCCAATTATTTTTTGAAATGATGAGGAATTTGAAATTTAGGCTTATCATGAAGATTCTTGGGCTAAGAATGATGGATGATTCAAATGAAAAAAATATTGTAAAGAACCTAATGAGTGCTTATGACAAAGTGGGTTCTAAATCATGCACCAAAGATAGTAATATCACAAGATGAGTACTTACATCAAAAATAGTAAGTAGCCAAATGAAGAAAGCTTGAATCATGAGAAAGACAAGAAAAACATTAAAAATTGGTAGAGGTACTCTAAGGAGAGCCATGCTAAGGTGTGAGAGATTGGAAGATCCAACAAAAAATGAGTTATGAACATTTAGCTGTAGACTATTGTGAAAGGATAAAGAAATTAGTGAAGCCTTGAAATCATTGATTGAAATTTTTTGGAAAAATAACACACGTGTTTCCCCTAATCAAAGAGATGTTGTAAGAAGGAGGATTGGTAGCCAAAATCACGAGCCACATGCGAAACATTTTTTGGACTCAACTCAGACACAATTTTTTGCAAAATTTATTGCTATGTATCCTCAAATTCAAATAAGTCAAATATTTTTTGAGATGGCTAAACCTTTTTATGTGAAGATAAATCACACACACACAACTTGTTGTTGTAGAATACACATTGAATTTTCTAACCATTTTGATGTTTATAGGCATTATATGTAGTTTTGCATTCTCAGTTTGTTTTGCAAGATTGTGACATAAATGAGCCACCAAAATCTTCAAGGTAATTCATATCCAACATTTTATGTGAAATAGAGGATGGCCAACAATTTTACAAGACATCATGCTTGGATGGTACGTGTTTATTTTGTGGTTCTTTGCAACTTTTATCAACTTGTCAACATATATATAGTACACATGCAATTGGAAATGAAATAGTAGATTATAAAAAATTTAAGACAGTGACATATGCTCTAAAAGATGGAAAACAAGGCAAAAGATGTGATTTAGTCATTGAAAAGATTCCAATGTATGAGTTTATGAATATTTTTCGTGGAAAGATTATTTATGAGTATGCAAGGCATACCCACAGAGCTCAGTGGCTAGATTTGCAATTTAAGTTGTGCAAGGATATGTTTTCATTGGATACCATTGTTTTGGTTGTAGATTTTGTAGAGAACTACACACTGCAATGACAAAATAAGGTGCAAGCAAAGTATTATACTTCTCAACAAGTTTCCATATTTTTTCACATAACATTCATGCATTCACCTACAAGTATAGAGGATGAAAAGAAGATTTTGAGGGAGTACCATTTTTACATCAGCGATGATTAATCACATTCTACAGAGTTTTTACATGGTTGTTTTCAACTATTTTATGGAGATTTGGCTAACAGGGGCATAACATATTGTCAGCACATTATTTGGTGAAACAATTGTGCATCTCAATTCAAGAATGCACGTATGTTCTATTGGTTGAGGAGGATGCACAAGTTGTGTAGAATTCAATATATGTGGAATTTCAGAAAAGCTAGTCATGGTAAGGGAGAGCACGATGGTGTAGGTGCATGCATTAAAAGAGCATTGGCTCATGAAGAACTAAAGTACAAAGATGGAGCAATATTGATAGATGCAAAATCCATCGTCTAATGGTGTAATGTTACAATGGGTCCAAGTAAGGAAGGTGAGTCTACAGTTCATATTTTTTTTTGGTTGATAGATAATACTAATATTGTACCATATCAGGATTGTTGCACACTAATAGGATCTAGTGAGTTACACTCTTTTAGAAGCTTTGATGTAGGTTCATGGAGTATCCACACATGAAAAATGGCATGCTATTGTTCATCATGTGTAGAGGAAAATTGGGATGACTGTGAGTCGATTGAATGGGTGGACAAATGGGATATACGAGTTTTGGACCCAATTGACACCTATCGTCCCCCACAAGCACTGGAAATGGTAGAGATGGATTCATCTATTAACTTTGACTGCTTGTCAGATCTAGTGCAACCTAGTAAGATATATATATATATATATATATATATATATATATATATATATATATATATATATATATATATATATATATATATATATCTTTGTAATTTCAATATGTAACTTTATAACTTTTATCCAAGTATTTTCTGAATTAATGACCGCATTTTGTACATTTGTCACTGTAGGCCATGTTTTTGCTATTATTGCACCTAAAGAAAATGAAGAAGGGATATAGATTATTATTTTTGTCATTGTGTTGAAGCCAATTTTTTTTTGGATCACTCGATTATAGATGGTGAAGGTTTAGAGTACCATGTCAATGCAGTGTTTGTAATAGGCACATGGCTTAGACGATATTATATGAAGAACCCTAACTTGTGGTTATTCAAGGATTGGCAAATAGAGAGGAAGATTCTTCATTATTCAAACCTTGTTGTTGCATCAAATGTCCACTTGATAAAATATGGTGGAAAACCACATAATAAGATTCTTTGGAAAGTTTATGAGTCAGACCATGAGGCAATACTTGAGACATTAAAATCTCAAGCAGATCCAGTTGGCTCATTAGATTGAATAGGGAGAGAGGGAGAGAGAGAAAGAGGATCAATTGGGTCCAAATACAATGTTACAACTTCTTCCCCAAGACTATTCACATGACTAAAGTTGACCGTATTGTTATGATGTGTAAGTGATGAGATTTAGTTTTGATTTTTTTATAATCTAGATACATTATTTGAATTTATATTAGATTCTTTAATAGGACTCATTTTTAGATTAGTCGTTTGAATAAGTGAAAGTTTAGAATTTATTGTTTAGAACAAAATGTAATGAAAGAAAATAAATATTGTTAGAATGTGAATGTTTTGTGATGTAAAGTCATGATTGTGTGCATGTAACCAGAAACTTCAAACTAGTAAAAGAAAGGATACAATGGGAGAAGTTTTCAATAATCATCAAGCAAGGGTTATCATATAACTCAGAAAGCAAGAATTTCTATAGATGGATAATTCTTAATGACAAGCCAAATTCAATTTTTGTCATTCTCTAATTTTAGTGGATTAATCTTATCTTAGATTTTTTACCATGCTAATTCTTCATTTGTAGGTCACCAAAGAAGAGGGCTAATAAAGTTGACACACAAGTGATAAATGGTATTATGCCAAAATCATCTACAAAATGGTATTATCAATTCACATCCTCAATATATATTAGTGTTCTTTGTTCAAGTACCATTGTATGTTAATCATCTTATGCCTAGAATTGTAGAGGATCACATTTGTCAAAAAGTAAGAAGGAAAATAGGTCTTGATCTGATGATAATGGGGTAGTGACAGATATAGTTCTCTCTAAGGATTTGAAAAAATGTATATTGATGGATTTGACAAGAATTAAAATTATACAAAAAATCAATTTAGTCTTCCATAGAATGGTTCTTATATTAACAACTTTTACTGTATTTATTGATTTTGTTCTAGCATTTAACGTGATTTAAGTGATGCAGGTATATATTGGGTAGGTTCAATGTATGCTTTGAATGATTTATCCATGATAATCATGAGATGACCATCTCAAAAGTGTTTATTGAGCTCATTTTACTAGCTACAAGACTAATTTACTCTTATTTTTCTTCCAAACCATGGTTGCTTGTAATAGATACCCAAGAATACTTGCAATCATTGCATTCCAATTTGTTGGACTTTGACTCATTATTATCATAAAGTTGGAATGTTGGAAAGGGTTAATACTTGATTATGTATATTCATCCCACATGTGTTCCATGAGGTTAATACTATTGTAACATTTTAAGATTTAATTTTGTGAATTTTTTCCTCATTTTGTACATGATCAGTTTGTTCAAGTGACATATGATGAGGTTCTCTATACAACGTAATGATTGAGTTGAAGTGATTTATGAAGTAAAGGGCTATTTAAATCATACATATTTGATGACCATTTCCCTCTATTTTGTAGTCCTTTTTCGCAACACTATTTCTAACATTGTGTTGTTCAAGTTCATGGATGATCACAATATCCGTGATTATACAACAAGTGTGTGTGTTTGATGTAAAGCCCTCCTATATTCCCCTAGGAACCACAACTCAACTCTGGGATTCTCTTGTATTCTTGGAATCTACCCAAGGAATTAGACTCTACTAGGGTTCAAGAGGAGGTATGTGACTTGGTAACATCTTCCTACAACCATGTCTAAGAGGTTATAACCCAAATCTTCTATTTGTCTTCTAAACACTCACATTGTTCACCATGCACCTAGTGTACCCTACTGCCTCCAACATACTAAAACTAATCCTTGGCTTCATACCATGACCCCAACACCTTCAATCATCTCAAAACATCCTAGATCTAACTCTCTACTTTGTTGGCTCTGGATGGTCGATTAAAGCCTATCCCTAACCTTGTTCTATCCCCTTTAGTGTTGGAACATTTTCAGGCACGCTGAACCAGAATGTCCCTAAGGGTCACTAAATGCCATAGGGCTGCGATCTTTGATAGGGCATATCTTAGAGCTCGTGCAAGGTATGGATGTGGTTCTAGTTCCTACAAGACCATGTTGTAGAGACCTACAATAACCTCTCTCATTTTTTGGAGATCACACTCTGTTTTCATTTTACAACACCATCTCAAGCAATGCTGAAACTTGCAGTATTAGCTAGTACAAAGTTGCCAACTACCAAATCTCTCTCACCTTTCATTGTGGGATAAAATTTTCTACTCCATTCGCTCTGGGTGGCCAGGTAAACCCTATCCCTAACCTCATTCTATCCCCTTCAGTATTGGAATGTTCATAGGCACACCGAACCGGAATGTCCCTAAGGGTCACTAAATGCCACAGGGCTGCAATCTTTGATGGGGCATATCTTAGATCTTGTGTGAGGTATGGATGTGATTCTAGTTCCTACAAGACCATGTTGTAGAGACCTACAATAACCTCTCTTACTTTTTGGATATCACAATCTATTTTCATTTTACAATGCCATCTCGAGTGATGCTGAAACTTGCAGTATTGGCTAGTACAAAGTTGCCAATTGCCAAATCTCTCTCACCTTTCATCATGGAATCAAATTGTCTCCTCTATTAGCTTCAGGTGGCTAGGTAAACCCTATCCCTAACCTCATTCTATCCCCTTCAGTGCTAGAATGTCCCTAAGGGTCACTAAATGCCATAGGGTTGCGATCTTTGACAGGGCATATCTCAGATATTGTGTGAGGTATGGATGTGATTCTAGTTCTTACAAGACCATGTTGTGGAGACCTACAATAACCTCTCTCACTTTTTGGATATCGCACACTATTTTCATTTTACAATGCCATCTCAGGTGATGCTAAAACTTGCAGTGTTGGCTAGTACAAAGTTGCCAACTGCCAAATCTCTCTCACCTTTCGTCATGGGATTGAACTGCCTACTCTATTAGCTCTAGGTGGCTAAGTAAACCCTATCCCCAACCTCATTCTGTCCCCTTCAGTGCTGGAATGTTCTTGGGCACACCGAACCAAAATGTCCCTAAGGGTCACTAAATGCCATAGGGTTGCGATCTTTGACGGGGCATATGTCGGAGCTCTTGCAAGGTATGGATGTGATTCTAGTTCTTACAAGAACATGTTATGGAGACCTAAAATAACCTCTCACTTTTTGGAGATTACACTCTATTTTTATTTTACGACGCCATCTCGAGTGATGCTAAAACTTGCAGTATTAGCCAGTACAAAGTTGCCAACTGCCAAATCTCTCTCACCTTTCATCATGGGATCAAACTGTCTAGTCCATTGGCTTTAGGTGGCCAGGTAAACTCTATCCTCAATCTCATCTTATCCCCTTTAGCACTCAAATTTTCTCAGGCACGCCGAACTAGAATGTCCCTAAGGGTCACTAAATGCCATAGGGCTGCAATCTTTGATAGGGCACATCTCAGAGCTCGTGTGAGGTATGGATGTGATTCTAGTTCCTATAGGACCATGTTGTAGATACCTACCATAACCTCTCTCACTTTTTTGAGATCACACTATGTTTTCATTTTATGATGCCATCTCAAGTGATGCTGAAACTTGCAGTATTGGCCAATACAAAGTTGCCAACTGCCCAATCTCTCTCACCTTTTGTCATGGGATCAAATTGTCTACTCCATTAGCTTTGGGTGGCCTACTAAACTCTATCCTCAACCTTGTCCTATCCCTTTCAACTATCAAATGTTCTCAAGCACGCCAAACCAGAATGTCCCTAAGGGTCACTAAATGCCATAAGGCTGCAATCTTTGACAGGGCATATCTCAGAGCTCATGTGAGGTATGGATGCAATTCTAGTTCCTAAAATATGGTGTTGTAGAGACCTACAATAACCTCTCTCACTTTTTGGATATCATGCACTATTTTCATTTTATGATTCCATCTTGAGTGATGCTAAAAGACCTTTTGAGCCAAGAGTTTGATTGAGGAATTTTTAGAAGCATTCCAAAGCTCATGATGCCATTTATCAAGGTATACCCCACTACACTAATTAAAAACACTCCATGTCCTTATTCATTAAAGAGAGTGTGAGAGATAAAAGAGTTAGACAATGTGGAACCCACATATTGACCCACTCACTTGACTTGCACTAATCCCAACTACACTAAACACACTTGGGACAAAAAAAATACAACTCTAATGTCCAAATAGTCCATGTACTAACATATCAATTTTAAAAAGAATGTGTTTTGAAGAATTCTTCACTATCTAACAATTCCACCTATCTCCTATTGTGCCAACTCAACCAACATAAAGAATATGTACACTAGTAATTCAAGAGTCCCCCCTATAGTAACATTGTAGTACACTAGTAAATAATAGAATGGGCATCAAGGAGTTTTGTACTTGAAATTTTCAATTTCTCCTTCACTACAACTCTCTATACACACACACCTACACTATCATACTCTCATTTGACCTTGAAAATTTTTTATATATGAGGTACGACTCTATCTACATAAATTATACATAGCCAATAAAACATACAACCATTCTTGAATTGACATGTGCAATTATTTGACCAAATGAAATGTCTATCCATAGCAATATAATTTTCCTACACCCATTCAAAATAATTTTCAAATTAGTATTGGACATACTCATGAGAGTGAGATCTATCATCGCTAATATAAAAATGGCATTCTCTAATTATTGTGTGGTCTTCTTCTATACTATCAAGAGAATGTGTGTGTGTGTGTGTGTGTGTGTGTGTGTGTGTGTGTATTATGTGCATAAAAATAGCAACATGGATAGAATGATAATATAGAGCTTTCAATTAATTTTGGGGATACAATTATAGTTCTATGCAAAGTCAAAAACTGATATAATTATATCAATTAGGAAAGTGTACTTACACATCCTGAATTGTTGGTCTAGCCACTAAGACCTATGGCTATGCCTTGCATACTTGTAAAAAAATTCTTCTTGAAATCTGAAATAAAATTAGCTACGTTGCATTATTGTATAACCAACTCATGTCTATAGCCTTCACCTTCACTTATAAGTATATACTTAATTATTTTATATACCGTTTTTTGGACAATTTCCTTTCCAAAATCTTGTCTATAGCCCTCATGAAAACATGAAACAGACTTCACTATTCCACCAAACTCAAAGCACTTGTCATTAAAGAAAAAAATTATATAAAAGAAACAACCATCATCTCTAGGACATAAAAAAATGATGTAGCAAGTCTCTTGATTAGTTTAGAAGAGCATGTACACCACTCCTCTAACATTCCATTAGTACACAAAGTAGAATGCATGGAGCACAAAAGTTCATGATGCATTGAAAACTCCACATTATAAATGCAACAAGTACTTCAAATATTAAGAGGTACACAAAAAAAATGGCTTCAAGGCTTCAAAGTTCCTTTGTGATATTTGTAGTATTAGGTGTATCTCACACAAAAACTTGAACAACATTGTTTGAATCTCCTCCAAATGATTATTAGGGTGTTAGGTGCAGTCTCAAATGACAGTTCTCAATTTCAAGACATCCTTCACATTTGGTGACACTCTTGAGTTAGATTGCCAAGAAAATTGAATTTGATGCTTTGTAGCATTAATAAGTTTCATATCACAATGTGAAAGTCATACATAAACATAAAGTTTTATGAATTTAATGTCATACATAAACATATCTAATTTAATGCCATACATGCACGTATCTAATTTAATGTCATACATGAACATATCTAATTTAATGTTATACATGAACAAACATATAATATAAAATGATAACCAATAATGTCATGTAAATTAACAAACACATAATATATTATGATAACCAATAATGTTGTGTATGAACAAACATATCATATATTAACCAATAATGTCATAAGTCAAATAATGTCATACATCAAATATAGAATGTCATATACATCAAATGTGTATTGAATATGTCCACTAATGCCTATATATAAACATGTCTAGATCAACTATATCTTTTCCTTCCCATGAGGGGAAGGAAACAAGTCTCTCGACGTCCTCTGCCATCATGTGGAGGGAGATGGTGGAGATGATGGGGTCCTCCTAATACACTCACTTGACCTCTTGTTGAGGTTCTTCTCCAACTCCAGTTGATACAAAGAAAGTAGATATGAATCAATATTTATTATACATTGAAATCAAATATATGTACACACAAAATCAATTATTTTCTTACTGCCATCAAATAGTCACTCTGTAAGTCCACCTCGAATGCTTGTGGACAATCAGGTGTGACAAGACCCTACAACAATTCAATAAATATAATCACTTATAAATAAAATTAGAAATTTTGAGACTAACTATTATAAAAAACAACTAAAAAAAAGTAAATTCTTTCATACCTCTATCAATGGCTGTGAGCTAGCCACAGTTGTGGCCACTCCACTATTAACAGACTGCCGTAGATGAGGAGGTGTGTCCAACATCATGAGCTGCATGCCATACAATACATGTTACATCTAACATGAAATATGAAATAAATATAATTAAATGAATTAAATTAAAATGAAAAAACTGTACCTATGTGAAGCTTATATGATGTCTATGCTCTGAGTCCATAGTAAAGGTTGAGGGTCCTATGGAGAACTGATGCACATGCATAAATTTTTTTTTCAATCCTTAATATGATTATGTAATAAATATATATATTAATTAAAATGATTAAATTGATACATACCTCTAGACTCATGGAAGGGACAAAAATGGGCCTAGAGGATCATTGCTAGGCCCAACAACACTCTGAACTTGAATTTTGAACAATGTCAATAGATGCTAATTAATTAATCATTCACTATACATATGAAATGTGATCAAATTAGTAAATTACAATTGTAATTTACTTGTGTGTCAATGCCAAATGTGTCATTTAGGAACTGATCACTAACAAGCCCATCATCCGCACCATCTCTAGCATGAGTGCCAAATGTGCATAGGGATCCGCATGAAGTGCAGATGTCACCACAATGCACAGAAGGCTCCCCCTCAACTAATGGGCTTTTGGAATGGATGAGGTTTTGCGTCAAAGCATTAATGGTCCCTAGAGCAGTGGCCTCTACATGTTCCTTCACAATTGAAGGAATAGTCACATGCTCGCGTTGTGGTTTGACCATAGGTTCCCTAACTACATTAGGGTCATGACGTGCTCCCAGCCTCTCAAATGATGACCCCCCACCTCTACCCTGGGAGTCTAATATATCAAAATAATTGGGGATCTCCCCAAGGACAAACTCACAATATAATTTCTTCAAAAAATACATGGGGACCTCATGATTGTTGCAAGGAGGGGAATCAAAAACCATCCACCATCTATCCCAAAAATTATTTCTAATAGCATCGTGTATACACCAATGGATGGGAAATCATTTAGTACCCTCTCTAATAGTATTTTGCTAACCAGGTTTTCTAAATAATGCACATATACTACCTTTTGGTATTTCTTTTTTTTTTACCATCTTCATATGACAATTTATTTGCATAAAATATTTTTTGTTCATCCCTCTTAACCTACCAAATATCTAACTGACCACTAACTGAGGCTATCTAGGTGTTAATGGATTTAAGGGATGATTCCAATTGAGCCCTCATTGGATTGGTTTGTCTAGATTCTTTCAACCGAGCAATGAGTCTTTCTAATTCAATTTTGCCTCTCTCTATTTCATTTCTTATATTTTCTTGTGTGCTTGACAGAGGTCTTACAATTGGTTCGGGTTGTGGAATTTGTTGTTCTTCTTGAGGAGGGTTTTGGTTTTGAGGTTCTTGAGGGTTTTGAGGGTTTTGATGTTCTTGTGGATTTTCTGATTGATTATGGACATTTCTTGATAAAAAAATCAATTGAAATCCAAATAAATAAACAAATCTAAATGAAATTTGTAAAAACCATGAAAAAATATATAAAAAACCTACAAAAAAATATGAAAAACATATCAAAAAATGCAAAGTTAGGTTTATATCACTTATAGCATCATCGTGGGTGTGCTCGTGGTCTTGGATTTTTTCGACGAGGAGGCATTTTGGAAAATGGTGGTGAAAATGTTAAGTTTTCAACTCACATACGCGCTGCTTGCTATAGGAGTAGAACAAAATACTGATGAAAATGATGGGCTATGAGTCTGTAGCCCATCATATATACTTTTTTTTTTGGCAATAGCACATATACACTATAGCACATATGCGCTATAGCGTGCACACGCTATTTAAAATAGGAAAAAAAAAACACTTGTCACCTTTTTGGAACCACAACTCGGTGCATATGCCCTTATAAAACATAAAAGTGGTCAAACTAACAAAGTTGTAGATGCTTTGAGGAAAAAAAGTTTGATCATGCAGAGCTTTGAAATAAGCATAATGGGTTTTAATGATCTAAAGGAGATGTACAAGGAAGACATATACTTCAAAGAAGCATATGAAGTGTTTGTGAATCCTCTTAGTAAGGATAGAAGTCCTTGGATGGATTTCATGATAAAAGAAGGTCTTCTATTCAAAGGAAGTCAACTTTTCATTCCAAGAAGTTCCATGAGAGAGAGCTTGGTGAAAGAAAAACATAGTGGTAGTTTAGCAGGACACTTCGGGCAAAACAAGACACTAGCTCAGTTGAGTGCACACTATTACTAGCCAGGTATGAGAAAAGATATTAAGAAGTTTTTAGAAAGATGTAAAGTGTGTGAACATGCCAATGGAGGTAGTCAAAATGTAGGTTTACATCAGCCATTGCCAATTCCCAATAGGCCATGGGATTCAGTAAGTATGGACTTTGTACTTGGTTTACCAAGAACTCAAAAAGGGCATGATTCAATCTTTATAGTAGTTGATTGCTTTTCAAAAATGGTTCATTTTATTCCATGTACAAAGAAAAGTGATTCTACAAACATTTCCAATTAGTTCTTCAAGGAGATAGTTCAGTTACATGGACTACCTAAAAGCATTGTCTCTGATCGGGACACTAAATTTGTAGGACACTTCTGGAAGACTCTATGGAAAAATCTGGGTACAAATTTAAGCTTTAGCTTAGCTTATCATCCTCAAATAGATGGTCAAATAAAATTAGTCAACAAAATCCTTGGGAACATCTTGAGAAGTTTGGTCAATATGCATCCCAAACAATGGGACTTGGTAATTGCACAAGCAGAGTTCGCATACAATGACTCACCTAACATAAGCACAGGTATGATTCCATTTCATATTTTTTATGGTATACATCCTAGAGGAGTATACAAGTTAAGAAATTTTGGTAAATTGGAAACAAGAAGTGCCGGTGGTGAAGACTTTGCAAGAGCAATGCAAGATTTGCATGAATAGGTAAAAAGGAAACTTGAAGAAAGTACCATCAAGTATAAAATGAAAGCTGAATAGAAAAGAAAAGAAGTCAACTTTAATATTGGTGACCTTGTTCTAGCTCATCTCAGAAAATAGAGATTTCCAAAGGGTAAGTATAATAAGCTAAAGGCTAAGAAAATTGGTCCTTGCAAGATCTTGAGGAAGTTTTCTAGAAATGCATATGAAATAGAACTTCCACCAGGAATTGTGATTTCTCCTATATTTAATGTTGTAGATTTATACCCTTTCAAAGGTGAAGAAAAAAAAATTAAAGCACTTGGAAAATATAAAGAATAGATTTTTGAGTGGAAACAAAAGTTACCCAAAGAAACACCCAAGCAACTCGAGGAAATTGTGGACAAGAAAGTGGTCAAGAAAACCAAGGGCAAAGAATAATTTCAATACCTAGTCAAATGGAAGGGTCATCCACTTGAGGATTCCACATGGATGACAACTTCAAAACTATCCAAGCATAGTAAAAATATTGAAGACCTCATGGACAGGAGTTCATGAACAAATATTTTGTTTCTTGGGAGTCTGATGCAGGCACAATATTTATTTTAAGCTTGTTTGTTAATCAAGAAGCTTCTAGATAAATAATCTGAGGTGGTGAGACTCTCACAAACCTCAGAATAAATTAGTTCCAATTATGTGATAGGAAGTTGAGGCATTATAGGGATATAATTAGATTAGTTTCAAGCTTAACATAGCCTATTTTATAGTATAAAATAAGCCTTAGTGCAGCTTGCAAGATGATAAGTAGTGTATGGTAAACCATAATGTAAGAAAAGCTATTGTTTTGCATCCTAATGTTTTATTCAAGTTTTTTTTCCTGAGTCTTTTGTCTTTGCTATTATTTTGGAGTGTATATGGTATTGCATTAATTTGTTAGAACTTTTATTTTCTTCTTTCTTCATTGTTTTGATCCCATGTTGGCACCAATTTTGAATTTGAATCAACAACTTGTGAATTGTAGAAGAAGACAACAAAATAGAATAAATATGACAAAAATTTGATATTATAGATCAAAACTATTATTTAATCATTACAATCATTGAAAATTGGTCTGTAGGGCATATTTTTATTGGAAATTTGATTGAAAAGCTCATTGATGAAGATCAAAGAGGGAGATTGTTGCAAAGAAGGAAGATTGTTATTTTCAATCATTATTTTTTCATTGATGTCAAACTTGCTATTTGTAGGAATGATATTTTCTTATAAGATCCAAGTACTATCACTTAATTGATTGATGAAGAGGATTTGGTCAACAAGATGTAACAAGATTACCTAAGGGAAAGGTTGAGTTATGATGTTGTAATGAAGTGCAAGGATTAGTTAAGGCAATTTTTAAATGATGTATTAATAACATATTCAAGGATATAGAGGTTGGTCAAACTTAGAAACATTGAAGGAACAAGTTGTAACAAGGTTGACTAAAAAGCTTAAACTAAGATCATTAGTGGGTGTCGAGCAAGTTAGTTGAAGCTGAGAAAATTCTCCATTCGATGTGAGTAATAGGAAATTCTAGTGTGTGCTGAGTGATCTTCAGGTGCCGAGTGATTTTCAGGTGCCAAGCATCAGAAAAACATAGTTGATGCTGAGTAACACAGTATGTGCCAAGCACTAGTATTTCAATATTATCGAGTTGCTGCATTATTTTAAATAACAAAAATTCACCAAATCTGAGCTGACAAAGTAGTTACCTTAAATTTTGTGAACTAGTTGGAAGATAAGGACGATGAGCTAGTGGTACAAAATTCTATGTAAACTATTTTAGGCAAATTCAAGAGGATTATTCAAGAAGTTTCTAGAGAAAACAAAATATGGGTTAGATATAATGAATCCTACATAATCCATATGAATTTAAATCAAAAGGAAGGAAGAATCAAGCAAGAAAAGAACTCTAAGACTTCTATTTAAGGAGTCACAGAACAAGAAGCAAATGTTGTTGATGATGTTGCTACCAAAGAGCCAAATTGCGAAGTGGTTGGAAGGGTGTCAAGGAGATGACATCTAGAAGAAGGAAGAACATAGAGGCTCTGCTTCTACAAGTGGTTAAGAAGAGATAATTGCACTGGTACATTGAGCATGGAGACTCAAGGAGACTAAGCTTGAAAGGAGGCCAAGCTATCAAAGTTGTAGAGATTGAATGCCAGGCAATAGTATGAGTTGAGAAGTGATATGAGATCTACAAGTTAATTTGTATGTTGTAGTCAGGTCATATTTCCTAGTACTCTCTAGCAATTGTATTAGATATGAAAATCCTATGGACTTAGGTTGGTTTAATAGCCATTTGTAAATCCTTTAACAAGGTGTCATTCCAAGTGAATGTTCTAAAGTCCTCTAACCAGGTGCACTTCTAACAAGGTGGTTAAATTCTCTAATAAGGTCACATTTAACTGTGTGTTGTAAGCCTTTAATAGGGCAGACTTTTCATAGGGCATCACTTTAGAAGAGTGAGAATTGAGTAGCATTTTACTGGTGGTTTTTCCTAAATTGGGTTTCTATGTAAATGACTATGATATGTGTTGATTTCTTATGTCTTATGCTTGCATGTTGATCTACAGTAACTTGCTAGTTAGAAAAGTTAAAACTTGGATGAATGAATGGTTGAATGGGCTCACTATACTTAGTGAAAATTTTGAATAGGACATTTAGACCTTGAATAACTGATTCATCTCCCCCCCCCCCCCCTCTTAGTTATTCTAAAACCTTTCTAAAACTTTTAGGGCCCAACAAGTAGCTTAGAAATGGGTACCCAATTGTTTAAAAATTGGGTACCTGAATTTTAAACAATTGGGTACCTGATTATAAGTTAGGAACTCAAATTTTAAACAATCAGGTACCTGATTATAAATTAGGCACCTATTTTTCTAAAAATTTCTTACCTGATTGTTTAAAAATCATGTGCCTATTTTGGTTAACAACTAAAACCAAATTGGGCACCTAATTTTTGAATTGCAAATCAGGTGCTTGATTCTAGTGACATGGGCTAGAATTTGGAATGGCCTACAAATTTGCATGGGGTTTTTCCTTGGAGAAAGGCATGGCATAGGCTTGGTTCCACCAAGCCTATGCCTTTATGAACCAATTTTTTATTAAGGCATTTAATCAACAATTTCATGGATTGTCATAATTTTTATATGGTTGTCCTGATTGAATTTTTTGACAAAACAAAAACCCATTATTGGTCTTACTATTCTGATTTCAAAAATGTAAATTTTATAGTGTCATGAGTTCATTTTCTATTTTTCTATTATTTATTAATCAAAATTATCTCTTAAACGTTAAATAGTGATATTCACTAAAACTTTAATAACTTTTTAAATTTTTCATATTTTGAAAATTAATTTACATGTCATCAATCCTCACATGTAGTGCCTACCCTAGTTCACATTTTGCTATTGTTGTTGAACTCTTTTAGGATAGTTTTATGATGATGATAATTAGTAAAATTATTTTGAGAATATCAGATATTGTTTTAGATTCAGTTTATTATATGATGAGATCATTTGGTATTCTATATTCATGTATGCATGATGATTATTGTAGTGTTTGTAGTTATTAATGATGATTAGTTAGATGACTTATTGTCATATGTGTTTTCTTATGGATACTTACCCCATACTTGCATGTGTATGGTGTGCATGTTTGTTTCCTTTCTGTATGACATTTCTGATGTGGTTAAGGAAGGGAGTCATAGTCACCTACTAGTCAAGATCTACACAATGCACCACTTTCTGCCATTGCATATTTAGCTTAGTATATATTGTGCTTGTACATGTGTGAATTTTATGCAAGTTGTAGGTACTAGGTATTGACTTCCTTGAATTTCTAGGATGAGCATACCCTATCGTATTATCTCAATGGTAAGAGAGGGGAGATAAATTCTCAAGTCCAAATCCCAACCCTTTAAGCCATCAAGTATCTGAGTTGAGTACCCTCCGAATACATTGGATGACGTAATTGGTGATATTAACCCTTTTGGTTTGATTTTGTATGTGTTTTTCTATGATGAGTTTTCGTATTTTATTTTATGAGTCTTTGGTGTATTTTCTATTAATTAAGTCTAAATAAAATATTTAATTAATGGAAAATTAATATGATATTTTAATATTTATTTTATTTAATTAATTAGAAAATTAATTAAATAAAAAGAATAAATTTGAAGATAAAAGTTGGAATGTGATAATATTTATTTAATTTAATAATAATATATTTAGAGTTCTTTTTTAAATAAATAATATTATTATTATTTAAGTTAATAAATATTTTATCACTTAAGTTTCAAAAATAAATTTAAAAGTGGAAAAGATATTAAATTTATTAAAAGATTCTAGATCACATGATGTGTGCATGTGATTAAAATATATTAAGATAAAACAAGTGGATTTAATAAAGTGAGTGCATGAGATTTAAAATTAATAAATTAATTTAAAATGGAGTCAAATGAATATTAAATAAAGAAATTTAATAAATTAAGGTGCATTATTTTAATATTTATTCACATAGGAGTATGCAAACTCTTGTGAGTTGTCATTTTGACAACACATGAGTTTGCACTCTAATTATGTACGTGTTGTCTACTCTTAGGAGTTAGCACATTATTTGAGCACATGGTGTCTACAACATTCTAGAGACCTCATCATGTCTATCTTCTTGTCATGAAAGTTACGTGCTTAGTTGTCATGCTTATCTCCTAGTTCTTTCTAGACACATTCTAGATGCATCTTAGAGGCCTTTATATAGGGGCTCTCCTAGTGTGTATGGACAAGCTTACGTGCATTCGAGAAGCTCATATGCTTCTACAAGAACTTCTAGTCACTTGGGAGTTTCAGTTGGTTTGATTCTTGGAGGAATGGTGAATGCTAGAGAAGGAAGGGATTTTTCTATGGACTTTTGAGGCATAGCAAATTAGCATAAGTATCCAAGTGCACTCGTGATTTTTGCATATTCCATTTGCACTCTTTCTCTTCCTATCTTCATCGTGTCTATTATATGTGTCTCAATATACTCTATGAATGAATCTTCAATCTTGAAATTGGAATCTAGATATGTATGTTAATTTTTATTTGGTTGCAAAGAAAACATTAAGAAACCCTAGTTTTATTTATGAAAGAAATTCATCACAAACTGCCCTGTCGCTGCCCCTTACATAGACCCAAACTTAGACATTCATAACATTTTATCTAGACAAATTTATTTGATCACTTTGGTCAGATTTGGCGCAACTTGGCCCTCTCCAACATATTTCAAATTCGGCTTGATCCAATGGTTCATTAGGGAGATATGGCCCCCAAAATAGGACTGTTTTATTTATTGATAGTCATTCCTCCATTTTCCATTACTAGGAGTTCTTTGTGCTTAAACTTCACAAAAATAATCTATCAAAGCATGGAATGAATTAAAAACTAAACCAACATATATCTAAGACATTTATACTCAAGATTTTATCCAAATGAGAAGTCTTTTCAATACAAAAAGTAGACTATATCCTTACGACAACAAGCTAGGACTTTGCAGAGAATTTAATTTGGTATTGTATGAAACATTATTAAGTGACCATTGTGGACTTATTACAACCAAATGACCCTTCAAGGTCATGTTCATCCTTTGATCCACCTAGGATCTATTTAGTGACCCTAGTTCCTCTAGGCCTTTTGTCCTTGGCCTTGGTGCTCCTACACCAGTTAATAGTAGAAGAAGTGTAATTAATTATTAGTCAATTTTAGTAAATAGATTTTTAAATGAGGGAAAATTAAAAGAAAAATTAATAAGTGTTTAGTAGAATTAAATAATTGAATTATTACTGAGATTGATTTTATAAAAAGATTATTTTAAATAAATGATTATCCTTGAAGTGTTTAAAGGAAATTGTAAACTAATTATTTGAAAGTTGATAAGTATTATTTTTTATGATTTGAATAATGGGAGATGCTCTTGGAATTAAGGGAGTTTCATTTAATTATTAGTAACATTGATTTTAGTAAATAATGCAACAATTTTATTAAAAGTCAATGTGAATTAGTTTAATGATTTAAATAAGTAAATAATTATCTTTTGATTATTTTAGAATTTTTTTTTAAAATAATGGAGGGATAATTCTATGTTTTATTCGAAAAGATAAATGGGTTGACTTGGAGATTAAATAGATAATCTTGTACATTTGAAATATACTTGAAATAAAATATGAAAACCTCATGTTTGGCTTAACCATGTGATTGTAAAAGCAAACTAAAACATGTGTTTTTATCTTGCTCCTCTATGATGTTTGTTATTTAAATATCCGGATGGGTTCAATTATTGGGGTGAACGAAGAATACTTTTACCTAGAATATACTTTGCAATGAAAATTAAAACCTCTTACTTGGAATAACCATGTATTTGCATCTTGATTATCTTTGGAAATTGAATGGGGTAATTTTGTATTCTATTTGAGCAATCAAATGGATTAAACCATATCGAGTAAGATGTACCTTTTTAAATTTGAAAACTCCCACTAAAATGGAAATTGGAGCTTTGTGGTGAACTGACATTGTGTGTTCAGAACTAAACCCAAACATGAAACTTACATTGTGGTATGTATATTGTTTGTGTTTTGGGATTTTGGGGTTTGGGTGGTCCTAGAGTGTTGACTAGTTAGGATGTCTACTAGAGGCTTGGGAGTTATGTGAATGTGATGGCATGTTGATGTTATTTGATCTCGATCTTTTTAAAACCCAACCATGGTAATGTGATGGTATGCTCTATGAGATGTTTGTATTTACTGATTGTTATTGCTTTCTAGTCTTCTTGTGTGAAGCTGAGATTTAAGTGTATGAGACACTTGACTTAACCATTTTTGAGTCATCGATCAATTATACTTGGGTTATTTTACAGTCACTTTGATGGGACTGAAGTGTTTATTTGATCTTGATGATGTCATGTTGTGACATATTTTGACTTGACCATTTTGGAGTCTTCGATCAATATTACTTTGAGATACTTTTTGGTTGCTTGTTGAGAACCAATGGATATTGTGATTATTAGTGATACCTTTAGTTGCCAATAGAGAACTGTTGTGGTAATGATTATTAATGGATTCTTTTCAATTGCTCATGGAGATTTGATGCTTTTATTGTGGATTATCTTTTGGTATTTTTTCAGTCACTTGTATAAGACTGTGGTGATTTTGAGATTTATGATTCCATGAGGTTAGGGTAGGTTATCTACTTGTAGTGTCATGAAGTGGCTTGCAATAGGGGCTGGGGCCCTAAGTGGCTACCAAGGAAACTCATTGTAAGTTGTTTTAATAAGTAAAAACATTTACACTAAATGGGGATTAAATGAACCTAATAAGATAATTGTATGTTCTCACCCATTCCTCGAGCACTAGTATAGACTAGGATGGGAGTAGAGAGAATGCTTGGTCATGACCTTGCATTTTGTAGTATACCTCATCAGTATGAGAGGATACTAGTGGTCGCATAGGGATCACTAGGGGGCCAGGGTCTATTGAGAGACTACCAAGGTATCTCTAGTGTGATCCGTGCAATGACACTTTCTTGCTTGCATAGTAGGTTCCCTACATGTCTTTGTTGTGCCTCTGGGAACTAGATGTCAGTCTATGTTGGAACCTTTGAGTTAGTATACTTTTAAGATTCTTGGACTTAGAGAGTATTTGTGTTATGTGATTTAATAACCTATTTGGGACTTGAGATTATCTCCTCAGTGCAGTGGGAGTGGACCATTTAGGTTCCATGCAGTCGGGTGGTAGTGCTTTTTCACTCTTACCATTTGAGGTCCATTCGAGACACCATGGCTGGAGTATTCTTTGTTGGTATTTATCTTCATCTAGTTCTTGGATCTTATGATACATGTTATTTACTAGTATGTTTCTTTATATTGATCATTAGCATGTGATAGATGATGTTATTTGTTAGGAATAAGGTGTCTCAACCTTGTATAATTCCTATTCTTATTATTTGTTTTGTAAAATGTATTTCTTGCAAATAATGTTGATGTGTCGACATCTTGAATTGTGTGTAAGGAGATCATGACTAAAATGGTTATGATGGATTCCTATAACATGTAAGATCTATGTTAGGAAGATTCAATGACAAGTGAAGACATGTGGCAACTAAGATATTTGAGTACTGTACACTCTACCCCAATAGTTGGGGTTCCTATTTTCTCAAAGAATGGTAAAACCCTAAAGTGAAGTGCATGTTATAAGCATTTTTAGGGTTGCGAAGAGATGTGATGCAAAAAAGGTGTATTGTTGGTACTGCGAGTAGCTACTGGAGTCTTCTGTTGTTGATGTTGAACTTGCATTGCAAGTGTATTGTAACCTTGTGTTGAAGATAATACATTGTGCAGGTTCTGAAGGGGTGGGGTTGTTTTACCAAAAGGTTTTTCCCCACCGGAAAATCCTTGTGTTATGTATTCTTTTCTCTGTCTATTTTCTATATGCATGTTTGGCTGCAATATTGTTGTTTACATGATATTGAATCTGTAAGTGTAGAAGATTTTAATAGGATTTGCATCATACTTTCCTTATGAGATTAGTGTAGGAAGCTGTTTTCACACCTGAGTTTCCTTATAAGTGGTATCAGAGCTTGATCAACTTTTGATCCTAGTTGTTGGGTAGGGTTTTTTGAGCTAATCTCAAGTTGAGTGGGAGTTTTGTGCAGAGCATCTTGAATCTTATTTGCAGATTGAGATGGCGAGTTCATCATATGGAAGAATGAAGGTGGGAAATTTAATGACACTAATTTCGAGTTGTGGAAACTCAAAATAGAAGACATGTTGGAAGATCGTGACCTATGGGAAGCAACTACAAGTGCTACAAGACCAGCAACTATAGCTCAAGCAGATTGGGATATCAAAGACCATAAAGCTAAGGGTCTCATAAGACTCTGTTTAACCAATGTAGTCCTTTTGAATGTTCTAGATGAGAAAACCACATATAGTTTGTGGGAGAGACTTGGGGCTGTGTATTAGGCCAAATCTTTGGTGAACAAGTTGTTCCTAAGGAAGAAGTTGTATTCTCTACAAATGGAGGAAGGTGGATCCTTAACGAATCATTTAAATGCATTTAATCTATTGGCTACATAGTTGACATCAGCTGGTGTCAAGTTAGAGGAGGAGGATCATTGCTACACACTTTTGTGTTCTTTATTGGATTCATGGGACCATCTTGTGATGGCTCTCGGAAGCACATTAGTCACCTTCAAAATGGATGATGTGGTGTCTTCACTGCTATCAGAGGAGATGCGAAGAAAGGCTTCTGTTTTAGAAAAAGAAGCCCTTTTTGTTCGTGGGAGATCCACGGAAAGAGGGAAGAAAAATGACAATAAGTCTAACAATAAGGATAGATCCAAATCTTGTGGGAAGTCAAAGACTTCCAATAAGTCCAAGGTAAAATGTTGGAACTATAATAAGACTTGGCACTACCATAAAGACTGTAAAGAGCCTAAGAAGAAGAAGAAAGCCTCAGATTTCGGTTCTAAAAAATCTCAAGAAGATGGTGATGCATTCATCGTAGCTTTGGCAACCCATGCATCTGATGAGGTGTGGTTGGTTGAATCGGGTGCATCTTTTCACATGACCTCTCATCGAAACTGGTTCTCAAGATATGAAGAATTTGATGGTGGAAAGGTGTACTTGGGTGATGATTCTTGTTAGATTAGGTGAAAAACTAATCTCCCAAGAACACCTGCATGCATAAACCTGTCACATGGATGAAGCAAAGAACAGAGGCAAGGAAAAATCAAGGAGGCCAAAAAGCCAGATCCATCTTATGGACATGCAAAGAGCAATATCTCATATAATCCAATAAGTGAATGTTTAAAATACAAAGAGGTGAATCCTTATAAAGGAATCACGAAACCCGAAAAGGGAAACTAAAGCCTAAAAAAGCTAGGGTTGCACAATATAATTAATAAAATATTAATTATATGCACCTACAAGATAGCTTAAGAAAACTAGAGTAATTGGAAACTTAATTAATTAAATCAAAGTGATTTAATTAATAAGTTAGAACAAATAATTACTCTAACACCCCCCCTTAAGCGAAGCTTGGGAGGAAGCTAACCTAGCACAACTATGAAAGAGAATTGGGTCCCAGCAACAAGGCCAGATCAGGTACCCAATCACAAAAAAATCTCTATAAAGAGGAGAAATAGAGAAAACCACATGGGAAAAACCCTACTCCAAAAAGAGATAGAAAAGAATGTTCCAGAAGAAGGAACAAAGAGATCAGAAGAGAATCATTGAAGCATGAAGAACCGCAAAACTCTGTCAAAATGTTGATCTGTAGAACCTCCATGGAAATAGAAGGCACGAACCATCGACCAAAGAAGCATAGAACAACAATATAACCTCCCCTTAAGGCAGGTGAGGTGATAGGCAGCTGAAAAGATGGGCCAAAAATCTCCTACAACACAAGAGCCAAACACATCGAGAGTGAGGTACAAACACAAATAAAGGCTTGTGTCATTGACACTGCATGAGGAATTAGAGAAAGAGGGCCTATAAGTGGCAAACAACTATCCCCCCCATGGCACTTTATATAATAGTGCGAGTACAACGAATCACAATGATGAAAAGGATCCCGAAATGCAAGAGTGGCACTTTATCTCAGTGCGTTGCATAAAAATGCTTACAATGAATATCAACAATGATTAGAAAAGACATAAGGCTGAAACAATAGAAGGTAGAGCCCAAAACGAAGCAACTGAAGCAACAAAATTGATCCCCGAACCTGAAACAAACAGGATATCCACCAGAATGCTAAAATGCAAAAGACTGAATAGGATGTGCCTGGAACAAAATCTAGAACAACAACCAAAATCATTGGAAAGATCATAGAAAGAGCTCTCCAACGATATAAAGAAGTCCAAAATTGAAGATCGGAAGCTCAAGATACGCCTCCCAGAGTGCAAAATAGAACATTCAGCTTTGACTACCAAAATAGACAACCAAACTGTATCAAAAGTCCAAATAACTAGCACCATCATGATGGGCTCGGAAAGAGCTTTTCGACGATATAAGATTCATCAAAAAATACCTCCGTATGACAAAGATATGGCCAAAAAACCACAAACAGCTTTTAAAACAAAACAAATTATAGAAATGATGATTTGAAAGCCGTCAAATTTCAGCCCAAAGATGGATGATGTCAGCACCTGCAGCTGTCAAACCTGCTTCAGTACCTTGCTGATGTCACTTCTCTGTCATACTTTGCTGATGCAGCGTCCTTTTTTGGAAGATTTTGAAAATGTTTTTTTTTTAAACAAAAAACAAAAAACTTTGAAGAATTTTTGCAAAAAAAGCAAACGCTTTTTTTAATAAAAAACTCATGAGCCTTTTTTTAATAAAGCCTTTTGATTTTATGATTTATTTTTTTAATAAAAAAAAAATCTTTTCTTCGGAAAGCGTGCCCAAATCTGGTAACAAATTTTTGCATCAAATTTCAACTGTGTCCAAATTGGACAAATTTTATATGGAAACAAGGGTTTTTGGGTGCTACGAATCCAACGGTGAGGTCCATTTGGGCTCAAAATGCACCGAAAAAATGACCCCTCCAAATCCAATACAAAATAACTCTAAAAATTGAAACCATCTAAAAAATGCAACTTCTGAAATGCTTCAACAAACCATGAACAGCGAGCGACAAGCTTGCTCTGATACCATGTTAGATTAGGTGAAAAACTAATCTCCCAAGAACACCTGCATGCATAAACCTGTCACATGGATGAAGCAAAGAACAGAGGCAAGGAAAAATCAAGGAGGCCAAAAAGCTAGATCCATCTTATGGACATGCAAAGAGCAATATCTCATATAATCCAATAAGTGAATGTTTAAAATACAAAGAGGTGAATCCTTATAAAGGAATCACGAAACCCGAAAAGGGAAACTAAAGCCTAAAAAAGCTAGGGTTGCACAATATAATTAATAAAATATTAATTATATGCACCTACAAGATAGCTTAAGAAAACTAGAGTAATTGGCAACTTAATTAATTAAATCAAAGTGATTTAATTAATAAGTTAGAACAAATAATTACTCTAACAATTCTCACCTAAAGATAATTGGATGCAGAAGGGTCACTATCAAATTTCTTGATGGACGAGTAAAGGGAATCAATGGAGTTATGCACATTCCAGGTTTTGCACGAAACCTATTATCTGTAAGTATGCCAAATGATGTAGGTGTGCAAGTTGTCTTTTCTAAAGATGGATGTAAGATGATGAGAGGAGCTATGGTGCTTGCTAAGTGTACTAGGAGAGGTACTTTTTTCCAACTTGATGCACACATTTCTCAGTGTAATAGTTCTTTTGTTTCAAAGAAGAGAGCAGGTATCACTTCATCCCCACCATCTGAATGAGCAGTAAAGAAGAGTATGGTTATTGGTTCTGATGGAAATGCAAACACTTTGGAAGGAAAGCTTCCTGCAGAAAAGACAATGTTGTGGCATTTGAGATTTGGTCACATTGGCGAGAAGGGTCTCAGAACCCTAAAAAATAAAAATCTTGTTGAGGATTTAAATGATTGCAATATTGAGTTTGACTTCTATGAACACTGTGTATTTGGTAAACAAAATCATGTTCAGTTTTACTCTAGTTCTCACAGATCTTCTGATGTTTTGGATCTTATTCATTCTGATGTATTTGGTCCTGTAAAAGTTCCTTCAATCTCCAAGTTTGTATTTTTTGTATCTTTCATAGATGATTATAGTAGAAGGACATGGATTTATTTCCTTAAAAGTAAGACACAAGTCTTTAGTCGATTCAAGGAATTTAAAGCCCTTGTAGAGAATCAGACTAGTAAGAAGATTAAGTGTGTGAGAACTAACAATGGTGGTGAGTTTTTCTTAGCAGAGTTTGAACAATTCTGTAAAGAACAAGGTATCTAGAGGCAAAATACAACTCCTTATACCCTAGAGCAAAATGGAGTTGCAGAGAGAATGAACAGGACACTGATGGAGAAGGCTAGGAGTATGCTTAGTGGAGCTAGTTTAGAACAAAGGTGTTGGGCTGAAGCTGTGGCCACTGCTTGTTATCTGGTTAATGGATCTCTTACATCAGCCCTTGTTGGTAAGACACCCATGGAGGTGTGGTCTGGTAAGAAGCCTTCAATTAGACATCTTCATGTTTTTGGTTGTGAAGCTTATGCACATGTTCCAAAGGAGAAAAGATCTAAGTTGGAAAACAAAGCTGTTAAATGTATTTTCATCAGGTACAGTGCTGGTGTGAAAGGATACAATCTTTGGGATCCTGTGACTAGTAAGGTGTTGTATAGCAAAAATGTTATTTTTAGAGAGCTAACATCTTCTCCTATTGTGCTACAACCAGATGAAAAAGAAAAGGAAAAATATGTTGTTCAGTTGCCTCCTACCCCTGAGAAGACTAAACAGAGAGACCATGTTGGGTCTAATGATGAGGAGATCTCTTGTAGCTTTGATAGTTTAGAAGAAGAGGAAGAACAACCTCAACCTCAGCCATTAAGGAGATCCACAAGAAAAAGAAAGCAACCAAAAAGGTTTGGTTATTCTATGTTAGATTCTAGTTGTGCTTTTTCTTTGATTACTAACACTGATGAGCCTAGATCTATGAAAGAGGCTTTAGGCATGGAAGATGCACATTCCTGGATTGAGGCTATGGATGATGAGATGGATTCATTAGAGAAAAAAAAAACATGGGACCTTGTACCTTTTCCTAAAGGGAGAAAATTTGTTGGCTGTAAATGGGTGTTCAAGAAGAAATTATGTGCAGATGGCAGTGTTGAAAGGTACAAAGCTAGATTGGTTGCAAAAGGGTATTCATAGGTAGAGGGAATAGATTATGGTGAAATATTCTCTCCTGTTGCAAAGTTGACATCCATTAGATTTCTATTATCTCTTGCTGCATCATATGATTTAGAAATAGAATAGATGGATGTGAAGATAGCTTTCCTTCATGGTGATTTGGAGGAAGAGATTTATATGTCACAGCCTGAGCACTACATTGTTAAAGGTAAAGAATCCTTAGTTTGCAGATTAAAGAAATCTCTATATGGTTTGAAGCAATCTCCTAGGATGTGGTACCTTAACTTTGATGCCTTTGTGTTGTCAATTAGATTTTTAAGATCAAAATTAGATCATTGTGTTTATTTCAGAATTGAAAATGATCGCCTTCTTATTGTTGCATTATATGTTGATGATATGTAGTTGTTTGGGAAAGGTAAGGGTATGATTTTTGATTTTAAATCTCAGTTGTCAGCATAGTTTGAGATGAAAGATCTTGGGGTAGATAGGTACATCTTGGGTATGGAAATTAGTAGAGACAGGTCTAACAAAAAACTTTGGTTGAGTCAGAGTAAGTATGTGAAGTCTGTGTTGGATAGGTTTAGCATGGCAGATTGTAGACCACTATGTGTTCCTATTCCTGTGGGAACAAAGCTATCTATAGATGATTTTCCAAAATCTCCTAGTGAGGTAGAGGACATGAGTAGAGTACCTTATGCTAGTGTAGTTGGCAGTCTTATGTATGCTATGGTCTGTACTAGACCAGACATTGCCCAAGCAGTGGGAGTCCTGAGTTGATTTATGGCTAATCTTGGATGGATACATTGGGATGCAGTTAAGCGAGTATTAAGATATTTTAGGGGTACATCAGATTACCCAATATGTTATCATGGTAACTCTTCTTGATCTCTGCATTCAGTTTGTATTCATGGGTTTGTGGGTTTAGATTGGGCAGGTGATATTGATCGTAGGATATCCACTAGTGCTTATGTGTTCACTATGTTTGGTGGTGCCATCAGTTGGATGAGCAACTGACAACCTGTGTTTTCTTTGTCCACTATAGAAGCTGAGTACATGGCTACTACTCATGCTTTTAAGGAAGCCATTTGGCTTAAGAGATTGTGTTCAGATGTTGGTGTTGATGCAAAATAGATTACTATTTGGTGTGACAGTCAGAGTACTATTTTCCTTGCAAAGAATCCAACTTTCCATGCCAGAACGAAGCACATTGATGTGCAGTATCACTTTGTGAGAGATATGGTGGAAGATGGAAAGGTAAATTTTGAAAAGGTAGATACTATGAAGAATGTTGCAGATGCATTAACGAAACCAGTGGGCACTGAGAAGTTCAAATGGTGTTCGGAGTCTATGGGTCTTTTGGCCTATAGCGGTTAGTTCCTATTATGTTCCTATTGCTCTTACAAGCTATTTGACAAGTGGGAGAATGTTAGGAAAAAGGTGTCTCAACCTTGTATAATTCCTATTCTTATTATTTGTTTTGTAAAATGTATTTCTTGCAAATAATGTTGATGTGTCGACATCTTAAATTGTGTGTAAGGAGATCATGACTAAAACAGTTATGACGGATTCCTATGACACGTAAGAGCTATGTTAGGAAGATTCAATGATAGGTGAAGACATGTGGCAACTAAGATATTTGAGTACTGTACACTCTACCCCAATAGTTGGGGTTCCTATTTTCTCAGAGAATGGTAAAACCCTAATACAATTTACCTTTTGGGAGTAGCCCTAAAGTGAAACTCATGTTATAAGCATTTTTAGGGTTGTGAAGAGGTGCGATGCAAAAAAGGTGTATTGTTGGTATTGCGAGTAGCTACTGGAGTCTTTTGTTGTTGATGTTAAACTTGCATTGCAAGTGTATTGTAACCTTGTGTTGAAGATAATACATTGTGCAGGTTCTGAAGGGGTGGGGTTGTTTTATCGAAAGGTTTTTCCCCACCGAAAAATCCTTGTGTTATGTGTTCTTTTCTCTATCTATTTTCTGTATGCATGTTTGGCTACAATATTGTTGTTTACATGATATTGAATCTGTAAGTGTAGAAGATTTTAATAGGATTTGCATCATACTTTCCTTATGAGATTAGTGTAGGAAGCTGTTTCCGCACCTGAGTTTCCTTACATTATTTACTTATCTTATGCTCTATTCTTGCATGTTAGATTTCTTTATGCATATGATGTAGCATGTTTTAGGAGTAACATTCCTATTATGATAATATCGATGATCTCTTTGGTGGCTTGGGATGTTATGCACGGAGGGATAGCTAGGGCCCACGATGGTCTAATGATGCTATTTATGGTTGGGAGGAACCGTGCATTTAGATAATTATGTGTTGTGTTTATGATTTATGGCTATCCTTTATGATGATTGTTATATCTTTATTGAGGGATGGACGTATCATGTATGTTTTTGGTTTTGATGAGATGATGCACCTTTTTTTTTACAAATTTATATATTTTAAGCTTTTTCATACCCTGTGACATGTACTATGGATGATTGAGCATTTTGAAAATTAGTTTACTAAGGGACATTTGGAATAAATGTATATTATGGACATTGGACTTTTCATTATTCTTTCATGTGGATGTGGTAGTGGTTAGAATTAGTATTAATTAGATCAAATGTGACTCAACATCTTGGGATCCTTAAGGAATGTAACCTATTATGTATGCTTATGTATGCTTTTAGTTGAATGTATGTTATTACTTCCACTACTATGTGTTTGATATGAATGGTTTACCTTTCATGTTTAAAAAAAAAAATTTGTTTGGCAAACTTAGTAAAATTTTATTTTAATTATTTTGGATCCCTTGGTGGGGCGTTACATCACACATTTCTTTTAATGTTAAAAAAATTTAAAAAATTTAAATTTTGATTAAATTATGGCATCAGAGGCTTTAGAAATTAGCTTAATCGTAAATTAAAAATTAATTAAAAAATATTCATTAAAACATTCAATAAAAATATTCTCATCAATATTTGGTGTGTTAGGTAACTTTGTTTAAAAGGATTCACAAAAATTTATTTAGTTGTGTCAAATTATGGTGTTCGTACATGAGCGTGGTATGGTCCTAAAATATACATTTTGAAAAAGTGGTTTTTAAAGATCCATACAAAAAAAATAATCTATCATATGGGTATACAAATAAATTACATATTCAGAAAGAAGATCCTAGGCACTAAATTTTTAGTTCTGAAGTTTTTTAATATTTAATATCTAAATGGCTTAAATTTTGGCATCAATTGACAATATATTTCAAAAACAGGAAAAACAATTCCACTTTTTGGCCAAAAATAAGATCCAATTTCTTGCACTGAACCATATTTGCATGTAATTGTTATTTCTATTTGAGGTTTAATCCTATCACTATGACCATGTGATCTCTTATTTTCTTTATTCACTACTTCGCAACATAAACTGCATAGTTTGCCACAACTATTGTGAAGGTTCATAGACCTAAACATGATAGCTTCACTCCTTTTCACCCATCAACATGGTTAATAGTTAAAAAGGAGAAAAGTTGCACCTAGGAGATTTTTGCAAAGTCACAACTTAAGATATAAATAGGAGCATGCAATATGAAAAGATAATGGGCTCAAAACTTAGGGATATAAACTATAAACATGATTTTTTTTTATGTATCCCCATTATGTGTGAACCTATGAATATTTTCAATGAAATATATGACATGACTATAGACGTAGGGTTTGTTCAAGGGTTAACACAATTTTTAGAAACCCAGTCTAGACATAGATTCTTCCTAATTTTCACAAGGTTTTACAAGATTTTAAGTAGGGTAAAAATCAGGCCAACTGAGGCTCTATCTTGGGATGCATGCCCCATGCAAGAATGGCAAGGATTCAAAATTTCTAGAGGAAGTAGATTACACACCTAACAACAAAACTTTCTATGAACAACTTATTGAAAATAAGAAACTTGCTCTAACTGTACAAGATGATGGCCCAGGTCACCAAAACTTCTCAAAACTTCTCATGTCAAAAAAATGGTTTTCATTTATATCTCTCTAAGGTAAGCTATAAATATCATTCTTAATTGTTTCACCAAACACATCAAAATTTCTCATTATCATATTAGGTGAAACAAAATCATTTGCATAGTGCATATAAAAACTTGAATCATTCTCTTCATCTTGCTCACTATAAAAATGCATATCAACATGCTCTTGAATACAAAAATCAAATTGAGAGTCTTTAATATCAAAAGGCTCATGCATGCTACTAACTAGAAACACAAATTGTTCATACTCTTCTTCACTCAAAGAGCCATAGTCAACATATATTTGCAACTCACCTTGTGTACCTATATATGAAGAGTATGTGGAATTTGACCTCTTCTTACTTGCAGTCCTATTATTCATCAAATTAGACTTATCATTTGCTGAAACTCCTTCACACTGAAAAACTGGTCAGTCACCAATTTTGAAAAACTATCCTAAAAATGATGACATGAAATATGTTGATTATAATCATAGTCTTCATCTAAAAAATTATTAGAAGGAACCTTGATATTATCATTACAAGATTCTGCTGCAATGGCAGAGAAGAGAAACGCTATAGGAGGCAACATTGTTGAAAATGTAATAGGAAATTTAATGTTATGTTTTAAATGCTTTTAGTTTTTGAAGTTTGTAATAACGTCCTACATGTGGTGGCATACCTAGAGTAGCAGTTCGATAAGCTCTCCAGATATAGCCACCTAGGACCAGGTGTGTGGATCTTAAATTAGAATAGTTTTTTTTTAGTTCGTAGGTGGAGTGTTTACTGATTTTTAGAATCCAATAATAGGTAGTAGGCAGTTTTTGGAATATTTCTGATTTAGAAAATGACTGTCTAATATTGGTAGAAAAAACATTTCAGATTCTTATCCTTTTTTTGGATAGAAGACGTTCTTCTTTTCTAAAATAAGAAGAAAAAGTTTCACATACTTTAATTAGAAAAAGAGAGTCAGTTTTAAATAAGAAGCTAGTTGGCTATGTAAGAGAGGCATTCGAATTTGGGTAATAGAGAAAGTTTCAGTTTTTTGCCTTAGAAAGGATATAGATAATTGACTATGGAGTTTGGCAGCAATTCGATCTTGGTCTCTCTTGTCAAAGTGCAAATATATTTTCTTTGAGGACATTTCGGGTTAAAGATCTTGGTGTGCGGGTGAAGATAAACTATGGAGATTTATATATTCTGATTAATCCAATCTTGAGTTTGGTTTGAGTTCGATCCCGACTGATTGATGTCGTACCCCTTGAAGTAAATCAGTTGAGTGAGTATTCCTACTGAGCTTTCCAAGGTGTGGCTCTACATCAGATTCATATAAAGAAAATCCATAGCTAGATTCATAACCTCCAATATTTTTCTCTTCATCATATGAAACATCAAAACTTATTGCAGCACAACAAACAAGAAGAGAAACTAAAATAGTACCAAACTTCCTTTTAATCACATCTACCACATCTAAAAAGTTGTCATGTGCATAGATACTTGAGGTACTATCATATAGACCTCTAAAATTTGACAAAGATTTTTTGGATACTATATCTCTTTCCACATCAAACTTTGGGGAAGTGATTTGACTAAATGAAGAAACATAATAAGGGAAAATATGAGCATCCTTAAAAATAGTTACATATTTTTCAAAATCATGAGCTAACAAAGATAAAATTTCATCAAGACTCAAAAAGATTGCCTCACAAATCTTCTCTTCTTGGCTATGATTATTATTTGTATGTCGTGAAGAACTTACAACAACCAAACCATTAGCATGACAATCTAAAAAATTAAAATAATCACTACACTCATTTTCATCATAGTAAAACTTACCTCTAGTTCTATTATAAACTTCTTTAACTTCATATTACAAACTACTTTCCAAGTTCTTGATGTATTCCTCAACTTTCAAAAGCTCTTGTAATCTCAAATGTGCTAGCCAATTAACTGAATCAGGCATAAAAATATCTAGGCAAACAATAGGCCATGAAGACTCCTAAGGTCTTAATGAAATATGCAGCTCCATGATTAATTGCTGATTTGAACTTCATATAAACTTGAAAATCAGTTTGACCTAGTATAATTCCTATTGCATTTCTTATGAAATTGACCATCTTATTGCAAATTTCCTCTTTCAACATAGAAATATTATTAAGTATAGTTTCATAACTTTTAGAACTTGGTAGACTAACCTTAGATCTGAGATTTGATTCCATTCTAAAATAAAATTTACACCTCTTTCTCCTAGTACTAAAAATTATTGAATAGAGGTAACCATTTCTAACACTTGAAATTCCATGAAAATAAAACTCATGAAAATCATAATACCTTTAGTGCTAATGTGAAACTTTATCTACTAATTTTGGCATGGGAGAAAGCATGAAAATCCTTCATGTCATTGATCAAAACCATGCAGATCCACCACCTCCTTGAAGAGGACAAATGAGATCACAACTGTGATCCACTTTCTAACATTCATATTTCTTAAAATAGCAAATTGCATTCAACACTTAAACTTATATCAAGAATCCAAAACTTCTTTTCCAAGAACCACTATCAAGAGCTTCAGATCTGCCCATACAAGGTCAAAGTCCTTCAAAATTTTTAACATGAAATCAATTAGGAAAATTGGTATAGAGATATAGAGTTTCCACTCACATTTGTGAGAATCAAACATAATTTTTCACTTGACAAATCTAGACTAGACTTTCAATTGTAGGAAATATGCAAATCATCAAACCACTCTTGGAGATTTAAAAATTGCAAGAAGAGAACAAACCCTGTTGTCCATTCTTGATTCTGGACACTACAACACTTTCAAAAAAATTCTAAGCTAACTGATTGATGATGAAAACACTAGTAACAATGCAATTTTTGTTCAACCTCAAAGCTACTACTATCTTAGATAAGGTAAGGATTGAGATATTCAATTTACACCAGAGATTCTTGTCCTTCTTCTCTTTAGGCTCTGCATAACTTGGGTGGGTGGACCTTAGATTCTTTACATGGTACCAATGTCAAATTAAATAACTAGATCTATAAAACATATAAAAACCCCTAAATCTTCTAGGCTTATGCAAATAACATAGACGTGAAATAGCTCCTAACATGACCTATCAACTTGATAAGCTAAGAGCGGGTAACACTTTCCAGCTCTTCAACATGAAAGGGAGAATACATTTTATTAATGATGTTGATATGTTAGCACAACCCAGGTATGAAAAAAAAACACATGCAATCTCCTAGATGATCAATCCCTTATCCATTGGGTATTAACCAAGTCAAAACATATACATGAATACCCAAAATATACTCATATACCTAGATATTTGATCTATCTATTTAGCTTGCAAATAGACATCTATCTTCAAAATGAAATTTATACTTATCAAATCCTCCCATGATCCCTTCAATTTTGTCAATGCATATCAAGAAATTCTCTCAAGCCCTTGACCCAACAACAAAACATGCAATGGCATACAACTTCAAAGCCATGATATAACCAGACAATATGCACCTTATTCATATATCAACAGAAAATTACAAACCAATAAAGATGGAGACAAATTTTAGACTGAAACTTTCAATAATACTTTCTATTAATTTCCTTAAAATCAATACATCAAATGTATGCAAGACTCAAAATATACACAAAAAAAACTGTATAACCTAAATTCTCAAAGACAAATAAAAATGCTATAGCGCCTCTTGTGTTTGCAGTTTGTACCTTGTTACATTTTGTTTTGAGAGATACTTGATACTCTTGTTATGTTTCTTTTGAGATGACATGAGGGTTGGATGTTATACTTTGATTTTAGTATCATATATGCTATATTGATATGTTTTTTAGTTTATCATAATTTCATGTTGATGCCATTTTGAGATGACCATAGGTTTATGATGATATCTAGTTATCTTGTATTTTGGTTATATGTGGATTTATGCTATGATGATTTACTTCATTCTTGTTTCATTATGCTTTATGAAAAAGTGAGTGATGTAAATGGGTTATTTTAGTATAAATGAGTTAGTGGTTAAATTAGGCATTTAATGCATTTACTACTTCAGCTGTGATATTATATAAAATTGTATTTGATCATGTGTTTTAGTGTGCAAAATTTATATCCTTGGTAGGGGTACATGGAGATATTGATTCAGTTATTCATATTTTACCAATGTTGCTCCTATATGATCATCATATCCTTATTTAATTTATTAAATTAAAACCTTCCATTGATTGGATTAAATTTGGAATCATTTCCATTATGTAGCTAGACCCATGAATGTGTTTGTGCATTTAGCAGTTCACATAATCACAAAAGTTGTTAATGAATTTCTTTGATTTTTTGAGTTTTCAAGCTTTAAATTTTATTGAATTTAATTTCTAGCATCTTTTCCATAGATGAATACCTATTTCTAGGATTAACCTATTTTTGTTTTGGTGGATTTAGAATCGAGCTAGTCTAACTGGCTATTTACCCTAATCGATTATTCACATAAAAAGTGAATAAGTATTGAAAAAATAATTTAATTTCTCACTTCTCACTTTCACAAAATACAAAATTGAGAGATTTTTTGAGAATCCTCTTCTGGAGGATTACATTTTTGTTCATTGTGAGAGCTATGGGCATGGGATCTTGATAAGGTTAGTCCCGTTGGATCCATCTCGGGGAGACCTTGTTGTGACGTGATTTACGGTAGCTGCTATGGGTTATTTATTTTGTTGTGTTGTTTCCTATTTCAACCCCTTTTTTTATCAAGTAGAGCTCTCCCACTTTCATGTTTCAAATCATTTCTAGTATTGTTTCTGGTAGCTATTTGTTTGGAGGTTGAGAACTAGTGTTCCCTTCCATTTTTGTTTGTTGGTTCTATCCAATTGGTTGGGTATGAACATTTTCCCTATTTTCAAGATGAGGGTTTAGGATTTCACACCTTTATGCTAGTTGTTTTTGCACATAGTGTCCTAATGTAAATTTTATTGGATTTTTGTGGCTTTTGTCCACAAAGACCAAATGGGTTTTAATTTTAATATTTTCAAGTTTTGGGGTTTTTACCTCATTTTGCGTGGTACCTAGTTTCCTCAAGTTTTCTTGGCATGTTATTGATTGTGGACTTGTATCATCTGTAGGATGTCAATCAAGTCATTGTTGTACTTTTTTATGTTGTTTTGAGATGCATGCCACAATCGTACTCCCAAGCTATTATTCAATTGAGTGTTATTTATTCTTGTGTTCTCATCTAGCCCTTGTGTTTGATCTTCATGATGATGGTGCACCACACACAAGCATGTGCACATGCATTTTTTGGGTGACTTGCGAGGCCCAATTGCCTATTTTTATTTTGGTGGAGGTATGTTCATTTGGGGTTGGTTTGGGAATATGCATGCCTATGGGCACTCATCTTGTGATGAGTATGGGTATGTAGGGGAAGGTTGATAGAGGGGTTTCTAACATAACCACGGTGTTCTAGCCTAGGTTGGTGTTAGGGAGTTTCTAATAAGTGATAACTTAATTAATTGTTAGAGAATTAAATAAGATAAGACTGTTAAAGTTGGCCTCCCAAGGGTGGTGCTGAGGGAAATGGTCAGTGATTCATAGTCATTGCAATTAACCTATAAATGCAACATGTTAGCCTCTTGAGGGAATAGCAAGGGAAATAGTTTGTTAGCATGTTACCAACTTTCCACCAAAGTCCCTACATTGTTACCCATAGAGTGTCTAATTAGGACCTATTGTACTTGCATTGTTGCATGGTCTTGGTTTAAGTCATCATTACTATTTCATGCAAGTGATAGCCATGGATGTTTTCTTTGGTGTGTTTGTGGTTGAATCATTATCTCCATCAGCATGATGGGAGTGGACCTAAAAGTTCCATGTGTTTTTGAGGGGTAGCTGCCTTCACCACTACTAGGGATTGGTGTATAGAGATGGTCTATTATTCTAGTGTGACCATTGCTGGATATTTTCACTTGGTACTTCAAGTTCTAGACTATGTTATTTTATGACTTATGCTTTCATTGGAATGCTTGTATACCATTTTTAGATGATGTTAGTATTGACACATTTCTTTATTATGATGTTATGATGTTATCTTTTTATTTGGAGTATCTATTGCTTTTGGTTTAGCATGTAAAATTTCTTGTTCTTATGATGTTATTACACTTTAGTAGTGACATTGTTATAAGATAACTTTGACTATCTAGTTGGCAGTTTGCAATGTTATACATAGGAGATGGCTAGGACCTTCTAGGTTTCATGATGCTATTATGGTTGGGAGGAACTGGACACTTAGTTCATCATTTCAATACACTGTAATGTTGCTTTTAGTTATTTCCCTTCATTGATTTGTTAGATGGTTATATTTAGCTTTCATCTTTCAATTTTATGATTAAGTGTCCTTACCTCGATATGTGGATCCAATACTCCCTGGTGTGGAGGAATTTTAATTCTCAGCTTTATTTTATTTTATTTTCTGGTGTGTTGTCTTGGATTCTTGCATGAAATTATACATTCTCGCATGAGAATGCAAAAGCTCACATGGTGTGCTATGTTTTCTCACATGATATTTGGCACTTTCTCATGTAAAAACCCACACCAATTTTGGGGTGCTTTGGCTACTAGTCCAAGTACTTCTTCGTACCCTTTGATGCACTTCCTCACATGAAAGGAAGATCCTCACAGGTAGTGTTGTACTTCCTTGCATGAAATTTTGTTAGTTTGTGGTCCTCGTGCAAAAAATAAGAGGTATCTCTAATGGTTTTTGCAAAACAAATTTTGGTGTTTTAAGTACCCTTTGGGTTTGGGAGTGTTTCCTTGCTTCTATAGTTTTGATATTTTAGGTTATTCCATTGTAGTTGTTTTTTGTCATTCAATTGATCATGTCCGTTCAAGTAGTGGTGTTTGAAGATTTGTTGGTTGTCAGGATTGTGGTTAAGTCTTCCATTGTGATCATTTTGATCCCTATATGATGATGTTGTGTGCACTCATACTTGTAATTTTTTTTTATCTTGTCTTTTATTTCATCCTTGTTCCAAGGATCTTCAGGTAGGGCATTACATCTAGTATTAGAGTCCATGTTGCAACATTGGGATCTCTGTGTTATGCTTCCACTATGTTTGTGTTTTCTCTTGTTTATTTCTATTATATTTTTGTTATTGTGATATCTTGTTGATTCATGCTTGCATCTCTTATGTTTGTGATAGATTTTTTTGACTTTATCTTGTTGCTTCCATAGTGATGCCTCCTGCATGTAGGTCTAGTGGTCGGGATGGTAACCAAAGAGTTGTTCAAGAGGAAGAATGCCATGAGGAGGACCGACAAGATAGTGAGGGAGAATAGTGTTACAATAATTAAAATGGCATTGGGGCATTGATGCTAGTGTTGCAAGAAATTTGCGCTTGATTGGGACCTCATGTGGAGGAACACCAATAGGGTAGTGGTTGGGAAGAGGGATCTCATCATGGAGATTCCCATCAGTGAGAGCATAGAGAGGAGGAGCATCAACGAGAAATTTCTCATACACCACCTAGTTGTAGGAGACACCATTGGAGAGGTTGTGGTCATTATGAAAATGATGATTTCACTTAGGTTGAAATGATGTGGGAACTTTAGAGGTCCAAACCACCATTATTTAATGGCCAAGGGACAAGACTCAAGGCTAAAACTTGGTTACTAGATATGGGGAATTGTTTCTCCTTACTACCATATGGTAGAAACATGAAGGGTATGTGTAGGATCACGGTCAACCAAACTATGCCCTTAAGTGGCAAGAAAAATCAAAAAATTAGGGTTATGTTAACTTAACATGTGATTTTGAACTTGTTATGAACTTTCAGTCAAAAAGTTTCATAAAAGTTACTATAGGAAATTGAATTTAATTTTTGAACTAATAGGCCTTATTTGAAGAAAGAAAAAAATGATTGGTCAAAATTTTGAATTTTAAAGCAATAGTACAAAAATTTTAGGACAAAAATAAGAAGTAGGTGTATGTTTGACCACCTTAATCAAAATCAAATAATGATATTTTTAAATAAGATTCTAGATATAAGAAGAGGACTCATACCCTAATGTGACACATATTTTTGTGTATTTTTATTCAAAATAATTAATTAATTATGAATTATCTACTATAGTATCTTCAGAATAAAAAAACTCTCGTGTCTGACCACCTTAACTAATTCAAAACTTTAAAAATTTTAATTTTAATTTTATTTTCCTTATAGTAGAAGAAGTATATAGTGTGACACATCTTTTGGATTTCAAAAATGCTATACCGTTTGAAAGTTATATTTGTTTTTCAATCAGCGTGTCAATCAACAATTTATGCATAACTCCATTAGAAAATGAATAATAATTACTTACTAAACTCGTAATTTGACAGACATTACATTTATGGAAAGATAAGAACACTCTCAAGAAATCCTTTTCATTTCATCAAATTTGGGTGAAAAAAGTCATCGAACACATGTTTGAAGTAAAAAACACATAAGAACATGCCAAAAACATATTTTTGGGACATTTTTAAGTTGACCATGTAGGCTTGGTATCCAAAGAAATACTAGGCCTTATAAAGGTATTAGTATTTTGGTTTGGTATTAGGATGGGTGGGAAAAAGGTCATAATAGATTTTGAAATTCTTTGAGGCATTTTAGAACTACATATTTTTTAGATTGCCACTTTTTGGCACACCATGATCCTACACATACCCTAAAGACCCATTGCATGATCACACAGTTTAGGGAACATGGTTCCATTTGGTGGGATAAAGAGAGTGATAAGCTTCATATCGATGTAGTGGATCTCACTTGGGAGATCTTTGAGGAGAGGTTTAGGGAGAAATTCCTATCACCATAGTACTATGATGCTAAAATTGATGAATTCCATGAGCTTCAGCAAGGATTTATGATAGCAGATAAGCATGAGAAGAAGTTCCTTATGTTGAGACAATTCTCAAATTATCACCATGATGAGGCACTCCTCACTAAACATTTTGTTAGGGGCCTCAGGGACTATCATTGAGGATGTCCGTGCTCACCAACCAAGGACACTTGCACTTGTCATTAAGAAGAAAAGTATCATGTTTAGAGAAATGTGGCTAGGGGATTTAGTGGAAAATTGGGTTCTCAGAACCAAGGTGCATGATCTTCAGGGAAGGATGCTTAATTCACTAAATCTTCTAGAAAGGGCCAAGCCTAATCAACACCTTCTCAAGGTGGTAGTAAATGTAACAAGAAACACCATGAGTGTTTCCTTTAGAAGGAGGGGTAGAGTTCAGTTATCATAGGAGGGAATCTACAAGACTAGGGCCATGGTCACAAGTCTCAACAAAATTTCCTTCCACAGAGTGGTCAACAAAACTCTAATGGGGGTAGTGCACCATACTCTAGTGCTACCTAGGGTTGACATGGTAGTGCTTCCAACTTTGCAGGAAACTATTACTCTTATGGCCATGGCCATAAATATTTTATTTTTCCTAGTGCACCATCCACAAGAACTAGTAAGAGTACAACCAAATTAGAGCCTACTATAGGTGATGTTTGCAAGAATCATTGAGTCTATGTAACTATTTATAACCATCAAGCTGAGCACCAAGGTATGATAGTTGAGGCTACAAGTGCATATATGAAATGTGGGCCTCAGATACTCACACACACTTCAACATGGTCTTTACCTAAGAGATCATCCAAAAATAAATATTAGATTATTCATCTAAGTAGTCCAACAATTCAACTTGTTGCCTCTTTACTAGATGGATTTTGACCTTGCTATCAGAGTGAGAAGCTAGTAACTAGATCTCTAGTACAAAGGATTTTACTTAAGCTACATGAGAATGCAATTAATCTATATGAAATGAATTTTAATCTAAGAACAAAGATAGTAAGTTACACTATATGAATGAATTTTAAGATAATATGAGATTGCAATGTGAGAAATTAAACTGTAGATGTATGAAAATGAGTAAATATTGTAGCATAGATTTGATGCAAATTCAATTTAACCTCTTTAAAGAGGAATTGGAGGCCTCTTAAATAAAATTCTAGAAATCAATCAACAGTCAAGATCAATTTAGATGAATGATCAATATTGAAGATGAGACTCAGTCAAAATGGAAAACTCCTTATGCAGATGCAGTTGACTATTTCAGATCTGAGTGTGATGAAGAGTTAGCTGATTCTCTTCTAAGTGAGAAAGAGTTAACTGAATAAATTCCATTTTGAGTTCTAGTTCACTCAAAATTTCCATTTCTAAATTGAAGAGAAGATATTTAATCTAATAGAATAAAATATGACCTCATAAATGCATAATCTTAATTAATTAAATAACTAAACTTGATAATTAAAAGGACATTATCTTAGTAAATTAAACACCTTTAATTCCTTTATACATTAGCGAAAGTGATAGTTTAAATTTAATTAAAGTATGAAAACTTATAATTAAATTAAAATTAATTAATAGGTTTAATATAGCTAATTTGAGTCAATACTTAGGAATTAAATAAAGAGTGTAATTAATATAGATTAGGGATTTTTGCATTTGACAGTTAAGTCAAGTAACGATTATCAAAATCAAAATTTTCTAGAAAAATAGGACTTGGGTTTGATTAAATGGACCAGAATTGGTTTAGCATGGCAATGTGCCAATTTTGGGGTATTACATTTGCCCCTCTTTGAATGAATGTGCAAGAAACATGTTCAATTCAAAGAAATCAAAAGTATGAGTCATAGATCAAGAAATTAGATTAGTTCTGTAATTGATGATACAAAGACTAATTGATAAGCTTTTTAAGGTTATCTCCAAAACAAATTTTAACCTTAGGGAATCCAAATAGAACACCTAGATACTGAGATTGATAAGCTTTTTAAGTTTATATCTAGAAAGAAGCTTAACCTTAGGGGATCCAAATAGAACACCTAGATACCAAGATTGATAAGCTTTTTAATATTATCTCCAGAATGAAGCTTAACCTTAGGGAATCCAGATAGAACACCTAGATACTGAGATTGATAAGCTTTGTAAGGTTATCTCCAGAATGAAGCTTAACCTTAGAGAATCTAGATAGAACACCTAGATATTGAGATTGATAAGCTTTTTAATGTTATCTCTAGAATGAAGCTTAACCTTATGGAATTTAGATAGAACACCTAGATACTAAGATTGATAGAACAAGGATTATTAAACTTCATAGAATTGTTCCTAGAATGAAACTCAATTCTAAGGAGTCAAGGTTAGACTATCTTGATACCTATCCATGAGAAGATGACAAGATTAATCATGATTCATAGAATTATCCCTAGAATGAGGCTAAATCCTTAGAACTTAGGGTTAGACTATCTTGATACTTGTCCATTAAATAGTGATCAAAAGAAAGAGCTTAAAATTGTCCCTAGAATGAGGCTTAATTATCAGCAAGAGTTAAGATTATCTCTAGAATAAAGATTATCTCTAGAATAAAGATTAAACCTCAACATGAATTTGGAATCATCTCTAGAATAGAGCTTAATCCCCTAGAGTCTAGATAGAACATTTGAATACTAGTCCATGAAAGATATAACAACACCTATTATGATTCATAGAATCATCCCCAAAATGAGGCTTGATCCTCAAGAGTCAAGGTTTAGACTGTCCTGATACCTGTCCATCAAACTCTAACCAAAACTATTATAAGATGTGATCAGTTGATCAAAGATGAGATAGATGACATAGATGCTAGATAGAGGGGAATAAGATTCCCTGAGTGATGAGATTCACCAAGTGATGATGACATCAGATTCAAATTGAGTTGAAATTTAGATTCAATGATGTAATCATCCTGCCCTCTCGGAAGTAAGATCGAAAGATGATATACCAGAATAGTGATGTAGAGTTGTATGTTGAGATACTAAAGAAATTAGAGATTAAGAGGGACGTATAAAAGATCAAAAGAATTTGAAGAAAATTTGAAGTTGATTCAAATTTCAAGGTCTAAAAGATCAAGTTTGACCAAAGTTGATGTAAGCTGACTAGAGTTGACTTTTTCTAGAAATTTGGAAGATTTGAAGAAAGATGTGGTTTGAAAAGATTCCATGATTCACAAAGTATCAAAAAAATGGACTACACAAGCATATGATTGCATCAGTCCCAAAATTTTGAAATATATATTTTTGAGCTTTTTAAGTTTGTTAGAATTCAAATTCAATCCCAAAAATGAGTTCAGAATAGCCAAATTAGATAGAGGGTGATTTTTATGCAAATCAAAGCACTTTGAAAAAATGGGTCAAAGCGTATATAAGGGCCCAAAGGGTCATTTTCAAATCATTTGTGCTTTTGTCTTTTATGGACAAGAGAGCTCTGAGGGGAAAATAGTGGTCCTCATGCATTCACATCGATTGAAGTGCTCCAATCAACACAACTGGCTAGCAAAGTATGGACATCTATTGAGTAATTGATAACCTTTCTTCACATTTCAATTTTCATGCATTTCAAGGTGTTTCTAGCATGCTTTAGGATGTTTTCAATTGTAGCTATGTCAGTTCTCATGCGAGGATGTCACTCATCATGCGAAGCCAATCTCTCTCCACACAAAGAAGTACTAGGCCAATACTTCTTCACCTGGTTTGATGGGTTTCACTGTGTGAAGAATACCCTTCTTTCAAGTGTTTTTTGCTCATATCTTGATCACTCTTCATGCGAAAAAGTGTCTCCTCATGCAAAGATTGCAATCTCTCATGAGAACATGAATTTTTGCACAAAATTATAGTGTACAATGAAAATTTAATATTTAAAAATTGATTTATCATTGTAATTATTGTGTCTTTTTTCATGTTTTTTTTATCAGTGACTGATCATTTTCCTATTGTGTTTTTTTGTGTAGGCTACCTTTCCTGATGTCAGATTTAGGTCCCATTACGCACCCTATGGAGCTATTTTGTGGCAATTTGATGATGCCAACAAGGTGCACATTGATAGACTAGGATTATCTTATCTTTGTTAGATGCTAGCAGTGCTGGTGAATCATGACCTTTTGACTATATCGGTGTAGTGTTTCCATTTGAAGATGAACACCTTCCATCTATCATTGGGAGAGATGATGATCACTCTCGAGGATATCTACAAGATAGTGTACATCCCATTCCATTAGCCATGAGTTGTTTATGATATAGTTCTATGGATACGTATAGAGGCAATTAGGGTAATCTTTTAGGAGAATCTGATCATGGGTAGAGCCATGACATGGGATGAGCTAGTACACACCTATGGGCCCACACATAGATTGCAAGTGGTGTTGGGTATATTTATTAGCTACTTCTTGATGCCAAATAGAGGTTAGCATGGATTGGAGTTTGGATGGCACTAAATGTTACAGATGATGTTATAGACACTAGAGAGATATAGGTGGGGTTAGTGCATGCTAGCACACATGTTCCATGAGATGCATGAGATAGTATATCATGAGAGGAAGAGCATGGCTGCTGGGGTCTATGTTGTTTAGATATGGGCATAAGAGAACTTGCCAGTCACTAGACCCATTTTCATAGATGAAAGGCAGCCCAAATAGCCTTATATATGTAGGTAAAGAGGCTAGTTGACCCAAGCAGTTTTGAGGAAGATTGAGCAATAGAGAGGCTAATTGGATGACTTGGTCTTAGTTGTATGGAAGCTATAAAGAGAGATGGAGGATTGGGATGATGCACCCCAAGAGTTGGGATACATGTTCAGTTCTTTACCATGATAGGTCACAGTGTAGATCATAGAGAGATTCCCACTAACTTGCATATGGAAACCATATGGGCAGCTGTAGGATATTTCATAGAAGTATTATTCCTACACATTGCTAGTCATAGCTCTAGACCATGTATGTTCCCTAAGATTAGATCCTAGCAGATTGATGATTGATGTGCATAACTTGGTTGTGATATAGTGGGATTACCTAGCAGCAGTAGCAGATGGAGGGATAACTCCCACATATCAAGCCCATTTTGTGAGTCATCCCTTTCCATAGTTTACAAATCTAGTGGGGATTGGTGTACCTATTTTGCCAGTATAGGCACCATAGGGACTACCATAGCAACCATAATAGGAGAGGACTAGGTAGAGGACATGGAAAGTGCCCATTCCTCCTTGGTAGATGAGAGTAGACCTATGTGCTAGTGGGAGTGGATGGATCAGAGGTAACCATGAAGTGAGATGGGTTCCTTAGGAGCCATTGGAGGAGACAACTAGAGACCATAGATAGAGGCAACACAACTAGCTAAGTAGCCAATCAAGGAGGGTGAGGGTGACAAGGAGATGTAGGACTAGCCTACCATAGGGGCCCAAGGTAGAGATATCCTAGCACAAACCCAAGAGGCCCTAAGGATATCGAGAGATAGAGTGTAGGCAGCACAATGGTGGCTAGGCAAGCTCCACATATAGGTTATAGTGTGAGACACCCAAATAGTAGAGTGGGATTGAGAGATCTATGATTTATGAGATTACCTCGAGCTAGCAGCTCAGAGATCATAGTATTAGCAGGATGAGATCCAACTGTAGTCAGCTAGGCCAACTTATTATTTTTGTGGCATATGGATTAGTAGTGCCAAATGAGAGTGAGGAGGTACCTCAATTTTCCCTATATGCATGAGAGTCAAGAGGTGCATGGCCTCTGGCAAGACCAAATATTCCTCCTCCTCTACAAGCACCATTGGGGGGTGAGGGGGAAGGAAAGAGTAGCTCTTTTTATCCTGATTTTGATTTGGCTATGTATTGATTGGTGTGCTAGTAGTATTTTGTACAATTCTTTGAGATTGACATCACTTGAGTATCATCCATTTTTGCACTGATGTACTCTTTTGACTTTATATATATATATATATATATATATATATATATATATATATATATGTATGTATGTATGTATGTATGTATACACACACACATACACAAGGTTTTTTGGTTTGAGTACCCTTCACACATGTTACTTTCTCTCTTTATAGTTTGTTATACATGAGATGTTTATGCTATGGTTTATGAATGCAAATTTGATATCATGTAAGAATTTAGTGTAGGTGAGATGAATCATGATAGTATGTACGAAATGCAAAATGTGAATGAACTAACATCTCATGTAGTGTTTTGCTTTGTTGATAGTGATAGGTATTCCATAAAGATCAATAGGATGAATTGAAGAACTGAACACTTGTGAAACCATGAAGAAACATGATACTTTCAAAGAAGCCAATGATCCCTCATCATGAAGGATAAAAGTAGATTAGTGATCGAACCATGTGTTTATGCAAATGTGGAGTGTGCAATGCAACCCTACACTAGATGCAACACTAGGTCTAGTTACCAAGTTTCGACAATTATCATCACTTAGCATATAGTGAAACCTTAGATGTCATACAATTCCCACTAACATTGCAATCATAGGAATATGAATAGGACATATGTTCTAGTTTTATTAGGATTAAATGTAAGCATTCAAGGCACAAGAAGCTAGAATGAACATAACATTTGTCCCTTTTAATGTAGCAAGTTAACATAAGCATTAGTGCATAAATGCTAGGATGACTAGAATGTTTCTTGTATACAGACACACTAGACACATGAGAGATACTTCTTATGCTAATTAATTAGTAAGTATTCTATTTGCAATGTCCCTTGTGTTCGTAGCCTAAGATAGAAGTGTGCTAGGTATACTTGTAGTAACCTGTATGTTCACTTAGTAGGATGAGTATCAGTATTTATTGTAGCATGAAGAGTTCACTCCAAAAGCAAGGAGAAGAACCAACCTCACTAATTTATCCATACAGAAGGAGTTGGGGTACACATAGCCATCCAATACAAGATGGAGGCTCTTATAGTAGACACCCCTTTTATATGAATGCTTCAAATTATTGGAACTAAACTACAAAACATAAAACAAAGAAAAGATCATGCCCCCAATCCTCACTTCTCTAGTCAAAAATAACATCATTGAGTTTCTCAAAGAGACATGATAAAGCAAAACCAAAGAAAACAAAGAAAAAATCAGCATATCCCAAACAAATTCATCATTTTTAGTTCAATGTTTTATTTTATAGGATTGATTTCAAGTGTTAATATTCAGAACATATATGAAAGAAATCTCTTTAGTAGGGTGACAACAATGGACATATGTAGTTAGAACAATTGGTGACTAAAGTCAAAGAGGAATCTTCAGTAAGAAGAACCTTAGTAGGAAACTGAGCAATAGTAGAAAGACATAGTTAAAACAACTGGTGACTAATGTGAGAGAGATTATCTGTGAGAGGAATCTCAATAGTGACACAAGCAATAGTAGTAAGACATAGTTAGAATGAGTAGTGATTGAAGCTTAAGAGATCTTCTATGAGAGGAATGACACTAAAGTGACACTAATGATAGTAGGAGACACGATTAGAACAACTAGTGACTATTGTAAAAGAGAATTTCCATGAGAGGAATCTCTAAAGTGACATTAGCGATAGTAGGAAGACATAGTTAGAATAGTTGGTGACTATCATAAAAGAGATTTTCCATGAGAGGAATCTCTAAATTGACACTAGTGATAGTAGGTAGATGTAGTTAGAACAATTGGTGACTGTCATAAAAGAGATTTTCTATGAGAGGAATTTCTAAAGTGATACTAGTGACAGTAGGTAGATGTAGTCAAAATAACTGGTGACTATCATAAAAGATATTTTCCATGAGAGGAATCTCTAAACTAATACTAGTGACAATAGGTATATGTAGTTAGAACAACTAGTGATTTTCATAAAAGAGATTTTCTATGAGAAGAATCTTTAAAGTGATACTAGCAATAATAGGAAGTCATAGTTAGAACAACTAGTCACTATTATAAAAGAGATTTTCTATGAGAGGAATCTCTAAAGTGACACTAGCACTAGTAGGAAGATACAATTAGAACAATTGGTGACTATTGTAAAAGAGATTCCTATAACACTATAGGGTGTTGCCATTGAGTTACGACAAGATTAAATCCATGGATACATGAGTGAAAGCAATAAACTAAAGCAAGAAAGCAACTATACATGAGCTAGAAGATGCATAGATAGATATAGCATTTGGAACAAGAGGAGCCTATTTACCAAATTTTCACCTACTTGGAAAAGATTATTTTCCTTTTGCTACCATGATGCCTGTTTGCTAGGTTTTCATCAATGACACTTTTCTTTGTTTTTCAATTTTTTTGTATTTTTCTCTTTTCTTCTTTTCTTGTATTTTTTCATTTTTTCAATTTTTTTTGGTATTACCAAGCCACCTATTGCTAGGTTTTCACCAAGGTAATGATTTTTTTAAGGATATTTTGCAATTTTTAGACATTTTTCAAGATATTTTAATATATCTATAGAGTTTCTAAAGTCAGATCAGCTATAGAGCCACTTTGGGTGGAGAGTGTTGATGGGCTCCTTTAGTACCTCTCCCTCACCTATAGAAATTTGGTAAGCATTGGATCCAAATATTGTAGTGATTATGTATAGACCAAGCCAGTTGGGTTCAAACTTCCCTTTTTGTACCCATTGTTGCTGATTCTTAGGGTTTTCTCTTAGAATGAGGTCACCCAGTTGGAAGTCACGTGACTTAACTTCATTATTGTAGCTTCTAGATATATGTTGCTGATAAGCTCGAAGGTGATCACATGCTAGTTGTCGACATTCATCTAATAGTTCTAGCTCTTGAAGATGAGATATTTGTAGTCATCATCTATAATGAGGCCCTCCATGGAGATTCTCAAAGTGGGAATCAGAACCTTAATTGGAAGCATAACATCTATTCCATATACTAAAGAAAATGGTGTTGTACTCATTGGACTCCTGATACTTGTTCTGTAAGCCCATAAAGATAGATTAATCTAAAAGTGCTAGTCCCTTTCAAATTTGTTAACTATGTGATGCAAGATCTTAAGGACTGCTTTGTTGGATGCTTTCGCTTGACCATTACCCTGGGGGTAATAAATAGAAGATGAGTGTTGCATGATTCTAATTTTTTTGCACAACTCCTTAAGATTCTTATTTTTAAACTATCCTCCATTGTCAGTAATAAGGGAGGAAGGTACAACATACCTGCATATAATGTAATTCATAATGAATAGAGCTACAAATTTGCCATTTTCTATAGAGAAAGGGGCTGCCTCTACCCACTTAGTGAAATAATATGTAGCAATAATATTGAACTTACGTCCATTTGAAGAGGATGGGTGAATCTAACCCACAAGTTCAAAGACCCATTGTTAGAATGGGCACAGTTTGATAGATGGAATTAGCTCCCTATTTGGCCAATATAATACCTTTTTAGCTATAGGATTAGACATCCTTCACTACCAAAGTACTATGCTGATCTCCATTAAATGTCAATCTAGGAGCATGAGCTTGAGATGATGTCTACAAAGTATATGCTCTAATTTCCACTAAAAGCCACTACTACTTTGAATGTAAATACTAATGAGGAAATCTATTTTATCAACAGAAAAGACAATTAACAAATGCTTAGAAAGAGATCCTAACTACTTAATCATTCATCTATGCACCTATTGCTTCAGGAATAGTAACTGCTTCTCTTTCCATTGGTTGCAGGAACAAAAGTTTTACACTTAACTTAGGAAGCTAAATAACTTTTGAAACTAAATAACTCCTAATGACTAAAATAAACTCCACCTTTTGTGTGGGACTCCATAGAAGAATGAAGGAAAGATAATCTTAGATAAAAGTGTAAGAACTTAGTAAAATCATATATTCATTCAAACATGCAGTGGTACACAGATTTGGAAAAAACTAAATAACTAGCAATCTATCCTTCTATTATTCTCCTATTTTCGCTCTTGATCTTTTGAATATAGACAGGGTCTTATTTAAAGAGAAGGAATAAAAAACTCCTAAATTTATGACTTCCTCATGAAGGATAGTCTATTACAACATGCAAAAGCATTAACTATTCTCTTGAATTCTCATAAATATAGAGCACAACAGATGCTAGATTTTCTCCTATTTCTGACTTAAAGCATCCTCCAAGAATCCAAGTATCCATAACAGATCCATGCATGTTTAACTGACCACTTCAATGCTTACTTTCTTGCACATTTTCTTTAGCAGGTCCCGCTTATCATCCATGAAATTAGGTCCCTTCTAGTTTTTTCCGTTGAGTCTCATTAACACCAGCACTTCCTCAATGCAAGTCTTTTGTGGTCATTCAGTTGATTCCCGCTTGGCTTAGATTCTTGCGGACATCAATGATACATACAAAACTTCCAACAAAATCTATTCATATTTATTAATTTATAAGAAAAGCATCAATTATTCAACTAATGGTTCCACAATCTTTTCAGTTGTAGGAAAACCTACCCATGTTAAGTATACATGAAGAAAGACTTAACAAAATGAACCCTTTTTAAAAATAATATCAACTATCATTTTCATGCCGCAAGTTCTCACTTTATACATTAAAAATTTCAAAATACTAGGCTTAAAAGATGATAAGTTTCAACAAGATATAAACAAATGTTCATAAAAAGGGTAAAAAATCATCTATTGTTCTGTGCCATCATTTTCCCCCCAACCACCTTAGTGTTGGTCCCTTCAGCATTCATAAGTTCTTGATCCACATCCACATCCTGAGGTCACTGGGAACCTTCTCTCCTAACTTGTGAGCCCTGTAGTTGAAGTATCCATGGTTCTATTTCAATCTTTCTCATTTCTATTCCTCATGGTTTAGGTTGTAATTAGCAAATGATTCAATTTTTCCAAGCATGAGATGTAGTATAATAGGTGGTTGAAAGCAAAGAGGAACCCAATAGCTTTTCTTATTCCTAGCCATTGTCACATACCTAAGCATTCTGTAAGTGACCAATTCCAAGTTCTAAGGTGAATGTAACTCCCTTGTCTTCAGATCTTCTAATAACCAAATCCACCTCTAAGTAGAGGCTCTTATGGATTTAGGAGCAATGGTAGAACAATTTTGCTCCTATTCTAGGAATGCCTGTTCTCAAACAGGATGAATTTTAGCAGCACCACTTGGGTTATTGTTAATGGAGAGCCAGTCAAGGAAAACTCTATGAGTATTCTACACCTTAGGATGAATGTTTTCACAGTTCCAACATTTCCTTTTCCCTATATGGAGCAGCTTGACTTTCTCGACTGATATCATTTTGCATCCATGACATAATGGCTCTAAGCTGCACATCTCCCACATACAATAGTGAATTCCAATCTTTGTTATTTGGTACTGCAAGAGTATGGATGTACAATTCACAAAGAAGATTTTGGAAAGCCATTGGAACTGATTTAAATGCTACATAGAATTCTTGGGGTGTGTTCAAGGAAGGATTCAACCCTCGAATAACCCAAGACAGTTGAAAATTGACCATTTTCTCTTTTAAAAATAATGTATAAATAGGAGACGACGATCTGCAACTCAGAAGTTCTAGAATGAGCTCTATTACCTTAGTAACATGTTGCTATAGGACCTTAATTTCATTATCTTTGTCTTCAATTTTCTATTCCTGTTCTTTAATGGTTTTGAGCAATTGTTTCCTTTCTAGATCCCAATTTTATTTTCCTAATGAAATTGCTGATAAACATTAAAGATGGTTAATAGTGGAGTGAAAATATTAGGTGGCAAATGACATCGAACAACTAGATGATTGTCATCATCATGACTAGTGGAAGGATTGACACTTAGTCTAGCAACATTGTTGTCATCCTCAAGTGGTTGATGAGCAACATGACTATCAATTCTTTCTTGTGGCACAATGACTACAGGGGAAGACACAATACATGATTTAACTTGGAACATTTCCATAATTTCCTAAACTATTTCTTGAGTAGTCGATGGGTATCCTTCTGAAGGTAAATTATCATTTCCCTCTATTCATTGCTTAAACCCAAACACTGTTCTTTCCAAGGAATCTATATCACTACCAATGTTGATAGGACTAACTAGTCTTTGGGGAATTTCCTCAAGATCACTATCATGTTTAGGAGTAGGTGTTGTGTTCTTTGGTGACTATGCAGGTGTAGGTACTAGAGTTTCAACATCAATAGGTCGTATAGGAGGCTCAACAGGTGGCACATGAGGTTCAATTCTCAAATTTACCATAGACATTCTGGTGACTCATCATGGAGTAGAAATTGGGGTAGAAATCAGTTTCTTGCCCTTATCAATAGCTTTCCCCTTTTTAGAATCAAGCATAGTTTTGTGTGATAGGGGAGATACCTCCTCTAAACTTTCTTCTATAGCAGCTGCATGGGCCTTCCTCTTTTTGGAGGTAGAGGCATTCATGGGAGGAACTTTCCTTTTCACAGCTTTTAGTTGGAATGCAGAAGCTAAATCTTCTGAAGCTATTTTATATACCACTTTCCTAACTCCTACAATAGTCTTCTCACGTGTCTCCATTCCTTGCCCTCTAGGCCCACTTCTCTGTGGTCCCATTGGTTTTAATTTATCAAAATCCTCCCATGTACCAAGGTGTTGCCTAGTCAATTCCTTTCCAACTATGGCCCTAATTAAACAATGGTGGAACACTGACTGGAATTTTCCTTGCTGGACATAAGAAGCTTGTCTTTTAATAATATTGTAGAGAAAGGTTGGAAGGTTCACAAGATGATCACCATGTCGTAATCCAGTTAAAATTTTAAAATGCATAGCATGCAAATGAGAGTATCTTCCTTCACAAGTAAAATATCTTATAATGAATTTAGCAGGCTGGAAAAATTGCAGAGGGAGAGACAACCACAAAGTACCTTACTTTTTATTCTTCTCCAACTGAGGGTCTCCATGTACTAAGAATTGTTCTTTTTCTGTCCATGCATCCATGTCTTTTGTCCATCATTCCCCATTTTTTGGTAACCCAGTGACTTCTGCAACCACTTCTTTAGTGAATTCTATGTGAATTCCTTTCATAGTAGCATACCCATCCCTCAACATGTTGTGAAATTGAAGTGCAATTTCTTGGTCGAATTGCTTCAAACTAAGACAATACACCAGCTAGCCTCACTGTTGAAATAGATTGCATGATGTAGGGTTCTCCAAGAAAACTCTATGGTCTGCTGGTTCAAAAAAATGGTTGCAACTTTACTAAAAGGGATTGAAAATGACTGAACATGGGGGTGGAGGTTGTTATAGGGTATCAACAATGACTACAATAGTGTTTGAAAATAAAAAAATAGTCTTAAAATACACTTTTCAAACATCACATCACATCTCCTTCAGTACTGCATGATGACATTACCATAATGGGGGTGTTAATAAGAAGTTATGCACTAAGGAAATCATAAAATAATGATCGCACTTACTTTCGCACATAGAAAGGAAGTACGAAGTGATGCCAACTCATCCCCGAGATGACCTACCTCGTACATTTTTTTTGCCAACATAAGATTTCCTCAAATTTCCATTTATGGCTTCAAGTCACTTAATTTTGGTTTATTTATGATTTTGATTCCCCACCCCCCAAACCTCTCATGGACTGGGTCCCACCAGGCCTTAAAGATTGTGAATTTTGAAAATTAAAATAATTATGCCATTCTAAATAAATAATAAAATGAATAAATGAAGAGAAGTTGAGTGTCACTTGACCTGGAGTGCAATAGGAAGCATGCTCGAAAGAATACCATACCACAGAATTATGATGGGATGGAGTGATGATGGAAAGATAAGAAGGTGAGATGGAATGAAATGGAAAAGAAATGAATTTTGTATAAACTGCAAAATTTTTATTATGAAGACCTTGAAATAAATTCATGGGGTTGGAGGCATCTGAGTGGAAGACTCAAACGTAGAGGCTATAGGAAGAGATGTTTTTGCTATTTTGAACTGTTGAAGAAATTCCTCCCAGGTGGTTGGTTTATGATATAGCTTTAGATGATGTCCATTAACCAGGAGTTTAAATTTGACCGAATCATTTGTAGATAATTAAACAGCTCCATTACTAAAAATTACAACATTACTAAAAATTGCAACAATTTCATATGGTCCAAGCCATCTGGTCTAAAATTTTCCTTGATGGTGCTGATAGCGTGGATCATATAGTAGTGCCTAATCACCAACTGAGAATTCTCTTTCTTTAATAAAGTTATCATGCCATTGTTTCCTTTGACTCTATATCAACTTTGTGTTATGAAGAGCTAACTTGCGCCATTCATCTAGCTCATTGAGATGCAATATATGGTCCTATTGTGCTGTAGGAAGAGTGATATTTAGTTCTAGGGCTGTTCGCATAGTCTTGTGTTCAAATTCAATTGGCATAAGAGCTATTTTTTCATATAGGAGATCAAAAGGGGTGAACCCAATAGTAGACTTGCATGCTGTTCGATATGCCCATAAGGCTTCAGGAAGTCAAGCTGCCCAATCCTTCTTATGTAAGGACACTATTTTAGTGAGTATATTTTCCAACTCCTTGTTTGTCACTTCAGCTTGTCCATTAGCTTATGGATGGTATGGGGAAGATTTACCATGTTAGATTTTATACTCCTCCATAAGTGTAGCTATTAGATTAGATGTAAACTAAGTCCCTTGATCTGATTGCAATTCTCTTGGAACACCATATCTAGTGAAAATAGATTCATATAGGATCCTTGCAACATTGTTATCCTGAGGGTGCTTCATAGGCTTCGCTTCTACCCATTTAGTAACATTGTCGGTGCATAATAAGATGTAACTTTTTCCTTTTGATGGTGGTTCCATGGGACCAACAAAGTCAATTCCCCATTTTTCAAATGGTGCTACTACTATCTATGGCTGCAGGGGCATTTCATCCATCCTTGTCAAGCATCCCATTCTCTAGAATTTGTCACATCTTTTTGTATACTGAGTCCCATCCTTGTGAAGTGTAGGCCAATAATAACCTATATTCAAAATCTTTAATGTAGTCCATTTGTTAGCAAAGTGACCACTGTAATCACCTAAAAATGGTCATCTAGACTATTAGCCCCCTTTTCAACATTTTGGCTAAATTAATTTAATCACTTACCTAAGTTCATTATTTGATTAAAAGAACATGTCCCCTTTTAATTAAATAAAAGACCCCATTCTTCTAACCCACTTAAAGTGCACACATAAAGTCCTTTTTCTATTTTGCAATTAAAAGAAAAGGCTTTGTGACTTTTTTCTTATATGACAAGTCAACTTATATTCTATTGGTTGACTTGTGTGTGCACATGGATCACTCGTCTTTTTGAATTCCATCGTTGATCATCCACCATCTTCATCTTGATCTCTACCGTCCATACATCTTTAAAAGGGAGAGAGCTTTCCCCCTCAATCCATCTTTTGAATATGGTCATGCTGCAGGTTTTCTAACAAGTTTCTTTGGAGCTTTGTGGAGAACTTCTCATTTCTTGTCTCATTCTCTCATTCCATCATATTAGTCTTAATATCATATTTCATGTTAGTGTAGTTTTTTCTTTGCAAATAATTAGATCACATAGCTTAATAGTTGGATTTGTAACATTCTCATCTCATTTTAGTATAGCTTGCATTGTGCATCTCATCCTAATATAGTTTCATTTTTTGCATTGCATGATCCAAGAGTTCTTTGACACTAGCACTCTTGTTCTTGTCTAAAGAATCTCCCAGTTTGTGCTTTACTAGTAAGGGCTGCATTTCTAAAGCTCAGTTGAGAGCTCTTATGTGTTCATTTGTATGCCCTTTGCACTCCATGACTAGGGAGCTCTAAGTCGGCATTCGAGCTTTCCAATCTATGGAGAACCTCAGATAGAATGATTTAGAGAAGTGCACCTTTTTGAGTGTACATTTACTATCCCCAAGGGAATGGCCAAGCTGAGGCCTCTAATAAAACATTGCTGAAAATCCTACACCGCACAGTTCACAAGTCTGGGAAAGATTGGAACTTGCAAATAAATCTGGCACTTTGGGCCTATAGAACCTCTATTCGTACTCCTACAGGGGCTATGCCCTTTTCTCTAGTCTATGGCTCTGAGGTTGTTCTCCCATTAGAAGTCGAGATACCTTCTTTACGTGTCTCCTTACATGGGTTAATAACTGATGAAGATCATAGAGCTATGCAAGTACAGGAATTAGAGACTCTGGATGAACGTCGCAAGGCTTCTTTTGATCACATGAGAGCTTATCAGAAGCCCATGTCTACACAATATAACAAGAAGGTTCACCCCCATGAGTTCCAAGTTGGTGAACTCGTGCTTAGAGAGAATCCCAAAAATTAGCAAAATCAAGAACAGAAAGGGAAATTTGAACCTAACTGGTTGGGTCCTTACATTATCACAGCAACATTTGGGTCTGGTGCTTACCAGTTGTCTACTTCAGAGGGAGAAGAACTTGCAGAGCCTATCAACATCCTACACTTGAAGAAGTTCTATACTTAGAGACTTACTGCTCAGCTATCTTGTATATATCTATGAGCTTGAAAAAATCCTAAAAAAATCAGAAAATGTCCTGAAAAAATGATCATCTTAGTGAAAACCTCACTTTGACGTATCACCAAAAAAAAAAAAAAAAAAAAATCTGTTAAAATAGTGAAAACCTGGAAACAGGCGCTACTTGAAACCCTTGCACCTATGTCTATCAATCTCAATCATCCACTCTGCTACACATTTCCTAGCTTAGAATTGTTTCTTGTCCTCATCTTGGGGGCATAGCTACTTAGCCTATTGAGGTATTCTTGTGCATTAGGGTTTCTTTGAAAACTCACAAAATAGTGTTTCTCAACACTTCCCCCACTTTGACATCAAGTGTTTTTCAACACTTTATAGATAGTTTACCTACGGTCTCTGATGTTGCGATATTTCTCACTATTAGAATCAAGTCTGGAAGAAATGGCCAAGTGACTTACACACACACACTTTAACATTTAAACGACTAAGCTATGCTGATATTTATCTACTTTCTATGCTATCTATGATGATTTCTTTGCCATGTGTTACCTCCCTAATAGTCTTTCAAGGATTTCATTGACTAGAAGACTGGAGGCATGGGGCATGTCTTCTTGATTTCTACTTGTGGGTATACTTTGTTTGTCTATAGTGTTGTAAGCATTTATGCTGGTCCTATTCAACATGTTGACTTACAAATGTATCATCCTTGACTATTTTGCAAGATCACACTTGGGGTTTATCTTGGCACTTATGCCTTGATATAGGTGTAATCTTGCTAAAATAAACTTAGGGAATCTAATCACGTAGTTATCTTGACTTACATGTCTCTGATGCTTAGATTGGATTTCCACATACCTATCTGATATCGATCATATTCATATCCTCATAGTTATACTAGTGATGGTTGTATGATCTCATGATGTCCCTAATAAATGCTCAATGGTGAAATTAAGAGTCTAAATGTTATGCACTTCCTACTGGTAAACCACTTTTCATATTAGCTTGCATTTTAGGTTCATTTTCTAGCTTAGTCTTGCATTCTTGCATATGGGGAGAGCTCTCTTTCTTCATCTTTTTGTGGACATATCAACTAACTCCTTTCATATATTTCTTTACTTTCTTCTTGTTCATGTCTTTTCACCTTCTTAATCTTTTGCTTCATCTCTTTTCTATCTTGTCATCACATTATATAATTTTTTGACCTCTTAAATAATTTTGACGTCCTAGATTCATTTTCGGGATCAAAATCCAAATTTGAGTTCATCTTGATGGTCAAAATTGTCTTTTAAAATTCTACTTTCTTTTGAGCAGTTAGCTGACCTTTTGAGGTCTAATCTCTGAATCATCACTGGGGCATCTTCATTTCTTCATGTCTTCATCATTTTCATACTTCATATCTACTTAAATTCACTATTTCATGTCTAAAATCACCTTTCTACTCATTTTGACCTTATTTTTATGCTATATCCTTCAAGGTCAACTCTAGTTAAACTGGGGCATTTTATCAATTTTTTTATATAGTCATTCTTGGGTTCTAATAATCTATCTATCATCTTGGACATTGCTACATTCTAATTTTCTCATTTCTAGCTAGTTTTTGCATCCCCTTACCTCATTTCAATTTTGATCCCGAGGGGGCAGAAATACTCTATCACTGCTTAGGAGCATTTGTTTTATCTTCTCACTTGCTCTCACTTTATCTTCTTTTCTAAGTGTTAGTATTCTTCTTGAATTCTAACATCATCTCTTCCTAGTGTTCAGTACTACTGCTATCAGGTTGTGCATTCAGGACTTGCTATCTATTTCTGCATTTCACTCTTCGGAATTAGACATCTATATCTATCATCGCCTACTTGGCTTCGATTTTCTTTGACATAATGTGTTCCCAGATCGATCACGCATTAGTCAAAGAGGGGCAAATGTAATCACCTAAAAATGGTCATCTAGACTATTAGTCCCCTTTTCAACATTTTGGATAAATTAATTTAATCACTTACCTAAGCCAAATTGCTAATAATCAATTTATTTGATTATAACCTATAGTTTGACTATGCTATCCTAAGTTCATTATTTGATTAAAAGAACGTGTCCCCTTTTAATTAAATAAAAGACCCCATTCTTCTAACCCACTTAAAGTGCACACATAAAGTTCTTTTTCTATTTTGCAATTAAAAGAAAAGGCTTTGTGACTTTTGTCTTATATGACAAGTCAACTTATATTCTATTGGTTGACTTGTGTGTGCACATGGATCACTCCTCTTTTTGAATTCCACCATTGATCATCCTCCATCTTCATCTTGATCTCTACCATCCATACATCTTTAAAAGGGAGAGAGCTTTCCCCCTCAATCCATCTTTTGAATATTGTCATGCTGCAGGTTTTCTAACAGGTTTCTTTGGAGCTTTGTGGAGAACTTCTCATTTCTTGTCTCATTCTCTCATTCCATCATATTAGTCTTAAGATAATATTGCATGTTAGTGTAGTTTTCTCTTTGCAAATAATTAGATCACATAGCTTAATAGTTGGATTTGTAACATTCTCATCTCATTTTAGTATAGCTTGCATTGTTCATCTCATCCTAATATAGTTTCATTTTTTGCATTGCATGATCCAAGAGTTCTTTGACACTAGCACTCTTGTTCTTGTCTAAAGAATCTCCCATTTTGTGGTTTACTAGAAAGGGCTGTGTTTCTAAAGCTTAGTTGAGAGCTCTTATGTGTTCATTTGTATGCCCCTTGCACTCCATGACTAGGGAGCACTAAGTTGGCATTCAAGCTTTCCAATCTATGGAGAACCTCGGATAGAATGATTTAGAGAAGTGCACCTTTTCGAGTGTACAACCACCACAGGGCTCATCATGACAAGCATAAAGAATATCATATGTTTCATCTTCTTGGAGACACCTCCGTGTCACCTAGTTTGTCCCAATATAAAACATGAACACTGAGATCCATGAGAAATTAAAACTCTTTTCTGCCAATAGTTTCTTTTCCTTGGCAGAGAAGTGTGGGGGTGTTCTTCCAGTGGTGAGATAGTTGGCAATGTCATCATACCAAGGATTTTGTGCCAATAGAAGAAAGAGATGTTCATTTGGAAAACTATCTTCTATGAATGTAGGATCATTAGGTGTTTGAAGATGAGACAAGAAATCAGCTACAACATTTTCCTTCCTTGGTTTGTCAACAATGGTTATGTCAAATTCTTGCATTACTAACAACCATTGGGCCAATCGTCTAGAGATTGCGAGTTTGTTCATCAGATATTTGATAGCAGAGTGATCTATGTCCATAAATATTTAATATCCTGTAACATAGTGCCTAAACTTGTTCAGAGCATAAATTATAGCAAGCATCTCTTTCTCTGTTATAGTGTAATTATATTCAGCTCCCTGAAGATTTTGCTGATATAGTATATTGCATGTTCTATTGAATCTAACTTTTGATCAAGTACGGCTCCAATGGCATGGTCTAAAGTATCAGTGTGTATGTAGAAAGGCAACTCCCAATTTGGTCCTTAGAGAGCTGGTGCTTTTGAAAGGACTTCTTTAAGGTACAAGAAGGCTTTCATACAATCATTGTTCCATACAAACTCAACATCTTTTTGAAGCAACTTATATAGAGGAGCTGCAATTTGATTGAAATCTTTGATAAAGCATCGATAATACCCTACATGCCCTAGAAAACTCCTGACTTCCCATAGTTTGGTTGGTATAGATAATGTACAGATAACCTCTATTTTTTAATGGATCCACTTCAATCCCTTTGGGGGAAATAAAGTGTCCCAACACCACTCCTTCTTGCATCATTATAAAGCACTTTTCACTATTTAAAGACAAGTTATAGTCTTTACATCTTTGTAGGACCTTATCCAAATTTTCTTTGGCTTCCTCAAAGGTCTGCCCATATGTAGTGAAGTCATCCATGTACACTTCTAAACAATCTGTAGATATATCAAAAAAAATACTAATGACAGCCCTTTGGAAGGTTGCAAGTGCATTACACAAACCAAATGGTAGGACATAATAAGAAAATGTCCCCCATGGACATGTGAATGTAGTTTTTCCTTGATCCTTAGGTGCTATTTAGATCTAGTTATAGCCACTGAACCCATCTAGGAATGAAAAGTACTTCTTCCCTAGAAGATTGTCAAGAACTTGATCAACAAACGGTAATGGAAAATGAACCTTTTTGGTGGCCGCATTGAGTTCTCTATAATCTATGCAAACTTTCCATTTTCCTCCTTTCTTTGGTACAATAACCAATGATGAAACCCATTGGCTATTTGAAATAAGATATATGAAACCATCATTGAGTTGTTTTTGCAGCTCATTTTTGACAATATCCCTTAATGCTAGGTTTATCCTACGTTGAGGTTGTCTCACAGGTTTGCACTCAGGATTGATGTAGATTCTATGAGTACAGAGTGTGGGGTCCAATCCTTTCATATCCATATATTCTCATGCAAAAGCATCTTGTTGTTTCATATAAAAGTATCTCCAAAGTATCTTGAAGTATCTCCAAAACTCCAATAATCAGCATCAAGTTAAAGTTCTCAAAATTCTAAATCCAATGCAATTTGAATGGACAAAAATGGAGTCCATATGCAAAAGTTACAGTCAGTCAAAGGTTGGTTAAACTAAGTATGGAGGTCATCAAAAAGGTGAAAAAATAATCATCACCAAAGTGCACAACAATGGATTTCAAAACAAAGAGCTCATCCAGAGCTTTTCGACGGTGTTTATCTCGTCAAAAAAGGAGCTTGTACGTGGAAGTTATGACATTTTAAAGTTTGGCATAAGAGATGAATATTAATGATGTCAGCAAAGTGGGGAAAAAAAAAAAGTTTATGGTTGGATTTGAACTCATGACCATTTACCTCCAAAGCTCATTCTTCAACCACTACACCAAGTAGAGATTTCAAAATCTATTGGCGGCAATTGTTATTTAACCATTGGTAAGTGGCCCCTTTAAGTAAAGGTCACCGCCGACGAGGTTAGAACCCCCGACTAGCGATTACCATAAAATGGTTGTTAACTGTTGCACCATTTTAGGGCTGAAAGATTATTTTTTGTGAGCTTCTATTTGACCTTATCTGAAAATCCACCAACCTTAGTAAATTAAGGTTATAATATATATTTTTGACCCCAAAATTGACATGAGTCAAATTTGTTAAAAATTGCTAATAGGTTATTCCAAGAGGGGAATTAATTGAAGGGGTTATTTTTGTAAATTTTGTTATAGCCCTATTTTGGCTAATTTTATGTATAAAAAGGGGGTTTAGGAGACTCTTAGGGGCATTCAAAAAAAGGAGAGAACGTCCAAGTGCTGAGAGTAAGGGAGATTTTCGAAGTGCTCATTCCTGTACTTTGAAATAGTGTGATGTTGTTGTACTTCAAAGGAGTTACTTTGTAAAACATTTGTACCTAATTTTTGGAGATAATCGGATTGATCCCCCTATTAGAGCAGGACCCAGAGACGTAGTCCATGCAGACAAACTCCTACGTCAAATTGTTTGTGTCTTATTTTTCTCAATTTCTCTGTTATCAGCTTAATTTTGTTGTTCTCTTATTTCATTTACTTTAATTTGATTCATTAAAAGTTTTAAATTAATTCTATGTAATCAATTAGCATTCCTCTATAATAGTCCTAGATCCTAATCAGATCAAATTTGGTATCACAGCTTTTGTTGGACTAGTATTGCATATTTGAATGCTAACAAGATCCAGGATTGAGAAAGGTGAAGGAAAGCTTGAGGAATACAATCCTGAGATTGGAAAATGAAGGACTAAACCATCATCACAAATGGCAGATGAAGGTGGTGGACAAGCTTTTCAAGATAAGAGTATTCAGAAGACTCTTCAGAATTTGCAGACAATGGTAGAAGTTTTGGTACAAGAAAGACAAGAGAAGATGCGAAGATGTGCAGCTTGAAAGGACAAAGGGAAAAAGAAAGGCGATGATCATGATCTGCCAAAGACACCTCCATCTTCTCCTTCTTCTCCCTCATCTCCTTCTCCCCCCTCTTCTTCTTCTTCTACCCATTCTGAGTCTTCTAATATTTTTAAGGGTGGACATAAGCCTTGAATCAAGTTGGATGTAAAGTTTGACTTGCCAAAATATTGTGGGGAGTTAAATGCCGAAAAACTAGATGATTGGATTCAGCAAGTAGAAGTCTACTGTAGAGTTCAAAACCTTGTAGATGATGTTGATAGAATTTAGTTAGCCACTCTTTAATTAGGTGGTGTAGCCTTAACTTGGTGGGAGAGTAGGTCTAGGGATGAAACTTCACAACATGGTAAGTTTAATTTGTCTTGGTCAGAATTTGTTACTGCTTTAAAGAAGCAATTCTACCCCCTAGGCCATATGCAGCAATTAATGATGAATTGGCAACATTTTAGGCAAGTGAAAGGTTAGTTTGTCCAGGATTACACCCATGAATTTCATCAAAAGGCTATTTCATTAAATGTCCCATTATATACCTAGGACACTTTACTCAAGTATATAGGTGGTCTTCATTCTTACCTAAGCCATTCTATTCTCATCTTGAATCCTTGTAATTTGGATGAAGTATGTGTCCAAGCAACACATTTAGAATCAAGGGGTAAGGGTACTTTCATTGATAAGTTTGATAAAAAACCATCTAAGTTTGAGGAAAAGTCCAAAGGAAAAGGAAAGGGTAAAAAGATAGCAACAGTAAAGAAAGAGGGTGAGAAACCCACATGCTCACATTGCAAGAAAGAAGGGCATGATGATTCTAAGTGTTGGAAGCTACATCCTAAAAAGAGGCCGAAGCGATTTGGTGGAAACAAAGGAAAACAAAAGACTGCTGCTATAACTCAACAAGATCTTGGATTTGACTCTGAAGATGAGACAAAGATTGTTGCTACCAGGATTCAAGGTAAAGGAAAAGGTATATCTCTTTCATTAGCTACAAGTTCTTCTTGTATAAGTGCAAGTACAAGTAAAGAATCTTCTCCTAAGAATGATAAGAAAATAAATGAATTATTTCACATCCGAGTTGTTATTAAGCATACTAAGGTTGATACACTATTTGACATGGGTTCTCAAGTTAATTTGATATCTGAAGAAGTTGTTAAAAAGCTTAATTTGACTACAATGCCTCATCCGAAACCATACCCTCTTGGATGGATTTGTGATGATGCATAGTTACAAGTAACTAAACAATGCAAGTTAAGATTCGCTATCACTGCAAAATTTGTGGATGAGGTAGAAGCTGATGTAGTCCCTTTAGATATTTGTGGTCTTGTACTTGGGAGTCCCTATTTGTATGATCAATAGGCTATCTTCTATAGGGGGGAAAATAAGTATCATTTGTTTAAAGAAAATATTGAATACATTGTACAGGCACATAAGGTTAAGACTAATTTAGCATTAATCAATGCTGGTCAAATGAAAAGGTTAGTCAACTCTAGTAAGAACTTTGTGTTAATGCTTGTCAAAGCCAAAGAAGATGAAACATCTAAGGCATTTAAGGGATGTGATCCAAAACATAAGGATGAAATGGTCAAAGTTGTTTCTGCCTATGATGACTTGTTTTAGGAACCGAAAGGATTGCCTCCTAAGAGAGAGATACAACATGAGATTCAGTTGTAGCAAGATGCACCACTTCCTAATATCAGCATGTACCACTTATCAATGTTGCAGAATGAAGAAATCAAGAAGCAAGTTCAAGAGTTGGTCGAGAAAGGAGTTATCTATCCTAGTACTTCTCCTTGTGGTTCTCCTATTGTGTTGGTTCCAAAGAAAGATGGGACTTGGAGAATGTGTATTGACTACAGGGCTCTAAACAAGATAACAGTAAAGAAAAGGTACCCTCTTCCTAGAATTGATGATTTACTTGATCAGTTGAAACATGCAATTTATTTCACTAAGCTAGACTTACATAGTGGATATCATCAAATAAGAATTGCAAAAAGTGATATTTGGAAAACTACTTTTAAGACAAAATAGGGACTTTTTGAGTGGTTGGTCATGCCATTTTGGCTTTGTAATGCACTAGCTACATTTATGAGAGTCATGAATGATGTCTTACATCCCTTTATTGATGATTTTGTCATAGTCTATTTAGATGATATTCTTGTATTTAGTAAGTCTTGGGATGATCATGTAATTCATGTAAAGAAAGTACTTGATGTACTGAGAAAAGAAAAACTCTATGTAAAGATGTCAAAATGCAAATTTGCAAAGAAATCCTTAGTGTACTTAAGCTATGTCGTAGGGAATGGTCAATTGAAAGTAGACCTTACGAAGGTTGAATGTATTGTAAAATGGCCCAAGCCAAGTACAATCACAGAAATCAGGAGTTTTTTAGGTGCAGTTCAATATTGGAGGAAGTTCATTGTAAACTTCACTTACATTGCATCACCATTGCATGCATTAACCACTATGAAGGCAACTTTTTAGTGGGGAGGTCCGCAACAGAAGGATTTCGACACTTTAAAGGAAAAGTTGAGCATTGCACCAGTTCTAGCTCTACCTAATTTACATCAACCATTTGAGATTGAGACAGATGCGAGTGGGTTTTCCATGGGAGCTGTACTCATGCAAGGAGGTAAACTAGTCTGTTACCACTCTAAAACTTTTTCAGGAGTAGTAAGTAACTATCCTACGTATGACAAAGAACTTTATGCTTTAGTTCAAAGTATTAAAAAATGGAAACATTACTTAATCAGAAAAGAAACTGTAATCCACACTGATCACCAACCAATACAATATTTGCACTCACAATCTAAGTTGCAAAAAAGTAGGCACTTTAGGTGGATGGGTTTTCTACAATAGTTTCATTTGGTAATTAAGTATAAGAAGGGTTACCATAACAATGTAGCAGATATGCTGTCTAGACCTCCTATTCAAAATGCTTTGATAATCCTTCAAAATAGTTCTATAGTTCATGAAAGTTTTCAAGAACAATATGCTAATGATGAGAAATTTAAGGATATTTATGTAGCTCTAATCCAGGGTAAACATGTGGAAGAGAAAGATTACTATGTGCAGGACAATTTTTTGTACCACTTGGGAAAACTATGCATTCCTAAAGATGAACATGCACATGTAATCTGTGAAGCACACACTTCTTTGATTGTAGGGCATTTCAGGGTAAGTAAGACATTAGCTCAATTGTAGAAATATTGTTACTAGCCTCGTATGCAAGAAACTATCACTAAGTATATAAAAGGATGTGTAATGTGTGCAACAAGCAAACCAAGTAACATGAAATTGGGTTTGTACACACCATTACCTGTACCATCCTATCCATGGGAAAGTGTATCTATGGACTTTGTAGGAGGTTTACCTATGTCTAGGAAGGGTCATGATTATTTGTATGTAGTACTTGATTGGTTTAGAAAAATGTGTATTTTAATGCCTTGTAAAAAGCAGGTCACTGCTGAACTGACAACTCATTTGTACTTTCAAAATGTATGGGTTCATTTTGGGTTACCCACTTCTATTGTATTAGATCAAGATTCTTGATTCTTAGGGGAATTTTGGTCATCTTTGTGGGGACTCATGGACACCAAGTTGAAGAAGAGTGCAACCTTCCATCCGCAGACCGACAGATAGAGAGAGGTAGTGAACAGGACAGTTGTGCATCTACTTAGAGGCTACTATAACAAACATCCTAAGTTGTGGGATGAAAGTCTTTATTATGTGCAACATGCTTACAACCATGCAGCACACTCTTCTACAAAGAGGTCTCCTTTTGAGACTTGCTTTGGTTACTTGCCTAAGACACCAATGGATTTTTCTTTTGGGAAGGATGATGTTGTAGATGGATGCCATGATGCAGAAAAGGCTTGAAAGTTCATCCAGAAGGTCCAAGCAATCCATCAGGTAGTAGAAGCACAATTGGAGTAGAGCCAAGCAAAATATAAGCCTCACCATGATAAGCATCGCATTGATCACCAATTCCAAGTTGGTGACAGAGTTTGGTTACATATCAGCAAGGAAAGAATGCAAGGTGAAGGAAGGAAGATCAAACCTATCAGGTATGGTCCTTTTGAGATCTTAGAAAAGATCAGTACCAATGCTTTCTACCTTAATCTTCCTCCATACATGCAAATTTACTCAGTTGTCAGTGTTGAGAATTTGAAGTTGTACGAGCCTCCAATGATCTTGGATGAAGATGTCAGTGTTCAGGTTCCATCAGTTGATGACCTTTCACCAGAGTACATGTCAGAATTGCCACAAGATGTCATCCTTGACAGGAATGTCAGAACTTCATGAAGAGGACCAATTGAATACCTCTGAGTGGGATTGAAGGGGATGCATCCAAGCAAGGCAAGATGGATGGAGATTGGTAAAGTGAGGGAACTATACCCTCACTTTCTTTCTGAGTAATCCAAACTTTCAATGGTCCAAAAGCTTCTCAGTGGGGAGGCTTGATCCGAGGGATACTTTCATCAAAATTGAAGTATCTCCAAAACTCCAATAATCAGCATCAAGTTAAAGTTCTCAAAATTCTAAATCCAATGCAATTTGAATGGACAAAAATTGAGTCCATATGCAAAAGTTACATTCAGTCAAAGGTTGGTCAAATCAAGTATAGAGGTCATCAAAAAGGTGAAAAAATAATCATCTCCAAAGTGTACAACAATGGATTTCAAAACAAAGAGCTCATCCAGAGCTTTCTGATGGTGTTTATTTTGTCAAAAAATGAGCTTGTACGTGGAAGTTATGACATTTTAAAGTTTGGCATAAGAGATGAATATTAATGATGTCAGTAAAGTGGGAAAAAAAGAGAGAGTTTATGGTCAGATTTGAACTCATGACCATTTACCTCCGAAGTTCATTCTTCAACCACTAAACCAAGCAGAGATTTCAAAATGTATTGGCGGCAATTGTTATTTAACCATTGGTAAGTGGCCCCTTTAAGTAAAGGTCACCGCTAGTAGGGTTAGAACCCCCGACTGGTGGTTACCATAAAATGGTTGTTAACCATTGCACCATTTTTGGGCTTAAAGGTTATTCTCTATGAGATTCTATTTGACCTTATCCGAAAATCTACCAACCTTAGTAAATTAAGGTTATAATATATTTTTTTGACCCCAAAATTGACATGAGCCAAATCTATTAAAAATGGGTAACAGGTTATTCTGAGAGGGGAATTAATTGAAGGGGTTATTTTTGTAAATTTTGTTATAGCCCTATTTTGGCTAATTTCGTGTATAAAAAAGGGGGTTTAGGAGACTCTTAGGGGCATTCAAAAAAAGGAGAGAATGTCCAAGTGCCAAGAGTAAGGGAGATTTTTGAAGTGCTCATTCATGTACTTTGAAACAATGTGATGCTATTTTACTTCAAAGGAGTGACTTTGTAAAACATTTGTACCTAATTTTTGGAGATAATCAGATCGATCCCCCTATTAGAGTAGGACCCGAAGATGTAGTCCATGCGGACAAACTCCTAGATCAAATTGTTTGTGTCTTCTTTTCTCAATTTCTCTATTATCAGCTTAATTTTGTTGTTCTCTTATTTCATTTACATTAATTTGATTCATTAAAAGTTTTAAATTAATTCTATGTAATCAATTAGCATTCCTCTGTAATAGTCCTAGATCCTAATCAGATCATTTTCCTAGAGCAATTGTTGTCTTGACTACTTTTTCAACCATTGAGATGTGAGAAATTGGTGATGAAACTATTTCATGTGGAAGAAGTGAATGTGGTAATTGTAAAAACTCAGAATAAGGATATTCGGATGGCAAAGGCAAGATACTTTCTAGAACACGATCATGTGTAGAAGATGTCTCAATTTGTGTTCCATATTCATTCAAGATGATGGAGGAAATAACCTCATCTTCTTCTTTGATGCTTACAAATGACTCCCTTGAAATCATCATCAGTTGTTTAATAGAATCCAAGTCCATTTTGGGATCCCCAATGTTTGGCCAGACAACTTGGTCATCTTGGAGTAGAGGTTGAGTAGGAGAATACAGGGTTAGGTTTTTAGTATTTGTACCATTTGAAATGGTCATTTTTGCTGATCGACATGTAATATAGGCATCTGCTGTTGCTAACCATGGTGATCCTAGGATGATAGGATATCCCCCAGTACTTTTTTTTGGAGAAAGTACTACAAAATCAATTGGGTAATCCCATGGATGTAGGGTAACAATGACATCCTCCAACATACCATCGAGAATAATAGTAGAACTATCTGCTAGTTGCAATATTATTGGAGTTTTCATAAGACCAATAATGTTTAGCTTGCACATCACTTCCTTAGTCATTACATTAATGAATGCTCGTAAGTCTATCAAGACATTCTGTACTTGTATTGCTTGGATGGTAAGGATGACTACTACACTTCCAAGATTTGCATACTTGGGTATCCTTGGGTTATCAAGCATAAGATCATAAAGTTGGCCAAGGACATGGATAGTCTTTGGATCTTTCTTTTTCCTTCCTAGAGTTTTAACACAGGCTTCCTTGATAGCTTTTGAATATATAGGAACTTCTTTCATTGCATCAAGTAGAGGGATTTTCACCGTCATTTGCTTGAGTTGATCAAGAAAATCTAATGCAACTTGATTCTTGTTCGGCAATACTTGTTTTGTCAACCTACTAGGAAATGGCAGTTTCTTGGTTGTAGGAGAAATGATGTTGGTAGGTTCCTAAATGGATTCAGTATTTGTATCCTCTACTTCTGTTATAATGGGTTGCTAAGGTGATGCAAGCATTGTTCCAGATCATAAATGAATATCATTCAAGGTGATGGAATAACTTTGTTGTTGGGCTAAGGATTTTGCATTATTAGGATTAGGTGCGGGTTGTATAGGAAATTGTGGTTGTTTAGGAGGGGTTGTATTGGCTATAGGACGCATTAGAGGTTGCATTTGAGGAGGTAATGGCAAGGCTGGTTGATGCTGCTGCCAATTTTGAGAACCCTAAGGTTGTTGCCAACCTTGATTAGGCTACTGCCAACAGTGGTTAGGTAGTTGCCAACCTTGGTTAGGCTACTATCAACCTTGGTTAGGTTGCTGCCAATTGTTTTGACTACCCTATTTCTATTGCCATTGACTATTACCACTATAATTATGAAGTGGGTCTTGAAGAATACCTAATTTTGGAGCCCACGGCCTACATTGAGCAATGTAGATAATTTCTTCATCTTCATCAATCACTTTGGAACTCCATAGGCACATGTTATGAGTTCATGCTAGCAACATGTTTACATCGATAGTTGTGCTTCTTTTGTCTACAATGAGGAAAATACTCTTCCAGCATAAGATTAGCTTCCTCCTTCTTCCTTTATGCTTGCATGGTGTCTAGTTGAGTAGTGACATCATTAATGATGTCCTGCTTGAAATCTGACAAGACGTTTGACAGTTTTGCTTTGGACACTCCTGCACCAAGGGTTTTTTGAAGTAAGTCTCTTGCACATTGTCCCTTTTTTATTGTTGCTCTAGAATAATTCAAAAAAATATTCCAAATTTCAGTCTATGTCTTCTGTGTAATATCACCTCCAGCCATCAAGTCTAAGGCTTCCATACTCTTATCAGGAACTCCTTTAAAAAAGATATGCTTTTGAGATTCCTCATTTAACTAATGTTGTGTATTATACTGCAAGTTAAACATGAACTGGGAAACATAGTCCTCCAAAGTCTCATCCTCCCTTTATGACATTTTAAAGATTTTATCTCCTTTTAAACCATGGCCTCTACAATATTCCTTGTATTTATCAAGAAATAGATTACTCATATGTTTCCAATTTGTCACAACAATGGCACCCAGACTCATAAACCATCTCAAAGTAGCCTCCTTGAGAGTTGATGGGAACAACTTTAGTTTTTGAGTGTCTATGGTGTAATCATAGCTTCGATAAAGAATGCCAAACTCAAAGAGAAAGGTCTTTGGGTCTTTATTAATAAGGCCATAAAACTTTGGCAGAGTAGTAGACAAAATGTTCTTTAGATTTTGGTTTCCCTACTGAGCAGGGATTGGAAATGGAAAGGTAGGCTGAGCAGCTGCCATTTGTGGATGTCCTAGTGGGGGTTGATAAATAACTAGAGCTAGTGGATTATCTTGATATTCAGGTTCGTCAAAAAGATTATTCAAATGGAGAGATTCTTCAGATGTGGTTGGTGAGTGTTCTTGATTTAGTACTTCTGCAAACACGTTCTCAAATAGTTCTTCTTCTTTTCTTCCTTCTTCTTCTTCTTCAAGAAAAGGATCTTCTTGATTGAAGTTGGGAAGAAATCTTCCAAGATGGTCTCTTCTCCTATGCATGCAAGATACTAAAATGAAACTAACTAGATGACTCTATAGTGAATACTAGATTGACACCATCCTCGACAACATCACCAAAAATGTCTAGCCAATATAATACCTTTTTAGCTATAGGATTAGACATCCTTCACTACCAAAGTACTATGCTGATCTCCATTAAATGCCAATCTGGGAGCGTGAGCTTGAGATGATGTTTGCAAAGTATATGCTCTAATTTCCACTAAAAGACACTACTACTTTGAATGCAAATACTACTGAGGAAATCTATTTTACCAATAGAAAAGACAATTACCAAATTCTTAGAAAGAGATTCTTACTACTTAATCATTCATCTCTGCACCTATTATTGTAGGAATAGTAACTGGTTTTGTTTCTAGTGGCTATAGGAACAATGATTTTACACTTAACTTAGGAAGCTAAATAACTTTTGAAACTAAATAACCCCCAATGACTAAAATAAACTCCACCTTCTATGTGGGCCCCCATGGAAGAATGAAGGAAAGATAAGCTCAGATAAAAGTGTAAGAACTTAGAAAAATCATATATTCATTCAAACATGCAGTGGTACACAGATTTGGAAAAATCTAAATAACTAGCAATCTATCCTTCTATTGCACTCCTATCTTCTCTCTTGACCTTTTGAATATAGACAGGGTCTTATTTAAAGAGAAGGAATAACAAAATCCTAAATTTATGACTTCCTCATGAAGGATAGTCCATTAAAACATGCAAAAGCATTAACTATTCTCTTGAATTCTCATAAATATAGAGCACAACAAATGCTAGATTTTCTCCTCTTTCTAATTTAAACCACCCTCCAGGTTCAAAATACTAGGCTTAAGAGATTATATGTTTCAACAAGATATAGACAAATGTTCATAAAAAGGGTCAAAAATCATCTATTTTTCTATGCCATCACTCCCTAGCTAAAACATGAATTAGATTCCCAAGAAGTTGGCATTTTTTGTAGGACTTGGCATATTTGATTGCCTCTTGCTCAATATTTGACTAGTAGTAATCAGCTCTAATAAGTTTTTGAGCTAGTGTCAATTTGTTAGAGCGAGATCCAAAAATGCCCTTGTGTACATCTATTAATGTACATTTGGACTCATTGAGTTCTAGACACCTAAGGAGTGTTCTATCGAGACCTCTCCTAAATGAGTCATCGATAATAATTACATATTGGGAAGCATTATAGATAAGGTGACTTTTATCATTCAAGGTTAGATTGTCCAAGATGGTTTGGTCATGTAGGTAAGAGTATATGGTGGTAGTGAGATGAGTCATGTCCTAAAATAGAACCGATCATCCTAGATTTAGTAGAACTCATGTCAAAGATCATTTTCTATCATTTATAACAAGGAGGCAAGAGTAGCCATGACATCAACCACTTTATTGTTTGCCCAAGGAACTTGTTGGAAATTCATATGAGAAAAGTATTTCTTCAGGTCATCCATCATGCATTTATAAGGGATTAAATTCTCATCCTTTATCTGATATACATCATTGACTTGGTTGATTATATGTTGTGAATCATCAAAGATGTTGAATTCATCCACTCTCCATTCAACTGCAATCTTCATGCCATTAATTAGGGCCTTGTTTTCTATGATATTGTTTGTACAAGAAAATAGAATCTTTTACATTGTAGGTATTGAATACCTTTGGGATGTTATGAATAAGAGTCCAGCATCAGACTCTTATTGTATAAAAGAACCATCAAAGAACATCATCCAAGTTTGGTGTGTAATCATTAGACTTGATTCATTAGGGAAACCAATGTTTAGTGGAAGAAGGCTCTGTATTGGCACTTTTACTAATTGATCATCAATCACTTGTCCTTTGATAGCCTTTCGTTCAACATACTAAATGTCAAACTTACTTATTATCATGACCCGCTTAGTGAACCTTCCTATTAGAGCTATCTTGCTGAGTAAGTACTTTAGTGGATCAATTTTAGCAACTAGTTGCATAGTATGAGTGAGTATGTAGTGTCTCAACTTTTAAGAACCAAAGACAACTATGAAGCAAGATTTCTAAATGATACTATAATTCATTTCACAAGAAATCAGCATGTGACTCAGATAGTAGATAGCTCTTTCCTTGTCATCATTGTCTTCTTGTGCTAGCAAGATACCAAGAGATGATTCTATTTCTTAGATGTACAAGATAAGAGGCTTCTTGTGAATAGGAGGCAATAAGATTAGTGGTTAGCAAGCTCTTCCTTTATCTATGTTAAGCTTTGATCACAATCTTGGCTCTAGTTGTATTTCACACCTTTATGCAGAGTCTTGGTAAAAGGTTGTGACCTATCCACTAGCTATGAGATGAATTTGTGAATGGATTTAAGTCTTCCTTGTAAGCCCCTCATCTAACTAATATTATGAGGTGGAGGCATATCCATGATTTCTTTAACTTTCTCTAGATCAAATTTAATTCCTTTAACAGAGGTACTGTAACCATGTAGTTTCCCAAATATTACACCAAATGCACATTTTTTTGGATTAAGTCTCAAACTTAATTTCTCCATATGATCTAGGATGGGTCCTAGATCTTGAAGGTGAGTATTTCATTTTGTGCTTTTAATCAAGGTATCATCCACATTTTCTTCCATTTTTTTATACATCATGTTGTGAAAGATGGTAGTAACTACCCTCTGCTATGTAGCACCACCAATTTTTAAGCCAAATGGTGTCATGTTTCAACAAAAGTTTCTCCATGTACAAGTAAAAGTAGTCTTTTCCTAATCTTCTGGTGCAATTTTGATCTGATTATAACTAGAAAATCCTTCCATAAGTGAGTACATTTCATATCCTACTATGATTTTCACTGTCATATCAATGTTAGGAAGTGAAAAATCATCCTTTGGACATGCTAAGTTTAGATCTCAGAAATTTGTACAAACTCCAATAGATTTTTTGTTCTTGGAGACTAGAACAATGTTTGATATCCATTTAGTGTAAACAATAGCATAGATGAAACCAACTTTTAGAAGTTTTTCTAATTCGACATTGACTAGTAATGAAACATGAGGACACATTTTTCTAAGTTCAAGTTTAACTGGTTTAACTCATGGAATGATAGACAAATGATGCATTGTGAGGTTAGGATCTAATTCTAGCATATCTGAATATGTCCATTCAAAGTTTATACTTTTCTCCTGGAAGAAGGCATCAAATTCCTCTTTTTCTTCTGAAGATAGTGACTCTGCAAGATGTATCATGTGTAGATGTTCTTCTATTCCTAAGTTGATTGGTTGTGTTGGCTCTATTAACACTAATGATCTTTCCTAAAAATTACTAGGAGGTGCACATTAAATATCTCATCTTCAAGTGCCTCAGAGAGGTTTTTACGCTTGGATACATCTTTTACTTTTACTTTTTAAGGTTTTGACACTACCACAATATGGTTTTCACCACCAAACCTTTTATTTATTTTCATTTTGATTGTATGACTAAGATATTTGATGTTAGCTTTAGTCATGTTGACACTTTGTTCTCTGATAGAAGACGTTATAGATTCAACAACATTGAAGTAGTAGGCAAGAGCATAGTCATTTTGGAATGCAAGGACTTCACTAGATATATTGGAATTCTAGTCTATGAGCTTGGGATAGGTGAGTGAAAGAGATGTGGCAGGTCAAACATAATTCATAGTGAAGTCATAAAATTCTTGGACAAGAAATTCGAGACTTAGAGTAGCTTCATCCACAAGTGTGTTCAAATGCCTTTAAGTTCGAATGTCATTAATCAAAGACTCGATAACACTAGTTGGATAAGACTCATCCAACATAACCCTAGATGCTTCACCTACTTTGAGGATATTTTCAAAGACATGAACTTGATCTATGTCTTTATCTGTAGTTGCTTCATAGAGAGAGAGTCAAATTTATATTCCCAAGAATTTGTGTGACATGGTGATAGACTATAGAATTCCCCAATAGTGACAAGGAAAAACTCTCCTTCATCCTCTAGATTTTTACAAAGGTACTCAATGCATAAAGCATGACTATATGATCCTTATTCTTGTTGAGTATGATGTGAATTAGTAGTATCATCAAAAGAAACACTATCTCCATCCATGGTGCTTACATGTGGTACAAAATCACCTAGTTCAACAAAGAATTTAGCAAGATCATCAGGAATGGGATAAGGATAAGTATCCTCATCATCAATCTTGTCTTCATGGTCATTAGAATCAGGTTGTGACTCATTGTTAGATGAATTCTCAGGTTTTGGTATAAATTTGTTAATCCCTAGATGGAAGGGAATCGTCTTGAAACCTAGACTATATGTATTTCAATTTCTCCTAGCTATCACTTTGACAAGATCTATCAGACCATTTTTGTTGCATCCAATAGGACCAGTCTCCTTGTAGCCAAAGCGTTTCATGAGTTTAAGACCTAGACCATACTTTTTAGGAGTAATTTTATGAGACTATTTTGTGAGCTCAACTAGAGTTTCCTCTTTGTAGATCTATGCAAAAATGCCTTTTTTTTCACTTTCCTCTTCGAGAGGGATAGTAGCTTTAAAAAATTTCCCATTACACTTGGTTTGAGGTGTCAAAAAAAAATGTCTCTTCACTTCAAATTGTCTCCCATAATGCCTGGGAGACTCAAGAAGAGACATCAAAGATAGGACCATTTCTATGTGATATTCAACCATTCTAGTTTCTTTTAGCTTGAGTGACTACTCAACTTTCTTCAACTTGTTATCATGATGGTCTATAGATTCCCTATTAATAGGTATGAAGTTTTCATCATATTTTAGCATGTTATAGGTATAGCCAGTACTTGCAGGTATGGTGACTTTAGAGCCATAAAATGGGAACTTTATACATTCATGGTAACTAGAAGGCACAACTCACATCTCATGTATCTATGGTCTTCCTAGTAGAATATTGTAAGCTAAGAGAATGTCTAAAACCTAACAAGTGACATCACTTTTGACATGACCAACCAAAAGAGGCAACACAATAAAACCCAAGGATTTGCACTTGACTTCATCATACGCTTTGATAGTTATCTTGTGGTGAGGGTCAATGGACTCTTCAAAATAGTCCAATTGTCTGAGCATAGTAGCAGAGACAATGTTTAAACTATCTCCATTATCAATGAGCACACAAAAAACACACTTTTGGTGTACCATGACCTCAATGTGTAGAGGTTGATTATGTAGATAACTCAGTAGATTGTCATCCTCCTCAGAGAAGGACATATAGTAAGGTGAGGTCAGATGCCCTACCATAGATCAGAACCTCTCAAGATCAAGATCTTGAGGGAAATTTTCCTCAGTAAGGGTTTTATCAAGAATTTTCCTATGAGTAGGTGAGATTTTCAGCAATTCAAAGATCATGATTTGAGGATTTTTTCATTCTAACTAATTAAGGGTACTATAGCTAGTAGTCAAAAAATTTGTTGTGAGTTTTGTTCCTTTGCCAAATGGACCAACAAAAGGTTTGTCTTTGTGTTGTTCTAACTTACAAGAAGAAGGCATAGGACCTTTGAGCACTAACTTGGCATTAGAATGTGTGAAAATGTTGGCACAAGTTTGTGATATTTCATTATCAGATGTTTTGGAAGTAGGGACCCTTAAGACAAATGGTGTCTTAGGTTTAGTTTTGTGTTGTTTGTGCTTGATGATGATAACATCACAATACTCAACATCTACCGTTTCAACCATGTGGACTATCTCATCATCATCATTAGAATATGTATAGTTGTTCTTGATATGAGATTTTTATTTTTAGTTTTATCCCTTTTTGTAGTGTGTGAATGAATCTTAGAAAGCCTTGTGATCTGAGTTCTTATTATGTCCATTCACAACAATGTCACCATCATCAATTAGGTCTTGAATTTTGTGATGTAGGTTGTTGCAGTTGCTAGTTCTGTGACCTTTGTTTGGTGATATTCACAAAATGTGGTTTCATTCCACCATGGTGGTTGTGGTTTGGGATCATAAGGATGAGAGTTTTCCAATGGAGAAATGAGTTTTTTTAGTAGCAAAGTCTTGTAGACCACATCCAAAGGTTCACCAAGAGGTGTACATTCTTGTTTAGGGTGTTTGACCCAAGATGACCTATTTGATTTTTTTCCAACCATCTTGTTGTCTAGAGGGAGTTTCTCAACATTCTTGGATGCTTTGAGATTTTCTACAAGATTGAGAGTTATCTTAGTAGGTTTAGGAGTAATTTTGTCAACAACTTCATCATGAACAACTTTTCAGTTTTTGTTTACATACTTCAATTTTTCCTTATTAGAGGTTGATCTTTGTTTAGTGACCTTTTGAAGGATTATTTCACCCTTTTTTACCATGAATTCCTCTATCAAAATTGATTTTGTGACCATGTCTTCAAAGGTATGTGGACCTTGAAGTTGAACTCTATACCCAAAATTAGGTAGAAGATTATTCGTAAAGATATCCAATTTTTCTATTTCTAGGATATTTTATGAGTATTTTTTGTAAATTTGTCTTCATCTCTAAAGGAATGTGAGGAAAGGTTCCCCAAATTTTTCTTCAATGTTACCCAAGTCTCTAATGTTAATAGGGTGTTGTATGTTGTGAGTGTATATGAGAAATATGTTAGCAAGTAATACTAATCTATTAAAAAACAAAAGCATTAACTAGCATAAAAACCATAACATAAATGAGAGACAAAGTGAAACCCTCAAATGAGAATATGAGCCATAGAATGGATCTCCCAATGAGGATGGTCACTTGCTTTGGGGATGAGTCTATTTTCTTAGATTTGGTATGTATGCTCAAGGTTCTCAAAACTAGCTTCAATGGAGATGGGAATGGCAAATTGGTAGCTTGAGAGCTCTCAATTTGGCATTATAAGGGTATGGTTGATGGCTTTTGGTTCTCAAAATAGCATTATAACTTTAGCTCAGACATACAGGTTAGCAATCTAATTGAACATTTTGATGCCAATAGGCAAGTGTGAAAACCACTCCATAGCCTAACCACCTAGACTTCTTGGGAATAGATGCATGAGATATGTCTGATTATGCATAAATTCCATAGACAAGGCACCAAATTCACACAAATGATCTTGGATATCGATATTTCCAAAGTATTTATCATACTTAGGTAACTCAAATCCTCTTGGAAAAGGAGGCATGTCTATACACTTATCAAAAGGAAATGGACAAAGAGAGTGTAAGGTGTATGTTTTAGTAGGTTTTTCCTTATCATGCATCATTTGGGCTAACTATTCTTGCACAATCTTTAGTTTTTTTTTCAATTTGGATGTTTTAGTTTCTCTCTTTAGGTGCAATGTGGTAGCTTGGCTTCATCTTGAGCAAGTTTGAGAAAGTATTTCTCTTTCTCTTTTTTAACAAATATTTCCATGACCTTATGGAAGTTTTTGTCATTACAATTTTTTTTGATATGTTCGGAAAGTATTTCTTCCTCTTCCTCATTCTCATTAGTAAAAGGTTCCTTATGTCTTTCATTCCTATATTGATCTTGTTCTCTATAATGTTCTTTGTATTCTAATTCTTGATCAACCATTTTAGGAATGTGATAAGTTTTAGCAATGTTGGTTGAAAAGGTTGTTTGAATAAGAATTTACTTGCATTTTTTGGAGACATATGACCTTTTCTAGTTTCAGGATCCTCTTGATATAAGGGGTTCCTAGTTTGTTGTAGGTTTATGAAAATCCTTCTCTTAACATGAGGTGATTTGATTGGTGAAGAAGACTCCTTACTAGACAATCTAGAGATAGACCATGTATAAACTAAGAAGTGTCCTCTGCCATGATTACAACCCCTAGCTCTGCCTCATCTAAGGGGATAAAAAATGTTGCCACATCTTGTTTCCACAATCATAGACAAGGACAAAAAATGAAAGCCTAGACAAGGACCACACTACAATGTAGTCTCAAAAAAGTAAGATAAGAGTGTTGTGTACTAAGGTATGAGTCATTTGAGTAATGGTTGGAATAGCCAAAGATTATGACTATCACCACACAAAGTAATGAAAACATGAGAGGACAAGAACAAGATAGACAAGTAACAAGACTAGTTTACGTGTAGGTCACAAGTTGTCAGCTGGGTAACAAGTCATTGTTTGACACTATTTGTAGATAATGAAGTGGTAAATGTTGTAGATGTAGATTAGACTTAGAGCACAAATAGCTCTAATAAAAGAGTTTGAAATTATTGAGGACAAGATCTCACATGAAGATTCGTAGGGAACCACATGAAGAAACACAGAGAACAATGTAAAGATTCAAAATAGTAATTTTTGACTAGGTTTCTCACACAAGGACTTGTACAGGGCCATGCTAGAAGCTAATAGATCAACAAAAAGAATTTTTTTTTGCATAAAGGATATAGTTTAACAAAATCTCACAAGGAGATTTACAGGGACCCATACAAAGACATGAATAGAGTCACATAAGTAGGTGCTAGCAAGGTATTTTCTCTCATGAAATTTCATGGAACTAGACATGAGAATCTAGACAAGCCAACAATTATTGACTAGATTTGAAGATATTTTATAAAGTTTACACAATTTTGGATAAATGGTTGATTGTGTTTACAAATTTTAGATAGATAGAAAGATGATTTTCAATTTTTGGATAGAATTTTGGTTTCAAGAAGATACTTGTTTCTAGACATGGGAAGGAAGCAATAGTCACAAACAATCCAACCAAGGATAAAGAAACTTAGAGGGATGGGGGAGTAGTGACCTTTAGTTTGTTTGAAAGATTTGGACAAGTGTATAGACCTAATAACAAAAACAATTTATCCCTATAACCAAAAATGGTAGAGAGGGAAAAATATTTGTCTCACAACTTATGTGCATGCATTCACCTCACATAGTTGTGTCAGCCCATTAGAGGGTGCCCATGTTTTGGGTGTATTCTGAGCTCTCAATGACATATACACTGAATGAATACCCTTGGAGTAGGGGTTAAGTGCATATATCACCTTCCAACACCCAAGTACATGCCTATGATGAGGATCCACAAGAGAGGTTCTTCCCCCTCCTTGCACAAAGATTATTTCCCCTTTTTGGTGTAGAGTACCTAATCAAATGTCTATTTTGTGTGATGTAATAAGGTCTAGGGATTGATTAAATGATCTCTCTAAGACCATCCACTTTTGTAATGGATACAAGACCCCATGGTGAAATTATAAGCCTGGGCATCATTTGGTTCAATAAGGTGGACTTTGATTTATTTCATGCTTTCTAGGGTATTTTAAGTTTTTAGAGCATTAGGAGAACCTATAGGAGTGGTTAGAATTCAATTTTTAAGATAATATGGTCATAAAGAAAAAATTGCAAAAATTGCAAAAAGTTGCTTAGCAACTTTTGCAATTTGTTGACAACTTTTCAAATAAACCATTCCTAATGGCTACAAATTCCATAAGATGGTTCTACCTATTCCAAATGGCCTATACAGGCTTTAAACATCTAAAGGAGGAGTATGTATGAAGAAAAGCATTGTAACTTTCTCTTTTGATCAATAAAATCTATTGTTCTTGTACAATTTTAGTGATTTTTCCCTATAGTACAACATTTGATGATTGGAGGATGAAAACTTTGCATTGATCTATTAGGCCTATTTATTTGTGAGATTTGGGTTTTGGTTTTAAGTTTGTATCAGTCATAGTATTCAAGTTATTCAATTTTCTTGGTCACTGCCCTGTGAAACCCTTAAAACAAGGGTTTGGTCAAAGGAATGGCCCTAACTAGAATCTCCTTAGTTGGAATTTGTTCTAATTTGGTATGGAGCAAGTTAGGGGTATGCTCTTTCATATTTTCTAGGCTTTGGGATAGGAGGTTGTAGCAACAAATTTTAAGAGCAAGCCCTATGTCAAATATTACTATGTATTTGACCTTGTTTTGATGCAATTTGATTGGATAATAAGAAGGAAGGAGGTTGAGGACTTGGCATAAGAACAAGATACCTTATTTGAGTTTGGAGAATAGCCTGGTCATGGAGGTTTGATTTCATGAACCCATCCTTTGTCATGTACCTTGTAAACCATGCCTAAAGTAGCTAATTAGGTCTGTGTGCTTGGTAATGGTTGAGGCATGTTGGACTAGAGCGAAATCTTTAAGCTTTGGAGTTTTTCAACACTTGAAAAAGGGTATTCAAAACTGCATTTTCTTTACAAGGTTCTCTGGTAAGTTTTGAAGTTATTGGTGGAAAATTGAATTAGAAGACCTAATAGGTTACTAGGTCAAATTTAGCATCTTGCAATGTGGGTTGTTGGGAGTGAATCCATTGGAGGGTTTACCTTTTTTGGGTTGAATTTGTGTTGTTTTAAGCCTCTGTTGGTGGTAAATAGGCCAAGAGCATCAAAATCCCCATTTTTGTCATTTTGGGGTAGGAAGGCTTATTTTCTCTAAGTTGGGTGTAGTTGGATTTTGTGTCTTGCTTGTGGAGTATGGCCTAGAAACCTGTTGGAGAGATTTTTTAATATGAGTATCCACTAAGGGAAGTGAACCAAAGCTTTTGAATAGTCCTTTGTGCAGTTGGGGGTTGTGTAGAAGTTTGGATTGATTCTTGCTTCCTTGTGCTTACTTTGCATCAAGTGATATTAGAGCCACTTTGATTTTGTTGTTACACAATGTTTGATGGAGGAGGAGAACCTAAAAGGGATATCCCCTTAAGGATCACTAATGTAGAACTAGCCAAGCTAGTCAAGGAGTAGATGGTAGAAAGTAGAGTAGTTCGAGAAGAGAATAGGGCTATGAAGAGGGAGTTGGATAAAACTCTAGAGCAGGTTAGGAGATCTTATTTTTGGCCAAAATTGTAGACTGATGTCAGGAAATATGTAGAAGAATGTCTAATTTGTCAACAAGCAAAGGGAGGTACATCAAATTTAGGGCTTTATACCCCACTTCCAATACCTCACAAGCCTTAGGATTTAGTGAGTATGGATTTTGTTGTTGGACTACCAAGGACTAAATTAGGTTATGATAGTATTTTTGTAGTTGTGGACAGGTTTTCTAAAATGGCCCACTTCATAGCTTGCAAGACCACTCATGATGCCCTCCATGTAGTAAGTTTTTTCTTCAAAGAAATTGTTAGGCTTCATGGTTTGCCCTTGTCCATTATATCTGATAGGGATCCTAAGTTTTTGGGGCATTTTTGGAGGACCTTGTGGAGAAAGTTAGGAACCAACTTGTGTTTTTCATCTTCCTATCACCCTCAATCTGATGGATAGACTGAGGTAGTTAGTAGGTCCTTAGGAAACATACTAAGGTGTCTTTCCAAGCAACATGGAGTCTAATGGGATTGTGTCTTACCCTAGGCAGAGTTTTCCTTTAATGATTCCATTAATAGAAGTACTGGCCTAACCCCTTTCAGGTTGTTTATGGCACTCACCCTAGGGGTACCTTGGAACTTAGAGATGTTAAAGACATGGAAAGGAGAAGTGGACAAGCTAAGAATTATGCAGAGGTTATGAAAGAAGTCCATCAGTAGGTACAAGACAAATCGCAAAATACTTCCATCAAGTACAAGCAACAGGCAGATAAAAAGAAAAAAGAACTTCAGTTCAAAGTGGGGGATATGGTAATGGTCCATATTAATAAGGCAAGGCTTCTAAAGAAGATGCATAAAAAATTGCAGATGAAAAAGATTGGTCCATTTAAGATAGTTAAGAAGTGTGGCAACAATACCTACCAAATCAACTTGCCCTCTGATATTAACTTGTCTCCTATTTTAAATGTTTCTAACCTACATGCTTTCAAGGGTGTTGCTTCAAATGATGTGGATGTAGTTGCACTTGCAATTTCCAAGGAGGAGTTGAAGAAAACCATCCCACCTATGCCTAAACCCATGGTGCAAGCCATTTTGGATAAAAGTATCAGTAAGCAAACTGGGAGGAAAACATACTATTAGTATCTAGTATAGTGGAAGGGGCAAACAACAACAGATGCAACTTGGATGATTGAGAAAGCTCTTAAGGCTTATGGCATTGATCTTCCACTTCACAACACTTTAGAGATTGGAGTTTCTTTTATGTAGGGGAGAATGGTGCAAAGCGCCTAATCAAATGTCTATTTTGTGTGATGTAATAAGGTCTAGGGATTTATCAAATCATATCCCTAAGACCATACACTTTTGTAATGGATACAAGACCCCATGGTGAAATTATAAACCTAGGCATCATTTGGTCCAATACGGTGGATTTTGATTTATTTCATGTTTTCTAGGGTATTTTAAGTGTTTAGAGCATTAGGAGAACCTATAGGAGTGGTTAGAATTCAATTTGTAAGAAAATGTGGTCACAAAGCAAAAATTGCAAAACGTTGCTTAGCAACTTTTGCAATTTGTTAACCACTTTTCAAATAAACCATTCCCAATGGCTACAACTACCATAAGGTGGTTCTACCTATTCCAAATGGCCTATAAAGGCTCTAAACATCTAAAGGAGGAGTATGTATGAAGAAAAGCATTATAACTTGCTCTTTTGATCAATAAAATATGTTGTTCCAATACAATTTTCCTCATTTTTCTGTACAATATGACATTTGATGATTGGAGGATGAAAAATTTGCACTGATAAGTTAGCCCTATTTATTTGTGAGATTTCAGTTTTGGTTTCAAGTTTTTATTAATCATAGTGTTGGTTAAAACTTAGGTTCAATTGGATGGCCTTTATATGGATATAGTTGAATTGAAATTACCCTAAGAATGTTAATTCGGAATTCGTAAACTCATGAGAGATATAATAGTTGTTTGCTAAAGGGGTGAAGATAATAAATCAAGAGGTTTATGAATGCAATTACTGCTTGCTAATAAATTGAACTATTCAAATTACCACACATCTAAGGCTACTTTTACAAATGATTCTAAGCTAGAATTCACACTTAAACTATTGAACACAATATGTTTATAAATGCTATGAATATTAGTAACACACCTTTAAACAATTAACCACAAGTATGATTAACACTCTTCTAATTAATCACAATGTCTTTATGAATGGTATCATAGAGTTTTAATCTGATTAAAAGGTTGGTTTGATTTTACTTGGGATGCCATAGGAAGTTTAGTGGAATCAAGAAGTTACTTGCAATAAACAAGTTTTAATACTAAGGGTGGTAGGAAGTATGATAAGAGTAACAGGGAGTATGATTAGTGCAACAGGAAATATGATGAACAGGGAAAGAAGTGATTTAGTGAGTGAATGGAGATTTAAGCAATGGTAAAGCAATAATAAATGAAATGGATATGAATTCTTCAACCAACTATTTTATTGAACAATAAAATCTTGGATTAACAATAATAGGCATTAATGAACTCTAATAATTGAGAAATACATAAATACATACATTCAATTTAATCTACAGAAAGATACATAAAGAATCAATCACTGCAAAATACTCATAAAATAAACTAAAGTGATCTCACCAAGCTTCCCAAGAGGAGGCCCTCCTCTATTTCACAAGGTGAGAGATGTCTAGAAATCAGCTACTGTAGAGACTTCACATTCTCAATATCACAAATTTCCAAAGATAATATAAAGAGAGTATTTTTCATATATCATGCATTGTATGTCTTTGTGATTTACATTCACTTATATGAACTTAATAAGTTTTAATCGAATCAACTAATTTGGAATGACAAATGGCCTATTCCTAAATATAGGTGATAATTTGTTTTGGCTGCTGGCCATATAATTGTCTACAAAATGATCTTGGCCCAAAATAACATACAACCAGAACAATTTTCATTTTCACTATTTACAGAAAATAACATAACAAAATCTCAACTTTCAAAAACTGTTCCCCCAGTTGAACAACTAGCTCCACTCTTATGCATCCTTGGTTTCCTTAGCTCTTGTAGCAACATCAATCACAATATATCATTTTCATAAAATTAACAACTTTTTAGGAACTATTCTTCCCTCTTTAAAGAAGTACTTAAATATTCTAATTTCCTATCAATAGTTTAGCAAAAAGGGAATTTTATGCCGAAGAAGTGGGAAATGTATGAGGCAAAAGATTAACAAAAATAGGGTACTAACAGGACTCATCACATAGCATTCAAGTTATTCAATTTTCTTGGTCACTACCCTATGAAACCCTTAAAACAAGGGTTTGGTCAAAGGAATGGCCCTAACTTTATTCTCCTCCATTGGAATTTGTTCCAATTTGGTATGCAACAAGTTAGGGGTATTCTCTTTCATATTTTCTAGGCTTTGGGATAGAAGGTTGTAGTAGCAAATTTTAAGAGCAAGCCTTAGGTCAAATATTCCTATATATTTGACCTTGTTTTGATGCAATTTGATTGGATAATGAGAAGGAAGGAGGTTGAGGACTTGGCATAAGAACACGATACCCTTATTTGAGTTAGGATAATAGCCTAGTAGTGGAGGTTTGATTTCATGAACCCATCCTTTGTCATGTACTTTGTAAACCACTCCAAAAGTAGCTAATTAGGCATGTGTGCTTGGTATTGGTTGAGGCATGTTGGAGTGGAGTGAAACCTTGAAACTTTGGATTTTATTATCACTTGAAAAAGGGTATTCAAAATTGGAATTCGTTTACAAGGTCCTTTGGTAAGTTTTGAAGGTATTGATGGAAAACTGAATTAGGAGACCTAATAGGTTACTAGGTCAAATTTGGCATCTTGCATTATGGGTTGTTGGGAGTGGATCCATTGGAAGGTTTACCTTTTTGGGTTGAGTTTTTTTTGTTTTAAGAATTTTTTTGTGGTAAATAGGTGAATAGCATCAAAATCCCCATTTTTTCCATTTTGGGGTAGGAAGGCTTGTTTGCTCTAAGTTGGGTGTAGTTGGATTTTGTGTCTTGCTTGTGGAGTAGGGCCTAGAAACCTATTGGAGAGATTTTTTAATATTATTATCTAGTAAAGGAAGTGAACCAAAGCTTTTGAATATTCCTTTGTGAAGTTGGGGGTTGTGTAGAAGTTTGGATTGATTCTTGGTTCCTTGTGCTTAGTCTGGATCACTTTTGGAGGTGAACTAGGTAGCGACTAACTAAAAGCTTTTTAGTTGGCTTCCATTCATATTAATCTTTGGTGGCTTCACAAGTGAAATTAAGACTAGTATCCCACACCAACATCTAAAAGTGCACACACTTGACTAGCAAGACTGGGGCTAACATTAGCCAGTACAATAGACAAAGCCTTCTCTCAAAGCCTTCTCTTGATATGTGATATCAAGAGTCAAGAGGAAGAAATTAACATGGATTTGGAGTCTTTCACTTTACAAAGATTCTTTATTATAGTGAGTTGGAATCTCTAGTGAAAGGAGTGTGCTCACTTGGGATCTAAGGGTCTAGGTTTCTAATTTCACTAAAGGGGAAAGAGCATACTCCTCTACCTCATCGCCTTGCCCAAACACACAAGACATATACATCACTAAGTTGTCTTAATTAATCCAAACTTGTCCTTTCTCAAGATTTTAATTCTCTACAAGGAAATCATCATCCCTTCATATAAAACACTCATACCAAAGAACCACTAAATTTCTTGCCTCCCTTGGGTATCGTCTTTTAGAGGCTTCTAGATTTCTGATTTACTCTTGGGCATCACTTCTAAGTAGTAAAGAGCATACTTCCCTATTCCCCTGTCTTGCACCCTACAAAGTTCACAAGCCCTATTTATACTATGTGTGAAAAGCAATAAAAGAAGACATGGCATTTAAGTGGCTTTGAAATGAGTCTTCGACATGTGTATCTTTGACAAACATTCTACAATCACATAATCAGTATATGTTTCAAGTGTTTTGATAAGGTGTCTTCGACAAGCATCCCGTAAACCACTGTCAAGTTGTTTGAAAACCAAAAATTAGAAAGAAAATGCTTTAGAGAACACTGTTAGTCAAAAAATAATGATAAAACTAAATTCTAGAAACTGTATTTGCATGTTTTGCTACAAAATTTTGCACAAAATCATGCATAGGCCTGCACGAGAAAATGATGTGCACCACATGAGAAACTATGCATTTATACACTTTTTCGCTTGAGGAAGTACAATGAAAGGGGAAAAATCCAAATTTTTTCATGTGAAAATGAGATTTCTCACACAAGGATCTAGAAGACTATATGGATGACAAAGTAATTAAAAATGTAGAAAATAGATTAGATGAGGCTAGAAAACTTGATTTCTTAGCCCCACGGTGGGTGCCAAAAATGTATATGTAAAATGTGAGCCTTAGATACTCACACACACTTCAACATAATCATTACCTGAGAGGTCATCATGAAATAAATATGAGATTATTCATTTGAGTAATCCAATAGTTTGACATATAGCCTCCTAAATAGATGGATTTTGCCCTTGCTCTCAAAATGAGAAGCTAGCAACCAGACCTCTAGTACAAAGGATTTTACTTAAGCTATATGAGAAAGAAATTAATCTATATGAAATACATTTTAATATAAGAACAAAGAAAGTGAGTTACACTATATGAATGCATTTTAAGCTAATATGAGATTGTAATGTGAGAAATTAAACTATAGATGTATGAAAATGAGTAAATATTTAAGCATAGATTCAATGAGAATTCAATTCAACCTATTTAATGAGGAATTGAAGACCTCTTAAATATAATTCTAGAAATCAATCAATGGTCAAGATCAATTTGGATGAATGGTCAAGATTGAAGATGAGACTCAGTCAGAATGGAAACTTCTTTGTGCAGATGCAATTGACTATTTCATATTTGAGTGTGATGAAGAGCTAATTGATTCTCTTCTGAGTGTAAAAAAGAGTTAACTAAATAAATTCCATTTTGAGTTCTAGTTCACTTAGAATTTTCATTTTTGAACTGAAGAGAAGATTTTGGAGAAGATATTTAATTTAATAAAATAGAATATGACCTCATAAATGCATAATCTTAATTAATTGAATAATTAAACTCAATAATTAAAATGAGGACATTATCTTATTAAATTAAACATATTTAATTCCTTTGTACTTTAGCTAAAGAGGTAATTTAAATTTAATTAAAGTATGAACACTTATAATTAAATTAAACTTAATTAATAGGTTTAACATAGCTAATTTGAGTCAATGCTTAGGAATTAAATATAGAGTGTAATTAATGTATATTAGGGTTTTTTGCATTTGACACTTAGGTCAAGTAGTGATTATCAAAATTTGAATTTCCTGGCAAAAAGACTTGGGTTTGATTAAATAGATCAAAATTGTTTTAGCATGATATTCTGCCAATTTTGGGGTATTACAATAGGTACGTTGCATGATATTTCATCTTCAGTTTGGTTTGACTCAGGTGCTTCTGAATTTTTTATTTCACCATCTCTTGTTTAGTGATGTAGGCTAGTGGCAACACTTTAGGTCAATAGGTGGTAGTTTGAGTTAGCTACAAGATCCAAAGTGACTGTAGACTCCTTTTTTAGAGGTTGTGTTTTTAATTTGGGTACCTTTACCACCATAGTGGATCTTTATATCCTACTTCTAGGTTCTTATGACATTGTGTGACCATGGATTGGTTAGCTTCCTATTAGGTGAATATAGATTGCCACCATAAGATGGTATAGTGTGTTGATGAAACAAGTGGGTAGGTGGAATTTTTATGGGTTCAAAGACTAGTTTCACTTCAAATTATCTTAGCTAATTATCTAAAGAAAAGTGTGTAGAAGGGTTGTCAATTTTTTAAAATTTTTGTTAGTTATCTTGAGTAAGTCAAGAGTTATATGATGAAATTTGATGACAAACCACTCCTTCATGAGCATGAAAATGTGTCTCTTAAGGAGATACTCGATATGCCACCTCAACATGAAATTGATTTTTGGATTTATCATGTACTAGGAGCAGAGCTGATTTCATGAGATCCTTACCGCATGACTACATAGGAGCTAGGTGAGATCACATTATAATTGGAGGAATTGTTGGCCAAAGGCCATATTCATCCTATTGTATCACCATGGGGTGCACTAGTCATCTTTGTGAAGAAGAAAGATGGATCTTTGCATTTATGCATTGACTACCAGTAGTTGAATAAAGTAATGGTGAAGAACTGCTATCCTTTGCTAAGTATAGATGAATTTTTCAATAAGATGAAAGGAACATGAGTGTTCTAAAAGATTAATATTAAGTTGGGATACCATTAACTTCATATCTAGGACTTTGACATTCATCAAACAACTTTTCATACATGGTATGGCATTATGAGTTCATGGTTGTACCATTTGGGTTAACCAATGTGCCATTGGTATTTATGAGTTTGATAAATGGAGTATTTCACACTTACCTTGATCAATGTGTCATTGTATTCTTGCATGACATATTTATCTATTCAAAGAAAGTTGAGGAACATGAGGTCCATTTACATCAGGTATTGTAGTGCTTGAGAGACCATCAGTTGTATGCAAACTTGAGTAAATTTGCATTCTTCTAGCTAGAGGTAAGTATTTGGGGCATATCATCATTGGTGATGGAACTTTAGTGGATTTAGAGAAGATTCATGCTATCATGGATTGGTTGGTACCCACTAATGTCTTAGAGGTTCATACTTCCATGGGATTAGTAGGTTACTACCATCACTTCCCAAGGATTTCTCATGATTGTCTCATCCCATCACTTCTCTTCAGTGGAAAGGGAAGAAGTATGTTTGGTTATACCAGTGCAAGGTAACATTTAATGCTCTTAAGGAGTATTTTACTAGTGCACTAGTCCTTGAAGTACCTAATCTTGTAGGTGATTTCATGGTTTTCATAGATACTTCATTAGAAGGTGTGGGTGTGGTGTTAATGTAGGATGGTCAAGTGATTGCATATGAGTCTAGAAAAATCATGGAATATGAGCTTAACTACCCCACTCATGTTTTGGAACTCATGGCCATGATGCATGCCTTTGTCTATTGGAAGTATTTTCTTTTGGGACACATGTTTGAGTTGCATAGAGATCATAGGAGCTTGCAATATATCTTTACTTAGCCTAACCTCAATGCATGACTATGCCACTAGATAGAATTCCTATGTGAATATGACTTTGATGTTCACTACATTAAAGGGAAGGATAATGATGTTGCTGATTCCTTGAGTAGGTGGCAACATGAGATATCTGTGTTATCATTGGGAGTGGATTTGCAAGGCCATATCTTGGATGCTTGGCCTAGTGACACTTGGTATTAGGAGGTTAGGGTAGACATCAAGTCTAGACATACCCTTGAGGAGAGGTTTTTAGGCTACTTGCTTGAGGACTGATGGACTACTATGGAACTTGGGGCATATCTATGTACTCGTGTTAGGAGATCTTCATGTCTTGGTTTTGTTGGAAGCACATTGTGCACCATATTTTGCACATCCTAATGTCAAGAAGATGCATGCTGATCTTAATTAGTTGTACTTTTGGGTAGGGATGAGGCACGATGTTACTAATTTTGTTGCTCGATGTCTTGAGTGCTAGAAAGTGAAGGTAGAGCATCAACATCCAGTGAGTCTTTTGTAGCCGCATACCATTCCAAAGTGGAAATGTGATATTCTATCTATTAATTTTATCATAGGGTTTTCTATGTCATCATGGTGTCATGATTGTATCATGGTCATAGTGGACAAGTTGTCCAAGGTAGCACATTTTTCACCCATGAGAGCATCAAACACAACTTCTTCTATAACACATGTTTTCTTCGAGAATATTGTCCATTTGAACAAGATTCCTCATAGGATTATTTTGGATAGAGATCCAGTGTTTGCTTTTGCACTATGGATGTCTCTCTAGCATGCTTTGGGAGTGTAGCTTAATTTTAGTTCTGCTTATCCCCTAGAGATTGATGGTCAGACAAAGATAGTGAACCAAGTTCTAGAGGATATGCTTCACATGTATTTGATGGATAGGTAGGATAAGTGGAAGGATTATTTATAACTTGTTGATTTTGCATACAATAATGGGTATCATAGTTCTCTTAGCATGTCATCTTTTCAGACTTTGTTTCTTACAACCATATGATAACTGCCTTGCATATCATCAAGCCTCATCAATTAAATTCTTACAATCTCATGATCAAAACAAACTTTATATATTTGAAAACCCTTCACACTATCCTTACTATCTTATGCTAACTATTATCTTAGCTTTGGAAGCCCTGACATTCTTTTATATGATCATATAGTTACTGTTTAATCATAACTTTGAAAGTTTATTACTGAGCCTTTGCAATCTCACAATAACATCCCTATTGTAGCACTGTGATTTTTCTTTTCCAACCTATTGTAGATCACCAAGGAAAATGAATAGTGATCCTAGTTTTAGATTAGGAACATGGATGAAAATGATGTAATAAGACCCAAAATTTAAGGTCAATTGGGCTCTAGGTGCCATTATAAGCTAGAGTGTAAAATTGAAGCAAGGGGTCTAAAATGAGAAAATTTGGTGATTTTTTAATGAAAATATGATTTTTGTGTTTCTTACAAGGTTTTAATGGTCCTTAGGGTCATTTGGTCAAGTTCTAGGTGTCTAGGAGGTTAGATGTCAAAAATTGTTAAAAATTGCAAAAGTTGTCAAGCAAAATTGCAAAAATGCTAACTTTGCAATATAGTTGCAAAAATAGGTGTACATTGACATAACCATTTAAAATATGGTTATAACCATTAGAATAAATTCATATAAGAATTTAATGAACGTACAGGCCTAGGGTGTGATGCTTGTACAGATTGGAGGTTATTTGCAATAATAAAAACTTGATTTTCTACCAATTTGACTGTGTTTTGGTATTGTACAAATTTGTACGAATTTTCACATGTGATCAAGTGACATGGTTGGGTAGGTATATGAAGTAGCTTCTATCAAAATTTTTTTTGAGGGTTTTATTAGTTCATTTATATAATTTATCTCAATTTTGGTGAAGGCTGCTTGTTTAAGCTTGAAATTTGAGTAGTTTGTACATATGGGCCTCTAACTTGCAACCCAATGGTGGGATATTGATTTATTTTGGATGGAATCAAGTTAGGGGTGTAATATTTCATATGTAAATTTTTTAGGGGTAGAGAATAAGGTTTTCTATTTTTTCTTCCAAGCCTTAGGCTGAACATCCTCATGTGTTCCGCCTAGTTTTGATGAAGAGTTGGTGTTTAAACTCCCAAACTTGTTGATCTGACCCAAGTAAATGGTGGAATGAAATTGTGGCATAGTGAGGATGAGTTCCATGTAGTTTTTATATTTCTATGAACCCATTTCTTGACACTTTCTTTGGAAAGCTAGCCTAATTAGGTTTATTAGGTTTGTGAACCTAGTTGGTGTTTGGACATGCTGGAGTAGGATCAATCCATGAAGCTTTGGAATCTTCAAGAGAATGGTAAAGGGTATCTATAAAGGTATTTAGTTGTCACATTTTTTGGGGAGTTTGGGAGGTAACCTTGAAAAATTGAAAACAAACCTACTAGGATTTCTAGGCCTAGATTTGAGAAATAGGTCTATTGAATGTGTCAGAACCCTAAAAATTGATGAATCCTAGTGGGATAGGACTAGGAATGACAAAAAAAATCTTTTATTGAAGCCTTGAAAGCATTTTTCCTAATTTTCCATATTTGGCCTAGTTGAGGGTTAGTCTCCCTAAAGCCTTAATTTGACCCAAGTTTGCTAAGAGCCTTAGAGAGGGGGTAATACCTTAGAAAAGTGGAGTCCACTTAGAGATATCGAGGTTAGCATTGGGTAAATTCTGGTAACCTTTCTTGGCATCTTGCAGTGTGATGGGTGCTACTAGGCACTTAAGAAGATTTTGGTGGATTAAGGTCATAGACTCTATATCACAACCTTATGATCTCACACATGCAGTTAGCAAACCCTTTGTCACAACATCTTGTCTTGTATTTTTTTTCCTTACAATTACATGATCACATGAGCATATGACCATATGATATCACGATCATAGCCTTTTGTATGATCAAAAACCTCCCTTTTTGCCTTTACAATCTCATGATTACACAAGCATATGAACAACAATCTCATGATGAAGTGTAGAATCTCATCATTAAAATTGGAGGCTTGCAATCTTACCAAAATTTTGGTATCGTCATATCAATGCATCTTTCTTATTATGATCCTATAATGAGCATAAGATCATAAATCTTTCTCCTATTCTACACTTGATTCAAAACCAAGTTTGATTAGCTTGTTTCATGGTATCTTTTGATTTGCTAGATCTGCCACCCTTTCACTTTCTCTGTGTAATGACTACATTTCATTGGACATGTGTTGGCCTATCATGATGTTTCTGTAACTAAAGATTGAGAAACTCTTCACAATGACATAGCCACAACCATAGATTCTCCTTAAGATCAATGACTCACATAAAACTACAACTCTACAATCTTTGTTAGTACTTAACCAATTAGAAATTGCCTCTATGCCAACTCACTTTAACAATGAACTACCACATCATCAGGTTCATCCACATGGTGGCTTCTCCCATCTTTGCATGCCTAATGCATGACCACACTCTAACTCAAGAAACCCTGCAACTGACTCTCTTTCACTTCGTTGGAACTCATTTTTTGACTATACATTATATGTTGTGACCCAATGATGTAATAAAATATAACACTTTAACACCATCATAGCCTTTAGCCTTAACCTCCATCTCACCCTTATGATGCTATGGTCAAATGCCATTTTGACCATTTTCTCTACCTTAGTTGTTTCACATCTTAAACTTTCTTAACTATCCAACCTCTCAAGACCTTGCGATGAGAATTTAGACATGACCATTTCATGTTTTCATAACATCACATTCAAAATACTTAACTCTATCCTTAACCTTTCAAAGGCATGATCATAATCTTTCACAGCCTTGCCACCTTAACCTGAGTTTTCTTTCAACCACCTATGAAATTGTAATGAGTTAAACTTTATCTACATGGCCTCCTCTTCTTTTTTATGCTAATTCACAATGTTCTTGAGCCTAACCCTTTTCATGCTTGCAGTCTTGCACTAGCTACATTTCTTAACTTTTTCTTCATTTTTCCCAACACCACCACTTGATCTATTAACTAATTTTGAAACTATGCAAAGTTCCTCTCAACATTTACCTTAACATTTTCATTGTTTAGCAACATCACAACCTAATATTCTAACTATCCACTTATCCCTATGACCATGATATCTCCTTGTTTTCATTGTTTATTGCTTTGTAACATAAAACACACAAATTTGTATAAATCCTAGTAAGTTGTGCAAACCCAGAGATGGCAATTTTGCTCCTTTGCACCCACTAACATGGTTAACTATTTAAAAGTAGTGAATTTGTGCATAGGAGCTTTTCAAAAGGTCCCAATTTAAGGTATAAAGAAGAGCATGAAATATGAAAAGATAATGGACTCAAAACTTGGGGATATAAACTATAGGCATGATTTTTTTGATGTATCCCTATTAAATGTCAACTTATGAATCTTTTCAATGAAATATGTGATATGACAATAGGCCTAGGGTTTTTTTGAGGGTTAAAATAATTTTTAGAAACCCTAAGTAGTCTAGACATAGATTCTTCTTGATTTTCTCAAGGTTTAGAAAGATTTTAAGTAGGGTAAGAATCAGGCCAACACCTCTCTCCTTATTAATCTACTCTCTTCCATCATTCACATCCAATTCTTTTATCATCAAGAAATGCATGATTGTTTTTTTACCACAATGCTACATTTATGAGTTTAATTAGGATTTCAATGTAACACCTAGATGATTGAATTATAATTCTCTATGGATGCCCAAAAGAGGAACCAAAAGGAATTACCTCTACATTATTGCAATATCAAAAAATACAACACTTTTTAATTTCTCTTCTAATGCCAAAAAGGAGCACTCATAAGCATATTAGGATCCAACTATTTAGATTATTAGTCAAATTTGTTGACCCAAATTTCATAAATAGATGTTCAAATGAACCACATGAACTCATCATTGATAAGAATGAATAGTGTGATTGATTCCTATCATTTTACAAGAGTGATCCAACTATATTGGAGACTTCAAATTTTGACCATCCCCATCAACAATAATGACAATAATGTCTATGAGTGACAATAATGACATGATACAAAAATAAGTTATAACTAGAATGCTTTTAATATGGAAATAAAAACTGCTAATGCTTTAACTACAACATAAATTAATAAAAGTGATTGTTAGTGTGGTAACAAACCTCAAGTATCAACATTGTCAAACTTGGGTACTCCAACTTAAGTTTGTTAATTTTACTACTCGGTACCCTACAACCAAATACAATGAAATCATGATCAATTAGTATTATATCAAAAAAATTAAGAAGACTAAGATTAGCATGCTACCAATATGGTTGTAATTAGTAGAGATCAATTTTAGTGAATGAAGGCATGACGCATTTCAAAAAAGGAAATAAAACATTACTTTTAATAACAACATAATGTAGAATGTAGCAATAGTCAAAAAAAAAGAATTCAATGATAGAATGAAAATAGTGAAGAATAATTATCTATAGGCATTTAAGAATCCATATGTCTTTGGTTTCTCTCCCTGCCATCCAAAATAAGATTCAACCACTATGAATTGAGAATGTGTGTACAACAACATTCTATATGCATGGATAATAGGAGGAGCTAAAAAAATCCAATATCTTTACATTAATGACTTGTATAAAAAAATGAAAACATGTTACATTCTTTAGCTCCATCTAATGTCCTATGCATATAAATTGAGATTGCATATTCAACTAGGGCCTCCTACTTTTCTTGAAACTAAGATGTATGAAACAATTTAATCCAAAATATAGATTTATGGAACAAGTGATGTGTAATAATGACCCAAATTATAAAACCATTGGCTTGAGTTGCATATATAAGCCATCATGGTCAAACTGGGGAAGTGGGTAATGGTAGAATTTTGTGTTGGGAACATTTTCAAGTCATATTGAACCTATTGTATGAGGCCTGGAATGGCTTGGGTGTAATTCATTGCAAAATACAAAAAGTAATAAACGTTGCTTGACAATATTATCAACTTCTAAATGCGATCTCCTTAAATATGAAATTTTTTCGAAGAATTAAAATGTTTCTCACCATACATTCTTTGATATATTTCACAAAAGTGATCCAAAATAACCATGGCCATTAGAGCCATTTAAATGAAGTTTGAATGAAAAACATGTCAAAATGTTCAAGGTTACCAATATGGGCAAATAGGCCTAGCAAGGGCTAATAGATGGGTTGAAGGATAGCTTTAGATTTTGGTTTATGTTTGAGTCTAAATAGGTAATAAGAGACTATTTGATGAGATGGATAAGAAATACATGTTAAAGTTGTAAAAATGGTGTAAGTTGAAATACAATCCAGATCTATCCAAATGATTTATCTTATAAAAATCATTTCCAAATCTTAGATGAATAATTTCATTATTGTAAGATGACATATATGAATGGAAACATCCTTGGGAATAATCTACAAATAAAAAATGCCTCACACAAGAGGACCCTCCATACATCATATATTTCATTCCTAAATTTCAGCATTTAAGTTACTAGGAAATTCTATTCTAGAGGAAATTATACTTATCATAAACATATAAAGCATATTTATATATTTTGACTAATATAACAATTCGTTGAAGGGACCATTGAGAAATGGAAAGAAGAAAAGAGAGCAATGTGAGAAGAGGAAAAAATTTTGTGATGAAAGGAGGTAGAGGTATACAACCGAGAAAGAGATAGATAATGAGGCTAATGATGTAACCTTGATGGTGAATGAATACTTATAATGCCAGAAGGAATGGAATGAGGTAAGTGATAATTTGGTAGAAGAAATCATCTCAGTGAAAATGATGCATTAATGGTGTTGGTGATGGGTCATGAGAAGATCATGGAGGTTGTTTACACTCCAACAATGGAGATTGGATATACTACTATTACTGAGACAAAACAGTGTCTTTGGGTGGCATACTTGGTGAGTTTATAGATGTATGTAACTAGGATGATGGAAATCAAGATATTTGACTAGAAAAAGAGTAGTAGGTAGGATGGAGTGCTCACAATATTGCCAAGGAAGAATGTTAGACAGATCTACATCAGCATGGAATAAATGATAGTCAATTAGACACATCAACATCAACATAGAAGAAATGATAATCGCCTATTATTCCATGAATTTTAGTGAGATGAAACCTCACATTAGATGGAAATGGCTTTTAAGTTCTTTTGATTCCTTGTGTAGAAAAGACATTATCATATTGTCTTGACCATGATAGTGATAATCATAGTAATATATTGATTTATTAAAGGTTTGATATGTATGGTTGGGAACAAAACACTATGATTGACCTTGAAGTGCATTGAGGTTATTTATATGGTTTGAAGTGTGTGTTGGGAAGCTTTGGATCATTTCATGTGTCACTATTATGCCATAGTCAAAGTATGACATTCAAATTAGATTGTGATGGAAATGGCAAAGCTTCCATTGGGAGTTTGTTCATAAAGCCTTTATAATAAAAAAATGAATTTGATCCATCTAATCCTATTTAGAAGGTCTTATGATAATTTAATGAAGGCTTATTTGAATTTTCAAGCTATTAAAGCATTTGGAAAGAATTAGTGGGACCATATATTGTTGTTTAGCTTTGATAGGTTTAGTTTGAGGTTAACTTAGTTTCGAGAATTCTTTCATATGCTCTACTTAAGAAGGCCAACCACCTGAAGGTGGAAGCTCATTTGGCTTCCCCCCATATAATCACTCTAAATTATCCATTAACAACTAAGTAAATATTTCATTAATTAATTTTAGAAGTAGATAATTGAATCATTATAACCACATAAATTCATTAACATGACATACAATTAATTAATATGTATAAAAATTCATCAATAATTTGCGAACACATTAATCATTATATTCACATAACATTCATTGAAACAACATATAATTTATTAATACCTATAGAAAATTATCAATAATTTTTCAAAATGTCAATCATTATAATTACATATAACAATATTCAAGATGACATAAAATTCATTAATAAGAAACATTCATAAAAATTCATCAACACATTCATCATCAAACAAGGTTTTTAACATTCATTTCTTCTTTTGTTGTTTGTTTTTTTTTAAGATAAAGGCTAATAGGGAGATCGTGACTATCTTTAGCATTCTCTTATGGCTTTTGTGGTTCTAGAATCTTATGAAATGAGGCTTCCTCTTCTTTTTTTGAGGACAAGACTGATGTGTCCCTGTAACAAGAAATAAATGGGTTTACTTCTAAATATTTTTCAAAATTTTAGAATTATTTCATTAATCTAAAGAACATAACACAAATTTTTCTTTACCTGATAGTGCCACAACATCTACGATCACATTTTTTCAGCCCTAACCTCAACATGTTCAACACTAACATCATTCTCTGCATACTAAAAAATGATCACATAAGGGTTACATAAATTGCAATTTAAGATTTTAAGCATTATCAATAATTACATAATTAATTTTCAATAGAAATTAAATATTTTCCTATATCATTTTGATTCACATCAAGGCCTTCATCATATTTAGGATTTGTGCCTTCATCATCATGAGTAAGATCTATGTCAGGAGTAGAAGGTTGTAGCAAAATGTCATGTGCACATTGTTATCATTGTTTGAAATTAATGTCAAATAGATTATTTTGCATGAAGTTCTAAATTTCTATTAATATTCATTAGGCCTATTTATTTGTCTATGAATTAGTGCACTAGAATCTTCTACATCTCTTTGGCCACTGGAATTTGTGCAGTGATAGGAAACAACTGCTTTATAGCCTTTCTTGAAGCTAATTTGTTTGTCCTCTTCTATGGGCACTAGATTAAATTCAGTTCCCTACATTTTGCATAATATTGCCAATATTGAATGTATTTCTTATTTGTAATTTTATATTAAAAAATTGATATGAAATTTCATTTATTGCTACTTACATGGCATGAGTGTATTTTCATATATCCACCAGAGCAAAGATGGTGTTGACCAATCTTCTCTTTCCTAGCTTTTGTAGCCGTTGATGTGTCATGTAGCCTGTATATGTAAAATTTTAAATATGTTAGAAATGTGTTAGATTATATACATATAAAGATCACTAAATTTTTGCATAATTACATTAATACTACCACATACCTATTTTTTTGAGGTGGTGGGTTAATTCCTTTATCTCTTTTGTATCGTCAATGATTTCATTCCACTCACATTCTAGAACCATAAGAGGATGCTTGTACTTTGGGTTGAGCTTTACAACCCTTCTATATTGGTCTCTTAGAGTCTTTAGATGTTTGGAAGCTTTTTAAGAATTTGGGATATGTTCAAATTATTTCGACCAAAGAGCTCCTTCATAATTTTTATGAGTTGATATTTTAATTCAGGGCCTTGCTCATTCCACCTTTTAACCAAAAAAAAAATTGTTAGAATAAATAAATTAGTTCAAGCTGTGTACCTTGAATATATTACAACAAATGGATGAATGAAAAAATGTAGCAAACAATTATATCAAGCTATGTACCTTTTACATAATGTGGGCCCAAATATCTTCAAAGTTAAATCATAAAAAGTTTCATAAGAAAATCATTTCATGAAAATCATCATGTGATCATTATGTTAGAAATAGATAATACAGGGAGGAAGGGGGGGTGAATTAATATTATACAATTTTTTTCCAACAACTAAATATCATTAATTACTTTAAAACTTGCTTATGAAAGCTAACTAACAATGCTAAACAATAAATATAACCATGTACATAGATAACTCATAACACCATTATTGTTAACTAGGGAAAAACCTATGGGGATGATACCTACTAGATGATCCACTAAACAATATGATCCTATAAAGGATATTGACCCTGTTAGGAGTCTATGAAGTAAATATAGTGTCTTGAGTCCCTATTAGGAGACTAGGCCTTGTTAGAAGCCTAAACCCTATTAAGAGTTTCTTCAACCCTATTAGGAGTTGGTAGAACAAATAAAATGTTTTCAAGAAGAACCCACTTCCCTAACATGCAATTATATAATTTAGTTCTCCACAAGAACAGATATACGTACAATACTTGTTATCTATTGTACTTCACACTTGTTCTGATCTCACATCAAAATTCATATCACATAAGGCTCGCAATTCTTTCAAGTTTTTTGTACATTAGTTCACATCATATAACACTTGCTCATTTGTCATTGATAGCACACTTATCTTCTCAAGATAAGATCTTTACTTATACCCCACATATTCTCAAAACTATGCATAGTGTTCACATGCTTGACATAATATAAAATAATCTTATGGATTAATATCCACATAGTTGGCTCATGATAATGTAGTAATTATTTTGTAACAAAAAAATTCATAAGGTCATACAATCCAATTCTTTGCTATGCTCTGTTCTGCACTGTAAAATACTTGTATTGGTATTTTGATCATATCTTGTGCCATACAGTCCATACACACTTGCAGATTGGTACACATCATCATGCTATTGTGATGAAGCTTCCCTCAACTGTGCATGAGCTAACTCTCAATGAGTTGTTTGTATACTTAACATTTGTTTATTTGTGATGTTGCAAATTGTCTAACATTTAGACAATTTTCTAACCCTAAATGCATAAATGAAATACTGAATGTATGTTTCCATAAATGAAAACATCAAGACATCTATCTAACCATATTTCCAACAATCTATACCTTTGGAATTAATGGTGACATTTGGTAAAATTGGCTAATTCACAAAATACATAACAAAATAAAAAAACTAGACATAATTGCCTTCAAAACATAACAATTTTATTCATGTTTTGATGGATCATTACATTCCATATTACTCCTTTACATTGATACATACATAAGCTCCCCCTTACATATAAATATACATCTATACAATTTTCTTTTTGCATAATACTCCACAAAATTGTATACAAAACTTTGATCTGTTGCTGATCAACCTATTTATCTAGAAAAATAATCTACATACACAATTTTTTGTCATTCTATCTCTCTCTTCTAGCTCTCCTTTTTTATCTTTGAGATACTGATTAGTGTGCAAAGTGCATAGGATGCCACTTCAACTGCACTCAAATTAGTGTAGGAAAACTTTCCATAGGAGGCCTTAGCTATAAGACATTTCTTATGTTGCCTTTGCAAAATGCTGACTTTAGATGAAAAAGTTTCTCTAAGACTAGAGAATCTCCTTTCCTTTTTCTCTTTCTCTGATTCCAACTTTTTGATAATACCATGTATCTTGTCCACTTCTACTTCATAGTCTTTAAATATGGATTCTAGGAGTTGTAACTTGACAATGAGTGATTCGAGTTCACTTACTTTACCTGTTATATGACTCTCAAAGTCTACAAGGTACTTTTATGATAAAAAATATTGTCCATACACTCTTTTTCCTTCATCAATATTCTTTCTTAGTCCCTTGATGTTTCCATAAAGTGCCTTTAGATAATTGCACACATTGGTGCATACTATGTTGAATAGTACTACATCATGTGTTACCTAAGCTTACGCTGAAGCTACTTTTGCTAAGGTTGTGAATTCCTTATCAAAGGTATTCACCAACTCCATGGCCTTTGAATACAAGTCTAGAATAGCTACAGTTGTAGTAACTATCTTCTGCATTCTATCCAAGACTTTGGTGAGAGTCTTCTTCAAAGAATTTACTAAATTTTTCTTCATAAACAACTTACTCAATATTCTCATCAAATATTTCTAATCATTATCATCATTAGATGTTACTAGTAATACTTTTGATGCTTCTTTTGATACTAAAGTTTCTCTAGGAATGAGTGGAACTACTTACAATTCTACACTCTTCTTCACTCTTCAGCCTTCTTCTTCTCTACAACTAACCTTTTTGCTTCTTTCTTTTTTTTTTCTTCTTCTCTTTTCCCCCTTTCTTCTTTCTTTTTCTTTATTTCTTCTTCTAACTTGTTTTCTTCCTCTTCTTTCATTTTCTTCTCTACCTATTCTCTTTGTATCCTTTCCTTTCTCATTGCCTCTACTTCTTTCTTCTTTTCTTCTTCCTCATCATTAGAGCTATAGTAGGAAATGATATTTTCAACAATTATTGCTCCATATCCTACAAAAGGATGCTCCTTTATATCTACAGTTATGCATGTACTATCCACTTCCATGGATTTAGTACCTATAATGATGTGAGGTGGTGAGGGTTCCTATTGTGTCTCCTCTTCTTCCTCCTTTTGATTGGAAGGTATATTTGCATGTACATACAATGGACTATCAACCTTTATTTGCATACTCACCTTAGCTACCAAGGAGATATATTTTACTATAGCCTCCTCTGTTTCTTGTCTAACTTCCTAATTATTGCCTCCCATTAGAATAATTTCTCTTCTTCTATTCCCTAGCAAGGGCTAAATACCCTTCTAAACTCTATCTAATTCCTCTTTGGATCCAACATCATATAGTTTATTTATTTTTGTGATCCTCATATCCATATCCTCTTCCAACACTCTTCTTCCTTTTAATCAATCTATTTTATAGGTCTTTAGGAATCTTATTTTGCATATTCTCAAATGTCTTCTTTTTCAATATCATATTTCTTATAATAGAACTCTCTAACTATTTTCTATCATATTGCTGTACATACTACAATATTTATTCAACTATACTAAATTATCATCACTTATTATCTACATATTTAGATTCACCTTGGGTTTTCAAGCTTTCTTTCCTCCTACTATCCTTTCTTCCTACATATCTTGTTTAACAGGTTTATCTCTAGCTTCATCTTCAAAAAATTTAGAACTTCTTATCTACATTGTTTTCCTCCTCTTTCCTAGTCCATTGGCAATCTTCTTGACCCTTTTCTTGGCTTGTGGTGCAAGTTCTTGCTCAACCTTTACCAATCTCCCTAATTTCCTTTATGCAGTAGGTGCTTCAACCTCTAGCTACCTCCTAGTCTATTCATGTCTGTCTCTCACTGGTTGCACTTTTGCAACTACTACATAAGGTGTAATAGGAGCTTGCACACAAGGTTGTGCCATTTTTACTCCTTGTAAAATTCCTACCACAACAATGGGAGTTACTGTTAACACCTCAGTTTGACCACTAGCTTTCATCTCCAATGAAATTCCTTTAACCTCATTGAACTCTTATCTTGTCATGCCAGATTCCTTAAGAATGGAAACTATCTCCTTTTCAACCTTTTTCCTATTTTCATCTCATTTATAGGATTACATCCTTCATTTCTCAATCTTATGACCTTATGAATTAGGCCATCATCAATAACAATCATCTCATCTAGTAACCATAACATATCATTATGTAACCTACTCAAAAAAATTTGGGTCCAATCATTATTACAAAGTTCTATTTAAAACATATACTTCACCAAATTCAAACTCTCTAGGTGTGCATACTCAAGCTTCAAAGACAAGTCATTATTGCACATCTTTTGCAAATCCTCAAGAATTTCATCAAAACCTATGCTCTCAATATTATAGTGAATGTAGCTTCTTATGTCTTCAAGATGTAACACATTTTCTAGAACTTGCAAAAATGCACACATTAGATCATCCAATAATTATACAAATGGATGCTTCTTGAATTCATTACCAGGTCTATCACTTATATCATCTAGTTTCTGACTTTCCATTTGAACTATAACTAAAATTACCGACAATTGGATTCAAGCTTCACAAAATACCTTTAAAATGTGATTTAGGGCTTATACAACTTTCAACTTCTCAAACTACACTATGCACTTCAATTTTCTATTACATCACTCTTCATTTCACTCAATACACTTTGCATGAACAAATGGTACATACAATCCTACTTGTACTCTTTAAATCATTTCATATTGTACTTCACATTAAATGTGTATCTACCACAAATTCAAATACTATCTTTGTAGACTAGTAAGCTTGATTTCTCATTTCCTTCTCACTATGAACATATAAAGACTTGTAGACTTGACCATAGCCTTCTCGCCATGGCCTTAACCTCCTATTAACTATGAAAATTCCAACTCTCAATCTAAGATCATTTCTAGACAACTGATACCCTACCACAACTAAATCTGCTTAGTTTAGGTAGGATGAGTGAGAAACAATCTAGGAACTCAATGTTTTATTAGGTGCATTGAAGAATTGTTCCTCCAAAACTGTATAAGAGATTTGAGGATCTTTAGCTATCACAAATGCTTTCTTGAATTCATCAAAATATTGTTTAGTTGCTTCCTTCTTGTAAGAATTTGACTAAGGGCAATATTCTCCCAAGATCAAGAGGCTCAACATAAGCACAATAAATAGACCAAAGGTATGATCAATATTAATGAGAATACTTTGTTATATACAAAAGCCACTAGGAGTGCCTATATATAAAGGTCTCTCAGGAAGCACCTAGAATGTGTCTAGAAACAACCAAGAGATAAAATAAGTCTTGACAACTAAGCACCTTATCCAACATTCTAGATGAATGGATAAGAATGATGAGGTGTCATATGTGTGTAGAAGATTCCTATGTTGTAGACAACATGTGCTTAAAAGAGGTGCGAAACCCTATGATGTCAACATGACAACTCACAAAAGTGCACAAACTCCTAGGTGACTAATAAATAAATAATGAAAATATGCATTAACCTAAGTAAACTTAAGTAAGTGTAAATAGTAAATACTTATTTATACCAATGCACCCCCTTAAGTGCAACTTAGGGGAATGCCCTTAAGCTTACAAAAACTAGGATGAAATGCATGATGGGTCCTGACTACTAGGCCATGTTAGGTACCCATGTACAAAAAAATGATGCAATCTCTCATAAAGTGGAGAAGAAGGGAAAAACACATGAGAAAAACCCTCCTCCAAAAAGAGACATAAGTACAATAGAGAAAGAGAGAGAGAGAGAGAGAAGAAGATCTCATAAGAGGAAAAAATCCCTCCCAAAAGAAGAAGAAAAGAGAATTTAAGGGACTCCCCTATCTACAAAATCCAACACCCCCAAGAGATTTTCAAATCATTATGTACATGTTGACCCTGAAAAGGTGGTGTCCTATGAGTCAATGTTGGAGGAATTTCATCTTTCGAGTCACTTTCATCACTATGATCACTATCCACATAGGAGGAAGACAGAGGAGTTGAAGAAGCCAAACTTGGACATGTGTCTTCAAAATGAACACTCCTCTCATAGAATATTTTGTGAGTCTCTAGATCCATTAATTTATATGCCTTGAGATGATCAAGATATCCAACAAATATGCATGGTTTGCTTTGTGGTTCTAATGCCTTTCGCTTTTGTGGAGGTATCCTAGCTCATGCTGGACAACCAAACTTTTTGAAGTGGTTAACACTTGGTTTCCTAAACACCATGCCTCAAAAGGTGTTATTCCATCTAAGGCCTTATTCAAACTTCAATTTTGAATGTAGTTGGCACAATACATGGCTTCAGCCCAAAACACTTGATCAAGAGAATTGTGTTGAAGCATGAAAGTAGTCATTTCCTTAAGGGTTATGTTCTTTCTTTTAGCTACACCATACTTATATGATGTGTATGCAACTAAATGTTGAAGATTGATCCCCTCGTGTGTGCAATAGTCTATAATTCTACAGTTGACATATTGTCTTCCACTGTCTGTCCTTAGGATCTTGATGGCTTTCCTAGATTTCTTCTCAACTTGAGATTTGAATGTGATAAAGTTGTCAAAGACTTCACTCTTATGACCAAGGAAAAAGACCCAAGTGTACATTGAAAAGTCATCAATAAATGTGAGAACATAGCAGGCCGTACCAAAAGAAGGTACTAGAAAAGGGCTAGCTACATCACTATGAACCAATTCTAGAACAACAGTTGCCTTCCAAGACTTCCCCTTGTCATATTTCTCTTTAGAATGTTTACCTGCTTCACAACTTGGACATACTCCATCTAAAAACTTGACTTGAGGTAGACCAATGACCATTTCTTTGCTACTTAATTGCTGAAGTTAGTGATAATTAAGGTGTCCAAATCTTTCATGCCATAGTTTACTTTGAGTGTTTGAATTAGTCAACAAGGCAAGAGACGTGGACTTAGGTACAAAATGTGATAAAGAATAAAGTCTAGTCTCATGGTTTACCTTTCCAATCACCACCATTGAATCATCTTTGAGATTCTTCACCACTACTATGTCGAGGAGGAACTCTACTTTGTTGCCACATCCATAGTGATTGATTTGATAGATGGAGAGAAGGTTGGTGCTAAGGTTAGGAACATGAAGTACATCCTTGAAGATGTCATTCTCTAACTCAACATTCCCTTTACCTTCTACTTCAATTTGAGTATCATTTCCCACATAGATGCAAGGTACATTTGAAGAATTTAAAGAGGAAAATTGCTCCCTTGAAGCACCCATATGATGAGTTTTTCTTGAATCTAGAACTCATTCCTCCACATTATTAGTACTTGTAACTAAATCTTGGCCCTTGCCCTTTGAAGTGGATGAAGAACCCTTGTCTTTGTATGCATTAGGAATATCAATTTTGTGTTTCCTCATAATGTTAACCAATTCATCAATCTACTTATCTTTGCACTCATGTTCATCATATCCATTCCTCTTAAAATAGGAACACGTTTTCTTCTCCTTCTTGTTGGAATTTTTAACCTTTTGATTGTTCTTGGAAGAAGACTTTCCTTTTTGTGAAGAAGAATGTTGAGTGGAAGAAGATTGAGTTGTGGAAGATTGTTGTTTTGGGGAGGAGTGTTGTGTGTCATCTTGTGGCTTAGACTTCCATTGCTTCTGCTTCTTGCTTGAGTTTTTGCCACTTGAATTATACCTTCATTTTCTACCAAGGCTTTGGTTTTGGAAGACTTAAGAATTCCCATTCATACAAGATTATCATGTTCAAAGATCAACATTTCTGAGAATTTCTCAAATGAAGGCTTAACATAGGCACTACCCATTGTCACTTTGTGTGTATTAAAGCTAGAAACAAAAGGAGCATATTTAGGTGGAAGATGAGTCATGATATGCTTAATCATCTTTCCATATTTAATGAGTTCACCGCATTCCTTTAGCTGTCCCCTATACATTTCTACTTAGGTAATATAGTCTTTAATTGTGTCAAAATTTCTAGGATCCAATTTGAGAAGTTTATCCTCTATGGTGTAAGCCATCTCTTCATCTACTGTCCCATACAAAGCTTCTAGTTTAGCCCAAACCTCTATTGGATCTATAGGCTTCCTAATGTGAAATTTGATAGGATCAAAGATATTTTTCAACAAGGTTCCTAAGGCCATCTCTTGTTTGGATTCCCAGTCTTCTTTACGAGCTTCATCAGCATCACTAGGAGGTTTCTTGGCTACACCAGTGACATAACACCATAATTTTTTTTCTACCAATGACACTTTAATGTTTTCTTTCAAAGTAGCATAATTATGTGGAGTTAATTTTGAAAAAGAAGCCATAATGCAAGAATACAAGATCAAGGAGATACAATACACAGTACACCCCCCCTCTCCCACTTTTTCACTCAATTAAAAAATCCCCCCCTTCCCCCAAATAAATGATTTTGGAACTTTATATATAGTATGTTTGCAATGGGCTACTTGCCAAAAATGGACAAAGTGGGCTTTCTAATTTTTTTTATTACAACCTCTGTGTAGAGTACAAATTTGGACTATTATAATGTAGCTCAAAAATAAATCAATATGCAAAACAAGACCTATCTATGAAAGTGATACTTTTGTTTAAATAAGACTACAATTTGACTACAAATCTAAAAAGTAGACCAAAAAAATGGAACATGATTATGTGTCCAGATGAGCCCGTAGTAAGCATTTTAAGAGGAAAAAATTAGGATTTTGGATTTGCAAAAAAATTTAGGAACAGAGATCTCAAACCACCTACACCAATGTGTAGATCACTAAAATCTTACTCCAAAACAAAAAAAATTTCTTGCAAAAAGGAGTCCATATGAGGAAGATATCGCTGTTTGAAAATCATTGTTGCTATTATTTTTCCTGAATTGCAATCATGCTTCCAAAAGTCAAATGGATCTAGATTTTGCCTCAGATGTCCGATTTACATGAAACAAAATCTAATCTGGGGGTTTTTGGACCTTCTAAATGTGACACAAATATTTGATTTGTACTAGCAAGCTTCAATCTTCACCTGCAAAAAATCTCTCCTATGGCCAAATTTTTTTTGGAAAATATTGCAGATCCAAAAAATAGCAGAGATGTAGATGAAAAAAATGCAGATCTGAAAATTAAATGTAAAAATCTAAAATGATCATACCAATGCTGCAAATTGATCCTTCAGGTGTCGGTTTGCAAAAAAAAATTGCCTCACAATTGACTTTGGCCTAGGGTAGGCAACTTTATAGCTGATTTTTATTGAATCAGCATTCCAGACACAATGGTGAGGTCAGATCTAGTGTTGAACACTCCCAAATTCTATGATACTCTAGAGTTAGGTTGTGGTGATGAAGCAACAATGGTATTGAATAGCTATGTGCAGAGAATCTCCCTCAGTTCTGTTACCATGTAAGAATTTTCCTTAGGGTAATATTCTCCCAAGATCAAGAGGCTCAACACAAGCACAAGAAATAGACCAAAGGTATGATCAATATTAATGAGAATACTCTCTGTTATATACAAAAGCCACTAGGAGTGCTTGTATATAAAAGCCTCTTAGGAAGCACCTAGAATGTGTCTAGAAACAACCAGGAGATAAAATAAGTATTGACAACTAAGAACCTTATCCAACATTCTAGATGAATGGATAAGAATGATGAGGTGTCATATGTGTGTAGAATATTCTTGTGTTGTAGACAACATGTTCTTAAAAGAGGTGTGGACCCCTGTGATGTCAACATGACAACTAACAAGAGTGCACAATATCCTAGGTGACTAATAAATAAATAATAAAAATATGCATTAACCTAAGTAAACTTAAGTAAGTGTAAATAGTAAATACTTATTTACACCAACACTTCTACCTCTTATCATTTCCATTAATATTCCTTCTATCATTTATTTTCTTTCTCCTTCTTTTATCCATTGTATAATATCTTGTTGTATGTCTGAAGTTATTACATAATAGACATATGGGTGCATTTCTCCTCTAATTTGTTTCATTCAAATTCTCAAGTGCTCTACAATTCCTCACAATGTGTCCAAGGTTGTTACACTTGTAACACATGAACTAGTTCTTTTTCTCCATTAGATATCTCTCCATCATTGGACATGTTATGTGATCTTCATATTTTATTACCTTCAAGGTTAACATTCCTAGGCATGAACTATTATTTGTATTATTACCATCAAGCTTAGGTTTATTACATTCTACTACCTTATGTCCATAACCATGACAATTTTAATTATAGAAATTAGTAGTGGGTTTAAAAGGATTACCTATGCAATCTCTTTTCATGTACCCAACTTCATTACATATGAAGAATCTACCTCTGAACTCACAGCTTACTTCATTAGATGGTTCATCTTTCTTAGACTTATCAACTTGCTCTATTTTCTTAGGTTCATTGAGTTTAGCTCACAAATCAATTAACTCAACTTCCTTTGATACTTCAATAGATGTAATTGATTCTACCTTACTTAGATCTAATTCCTTAGGGGATTCAATAATTGGATCTGCTTCTCTTCTAATTTCAACTTTCTTGGCTAATTCCTCTCCAATCAGATATCTAAGTCCTATCTTATAAGAAGGTCTCTTATGAAATATTTGTTGATCTATCTTTTCACTACTAGAATTAAGTTTCTCTAACTATTTCTTATCTTGTGTCAATTATCCTTTCACAATAATGTTGTACTTCTCGAACTTAGCATGTTCAATCTTGATAGTATCTAGTTCAGATGTAACTTGACTTAACTGAGATCTAAGATCTACATTCTTAGTTTTTATTTCTAGTTCATTCTTGCTACCATTTCTCCTGAGACTCAACTTAAGTTTGAAAATTTTTAGTTCATGTTCCACAATCTCATTTTCCTTCTAAAGATCTCCTACTTTGTCGTTATCACTAGTTTGCACAATTTTTTTCTTGCCAAATTCTAAATCATCAATCTTGTCTTTTAACTTTCCAATGAAAGCTTTTGCATCTTCATATCTATCTTTCAAGTTATCTCTTCATTTAGTAAGAAGGTCAATCTACTCAAGAGCTTCTACAAGGTTTTTCTTAAATTGTTCCATATCTTCAGTGATCTTACTTAAGCTATTAAACTTCTTCAAAGTAACTGGGCTCTAATACCCATTGTTAGAAATAGATAATACTGAGTGAGAGAGAGAGGGGTGGGGGGGGGGGGGGGTGGCGAATAAGTATTCTACAAACTTTTTCCCATAATTGAATATATTGTTAATTACTTTATAACTTGTATATGAAAGAAAACCAACAATGTTGAATAGTAAATATAACCATGCACATAGATAACTCATGACACCATTATTTGTTAACTAGGGAAACCTTGGCCAAGGAAAAACCCTAGTGGGGATGATACCCACTAGATGATCCACTAAAAAATATGATCCTATTAAGGATATTGACCTTGTTAGAAGTCTATGAAGTACATATAGTGTGTTGAGTCCCTATTAGGAGACTAGGAATTGTTAGAAGCCTCAGCTCTATTAAGAGTTTCTTCAAACCTGTTAGGAGTTGGTAGAGCAAATACAATGTTTACAAGAAGAGCCCACTGCCCTAACATGCAATTATATAATTAAATTCTTCACAAGAATAGATATACATACAATACTTGTTGTCTATTATACTTCACACTTGTTCTCATTATACATAAGAATTTGTATCACATAAGGATCATAATTCTTTCAAGATCTATTTAGATTAGTGCACATAATATAACACTTTCTTGTCTATGATCGATAGGACACTTATCTTTGCAAGATAATATCTTTACTTATACCTTACATATTCACAAAACTATGCTCAATCGGCCTTCTTGTGTTCACACATTGGACATAATATAAATAAATATTATGGATTAATATCCACATAGTTGCCTCATCATAAGTTAGTAATTATTTTGTAACCAAAATAATTCCTAAGACCATACAATACAATTCTTTGCTATGCTCTATTCTACACTATAAAATACCCGTACTGGTATTTTAACAATATCTCACACCATACAATCCATACACACTTGTACACTAGTTCATTTCATAATGATGTTGTGATGAATTTTTTCTCAACTACACATGAGATAACTCTCATTGATTCATCCATATACTTAACATCTGTTCACTATGCTACTACAAACTGTCTAACATTTAGACAATTTTCTAACTCTAAATGTATAAATGAAATATTGAATGTATATTGCCATAAATGTCAATCATCAAGATATCTATCTGACCATATTGCCAACACATTAGTAGAAAATGAGCTATGAATAGGTAAACTACAATTACACTCTAAATAATTACAATTTTATAGTTCCTAAAAGCTTAGGTAATTTTAAGGGAATCATATCTTTCTTGACCATCAACAATGATGCCTTCAATGGTCCAATAGAAGTAACATGAGCTACTCTAAGAAAGGTTGGTAGACTATCACTAGTACTAGTATTTATTCTATCATCATGAGAAGGTATACTTGTTCGTACACAAAGTTAATCAATTTCATACTATACTAATCAAATGAATAAGAAAGTAAAAATCAAATCACATTTAACACATAAAAAAATGTAGTAAAACAAGAATTTAGCATCTCTAGTTTTAGTAGGTGTGGATTTTTTCATGCTCCTTATTCTGTAGTAAAAAATCTTAGAGTGTTGGCTAGCCTTATGGAAGGAGGTGTATGAACATCATCATCACTTGAAAAATAAACATATATATATATATATATAGATAGATAGATAGATAGATAGATAGATAGATAGATAGATAGATAGATAGATAGATAGATAGATAGATAGATAGATAGATAGATAGATAGATAGATAGATAGATAGATAATTATATTTTTAAAATATAAATTGTAAAAACATGACAATAGTAATATAAAACTATCAATGACAATCATGAAGAAAATAATGTCCCTTCTAATGATTGAGAATTGAAATCACATACCTGTAGGAGCTACACTGGTACCCTTGTTAGTTGGAACAACTCAATAAAGTCTTAAAAATTGTTGTAACAAAACATACATATTTTGGTTCATGATCCGTAAATTAGTATAAAACATAAAGCTTTATTGAACTATTTTCCTACCAAAAGATTCCTTGTTGTTTACTAAAAGATAGTGTGCTCTATGAAACAATTCATTTCTTGTTGCCTCTTTCTCTTCTTTTGGATTCAGATCCATCAAAAGTCCAAGAATTTATAGATTGATTCTCTTGAGGCTCTTTTTACACATGGTTATAGGGTCACTTCCATATGCGATGTCATCATCACATAATACTATGGTTGCCATATTAGAAAGTATTTTCTCTTGTGTAATACATTCTTTTTCCTTTCCCTAAGCATCAAATTGTGACAAAAATATTAGTAAAACAATCAAAATAAGTCCAAAACCTTAACAGAAATAATATAATAGTATGATTTTTTGTATAATTAAAACTGCATAAATTTTTAAACATAACATTTACCTACATTAGAAAAGGGGTGAGAGAAACATACCTACCTCTGTCATCTGATGGATCAGCCATGTCACCTTATGACAGATAATATATATAAAAAAATCAACATAATGAAAGAAATATTTGACTTAGCAAAATAAATTATTAATAAAATGGCATATTGTATATTGGAGTTCTAATTGGAAGTAATTAGTTTAAATATTACATATATAGTACTTACAAGTCCCATGATAGTAACTATCTTTGTATGTATGTAATTCTAGTTGTAATCTATTAGAAGCTCTTCCCTTGAACTTATTGATTTTATCATACATACAAAAACATGATTTCCCTCATGCACCTTAAAAATGAAATTGGGTCATTTATTAGTTGACCCAGGACACATACTATTTATAAAACTTGCAATGTTCTGTATTTCTTTTGGCCTTCCATCAATGTACACATCAAGTCTTTTACTTTGATCATTTTCTTTGCATTGTAGATAATTTTCTTATAGTGAATACCTATGCATACTTTTTTAATATTGAACTATCTACATCCAATTATTGTAATTGTAACAAGGTCCTACATATTCCATCAATTCAAAAAATTTGTTATAATTGACCTTTATGACATCTATGAAAAATAGGCCCAAACCATGAAATGATGATGGAGCTATGCGATATATCCTCTCATTAACACAAAAAATAGTGTTAATTAGAGGTATTTCATTGGGTACCAACTCCTTCTCAAGATGCGTGTACCTCAAGGAAACCTTGATGTCATCGTTTATCTCATCATCATAATAACATGACCCCCCTTGAGCAAGGAAAAATTACAAGCACTTATTGTATTTTATTCTAATCATTTGACCTCTAGTTTGTCTCTCTTTCAAATATCTACTACATGTCTCACTATCCTCTTCTATTCTCACATTTCCCTTACTTGAGGAAGACAAATCGAAGAGATATATATCTGGTGCTACCTGTAGCCCATCAAATGACATATATAGTTAAAGGAGGAAAAAAAAATTCTATAAAATGAGGATAATATTGATGAAGTTTGCCTAAAGTTAATGTTGAAGGTAAAGATAAATCAAGCATGTAATAAACTTATTATTGGAAATATGGTTAGTTAGATGTCTTGAGTGTTGTCATTTATGGAAACATGTATTTAGGATTTTATTTATGCATTTAGAGTTAGAAAATTGTCTAAGTGTTAGACAATTTGTAGCAGTACATAGACAAATGTGATGTGTATAGATGATACACTTTGAGTTATCTTATGTGTAGTTAAGGATAGCTTTATGAAAATGTTACGATCACATAATTAAGTGCATAGGTATGTATGATCAGTACATAACAAGTTATAATTAATTCACTAGTTCTGGTATTTAACAAAGAAAAATATAGCATATCAGAAAATTGGATTGTATGGCTTAAAGAATTATTTTGGTAATAAAATAATTACTAATTCATGATGATCTTAAATTGTTATTATTAATCCATAAGTTATTTTAGATTGTTTCAAGCATGTGAAGACATGAAGGCTGATAGAGAAAAGATTGATTATTGTGCGAGGTATAAGTAAAGATCTTATCTTGCATAGATAATGTCAAAGATGTATGACATGAAAACTATTGTATGGATAGTTTGAGATATATGCGAGCCTTATGTGATATGAAATTTGATGTATGATTAGAGAAAGTGCAATTTTCAGAAATGAGAAAGTATTTGTGTGTATATCTATACTTATGAAGAACTTAATTGTATAATTCCATGTTAGGATAGTGGGCTCTTCTTGCATACATTGTATTTGATCTACCAATTCCTAATAGGGTTGAAGAAACTCCTAATATGGTTGAGGCTTCTAATAGGGCCTAGTCCTCTAAAAAGGACTTGTGACACTATATGTACTTTATAGACTCTTAGTAGGGTCAATATCTTTAACAAGATTCTTCTATTTAGTGAACCATCTAGTAGGTATCATCCCCATTGGAGTTTTCCCTTAGCTAGGATTTTCCTAGTTAAAAAATAATGATGTTATGAGTTCTCTATGTGTATGGTTATATATACAATTCATCATTGTTGGTTTAATTTCATATGCAAGTTATAAAGTAATTAACAATATTTAATTGTGTGAAAAAGTTTGTAGATTACTAATTCATGGCCCCCTCTCAATATTATCTATTTCTAAAAATTGGTATCAGATCATAGTTACTCATAAGAGGCTTAACATCTTGAGTAAGATCCTTATGGATATGAAATAGTTGAAGAGAAACCTTGAAGAAGCTCTTGAACAAATTGACCTTCTTACAGAAGAAAAAGGCAACCTGAAAGATAGGTATGAAGATGAAAAAGTTATTAGTAAACTAAAGGATATGATAAATGATCTCAAGTCTATTGGAGAACCAAGTGAGAAAACTAGTAGCAATGATGAAGTAGAAACTATGAAGAAAGAAACTAAGATTTTAAAGCATGAGATGAAAATAGTTGAACTGATGTTGAGTCTTAAGAAACATAATAGTAAGAATGAACTTGATCTAAAATTTAAGATTGTAGACCTTAGATCCTAGTTGATTCAAGTAACATCTAAATTATATTTCATCAAGATTGAGCATGAATAATTAGAAAATTACAATATCATTGAGAACAGAGAATTGACACAAGCAAGTAGCAGTTAGAGAAACTGTATTCCAGTAGTGAGAAAATTGATCAATATATATTTCACTAGAGATGTGTTGGAAATATAAGAGGAGTAATTGTGAGGGGATGGATGAATCTATTTGGAGAATGGAGAGATTTTTGGAAGATTGGTTTGATGATGATATGTTACATTCATGAATGAGTTTTTCATTGATGTCAATATAGCATGTTTGATGTCTTCTATGAAGAACAACAATATAAATATCAATTTGATATGGATGGCTAGTTGAGAATGATAACCACCCAAGGTCATGGGAGACACATCTAAGTATCTAGCATATGTATTTAATGTTGGAAGCAAAATGGATAATTATAGAAGAAGTTATGTAAGTTTTGGTGATCTATTCTGAGAAAGTGTTTACAAAGGCATGCTTTGGTAAACTTGTTATATCTCTTAGTAGAGTAAATATTTTAAGGATCAAGGTTGAGGAAATGAAGAAAACATGTTGAGTATGACTTGGCTAAACTTTTTGATCATAATATTGACTATATAGAAAATTATTCAATTTTCAAGGCAAAATATTTGTGTTATCGCTAAGTGTAACATGTTCTTAATGTGGTCCTATAATAGTTAATTGAGAAGGACTAATAGCCAACTCAAGGAATTGTTTAATGGACTTGGTATAAAAGAAGGATATTTTCCTTTGTGATGGTAAGGATATATGTGAATTATGAATGTTTGAAAAGTAGCAGAGAGTGTGGAATATGAAGTTGAGCAAAGCAATGCGAAAGTGAAGGAAACTTCATTGCCAATGTTTTGCTAAGTGATCCGAGGTTTGGTATTTGGATTCAAGGTTCATGACCTGGTATTTAAGGTACAACAATGATTGGTATAGTTTAGAAGACAAAGAAAACATCAAGGAAAAAAGAAAATAATAGTAAATTTCTTGTTTGAGTAGTGAGCTCTTCTTGTAGTTGAAATTGCATGTTTGGGTAGTGGGCTCTTCTTGCATACATTGTACTACATCTCCTAATAGGGTTGGAATCTCATAATCAAGACTCAAAGTCTCCTAATAGGGACTAATTGTACTAAATTTTGTAATAGACTCCTATTAGGGTCTATCCTCTAACAAGGAATATTTATATTAGTAAAACATCTTGTGGGCATCATTCCCATCGGGGTTTTCCTCTGATCAAGGGTTTCCCTAGTCAACATATGTAGTGTAGTTGTTTATGTGCATCTTTGTATGGTTGATATTTAAAATGTTTGAATGATTAATTTTTTTTGAAGAAGATGAATGTTTTAATTATTGGATAAATGATTCACCCCACTCTGCGCTCTTAGTTATCTTGGTGGACTATTGTTTCTAACAATTGATATCAAAGCTACAGGTCCTTGAAGAAAAAGTTTAATGACTCTAGGAGATCCATGGTGAACATATTCATGAAAGATAGTCCAAAGCTTGATGGAAAAAATTATAACATCTAGAAAGAAAAGATGAAGATACATTTTTTGTGTATGTGTCCAAGATATTGGATCTTGACAAAAATAACAAAGACAATCATTGAAGAAAAGGACTTGGAAACTTGCACTATGGTAGAAAGAGATCTTTTCATGTGTGACATGAGAGATAAAGAAGTACTATTTACTACACTTCTTAAAATTGAGTAAAATTAGGTAAAAGCACTTTCTACTTCACATTTGATTTGGAAATCTTTGGAAAGTAGTTTCGAAGGTGATGAACACTCTAAGAAGTTGAGGCTACAAAATTGGATTTGTGCATTTCAAGATGCCAAGATGATGGAAGATGAATCTATAAGAACATATATAGGTATGATATTAGAAATTACTATAGGTATTAAAGCTCAAGAAGGAACCAAGGATGATGATGAAGTTATATGGAAGATATTGAAGACTCTAACACCACCATTCAAGTCAGCAGTTCAAATGCTACAGTTGTTGATATCATGCATCAAAGATTTCAAAAAGGAGAGATTTCTTGGAAGACTTGAAATAATTGAGAATGAACTTAGATAGTCTAGAGAATTGACTAGAATAGACACAACTTTAGTGCCTTAAGTATTTGACCTAAAATATCAAGGAGCACAAGTGATACAGGATATTTTGCTAGCAACAACAGATCTCAAGAAGATAGAAAGATTGATGAAGCAGTAGCCCTTTTAGTAAGAATAGAAAATGGAGGTAAGAAAATCTTTAGATGTTGGACTTGTGATGAATATGGTCATTATGCATATAAGTGTCATAAAAGGGAGAAAAATTATAAGAGAAATCATAAGCCTAGAAAAGATAGAGATTGTTTGTATGCAAATGGAGATTATGATTTTGATGAACAAGAATTGAGTGCTAATGATGATGAAACTAGATTTTTGGTAATTAAAGAAGAAATTCTAGAGAAGGTAGCTTTGGTATCATAGGTTGAGAAGAAATATAATTGGATAATTGATAGTGGTTGTTCACATCATATGACTAGTGACATGAACAAGTTTGTTGACTTCAAAAATCAAGATGGAGGAATTATTAGAGTTGGAAACAATACATCATGGCAAGTAGAAGGTATTGGACATATAACTCTTAATGGTAAAACCAATACTGAGGATGTATACTTTGTTGATGGTTTAAAGCACAATCTTTTGAGTGTTGGACAACTAGTAGACAAAGGTTATTAGTTACAAATATCAAAAAAGACATGCATGATCAAAGATAAAGATGGAAAGGTAATTAGAATAGGAACTAGATCTAGAGGTAATGTATTTCAGTTGAATCCTACTAAAATGACATGCTTAGATGAAAAGGTAGATGATAGCTAGTTATGGCATAAGAGATTCTATCATATGAACTTTGATAGTATTGTGAGAACAAGTGGAATGTTTTCTATTAGAGATTTTCCAAAGATTGTAAAGCCTACTAACATAATTTGCAAGGAGTGTGGTTTAAAAAAACATAACAAAATTTCTTTTCCCAAGAAAACGTTTACCATTACAGTGAAGTTGGAGATTATACACATAGATCTCTGTAGTCCAACAATGCCTAGAGGATTTTATGATTCTAGTTGATGATTTTTCTAGAATAATGTGGGTTGCATTTTTAAAGAGAAATCTGAGGCATTTGACAAGTTCAAAATATTCAAGAATAGAGTTGAGAATGAATCTAGTATGAAGATTAAATGTTTAAGATTAGATAGAGGAGGAGAATTTACTTCGAATGAGTTTAAAATGTTTTGTGAAGAAAATATAATTAAAAGACAACTATTACTTCCAAGAACCACTGAACACAATGACATTATAGAGAGAAGGAACAAGTCTATTACTAAAGTTGCAAGAGCTATATTAGTAGAGAATGATGTGTCCAAGACATTTTGGAAAGAAGGTGTTAGCCTACACTATGAATAGAGTGCAAGTCGGGAAGGACACAAACAAGACACCTCATGAACTATGGTTTGGTCACTCACCTACAATTAAGTATTTCATAATATTTGGAAGTAAGTGTTACATAAAGAGAGATGATGATATTGGAAAGTTTGATGCTAGAAGTGATGAAGGTATGTTTCTTGGTTATTCATTGAAAAGAAAGTCTTATAGGTGTTATAATTAGAGAACTAAGACTATTATGGAAAGTGCAAATGTGAGAATTGATGAGAAGTTTAGAATACAAGATAGAATAGTTGATTACAACCTAGATGATTATGTTGTTACTAAGCCAAAGAATGATGAGATATTTCTTGAGACTAATAATGATTTGTAGAATGAAGGAGAACTAAGGCAGAAATAAAGCTCAAAACCTTTAGTAGAACCAAGTGTTGAGATAGCAACTCCTACTTTAGGAAAGAACATGATAAAGAATCACCCATCTAAATAGATCATCAAAAGAAAAGATAAAGGTGTGATGACAAGAAGTAGAGTAAATAAAGAACTATTCTTGATATCTCAAGTTGAACCAAAAAATGTAGATGAAGCATGAGAAGACGATTACTAGAAATAAGCCATGAAAGAGGAATTGAATCAAATATAAAAGAATGGAACATGGGAATTGGGCCCTACACCAATAGAAAAGAATGTGATAAGAACTAAATGGGTATTTAGGAACAAGATGAATGGGCAAGGAAAATTTTTAAGAAACAAAGTGACGCAGGAGCATCCTAGGTTTCCTTGCAAAATCTGCACTTTGTTCTTTCTGCCTATTGGTGCCAAGTTCCTATTGGTGCTGAGTGATCCTTTAGGTGCCAAGTTCCTACTGGTGCCAAGTGATCCTTTGGGCGCTAAGTTCTTATTGGTGTTGAGTGATCCTTTAGGTGCTAAGTGTTTGTTGGTGTTGAGTGATCCTTTGGGTGCCAAGTTCCTATTGGTGCTGAGTGATCATTTGGGTGTTGAGTTCCCGTTGGTGCTTGTAATACCCCAAAATTGGCTCATTGCTATGATACCAATTCTGGTCTATTTTGATCATTGCTAAAGTCCTATTTCATTAGACACATTCTTGATCTAACTCGCTACTTGACTTAATTGTCAGATGCAGAAGACCCTAATCTGCATTCATCATATTTCTTATTTAATTCCTATAGTACATACTCATATTAGTCGCATTAAACCTATTTAATTTAATTTAAAGTATTTATACTTTATTAAATTAAATTATCTACTAAGGCTAATGTATTATGGGATTAAATTTATTTAATTTAATAAATATGCCTATCTTGATTAATTAAATGTAATTATTTAATTAAATGGGAAAGGTATTTTTAATTAACTAAAGAAAATTATTTAATTAAATTGAAGGCTATTCTTTAATTAATTAAATAAAGTTATTTAATTAAATAAGAAAGTGTCTCTAATCAATTAAATAAAATTATTTAATTAAATAGAAAATATATTTATGAGAGCATATCTCATTTTATTAAATTAAATATCTCTCCAAAATCCTTCTTCGGTTCAAAAAGGGAAATTCTCAGTTCACTATTGATAAAAAAGGAATTAAATCAATTAACTCCTTATTCTAATCAAATTAAATCAGTTAACTCCTTATTCTACTCAAAAGAAATCAGTTAACTCCCTCTAATTTGGGAATCTTCCTTTATGACTGAACTTCATCTTCAATATTGACCGTTGATTGAAATCAATATCAATCGTCAGAGGTTTTTAGGAAAATCTATATAAGAGACCCTCCTCTCTTCATTTCAGGGGGAGGTTGAAGAGAATTTGCATCGAATTGCTATCAAATTGCATTCTCATTTAATCTCATCAAATTCTCATATAGATTTTCATTGTTAGTTTAATTCTCATATAGATTTAATATGCATATTCAACTAGCATAATCTCTTTTACATTTTTCTAGATTAAAATGCATTTCTTATTCTAGATTAAATTGCACAATCATATAGATTATTTGCATCTCATTCTCAAATCCTTCATTCGTAGAGGGTCTAGTTGCTTAAACACCTCAAATATGAGGATATCTAATAAGAAAATCCCTCTAGATAGAAGGCAACAGGTCACCTTGCAGGCTGATTCTCGGATGAACAATCCAATGTTCATTCTGGGATGAATCCACAAACAATGACTATGTTGAAGTATGTGTGAAGCCTAAGGCCACAATTCACGCTTGCATTTATGGCACCCACCGTGGGGCCTGAACCAAGTTTCTAGCTCCATCTTCTTTTCTTGCATTTTATCTTTAGTCTATTTTTCTGATTTTTTTTTTTGCAGCAACTTAATGGTTCTAATCAAGTGTTTTTTTAGGTTCTTATTTTAGCTTTTAAGGCTAACGCTTGTGCAGGCAAAAAAATCTTGGGGTTCTTGAAAGATTTGATCATATCCTTCAAACGGTTCATTATTTCAATCTAAAATTTGTATTGCATATTTGGCATGCAATCCTTAGTTCATAGTAAAAATTTTGGATTTATTTGATCAAAAATGAATTTTTAGTTTTTTTTTTAATGTATTTTCATGAAAAAACTTATTTCGTAACAAAAATCATTGAATTTTAATTTGAAAATTATATTAAAGATTTGGGACGATTTCAGAAGATCATAGTAAAAATTTTGGGTTTTTTGGAGCAACAAATGATTTTTTATAATTTTTTAATGTATTTTCATAAAAAAATTAATTCTTGACATAAATTAAAGAATTTCAATCCAAAAATTTTATTGAATGTTTGGGAGGCTTTCGGTAGACTACAGTAAAAATTTCAGATTTTTTGCATCATAATTCTATTTTTAATAAATTTTTTGTTTGTTTTCATAAAAAAAATTATTAACTCATGATGCAAATCTTGGAATTTTAATCAATAATTTTTATTGCAAGTTTTTGGAAAATAGAAAGGAAGAAAGAAAGGCCATCCAAATATGACAAAAGAAAGCAAAAATAAAAATAAAAAATGCATCTCACTTTTGCTAGCTTCGAAAACAGCACAAGAATTGTTAAAAATCAGGTAAAATCTACTAAACGTGTTGCCAGGATCACCAGGTAACCGTCCTCAGCTGATAACACTTCATTTGGATCTAAAAAAACATCTCTCATGTCAAGCTTGTGTGTGTTTCCTTCCATGTTTTCATTTTACAACACATGCATAATTTGATACTAGGGTGTGATCTCCGTTAGTATTCATTTAGCAAGCTTAGGTACTAGTGATAGATTTAGATAGCTATTTTGGGTTATTGGAGTTGCTAAATCCACTAGCCCCTCATTTCACCCTGTGGTTGCAAGATCAACACCACGTTAAAGGGGAGGGGTCTACATGAAAGAAGTGTTAAATGCTCTACAAGGCAACCCTTTTGTGCTTTCTAGAACTCACTAGTTTCTGAGTTGTGGACTCCTTTTGGCTTCTGTGAGGGGTTAAATGTTCCACATCTTTGGACTCACCTCACATTAGTTAAAGCGTTAAGTGTACCACCTTGTGCTCTTTGACTACTTTTGGATAGATTTTCTTTCGAGAATTAACATCTATACACACATAGTAATTAGGCCCCATGAACACTATTCGTGGATCTTGAGAGAGTGGGTTCCTAGGGAAACTCCTCTCTATGATGGATTCCTTGTAGGTGGGGAGGATACTTTGAGCATCTCATAGATAAATGAGTCTTCAACTTGTTGATTGAGGCATCCTTTCCCTAAAGAGGTTGATAGATCACTGGAACTTGACATCATAGATCTTTAAGAGATAATCTTAGTTTAGCATGTCAGATTAATTTGCTTTCTTTGATTGGGTTGAAAGTGTAAAGGTGTCAAAACCTTGGATCTAGAAGCTAAGTCCCCTTGTGGTACACTATTGTGAGTTGGTCACCTTTAGAGAGGGTTAACTGTAGTAGATAATCCCTCTACAAGGAAAACTACATGGACAAAACCTCGAGTGGTAATAGCCATTTTTGACATGGTAGTGACAACCACTATATAAATGTTATTGTGGAAGAAATATCCATGAGTGTGGTTCATTGTGGGTTGTCAGATCTCCCCAGCAACTCTTGAAGATTAAGTTCTCAGACTGTGTTGAAACCTCGGTGCGTCGGGATTGGAGGTCACCCTAGTGAGTCATAAAAGTTGTAGAGTTAAAACATTACTAAAAACGTTAGAGAGGCCAAACTTTTCACTTTATAGGAATGTGTGCAATTATTGCAAAACTCTTTGAAAACATACACAAATAGCTCTCCTAGAGATTAGCACAAACTAAGTCACTTGATTGTTCATGTGCAAGGTTTCTTTTGCCCTTGCTCATTGTTTTTAGACATGCTTGAAATCACTCACTTGCTATTCTACATGCTTGTTTATCTGCCTGGTTACTGAAACGAATCAACAATCTATCCAAAACTGTCTGAAATCTTCAAAGTCTTTTCAAAATCTAGTTCAGTTGTCAATCTAGTTTCCATTTTCGCACATAGTTTGTAAACTTTTGTGCAAATACTTGTTGTCCTACCACTTCTGCGCGCGGCTCTATCCAAGTTCTCGCACAAACAGTTGCACATCTCCACGTGGGATCTAGCCTTAGTATCCTTATTTTTTTGTCAAACCTTGCACTTCTTCACGTGGCCTGGAGCCCATCCTCATGTGAAATCTTTATGCTATCCAGAGTCTTTGCATGGCCCTGTGTACTTTCTCATGCGCCTCTTAGAGAATCTTTACATGAGATCTTGAGTCTGAACTATCAAGTTAGTCTATTAGAGCTATCTGTGCTTTGTACCAAGTTTGCTTCTTGCATTGATTTACTGCTTCTCTATATAAAAATGGTCCCAAATAGTGGCATCCTACTTAGCTAATGACTTGCGATCCATACTTTAACTAGTCTTGTCTCCCAATTATCTTGCTCTTGTCCTTTAGTGCTTGTTGTACTCTATGTCATGATAGTCATAATCTTTGGCTGTTCTAGCATACAAATCAGACTATTCATACCTTAGTATACTGCACTCTTATCTTTCTTTTTTGAGACTATATTCTAGTGTGGTCCTTGTCTAAGCTTTTGCTTTTTGTCATTTTCTATGACTGTGGCAACTTGACTTATGTTCTAAAACTTGGCTATCACTACTTGAAACATAGTACATCAAAATGGCTAATAACTAATGCTTTAAATCTAATATGCCTAATGAGGAAGAAGAGATACTTATTGCAAAAATGAAGCAACAAATCCAATCAATGAGCACTCAACTTCAAAGATTGAAGTAGGAAGATGACACATCATCGAACAAATTCTCCTTGCAAGATTATTTACCTTCCTATAATGTTGAGTCCAAGCCATCTCAAAACAATTTGCAAACACCCAAGAAATCTAGAAATATCTTTGAAGAAAAACCTTGGGAACCTAAACCAAAGCATGATTTCACACCTTTGGGAAAATCTTACGATTTAACCTTGGCAGAACTTCTTGAAGAAAAACTCATTACTTTACCTAAGCTCACTTTTGTGAGAGTTTCCTTTATGAGTAACTATTGTGTCTAGCATAGACATAATTTACATAAAACTTCCCATTGTAATGAGCTGAAAAACAAGATCCAAGATCTCTTTGACAATGGTATAATTCAAAAATCTAAGCTCTCAACTACTAAAGATTCTACTCTCAAGAAGGATCAACCTCATGAAACCATGTCTAGTAACAGTTAAAACACAACTTCTAGTTCCTCCAACATACATCCACCTTCTAAATTGTCCAATCTTTCCAACCCGTATTCACCAAAAGAACTCACTACTCCCCCAATTGACTATGTGTACCCTCAAGGACTACCTTTAAAGGAAACTCAAGCTAATCTTGACTTAGCTGCAAACCTCTCCCATATTACAAAAAGCAAAGATCCAAAACCTCCATATGTTGCTCCTCCTATTATCCCCAATCCAACTATTCCTCCATTGTCCCTTCAAGAGCCTATTATGGAGACTCTAGAAATATATTCAAATACAGATTTAGATACTCCCTCATCCTTGGATTTGGTTTCATGTCAAGAGGACCACTTAAATGATGAAGAAACAAGTGTTGATCAAGACCAAGATTCCTTCATCCGCTTTCAAGTCTTCTAAGATCTTGTGTCTCCATCTCAAGAGCCACATAGTCCTCCATCTCCCATGTCATGCACCTCTACTAAGCAAGATCAAGATATTCCTTCCACCATCCTTAAGGAGATTAGAAAAGACCAAGAGAAGGATACTTTTCCTATGTTACCCAAAATTCCTTTTGAAGAGAAAAGTGTTCCCTCGCTCTCTTATTCTACCTCGCTACATTCACCTCCAACCTATGCTCAAGGTTTAAATACTCCTATCAAAGGTATTGCTCCTATAATAGTTACTCATAAATCTATTGATGACTTTGGTCATATTGCTCACTCTAAAGATGTTGATATCCCTACTCATGGTCCATTCACATCTTCTAAATCTATCCTTGGTCCCTACCCATCTAAGCTAAAGCCTTCAAACCTTTCATCTATTTTGGGACCTTATGTTCCTCCATCTCCTACTTCCACTCTTAGCTCATTATACATTCCTCCTACCCTACCCCAAGATCAATAAAGATACACATACTTGAACTCTTCACATTGACCTTTCCATCTAAACTAGTCATATTGGCCTCATTCATCCACAAGTCCCAAGTCCTTTGGAAGCAATTTGGATGATCAACTCAAACACAAGTGCATGAACCCATCCTCAAAAGTTCACTATGTCTCCTCTAATCGACATGTGAATGTCAAGAAGGAAAATACACAAAAGAGACCGCAAAGGTCCACTATTAAAAGAGCTCAACCAAAACAAATGTGGGTTCTTAAATTTGTTATTGAAGAAATGCATTCCAAAGCATGTAATGAAAAATCAAAAGCTATATGGATTCCCAAGTCTCTTTTGAAGGACTTAAATATTGAAAACAAATCAAAGTTGACATTCAAGCTTCCAAAGGCTTTCGCTCCATCTTCTTCCCAACATCTTCCTAGAAAGGTTTCAAAGCCTTCCACTCCACCTTCCTCCAAAATTATTCCACCACCTCATAGATCTAAACCTCATACTATTTCATCCATATTTCCTCCATCATTCCACTACCCTTCAAGGTGTGTGTCAATGTTGATCTTGCCTAATATCTCATCCACCCTCATGAGACCCTCTAAATCTTATGCCTACTTGTCATCCTTGCTTGTTTTAGTCTTCCAAAACCAATAACCTTATCCTCCATCTACCTCTCATTTTCTTACTATCTCCCCTCCATTACCTTATCAACATCTTTGAGTGTACCTTTATATGGCCTTGGCTTATCATAACCTATCTTTCTTATAGGCATGCGATATAACTTGAGAAAAGGCTTGAATTCTTTCCAAAAACTCTAAAATTCCAAAAAAAGAAAAAGAAAAAAGAAAAAAAGAAAAAAATGTGCCTTGGTGAAAACTTGGAAACAGGCACCTTGGTAGCAAAAGTAAAGATAAATAAATTCATCCTATGGTGAAAACCACTTCTTGTGGCACCTTGGATATGTACCATGATGAAAACTTGGTAAACAGGCATCATGCGTAATTCTTCCATCCATGACATCCTATCGTGATCTTGCTTATCCTTCAGATGCCCTCATTCCTAAAGTCATTCACTCATAACCTCCATAAAAAACTTTTATGTCCTATTCAGTTAACCCTTTAGTCTTGATCAATGAAAGAAAGAAGAAAACTCAGTTCTTAGCAATCTCTTGACATGGTCATTTTCTTGGATTACTTACACAATACCCTTCATTACACCATGAGCTTATATTGTTATATCCTTTTTCCCTAGCTTGGGTAATCTTGTGAAGGCTTTCCTTGAGGGTAAATTCACTGCTTCATACTCCTTCCCTATCCATCTCCACTTATCCACCAGCTTGCTACTACATATTGTCCTGCACCTTGCTAGACACTAGAACAAAATCAAGGTAATCCTTCTTGAGAGCTAGTAATCTCTGACAAAAGTTCTAAAAATATGAAAAAGCCCTAAAAAAAATCATAAAAATAAAAAAAAGTCCTGGAAAAATTACCATTAGTGAAAACTTGGTAAACATGTGCCTCTTGTTCCCAATGCTCCATCTTGCAACACATCTTCTAGCTATTATGTACAGTCACTTTCATGCTTTCACTTTCCTACTTTTCTTGCTTTTCGCTCATGTATCCATGGATTGAGTCTTGTCAAAACTCGAGGGAATTTCCATTTAGTGACACTATTTTTGAGATTCTCCTCATAGAATCTCCTTCACGATAGTCACCAGTGGTTCTCACTGCGTCTGCGTACTGTTGCTAGTGTCACTATTTTTAAGATTCTCCTCATAGAATCTCCTTTGTGACAGTCACCAGTGGTCCTCACTGCGTCTACCTACTGTTGCTAGTGCCACTATTTTTGAGATTCTCTTCATAGAATCTCTTTCGTGACAGTCACTAGTGGTTCTCACTGTGTCTACCTACTCTCGCTAGTATCACTATTTTTGAGATTCTCCTCATAGAATCTCCTTTGCGACAGTTACCAATGGTCCTCACTGCATTTTCCTACTATCACTAGTGTCACTATTTTTGAGATTCTCCTCATAGAATCTCCTTCGTGATAGTCACCAGTGGTTCTCACTGCATCTTCCTACTATCCCTGGTGTCACTCTTTTCAAGATTCTCCTCATAGAATCTCCTTCATGATAGTAACTAGTGGTTCTCACTATGTCTACCTACTGATGCTAGTGTCACTCTTTTCAATATTCTCCTCATAGAATCTCTTTTGCAACAGTCACCAGTTGTTTTAGCTATGTCTGCCTACTGTTGCTAAGGTCAGGTCTCCAGATTCCCTTATGGAAAATCTCTCTTGCATTAGTCACCAGTTGTCCTAGCTATGTCTATCTACTATCGCTTAGTTCTCTTTAGGTTCTTCATCGTGAAGGTTCCTCTTTGACCTCAGTCACCAGTCATTCTGACTGCATTTGCCTACTATTGTCACCCTACTAAAGAGATTTCTTTCAAACATGTTTTGGACACTGACACTTGACATCAATCTTGAAAACATTGAAGTCAAAAAAATGATATACTTGTTTGGATATGCTGAGCTTTTTCTTTGTTTTCTTTGTTTTTTCTTTATCATATCTCCTCGAGAAACTCAATGATGTCATATTCAACTAGAGAAGTAATGACTGGGGGCATGATCTTTTCTTTTCTTTTTCTTTGCAGTTTAGTTCCAATTAGTTGACATATTCCTATAAGAGGGGTGTCCACTATAAGAGCCTCCATCTTGTATTGGATGGCTATGTGTACCTTGACTCCTTTTGTTTGAATACATCAATAACATTGGTTCTTCTCCTTGTTTGTTGGAGTGAACTCTTTATGCTATAGTAAATAATGATACTCATCTTGCTTAGTGAATGTACGGGTCACTACGAGTATATCTAGCACACCTATGTCTCAGGTTATGAATGCAAGGGTCATTGCAGATAGAATAAATACTGCATACTTAGCATAAGATGGATCTCCCATGTGTTTGGTGTGTTTGTTATGCAAGCAACATTTAGGTCATTCTAGCATTTATGCTTTAATGCTTATGTTAACTTGCTACATTAAAAGGGACAAATGTTCTAGTCATTATGGCTTCTTGTGCCTCAAATTCTTACATTCCATCCCAACAAACTGATAATGTATGTTATATTCATATTTCTATGATTGCAATGTCAGTAGGAATTGTATAACATGCAGGCTTTGTTAGATATCTGGTGATGATAAATATTGAGGCTTGGTAACTAGACCTAGGGTTGCATTTAGTATAGTCTTGCATTACATACTTCACTTGCATATGCAAATGATTCAATTGCAAAACTACTTCCATCATTCATGATGAGGAATTGTTGGCTTCTTCAAAGTATCATGTTTCTTCATGATGGCACAAATGATTGATTAATCACCCTCTTGGCTACTTTGACTTCTCTGAATCCATTTTTGAGATCAAATTCGACATCTAACACATCTAAGTGCTTCGAAAATGCATTTTAAAATTTTAGGGACCAATGTGATTGAACACTTGTGTAGTCCACATTTTTCTAATGCTTTGGGATTCCTAAAATCCTTTCCACTCAATTCAATTCACTTCATTTCAAAATTCTCTTCTGATCATTCTAATCTCATCATTCTTCTACTAAATCTTAGCTTTCTTTAGCATCTCATTATCTATTGCTTTACATCATATTTCTAGTGTGTCATCTTTTAATTTTTCTCTTGAGGGGGCATGATGATTACATCATTGAACTAAATTTCAACTCATTTTGAGTCTCATTGTTTGGGGCATCTAGTTCCCATTTTATGTCCTTCTCACTTGGGGCATCTCATTACTCAGGGCATCTTGTCCCCCTCTTTTTGGCATCCTTGTAATCTACTTCATCTTTTGATCATTTGATCACATCTTATAACATTTCTAATCTGAGTTTGATGGATAGGTATCAGGACAGTCTAAACCTTGACTCCTGAGGATCAAACCTCATTCTAGGGATGATTCTGTGACTCATAATTAGATCTTATCAACTTATGTATCTAGGTGTTCTACTTGGATCCCTTAGGATTAAGCTTTGTGCTGGAGATAATCCTTAAAAGCTTGTTTCAACTTCAAGTATCTAGGTGTTTTACCTGGATTCCTTAGGATTAAGCTTCATGCTGGAGATGATCCTTAAAAGCTTATTTATTTCAATTCAGGTATTTGAGTGTTCTACTTAGATTCCTTAGGATTAAGCTTTGTGCTGGAGATAATGCTTAAAAGCTTATCAATTGGTCTCCATAGAATCAATTTCGGAACCAATCTCATTTTTTTTTGATCTGTGCATCATACTTTCTGATTTTCTTTGAATTGAACGTGCTACTTGCACATTCATTCAAAGAGGGGCAAAATGTAATACCCCAAAATTGGCTCATTGCCATGATACCAATTCTGGTCCATTTTGATCATTGCTAAAGTCCTATTTCATTAGACACATTCTTGATCTAACTTGCTACTTGACTTAATTATCAGATGCAGAAGACCCTAATTTGCATTCATCATATTTCTTATTTAATTCCTATAGTACATACTCATATTAGTCGCATTAAACCTACTTGATTTAATTATAATTTAATTTGAAGTATTTATACTTTATTAAATTAAATTATCTCCTAAGGCTAATGTATTATGGGATTAAATTTATTTAATTTAATAAATACGCCTAGCTTGATTAATTAAATGGGAAAGATATTTTTAATTAATTAAAGAAAATTATTTAATTAAATGGAAGGCTATTCTTTAATTAAATAAACAAAGTTATTTAATTAAATATGAGTAATTCCTAATTAATTAAATATAGTTATTTAATTATATAAGAAAGTGTCTATAATTAATTAAATGAAATTATTTAATTAAATAGGAAATATATTTATGAGAGCATATCTCATTTTATTAAATTAAATATCTCTCCAAAATCCTTCTTTAGTTCAAAAAGGGAAATTCCCAGTTCACTATTGATCAAAAAGGAATTAAATCACTTAACTCCTTATTCTACTCAAATTAAATCAGTTAACTCCTTATTCTACTCAAAAGAAATTAGTTAACTCCCTCTAATTTGGGAATCTTCCTTTATGACTGAACTTCATCTTCAATCTTGACCGTTGATTGAAATCAATATCAACCGTCGGAGGTTTTTAGGAAAATCTATATAAGAGACCCTCCTCTCTTCATTTCAGGGGGAGGTTGAAGAGAATTTGCGTTGAATTGTTGTCACATTGCATTCTCATTTAATCTCATCGAATTCTCATATAGATTTAATATGCATATTCATCTAGCATAATCTCTTTTACATGTTTCTAGATTAAAATGTATTTCTTATTCTAGATTAAATTGCACAATCATATAGATTATTTGCATCTCATTCTCAAATCCTTTGTTCGTAGAGGGTCTGGTTGCTTAAACACCTTAAATCTAAGAATATCTAATAAGAAAATCCCTCTAGATAGAAGGCAATAGGTCGCCTTGCAGGCTGATTCTCAAATGAACAATCCAATGTTCATTCTAGGATGAATTTGCAAACAATGACCGTGTTGAAGCGTGTGTGAAGCCCGAGGCCACAATTCATGCATATAGTGCTATGTGATCCTTTGGGTGCCGAGTGTTTGTTGGTGCAAAGTTCCTATTGGTGTTGAGTGATCCTTTGGGTGCCAAGTTTGTGTAGATGCCAAGTGCCAATTTTTGCAAAGTCTTCATTTGCCAAGTTATCTGTATCTTGTTCCAACTCAGGCCAACTTTGCTTGCATTTAATTTTGGTATAGGTAGTTAATATCTGTTATGGGCTAACTTGTAGCTTTCTATGTTCTAGAATGTTCTATAAGCAATTTTGGAAAGTATATATAGAGTATTTAGGCTTAGAGTTAGGGCATATTTTAGAGTTTAGAAAAAGGAGGGCATATGTGTATGTAAATGTAAATTTTAAGCTAGATCATGGATTAGGAAGTTGTATATTTGTAACTAGCCATAACCCAGAAGGCCTTATAGCTGGGCATCTATGTTGAATATTTGAAGAATCAATAAAAGTATTTTACTCTTCTTCCTCCTTTGGTTTTTGTTCCTTGTGTTTGTTTCCATTGTGTTAACTCTTGCAGGTGGTTTGGATAGTTGGGTGAGCCTTTGGCCCTAGTTATTCATCCCTTTGCTTGTGTTAGTTACTATCAGAGCTTGAGGTTCATCCTTGTGGAGATTGGATCATGTAGAACCCTATTTTAGATTTGGTTGTAGGGTTGTGGATCTACAAATTTTACCTATAACTTGTAGAGGGTTACAATCATATAGGAACTTGATTTGTAAAGATGGTTCATGGTAGAGGAAATAATGTTGATAATGCTATATTGGATTAGTTAAGACAAATTGTAGCTAGATTAAATGCTATGGAGATAGCCCAAAGGAGAGGAGCACATATTGAAGATGTGATTGATGATGAAGTAGCAGCCCCAAACCATAATCCAGAACCTAAAGAAGATCAAGATGAGGAAAGATTGTTGCAAGTGTTGTCTAGGGAAAATTCAAAGCCCACTATAGAAGTTGTTCCTTATGATGGAAAATTGGATACCAATGCTATGTTGGATTGGATCTTTGATATGGTGAAATCATTTGAGTATGAAAACACTTCTGATAATAGAAAGGTGGAGATTGCAGTCACTAGGTTGAAAGGTCATGCATCACTATGGTGGGAGCACTTGCAAACTGGTAGACAAAGGAGAGGAGAGGAGAAGATCAAAACTTGTTTAAAGATGGTGAACAAGGTAAAGAACAAATTCCTTCCTATTGATTACCAAGTTAGCTTATTGAGAAAGATGCAAAATTTGAAACAAAAGGACATGATTGTGAAAGAGTATACTGAGGAATTCTATAGATTGGACATCAGATCTGGACATGTGGATGATGATGTTGAGAAAATTGCAAGGTACATTAATGGATTGAGATCTAGAATTCAAGATGAATTAAGTTTTGTGAAGTTGGAAAGTGTAGAAGAAGCATATCAATATGCCTTGAAAGCTAAGGAGATCTTGACAAAGAAGCATGAATAAAGACAAAGAGGTAGAGGTGGTAGATTCCAGAGAGGCAGAGGTAGATCTTATGGATAAAGTGTTAGATCTAATAGTTCTGTGTAGGATAAAGGAAAATCTAAATGGAAGAATGATGAAAAAGGCAAGACCTAGTAGAAAAATAGTAATTCTTACTAAGGAGACACTAATTCTTACTAAGGAAGAGGTAATTCCTATTCTAGAGGTAGATTTCATGGTAATTGTTTTAGATGTGGTAAAGAGGGACATAGATCTTTTGAATGTAGATCCTCTGAAAGTAGGCAAGGTACTATAAATGCTATTATTCAAGGAGATGATGAGGGTTAACCAAATGGACCTGAGGCTGGAGAAAATTTTATGCTGAGAAGAACCTTATGTAATAAGGGAAGTGATGAGGAACCTATTTTAAGGAGAAGTCTTTTCAAGACAAGATGTAAGATGGCTAGAAAATGCCACAAAGTGATCATTGATAGTGGAAGCTCTAAAAGTTTGGCATTAAAAGAGCTAGTTACCAAGTTATAGTTGCAGAGGCTGACATATCCCAAACCCTATCATGGTTCATGGATCAAAGATGAGCATAAGATATTGGTAAGTGAACAATGCCTTGTGAAGTTCAAAATTGGACATTACTTTGATGAAGTTTTGTGTGATATTATGCCCATGGATTGTTGTCATATTTTGTTGGGTAGACCTTGGCAATATGATAGATATGTTTTGCATGATGGAAGATTGAATCAATACACTCTTTGGGTGAATGGGAAGAAACACACATTATTGCCTTTGATTGAAAGTCTAGATGAGGTTAATTGTACTGCTATAAAAATTTGCATGGTTAATGTTAAAAAATTTGAAAAGGAAATTAAAAAGAATAATTTGGAAAGGAAATGAAATACTAGTTGTTCTTCTTTTCATCTTTGTCTTCTCTTTTTGGACACCTTAGAGCAATGTGACCAACTTGTTCACAAGAATAATAGATTAGAGGAATTTTACCTTTGTATTTTCCTTTGCCTTTGGGATACCTCCTTGCAAGCAATACTTCAATGACTTCAAAATCACTATCAAAACTTTCTTCTTCTTCACTTTTAGATTTTTTTCCTTTAGGTTTTTCATCTTTCTTTTAGAGTGAAAGCTTAGCTTGAAATGTAGACTTAATGCTTCTGGAGTTAGAAACATAGTTGTTATAGTTATCTAATTCGAAGACTTTCAACCTTCCCACTAGTGCATCCAACTAGGAACATAATTATCATAATTATCTAGCTCAAATGTTATCAATATTCCCACTTTAGTATCTAAGGTTATCGTATTATTTGGATCACATCTCATCTCTTGAATAGAAGATACTTTGATTGCATATATAGGAAGAATGGTTATGAGTACCTTGCTTATCACTATCTCATCTTCAATTGTCCCTCCAAAGGATTTGACTGCATTGACACTAGTTTTCACTTTGTCAGTGTATTTGCAACATTTCATCCTCTCTCATCTTCATCTAATCAAACTAACTTCTAAAGATTAATACCTTTTCTCTTCTTACATTATCATCACCTCTATAGATATCCTTTAGCTTTGTCCACAGCTCATGAGCAATAGCACATCCTTTGACTTCATCAAATTTAGCATAATTAAGAGTTGATCCAATGTCAATCATCATGATATTATGATTTTTCTTTTCAACAATCTCCTCCACAATCAATGTTCTAGTAGAAGCCTTATACTTAACATTCAAATATTTTAGACCTGAATCAATAGTGGTTGCAAGATGTAGCTTCATAAGTTCTTTCCATGACTTGAAGTTATCTTTGTTCAACTTGGAAATCTCTCTCCTATAAGACATCTTGATCTTTAGCTTAGGTACTTGAAACCTTATCTACAAGCATAGAAAGATCTGATACAAATTGTTGGAAATATAAGAGGAGTAATTAAGAGGAGAGGGGTGAATAATTTATCACTAAAATAAATCTAAGATCCCTTAGATGTCAATACAAAATATAAACTCTACTAAAAATGTTGTTGCTCAATTAATGCACATGCACTCGGTTAAGAATATCTATATTTTGTAACTCAAAAAATAGTGAACATGTAGATATTAAGATATTAATTTAGATTAACCTTAATTAAATTAGTTTCATAGACATGAAATAAACAGCATTTACACAAGTGACACCAAGATTTACCGAGGAAACTCAATTTGGGAAAAACCACCAATTGCAACTAGTTACTGATTTTCACTCTTCTGATGTTATCCTTGTTAGGAGCCAACCCTATTAAAGGTTACAAAACACTCTATTAGGTGTGAACTTATTAGAGGATTTGATCACCCTACTTGGAGTGTCCTTGTTAGAGGTCTTTAGACACTTCAATCTAGAAATGCCACCTTGTTAGAAGTTTTGTCAAATACATGTTAAGCCAACTTGGTTAAGAGATTTGATACACTGCGAAAATGGTTAGATAGTAACAATGATATGACCTGATTGCTGATGCAACTATATTTCTGATTTTAGATCTCAATTTTGGCTCAAATACTTGATCCTTCCTTATCAAATTAATCTTTTCCACCCAATCAAGAATTTTTTTTTATCCTTTCACTTTGCTTCCTTTAAGCATCTTCTTATCTTCCACATAGTTATTCTCACATTCAATCCTCGACTTGAACTTATACTTATATCATTAACATTTTCAATTTGACTTGAATACAACTTAGAATAATTAATATTCATCTCCTTAGTTTTCTAGAACAAAAAAAAAAATCCATTAAACTCAATATGTCAAACCCAAATAATCATTTGTTAGCCAATCTTGCTAGGTAGACAATAATACAAAACATTTTCTTGTGTTAATCAAGTACCACATCTTCACAAATTTCCTATGGTAATTGAGTGAGCTCAGTTAGCACTAGTTCCATCCAACTTTCCTTTGTTACCCAAGTGAGCTTGGTTAACACGAACTTCTACAAACTTCTCTTTGACACCTAAGTGAACTCGATAGACACTATCTTCTAAACTTAGCAAACACTAGAATGCTCAAAAGACACATGAAACTACCTTCATCACCTAAGTGATTTCAACATACATTGATTGGTAAAGATATGAAATTTTGTGTAACATCAAAAATTATATACAAATTTTTTCAACAAGACTTTCTTATGATAAGACATGACTTTGATATCTTATTGGAGAAAAGTCAACCAAGAAAGTTAAAATTAGGAAAGAACAAGATCTAGTTATTGAAACCCCTAAAGTAAGTGATCAAGGTTAGATTGAAAATGAAGTATCTAAGGAAATTGTTGATCTATATATATAACATGATAAATCTAAAGAAATAGAGAAAGTTGATAAACCTAAGAAAATTGAACCATCCACGGAAGTAAGACATGAGTTCAGAGGTAGATGTTTCATATGTAATGAAGTTGGTTATATAAAGAGACATTAAACAAGCAAGTATTTAAAACCTATTACTAATTTCTATTGTTATCATTATCATTGTTATGGACATAAAGCAATAGATTGTAAGAGATCTAAGTTTGATAGTAACAATGCAAATAGTAGAATATTTATGAATACTAAACCTATAGGCAATGGAAGAGGAAGATCATAGAGGAGATCTAATGATGAAGAAAAATATAATGGTAAAAGGTAATAGATTGTATGTTACAAGTGTAACAATCTAGGACATATTGCAAGGAATTGCAGAGCACTAGATAGTACAAATGGAGTAAATTAGAGAAGGAATACACCTATTTTTGGAAATATTATCATAGGCTAGGTTATTGAGAGGGGACAGGTGAATTAGTAACTTATTAAACTTAATCCTTAATTAGGAATTAATCCTTCATGTGAATTCTAATCTAATTGCATGCATGAGAAACTAAAAACATTAAAGCTTTCATAATACTTTTGACACATGATTTTGGTGACCCAGAAACCTTCCAAATAGAAACTAAAACTGGGTGGGGATAATACCCACATAATTTAGCAATGTAGTATAAAGTTAGCCTGTTAACTCTTACAATAATCACTTCTAATGATCTACCCTGTTAGGAGCAATAAGAACTGCTAGGTCCACCTTGCAAACAGATTTACAATCATACAATGAAGTATGCACTCAGTAAAGAGATTTATATAAGACTATTAGGTCTACTTTATTAAAGGATTTGACCAATCCACCTATTAAGATGAAGCAATAGCTAATCTCTAATCTGGAACTTAATTTGCTAAATGTGATTCCTCTGAGTGTACAAATCACCTTGCTATGATAAATAAAACTTTTTTGCTCCTTATACTATTGTGGCAATTGTAATTTTCTCCTCTGATTATTACATTACTTCCATTCATTGATTTGGATGTGATAAAATATATTATGTGTATACTAATCCAATTTACAAATAACAAAGTTAGCCACAATACAAGTTTGCACAAATATTACAAAGTTAGCCAAACTGTAGAAACTTGGGTTCTAAAGACTAACTCAGTGAGTTTCTGATACTCAACATCCACTATTAATGCTCTGCATCATCATGCACTCAATATACATAGAAGCTTGATGCATACTAATCACTTCCAAATAGTCTTGAACTTAGTCTACATTAGTGAATTAGCGAATACTGTGAAACTCAACATATAAACTGAATCACTTGATTCACATTGCATAGCTTAGTCAATGCTATCACTATGAGCTTGGTATAAAATGAGTCACTTGGTTAACACTGAGTAGCTTAGTTGACACTAGACTCACATCACATCAACTACAAACTTAGTAAGCACTACTCAACTTGGTTTGTACTAGTAAACTCAACATAGATTGAGATGCTCAGTTTATACTGCTGATCTTCACCATAGTAGTAACTACTCAATACAAACTAAAATTTGTCCAAAGGTCTCAGTAGCAACTTTAGAACTTGGTAGCAACTGAAATGCTTGGTTAACATTATTAACTTTACAATATGCTTGGTAGATACTTACAATCTAAATAAGTGTGTGTCACTAATAACAAATATGATTGTAATGTCAACACTTGTATGTTAGTTACACAATAACTTTGGACACACGACAAGATTCTTTAGAATCGATAGAAGGAACTTCAATAGAAATCCCAATTACAAAAGGAACAATAACATGAATGATAGTTAGAAAGAAGCAATTAAAGAACATGTTCATAAATTCAAGGAAGTATTTGTCAAAGCTAAGGATCCAAAAAGTTCTTACATAGTTTTGGAAGAGTAGTATTATGATACACCCAATGATAGAATGGAGTCAACAATCATCTATGACTCATCCTATCTAAATTTAGAAGATCTAGGAGAGATGTGGAATCAATTAACTAGAATTGATGTTACTAAGAAAAGTAGATATTGCATAGTGAACAAAAGATAGAAGACATAAGGAGTAAGCTATGGTCAATTGTGTAAGGAAAGATATGATCATAGGAAGTTGTGAGAGAGAAAAAAAGCTTATTGGTAAACATAGATAATTCTTGAATTTGTGGTAGATACGTATTTAATATAGAGTCCTATTTGAAGTGATTTAATGATCATGAGGGAGATTGTGAGTACTATTATATCATGCAAATTTTCTAGAGGTTATTAAGAGAGATTTGATAGTGAATAGAAATGTGAATAGAAGCTTTTGAAGCACAAAATTGCAAAAGCCTTAAACATGACATTTCAAGATATTTTACAAAAGCTTGAAGTAAGTTTTTAGTGCATATAGTTAAAGAATCAATGGCTAGTCAAATGGTATATGAAGTTAGTGAAAGACCTAGATACAAGTTCAAGAAATATCCATTTTTTTCTCTTGTGGATGACCCATTAGGTGCATTTTTGCTAATTCCACATAATGTGCTTCATGTAGAGGATGTCAGTAGTTATAACCATTACACAATTGAGTGTATAGGAGATGAGGATATACATAAGGACTTAGGACTCATGTGTAATAATAACCTAACCTTGAAATCTAAGTACACACATCTCAATGTGTTAAACCTAGTGAAGTATATGTTTTACATAGAATTTAAAAATCATGACTAGATTAGAATTATTGTGTGTAGAGTTCATGATGAGATGTTTTGGATAGGTGATGTAGATGTATAAATTGATAATGACCTAATTCACAAGGTCACATGTCTAAGAAATGAGGGATGCAACCTTGTAAATGATAGAAGTGTGATTTGAGATAAACCTATTTACTAGATTTGATGTAAGAAATATGAAGGTGGATACAATTAAGGATAGAGGAGTCAAGGTACTAAGTAAGATTTTAGGCTACAAGTTTTGCCACAGTTCAAAGGTTAACTCAGTACTAGCAAGATTCTTACATACAACCTATGTAGTGGTAGTTGAGAGAAGAAAAGTGAATCTACTTAACATAGTTAGAACTTAGCTATTAGACAACATTGCAAAATTGAAGAAGACTAAGAATGCAATTTTCATATTTGATTCTCCATTAACACATTTATTGTTCTATGCAACCAAGAAGTTCCCAAGACTGAAAAATTGGGAAAGAAATGAGTGCACAATGAAGTTGTTGACATAGTGCTGCAAAGAAAAGTTGGAAAATGTTAGAGACTATGACATAGACAAGATGATGAAGAGTTTTCAGACTTGGATGAAACAAAGGGACACAATACCTCCTTCCATGGTGTAAAATTATAAGGATGATTTATGCTTCATGGTAGAAATTGAAAACACTTGTATAAAAGCTATAGAACAAAGGATGAAATCTGTTGAGCCCATGGGATATGAGATGAATGAAAAATTCATTGAAGGGTATGCACAAATCATACTCTAGTCAGAAAAGGACACTAAATGCCCTAGATGGAGTACCTATGAGTAAAAGGTATGCGAAGTTCATTTAGAACTTCACAGTAAGGAAATCAAGAAAAATGTGGAAAATAACATAGATTCCATCCTTAAGGATTCAAGCATGACTCAAGAGGAGTTTAATGAGGTCAAAGGTATAATAGTTGAAATGAAGGAAAGTGGATGATCTAAGATGATTACAAAAACACTAATTGTTGTTCCAATACCATTTAAGGGTGTAACAATTGCATAGCCTAGTGTGTAGGCACCTTATGCAGTAGTTGTGCAAGTTCAACTAGTTACAATTAAACTACCTAAAAGGAAATTAGCGGTTAGCATGCCTATTGCACAGAGGAATTCTGGAAGATTGGTGAAAGTGGAAAAAAAACCTACACCTACCAAGAAAAGAGTCCAGAAGGCTACAAGTGAACCTAGAAAATGAAAAAAACAAATGCAACATAGTGATTTAGAAGAATCAAAAGATGAAACTAAGGACAAACCAGTTGAGAATGCATCACAAGAAGGAAGAATGCTGATAGGAAAGAATGCATGGAAACCAAAGGTAGAAAACCTAAACATGTAGATTATAAATGATGATAGTTTTGTACAATTGAATAAATACTATAGCTTTTATAATAATATGGATAGAAGGAAACTAGAGAATGACATAGTAAGAAACATAATCTTGAGGAAAAAAGGTTCAACAACATTCAAAACAATATCCCAGAAGACCTATATAATAGGTTATTAAAAAGGAAGAAAATAGTGATAGAAGAAGACACAAAGTTGAGAGAAAACATGATCAAAAAATTTTGTGAAGTCAACTTAAAGGAGGATATGGATAGGATTATGAAGGGTATTGAACCCTTGCTAAGGAAAAAAAGAAGAGAAATTCTTCTGATGGGAGGAAACTATTAGTATTTAAGGAAGGAAATAGAGGAGGCCATGGTGAACCATATGAAATTAGTAACTCTTGTCTTGAAGGAAAGTACACAACAACAACCAGATAATATAGTCTATGTGGAAGCTAGTACTCCCATTGGTGATGAAGAATAGCTTGAGGAGACATAACAAGAACCATCACAATCTCATATAGTTATGGTATTGAATCCATACAAGTGGATAGTACACATATAATAGTGGATTTAAAGGAGAATTCATTTGTAGCTTACGAAACAACCATTGTTGGAAATATCACTATCTACACCATCTTAGATTAGGAAGAAGAAGAAAATGAAAAGAATAATCATGTAGAAGAGGAGAAGACGAAATAATTAGTGAAGAGGAAAGAGGAAGAAAAGAGAAATTAAGAGAAGAAGAAAGAAGAATAAAGGAATAAAGAAACAATGAGGAAAAGGAAAGAAGAGAGAAAAGATGCAAAAAAAAGAACAAAAAGAAGAGGAAAAGAGGATAGACGAGGAAAAGAAAAGGAAGAAAGAAGAAGAGGAAAGGAAAAAGAAGAAAGAGGAAGATGAAATAAAGAAGAAGCAAGAGGAAGAGAAAAGGAAGAAAGAAAAAGAAGAATCAAAAAATTGAAGAAGAGAGGAAGAAGGCTAATGAAGAGAAGAAGAGTATATAACTCAAAGTAGTTACACTCATTCCTTCAATAACTTCAATAGAAATAGAAAAAATAGTACTATCTAATGATGATGACGATCAAAAGGGAATCATGAGTTCTTTGAGAAAATTTATTCAAAAGAAAAATTTAGTTAAGTATTTGGAGAAGACATTATCAGAAGTCTTGGAGAGAATGCAAAAGAAAGTTACTACAACTGTAGCTAATCTAGATTTGGCTAAAGAATTGGTGAAGTTTTTTGATGAAGAGTTCACAACCTTGTATGAAATTTCTTTAGCACAAGCATAGGAAAAACATGGTCCATCACTTTTTGACACAATGTGCATGAATATAAGGAATGACTTGAAGGAACTTGATGTATGTATCAAGGAACTGAGAAAACATATTGATGAAGGTAAGAATTTTTATAGATATTGTGTATTATCATACAAATACCTAACATATTTTGAGAATTAGATAAAAGGTTAGATGAGTGAACTGAATACACTCACTACAAGGTTATAGTTAGGTCTAATATCAATATTAAAGATCTTGCATATAATGTTGAGAAGATCCATAATGCAACTAGAGGCACAAAAGATGATAAGGAAAAGGTATCAAAAAGGTTCTCTACTCTTAGGGATATTTTATCACTTAGGATTAGAATTTTGCAAAGGTAATTAGAAGAATATCTTGCATCTAAGGCTTCCTATGACAAGTTTTCCTATACTGACTTAAGCAAGATTGAAGTGGAATCTTGTGCACTTTTTGTACTAATTAGTATCTTTGATATAGTTAAGGAGAACTAGAAATAGGAGGTTGAAAGACTAAAACTTGTAGATGAAGATATTTTTTCTAGAATATCAAGTTGATCAGTAGTAGGCCACAAAGTTTTGGGACTTAGGCAATTTTCCCAAATGTTGCCATCAATGCAAAAGGGGGAGATTTTTGACAATATGGTTAGTTAGATCTCTTGAGTGTTTTCATTTATGGAAACATGTATTTAGAATTTCATCTATGCATTTAGAATTAGAAAATTGTCTAACTATTAGATAGTTTCCAATAGTGTAGAGATAAATCTAATGTGTATAGATGAGACAATTCAAGTTAACCTATGAGCAGTTGAGGATAGCTTTATGACAATGTCATGATGATTTAGTTAAGTGTACATGTATGTATAGTCAGTACAAAACAAGTTATAATTAATTTACTAGTTCTATTAATTAACAGGGTAGAATAGAGCATATCAAAAAATTGGATTGTACAACTTAAGGAATTATTTTGGTAATAGAATAATTACTAAGTCATGATGAGCCAACATTGTGTATATTAATCCATAAGTTATTTTATATTGTGTCAAGCATGTGAAGACATGAAGGCCGATTGAGAAAATATTTATGATTGTACGAGGTATAAGTAAAGATCTTATCTTGTGTAGATAATGTGAAAGACGTATGGACTATGAACTATTGTACAAGTAGCCTAAAAGATATGTGAGCTTTATGTGATATGATAGAGAAAGTGTGAGTTTCAATAGTGAGAAAGTATTGTATGTATATCCATACTTATAAATAAATTAATTGTATAATTGCATGTTAGGACAATAGGCTCTTCTTGCATATATTGTATTTGATCTACCAACTCCCAATAGGGTTGAGGTTTCTAATGGGACCTAGTCTTCTAACAAGGACTCAAGACACTATATGTACTTCATAGAATCCTAAAAAGATTAATATCCTTAATAGGATTCTTTTGTTTAGTGAATCATCTAGTGGGTGTCATCACTACTGGGGTTTTTCCTTGGCCAAAGTTTCCCTAGTTAATAAATAATGGTATTATGAGTTCTCTACATGTATGGTTATATTTACTATACAACATTTTTGGTTTACTTTCATATGTGAGTTATAAAGTAATTAATAGTATTTAATTGTGGGAAAAGGTTTGTAGAATACTAATTCACCCCCCTAGTATTATCTAATTCTAATACTTATACCTAATGATCCATGTCACTATGTATGGTCCTCATCAAAGGGGTATAGTTTCCTGCATATGTAAATCATTTGCCCTAAGTTAATTACAAATTACATGATACTTATTCTACAAATTGCATAGAACATAACATTAGCAATATGCATATATCATAATTATTATATAATTTTTAATTTATTAACTCTACAAAAAAAATTATTATGAGTGATCAACACCTAATACATTTCCATTGATCATCTTCTTCATACATCTCATCATCATTATTGCCACGATCATCTAAATTGTCAAAATGACCATTGTCATTGTCATGATTGTCACTATGACTATCATCATCCTTGTCATCATTGTCATCATTTTCATCATCATCATCACCATCAACATCACCACCATCATCATTATTGCCACCACCACCACCACCACCACCACCATCATCAATGCCATCACCATTGTCATGAGCATCTTCACCATCATCATTATCATCATCATCTCCTTCTTCATATTTTCAATCACCATCATCTACTTCATCTTCAACTTATTTGGTATCTTCTTCTTCAATCACATTATACTTTACTGGTCCTCCTCTTGGATCATGTCTAATGAAAAATAACCAACCTAGTTTATGTGGAATGTCAAAGTAAAAAGCTTTCTCACATTGGCTTGGAAGAACATAGGGCTCATTTCCAACTGGCTCAAATGACCTTGTATTAATAATTGTAAATCCATTATCATGTTCAATAATAGTTCTATCAAGATCATTTTGATTTAGTCATAGTTTGTACCATTTGACAATGAAGAGAACTAGTTTGAAGGATTTAAAGTTTCACTCAATCATATCATCCAAAACTCCATAGTATCTATTTTTCAGATTATTGTGGATGCATGTCATTTCTAGAAAAAATATTGGTGAGCTCAAATACTACAATTCTCTCAGAATAATAGGTTTTCTTAGTGTCATGCACCTTTTTAATGTGAAATTTATGACCATTGTAGTACATAACTCTATGGTGCTTGACTTGTTATTTTTCAAACATGTCAAAATTGTGCATCCATCCATGAGTTGATATAAAACAAATTTATCATGATAAATTAAGTTATATGTACCTTCCCACCTCTTAAACCATTTGCTAGATCAATTACCATTGGCATAACACTAGGATCTCCATTAGGATGAGTTTCTTTAACCAATGAAGCAACACCTTCCCATGTTAATGAGAGACCATTTTTTTGAGATCATTCAATCCATATGATCATCCAATCAAGATTTTTTTTAATATAGAAGTGAAGTGCATCCTACACATGAGAAATTATATAAATAAATAGACCAATTAGAAACTACTTTTATTGATGATGATTAAGAATTAATTAACTACAATAACATCTTATAATTACCTCCTACTTTTCTTAATCTACCTTTTCCCATCAAGTACTCCCCTTCAAATCTATTAGTGGATTTGGGATCCCAAAAGTGATGTAGATGGATCTTTGATACAAAATTGGGAAGATATTCACTAATGTACACCACAATTTTCTATACCATATATCCCTTGACTATGGAACCCTTAGGACATTCTCTCTATCAAACCAATCAATTCAAAAATTTCAAGTGCCTCTCAACAATCCACATTGACCTAGTTGGTACAAGTCCACACAATTTAATCTCCTAAACTAGATGTATGAGGTAGTGTTCTTATGCATTGAGAAAAGTTAAAGGTAGACACTTTTTCATCTCACCCAAAAGATGAGGAATTTTTCTCTTCCAATGCCTTATGTATTTTTTTTATCAATTTATTTACATGACAACCACTTAGAAGATATTAATCATGCAAAAACATATTAACAAGACCAATAGCACTTCTAGACAACAAATATAGAAAATAACATGTCTAACCTCATGTCTACAATAATAATAAAATGATCTTTTCAATATATTATAAAATAAAACAATAAAAAGTACATGATGTTTTAAAAATTTATTGTAAATAGAGAATAACATGACATACCTTGATGAAGGTATGGAAATCATGCATTTTCAACCTTGACCCAAAATCAACTTTCTTTGATATGAGACTACTTATGTTTGTAGTAAATCCTACTAAAAATTTAGTTTTCTTGATCTCTTCATATATGGCATCGTTTTGTTGCTACGTTAATAACCAAGGAATGACACTCATATTAACCTAGTTTCCACTGCTATTTGATTCAAGGAAAAACTTCAATGCATGATTGGATGAACATCAATGCCATTACAAATTTTGACCAATTTTTCTTTGTCATGTATTCTATCTAATATTTTCCATAGTTTCTCTATTACATTCTTTCCAATATGCATAGGATCAAACAAATTTACGATTGTGATGTGATCATAGTATGGAAATCTACTAAATTATCTTGAATAGATTTTAAGTCCTTTTGGAAGTTTCTCATCAATGCCTTGACAACCTTCAAAAACATCAATTATATCATTACTAAACAGAAGACAGTATCCAAATTTAAATTTCATACAAAAACTTGCATTAGATGGAATGAAATTACCTCAACAACTCATTCTATTATATTCCAACTTCCACATGTGAGGTGTCTATTAGCCTAATTTTTTACCTAGCTAAAAGTTTTGAAATACCTTGTGAAAATCAAGAAGAAAATGTTTTTTGCTACTTAGGGTTTTTGAAAATTTGTCACTCCCCATGAAAATACCCTAGAAAATAGTCATGATTCATGTTTTGATAAATTAACCATGAAATGATTTGCAAGTATGATAGGGATACATAAAAAAAATATGGTCATTTTTTTAATATTCCATATCCCTAGGATTCTTGGCTATTTTTCATATTATAATGTCACACCTCTATAATTGTTCAAGTTATGATGTTGCAGTTTCTTTTGTTGCAACATCACCATAGTGTTAATGCAAACTATTTCAGCAACCTCAAGGGAGTGAAGCAATAAATTAGAGGGTCATCACTATGAGGCATCACTCGATATGCCCCAGCATAGATGACATATTTTCATTATGATACTTCAATGGTTTGATACACTTTTGAGACTATAGGGTTATGTCATTTTAATATTTGCATTTTGATGATCACACTTATGTCTTCACATTAGGACCTAATTGATATATTTAATGATTCCACTTCATGTTCTAAATTATTTCAGTTTCTTTAATAGAAACAAAATTGTAGAAATTCTTTAAATACCAAATTATAACATTTAAATGGAAATTAGTGTTAAACGTTTTGTTATATGCAATAGGACCTAATTCACATGCTTGGTGACTTAATAGTCATGGATTCAATATTTCATCACTATGATAGAAAATAGAATATAAGGCTATTCAAAATGTTATTCAGATCATGTTAAGTAAAGAGCAATACTGATATGCAAGGATTGATATTTTAATGTTTTGAATGTTTTATGTGAAAACAATTGGGAAAAGAGTAAGTTAATTGGAAATGATGAAGTATGAAACCCTAATGTTAAATGTGATAATGGTTTTTTGTGCATATTTATATAATGTTTACATGATTTTCTTGGACTCCTGATGCTCAAATTTAGTGTGTAAGAATTTAACCATGAGATTTAATGCAGAAACAAGGCTCAAACCACTATAAACATGACATAGCCAAGGTTGAATCTATGGAAAGATTTGGACCTCATTGTAATGTGTTTTATTTTGTAATGTGAATGATATGTGTGGAAAAGTTGAATTCATGTATTATTGGAGGCAAGTCACTTTAAATGTAATGTGTTATTTTGTGTCACATGACTCTCGTGTTGTCCATGTTTTGATTACTTGTCATTTAGGGTTTTGGGAAAAATTCAACTAACCTAAACCTAACCCAATGTAGTACTCAAGTTAACCCTTATGGTAGAGTGTTAGGAGAAGTGTCTATCAAGGGAAATTTGAATTTTGGAACTTCCTATTAACTTTTAAGGAGCAAATGTGATCCTAGGGGGTTATTTTGGTGAAAAATAAGTGCTCTTATGATAGAAATATGGATTGTGGGTCTAAATTTAACCTTTAGTAGGCCTAGACAACCTTGGTAACCCTCCAAACAAGTGACTTTCTTAGAATTTCAAAATTGAAGAGTTCACATGTGTCTCCCTCTTGGTTAAGATTGCAATTTTAGAAAGGGGTAAGCATGTAAGAAAAGGGAGGCTTCTTGTTTGGGACAATTTTAGTTAAGTGAGAAATTGGAGGATTTTTAGAGGGCTTGGGGGGAAATTAGTGAGTTTTCTACCCACTCTCTAATTTTAGAGACTCTTAGGGTTTGGAAGCTTGGAGGGAGCAATTCTACAACCATTCATTACCATTTTTGCAAAAGGATTCAAGGTTGGTTTCTTCTTGCCCATGTAGTGTTTTTCATCAAACTTACATAATGGTGTTTCTTTCATGAGCATGGAGTGTGAGATTCATATTGTATGTAGATTGCATGGTGTTGTACTGTGATGTAGCATTCATGTAAATGGTTGAATGACAATTCATGTTGTGGGAAGATTGTGAAATTATTGTGTTAAGATGAAATGTGTTGTTGCATTTGATTTTCTCTTGTTTCTCCATTTTTTTGAGTATGTTGTTTATGGGTGTGAGGACTTCACTCACCCTTTGGGAAAAAGAAGAGGTGTCTTGGGTGAAGGGGTTAGTTGGGCTTGACATTCAGTTGAGAACCTTGGAGTATGGGCTCCATTGTATTCCATAATCATTCATATCTGGCTTGGGAGTGATAAGGGAATTATGGTGGAGATGAGGAATTTTATGGAGTATGGGCTACAGGAAATCTATAGCTGATGGTAGTGTGTTTGGAGGATTATTTTGAAATCCCCAAAAGGGCATGGAATTTGCTAATATCTGGAAGCCTCGAAAGGGCATGAAAATTGTGAATGCAAATATTGTTTGATATGGAAAGTCTCCTATTGAAAAGAACATCTTCATCCTATGTTCATGGTTCCATTTGTGAACCCTTGTGAATTATCCTTGGGATGGAACCATTCAAGTGTTTTAATGTGTTGTAAGTTTGAAATGAAACCCTATTTAAGCCTTGTTCCCCTAGCTCTGGTGTGGTCTCTTTGGAGGCCTATGGTTGGGTGGAGAGTACCCATGGTCTTTGTTATTTTTTGTGATGTATCTATAGATTTTTTTCTCAAGGGAGCAATGGAAAATGCTTGGAAAGATTGTCTTGTAGATGTTTCTTAAAGGAGAAAACTTGTCATTGTGCATTATACATGCATTGGAGAATCTCTCTCCATCTTATTCATGTTGATGCAATCAATAATTGCATTGATTTAAGAGGGAAGGGAAACCTTCATGTATGTCATTTTTAAAGTTGAAATCTCCACCTATGTTATTGTGAATTACATTTGTAAAGTTGGAAATCTCCATTTTTTGTACATTATTGTGAAGAGTGATTTTCATGAAAGAGATAAAGAACTCGGGAGATGATCATATTTTTTTTCATTGTAGTTTCAGTAACATTCATTTATATGTTTTAAAATGAAAATATTGTTGCATCATAATAACATAGTTGGAATGTAGAGGATCCATTGCATCTAATGTTCATTGAAATCATCAATTATATGTGTAATTGCATCTATTTTCAAACCAAGAAATGATATGAGGAGATTGCATTTTCAAATATTTTGTTCATAAAAGAAGTATCCATAAGTTAAATATCTCAATGAGAAATATCATGTAAATTCTCATTGTAGAAGACACGATCTAAATTAGTATATTTGAAATAGATTCAATTGGACTATTAGTTCATGATTGATCTTGTTTTCAAAAGCACTACATTCATTCAATTTATTGTTCAAGTGAACTTGAAAGATTTGTTAATCTGGTTATATACATTACAATGTTCATGACACTATAGTTGAGTACACAAGGTAAACTAAATGGGAAAATATAGCATAAGAGAACATGAATAAACAAGCCTAAACAAGCTCAAAAATGTATGTCAAATTCTCCAAATTTTGTATGAATATAAAAGACATACCATCTAATATAGACCATTATAATAGTCAACCAGAATATTTTCCCTAGATTCTTTTCTTATAAAGATCAAGAAAATAATTAAGTCTTAGAGGAACCTTTGTATTTACCTAGTTCAAAAATGCATGCCTAAGAAGATTCACAAGAGTCATGTGTATTTGAAAGGGACATCACAAATCTTTTCAATAAAATATAATAAAATCAATATATCAATAAAAGCCTTCCCTAGGAGGGTCATGTGATCCAAGTAGATGAGATGGAATCTCCTTATAAAATTAAATAACCTTCAATGGAATAAACACTATCACTTACCTTTTTCCCCACTAACCTTTCCCTAACCTAGTAAACTGTTCCCCACCAATCCATGTCCCTAAAAAAATGTTCTTTGGAGATAGGTCAGACCTCATGCTTTGCACCACATCTCCACCAACGGGGGAGCTTGGGAGGTGCATGAGGAGGAGGAATGCATAGTGAGTATGAGGGTGGTGTTTTAAAAATAATAATAATAACTCAAATAGCTCCCCCCTTGACATGCATGTGCCCAACTTGGAGAATCATAGGCCTCCACACATTTCCCCAAACCTAACAATTCTTGGGCAGTGTACTCTCCCATTTGTGGAAGTGCTTAGGTGTTTGGGGGTTGGGGAATGCCATACAAAAGTAGTTAGAAATAAGGTTTAGGGTAAGTAGTGTAGTTTATGATTTTTTGAATGTTGATTTTATTTTTAGTATTTCGTAAAAATTTTGTTAGTTATTATATAATTGTAGGATATTTAGAGTTGACTTAGCATTAGTGATAAGAAAATTGTATGGTAATAGAAAGAGTGATAAGTGATTTGTATATGTTAGGAAATAATAAAGGGTTAACAATAAATTTAAAATTATTATAGCTGATAGTAGTTAGTATTAAATAATGATAATTTTTTAATAATTAGAGGTTACTTGGTATATATTTATAGATAGATAATTCGAAAATTGGAGGCAATTAAGTAGTTAATGATGATGCTTTTAGATATAAATTAGCATAATATGTTAAAAATATATGTGAGTGTGTGTGTGTGTGTGTGTGTGTGTGTGTGTGTGTGTGTGTATGACTTTCATATAATTATATTGTCCCATAATATATAGTTAATGCATGTAATGTTTAGAATGTGTTGATAGAATTATTTAGGATCATTTAGATTGGATTGTATGTAAGTTAGGAAGTAATTAATTATCTTAAATAAAATTGGAGTAGGTTGTAATGTCAGTTATATAAGTTTGTAATTATATAATCCCTTAGAAGTTAGGAAGTAGTTGACAAAGGTAGTAAGTTGAAGTTTGTTGTTTAGTTAATAAATTAGATAGTAATTGATTTTAGTAATGTGTCTGGTAATGATTAAATAAGAGTTAAATAGAATTGATAAAGAGTTTTAAGTGTGGGTTAGAAATAGTTGTGGTAATTGATATGAATAAAAAGTAATATCAAGAGATTTTAGTAAGATGATTATATAAATTTGTGGAAGTTGTAGTTCAACATTAATTAGAAAGTTGGTATGTTTAGCATATAGAAGTTACTAACAATAATTCTTTGATAATGATAATATTTTTTACTAGTAAATAATTTCAATAGTAGAGTTACCAGTAAATAGTTGTAAGTGACTAAAGTGGTAGTGTATGGAGTTAAATGTATGTTGGAGATTGGTTTAATGGGTAGTGTAGAGTAGTTAACTACATTGATGCAAGTCTTTATATCATGTGCCTTAATAAAGGTGACCTCACTCATAACTAGGATATGAGTACCCTTGTAGTAAGAGTTAGTGTCAGAACAAGAGTATACTACTAAACATGTTAGTACCAACACATTAATTGTCATATAGGACATTTGTTACATAAAGTATTGATGAGTAACGTACTCATTCCAAGCACTAGGAAGTTTCCCTAATTAAGATAATGTCATTTTGAAACTTATTGATTGTAATAGTACTTCAGAGATCTTGATTTGATGTGCCTTTAGCATACAACTACCCAATAACCTAATTATATCATGTTATGTCAATGTATAAGTAACCTAGGTTCACCTTTCAAAAAAATAATTTGTAGTTGTGTTTTTACCCTATAAATTTTGGGCATGACAATCATGACATCATAAGTGTTTAACTACAGGGTCAAGGTTGCAAGGGAGTGATCCAGTGGAGATCACATGACCACGGTTTAATCTTTACTTAAGGATCTTCAAGTTTTGATGTTGTGATTAAAAGAAATGGTTAACTTAAAAAAATTATCACATAATCACATGGTTACAATGGTAGTTAGGTTTTATGGTTGTAATGTTGTGGAACAAGGTGGAAGTCAAATCAAAAAGGGCATCATAGGATCATAGAAAGTTGAATATAACATGAGGTTTTAGTAGAAAAATGGCAAAGTTCTCTAATCACACATTTGCAAGGGTTAATTGTTAAGTTAAAGATTCTTTAAGCCTCACATGGAAATCAAAATAGTTAAGATCTTAAGTTGCATGGTTGTGAAGTATGTGACTATTAATCAAAAAGGTTTAGTGCACCATCACATAGTTAAGGAAATCCCTATATCTGGTGTTCCTGAGGAAGTGATAAGGTAAAGATAAGACTTTTGTTGTTTCACAACTAGAAAATATGTTAAGTCTTGAACTATAGTGAAGGTGTGAAATTATTAATTTGATGGGCATCACCAGGTCCCAGTATTAAGTTTCAAGTTAGTGAAAACAAATTCAAAGGTGCAAAAGTAGGAAATCACATGGTCATAGGGTGAACCTACATTTTAGAGATAATAGGTACAAGGATGCGAAGATGGTTAATTAACCATTGGGCACATGGTCACAGTAGTTAGAGGATAGTTAAGAGTTAAGGCCATGAGATTGCAAGAAGCTAACATGTGCAAAGGTCTCATTGACATAGTAGAGGTGGTGGATCCAACAAATCAAAAGGTACCACATGGCATGCTATGGAAGGGCAGTGTGAGATTGCAATGTTGAGGTTAGAGACTTAAGATGATATAGTAATTGGTATCTTCAAAAATTTTGAAGTGTATAAGTTATGATGCTTTTCCATTTTATAAGATCGCAAAGGAAAAGATGAATACTTACTATCTCATGCCAATCATAAGATGAAATGCAAGAAGATAGATTTTGAGATCATAGGAGTAGTAAAAAAAGGTTTACAAAGCCACAAAGTATTGATGATCATGAGATCATAAAATAATGAAAGGGGGACCTTCGACCATATGAAGACAAGGGGAGAGAAAGATAGTAAGACATAAAAAAATGAGCATGTAAAGGGTTACCATTCTATGAAGTGGGGCCAACCTCATAGGCCTAAGATAAATATGAACATGTTATTTCAATCTCCCAAAGATTTGTAAAGAAATATTATCCTGTGATCACAAGGGAAAACCATGAGAGCTTCTAAAGCTATGATGAAGAAAGGCTATAGTCAACATAAGATTGTAAAGGTAAAGGTTAAGGCTTTCGAAGATATGAAAAAGGGGAGATAATAGCCAACTTATGGTCGGGAGCTGAAAGTAGTGATTAAGAGTAAACTTCCAAAGTCACAACAAAGAGTCAATTAACCATGATTGAAAGATCATAAAATAAGAAAAGGAGAGACCCGATGCTATTAGAAATGCTTTAGAATAACTGAGAGGGGTGAATTAGTTATTCAAGGTCCAAATGTCCTAATAAAACTTTTTCACTAAGTATAGTGAGCCCACTTAAACTAACCATGCATCCAAGATAAACATTCTTCTTAGCAAGTTACTGATAAATCAACATGGAGGAATAAGACATGAAAGATGAACACATTACACAATGATTTACGTGGAAACCCAATTTGGGAAAAACCATCAGTAACATGCTACTCCTTTCTCACTCTTCTAAAGTGATGCCTTGTGAAAGTCCTGCCCTATTAAAGGCTACAAAACACACTATTAAATGTGACCCGATTAAGGGATTTCAACAACCCTACCAAAAGTGGGCTTAGTTAAAGGACTTTAGAACATTCACTTGAAATGTCACCCTGTTAAAGGATTTAAAATAAGGCTATTAAACCAACCTAAGTTCATAGGATTTTTCCTAACTGCTACAATTACTAGAGAGTACCAATAAGGGCTTTTGATCTGATACAACTCACAAGATAACTTGCAGATTTTAGATTTCAATTCAGTTCACAATTTTGCCTAGCTTTTAGTCTCTATAGCTCTAACAGCTTTTCCTCCTTTCAAGCTTTGTCTCCTTGAGTTTCCTTTCTTGTTGTGCCAATGAAATCACCTCTATGGTCACCTATCAAAGTAGAGTCTCTATACTCTATTCTTCCCTCTTGATGCCTTCTCCTTGACACCACTTACTCTCCCCAAACAACCACTCTTGCTTCTTGACCTATAATTCCTTAAATGGAAGTTTGGAATAATTTTCCCACTCTAATCTTGGCACTCTTATTCTAGGTTTGAATGGATTAGGTAAGATACGATGTATATTCCCCTTATCTTGTTTCTTCTAGAAACATCTTTTGGAATCCACCTAAATTTGCCCAAAAAATAGTTAACCTAAAATTTTGTGCCACCAGCTCATCATCCTTATCTTCTATCTAGTTCAAAAAATTTGAGCTAACAAACTTGTTGGCTCAGATCTGGTGAATCATTAACTTTTCAAATAATGCAGTAGCTTGGCACTATTGACTTTCTGATGCTCACCACATACTATGTTACTCAACACCTACTATGGATTCACTTGGCATCAACTAAGTTTTACTAATGCTCGATACCTATTACATTTTTTTTTGGCTTGGCACCTGCACTTGCTTAGCACCTTCTATTTCACTTAGCACACACTACATTTTTCATTTTCTTAACACTTGCTAATAATCTTCTCGACATGAAATAACTAGCTTAACACCCACTGATGAATTTAGTCAAGCTTTGTAGACAGTTTTGTTGCTTATTTTTCTAGAGTTTCTAAGTGTGGCCAACCTCTGTATCTTCAAGTGTATTATCAATACATCATTTTACCATTGTCTTAACTAATCCTTGTACTTCATTACAAAACCATAACTCAACCTTTCCCTTAGCTGCTTTTTTTACATCTTATTGATTAAATCCTCTTCATCAATCAACTAAGTGATAGTACTTGGATCTTATAAGCAATTTTTATTCTAAGAAATAGCAAGTTTGACATCAGTGACAAAACAATGATTGAAAACATTCTTTATCAACAATCTCCCTTCTTCAATAATGACCGTTTCAATTAGATTTCAACAATTTATCTCTTTGGCATTAATGGCAAACCAAACTGATCAACCAAGTTATCAAAATGCTAACTAGGTTAGAACAATAAGTCAAATGTCAAAAAGAAAAATTTTTATCCAAAATTATTCATTCTATCAACAATTTTGAATTTCTTATAACTCTCTTTGAATTTTATAAGAAACTCCCTCTTTCAAAGTATTAGGGATATCTCTTTTGTTGATGTACTATCTCCTCCTTTTTGTTCTACTCCCTCTCTAATCTTGTCATCTTAATTGATTCTTTTGTTTTTGTTTCTCCCTCTTAACTTTTGTTTCGTTTCTCCTTCCTTTCTGTTGTTTCTTCCTCTACACATTTGATCCTATAAATTTCCTTTATGTTGTTTCTTCCTCTACAAATCTGATCCTATAGATTTGATTAGTTTCTTCTATTTCTCCCTCTATGACAACAATGCTAAAGACATATATTATTTTAGCATCTTATCATGCAAGTGTATCATTTGTAGGAACTCTAATTTCTCCTTCTGTCACCTTGCCTATGACTTATTTGGAATTTTAGTATTTTATTTACTTTAGGCAAAACCTAAAGTAAGAATCCTTTGCATCAATGTATATCACTTCAAAAATAAATTTATTTGATGTAGGGTAGTCTTTCTGTTACTCAAACAACCTTGGATAGGGGTATCACCCCTAACTTACCTTTAAGATAATCAAATTCATCTTTAGGTAATGGTTTTGTGAAGATGTCAGCAATTTGTTCCTTTGAGTTGACATATTCCATGTTCACTTGTTTGTCCTCCACCAATTCTCTTACAAAGTGATACTTAATTGCAATGTGCTTTGTTTTGGCATGCATCATAGGATTCTTTGATATGTTGATGGCACTTGTGTTATCACAATAGAGTATTATTGGTTTAGTTATCTCTTCCTTCATACCTTTCAGCAGGTGCTTGATCTATACAATATTGGTGCAGTTGAATGTAGTAGTAACAAACTTAGCTTCAACTATGGACTATAAAGTACGACTTTTCTTTTTGCTAGTCTAAGTGACTAATCTTTTACCTAAGAGAAGTGCTTCTCCACTTGTTCTTTTTATATCATCTATATTACCTCCCCAATATGCATCAGTATAGACATTTAACTCAAAATTTTTAGTCCTTCTATAGTATAAGCCAAATTCATATGTTCCTTTTAGGTACCTCATTATTCTTTTTATTTCCATAAAATGGTTTTCTCTTGGGTTTGTAGAAAATCTTGCCACTATTCCAATAGATAATGCAATGTCTAGTCTACTGTGTACAACATACTGTAACTTTCCAATCATTGATCTATACATTATCTGATTTACTTCAACTGACTCATCATTCTTGGATAACTTATGTCCTATTACCATTGGTGTACTAACTAGTTTTGAATCCTCTAAGACAAATTTTTTGAGTATCTCCTTGATATATTTTGATTAAGTCACAAATATGTCATGTTTTAGTTGATGTACTTGCAATCCTTTCCCCAAACATTGACATCTCAAACTCTTATTTCATTTGATGAGAAAAATCTTTTCATAATGCATCTTTTGCTCCAAATATTATATTATCAGCAAAGATTTTAGATATTAGAATGTCTTTACCTTTTTTTTTGTCTTGATATATAAGTTTCTATTGTCATCTATTCTCTCAAATCCTATCTTCACAAGATATTTGTGAAGTCTCGCATACCAAGCTCTAGGCACTTGTTTCAAACCATAAAGTGCTTTATGTAGTTTGTAAACCATATCCTTGTCATTTTCATCAACAAATCCCTCTGGTTGTTCAATCTAGACTTTCTCTTCTAGTATACCATTTAGAAAAGCAGACTTTACATCCATTTGGTAGACCTTAAAACCTTTGTAAGTAGCATATACAAGTAGTGTTCTTACTCCTTCCATCCTTACAATAGGGGCAAATGTTTCCCCATAGTCTGGTCCTTCTTCTTGTGCATAACCTTTATAGACTAGTCTTGCCTTATTTCTTGTAATCTCACCATTTTAATCTACCTTATTCCTAAATACCCACTTGGTACCAATCACATTATTGTCAGTAGGTCTTGGAACTAAAGTCCAAGTTTTATTCTTCTCTATTTGATCAATTTCTTCTTTCATAGCTTTATAATAATCATCATCGTATAGTGCATCTTTCACTATTTTGTGTTCAATCTTACTTAGTAGACATGATTTAGTACTTAATATGTTCCTTGTCATTGGTCTATCTTCCTTTTCACCAATAATTTTTTTAGCAAGGTGATGTCTTCTCACATACTTGGATAGCCTTGGTTCTATCCTTGTTTCCATGTTTGGTCTTTCAGTTTCAAAGTCACTATGCACATCTCTTTCATGTGTACTAATTTCATAATCAGAATGTGCATTTTCTTCATTCTACAACTTGACTTTTAAATGCAACTCAACATTCATTAGTTGTGACTCAGCTGATACTGATTTTTTTTGTTGATTCCCAACTTGATTGGCAACTTCTTCTTCAACAGGCATTCCTTCATAGAAGTATGCAAAGGATTTGTACTCTTCTATTTTATTGATGATTTCATCAACTTGAACTTCTATTTTCTCATCAAATTTTACATTTGCACTCTCCAAAATCTTGTTAGTGTTAGTATTTAAACACTTATATGCTTTACTTCTAGTGGAGTATCCAAGGAATATACCTTCAACACTCTTTTCATCAAACTTTCCATTTCTAGAATCTTTAAGAATATAGCACTTACAACCAAACACTTTGAAATTTTTTACATTAGGTGAGTGACCATACCATAATTCAAAAGGTGTTGCATTTGTACCTTTCTTGATTTGTACTCAATTTAGGATGTAGATAGCTATACTCATTGCTTCTCTTCAATACTTTAGAGAAACATTCCTCTCCATCATTAATGTTATGGCATAATCAATCATTGATCTATTCCTTCTCTTTGCAATTCTATTTTGTGGTGGAGTTCTAGGTGCTCATGTTTTTCTCTTAATTCCTTTATCATTGCAAAAATTTTCAAATTCTTTTGATGTGAACTCTTCTCCTTTGTCTGATTTTAGGAACTTTAGACTCTTTCCTATTTCTCTCAATCCTAGCCAAGTACCACTTAAACATTTGAAATGCATCAATTTTTTTCTTTAAGAAAATAACAGTCATCATCCTAGAGTAGGCATCAACAAACAACATTATATATCTATCTCCTTTGTAACTTTGCACTTCTATTGGGCCACATAAATTAGTATGGAATAACTCTAGTACTTCTTTGGAAGTATAGATTTTGCTTTTGAAACTTGACTTGGTCATCTTTCCTAGCTGACACTATTTGCACATTGTATTGTCAAGCTTGTTTAGTTTAGGCAAACCTCTGACTTTCATCATTTTTCTGATGCTAATAAGATTATCAAAGTTGACATGATAGAGCCTTTTATGCCATAGCCACACATCATTAAATCTTACAATAAGATAGGTCGCATCCTCCATATCTAGGTAAAATATATTACTCCTAGTTTGGTCTCCTTTTACTATCAAATTTCCATTAGTGTCATAGATTTTGGTAGTTTTGTTTCCAAATTCTACTTTGCATCCTACATTTCTTAGCTGTGACACACTCAGTAGATTATAATTTAAACCTTCAACATAATATGCATTATCACATGAAACTTTCTCTGTAAGCTTAATGGAACCTTTTCCTTTGATTAAAAATGGAGTATCATTTCCAAATCTAGCATTATTTCCATCATATTGAGTTAAGGTAACAAACTTACTTTTGTCTCCTATCATGTGATGTGAGCACCCACTATCTATGATCCACCTGTCATTCTTGTTTACACAATTTACCAGTGTTGTTGCCTCATCTTCATCTAACTCATCCTTCATAGGTACATAGACTACCTCATCATCATTTTCATTAGAATTCTCTTCTTTAACAATGTAGCACTTTTTGCCTTTGTCCTTGTAATCTCTGCTATCATCTTCTCTTCTATTCTTGTACTTGTTACCTTCTCTATAGTTCTTTTTCTATGTGCACCTTGTAGCAATATGTCTAAATTCATTGTAATTAAAACAAATGATAGGCATCTTATCTTTGAATTTACCTTTGCCTCTATGAAATCTTCTAGCCAACAATGCTTCCAATCATTCCACATCTTCTTCATTTGTGCTACTATCACTAGATGCATATTTTTTCTTTCTTTACTTCTTCTTTGGTTTCACCTCTTCAGTGTCTTTCAACAATAGTTTGGCCTTGAAAGCAGATTCAAGATTCTTAGGTTTGTAGTTATCAAAGTTGGATAACTCAAATGCAATAAGTCTTCCCACTATACCTTCAAGAGTTAGATTATTTCCTGGTATGCATCTCAACTCTTGGATGGTTGATACTCTAATAGCATAGATCAGGAGAAAAGTTCTTAAGACTTTGCTAATCCTAGTCTCATCATCTAAATGACCACCCGAACTTCTTATTGCACTTACTACTTCCTTTATTCTAGAGGCTTATTGGGAAATGTTCTCACCTTCCTCCATTCTCATGTCATCAAACTTTCCTCTAAGGTTTTCCCTTTTTTCTCTTTGGACATTCTAATCTCCTCCATAAATATTTTTCAAGGCTTCCCACATTTTGAATGTAGAGGTACATCCCTTGATGCCATCAAATTCAACATAGTTAAGAGCAGAGGCAATCTCCAACATTGCTTGATTGTGCTCCTTCTTTTTCTTCATATCTTATGTAGTAGGAACACTAGCTAGTTCAACATGTTCTACTTTGATTGAGGTTTGTGCATGATCACCTATTGATCCATGGTGCAACTTCATTAAAAATTTCCATGCAGCAAAGTTATCTCTATTGAGCTTGGGAACTTCTCTCTTAGACATCTTGATCTTTCTACTTCTAGTACCTTTAAACCAAATCAGCAGATGGCTCTGAAACCAATTGTTAGAAATGCTTTAGAATAACTAAGAGGGGGGTTGAATCAGTTATTCAAGGTCAAAATGTCTTGATAAAACTTTTTCACTAAGTATAGTGAGCCCATTTAAACTAACCATGAATCCAAGCTAAACATTCTTCTTAGCAAATTACTAATAAATCAACATGTAAGAATAAGACATGAAAGATCAACACATAACATAGTGATTTACATTGAAACCCAATTTGAAAAAACCACTAGTAACATGCTACTCCTTTCTCATTTTTCTAAAGTGATGCTCTATGAAAGCCCTGCCCTGTTAAAGGCTACAACACACACTGTTAAATGTGACTGGTTAAGGAATTTCAACCACCCTATAAAAAGTGGGCCTAGTTAAAGGACTTTAGAACGTTCACTTGAAATTCCACCATGTTAAAGGATTTACAACATGGCTATTAAACCGAACTAAGTTCATAGGATTTTCCCTAACTGATACAATTACTAGAGAGTAACAATAAGGGCTTTTGATCTGATACAACTCACAACATAACTTGAAGATTTTAGATCTCAATTCAATTAACAATTTTTTCTAACTTTCAGTCTCTGTAGCTTTGATAGCTTGTCCTCCTTTCAAGCTTCATCTCCTCAAGTCTCCATGCTCGTTGTGCCAATGCAATCACCTCTACCTATCAAAGTAGAGTCTATTTACTCTATTCTTCCCTCTCAATGCCTTCTCCTTGACACCACATACTCTCTCCAACCAACCACTCTTGCTTCTTGACCTATAACACCTTAAATATAAGTTTTAAATACTTTTCCCACTTTAATCTTTTCACTCTTATTCTAGGTTTGAATGGATTAGGTAAGATATGATGTATCTTCCCCTTATCTTGTTTCTTCTAGAAACATCTTTTGAAATCCACCTAAATTTTCCCAAAAATGGTTAACCTAAAATTTTGTGCCACTAGCTCATCATCCTTATCTTCTTTCTAGTTCACAAAATTCAAGGTAACAAACTTGTCATCTCAGATCTAGCGAATCTTTGAATTTCAAATAATGCAACAGCTCAACACTATTGACTTTCTAATGCTTAGCACATACTATGTTACACAACATCAACTAAGTTTTACTAATGCTCGATACCTAAACTTTCTTGGAACCTTCTATTTCACTCAGCATACACTAGATTTTTCATTTTCTTGGCACTTACTAATAATCTACTCAGCATGAACTAACTTGTTCAGCACCCATTGATTAGTCAAGCTTTGCACACAGTTTTGTTACAACTTATTTTTCTAGAGTTTCTAAGTGTGGCCAACCTCTTTATCTTCAAGTTTATTATTAGTACATCATTTTATCATTGTATTAACTGATCCTTATACTTCATTACAAAACTATAACTCAACCTTTCCCTTAGGTACTATTAGTGTTTTGAAACATTATAGGTTTCAAATTACCCTGATGAGAATATGGTACATCTATGTAGAGCTAAATCCCATCTTTAACATATCATTTTAGATGCTAGGCCAACAATAAGGCTTGACCCTTCTTCTACTTGAGGCTTTGTAAAACCTAGATAGGTAGACCTTAGATTCAATTAATATGTTACCAGTGCAAAAAACATATTCTTGAATCTATTAAGCATATTTAACCCTTATTTCTCCTATTAACTCTATTGGCTTCTAATGTAATAGGGTTTGAATCATCAAGTATGCAAGGAAAAACTCCATCTATAGGAAGCTATCTTCAATAATGGACACAATTCATCAAGAACCTGGGCCAACTTTAAGGCTACAGTCCTTCACTTCAGACTCTACAAAACCTAGGTAGGTGAACCTCTTAAGCTCTAATTATGTGACTAGTGTAATGAGAATAATTAGGATCTAGAATAATAGATGAAACCTGCAAATCATCTATACATAACCAAGAAATCACAAGTATGAAATAGCTAATAGCATGCCTCATGAAATTGGTAAGCTAAGTGAGGGTTAAACTTTGAATAACATTCAATATAAAAAGGGAAAAGATGATTTAATATGTTGATATCAACAAGACCTAGGTATGAGCAACAAAACCTAATGATCATATCACTAATTAGTGCCTTGTCTATTGGGAAATTACATGAATTACAACCATACATCTCCTAGAAATATGTGACATAATTCCTACATCAAGATCCCTGATCTATCTTTCACCTTGTGAATAGAAATCTACAATAATATGAACCTCATACTTAGACAATCCCATCCTGAAATATACAAACCTTGTGATAAACATCAAGCAATTAAATTGCTTTTTGTTGCATTAGCAAGATACTTTAATCACATACATTCTTAAACAAAATGCAACCTAGTTCATGCTCTTTATTCACAAAGTAGAAAAGATTACAAATCCATGAGTAGGAGACAAGATTCAGATTGAAATTAAAACCCCTTTTTTATGCTTTATTCATTGTCCTTGAAAATGAATACATGAAAGATGTACATAAATACTTCACAAATCACCTAACAAACAAGAACTACCTGCATAAAAACTTAAATGTTGCTCAATACAAGAAGAAATTGTTGAAGAATGGTATCTCAGTAGTGAGAAGTTTTTCTTAGAAAACTAGAACCAACCTCTTCAATGGATGAAAGAAAGAAAGATATAGAAGAGGATGAATTCTAGGATCTGATCTAAAGATGACATGTGTCCACTTGGAATTCCATCCTTTGTAGTTGCAAAACCTTTTTCATCTTTCTATCCCTAAAAACTAATTTACTTTTTATCATTTCTTTGTAAAAAAATTGTAAATATATTTTTTGAATGATGAAAACCTTTATGGAACCAAAAATATATGATATAAATCAAGAATATTGATAAAAACTTTGTGTTAACTAATTTTCATGTGACCAAACTCAATTCCAACTACATTTTTACCATTTTTACACATATTCAGGTCATTACCTTACTAGAAATCACAGCTGAACTTTGTTACCTAAATGCTCTTGCAAGTTAGGGATCTTGAAGAAAACCTTGAATAAGCTAAACAAACTACTTCTTGTACAAAAAAAAACTCCAAAACTAGAAAGTTTGTCTTCTCCCGATTCTTGTGATACATAATATGACTATATTCATCTACTGAGAACGTCTAGAATCTCAATTTGAAAAATATGCCCATGCTATAAAACTTTAACTTGCAACTTGAAAAAAAATTCAAAAATTTAAAAAAAGTCTAAAGAATAAACTTTAGAAAATGTCATTTTCAATTTTTTTAAAAAAAATTCTTGTATGTGACTCTCTTTGAAAAATCACCAAAAATGACATTTAAAAAAAAAAAAAAAATTTTCTTCACCCTCTTGACCTTGACGTATGCCACATGGCACCATATTATTGGTCATCCCATCACCACCTACCTACTTTAACTAGATCACCACCTCAGAATGCATCCCAGGACCACTAGTGTGCACCACAGGATGTGCCACATGGTGCAATCTTGTGCATTTGGATCCACATCATCTCATTTTGCATGCTTAGTTAAAAATTCTCTATGGACAAACCGCTAGTTGTGCGCTTCGTTACTAGGCCCCATGAGCAAGCTTTGTCTATCCTCAAAAGGTTGTGTCTTTTGAACACTATGATATTGAGTGCTTTTTATTTATACATTATAAATATGAACCACAACCAATGTGGGATTTAGTGGTTTAGCTTAAACCTCTATGACTTTCTTCTATGTATGCCATTAATGACTGCAGTAGGTTCTTTTGTAGAACATTCATGCTTCATCCCTCTATAATTATTTTACTCATTAATTTGTTGAGCTCCTCCCTCCCCTTAATGGATTTAATGAATTGAGTTCTAGGAAGATTAATAGGTAACAAATTGTAGCCCACTTCAAGAATGTGGTAATACTTTTTCAGATCTTCTTTGAAGGCAGGATTCAAGGGACCAGAAACAATATGAATTCCCACATCAAAAGCATATTCTTCATCTCTTGGAATGTAATCATAGTGTGGCCCTCCCACATCTTCAAAATAGCTTGTGTTGTTTCATTTATGTTCACAACCAAGCTATAGATGATCTTTGTTTTGCACGAAATTTGCCTCCATCCACATGCTGTGGATGTTTCCTCTGATGGTGCCTCCTTTAAACTGTGGTCTCCTCCCTTTAGCATAGGTTCTTTTTTTTCATGCCATAGCTTCATCTATTCTTTCAACATGTGGAGCTTCTCTTGTTTATCTATGACTTCTTCCAAGTTTATGTGTCATTCCTCTAAGATTTAGCAAGTGGGTACATTTGGCATATCTATGGCTCAGGCATAATGAAATCTTTGGAGAGATTCCTTCATCAATTAGTAGCCTACAATAGCTATTACACAATAGTCTTAGCATAAATATCCCAGTGGAGATCTCAAGTCTCCATTTAGTTTTATTTGATTCCCATGTTCCTCATGGGAATGCTTGCACTATTGACAAAAGATGATAGAACCCTTTCATTTAGCTCCTCTACTTAAAACTGTGGGTTGCTTGGATCTTTGCATAGGGTTAAAGATTATGCAATAGCTTCCTCTCTTGGTGGTCTACCCCCTTGCACTTTCTCCTTGCTTTTGACAAGATTTCTTGTTTCTTATTTAAATTATGCGCCATCACATTCTCATCCCTACTCATATCATGCCCATGGAGACCTCCTTTCCTAACATCTTAGTTGTTGTCTTCCTCTCTTGCACTATTTTTGAGAACAATGGAAAGTATAACATCAGCCTTGCCTAATGTGTTTCTTTCTTTCTTGGAATCTACAACTATGTCCACCTTTATACTATTTTTGTGGACAACAATAGGAGCTACATCTGCCCCACCTAATGATGTGTGAAAACTGGTCACTAGCTACACACTAGACACATTATTCTTCTTTATAGTAGATATATATGATGATCCTAAATTTGTAGAATTATTCTTAGAGTAAAATGTTATTATTGCTTGTGAAGATGGATTTGGAGGACTTTCTTTGGTAGTAATTGATACAACATTTTTAGGTTCCTTGTTTCCTAACTTTAAACTCTATGCTGAGGAAAGCCTTGTGGAAAAAGTTTTTAAATTATGATCAGAATGCTGTGCATATTGATGATTGCTAGAATTCAACTTCCCTTCATTGCAAGCATTTGTTGTAGATACATTTGCAGCAGCATATGGTTCCACCTGGAAAATATCCACAACCCACACACCAACAAAACTTTGATTCTATGAACAACCAAGAAGCTTTTCCTTATGTATACTAAGATCAGCTAGTTTAGACCATTCAACATCCACCACATCATAACATATTAAATTTTTCCAAGAAAATGTATTCAAAATTTCATGTAGTCTGCACAAAAAAGTCCTCCCATCTAGATTGAAAATCATGGAATGAGGCCCTATTATCAGGTGCTGACCATACAAAAATTTGATGCCACAACTCTCACCAGTCATTGGGATTAACAAAACCTTTGAATTTTCTTCCATTACAAATCAGAGTGTACTTAGGGCATATAATAAGGTCTACCCTTTAACATATTAAATCTCTCCACCTTATTTTATCACCTTATCAATCTGACGGGATTAGTCAGGCCCCAAAGTGGGTTTGGCTAAAAGAAATTTCATTTTCAAACACATTATTTTTCAAATTGGCCTATTTAACCCATCATATTGATTGGAACCAAGTTCTACCACTTATCAATCAATTGAAACTCATTTGACCATTTGATCTGCAAATTGTCACTTTTGTGTTAGGAGGTCCTTTGAATAGCTTTAAAATTTGACCAAAACACCTAATTGGACTCTAAAACCAAATATACTAATTCTTTGCTCCACACTCTTACACCCCATCAAATCTTGTCACGTGACAAATTCTCAGTCAAAAGATATTGACTATCAAATTTGCCCTGTCAGAATTGCCTACAAGAAAACATGTCAGAAAACAATAAAGTGCATTCGGATTTGGTTTCAAAAATTGGGGTCTTGGTATATTGTCATGAGGAGGGTATAAATCTATGATTTGGGCCCATGAAAAATAACTGGGTGCAAAAGGTGAGTGGTCAAAGTAGGCTACTCAGATTTGCAGACTTGAAACACAGGAAAAAACATTTTTTGCAAACAGAATTGACCTGGGAAAATGTGCAGATAGATTCATCAAGACTTGAAAATTAGCACATTTGAATTATTTTTAGAGTAGAACATAGTGGTACAATCCATTCAATCTCACCTATCATATATTTTGAGATACAACATCATCAATAGGGCTACTGAAAATTCTGCGCTTTTTGACACTAGTAAAATGTTAGAAATTATATTTGGAATTGCAATTGAGAACTGATCAAATGGATTTTTCATTAGCTCAAAATTGAAACATAGAAAGTCTCTAACCTCTAAAATGCAACACAAAAGGAAAATTACAATTTCAATTGGCTGGGTCAAAGATATAACAAGTCAAACAGGGCTTCCCAGAATTTAGAATAATTCATATCAGTATGACATCAGTAAATAACCAACTTTGAGGGTTTCAAAACCTAGTCAAACTAATTGAAAATGACTCAAAATCTGAAACATAGGCTCTCAAGGATGGACACTAGATACTCTCAAAGTGGAAAGTCATGAAACATTACTAGGTGTGAGATTCAATTGCAAACAAGGTCTCTTGTTGTTGTTTGACACTTGGTGAAAATGTAGATTTAATAAGTGCTCAAAATAGGACTTCACCAAATGACTCAGAATGACAATTTAACTTCATGGAATGCATAGACATACTGAATTGAAGGTGTTAAAAATATTTAACACCTCTTAGGCCTCAAACAGATAGTCGAGTACATGTGCATTTAAAAGCATTTAAAGGGGTTGATTTTCTCAATGGTACTCAAAATTGAGGCTTCAATTTTGAGTCCCAACAGTGGCTCTATCTGGGGATGCATGTCCCTTGTAGGCATGGAAAGGATTCAGATCTATAGAAGAAGTAGACCATTCCCAAAATAGAAAAAACTTTCTCTCGAACAACTTTATTGAAAGCAAAACAACTACAACTACTATGTACAAATGATGTCCCCAAGCCACCGAACTTCAACAAAATCCTTTACCTCTATCATAAATCTAGTTTTCATCTGCATTCTCATTAGGTAAATTGGAAATATTTCTCCTATCAATTTCACCAATTAGATCAACATTCTAAATCAACTCACTTGGCAAAACTGAATCTACAACTTCACTTTTATAATGCATATAGCAACTAGCTTCATTTTCTACAACTTGCTCATTACAAAAGTTCTGATCAACATGCTCATAACTATTAGACTCAAACTGAAACTCTCCTTCATTGAATGAACCATGCATGCCATCAACTTTGAATATGAAGGATTCATACTCAACTTGGGGAAAAGAATCATACATACCTTGAAATGGTGTATCCTTGTGTATAACCAGATGATACTCAAATGAGCAATCAGATTTGTACTCACAAATATCATCAATTTCTAAATCTGAAATTAATCTAGAGTCCTTCAATGATTCTTTAGAATCAAAAAATGGATTAGTTGTCACATTAAAGTATTCATCATAAAATTTGCTACAAGGTGCATGCTGATTTTCAGCAACAACTTCGTCAAACACCTTATTATCAATCTCACAAGATGCAACATCATAATCATTTTCACTGTCATACTCAAAAGAAGAACAATTTGAACTCTTAAATCAGTAAGACAAGGTATCATCATTAAACTCATTCTCAACTAAATCTGAAACTTCCATGTGCTCTTCAAACAAAGGATTGATAACTCCATGAAAAATGCCTTTGTAGACATTATGACAAGTGATGTGCTGATCAACATCAAACTCTTCACTATACAATGGATTAGTGAAAACCTTGGAACCACTTCTAACATCAATATCATGGACACTTTTAGCATATGAAAAAGAAAAACTAGAATCATCACAAGAAGACACATCTTTTACTCCATCACCAAAGCATGTAGAATATGAGTCAATATTACTTGCATTGTCTTCATGAAGGTGATTCAAATGTCTTGCAAGCCAATTATCTTTATGTGCTGATGCATTAACTTCAAAATCTTTTATATACTATTGGTTACTACTACATATATCTTCAAGACATTCATCTACACAACCAATCAATCTATCCTTATAGATAATCTCTTTGTCTTCACATTGTGTAAACAACTCCTTTTCACCACTTTCAACCTCAAGCTGACTTACATAACTCTAAACTAGACATTCACTTTCAGATTTAAGAAAAGAACTCATACCTCTACTAGAACAAGAGCAAAAACTTTCATCATTGATTTCTTCTTCCCAATTTACATCTAATTCACATTAAGATAAACATGTGCTACCACTGTCCTCTTCTTGACTCGAGTCACAACTCTCATCATTGTCTTCACGTGAGGCTTCTTCACAATATATTGGATCAGAAACTTTACCTTCATCACTTGAAATATCACTTCTAGCTTCTTCTTCCTCATTCTGAGATGAATATCCTTCAACTTAAAAGATTAAAACATTCTCAACCAGAGGCATATTATCAATAGGAGAAGAAACAACTAAATTTATTTCTTTCATATTAAACTGATAAAGTGAAGTAACTTTGACATCTATTGTTGTGATATTATAAACACATGCACTATTTTTAGCAAGGAAAGAATCAACTCCTCTTTGCAACAAAGATTCTTCCTCTACACATGTTTGTAATTTATAAATTTCAATCAAATTATTGACAACAATAGGGGTATCTACTTGCTGATCTGAATTTCGAACTTCATTAAATTTTATAGTAGGGGTATTGATAAACTAATTTGAAATTGAAGCATCAATACCACATTCATCCTTTCTTTTAGACACATTATACCGGCACACATTTCTAACAAAATGACTTTTAGTCAATCCATATTTAAGATTGTTTTCAATCTCTATAGTAGTGATAAAAGCCTCGTATAATGTCCTAGGTTCTTTATCCCTTAGTAAATAGTTCATTTTCTTGTCAAATGCATCAAAGTAAATAGTTAAACACATTTGATCTTCAGATCTATAACTCTTAGGGATATCATTCAAAACTCTTGCAAATCTAATATTTAATTGAGGCACAAGTTCATCATAGTTAACATGAATCTTCAAGAGCTTGTCATAAGTGTATATGCTACTTTAGTATGTTAGAAACAATAAATTAAAATAAGCAAAAAGCATTTGCATACTAATTTAACATAACTTCATGAGAGACAAAGTGAAGTCCTCAAATGAGAATATGAGCCATGGATAGGCTCCCTAAATGAGGATGATCACTTGATGTAGAGGTGTGTCTAATAGCTAAGATGGCTTGATTATGTATGTATGCTCAAATGCTCAAATGGGCTTCAATAGAAGATTTTTGATAGGTTTTGGTGAATGGATTTGATGTAAAAATGGCTTCTCCAAAATGGCATTATGACTTTACTTTCTAGATTGTATTGTTTTTTCAAAGAGGAAGGATCCAATTTATAGGAAAGAGGCTTGAGGGATGGAGGGTTAAGATGGAAGGAAAGGAGAAATCTTATGGAGGGCTCAGATTGAATGAGAGAAGAGCACATGGATTGTGCTTCCTTACAGCCAATCAAGGAGTGACACATGTCATAGGGTGAGAGGATGGAAGAAAGGGCAAGGATGAGTCAACAAAGGAGGCTCAAGGGATAATATCTTCATAAAGCCCCTTCATAAGTGCTTTGTAAGAGCATTGAAGGAGAGTGTAAGAGATATTTGAGGGTCATTTATGTTGGAGGGTGAGGAATTTTGACTTGCGTTGGATTAGGAAGGTTTTAAGCTTGCTTAGGATTGTGCAAATGATTAGAGGATGGATTAGGATGGTTTAGGATTAGCTTAGGGATAGGCAAGTGGATGGAAATAAATGAGGGTAGGTGAAGGAGGAGATATTTGTTAACTTTGGCTTGTCTTAGCATGTCTTAACCCATGTTTAGGGAATGTGACAAGGTTAGGAGGGGATTAGGATTAGGATTAAAGATAAGGATTGATATCTTCTGGAAGACTCTAGGCTTTGGATGAGGATGAAGACTTTCTAGAAGAGTCTAGAACTTCCTAGGATTAGGATAAAAAATGTTTTTTAGAAAATAAATAAAATTTTATTTATTTCAAGGGTTTGGGTTGAGGAGATATTTATTAAAACATTTTTAATAAACATGAGGATTAATATTTAATCTTAATTAAATATTTTGAGTTGGGATTAGGGATAGAAAATGATGGGATTAGCCTTTAATCAAAATTAAAGAAGGATTAGAAGATTTTGGAAGAGGTTAGTGGTTTTAAGGAAATTGGCCAAGTTTTGGGCAAAAAATAAATAAATTATTTATTTTGGAATTTTTGGTCAATTTATTAATTAAATAATTAATAAATTAGGAAATAATGTTTAAATAAGATTTAAACATTTTTGGGAGGGATTCCTTAATTAAATATTTTAAATTAAGATAAAGGGATTTAATGGCATAAAAAAATTAATTAATTAATTAATTAATGATGATGTCATCAGGGACTTTTTTCAAAAAAATTAAAATATTTTATTTTCTAAAAGATTTTTAGGTGTCTACATTTTTCCCCTCTTTGATGTGATGCCGCAAGTGGCATGGCATCAAAGATAAGAAAATAAGATGCTCAAGGCTAGAGTAGAAGAGGAGAGAATGGATTGCAAGATGCCCCCTCAAGAAGTCGGCGGGGAGAGAAAGCAAGGCTCGACGGCTTCTTGAAAAGTACAAGAATCTTGGCGGGTGGGAGGACAAAGAGTGGCTTAAGAGAAGAGGTTTAGTTAGCTCAAACTCTCACTATGGGAGAATGATAAAGGGGAAAAACAGAGGCACAAGAGTAAACAAGTTTAATACTTTCAGGATTGGGGGGAGGATGAAGGAGCAAAGTGCTATAAAAAGGAATCTAGGATAGGGAGATGGATGATGGGATGATAAAGTTGATGCAACAAGATTTCAAAGAGCTAGATTAGCGAGAGATGCATTTCAGAGATCCTGAGGACTAGGATTGTGGATCTCCAAAGATGAGGCTTGGTGGATTGATTTGATTGGTGGATCCTAAGACTAGGATTGTGGATCCCTAAAGCTAAGAGTGATGATTGATTCAAAGAGATACTGATGCATAAGCTGGGGTAGGAGAGATAGATGCTAGATATGGATGGGGAATAATGGATATGAAGGGATTCCATTGAAGCTTTTTGAGTGGGGGGATACTTCAAAGAGAAGTACCACCATGTAGTTGAGCACTAGATTTGCTATAGGACTGTTGGTTAATTTCCAAGGTTACCAAGAACATCAAGGCCTTTTCACCAACTGTCTAGAGGACTGATGAGCTTGACTTGAAACAAACACACAAGGACTGCCCTAGCATTACACATGAAACCCAGAGGAAATAGTGTGGAACCGACACTCGGTAACCCACAAGCAAAAAAGAAACAAATGAAAGACTTGATCAAAACCGTATGCTCAGAGTGCCCCATTTGCAGCATACCATGATATGGAAGATCATGGCAACCTTGAGGAGGAAACAAAAGATTTCTTGGAAAAGATACTTCAAGACCCAAAAGGGAAGATTCCAAATCAAAAGAAAGTGAAAATAAAAAAGAGAACTGTTTGCCAATAAGATGGGTAGGATGAGGTACTAACAGATCAAGATCAGACATGAGGAAAGCTATATCCTACAAGGATCTATCGGAGAGCACCTAAGCTGATGGATCTAGATGAGTGATGAATTTGGCAAGCTGAACTAAGAAGGATAACACTTTAGTGACAAGAGATCTAGCTAAATGATGCATTGGAATAGCTAACCAAGGATTGTTCGATGTGTGCAAGATGCTAATCAAGGATGAAATAACACGAAAGCTGGATAGATACAATGGTACCAAGCTAAAGAGGATGTACAAGATGACAGACCAAGATATGTTACAAATGTAAAAGGTTGTTCATGTTTGGGTTTTGTGAGATGGAAATGTTTTAGAGTGTGTTGGATGGATAGTTGGATAATTTGATGGTTTTGTGAAAAGCTTAAGGAAAATGGGATTCTTTTTGTGCATGTGATAGGATACAAACTAGGATACAAGATTATTTACAAGTTGGAATATGGTACAAGTTTTGGACAAGATTTGGATATACAAGCTATGATACAAGGGATGATACAAGATTTACAAGGTATGATACAAGCTTTGGTACAAGATTTACAAGCTGTACAAGAGGTATTTACGTTCTTCATTAGATGTTGGATATTTGGTTGGAACACCAAGGGAACAAGCAGGTGTTTTATGGGATGGTGAATGGATGGATGAGGGATAGGATAGTGATAGATAATGGATTAGTCTTAGTACACAAGGCACCTAAATCACCAAGTTTTCACCAAGGTACCTATCCAAGGTGCTTGAATTGCCAAGTTTTCACCATTGAAAGCTTATTTCTCTTTACTATTTTTTTAATTTTTCAAAAGCTAGGTATACCAAGGATCTTCAAGCATAGAACTTCTTGAGATGAATGATGTTAGTAGGATCATTCAAGAGTTCTCCTTTCGGTGTAGATAGTTGATAGGCTTGGGAGCCAAAGGAGGTAGTGAAAACATAAGGACCAAGCCATGTAGGTTCAAACTTGCCTTTCTTTTCTCGATCGGCTTGGACTTTCATATTTTATTTGAGCACCATGTCATCTGACTAAAAGTGTTGGGGAAGAACCTTCTTATTGAAGTTCTTTTTGAGATGATATTGATAGATTGTGAGGTGATCATAGGCATGTTGTCACTTCTCATCTAGGAGATCTAGTTGGGTGAGCCAAGCTACTCTGTATTCTTCATCTGATATCTGCCCTCATAAAGATATGCGCAAGGAGGGAAGCTCAACCTCTATGGGTAGTACCGCATCGGCACCATAGACTAGGGAGTATGGAGTTGTTTATGTGGATGTACAGAAGGAGGTTCGATAGGCCCATAGAGCTGGATTTATTTGTAGGTGCCAATTGCTGCCAAAATCATTGACAACTTTCTTTAGGATTTTGAGGAGGGTTTTGTTAGTTACCTCTACCTGGCCATTACCTTGTGGGAAATATGGGCTAGAAAAGTGGTGATGGATGTGGAGGGAAGTGAATAATTCTTCCATGTTGAGATTTTTAAAGTTACCTCCATGGTCAATGAAGATGGTGGATGGGATGCCAAAGCGGAAAACAATGTGGTACAAAATGAACTTGGAGACCTAAACTCCTGTAGCTGAAACTAGGGGGACTGCTTCCACCCATTTAGTGAAATAGTCTGTAGCTTTTATTATCCATTTATGTCCATCAAATGAGAGAGGTGTGATAGTTCCAACTAGATCAAGACACCAAAATGCAAAGGGCCAAGGTGGTCCAATAGGCTGTAGATCTTGTGCTGGAGCGTGCACAAGATTGGCATGCTACTGACATGGGAGACATTTTCTAACAAAGTCATAGGAGTCTTCTTTGATGGTAGGCCAATAGTAGCCTTCTCTAAGGATTTTTGATACTAGGATAATACCACTCATGTGGGCATCGAAAAATCCAGAGTGTACTTTTTTTAACACCATCGTGGCCTCGTTTTGGTCTAAACACCTAGAGAGAGTATCGTGATAACCTCGACGATATAGGGTATTGCCTATGATGACATAGCAGGATGATTTTTAGATGAAGTTTTGGCATTGGGTTTGTGTGAGGTGAGGGGATATATACCATCTTTAAGGTAAGCATGGATTTCATGGTACCAAGGGGATTGAGAACCAAACAAGATGCAAACACGATTTGAATCCTCATTCGCATAGGCGGGTGTGAGGAGCTGCTCGACTAAAAACTCATAGTGCATAGCCACTTGGGGAATTTCCACGAGTGAGTCGATAGTAGCCATAACATCCACTACTTTGTTCTACATTCAAGGCACTTGTATAAACTGAAGCTTTGTAAAATGCTAGGTTAGCTGATCAACTAGCTCTTTGTAGGGTAACAACTTTTCATCTTTGGTTTGATATTCATTTAGGACTTTCTTGATGATGAGTTGAGAATCACCAAAGATTTATAACTCAATGATGTTCCATTCTGTAGCTATATTATTGGTGCTAGGGAATTGTAGCTTAAAAGCTTTTGGAATGTAATCTCCTTGAGGTATGACCAACAATATTCCTACCCTAGATGTATGAGATGTGTATGAACCATCAAAATAAAGTTTCCATGGGGGTTGTTCTTCAATTAGATAGATATGTTCATTTGGAAATTCTGTGATCAAGGGATATGTATCTACTAGAGGTGCATCAGCTAGGTGATCTACTATAGCTTGCCCTTTGATTTCCTTTCTGTCCACATACTGGATGTCAAATTCACTAAGGAGCATAACCCATTTGGCCAAACGGCCTGTAAGTGTTGTTCTAGAGAGCATATACTTAAGAGGATCAATTTTGGATACTAGCTAGATGGTATGACTTAGCATGTAGAGGTGAAGCTTTTGAGTTGAGAAAATAACTGCCAAACAAGCTTTTTCCATAGGAGTGTAATTGAGTTCATAACCAACTAGGGTTCTACTGATATAGTAGATGGCTCTTTCTCTGTCGTAGTCATCGTGCTGTGCTAGAAGCCCCTAGAGCAATAGGCATTGCTGATATGTACAAGATGAAGGGATGGCCAAGAATTGGTGGAACCAAGATAGGGGTATTGGCAAGATACTACTTGAGCTGATCGAAGTTGCATTGACATAAAGAATCCCACTTGAAGTTCTCATCTTTCTTTAGTAAATGTGCAAATGGCATACACTTATTTGCAAGCTAGGAGATGAAGCACCAGATGGATTGAAGCTTTCCCTGAAGAGTACGAAGCTATCCTAGTATCTGGGGAGGAGGCATGTCTAAGATAGCCTTGACCTTCTTGGGGTCAATCTCTATACCTTGTTTAGAAACTATAAAGCCTAGAAGCTTGCCAGATGTGACCCCAAAGACAAATTTCTTGGGACTCAGCATGAGATGATATTTGGCTAACCTATCAAAGACTTTCTCTAGGTTAGCAAGATGATCCATGAAGGTGTGAGATTTAACCAAGATATCATCCACATAATCCTCCAAAATGCTATGGATAAGATCATGGAAAATGGTTGTCATAGCTCATTGATAGGTAGCCCCAACATTCTTTAGGCCAAAAGGCATCATGTTGTAGCAAAAGGTTCCCCTAGGGGTAGTGAATGCTATCTTATGCTGATCCTCTTCTGCAATCATGATTTGATTATACCCAAAAAATCCATCCATGAGGGACATAATTTCATGTCTAGCTATAAGGTCTACAATCATATCTATGTTGGGTAAGGGAAAATCATCTTTTGGATAAGCTTTGTTAAGATCTCTGAAATCAGTGCAAATTTTGATGTCACCAGAAAGCTTAGTGATGGGGACCATGTTGGAGATCAACTCTGAGTAGTCGATAGGTTGGATAACCTTAGCAACTAACATTTTTTCTAATACAACTTTGACTAGTAATGCCACCCTAGGGTGCATTTTTCTAAGCTTTTGTCTAACGGGCAGCCTAATCTTTGGATTGACTGCAAGATGATGAACTACAAGCTTTGGATCAAGTCCTGGCATGTCCTAATATGACCATGCAAATCGGCCAATGTTCTCTCTTAAGACCTCAAAGAGGAGATCATCTTGGTCTTGCGATAGGGATCCAGCAATGTGAACAAGTCTAGGGATCTCTAAAGAATTGATGTTGACTTCTCTAGTATCCTCAATTAGAATAGAAGACACCTTTGGTCGATTATCTTGAGGAGGTAATGCTAAATCCTCATTTTTTGCTTGTGACTCTAGATTTTCTCACTATGGGGCTCTCTTCGCTACCTGAGCTAGTCTCAAATTTTCCTTAGTTCCAATTTTGGGTGTATCGGAACTAGGTTGGGGATTTTCTCCAAAATACCCCTTGGATCTAGCTTAGAGATATAGGAAGAATCTGGCTTTTTTTGCTTGTGAGGAGTTTCAGCTCCCATGAATCTTAGAAGTGCTTCCTCTGATGTGAACTCATCAATGTGTATGACGTTTGGTTGGTCCCAATCTATGAGTTCAGGGTGAGCAAGTGGTAGGTCGATGAAATGGATGGATAATTCTTGGAGAACAAAGTCTCCTAGGGATATTTGGTCTGGGATATCATTTTAGGCTCTCTTTTCAACTTCCTTCGAAATGTCTTCAATTTCTACAAGGTCACGGTGGATGTTCAAAAAAGCATGACCGTCTATATTGGTGCACCCAGTTGTGGGTATGCCAAAGCCTAGACCTAACTTCTTTTCCTATTTATGTGATTCGATGGGACACTGTATGCCTCTTTCCTTTGGTCCTAGATCACCACCTTGATAGTTCCATTTTTTAGTGATGAGCTTATGTGGTTAGGGATAATTCTAGCTAAAGTGATCAAGTTGTGCTTGATTTCTTGGAGGTGCATCCTTATGTAACCAATTGTTCATATTTGAAGTGAGCTCCTCATAAAGAGGGATTCTTGGGGATACAAAGGTTGTTGGGCCAAGCTATGTGTATCAAGGAGGTGGAGTCTACTTGGCTCTATGATATGTGGGATGTCCATGGGTGTGTGGATCCAGTGGCAATGCACCAACTACAAATGCATTAGATAGGCTATACTCTCCACAACCTTTGTTGTTGATCTTTAGGGTAGATAGGGTGGAGGTAAGGATGGTTTCTGGGTCGTTATAGGTGTTGTATGAACTAGTAATGGATTGGCCAATTTCGATGCTAGGGCAATGGTTTGTATATGAGGCTTCAACTACATTGCAATAAGCAAAGGGTTCTAGATCGGCATGGATGGTCACTTCAATGCCCTGATGCAGAAATTTGAGGCACTAATGATATGTGGATGGAATGGCTTTCATGGCATAGATCCATGGGTGTCTAAGGAGGATGTTAAATGGTAGGTTTAGATCAACAATATGGAAAATTGTTTCTTGGATGACTGGCCCAACCTTGATGGGTAGAAAAAATGTTCCCTCTGTGGTTCTCTCTAGATTATCATAAGCTTTAATGGTGATAACCTCATTGATGATATCTACCTCAGTATACCTAGCTTGTTTTATGAATTTTAGGGTGCAAATATTCAAGGCTGATCCATTATCTATCATTACTCTTTTTACGGAAAAATTGGATACCATGATGGCTATGCAAAGTGGAAGGGTGTGATTTGGCTCAACCACAGGTATGTCAGTGGGCTTGAATGATAAGGCACATGAGGATGAAAGGGGTCCAACAAGATTATGAAAATTAGTCGCATTGATATCTGAAGGGACATGAGATTCCATGAGAGGACTATCAAAGATGTCATTGTACATAAGACTAGTTTGGAGAAGATCTAAAATGGAGATTCGGGTTGGTATGTTCCAAAGGTGTTCCAAGATATTGTACTGACTTTTTGATGGAGCTGATGATGTTGCTAGGGTTGATAGTGTTGATCGGACTGATGGGGCTATGATGTTTAATCGCGCTCTTTGAGTGGTGACTACACACTCATTGTTTGGGCCTTGGATATTGATAACATTGACAGAAGGCTCTTTCTCAGATATACAACCTATGAGGCTACCATAGTCTATGTAGGATGAAGTGTGGTCATTGTTCTTCCCATGCTGTTGGTTTGGCTAGTGGTTGTTGGTGTTGTTGTTGTTGGTTTGGATGGGTGCTTTTCCAGGATTTTGCTTTTTGTGAGGAGGAAAAGCATTTTGATAGGTCTGAAAGCCTATATTGGGAGAGGTTTGTGCTCCAACTGTGATTTCTTTTCGATCAATGAGGTCCTGCACATAATATTTTAGCTTCATGCATCTAAGGGTGGTGTGCCCTTTCACCCTATGAAACTTGCAATACTAATTGTCTCTTTACCATGTAGCTTTGGATTGGCCTGGGTCAATTTGCTGGGTAGGAGGAAATTTGATGAGGTTTTCCTTGACTAATTTCTCAAAAACAACATCTAATGGCTCACCAAGGAGTGTATAATTTCGAGGTGCAGGTTAGAACTTGGGCTTTGGTCCTATAGCTACATTAATGGCATTAGCTTGATTGTTAGACCCTTGAAAGTTGGGCTTTGGATTGTGGCTTTGAAAGCTTTGCTGATTCTACTATTTGTTGTTGATAGCTTGTTGATTGTTTGGTTGATAAGGTGGGTTGGACTAATTTTGGGAAGGACCAAAAATATTCACATGTCTGGTGTCAGTGACCCCATCTATTGCAATGTGCTTGTTTTTGTTCCAATACCTAGACTTGTCATTTGAATGTGTTTGATTTTGGTTGGCTTCCTTGTAAATCTTGACCACACCATCTTTAATGAGTCCTTGCTCAAGGATCATTCCTTTTTCTTTGATATCTTTGTAGGTCTACAAACAGTTCATGGTCATGTGGTGAGCTAAGCTAGGATGGGCATTATCAATAAACATTTTCACCAAATGGTGCTTTGGCAAGGTGCAAGATATGTGAGTGGTAAGGGTTTGCCATCTTTGTAGATATTCACCAAGACTTTCTCCACCTTTTTTCTTGGTATGGAAAAGATCAACCACTGATAATTTTGTCTCAACAAGATGGGCATATTGGGCTACAAATGCGTCAAATAATTCAGCAAAGTTTTTGACTGTGCCATATGGGATTCTATAAAACCATTCAAGAGCTGGTCTGGCCAAACTTTTGGGGAAGAGGTGCAAAAGGAAGACGTCACTATATGCCACTTCTTGGCAGTGGATGTAAAATTCTTTGATATGTGTGACAGGGTCTTCTTTTCCTCTAAATTTGTCAAACTTGGGTATCTCAAATTGTTTGGGAAATGGTGTCATGGTAATGGCTCTATCAAATGGGTAAGGACACACATTCTCAAACTTGAAGGTTTTTGGGTCATTTCCCTCCTGGATGTTCTTCAAAGCTATCTTCATGGCTTCCCATTTTGAATTAATGGGTGATGGTTGTGGTGCCTCCACTATAGGAGCACTCTGAGGGAGATATGCACTAAATGGTGCAATTGAATATGGATGGCTTTGAGGTATGGGTTGGTAGGGATTGTACATGGCTTGGGCAATTGAATGGTGGATGATGGGTTGCTGAGGTGGAGGTGGCACATATTTTTGCATGTGTTACGAGGCTTGCTATTGATATTGGATTTGAGGTTGGGATTGAGGAACATAAGTTGGCTATGGGATAAATGGATTGCTTTGTGGAGGTAAGGTATAAGATGGTTGTGAAGCTTGGGGAAAGGATCAGGGCTTATGGAACTTGACTTTGGATTTGAGAAGTTTGACCAATATATGTGGGTTGTGCCCCCATTTGGGAGGGTATTTGCATGGCAAAAGAGGCCAAGTAATTGGTGGTTGGTGGTGGTGGATTTCCTCGTAGAAGTGGCATAGAAAAATAGTTAGTAATAGGAGGTAATGGATTAGTTGGTGGTGGAGGTGGTGGGAATTGAAAGCTTGGAAATGGAATTGATGGGGTTTGATAGCTTGGTGGTTGGATTTGAAAGCTTAGTAGAGTGGTGGCAGGAGCTTGGGTCACTTGAGAGCTTGGCAGAACATTGGTAGTAGCTTGTGGGGTTTGATAGCTTTGTGGAGTGAGGGCAGTAGCTTGTGGATTTGTGGCTGATGGCACTGAGCTCCAAGGACCTAGTAGAAATGATGGAATTGTGCTCTAAGCTTTGGGAGATGGGTGGATTTGGAAGGCTGGGTTGGAGAGCAATAGTGAAGTGAGTGAATGATGAGGTGTTTTGGGTGAAGGGGGTTTGGGATGGAATGGTATGGACCAATGGTGGAGTGGTGGTAGCTGGATTGGCTTGTGGAATGGAGATTTTAACTTGAGTGGAGGCTAGTATGTTTGGGTCTATTGGATCATATGAGGTGGTTCAAGGCTCTTCTTTTGGTATATACAAAGGATGATTTGGATTGTAAGAGCCTATGGGTGGTGGCAGCTACCCAAACAAAGGGTGAGAAGGATCTAATAAGGGAGGAGGTCTTCCAAAATCAAAGGCTCCTACTTTGTCCCTCTGAAAGTTTTTCATGATTGTTTCTTTGTTCTTGTCTATAATGGCATTCACCAATACTACATTTCTTAGTTGGTTCATGAAAGCTTCAATGTCAGTAGGTGATGGTATAGCATTCTCTGGGCTAAAGGATGGTTGAGTGCTCAAGGGGAGAAATCTTGTCTAATCCAAATGATAGGGCTCCATTGTTTCCTTCTTCTTCTTGGCTAAGCGAGTGATAGGTGGCATGAAAATATTCCTAGGGGTGAGGTGCAACAATGTTGATGGATGCAAAGGGGGGAGGCTTTTCTATGCAAATGATTTCCTAGGCCGAGGAAAAGCTATATGACAAACCTAAGGAAGACTGGGTTGGGGATTCTAACTTCAAAGATATGTTGCCAAAGTATGAAAGGTCTACTTTCCTATGTGCAAGCTTGGTGGTGATTATGTCAAATTAAGGATAGACTGATGATCCCTTAGGAAAAACATGAGATTGACCACTTGTAGATCCCAACTTTTAGCTCAAGGTGATGAGGGATGACAAGTGACAAGGCTAGATTACCCTAGACAAATCTGTATCAAAGGGATAACCTTGGTGAGACTAGTGTATTTCCAAGATGATAGGAAAAGAAAGTTATGGAAATGTGACAACAATTTTGGAGTCTTGGATGTGAAATTTTTGATTGCTGGCTAGATGGTTTGGTTCTAAGGCAAGGAACTAGATGAGATGGATGAGCTAAAATGCTTAAAGGGATAACCTAGAATGGTTGGCTTTCCTACAAAAATGACTCTAAAGTGAAACTTATGCAAGAAGATGTGGAGAAACAAGGGGGCCTAATCATAGAAATCATGCCTAGTTGGTAAGACATAAGCAGGGTTAACTCCTAGATGTTTGCTAAATTTGATAGTGCAATCTAACTAGGCATCTTGAAGGGCTTCATTAGCAGCTTTGTCTTCTGCTTTGTGGAGATTGGTAATTTGAGGGCTTGGTGTTAGTTCCTTTCTCTTGGCTAAAATTTCTTGGTATACCTAAGATGGCTTGAGTTTGGCTTTGTGAAACTTCTGTTTGGGTTTGGGTTGTTCTAACATAAATTCTTGAATCTATTTGGCTTTGAGAGATCGTGGTTGTTTTTCTTCAACTTTGTTCAACTTCTATAACAGGCAGTGACTACACTAAGTGTGCTTAAGCTAGGATTGACCGAGTTTGGAAAACATTCATTCAACAAGTAAAAGATCAAGCAATAGATAGGAACAACCAGATAGAAGTTTTGATTCTCAGAAGATAGTAACTGCGTCGTGGAGTGTGTATATTCTACAAATGTTTCGACTAGTCACTTCAAACACATTAACATCCTATATGGTTGTCTACAAGGCTGATAGTTGGTTTAGCTAGGGAGTCCTCGATATACCCAAGGTACATGAGGCCCAAATCCATAGATGAAACCAAAAAAAATGTCACACAGCCAAGAGGAGCGGTAATCCACTTCTCCTCTTTCACTTCTCAAAGGGTATAAAGATCCTTGAGGCTTATCCCAAGTGACATAATTTTGATCCCAAGAGAGGTGTATTTGGATTCACCTCTTGATCTTTATACTCCATCAAAATGCTAGAGTTAAGGTCATCCCAAGGGGTGATGAAATCCCCAAGCAAGCCTCCTAAAAGCTAAGACAAGATTTTGGATCCTAATATTATGCACCCAAGATGGCCTCGAAAGATGACAAGGGGAGAGAAGACTTGGATGATCTTGGGCTAAAAGACAGAGTTCTTTTCCAATTGACACTTTAATTTTTATGATCTAGACCTTTTGAAAACATATGTGATTTAAGATGCAAAGGTTCAATTCCAATTTGAAATGTACCAACAAAAGAGAAGTGATCAAAGAATGAATACACCAAGAAGATTTAGGGTCAACAAAAAGTAAACTCGTGCGCCTGGAGGCCCTCCACGTCAAGTATCAATTGATTTTCTTTAAGGCATTGAAGATTGAGTGTGAGTTTGTTTTAAGCCCAAAAAAAAGATGTGTGTAAAGCTCAATTTCAAGCATGCACTTGGAGGCCCTCCACATCAAGATTTGTTCAATTTTTATGCCCAAATGAAGTGTTAGCGAGACTAATGTGCATTCAATAAATTTTCTATCTTAGAAAAACTAATAAAAACTCAAGTGAGTGGAATTTGATTTTTGTGGAGCACTTAACACCTTCTTAGGTAGATCCATCCCCATATATGACACTGATATTGCAACCAATGGTTAACTCGCACTAGGCATAGAAAAATGTATATGCTACTTTGGTATGTTAGAAACACTAAATTAAAACAATCAAAAAGAATTTGCATACTAATTTAACATAACTTCATGAGAGACAAAGTGAAGTCCTCAAATGAGAATATGAGCCATGGATAGGCTCTCTCAATGAGGATGATCACTTGATGTAGAGGTGTGTCTAATAGCTAAGATGGCTTGATTATGTATGTATGCTCAAATGCTCAAATGGGATTTAATGGAGGATTTTTTATAGATTTTGGTGAATGGATTTGATGTAAAAATGGCTTCTCAAAATGGCATTATGGCTTTACTTTCTAGATTGTGTTGTTTTTGCAAAGGGGAAGGATCCAATTTATAGGAAAGAGGCTTGAGGGATCGAGGGCTAAGATGGAAGGAAAGGAGAAAGTTTATGGAGGGCTCAGATTGAATGAGAGGAGAGCACATGGATTGTGCTTCCTTACAACCAATCAGGGAGTGACACATTTCATAGGGTGAGAGGATGGAGGAAAGGGCAAGGACGAGTCAACAAAGGAGGCTCAAGGGATAATATCTTCATAAAGCCCCTTCATAGGTGCTTTGTAAGAGCATTGAAGGAGAGTGTAAGAGATATTTGAGGGTCATTTATGATGGAGGGTGAGGAATTTCAACTTGGGTTGGATTAGGAAGGTTTTAAGCTTGCTTAGGATTGTGAAAATGATAAGAGGATGGATTAGGATGGTTTAGGATTAGCTTAGGGATAGGCAAGTGGATGGTAATAAATGAGGGTGGGTGAAGGAGGAGATATTTGTTAACTTTGGCTTGGGTCAGCAAGTCTTAACCCATGTTTAAGAAATGTGACAAGGTTAGGAGGGGATTAGGATGAGGATTAAAGATAAGGATTGATATCTTCTAGAAGAGTCTAGGCTTTGGATGACGATGAAGACTTTCTAGAAGAGTCTAGAACTTCCTAGGATGAGGATAAAAAAGGTTTTTTTAAAAATAAATAAAATTTTATTTATTTCAAGGGTTTGGGTTGAGGAGATATTTATTAAAACATTTTTAATAAACATGAGGATTAATATTTAATCTTAATTAAATATTTTGAGTTGGGATTAGGGATAGGAAATGATGGGATTAGCCTTTAATCGAAATTAAAGAAGGATTAGAAGATTTTGGAAGAGGTTAGTGGTCTTAAGGAAATTGGCCAAGTTTTGGGCAAAAAATAAATAAATTATTTATTTTGGGATTTTTGGTCAATTTATTAATTAAATAATTAATAAATAAGGAAATAATGTTTAAATAAGATTTAAACATTTTTGGGAGGGATTCCTTAATTAAATATTTTTAATTAAGATAAAGGGATTTAATAGCATAAAAAATTAATTAATTAATAAATGATGATGTCATCAGGGACTTTTTCAGAAAATAAAAATATTTTATTTTCTAAAGGATTTTTAGGTGTCTACTATAAGAATAAGATATGGTTACTCTTTCCCTAAATTGATTCATGAAGGCTGAAAGTAATTCATCCTAGGATGAAATAGAACATGCTGGTAAAAATGAAAACCAATCCCTAGCATCACCTTCTAAATTTTGAACAAACAACTTCATAAGAACATCTTCATGAGAAATTTCAAAATCACCAAGTCACTAAATAATTGAACATGACGATTGACTGACTTTTCATGGTTCCCACTGAACTTAGGAAAATAATTTCTAAGATTATATGGTATAGTATTTGGGAAACCATGAATGCCATCAAAACATAATGACACGTATCTCTCAGTAGAAATAGATCTATAATTCTCACTAATCGACTGCATACTTGATGAAAAGAAATTTGACATTTTTCAAACTTAAAACTCATTCATGATATATACTCTTAGAATTTACTAATTGTAGTAGATCTAGAGTTCTTTATACCAATTCAAAACTTCAAACATACTTAAAAATGTAAACACACATTTTTTGAATCTATCTCTCATAAAGTATGTTGAAATGTATTAAACCATTCTCCTATTTAATGCTGAAAACCATTCGATAGAGAATCTCTTGTAAAGTTTACTTTCATGTAAATTAAATCACATGAAAATGAAAAATACCTTTCAATACTAATACCTACAACTACTTAAATGCCACATATAATAGTAAATTTAGATCTTATCTGGATTTAGTAACATTTGCACTACATCTCACCTAATTCTTTCACTGATTGTCAAGAACTTGAGATTAATTCTTCAAATCTACTTTCTGACTATAGCATCCTTCAAAATACCTTCACATTCATGAAGCACTGGTGTAGAGATATAACTTAGAGTCACCGCTCACTTAGTGAGAAAAGATTTACCAAACTTGCAAAACATAACATGCTAATCTAGAATTTAGAATAGGTATTTGAGACTTTATACAACACTTAGGAATTTCACACTCTTGAAAAAGTGAAAGAACTTGGCATTAACTATGAATTCTGATAGAAACTTATCAAAATGCCAAATGACTTTGATATTGCACTTTATTTAATTTAGTCACATTACTACTCTTAGTGAATAAGAATACTGGGGAACATGAAATTTCAGCAAGGAAATAAGAAACACATCTCGCTATATATTTGTTATATCCAATCTATTTCATGCTAGAGATTTTGATTCTTATTGTATGCAACTCCCCAGTAGAGTCACCTTTTTGTTGGTTCCTAATTTAATAGGGTTTGAATCATCAAGTATGCAAGGCAAGAATGCATCTATCTGCAGATATCTCCAATAATGGACACAATTCACCAAGAACTTGGGCCAACTATAAGGCTACACTCCTTCTTCACTTCAAGCCCTACAAAACCTAGGCAGGTGAACCTTATAAGATCTAATTATGTGAATAGTGCAATGAGCATAATCAGGATCTAGAATAACAGATGAAACCCCTAAATCATCTATACTTAACCATGAAATTACAAGCATGAAATAGCTAATAGGATTACTCATGAAACTGATAACCTAAGTGAGGGTTAAACTTTGAATAACTTTCAACATAAAGAGGGAAAAGATGATTTAATATTTTGATATTAGCAAGACCTAGGTATGAGCAACAAAACCTAATGATACTATCTCTAATAATTGCCTTATCTATTGGGAAATTACATGAATTGCAACCATACATCTCTTGGAAATCTGTGACATAATTCCTACATCAAGATCCCTAATCTATCTTTCACCTTGTGAATAGACATCTGCATCAATATGAACCTCATACTCAGACCATCCCATCATGAAATCTACAAACCATATGATAAACATCAAGTAATTACATGGCTCTTTGTTCCATCAACAAGATACTTCAATCACATACATTCCTAAACAAAATGCAACCTAGTTTATGCTCTTTGTTCATAAACTAGAAAAGATTACAAATTCATGAGCAGGAGACAAGATTTAGATTGAAATTAAAACCCCTTTATTCTACTTTATTCATTCTCCTTGAAAATGAATACATGAAAGATGTATAGAAATACTTCACAAATCACCTAACAAATAAGAACTATCTGCATAAAAACTTAAATGCTACTCAATAAAAGAAGAAATTACTGAGGAATGGTGTCTCAGTAGTGAAAAGTTTTTCTCAAAAAACTAGAACTAACCTCTTCAATGGATGAAAGAAAGCAAGATATAGAAGAAGATGAATTCCTGAATCTAATCTGAAGATGACATGTGTCCACTTGGAATTCCATTCTTTGTAGTTGCAAAACCTCTTTCATCTTTCTACCCCTGAAAACTGATTTAGTTTTCATCATTTCTTTGTAAAAAACTTGTAAATATCTCTATTGAGTGATGAAAACCTTTATGCAACCAAAAATATCCGATATGCATCAAGAATGCTAATAAAAACTTTAGGTTAACTAATTTTCATGTGACCAAACTCGATTCCAACTGTATTTTTACCATTTTTACACATATTTAAGTCATTACCTTACTAGAAATCACAACTGAACCTCAACACTTGAATGCAGTTGCAAGTTAGGAATCTAGAAGAAAATCTTGAATAACCTAAACAAACTACTTCCTATGTGAAAAAAAACTCCAAAACTGGAAAGTTCGTCTTCTCACAATTTTGATGATATATAATATGGCTTTATTTGCCTACCAGGAACCTCCAAAATCTCAATTTGAAAAATATGCCCCTGCTATAAAATTTTAACTTGCAACTTTTAAAGAATCCAAAAACTTAAAAAAAGTCTAAAGTTTGAACTTTAGAAAATGTCATTTTCAATTTTTTAAAAAAAAATTCTTGTACGTTACTCTCTTTGAAAAATCACAAAAAATGAGATTTTAAAAGAAAATCATTTTTTCTTCACCCTTTGGGCCTTGATGTGTACCATGTGGCACCATATTATTGGCCGCCCCATCAACACCTACCTACTCTGACTAGATCACCACCTCAAAATGCATCTTAGGCCCACTACCACATGGAACTTGGGTGCATTCCCACATTCCTTAACAGTCAGGCAACTTCCCCAAGTGAGTAAGTTCCCACCATATGTTGTGCCATGTGGCGTAATCCTGTGCATTTGGATCCAAATCATCTTGTTTTGCATGGCTAGCTAAAAGTTCTCTATGGGTGACCCGCCAGTTGTGCGCTTTGTTACTAGGCCCTATGTGTGAGCCTTATCTATCCTCAAAAGGTTATGTCTTTTGAAGTCTATCATATTAAGTGCTTTTGTATTTATACATTATAAACTATGAACCACAACCAATGTGGGATTTAGTGGTTTAGCTTAAACCTCTATGCCTTTCTTCTAAGTACGCCATTAATGACTGCAGTAGGTGATTTTGTGGAACATTCATGCTACATCCCTCTAGAATTATTTTACTCATTATTCCATCAATCTCCTCCCTCCCCTTAATGGATTTAATAAATCAAGTTCCTAGAAGATTAACTAGGTAACAAATTGTAGCCACTTCAAGAATGCGGTAATACTTTTCCAGATCTTCTTTGAAGGTAGGATTCAAGGGACTAAAAATAGTATGAAGTCCCACATCAAAAGAATATTTTTCATCTCTTGGAATGTAATAACAGTGCAACCCTCCCACATCCTCAAAATAGCTTGTGCAGTTTCATTTATATCTACAACCAAGCTACAGATGGTCTCTATTTTGCATGGAATCTACCTCCATGCACATGCTGTGGATGTTCCTCTGATGGCACCTCCTTTAAATTATGGCCTCCTCCCTTTAGCATAGGTTCTTTTTGTTCATGTTTTAGCCTCATCTATTCTTTCAAAATGTGAAGATTCTCTTGTTTATCAGTGGCTTCCATCTTAAAGACTGTGGCTTCTTCCAAGTTTATGCATCATTCCTCTAAGATTTAGCAAGTGGTTAAATTTTGCATATCTATGGCTCAAGTACAATGAAATCTCTGGAGAGATTCCTTTATCAATTGACAGCTGACAATAGCTATGACACAATAGTCTTAGCAGAAATATCCCAATGGAGATCTCAAGTCTCCATTCAGTTGTATCTAATTCCCATGTTCCCAGTGGGAATGCTTGCACTGTTGATAAAAGATGACACAACCCTTTCATTCAGCTCTTCTGGTTAAAACCACAGGTTTCTTAGATCTTTGGGTGGGGTTAAACATTATGCAACAACTTCCTCTCTTGCATGGTCTGAACTATTGGGACTCAAAATCGAAGCCTAATTTTGAGCACCATTGAGAAAATCAACCCCTTTAAACATTTTTAAATGCACATGTACCCAACTGTCCATTTGAGGCCTAAGAGGTGTTCAATGTTTCTAAAACCTTCCATTTAGTATGTCTATGAATTCCATGAAGTTAACTTGTCATTTCGAGTCATTTTTTGAAGTCCTATTTTGAGCACTTGTCAAATTTGCATTTTCACCAAGTGTCAAATAGTGACAAGAGACCTTGTTTGCAATTGAATATCTTGCACCCAGTAATGTTTCATGAATTGCCACTTTGGGAGTATCTAGTGTCCATACCAGAGAGCCTATGTTTTAGATTTTGAGTTGTTTCAAATCTGTTTGACTAGGTTTTGAATCCCCCAAAGTTGGTTATTTACTGACGTCATGCCAATATGAATTGTTTTTAATCCTAGGAAGCCCTATTTGACTTGTTATAACATTGACCCAAATGATTGAAATGGGAATTTTCCTTTTGTTTTACATTTTAGAGGTTAGAGAATTTCTATGTTTCAATTTTGAGTTAATGATGAATCTGTTTGATCAATTTTCAAATGTGACTCGAAATGCAATTTCTAACTTTTTACTCGTGTCAAAAAGTGCATAATTGTCAGTAGCCCTATTTGTGATGTTGTATCTCAAAATTCATGACAAGTGAGATCAAATGGATTGTATCACTGTGTTCTGCTCTAAAAATACTTCAAGTGCACCAATTTTCAATTCTTGATGAATCTGTCTGCACACTTTTCCAAGTCAATTATGTTTGTAAAAAATATTTTTCTATTTGTGTTTCAAGTTTGCAAATCTAAGTAGCCTACTTTGACGACTCGCCATTTGCACCTAGTTATGCATCATGAGCATAAATCATAGATTTATACTATCCTCATGATAGTAAACCAACACCCTAGTTTTTTTTCCCCCAAGTATTAGTTTACCCAATTTTTGAAGCCAAATCCGAGCACACTATTGTTTTCTGACACATTTTCTTGTAGGCAATTCTAAGAGGGCAACTTTGACAATCAATACCTTTTGTTTGAGAATTTTTCATGAGATGAGATTCAACATGGTGCAAGGGTGTAGGGAAAAGAATTAGTATATTTGGTTTTAGAGTCTAGTTAGGTGTTTTGGTCAGTTTTTAAAGCTAGTCAAAGGGCCTCCTAAAGCAAAGTGACAATTGTAATACCCCAAAATTGGTTTATTGCCACGATCACCAATTCTGGTCTATTCTGATCAATCTTAAGTCCTATGTTACTAGGCAATTCTTATTTTGCTACTCGCTACCTAACTTAATTGTCAAATGTAGAAAACTGATGTAGGAGCATCCAGAGGTATAAGGGCAATCCTGTGTCGCCAAAAAAAAAATTGTACTTAGACTTAGTTTCTGTTTCATGTCTTTTCATTTTTGGATACCCATTTGGATCAAATAAAGGTTCCAACTCTCATAGTTCCACTATCAGTGTGTTTGAAAATCCCAAAAAAATAGGAGCATGCAATTTGGCCATCATTTTGGTGACCTAGAAGGTGTGAATTGGCCAGATGAATATAATTGTGATTTAGAGCATTCCAGAAAAAGAATTAGGTCAAAAGGCCCAACAGTTTGAAAGTTATTACATTTTTTTGAGTTTTGGAGACCCCCTAAGAATGCTTCGAAGTCAGGTTAGGGGCATTAAATTACCTCAAAAAGGGCCAAAAAATGGGGGAAAAGCTTAGCTTGTCCATAGGGCTATAGAGCGCTTCGAGAGATTTCCGAAAATGTAAACGGTTCATCAATCAGAGCTACAGTTCAAAAGTTATGCCTCCCGAAAGTTCGGTTACCATTTCTAGATTCTTCTAGATTTGCACCGACTTCTAACGCAGCTTCCAGAACCTTCTATTTGGTCGGTGGATGCCTACTAGCACTTTCTAGAATGTACTCCTAGTCCTTAACCCTCTGGGGTCTATTTAAGGAGATTTCTGGCATTGTAGAAGGTAGTTCAGAGTGGAGTTTGAGAGGAGGTCCGAAAAGGAGAAATTATCTCCAGATTTATGCTATTGTAAGCCCTTAGGTCATGTTTTGAAGTTTATTTTCTCTACACTATTTGTAATAGCTTATTTTCTCAGTTAATATAATTTTCCCTTTCTGTTGGTTCCATTCTATTCTTGGGTCGTGTCCCATCAAGTGGTATCAGAGCTGGTTTTCCTGAGTGTGTAGACAAAATGCTGACTGTGAGGAAGTTTGCACTAGGACTGTGTGGTTGTGGGTTCGAGTTAGAAGATGCCTCCATGAAGAGAGCGTGGTGGAAGGGCTAGAGCTATTAATCCTAAGGAGGTTAGAGCCCTCCAAAGGCAGGTGCAGGCATTGGAAGAGGAGCTTCGTAGAGGAGCAAATGTTGCCGCAGGTGACAATAGCGAGGATGACAATGAAGAAGAAGTAATGGGACCAGAAGAGGAATTTGACGGGGAAGTTCTAAATCCTTTAGAGGAAAGGATTTTTAGGGCCATTACTAAGTTTGGGAAAAGACCTACAATTGAAGTGGGTGTATTTTCAGGAAATCTGAAACCAGATGAGTTGATCGATTGGATCAATGAACTGGAAGAATACTTTGAGTATGAGGATATCAGGGACCTAGATAGGGTTAAGTTTGCAAAGGCCATGCCAAAATCTGGTGGCAAGAGGTTCAATTGGAAAGAAACAGAAGAGGAAAGGAGAAGATCACAAGATGGGATTGCATGGTGGACAAATTGAAGAAGCAGTTCATTCTTGTGGACTACGAGCTTGATCTGTTTAAGAAGATGCATGGGTTAAAGCAAGCAGGAAGATCAGTCCAAGAATATACAGAGGTGTTTTACTGACTCTTGATTAGAGCAGGGCATGCAGAAGCAAATAAGGAGAAGGTTGCTCATTATATCAATGAGTTGCAACCTAGCATCCAGGAGGAATTAAGTCTGGTAAGAATGACCAGTGTTGAAGAGGCATACCAGTTTGCCCTACGAATTGGAGAGAAGTTGAATAAAAGGTTTGAAGGAAGAAAAAGAGGGTGCGGTCAAGGAGGAAGGGGAAGCGGTAGATCATCTGGAGGCCGCAATGAAACTCAAAAGAAAAATGAAGATGTGGGTACTAGCAGGAACCGGAGGAATGAGGGTTTCAACCGCTCCCATGATCAAGACTTTGGAAATCAAAGAGGAAGAGGTAGTGGATGTGGACAAGGAAGAGGAGGCTTTCGTGGAACCTATTTCCATTGTAATGAAGAAGCTCATCGTGCCTTTGAATGCCCTCAATGACAAGGAAGGACAGATAGGAGAGCTAAGGGCCAAGCTAGGGTTTCTCATGTGGATGAGGATGCACAATCATCACATTCAGAGGATGCAGAAAGAGGAGAGGCCTTGGTAAATGAAAGAGTCCTACTAAGTGGTGAGAATGAACTAGGAAAACGAAGGAGTTTGTTTCATACCAAATGCGAGTGTGAGGATAAATGTTGTGACGTGATCATTGATGGTGGAAGCACTGATAACCTGGTATCAGAAGAAATGGTCTCTAAGCCGAAGCTCAAGAGGGAGAAAAATCCCTAGCCCTATCAGATTTCTTGGGTAAAAGATGATCATAAGGTCCTAGTAAGTGAACAACGTTTAGTAAAATTCAAAATTGGGAGTTACCATGATGAAGTTCTCTGTGATGTTATTTCGATGGATGTTTTCCATCTATTGTTGGGTAGACCATGGCAGTTTGATAGACATGCAATACATGATGGACATACAAACACATACTCTCTGACAAAGGATGGAGTTCACCACAAATTGAAGCCCATGAAAAAGGAAGGTGAAAAGGTATGTAGCAGTGCTAGGATTTGTCTTGTTGATGGAAGGAAGTTTTTAGATGGCATGAAACATCAGCATATGTGCTATGCTTTGATTCCTAGGAAAGATAAAGAAGTTAGTAGTGAAATACCATTTGAAGTTTCAAATTTACTAGGGGAATTTGCAGATATTATCTCTGATAATGTTCCAGATGGATTGCCACCAGTAAGGCAATGCAGTCACCAGATAGATCTGATTCCAGGAGCTAGTTTTCCTAACAAGGCTGCTCATAGGATGACTCCTACTGAAGCAGAGGAGCTAAATAGATAGGTTCAGGAGCTGTTGAGGAAGGGCTTGATTTGAGAGAGCCTAAGTCCATGTGCAGTACCTATAGTACTTGCACCAAAGAAGGATGGAGAGTGGAGGATGTGTACAGATTCTTGAGCTATAAATAGGATAACCATCAAGTACCGATTTCCTTTACCAAGGATGGATGATCTTATGGACTGCTTGAGTGGAGCTCAGTACTTCACAAAGATAGATCTGAAGAGTGGCTATCATCAGATATGGATTCAAGAAGGAGATGAGTGGAAAACAGCCTTCAAGACCAAGGAGGGTCTTTATGAGTGGTTAGTCATGCCCTTTGGATTGACGAACGCCCCAAGCACCTTCATGCGGCTCATGAATGAGGTACTTAAGAAGTTCTTGGGAAAATTTGTTATTGTCTATTTGGATGATATTTTAATTTTCAGCAAGACTTTGGAAGAACATTTACTGCATATTTTTAGTGTCCTTGAAAGGCTAAGGGAAGAGAAACTGTTAATTAATCTAAAGAAGTGTGTCTTTGCACAAAGGGAGTTAGTCTATTTGGGATTTGTTATATCACCTAAATGTCTCAAAATGGATCCAGAGAAGGTAAAAGCCATCTTGGAATGGCCTACTCCAAGGACTGCTACTGAGGTAAGATCATTTCATGGTCTAGTTAGTTTTTATAGGAAGTTTATTAAGAATTTCAATGGCATATGTGCACCCCTAACTGATACAATAAGAGGGGATAGAAAAGAGTTCAAATGGACTGCAGCAGCTATGAGAAGTTTTGAATTGCTAAAGAAGAAGGTGACTGAACAGCCTGTGTTGGCACTTCCAGATTTTAGAAAAGTGTTCCAGGTGGATTGTGATGCTAGTGGTAGCGCTATTGGGGCTGTATTAAGCCAAGAAGGTAAGCCTATTTCATATTTTAGTGAAAAATTGAATGATGCAAAGAAGAAGTATTCTGTTTATGATCAAGAATTCTATGCAATAGTTTAGGCCTTAAAGAAATGGAGGCATTATTTATTGCCAAAGGAATTTTTTTTGTATACTGATCATCAAGCATTACAGTACCTAAATAGCCAAGGTAAATTGAATCAGAGGCATATGAAGTGGGTAGAATTCTTGCAGAGTTATACATTTGTGTTGAAGCATAGAAGTGGAAAATCTAACAGGGTTGCAGATGCACTAAGTAGGAGACAGTCACTGCTTATAGTAATGTAGGTTGAAGTAGTTGGGTTTGATGAACTCAAGAATTTGTACCCCGAGGATCTTGATTTTGCTGAAGCATGGAAAGCTTGTAAAGAACCTGTTGCTGTAGATAGAACCAAGTGGTTAGACTATTTGATTCAGGATGGCATATTGTTCAAAGGTAGTCAATTGTGCATTCCAAGGAGTTCCATGAGGGAAAATCTGATTAAGGAGAAACATAGTGGAGGAATGGCAGGACATTTTGGTTGAGATAAGACCATTTCCATTCTTAGAGAACATTATTTTTGGCCTCAAATTTCACAGGATGTGAAGAAGTTCGTACAAAGTTGCCAGGTTTGTCAAGTTGCCAAGGGGTTTAGTCACAATACTGGTCTATATCAGCCGTTTCCTATTCCATCAAGGCCATGGGAGGGCATAAGTATGGATTTTGTTCTTGGATTGCCAAGGACACAAAGGGGTAATGACTCAGTATTCGTGGTGGTTGATAGCTTCTCCAAAATGGCACATTTCATTCCATGCCACAAAACTCATGATGCTATCCATATTGCAGACTTGTTTTTCAAAGAGGTGGTAAGACTACATGGTCTTCCAAGGAGTATAGTTTTTGACAAAGATACTAAATTTGTGGGGTATTTTTGGAGGACATTGTGGAAGAAGTTGAGAACAAACCTAAAATTCAGTTCCACACATCACCCACAGACTGATGGTCAAACAGAAGTGGTAAATAGAAGTTTAGGCAATTTGCTGAGATGTTTAGTTGGGGATAAGCCCAAGGGATGGGATTTGATTCTACCACAGGCAGAGTTTGCTTATAATAACTCTGTAAATAGGAGTACTGGAAAACCACCATTCCAAATTGTATATAGGAGTAGCCCAAGGACTGCACCAGAGTTTAGGAAGATAGAATAAGGGGAGAGGACAAGTGCTAAAGCAGAAGAATTTGCTGAACATATCAAGCGTCTACATGAGGAGGTTCAAGCACACATTACCAAGATGAATCAAGAATATAAAGCTAGGGTTGATCAAAGGAGAAGACATAAGGAATTCCAAGTAGGGGATCTAGTCATGGTGCACTTACGAAAAGAAAGATTTCCAGCCAGTACTTACAATAAACTGAAAATGAAGAAATTTTGCGCTTGCAAAATTTTGAAGAAACATGACTCAAGAAATGCATATGAAGTGGAGCTGCCAGATGGTATTCACATTTCTCCCATTTTCAACATTGCAGATTTAACAGAGTATCATGATGATGGTGCAAATGATGAGCTGGTGTTAGAGCCATGTCCAATTCCTACTTCTAAGAAGGAGGAGATAGAAGACATTCTAGATCATCGTGTGGGTAGGAGTACCAGAAATAGGCAGTATGAAGAGTATTTGGTCAAATGGAAAGGATGACCAATCAAGGACTCAACTTGGATTTCAACAGCTGAGGTTTCCCATTTGGGATTTCCTCTACCATCCATAAAGTGATAGGGTCACTTTTCAATCTACCCTGGGTGTCTGATGCAGGAGCATCCAGAGGTATAAGGGCAATCCTGTGTCACCAAAAAAAAAAATTGTACTTAGACTTAGTTTTTGTTTCATGTCTTTTCATTTTTGGATACCCATTTGGGTCAAATAAAGGTTCCAACTCTCATAGTTCCACTATCAGTGTGTTTGAAAATCTCAAAAAAATAGGAGCATGCAATTTGGCCATCATTTTGGTGACCTAGAAGGTGTGAATTGGCTAGATGAATATAATTGTGATTTAGATCATTCCAAAAAAAGAATCAAGTCAAAAGGCCCCACGGTTTGAAAGTTATTGCAATTTTTTGAGTTTTGGAGACCCCCTAAGAATGCTTTGAAGTCAGGTTAGGGGCATTAAATGACCTCTAAAAGGTCCAAAAAATGGGGGACGAGTGAAGCTTGTCCATAGGGCTATAGAGCACTTCGAGAGCTTTTCAAAAATGTAAACGGTTCGTCAATCGGAGCTACGGTTCAAAAGTTATGCCTCCCAGAAGTTCGGTTACCATTTCTGGATTCTTCTAGATTTGCACCAACTTCTAACACAGCTTCTGGAACCTTCTATTTGGTCGGTGGATGGCTACTAGCACTTTTAGAATGTACTCCTAGTCCTTAACCCTTTGGGGTCTATTTAAGGATATATCTGGCATTGTAGAAGGCAGTTCGGAGTGGAGTTTGAGAGGAGGTCCTAAAAGGAGAAATTATCTCCAGATTTATCCTATTGTAAGCCCTTAGGGCATGTTTTGAAGTTTATTTTCTCTGCACTGTTTGTACTAGCTTATTTTCTCAGTTAATATAATTTTCCCTTTCCATTGGTTCCATTTTGTTCTTAGGTCGTGTCCCCATCAAAAACCTAAATCTACATTCATCATACTCTTTATTCGATTCCTAAAGTATTGATTCATATTAGTCACATTAAACCTACTGATTACGATTTAATTTAATTTAAAGTATTTACACTTTAATTAAATTAAATTATATCCTAAGGCTAATGTACTAAGGAATTAAATTAATTTAATTTAATAAATATGCGTATTTCTAATTAATTAAACAAAATTATTTAATTAAATGGAAAGCTATTTCTAATTAATTAAGCAAAGTTATTTAGTTAAATAGGAAGTCATTCCTAATCAATTAAATGAAGTTATTTAATTAAATAGAAAAGTGTCTCTAATTAATTAAATGGAATTATTTAATTAAATAGAAAATGTATTTATGAGAGCATATCTCATTTTATTAAATTAAATATTCTTCAAAATCTTCTCTTCAGTTCTAAAATGGAAACTCTGAGTGTACTATCTCTTGAATTGGAATTAATCTAGTTAACTTACTCTGACACTGATGAAAAGCTTAGTTAACTCCACTTTTTTTAAGTAAGTATCCATTTTGACTAAATCTTCTGTCTAATCCTGACCGTTCGTCAAATTTGATCCTACCCATTGATGGATTCCAAGTAAGTCTATTTAAGAGACCCTCATCTTTTCATTTTAAAAGGTTGAATTGAATTGCTATCGAATTGCTACTGAATTGTGCATTCATTTGAGCTCACTGTTTTCATAAGGCTTTAATTTACTAGATTAATATCATTTAGAATTAATATGCATTCATTTAGTTAATTCTATTTACATGTTCTTAGATTAAATGCATATCTCATTTTAGAATAATTGCATTCATATAGATTATTCGCATTTAAATCCTTCATTCTTAGAGGGTTTGGTTGCCTGCACCTCGATTTTGAGGATATTAACAGGCAAAATCCCTTTAGATAGGAGGCAACGGGTCACTCTATTGGGCATTCTGGATGAATAATTCAATGTTTAACCCAAGATGACTTCATAGGTAACGACCACATTGAAGTGTTTGTGAGGTTCAGAGGACCACTTTTCATAGGTACAACAATTTGTAGATCAAATGGTAAAATGAGTTTCAATTGATTGATAAGTGGTCGAACTTGGTTCCAATCAATATGATGGGTTTAATAGGCTAGTTTGAGAAATAAGGTGTTTGAAAATGATTTTTTTTTAGCCAAACCCACTTTAGGGCTTGACTAATCCCATCAGATTGATAAGGTGATAAAATAAGGTGGAGGGATTTAATATGTTAAAGGATAGACCTTATTATATGCCCTAAGTATAGTTTGATTCATAATGGAAGAAAATTCAAAGGTTTTGTTAATCCCAATGACTGGTGGGAGTTTTGGCATCCAATTTTTGTATGGCCAACACCTAACAATAGGGCCTCATTCCATGATTTTCAATCTAGATGGGAGGACTCTTCTATGCGGACTACATGAAAGTTTGAAGATATTTTCTTGGGAACCTTTAATATGTTATGATGCAGTGGATGTTAGATGTTCTAAATTGGCTAATCTCAGTACACATACATAAAAGCTTCTTGGTTGTTTGTATAATCAAAGTTGTGTTGGAGTGTGGGTTGTGGATATTTCACAGGTGGAGCCATATGCTACTAAAAATGTATCTACAAAATATACCTTCAATGAAGGGAAGTTGAATTCCAACAATCATCAATATGCATACCATTCTAATCATAATTTAAAAACTTCTGCCATAAGGCTTTCCTTAACAGAGTTCATATTCATGAAACAAGGAACCTAAAAATGTTGTATTAGTTAGTGACCTAAAAATTCCTCCAAATCCATCTTCATAGGGAGGAATAATACTTGCCTCAAAGAATACTTTTTCAAATTCAGGATCATCATATGTATCTACTCCAAAGAAGACTAATGTGTCTAGGGTGTATCTTGTGACCAATTTTGACACATCATTAGGTAGAGCTGATGTAGCTCTTGTTGTTGTCCCTAGAAATAGTACAAATATGGATGTAGCTGTGGATTCTAAAAAAGAAACAAACACATTAGGCAAGGTTGATGTTATACCTTCCATCATTCCTAGAAATATTGTAAGAGAGGAAGACAACACCTAAGACATTAGGAAAGGAGGTCTCCATGGGCATGATATGAGCAGGGACAAGAATGTGATGGCACATAACTTAAATAAGAAATAAGCAATCTTGTCAAAAGAAAGGAGAAAGTGCAAGGGGGTAGACCACACAAGAGAGGAAGCTACTACATAATCTTTAACCTCGTGCAAAGATCCGAGTAGCCCATGATTTTAAGAAAAGGAGCCAAATGAAAGGGTTGTGTCATATTTTGTCAATAGTGCAAGCATTTCCATGAGGAACATGGAAATTAGATACAATTGAATGGAGACTTGAGATCTCCATTGGGATATTTCTGCTAAGACTATTGTGTGATAGCTATTGTAGGCTACCAATTGAGATTTCATTGTGCTAGAGCCATAGATATGCCAAATTCAGCCACTTACTAAATCTTAGAGGAATGACGCATAAAATTGGAAGAAGCTATAGTCTTTAAGATGGAAGCCGCTGATAAACAAGAGAAGCTGCACACATTGAAAGAATAGATGAAGCTGCAGCATGAACAAAAAGAACCTATGCTAAAGGGAGGAGGCCACGGTTTAAAGGAGGCACCATAAGAGGACATGTCCATAGCATGTGGATGGAGGCAGATTCCATGCAAAATAGAGACCATCTGTAGCTTGGTTGTAGACATAAATGAAACTGCACAATCTATTTTGAAGATGTTGAAGAGTCGCACTATGATTACATTCCAAGAGATGAAAAAAATATTTTTGACATGGGAGTTCATACCATTTTCGGTCCCTTGAATCCTGCCTTCAAAGTAGATCTAAAAAAGTATTACCATGTTCTTGAAGTGGGCTACAATTTTGTTACCTATTAATCTTCTTGGAACTCGGTTTAATAAATCCATTAAAGGGAGGGAGGAGCTCGATCGAATAATGAGTAAAATAATTGTCGAGGAATGAAGCATGAATGTTTTGCAAAAGCACCTACTATAGTCATTAATGGCATGCATAGAAGAAAGGCACAAAGGTTTAAGCTAAATTGCTAAATCCCACATTGGTTACAGTGGTTCATATTTTATAATTTATAAATACAAAAGTGCTCAATATCATAGTGTTCAAAAGATAGCCTTTTTTGGATAGAGAAGACTCACACATGGGGCCTAGTAACGAAGCACACAACTGGCAAGTTGCCCATAGAGAAATTTTAACTAAGCACGCAAAATAAGATGATGTGGATCCAAACACACAAGATTTTGCCACATGGCACATCCTATGGTGGGCACTTCCCCACTTGTGGAAGTTTCCCAACTGTTAAGGAATGTGGGAATGCACCCAGGTGCCACCTAGTAGTGGGCCTAGGACACATTTTCAGGTCATGGATTTGTAATCTTTTCAAGTTTTTGAACAAAGAGCATAAGATAAGTTGCATTTTGTTTAGGAATGTATGTGATTGAAGTATCTTTTTGATGTAATAAAGAGCCATGTAATTGCTTGATGTTTATCATAGGGTTTTGTCATGCCAAAACTACGAGGGCCAAAAACACACAATTTTTTTTATTTTAAAAATATTATAATTAAAATGCTCTAAGAAAATATAAGGTTATGATCACAGTTTTAAGTATAGGTTCTCTACATTACGTCTTAAGTTTAAAAAATCTAGTGGATGAGTACATTGTTAAGATTTTGAAGCTCCCGTTATTAGATTGATTTCAACATTTATTTTGTTATTACAAATTCTTAAAATAATATATTATAATTGAAGTAAACAAATCAAATTAACCTAAACACACAACACTAAACAACTATCTAAACCGATTACATAATCTAATAGCTAAAGTATTTCAATGCAACATTGTCTACCATAAAACATACTAAATAGGTCCAATTATTTATTTGACTCTTACAGTTACTCCAATGATCTAACTCAACTTTATAACTCCTTTTTTTTTTTTACAAAAACATTTTAAAATAAAATGACACTAAGTTCCAAATTAAGAACAATATGGTTATTAATACTAATTACTAATATAATGGTTCTAAATTACTTCTTTAACGAATTGAATAAGTTAACTATCTTAACTTTAACCAACATATTTACACCAATAACAAAACTAACTAAATTTAAAGAAAACTTTATTCCATAAGTAATTCTTCTAATCTAGAAATACTTTAATACAAATAAAATGACACTAAACAAAATTGTATTAAACACTTAAAATTCTAACTATTTTAAAACATACTTAGTTAAAACTAAATACTATTTAACATTTCAACTATCTTAATAAAGCAACTAAAATTGTTAACATTAATTAAAATCTAATATTTAAAATATATAAATCAAACAATTCTACTCCCACTTATTGATTGTATTAAATCCTAAAACTTATTATTATAATTCTAATAAAATCATAAATCAATTACCAACTTCAATTATCACTAAAATAAAACTATATTTGCAACAAATCTATATTAAAATATATATGCATATTAAAATACTAAGTAAAATCTAAACTATCTTACATTATAAAAATAATAATTTAATACTGAACTAACTAATATAATTAAAACAAACAAACCTACAATTTAAACAAAACTAAGCTATAAACAAAAACTTAATAATAAACTAACCTACCTACTAACCTAGAATGATAGGACAAAGCTTAACTAATCCACTTGACAAGTGGATTCTCTTACACACCTACCCTACTCACCCACACCTAAACTCCCATCCCAACTAGCTTGGGATGGATTCCCAGCTTCTCCATGCAGATCGAGGTCTGCAAAGTGCTACCCAAGAAGACTCTGCCCAGGTTACGTGGGCAGTACAAGGGCAGCTCACCAATCAGTGTACCCTTCCAAGGAAAATGGCAAGAGGTTTTAACTTAAAACCACTAAAAAAACATTTTCTCCAATATATGCAATGACCTTAAAGATAAGACAAGTGTAAGATGACATCAGCCATGTTATGATGGCACTTTTCATAAATGTCCAAGCTTAAAAAAAAACAAAGGAAAGAGGGTAGATGGGTTCTAGGAACAAGGGGTAGTTATGTAAAAAGATTTATAGGTGAGATCTAGGGTAAGATAGGATAAGATTTTAGCATTATGTTCTTATAGTTATTAATATTTATATTATTGATTATTTTTTTCTTTGAATTTAAATTTGAAACAAAGGATCAATAGAGAATATTCTCTATTCCACAATGATCTAATTTCCTTCCTCCATGCAAAATCTAGAGAGCATTTTGTTCTTGGGGAAAATTTTTTTTTGAAGCTTTATTTTTCTAAGTATGGATTTTAAAGCAATGTATTTTTTTTTGAAAGATTTAAAACATAGATTTATACATTGTGACACATTCATACAAGGTTTATTGATATCTCAAACAACTTAAATTGAATCATCATCCATAATCATTTGTTCTCCTATATAACTTGGATTCAAATAATTCAACCTTTGTCATAATTTCCTTTTTAAAACAATTCTATGAGGACTTGTAATAATCTTAACATACCAAGGATTTGAATTATCCGTTTTAAATCAATAATGCAAGAATTGTTTGATTCAAATAATCATGCAAACTGAATCTACGTTCATGATCATAATTTCATTTTCAACATAAAAGAAAACTTGAAATTTTACCAAAATGAACATCATCAATTCAATCCTATTTTTGATGTGCAACCATCTAAATTTAAATCACGATTAAATTACATGATATCCAATTATACTCAATCACCACTTTTATTGGAAAACCTGATTCAAAGACTCAGTCGGGAAAGAACCAGGAAGAAAAATCAGCTTTGTTGCCATTACAACAAAGTTTTCAATACAAATTACATAGGATATCAATCCCAAATTTCAACAATTTAATATAATTTTCTTCATGACCCTCATCAAGGGATTCATAACAATTTTTGCAACACATCTCAAGAACCATGGAGGGAACAGAATCTGATCAGGTGACCACAAGCATGACCAAGAACAATTCAACCATGCATATTCACACAAGGTTATCACTATATGATTCACAATGAATCAACATTAGGGAAAGGTGGATTCTTCCAACTAGGAGAATTCAAGCACAACACCAAACAGATGCCCAATCGGGGCTATAAACCAAGAACTTTCATTCTTCCATTTCAACATACCATGATCATACAAGATTTGTGCTGACAGGTAGGGGCCCATAACACCCTACCCTTTCTCCCTCTTCTCATCCTGAGAAGAGACTCTACACTGGTTGGAGTCTGACTAAACAGACCTTTTCCAAAATTGGTCACTTCTGCCCTATCCAAGGGTGAGTAATACCAAAACACCCATGTAAGAAAATCTCAAAATTTCAACATAAACATGAAAAGAAATCATCCAAAATAACATGGTTTTCAAATCTTCCCAACATACCCACAAACATACAAACATTCAAACAACAACAAGGTAGCATAAGCGTGAAACAAGAATGAAATCTGAACAAGGGAGATGGCAATTCCTACCATCACAAAGAGGTAATGGCAATGAACAAGTTTGAGTAGAGCTTTCTCCTTCCTTGCTCCAATCTTCCAAGACTCCTCTCTAAATGTAGAGATTGGGTAACAACCTCAACTAGTCCAAGAAGGGCCTCTAAATAAGCCTCAAACTCAACCACCAAAGGGATCAATAACTTCTCCCACCCACTTCCAATTCTAGAAACTCCTAACTCAACCCACACTATGGTTAAACACTAAGTGGAGGTGGGGTGATGAAACTCATGGTAGCCATAGTCAATTTTCGTACAAATCCAAAAAGAGACTTTTTGAGTGGCCTCAAAAGTCAATAAAAAGGGCTTAGGGGTTGGAAAAGACCCCTAACCCATACCCATACCCTTTGGGTATAAATATTCCATGTTTTAAATCCTTAGGAATAGGTTTAGAGCCAAAAAAAAGCGAGGAATAAAATAGGACCATCTAACAACTCTAACAATGCAGATTAAGCACTAATCTAGATTAAGGGTGGCTAAACTCGATTAAGAACCAAATTAGCAAACTAACACTAACTTAAACCAACTTGGATCCAAAGGTTATACAACTAACCCTAATCAATGCACTAAAGATCAAAAATAATTTACGAGTGTCAAGCGACACTAAAAGAACATAGTTACGAACATTAACATTTATTGATCACATAAGGATACATACATACATCTCACAATACAATACTTGAATTACGAACAACAAGGTTTCCAAAATTAGCACGTAGAGATCAGTTATGTTCCTCCGTTGGTTTTCTCGGCTAAAATATCTGCACACTCATTGCACACATCAGTAGTCCCAAAAATCACATGTACATATGTATGTATACGTATCATAAATTCACATAAATTGAAACATACATCAATCAGGGTTTCTTGCATCCTACTTATATCCTTAACCATAAAGATTCCAAAATCAATGTGTTAATCCTACATTTACTGATTTCATCAACATACATAAAAAATTAAATGACAAACATCAAATATCTTAAAGTAACATCACACAATATGAATTAATATAATATGTTCTAAGAATTAGATAATGTCTCGAAATCCCAAGTTGTGAGTATCAAAATTATAAAGTAACAACTAAGGCTACGAAGGGTCGGGGTGAGGCCTCACAGGTTTGTAGATTTCACGATAGGATGGTTTGAGTATGAGGTTCATATTGATAGAGATGTCTATTCACAAGGTGAAAGATAGATCAGGGATCTTGATGTAGTTATTATGTTAGAGATTTCCAAGAGATGTATGGTTGTAATTCATGTAATTGCCCAATAGATAAGGCATTGATCAGAGATAGGATCATTAGATTTTGTTGCTCATACCTAGGTCTTGCTAATATCAACATATTAAATCATCTTTTCCCTTTTTATGTTGAAAGTTATTCAAAGTTTAACCCTCACTTAGCTTACCAGTTTCATGAGTCATGGTATTAGCTATTTCATGCTTGTGATTTCTTGGTTAAGTATAGATGATTTATGGGTTTCATCTATTATTCTAGATCCTGATTATGCTCATTGCACTGGTCACATAATCAAATCTCAAGAGGTTCACCTAACTAGGTTTTGTAGAGTCTGAAGTGAAGAAGGGGTGTAGCCTTATAGTTGGCTTAGGTTCTTGGTGAATTGTGTCCATTATTTGAGATAGTTGCCCTTAGATGCATTCTTGCCTTGCATACCTTGTGATTCAAACCCTATTAAATCAGGAGCCAACAAACTCATGCAATAACATAGATCTACAGTAGCTAAATGCAAATCTAGGGAATTCACAAGCTGAGTGAAGGTATTATCACTCTTCAACATAAAATATAAAGATGATTTGATTTTATGTGGGTGGGGAAAGTTGATGAAAAAAAAGTATAGACAAAAAGCTAATGATCCTATAGCTAATTAGTACTTGATCCATTGGGCAAATTCATAAATCTTTCTTATGCATTTTGGATATCCTAGACACATATCCTATGCTAGGACTCTAGATCTATCCATTTACCTTGTAAATTGGATATCAATGTTCAATCTAAATCTCATTGTTACCTGACATCCTCCTTAATAAAATTGCAACCCTGTTGATTTCCCTAAAGCATTTACATGATTTCTTGAATTACAAGCAACAATGAAACAACATACAACCTTAAGGGACTGCAACTATGATCTAGGCTCTTTGTTCAAAGATCATAAAACATTACACATTATTGAGAAAGAACACGAGATTTAACATGAAACTCAACACTTGTTGTTCTTTGTATTGATTTCGTTAAAATAATACATAAAAATGCATAAAATTGACTCACAAGATACCTAATAAACTAGACTATACAAAACATATGCTATCATACAAGAGAGAAAATGGTTAAAATGAGAAACTGATGGAATTGGAAGGGGGTATCATAGCCAAAGAAAAGCTTCATGGTCTAGAACTAGCACATCCTAGATCTTTCCATTTAGACTTCATCAATTCCAGAGCCAATTCTGCTAAATATTTTCATTCCAAAATTTCCAAAATTTTCCAACCCCTACAATGGATGAGAAGGAAGAATATATAGACAAGGAGTGAATTTGTAGATCTAATCTAAAGATGACATGTGTCCACAAGAAATTCAATCTCCTAGTAGTGAAAAGAATCTCTCTAATATCTCTCTACAACTACATATCATATTTTCAATCATTTTGGCCTCCAAAAGCAAGAAATATCTAAGATATTTGATGGAAATCATAACTGTTTGCAAAGGACAAAGAATTCTAAGAAATTCCATCAAAATCAAGAAAATCGTGAAATACTTGTAGCAAAACACATAATTATGCATCAAATTTTGAACACAATGAACCAAAAAATCATATCAAATGCATCCCAACTAAATTTTGTAACTACATTGATGAAATTATTGCCTAGAACTAAGCATCCCACAGAAAACAAAAAAAACCCCTGTAGCATGCACTAGTGACCATCTATGTTAAAAATAGCTCTATAAATGGATAACTTATCTCCTTCCAATTCCAATGGTATGCTACACTGCATATTTTGGACAAAAATTGTGCCCTTGAGACTGAGTTGAAAATCTAGCTCCTAGACTATGAACAGAGCATAAAAATGAAAAATTCAAAATGTTTATATAGTTGAACTATATAAGACATTTAAATTTATTCAAATCTTTCATAAAAACATGGGTTGAATACTTTTTGATTTTGATTTTATATATTCATTTTATTCCCTCTCCAATCTACCATCACCACATGTCCATCCTCCATTAGTTGATATGCTCAAGTGTGGCCCATATTAATCATGCTTTTGAAATATATGAAATTTTGAATATACAATATTATGATGAAATTGTAATATCATAGCTAATGCATTTAACTTCCCTGACCATATGGCAAGCACAAATTTTGGAGCATTGTGAACATTTGAAAATCATTGTGCAACCTATGAAAGCATCATATTATTAGAGCTCTTTGATCCTACCTCTTCTGATCCTATGCTGGTGTCATGAGATCGTAGACCACATAGAATCATGAGTCTTTATTTATCTTCTCCCAATCATACGGTAAATTTCATAAGATCATGGACCTTTCTCTCCCATCCTTCAATCTTATGGTAGGCTCATAATATTGGAACCCCATGGAAATCACCTCTCGATTACTCAACTTGTCATAGTGTCAGGGCTCTTCAAATTTAATCTCCTCAATCATACACAAGCTCTTCAAATGGCCCCATTTTCATAGCATCCCAAGGCTTCAATCTCCAACTCTCAACCTTCTGATCTCATGTCTTCATCATAGTATCACATGCCTTGTAACATTGTAAGCCTCTACTTTTTTCACCCCAATCTCCTGACTGTTCCATAATATCGTGGATGCTCAATGCTACCACACCAATGTCATGACAAATGGGCTTCATCGTATGCCACATTAGTACCACTCCACTTTGACATGTCACTACCACCTAGCTGATTGCCATGTCACTAAATTAACCTCCTTGCAACTTTCCTTTGGTGTAATGGTGACCACCATCAAATTTTCCATGTGTTGTCCTCCTATGCTTCTATGATCTTAGAACTACCACATCATTTCCATTTCATTAGTCTACTCACTGAATTTCACACTTCACTAGAATTTTACTTTTTCAAGAGGTCTCTAGTTGGTAATTATACTTTCTGGCAAGTCACCATGTCACATGTTGGAAAGCCTTGCCATTTTTTGGTGGTGACATGGTGCCTTTCTAAATTATTGACTTTTTCGGCACCTTTCTAACTTTTTCATCCGGTGAGCTTTTACTTGCATGCTAGTTCAAAATTTTACTATTCTTTCCTCTAGCTAGGACCCATGTGCATGGTTGAGGCTTCAAAAGCCTTGTGTCTATAAGACACTTAGTCATTGTGTGTTGGGGTATTTAAAAATGGTCTCAACTCTCCCTCATCCCCAATGTAGGATATAATACCTACATCCCCTACACATCATCTTTGCCATGGAACTCTACACCTACAAATTCTTCCATTCATACCTCTTCTCTAATATGCTTGAAAACTTGATGGAGTGCTCTCCTCTTGTTGCATGGATATGGCATGAAGTTTGAAGTGGATGCATTGTTTTATTAGCATGAAATGCCTTCTCTCATAATGCCACCCTCTTATCACTTTTTGACACGTAGGAAAAATTATAAAAATGACACTAGCTCAAAATGAGACATTTGCAGAATAGCTTAGAATGTCAATTTATCAATATAGAACACATATGTAGGCTGAAAGCAAGGTGTTAGAAACATAAAACACCACTTAGGCCTTAATTCAACAGCCAGGTATATAAGTAAGAAAAACATTTATGGGGATTGATTTTTCAATGGAACTCAAAATCGGGGCTTAAATTTTGAGTCCCAATAGGTGCTTTGTCTAGGGATGCATACCCCTTGCAGGCATGGAAAGAATTCAGATCTCTAGAAGAAGAAGATCATTCTCAAAAAATTAAAAATTTCCTCTTGAACAACTTTATTGAAAGCCAAAACAACTACTCCTACTATGTACAAACGATGACCCTAGGCCACCGAACTTTAACAAAAACTTTTACCTCTGTCAAATACCTCATTTATCTTTTTGAGGTAAACTACAAATTTTATTTTTCTTTGTTTCACACAACACATCAGTACTTTCAATCACTTCATTAGGCAAAGAAAGATTGTCATCATTCTCATAGTGCATATAAAACTCAAAGACTATTTCATCATCATGCTCACTATGACAAAAAAATGTTATCATGCTCATGATTACACAAACTATACTGTGAATCAATATCCAACAATGATTCATGCATGCTAATTGAAAACACAAAAACTTCATATTCTACTTAACATTCACCAAGTTGCATGTACCAAAAACTTGCAACTCACCTTGTGTCTCTAGCTACAAAGAGTATGTGAAATCTACTTGTTTCCTATTTATAGTCATGTCATTCACTAAATTAGATGTATCTTTCACTGAAACCTCTTCAAATTCTTCAAACAACTGATTATTTACCAAGCATGAAAAATTATTCTAAAAGTGCTGATCTAAACTATGCTGATCACAATCATTTTCTTCATCTTACTAAATGCCAGAATAAACCTTGAACTTATCCTTACAAGATTTATTAGCATATAAAGAAAATCTATAATCTAATTGATGACTTTCATTGTTTTCCTCTTCATCACATGAAACATCAAATTTTTTTTTAGCAAGATTAGCATGAAAAGAATCTGAAATAGTATCAAATATCCCTTCACTAACATCCTCAACATCCAACAAATCTTCATGTGCAAAAACATTTGAGGTACTATGATATACACCTCCAAAGTCTAACAAAGATTGTTTGAATTCTACTTCTCTTTCCACATCAAACTTTGTGAAATTTATTTGACTAAATGAGAAAGTATTATGAGGAAAAATATGAAGATCCTTAGAAACACTTACATGCTTTTCAAAATCATGAGCCAACAAAACTTAATTTCATCAAGGCTTAGGAAGACTGCCTCGCAAATCTTCTCCCAGCTATGATTATCATCTGGATAACATGAAGAACTTAAAAAAGCAATATCATTAGTATAATAATTTGGAAAATCAGCATCATTATAACATTAATTCTTATCATGAAAATCACTACCTCTACTACTATTACATAATTCCTCAACTTCATATTTACTGTAAATAAGTTTATTTTCACTTTCATATCCATCTTCCTTATGTTGATTGCAATTACCTAATTCATTTGCATTTGAATCCTTCTCTTCACACTCATACAAAAAAATATCTTTCTCTATGGATTCATTATTTTCATTACTACCTTGACTTTTAGCACACTCATTATCATTAGAAGATATAACATGAAATATATAATCATCATTTTCCATCTCCTCAATGAATCTTTCAATTTGCAAAATTCTTTGTAATCTTATATGTGATGGCCAATTGACTAAATCAGGCACTATAACATCAAGGAAAACATTATGCAAGAAAGATTTCTTGGATCTACAATGAAAAGGAATCTTTTTGACTACTAATTTAATCTTTTAATAACATTCTTCAACATTTAAACCTTCAGTAATTCCTACTTCATTTCTTATAACACTAACAATCCTTTCGTATATCAATCTATTTAACATAAAAATGTTGTTACTTATAGCCTCTAAACTTTCAAAATTTGGTAAACTAATCTCAAATCTAAGATTAGACTCCATCATAAAGTAAAAATTCTACCTCTTCCTTCTAGTGCTAAAACAACTAGACTTTCATGAAAGAGAAACATGAAAATTAAAATACCTCAAGTGTTGATGCAAGACTTTGATCTACTAATTTTGACATGGGTGCATACTAAATATCCTTCACATCATTGATAAAATCTTTGTAGAGCTGCAACCTCCTTGAGAGAGGATAAAGAAATTATTGTTTTGATCTACTTTTACACTTCACTTTCTTATAATCAACATATGCAACAACACTCTAAAACTTATCAAGAATTTAAACTTCCTTTTCAAGAAACTATCAAAAGCTTCAGATCTGCCTATACAAATAAAAATCCTTCAAAATTTTGCAATGAAATCAACTAGGAACATTCTGGTACAAAGATTTGAGAGTCGCCACTCACTCATGTGAGAAATAAAACATAATTTATCACTTGAAAAATCTGAACCAGACCTTTCAATGTAGGAGAAATGCAAACCATCAAACCACTCTTGTAGATTTACAAACTTGGAAAAGGGAACACACAGTTTATGTTCATTCTTGACTCTAATTTTACAACAACACTGTGAAAGATAAAATCCAGCTGAATTAACTGAGGATGAACACTCCTAACAACACAATTTACATTCAACCTCAAACCTACTGCTGTAAATGGATAAAACCTCACTGGGGTGCATGATTTGGAGTAAGAAAACTAGAAAGAACATCAGAGAAGTTACCAATACAAAAATTTTATGCACGTCTTCTAATTTATCGAATGTCTTCTTTTAAATCCTCAAGCTTTATCTACCATTCAAATTCAATATAGTCCCTAGCAGAGTCGCCATTTTGTTGGTGTTTTGAAACATTACAGGTTTCAAATTACCCTAATGAGAATATGGTACATCTAGGGGCAGCTAACTCCCATCTTTAACATATAATTTTAGACACCAGGCCAACTATAAGGATTGACCCTTCTTCTATTTCAAGCTCTGCAAAACCTAGATGGGTGGACCCCAGATTCAATTAATATGGTACTAGTGCAAAAAACAAATTCTTGAATCTATTAAGCATATTTAACCCTTATTTTTCATATTAACTCATGCAATGACATAGATTTACAGTAGCTAAATGAAAATCTAGGAAATTCAAAAGCTAAGTGAGGGCATTCTATTATAGCTCTTCAACATAAAATATAAAGATGATTTGAATTTGATTTCATTTTTATGTGGGTGGGGAAAGTGAATAAAAATTAAGTATAGACAACAAGCTAATGATCTTGTAGCTAATCAATGACTGATGCATTAGGAAAATTCATAAATCTCTCTTATGAATTTTGGATATACTAGACACATATCCTATGCCAAGACTCTAGATCTATCCATTTACCTTGTAAATTGGATATCAATGTTCAATCTAAATCTCATTCTTACTGGATATCCTCCTCAATAAACCTGCAACCCTATTGATTTCTGTGAAGCATTTAATTCCTTAAATTACAAGAAACAAAGAAACAACATACAACCTTAAGGGAATACAACTATGATCTAGGCTCTTTGTTCAAAGATCATAAAACATTACACTTTTTTGAGAAAGGAGACAATATTTAACATGAAACTCAATATTGTAGTTCTTTGTATTGATTTCCTTGAAATAATACATAAAAATGCATACTATTGACTCACAAGATACCTAATAAACCTGATTGTACAATAGCATATGCTATCATACAAGAGAGAAAATGGTTAAAATAAGAAATTCATGGGATGGGAAGGGGGTATCGTAGCCAAAGAAAAGCTTCATGGTCTGGAGAAAGGACATCCCAAATCTTTCCATTTAGACTTCATCAATTCGAGTGCCAATTCTGCTAAATATTTTCATTCGAGAATTTCCAATATTTTTCAACCCTTACAATGGATGAGAAAGAAGAAGATATAGGTAAGGAGTGAATTCTTAGATCTAATCTGAGGATGACATGTGTCCACTTCAAATTCCATCACCTAGTAGTGAAAAGAATCTCTCTAATCTATCTCTACAACTACATATCAAATTTTCAATCATTTTGGCCTCAAAAGCCAACAATTATCTGAGATATTTGATGGAAATCATAATTGATTGCAAAAGACAAAGAATTCTAATAAATTCCATCAAAATCATGCAAATTGTGAAATACTTGCAGCAAAACACATCATTATGCATCAAATTTTAGACAAACTGAGCCTATAAATCATATCAAATGCATCCCAATTGAATTCTATAGCTACATTGATGAAATTATTGCTTGGAATTGTGCATCCCACTAAAAACACAAAACCCCTTATAGCACACACTGGTGACTATCTATGTTAAAACTAGCCCCATAAATGGATAGCTTATCTCCTCCCGATTCCAACGGTATGCTACACTACATATTTTGGACAAAAATCATGCCTATGAGACTAAATTGAAAATCTGGCTCCCAGACTATGAACATAGCATAAAAATGAAAAATTTAAAATGTTTATATAGTTGAACTATATGAGATATAATTTATTCAAATCTTTCATAAAAACATGCATCGAATACTTTTTGATTTTGATTTTATATACTCATTTTATTCCCTCTCCAATTTGCCATTGCCACAACCCATCCTCCATTGGTTGATATCCTCAAGTGGGGCCCACGTTAATCATGCATTTGAAATATATAAAATTTTGAATATATGATATTATGATGAAATTGTAATATCATAGCTAATGCATTTAACTTCCTTGACCATACGACAAGCTCAAATTTTGCAGCATCATCAACATTTGAAAATCATTGTGTGATCTTACAAAACTATCATATTATTGAAGCTCTTAGATCCTACCTCTTTTGATCCTATGCTAGCATCATGAGATTGTAGAACTTTTAGCATCATAAGTCTTTATTTATCTTCTCTCAATCATATGGAAAAATCATGATATCACACACCTCATTTTTGACCTTTCTAATCTTACACCAGTTGTAGCATCGTATATGACTCTGACAACCTTATGAATTTCATAAGATCATGGGCCTTTCTCTCCCATCCTCCAATCCTATGCTGGGATCATAATATTAGAGGCCCATGGAAATCACCTCCCAATCACTCAACTTGTTGTAGCACCAGGGATCTTAAAATTTTATCTCCCTGATCATATGACAAGCTCTTCAAATGGCCCCATTTTCATAGCATCACAGGGCTTTAATCTCTGGCTCCTAACCTTCTAATCTCATGCTTTCATCATAGTATTGCACACCTCATAACATCATGAGCCTCTAATTTTTGTACCTTGATCTCCCAACTATCTCATAACATCATGCATGCTCAATACTGCCACCCTGATGTCACTACAAATGGGCTTCATCATCTGCCACATTAGTGCCACCTCACCTTGATGTGTCACCACCACCTGGCTGGTCGCCATGTTGCTATATTAACCTCTTTGCAACTTTCCTTTGGTGACATGGAAATCACCATCAAGTTCACCATGTGTCACCATCCTATGCTTCCGTGATCTTAGAACTACCACATCACTTCCATTTCATCAGTTTGCTCATCAGATTTCACACTTCACTGAAGTTTTTCTTTTCTAGTAAGTCGCTAGTCGGTAATTCCACTTTTTGGAAAGTTTCCATATCACATGCTAGAAAGCCTTGCCATTTTTTGGTGGCAACATGGTGCCTTCCTAGATTCTTGACTTTTCTAGCACCTTTCTAACTTTTCCATCTGACGAGCTTTTACTTTTGTGCTAGTTCAAAATTTTACTATTCTTTCCTCCAGATGGGACCCACATGAATGGCTAAGGCTTCAAGATCCTTATGTCTTTAAGACACTTAGTCATTGTGTGTTGGGGTATTTAAGAATGGCCTCAACTCTCCCTCATCCCCAATGTGGGATATAATACCTACATCCACTACACATTGTCTTTGTCAGGGAACTCTACACTTGCAAATTCTTCCATTCATGCCCCTTCTCTAATATGCTTGAAAATGTGATGGAGTGCTTTCCTCTTGCTACATGGATGTGGCATGAAGTTTGAAGTGGATGGATTTTTTTATTGGCATGAAATTCCTTCTCTCATAATGCCACCCTCTTATCACTTTTTGACACTTAGATAGAATTGTAAAAAATGACACTAGCTCAAAACAGGACATTTGCAGAATAGCTTAGAATGTCAATTTATCAATATAGAACACATATGTAGGCTGAAAGCAAGGTGTTAGAAACACAAAACACCACTTAGGCCTTAATTCAACAGCTAGGTATATAAGAAACAAAAGCATTTATGGGCTTGATTTTTCAATGGTACTCAAAATGGAGGCTTCAATTTTGAGTCCCAACAGGTACTTTTGTTACATCTTATTAATTAAATCCTCTTCATCAATCAACTAAGTGATATTACTTGGATTTTATAAATAATTTTCATTCTAGCAAATAGTAGGTTTGACATCAGTGACAAAAAAATGATTGAAAACTTTCTTTATCAATAATCTCCCTTCTTTAACAATTATCTTTTCAATCAGATTTCAATAGATTCTATGAAATTTTGTTTATTATAAGATTGTAAGATACTCAAAAGAAATCCTTAATCATGTGATAAGAAAGTGATCATAAGATCGTAAAGGCCAAATTCATTGCTAAAGATGATACAAAGTGTTCAAATTTTCAAAGGAACTCTAAGCTGAAGAGCTATATCTACACTCCATTGAGGTTTTGGGAGGATATAAAGCTATTAGGATGAGTTGGTACTCAAGCTACATAGCCTTGATGGTGATTAGATTTTCAAGTGGAGTGTGATAGTAAGAAACTTAGATAAAATTAGATTCAGGGAATGATCACCAAGAAAGTGAATATTTTAGAAGCCGTTGTAGATATTAAGGTTATGCCAATAGAGAATTAGTTAGAGATTTACATGATTAAGGGTAGTAGAAGAAAAGCATAATTAATTTGAGGGCTCCTACAATAAGTGCCTCGTGCTAGCTTTGCAAATTTTATCTGAATGCAGAGAATGTTTTAAATATAACTTTGTAGAAATATCTCTATATTTTTGTTTTCCAATAATATTTTGACATGTGTACTCCCATCTAAAGCTTGGTGTGATCCTTCTCTATAAAGGGATTTCTAAGATGTAGGGTAAAGGTTCCACTTTTGTTAGTGTGATACTACAAGGTGGTTCCAATTTTTGGATATTTTTCATTGTTGTGATAGCACAAGGACGGTTCTAGTTTTGTTGAAATTTCTTTCATGATTGTGATGCCAAACGTTGGTTCCATTTTATTATTGTGATATCACCTTCATTAGAATTGTTCTCCCTTATGAATAATATTGTAATTTTTTTAAGCATTTAGATAATATAGTCATATATTGTGTATTTTTATAGTTTTTTGCATTAATTTGATGTATTGGTTTCAACAAAATGAATATAAAGCTTTGTTGAAAGTTTCAATCCAAATATTGTCTCCTCTATATGGGTTTTTAATTTTCTATGATATATGTACAAGGTGCATATTGTCCAGTTGTAACTTGGCTTTGAAGTTGTATACCACTACGTATTTTCCATTGGGTAAAGGACTTGAGTAAATTGCTTAATATGCATTGATATAATTGCATGGATCATGGAAGGATTTGATAAGTATCAATTTTATTTTGAAGATAGATGTATGTTTGCAAGGTGAATGGATACATTTGATATCTGGGTATATGAGTACACTTTGGGTATCCTTGTGAATTTTCTAACTTATTTAATGACCAATGAATAAGGGACTGATCAACTTGGAGATTGCATGTATATTGTTGTTGCATATTTGGATTATAATGATTAAAATCTTTAATCAAATATCTTTTTCCTTTCCAATTAGAATCTAAAAAGATTTTCCCTCACTTAGTTTATCAAATTAATGAGCTATGTTATTAGCTATTTCATATCCATGTTTGTTTTCATAAGCATAGAAGAATCAGGGTTTTATCTTCTTTGCATAGATTCAAGTGTATGTTTTTTTGAAATTGGTGCCATATGAATGAATCTGAGGTTCACGCACCTAGCTCTTGCATAGCCTAAAGAAGGAGTATAGCCTTATAGTTTACCCTAGTGTTTGAATAGGTACATTGAACATGGAAATTATCTTCCCCTAGGTGTATGTGTTCCTATCACTGGGTTATTAAAAAAATGTTATTTCAAGAGCCAACAAAATGACAACTCTACTGGGGAGTTGCATTGAATCTATATGATAGAAAAACCTTAAGAATCTAAAATGAGAGTCAATACAATAGAACAAGTGCATGGAACAGGTTGTAGCAATAATTTTTTTGATGTTCTTTCTAGTTTCTTACTCAAAATCATGCATTCCAAGAGATTTCTTGTCCAAGACAGCAATAGCTTTGAGGGTTGAATGTAAATTGTATTGTTACTAAGAGGATTTATCATCAACTAATTTAGCTAGGTTATGTTTTCAAAATGTTGTTGTAAAATTTTAGAGTCAAGAATGAACAAAAGTGTTTGTTCTCTTTTCCAAGTTTGTAAATATCTAAGAGTGGTTTGATGATGTGTATGTTTTTCCATAGAGTAGAAGTCTAGTTCATGTTGTTCAAGTGACAAATTTGTTGGAATTATTTAGAATAACTAAGATGGGGGTGAATCAGTTATCCAAGGTCTAGATGTACAAATAAAACCTTTCATGGCTTAGTAAACCCATATCCATAAAACATATTCAACATGCATGCATCCACTAGATCATATAATCACTAAAAATTGTAGGTTACCATGAAATCAACTTTGTAGAAATGTAAGCATGAAACATAACAGATTCAATAACAAATTTGACACAATGATTTCACATGGAAACCCAATTTGGGAAAAACCACCAATGACATGCTACTAATTCTCACTCTTCTAAAGTGATACCATGTGAAAGGCCAACCCTATTAAAGTTTACAATGCACACTATTAAATGTGACTGGGTTAGAGGATTTCAATCACCCTGGCAGGAGTGAGCTTTGTTGGAGGACTTTAGATCATTCACTTGGAATGTTAGTTAAATCATTTACAAATGACTATTAGGTAAACCTTAATCCAAAGGATTTACCCTAGTTTGGTACAATGATTAGAAAGTAACAATAAGGCTTGATCTATTAACAACTTACAACTCATTTTGCAGATTACAGATTTGTATTCTCAGTCCTCCATCCTACTTGGCTTTCACCCACTTCAACTTTGGTAGCTTGTCTACCCTTTGAGCATCCATATCATTAAGCCTTCTTTCTTTGCTTTCCAATAGTAGTCTCTTCTCTTTGGTCATTGAATGAAGCAATACCATAGACTCCTTCTCTTTCTTAGGTTCTTGCACATGAAAACCTTTGCTTCTGATCAGCCACCTCTATAAATAGAAAATTAAGATCTTTTTCTATTCATCTTCTATCATCCATTTTAGGGTTAGTTTCAATTAGGTAGGATTCAATGAATCTAACCATCTTTTCATTTTATTCCCTTCTAGAAACTTCTCCATCAATCCTCTTTGAATTCACCTCAAAATGGTTCATCTTGAGTTTGTGCCACCAAATCATCAAGCTTATCTTCCACAGAGTTCACACAAACCAAGAAATCAAACTTTTTAGCTCGAATTCATAAAATTCATGATCTTTCTCATAATGCTCACACTTGGCACATATTTCATTTCTTGACATCCACTATCAAATCACTCAGTACTAACTAAAGTTTACTGGTGCTTAGCATCAACTAAACTTTACTCAAATTACACTATGTCACTCATCTTACATTGAATTTTTTCTTTGGTTGGCTCCAACTGATTTTTTTCTCTTCTAACATTAACTTTTCTTGGTGCCTACTATGTAGATTGTTAATCTTGGTAAAAAAAAATTGTTTTTCTTGTTCTTCTGAACTTAGTCAGTGCACCTATCATTTGTAACCTTAAGTAGATAATCAAGGCACTATAATTTCACTATCTTAACCGATCATTGTACTCCTTTTCTATATCATAACTCATCATTTCCTCTAGGTTCTATTGTTGCCTCATTTGATCAAATCCTCTTCATTAATCAAACAAATGATAGTATTCAAATTATTTAAGCAATTGTGTTACTAGCAAGTAGCAGGTTTGACATTAGTGGTAAAACAATTATTGAAATGCACTGTCATACTTGTATCAATTTGTTTTCAAAAAAATTATGTTTTATTTCTCATAAGTGTGAGTGACAACTCTATATATCTATACCAATATCCTAATTGATTTCATAGTAAAAATTTTAAAGGACTTTCAGCTTGTGTGGGTAGATCTGTATCTCTTGAAAATAGTTGTTGGATAAGAAGTTATTAGTTCTTGATAAATAAGTTTAAGTGTTGATTTCATCTTCTATTGTAATAATTTGAATGTTAGAAAGTGAATCACAATAGTGATCTCATTTTTTCTCTTGAAGGAGGTGGTGGATCTATGTGGTTTTGATAAATGGTTTGAAGAAGTTCATGATTTACACCCATGCCAAATTAGTAGAGAAGTTCCATGCATCAACACCTAAGGAAATTTGATTTTCATATGCACTCTTTTCATGAAAGTCAAGTGTTAAACATGGTTACCTCTATTTAGTGATTATTAGCACTAGAAGAGAGAGGTAGAGGTTTTTTTTTTCAAAATGGAATCAAATCTCAGATCTGAATTTTATCTACCCAGTTATAAAAGTGTGGAAGGAAATCCATAATAAGATTTTTAGTTTCATAAGAAGTACAATATGAAGTTGATTAGAATTTAACATGCATACTATATTATTGCTAATGACTTCTTAATTTGGATTTTTTCATCTGGCTTCTAATGAGAATATAGATGGAGTGATCTTTCAACTTTCATGAAGATGTAGAAAGAGACTCAAGATGAATTTAATAGCAAAATGATATGGAAAAATATCTCGTTTGCTAAGATTCCCAAATTTTATTAGATCTTATACATGGATTTCATGGGTAGACATCTCAACCACAACATTTCCCAACTCCTATAGAGTTCATGGGCACACATCTCATTCATAGGATACTAATCTAAATCATTTTGTCAATTCAGAGGACAATATTGAAAGAATAAATATTGGTATTGTAAATACATAATAAACCATATGAAGAATTCTATTCATTCATAATATTAAATAAAATATAATAAAATTGTGGAAAATATTGTAAGTGAGATGAATGCTTGCAAATCAATCAAATTTGCACAAACCCATGGAGGATTTGTGCATCCAAGTTCATAAAAGTTGGGCTATCCCATGAATGAGATGTATGCCCATGAAATCTAAAGGAGTTAGGAAATCTTTTGGTTGAGATGTTTACCCATGAACTTTGTATATCGATCTGATAAAAATTGGTAATGTCAGCAAATGAGATGTTTTTCAATATCATTCTGATATTTAATTCATCTAGAGTATCTTTATATATCTTCATGGAAGTTGAAAGGTCACTCGATCTATATTCTCATTAGAAGCTAGATGGACAAATCAAAACTGAAAAGTCATTAGCAATAGTATGATATGCATGTTTAATTCTAATCATTCCTCCCCTCTTATGAGGCAGTGGGTCCCATTGCCTTCTATACAATATACACTAAATTGTAATTCTACCATGTAGCTTGAAATACAGATATACTGAGATAAGTTCTTATATGGAGATACCCTCCAAGTTTTCATGATCTCAATCACTTTAAGAAGAAGTAATGGTAAAGTCATCTTCCCTTAATGTATTCTCTAGGTTCCAATAGAAAAATATCACACTAGACTATCAAACTTTACATCTTTACTAAAGTTATTTATCATGTGACATCCAAAGGCCATAATAAATAAATTGGCTTTAATGTGCATACCCTCAATGATGATGAATAACTCCTTAAGATAGATTAGTGGTATCAAATCCAAATTACACTTCATCTTGCAAATGTTGACAAGATGAAACACCAAGGAACATATATATAGAATTTCTCATGCACAAAACAAGAGCAACAAAATTTGCATAATTAAACAATTGACAAGGGGAAAGAAAAATTGGAAGGTGAGGACAACAACACTAGCAACTACCATAGCCATGGTGAAATTCCAAATCCTTTGTACCAAGTCAATCCAAGAGAAGAAATATGCTAGTAATTCATTTTAAGGTGAACTTTGTGGGAAATTGGGCCATATTAAACTACAAAGTGGACATAATAGATGTACAAATGTCTAATATATCAATGCCAACAAAGAGATATTTAATGAAGAAATTCATTGAATTCCCTTTCCCAAATCAAAATTGTGTCTATGATAATTTTGACTACCTTTATAGCCCAAAAAAATTGGAAGATATAGAAATTACATGTGAGGTCCCAAAAGGAAAATGCAATGATAGAAAATATATGGTGCGGTTTCATGGTTGAGAGTCATGAGATCCAAATAAATTTCACCATATGACAGCCCCCAATTGAGTTATTGACCAGGTGTTATTGCAAAAGAGCCCAATACAAGTCTTTTGGCTCACAATATTCCATGTGATTGTAGGCTAGATGAACTTTGCATCCCCTTTGAGAACTTTGGGCCATTAAAAGATGTATATCTGCCAAAGGATTACTATTCTTGGGAGAATTGTGGTTTTGGTTTTGTGCATTTTTATGGATCCTTTGGATGCTACAGAAGCCCAATACATTATGGATGGCTAGTAGATGGGCATACGTGAGATAACTATTGTACTTACTAAAGAAAATAGGAAAAATTGAGATGAAATGAGAGTAAGAAGTAGACATAGCCCTCCATGAGGCTATGGATGACATAAATCACCTTACTATGGTCACACTCATGGTCTCCTCATTATCTTTCTTCATATTTCTTTGGTGGATACCATTCACATTGGGACAAACACCACAAGGCCTAGGGCCATAGTCTTTTTCCTATTGGGAGCTCTTACTCTTCACATTGCTATCAAGATGACAAGAAGTGATTCTATATATTGATCTGATTCACTAGGAAGAGTTTTGCAATACCTTGTGACACCTAGAAGATGTTGACATTCAAATTCTCCTCATTCAAACTCAAGTTCACTTTCTAGTTCCCACTCAAGGTCTTTTGATTTATCACCTTCCTGATCACATAATGCTTCAACTTCTGAGATCTACCTTATTTATCTTCATTCTCACATTGGATCTTTGGTGCTGAATTATATTACATGTGGCTTAAGGAGCTATTCATCAGTATTAAGGGTAAGCATATTAAAGCTAGTTTATTTATTATGGCCTTTGGATGTCACATGATAAATGACTTTAGTAAAGATGCAAAGTTTTATAGTCTAGTGTGAGATTTCTCTATTGGAAGCTAGAGAATTAATTAAGGGAAGATGATTTTACCATTACTTCTTTTTAAAGTGATCGAGGTCTTGAAAACTCAAAGGATATCTCCATATAGGAACTTATCTTGATATATCTATATTTCAAGCTGCATGGTAGAATTATAATTTAGTGTATATCATGCAGAAGGAAATGAGGTTGATTACCTTGTAAAAGGGGAGGAATGATCATAAATGAACATGCATAATATATTATTGCTAATGACTTTTCAATTTGGATTTACCCATCTATCTTCTATTAAGATTCTAGATGGAGTGACCTTTCAACTTGCATGATGTATAAAGAGACTCAAGATGAATTGAACATCAAAATTATATGGACAAACATCTCATTTCCTAATATTTCCAATTTGTATCAAATCTTATAAATGGAGTTCATGGGTAGACATCTCAACCATGAGATTGCCTAACTCCTATAGAGTTCATGGGCATACATCTCATTTACATGATAGTGGGCAACTTATATAAACTTAGACTCACAAATCCTCCATGGGTTTGTCCAAATTTGATTGATTTGTAGGCATTCATCTCACTTACAAGATTATCCACAATTGTATGGGATTTTATTTAATATTATGAATGAATAGAAGTCTTCATATGGTTTATTATGTATGTGCAATACCAATATTTATTCTTTTAGTAATGTCATATGAATTGACAAAATGAATCAGATCAGAAGTATCCATGGTCTAAGAGATGATCAAGTTTATGTAAAGTTTAAATTAGAACTCATGGAGTTGCATTTGTCTTTAAGACCAAAGGAATCTTCATGGAATATTATTTTCCTAGATACTTTAATGCCTACTTCAGCTAATTGGCCAGCACATTTGAGGGTAAAAAAGACTTTGCATGTTGAAGATCTTTTCAAGAAATTCAAGAGTGATTTAAGTAGCAATTAATTTCATACTAAATCCTATAGTAAAAAAAGTGAATGTGCTAAAAGTTAGAAAGAGTGTAGTGAATCCATAGATAATGATAATTTGTCTTCTGAGTGTGAAGAGAAGGATTCTAGCTATAGTGAATTAAATGATTGTAGTTAGCATGAGAAAGATGGATATGTAACTAGAAATGAATCTTGTGATAGTGTGCATGAGAGTTATGAAATTTAAAACAACCATATAGATGATTCTTATTATGATGAAAATGAGTGTAGTGAGGCTTCTAATTTTTTATATTGTCATACTAATTGTTCTTCTATTGTAAGTTCATGTCATCTGGATAATAATCAAAACCAAGAGAAGAAGATTTATGAGGACATCTTTTTGAACCCTAATGAAATTTTAGCTTTGTTAGATCATGATTTTGAAAGTTAAGAGAGTGTTTCTAAGGATGCTCATATTTTCCCTAATGATTTTTCTTCACTTAATAAAATCACTTCCCCAAAGTTTTATGTGGATAGAGATATAGAATCAAAACCATATTTGTCAAGCTTTGGAGATGTATATGATAGTACCTCAAGTGTCTATGTAGATTATGACTTGTTAGATGTAGGGGATGTTGTTGAATGGAAATTTGGTACTTGTTAGCCATTTCCCCCTTCCTTATTTGGATATTTAGGGTGACAGCCATAACCACATCCATTACATTATTAATTTATTTTCATGCAACCCAATAGGGACATGATGTAAGACTTTAAGTTTTCTTTATATATGTAGGCCCTTATATTTTTGCATATTGAAGGAAGCATCCAAGCTATCATGGTGTGATAGTTACTTTCTTACATGGTCATAGGTAGTTAAAGCCTAACTATCAAAGGAGTTGTGATGGAGAAATTAGCTTTAGTCACATGATCATAAGAAGTCTCATCTTTCAGTCAATATAACAAGTTTTTCTTGTCCATAGTGGTTAGTGGACGAAGTTAGTTGATGGTTGTGACAATGCGATCACAATTAGGTTATGGTTTCACATGGTCATAGGGGTCTAGAATATAGTCCACATTAAGTTGTGATAGAATGATGGTGGTTATTATGTTGGTTTCATATGATCACAATCATTAGATAAAAGAAACAAAAGATAGTTGCAATAGAGAAATTATGGTTAAAGTAGTGAAGTTTACAATGATCACAAGGTCACAGACATTTGAAGCCAACCTTAGTTTCAAGCTACAAAAGGGTGAAAAACTATCGATAATTGATTTTGTATTGTCACATGGTTAAAATAATATTAATTCTAAACCAAAATGATGATACAAATGGTGAATCTAATATCAATCATAGGGTCATAATGGTTAAGGAGATAAAGTGTAAACAAACTGTGAAGCCGTGAATAAGGGAAGATCTAGATCAAGATATAGATAGGTGAATGTTGGTGAGGTGGAAAAATATTTCAAGGTTATAGGGCCATGTGGTAAGTAAAAGAATTGAATATATTTAACTTGCTGATGCAGCTGGTCTATAACAATGTAAAAGAATACATGCAGTAGTTGGAAGAAAAATAGAGAAATGATCTGATTCATTTGCAACTAATTTTTGGTGTCCTCAACACCGCTACACTCCAAGGCCCTTAAATGCACTCCATTATCATTCTTGTTTCAACATGATCTCTTGTAGATGAGGCCATGCTTTCCCTTGTTCCTTCTATCTTCTTTTGTGAGTAGTTGCACTTCATGATCAAATTTTATTCTAGTACTCAATTGTTGCTCTCATCTGTGATCTAATATCATCATATAGGGAGTTCAGACTCAAGGTTATATCTAGGGTATGCCTACACCCTATAAAGGAAAGTTTTTTTGTTGAACTAAATATCCATCTCTCTTTTTTGGTCTTTCATAGATTCTCTATAATTGTTCTACCTCTTATTTGATAGAAATCACCTCTGTCATATCCATTCTCAATCAGTTACATTTGTGCAATCTATTTCGTGTCACTTTTTTGGATGTATTTTGATAGTCATAATACCATATGATTATGTTCATTTTTGTTAACGAATCTATTAAGTGATTTTGCTATACTCCTTATATGGTTATGTTATCTTCTTGACTTGTCTATGATATTAAGATTGAAGAAACAAAGATAATGCTATATCTTGTGAAATTTGTTGGATTCTAGTATAGTCATTAGAAAAGAAGTGGTATCTGTAGACACCTAAAAACCTTTAGAAAATAAAGTATTTTTATTTTTTGAAAAAGTCCTGATGACATCATCATTTATTAATTAATTATTTATTTAATTTATTTATTTATTTTTATGCCATTAAATCCCTTTATCTTAATTACAAATATTTAATTAAGAAATCCCTCCCAAAAATGTTTAAATCTTATTTAAACATTATTTCCTTATTTATTAATTATTTAATTAATAAATTGACCAAAAAACCCAAAATAAATAAAAAATTTATTTTTTGCCCAAAACTTGGCCAATTTCCTTAAGACCACTAACCTGTTCCAAAATCTTCTAATCCTTCTTTAATTTTGATTAAAGGCTAATCCCATCATTTCCTACCCCTAATCCCAACTCAAAATATTTAATCAAGATTAAATATTAATCCTCATGTTTATTAAAAAAGTTTTAATAAATATCTCCTCAACCCAAACCCTTGAAATAAATAAAACTTTATTTATTTCTTAAAAATCTAATTTATCCTCATCCTAAGAAGTTCTAGACTCTTCTAGAAAGTCTTCATCCTCATCGTAGGAAATTCTAGACTATTCTAGAAAGTCTTTATCCTCATCCAAAGTCTAGACTCTTCTAGAAGATGTCTTTAAACCTAATCCTAATCCCCTCCTAACCTTGTCACATTCCCTAAACATGGTTTAAGAATTACTAACCCAAGCCAAAGTTAACAAATATCTCCTCCTTCACCCACCCTCATTAAATGCCATCCACTTGCCTATCCCTAAGCTAATCCTAAACCATCCTAATCCATCCTCTAATCATTTGCACAAGCTTAAGAAAGCTTAAAACCCTCCTAATCAAGTCCAAGTCAAAATTGCTCTCATCACCCTCAAAATATCTCAACCATAAAACTTTATGAAGCCCACTAGGCCATAAATGACTCTTCCAAGCCCTTTTATTGCTCTTACAAGTCATTATGAGGGTCTTTATGAAGATTTTATCCCTTGAGCCTCCTTTGTTGGCTCATCCTTGCCCTTTCCTCCATCCTCTCACCATGTGACATGTGTCACTCCTTGATTGGCTATAAGGAAGCACAATCCATGTGCTCTCCTCTCATGCAATCTGAGCCTTCCATTAGCTTTTTCCCATCCTTGCATCTTAGCCCTCAATCCCTCAAGCCTCTTGCCTATAAATTGGATCCTTCCCTTTTACAAAATAACACAATCCATGAAGTAAAGTTATAATGCTATTTTGAGAGCCAAATCTATACTAAAGCCATCTATCCCCACCAAAAATCTACAATCATCCATTGAAGCCCTTTTTGAAGCATAAAGCTTGAGCATACATCCTATCTATTTAGACAAAGCTACTCAACAAGAGAGCTTCTTATTGAGAGAGCCCATTAATGGCTCATATTCTCAATTAAGAGCTCATCTTAGTCTATCTTGAAGTTTATGAATTTTGTTTAGTTTGTAGAAGCTTTATTTGAATTTGGTTTCTATTAGCATACTAACATTTTCTCATATACATTTTGGCACGCCCGGTGGGACCCCGCATGGGTCATCTTCATTAGCTTTTTTAGTCAAAGTTTTGTATGTTATTTGCTGATTTTGGCTAATTTTTCTTGTTTTTGTGATTGGTAGGATTGTATAAATTGGTTTTGTAGGTCCACATGAGCATGAGGAAGACAAAGGAACTCATAATCTATCTCATAGTGTTTGCAGATTTTTCAAGCTTATAGGTGGACAAAGAACTTGAAATTCTTCTTCCTCTTCTTGTCTATATTCTTCTTATTCCATCTACTTCTTCTTCTTCTTCTTGTGGGAGATCTTGGCCATTTTTTTTTTAAGAAAGAAAAATCATACACACTTCTTTTTAGTCCTTAAAATGAACCCCCAAATCATACTTAAATCCATTAAAAAACTAAAAATTTGCAAAAAAAAAAAAAAAAAAAAAAAAGCATTTTAACAAGTGATACTAAACCAATCCAATCATTTTTATCCTTGCAACATCAAGGTTTTAGATGCATTCATGCAAAGTTAGGAACACTTCATTTTTGGGAATTTAAAAAGAACTTCAAGTTTCAATTTCAAAAGGTTCAAAATCAACACTAAGTGCACACTAAAATCTAAATCAAACTCAAATCATCAATCAAGGATAAAATGAACCTCATTTGCAAATATTTTAAAGTTCTTTTAAAAATCTCATGAAAACTAAGAGTCCTAAATGGTTTCCAAAAATTGTCCTAAAAGCTTTGTTATTTGTTCCAAACAAATGTCTTGTTGCAAAATCTTGAATGTTTCTTAGGTTTTTCATGCATCAAAACAATCTAGGAATATCATTTTTGGGCTTAAAATATGCAAATTAGAACACAAAATCTTGAATGAAAACCAAAGTCCAAAGAGTCATTTTCACTTTTGAGTCCAAAAAAAAATCTTGAATGATCTAAGGTTAAAAAAAAGCACTTCAAAGTTCTTAAAACAACACACAAAATCTCAATCTTGAATGCTCAAAGGAAAAAAACTTGAATGTTTAATCACTTGTCTTTGAATGCATGTTGCTAAACACACTCTTGAATGCCATCGATTAAAATCAAATTTTCCTTGAATGCATGATTAAAACAAAAAATCCAATCTTGAATGCCATAGATCAAATAATCATCTTTTGGGGTATAAAAAGAATCCACATTTTTGAAATCTTCTAAGTTATAAAAACTAATAAAGATGCTTTGAGTAAGTTTGTAGTTGGACTCACCCTCTTTAATCACCCATCAATTTAACCATTGGTTGCAATCTCAGCGCCATCTATGGGGATGGCTCTACCTAAGAGGGTGTTAAGTGCTCCACGCAAATCAAACTCCACTCACTTGGGTTTTTAGTAATTTTTCTAAGTTAGAAAATTCCTTGAATGCGCATTAGTCTCGCTAACACTTCATTTGGGCATAAAAATTGAACAACTCTTGACGTGGAGGGCCTCCGGGCGCGCGCTTGACAAATTGAGTTTCACATATCTTTGTTTTGGGCTTAAAAAAAACTCACACTCAATCTTGAATGCCTAAAAAGCAATGAACATCGCATGGTTTTGACACATTTTCAATGATGCTTGCATTTCTTATTGTGACTATCTCTCAATTTTCATTATGCTGACGATGTTGTCAAATTGGAATGAACATTGTATGCCATAATCACAAGTGTCTTCAATCATAGCTTACAAAATCTAAATCATCAATTAGAATAAACGCGTGTCTGTTAAAGCCCAAGATCATGTATGTGGTCTTGTTTTACACTTTTTAGGAGGCCTGCTTGGGGATTTCATCACCCCTTGGGACGACCTCAACTCCAGCGTTCCGATGGAGTATAAGAACCGAGAGGTGAATCGAAAGACACCTCTCTTGGGATCAAGATTTTGTCACTCGGGCTAAGCCTCAAGGAACTTTATACCCTTGAGAAGTGAAAGAGGAGAAGTGGGTTACCGCTCCTCTCGGCTGTGTGACATCTTTTTGGTTTCATCTATGGATTTGGGCCTGACATACCTTGCATATATCAAGGACTCCCTAGCTAAACCAACTTTCATCCTTGTAGAAAGCTTCCTAGGATGTTGGTGTGTTTGACGTGCTTGCTCCAAAATTTTGTCTGCTTGTTTGTTCATAGATTTTGAATGAATGTTTGCCAACTTTGGTCAAAATCCCAAAAAAGCAAAAATCTCCCAGCTCAAGGCATACTTAGCATAGTCACTGCCTCATCAAAAAATCATCCAAGCTCCCCCGCCGCAAATGAATCTATCCAGTTCTTTGCTTTAGAACAATCCCAAATCCAAAGTCCATCCAAGTCATCCCCCTAGCTAGCTAGCAACCCAATCCAAAATCACACCCAAGCCTTTTGAGAGTTGTTGTCATTCTGCTAGAATTTTCTATCCAATTAATCTGACCAATCCACTAGCCTCACCAAGGTTATCTCTTTGACAGAGCTTTGTCTAGGGTAATCTAGCTTTGTCACTTGTTATCCCTCATCACCTTGAGCTAAAGGTTGGGATCCAAAAGTGGTCAATCTTGTGTCATGCCCACAGGATCATTAGTCTATCCTTAAGTTGACACAATCTCCACCAATCCAGTGCATAGGAAAGCAAAACTCTCACTTTTTGACAACATGCCCTTGAAGTCTTCCATCCATAGGAAATCCAAAAATCTCTAGCCAATCCTCCTTAGGTCTGTCATATAGCTTTGACTCTCCCTAGGAAATCCTTCATTATCCAATCCAAAATTTGCGCTTAATCCAAATCCAACCATGAGCTTCCGTGTTCATCCGTATGCAAGACCCCATCCCCATCCGAATCATCATCAAAACATGAAATCCCAAACCTATCATGATGTGTTCGATCGTATTGTCCTTGCTCCCTCCACCTCCTATTCCAATGATGATGAAAATCTTGTTGACTATGACGGGTATATTGAAAGCCTTAGAAACATTCCCCCAAGCATCCTCCAAAATCCAAGAGTTATTCCAAACTATCTAGTCATGCCGTCTGATATCCTAGCTTCTCCTCCATCACCCAATCAACCAAGCTTCCAATCTTCCACCCTCATCACACTAGCTATTCCTATCAATCCACCACCTCCACCTCTGACACATGAGTCTCCAAGGAATCTCCTAGAGGAAATACAAGAAAAGCTTCCTCCAACAATCGATAAGCCATGCCATCTAATCCAACCATGTGAAGTAGTTAGTGATGAAGCTTCCCCATCTATAATATCACCTCCATCTCCCATAGCTACCATCCCCATACCATCCATCAAATTGCTTAAAATCCTTCCACTTCCCACAAGCATCAAAATCCCACCACCCATTGAATCGCTCCAAATCCCATCCACATCTCCTCCTCCAAGCATTATCCAAATCCCATATAATGAACCTCATGCATCCACTCCCATCCATTCCTGTCAAGATCTTGTCCAAAAGAATGTTGAAATATCCTCTGACAGAATAGCAGATCCCACCATCCCACTTATTCCCCTACATGATCCACTTTTACCATCCCCTCCATATCTAAATCCTACCATCTTACTTACTCCATCTCAAGATCCCTTTCCCTCAGCCCACCCAACTTAAGATCCTATCCTCCCATCTCCTTTGCTTCATGATCATACATCTCCCATAATCCATGATGATAGATCCATCAAAAAAGAACTAATTATCATATCCGAAGCTCCAACTCCTTTAGCTAGTAATAGAATCACATCTTGTGTTCCAAATAATGAACATCATATTGAAAAAAGAAATGAAAATGTATTTCTAGATGTTGGTATCCCCAATATTCCTGCATGGTCCCAAGTCCTTCCATCTCCACCCCAAAGTTCCCATCCATCTTATTCCGCATCTATTTTGGGCCCTCATCCTACTCCTTATCTCCAACCCTCCATTTTGGGTCCATATATCCCTTATCTAAATCCCACACCCTTTCCATCCATTTTGGGTCCTTACATACCTAATATGAATCCTTTATCCCCTCCATCTATTTTGGGACCTCCACCTTCCCCGTTTCCATCTATTTTGGGCCCATATCCTTCCTTCCCTCCATCCATTTTGGGCAATTATATCCATCCATATCCTATGTTCCAATCTATCCTTCCATCCCCTCAAATCCACCAGCTAGATCATCAAAGGCACTCACCCTTGAATCCCTTCCAACCTTTAAACCCTATCACTCCATCAATTATCCCTCCATCTCTTCCATGCTCTTGTTCCCATCCCATGGCTAATAGAAGCATATTGGATGCCAAAATACAAAAGCATAAATCCAAAAATCCACAAAAATCCAAGTCTCAACATGTTCCTTCTAAAATAGATGTTCAAAACAAGAAACATTTAATCCCAATCAAAGAAAAAGTCAAGAGGCCACAAAAGCCCAAGCTAAAAAAATCAAAAATCATGTGGATATCTAAGATGCTCATAAAAGAAATGCATCTCAAAGAAAAATCTCAATTGGCATCCATTCATGCTACTCAAAAAGCCTCATCCATCCATCCTTCATCCAAATCCCCATATAAGCATCCTTCATCCCCCCAATCCACTTTTAGTCCATATGCTTCTTATCCTAAATTTCCCATCCTCCATCTTCCAACTCTACTTTTAGTCCTTATCTTTCTCTTCCTCCATTTTCTCCTCAACCTCGCTCAAAACCATCTTTCCCACTACTTTATAACCTCTCAAGGTGTGTGCCAATGATGATCTTTCCATTTTCCTCATCCATTTACCCACAAGCCTTATGTCTTTGCATCCATTATCCGTCAAACTCCCACCCACCATTCCACTTGTTCAATCCAATCCTTTTTCATCCATCCTACCAACATCTATGAGTCAAAATATCTGAAGAAAGCAAAAATCATTCCAACTAAGTCCAAAGTCAAAAAGTCAAAAAATAATTAAAAAAAATTAAGCGTCCACTGGTGAAAACTTGGCAATTCAAGCACCTTGGACAAGTACCATGATGAAAACTTGGCAAACAAGCATCATGCGTAATCCAGCCATCCCCAGCTTAGCCTATCATCCTCATGCTTTTGGTCACATCTTTCCATCTAGCTCCATCTTCCAATTTATCCACCTATCTTTCATCCTCCAGCTTTTATCTATCGCTATCGACTTATCTTCTGCAACCTCACCCCATCATCCCAGTTATCATCCATCTCCCTAGCGCCTTCAGCTTTTCCATCCTAGCTTCAATCCTATCACATCCATCATAAGACCTCCTTCCACATGTTATCTTCTGATTGGGGGTACTATATTCCTTGGAGATCTTGTCTTGTCCATCCTCCCTTGTCATTGGTATCTAGCTCTAGGCTATCCTCATGCAAACCCAATGTCATCTCTTTATATCCATCATAATCCTAGCTATCTACCATCCTATCTAGCCATCCCATCCTGCTCCTCTAGCTATCCTTGGTCACAAAATCTCTCATTATCATTAGATGCATCCTTCCAAATCCATATCTTTCGCTATCAACCCACCCTTACCTTTCGCATCTTGCACAACATCGAACCATCCCGCTATCTTATCATCTTGAGTTTTTTCCTACTTGTAACTATCTTGGTCAGCTTCAACTTGTAAATATCTTGGTCTGTCAGCTTGTACATCCTCTTTAACTTAGTACCATTGTATCTATCCAGCGTTCATGTCAGTTTTTCCTTGATCAACATCTTGCACCCATCGCACATCTTGGTTAGCTATTCCAATGCATCCTTTAGCTAGATTTCCTATCACCAAAGTGTTATCTTTCTTAGTTCAGCTTGCCAGATGCATCACTCATCCAAATCCACTAGCTTAGGTGCTCTCCGATAGGTCCTTGCAGGATATAGCTTTCCTCATGTCTGATCTTGGTCCGTTAGTACCTCGTCCTACCCATCTCGTTGGCAAACGGTTCTCTTTTAGATTTTCACTTTCTTTTGATTTGGACTCTTCCCTATTGGGTCTTGAAATATCTTTTCCAAGAAATCTCCTTGTTCCCTCCTTAAAGTTGCCACGATCTTCCATATCATGGTATACTGTGAATGGGGCAATCAGAGCGTAGGGTCTTGATCATGTCTTTTGCATGTTTTCTTTTCTGCTTGTGGGTTACCCAGTGTCATTTCCACACTGCTTCCTCTGGGATTCATGTGTGATACTGGGGCAATCCTTGCATGTTTGTTTTGAGTTAGTCCATCAGTCCTCTGGACAGTTGGTGAAAAGTCCTTGATGTTCTGGGTAACCTTGGCAATTAACCAACAGTCCTATAGCAAATCTAGTGCTCAACTACATGGTGGTATTTCTCTTTGAAGTATCCCCCCGCTCAAAAAGCTTCAATGGTTTTCCTTCATCTCCATTATCCCCCATCCATATCCAGCATCCATCTCTCCTACCCCAGCTTATGCATTAGTATCTCTTTGAATCACTCCTCACCTTTAGCTTTAGGGATCCACAATCATAGTCTTAGGGATCCACCAATCCAAATCAATCCACCAAGCCTCATCTTTCGAGATCCACAATCCTAGTCCTAGGGATCTCCGAAACCCATCTTTCACCAATTTGACTCTTTGAAATCCTGTTGCATCAGCTATTTAATCCCCTCATCCATCTCCCCATCCTGGATTCCTTTTTATAGCGCTCTGCTCCTTCATCCTCTGCAATTCCTGAGATCTTAAGCTTGCTTCCTCTTGTGCCTCTGATTCTCCCTTTATCCTTCTCCCGTAGTGAGAGTTTGAGCTAACTAAACCTCTTCTCTTAAGCCAATCTGAGTCTTCTTACTCATCTCGGATTCTTGTACTTTTCAAGAAGTCGTTGAGCCTCACTTTCTCTCCCCGCTGCCTTCTTGAGGGGGCATCTCGCAGTCCATTCTCTCCTCTTCTGCTCTAGCCTTGGGCATCTTATTTTCTTATCTTTGATGTCATGCCACTTGCGGCATCACATCAAAGAGGGGCAAAATGTAGACACCTAAAAACCTTTAGAAAATAAAGTATTTTTATTTTCTGAAAAAGTCCTGATGACATCATTATTTATTAATTAATTATTTATTTAATTAATTAATTTATTTTTATGCCATTAAATCCCTTTATCTTAATTAAAAATATTTAATTAAGAAATCCCTCCCAAAAATGTTTAAATCTTATTTAAACATTGTTTCCTTATTTATTAATTATTTAATTAATAAATTGACCAAAAAACCCAAAATAAATAAAAATTTTATTTTTTGCCCAAAACTTGGCCAATTTCCTTAATACCACTAACCTATTCCAAAATCTTCTAATCCTTCTTTAATTTTGATTAAAGGCTAATCCCATCATTTCCTACCCCTAATCCCAACTCAAAATATTTAATCAAGATTAAATATTAATCCTCATGTTTATTAAAAAAGTTTTAATAAATATCTCCTCAACCCAAACCCTTGAAATAAATAAAACTTTATTTATTTCTTAAAAATCTAATTTATCCTCATCCTAAGAAGTTCTAGACTCTTCTAGAAAGTCTTCATCCTCATCGTAGGAAATTCTAGACTATTCTAGAAAGTCTTTATCCTCATCCAAAGTCTAGACTCTTCTAGAAGATGTCTTTAAACCTAATCCTAATCCCCTCCTAACCTTGTCACATTCCCTAAACATGGTTTAAGAATTACTAACCCAAGCCAAAGTTAACAAATATCTCCTCCTTCACCCACCCTCATTAAATGCCATCCACTTGCCTATCCCTAAGCTAATCCTAAACCATCCTAATCCATCCTCTAATCATTTGCACAAGCTTAAGAAAGCTTAAAACCCTCCTAATCAAGTCCAAGTTGAAATTTCTCTCAACACCCTCAAAATATCTCAACCATAAAACTTTATGAAGCCCACTAGGACATAAATGACTCTTCCAAGCCCTTTTATTGCTCTTACAAGTCATTATGAGGGTCTTTATGAAGATTTTATCCCTTGAGCCTCCTTTGTTAGCTCATCCTTGCCCTTTCCTCCATCCTCTCACCATGTGACATGTGTCACTCCTTGATTGGCTATAAGGAAGCACAATCCATGTGCTCTCCTCTCATGCAATCTGAGCCTTCCATAAACTTTTTCCCATCCTTGCATCTTAGCCCTCAATCCCTCAAGCCTCTTGCCTATAAATTGGATCCTTCCCTTTTACAAAATAACACAATCCATGAAGTAAAGTTATAATGCTATTTTGAGAGCCAAATCCATACTAAAGCCATCTATCCCCACCAAAAATCTACAATCATCCATTGAAGCCCTTTTTGAAGCATAAAGCTTGAGCATACATCCTATCTATTTAGACAAAGCTACTCAACAAGAGAGCTTCTTATTGAGAGAGCCCATTAATGGCTCATATTCTCAATTAAGAGCTCATCTTAGTCTATCTTGAAGTTTATGAATTTTGTTTAGTTTGTAGAAGCTTTATTTAAATTTGGTTTCTATTAGCATACTAACATTTTCTCATATACAGTATCAACCCCCTCTAGATTAGAATATGTAGTTTTATTTTATGCATTCCTTCTTACTTTTCCTTTCAAGAATTAGGTGTAGGCTTAAAATAAATAAACTAGCCTTCTCTAAATACTTAATCTCTGATTACAAAGTCCCACACTTTGGAGATTGTTTCCATGTTACAATAGGTTTCCTATAGGTAAAAACTTTAGGTGAGGGTACAAAATTTCATATCAATAGTATTTGGCGTGCCTAGTAGGACCAAGCATTGAATCATTTATTAACTCTACTGGTTCCTTGGTGTTAAGAAAAGATATTCAAAGTAATGTTGATGAGATAGTACTACTCTTAATATTACAGGCCTTCAAGAGGCTCACAATCAAGCACTTAGTGACTCTACTTCTATATCTTGGTTTTAGACCAGGATTAATGTGATTCATGCACCAAGCTCAAACAAGGCTATCTTATAGAGGTACCTTTCAATATATTGAACTTTCATTTTCTAATCCTAGAAGAAAAATAACTAGACTCTCTTTATAGCCAATTAGGACTTTAGCAGTAGCATATACACCTGCAAGATATTTTTCTGCTCCTCCTATTGATAGAACACAACCTAGTGTACCATATTTTCATTTTAGTAGCTCATGTTACTCCCTAGAAATCAAGTTTTTTCCACCTTCTATGGTGGAAGTCCTCTTGTCCTATCCCAAGAACATGATATCTTAGTAACTACTCTTAAAAGCCAACTTGACTTCACTGGCAAGACTTCCATTTCTCCTATAGAGCATATTCAAGAGATTTCAAATATATGTAACATATATGGTATTATAAAAGATGATGTTAATGTTAGATTGTTAGCTACATCTCTAAAAGGAAAAGCCTTAAAGTGGTATAGATTTTTCTACATAACTCTATTATTTATTTGGATGGGCTAGGAGAAGGATTATGTAAACACTTCAAAGATAAGAGTGATCATTTATCACTCTTGGAGCAACTAACTACAATCATAAGGAGATCTCATGGGTTTATGAAAGATTTCAACTATAGGCTCCAAAAGACATGGGATAAAATACTTGCTATAGTGAAGCCTACTGCTAGTAATGCCTTCTTACACTATCTTAGAGCTTTTAATAGTGATATTGCTACTATAGTGCAAACCATGGGACGGGAAACCTTGCTAGCTTCTTATGAAATCACCACAAGTGAAGAAAATATCTTAATTCAAGGAGGGAAACTAGCTCCAAGAACTCTAATTCCTTTCTTCCCTGACATACCTAATCATCAACTTATAGTTGCCCCTATCCCTCCCACATATACAAGCCAACCTCTCACCATAGCTCCAATAGCCTCTACATCCTCTAGCGATTTGGAAGAATTAAAGGACATGATGTAGGCCTTGATGCAAAATATAGACAAGAAGTTGTAGGATCAAGAAAAGAATATGGAAGACAACTTCTTAGTGGTGGAAAAAATGATTAACAAAGTGGTGACCTTGGAAAGGAAACAAGGTCAAAATAATAGGCCTTTTCAATCTCATTATCAAGGTCCAACATACAAAAAAACACAAAATCAAAATCAAGGTTATGTTCTACATAACTAGAATAGGCATATGGGTAATGCCCCTACAAATACAAATAGAAATCCTAATAGGGCATTAGTTACTCAGAACAATCTTTTTCAAGATCAAGATTTATGTCCCTCTTGAAATTATTTGTATGGGTACTATATGTGCCAAAATGAAAAATCATTGTAAAAACTAACTATACAAAGTCAAGCAGCAAGAAAAAAAAGTAGTGCTAATCAATCACCTAATGCTTGTCATCTACAGTAGTAGGGTGATCACTCTTTTATGAGCCATCAACTAGAAGAAAACTACCATGCTAATCATGATAACTATGATTCCATTTCCCATAATACTAGAAGAAAAAGTAGAGCTATTGAAAATATTACATCTTCTCCATTGAGCCAAGTTCCAATTTTAGTTGTTGCCTCTTCTACTCCAGTTACAATTGTGCAACCAAAGGTTTCTCCTAGAAATAAGCAATATATGAGCAATAAGAAGCCTACTAAATCTCAAACTACTCAATCTCAGTCATCAACCTTATAGCTCCCATGGTTCTATTCAAGATGGTTGGCACTCCTCTCAATATTGTAGATTAAAATGAAGAGGACTAATGTCAGTTTTCCTATGTGGGATGTTGTTTCCACTATGTCATCACAACTGGAACTACTAAAATAGGAGTTGAATAGTATAAAGGTGACAAATCAATTAGTTAGATACGATGGTGCAACAAGCCTTGTGAAGCCAATATAGGAAGGAGAAACAAGAAAGAAAAATAGCCCTCCTCTCTTTTATTTCACTTTGATCGTAGGAGACAAGCTAGTTCATAGCTACATGATAGATTCTAGGTCTAGTAGTTTTGTAATGCCTATAAGGTGTATAGCTAACCTTCTGTGTATTAAATATGAGCCAATGATTAAGGATGTACTCTAGTTAGATGGTATCTCTATCAAGATAGTAGGAATCTTAAAAATGTTGAAATGACATTGCATGCATGCCCTAGTTGTATTGTCAAACAAGAAATGTCAATAGCTAAGGTTGAGCCACATTTTTCCATCTATCTTTATAGGGAATTCTCTACACAAATAGGTGGCTATATTGCATCTGACTAGTCCTACATGTTTTTTAGAAAAAAAATATGAAACAAAATCTTTTATAAAGATAGATCCTCTGGCCCTCAATCACATAAAGACATATACTCCTGGCCCCATAAACATAAATTGCACAATCTAGGAGGAAGATGAGGAATGCATAACTCATAAACTTTCCACTTCTTTAGTAGAGTTTCTTGATTGTCTTTTGGATGAGTGAGTCACTACTTATCAATTTGATCCAATGTAGGAAGCTATGGAGATAAGTCTTGGAACTTATTGCATATTTGAGGAGAATTCTCCTATTCCCAATCTCATGAAAAAAGAAGAAGATACAAGTGGATTATTGATCATGTTCTTTGATGACTCAAGGAATAAGAATGGTTTAGGTGCTAGTGTAATGTTGGTTTCTCCTAATTTGGAAAATTATTACTTTTCATATAGACTCCAATTTAGTTACACTAATAATGTAGAAAAGTATGAAGCATTGATCCAAAGTCTCCAACTTGCACAAAGGAGAGACATTAGAATCTTGAAAGTATTTGGTGACAATGACTTGGTTGTAAGTCAAATTATAAATTAGAATGTTACAAAGAACATCCTTCTCAAGTCATACAAGTGAAGAGTTGGGGATCTACTTGAAGGATTCCAAGCAATTAACATTTAGAGTGTTCTGAGAAATAAGAACAAATATGTTGATAGGCTTGCAATGATTTTTTCTCATCATGATATACTAGAACATGTTGTTGATGAAAAGGAGCAATAGATCAGACTTTTTGTAAGGCCTATTGTTCCAAATAATTGTGCTAATTGACAAGTATTTGATTTTGATTTGCAAATTGTTAATTTCCTAAAAAATGAATTAGAGTTCTCTTCTATAAATTAGTCTAAGCCACAAAGTCGGTATTGGGATCAGATTATGAATCTCAACTACAAAAATTTTCCTAAAGGTCTAGTCACTTTGGAAGGCATATTCAACTTTGATGATCAATAAGGAAGCAAATGGTCAAACTTATCTTCAAAAAGGGATGACTACATACCTATCAACATTGCTAATGTAAAGACTCTCAACTTGGGAAAGGTATGTACTAACACTGAACAAGAATTCTTCATTAATTTATGTCAAGAATTCAGTGATGTTATTGCTTGGACATATGAATAATTAAAAGGTTTTGACCCAATCTTATTTCAGCATACTATAGATTTAAATCATGATGCAAATCCTATTAAAAAGAAGCAAAGGCCAGTAAATTTCAAGTTTAAACCATTAATGAGGAAAGAACTATCAAATCTTGTAGAGGCTAACATCATTTTACCTATCAAGCACTCATCATGGATAGCTAACCTTGCCCCTTTAAGGAAGAAAAGTGGAGAAATTAAGATGTGTGTAGATTTTAGGAACCTTAATAAGGCTTATCTCACTACTACATTTGGACCAAATTTTTGACCAAGGTTTGTCACTATTTTTCTCATCAAAATTTTGACCAACCTACAATTTATTCATCAAAATTTCAACCAACCTACAATTTGGTTGTGTTGGAATTTACAAGTGGGAAGATTTACTTCTCAGAGGGGTGGTGAATCAAAAGTAACTAAATTTAATATTTTAAAACATTTTATTGAAACCATTCACATGCATCTAATTCATCTAATGAACATGAATGTAAAGACATGCATGAAAATAGATAACACAAGATTTGGTAACCCAAAAACACTCCAAAATGAGAAGGTAAAATTGGGGTGGGGATGACACCCACAAAGTATCCCTACAACAATTATGTAACTGTTCAAGGTTACAAAGTTTGACCACTTCCAATGGTCTACCCTATGAAAGGCATGTCTTGTTAAAGAATTTACACTCTGTTAAAAGTGACCTATTAAAGGATTTACAAACACTCACATGGAATGTTACCCTGTTAAAGGATTTAGCACCTTATTTAAAGGCTTACAATCATGGCTATTAAACCAACCTATCATCATAGGATTTGAATTCCTAATACAATGGCTAGAGAGTATTAGAAAGTCTTGACTTGATGACTTGCAATCTTCAATTGTTGATTCAAGATCCTTGTTCTACTCTACCTATTCTGATCCTTACTTGATCTGATTTGTCTCTCCTCAAAATTTTGATTGCTCTATTATGATCAACGAAATTTTGCAATGCTACTCTTCCTTCTAAGTCTTTAAAAACCTCTATAAACTTTTCTATAATTAACCCATACACTTCTCACATACATTCATACAATGGGGTTTTTCCTCCTTTTAAAAGCTTCAAAGACTTAGGGTTAGGTATGAATCTATGATCACTATTTATTCTTTTTTTCTGGTCAATTCATTCACTTTTCCTATTGATTACATGTGTAGACACCTAAATTTGATTACATTGCTTTGGTAATCCTATTTAGTTATCTCTAAAGGAATCATTAATTAAATTGCTATTTAATTAACCCTTTTCCATCCCCTAGCCAATTAATTTAATTAATCATCTATAGTCCTAATTGATAAATCAAATAACCTATTATTTATCAATTAATCCTATTCTTCTATCTAAATTCCAAAATCCTCATTTATTAAATAAATCTATTTGATAAATAAAGCCCTCAAATCTAATAACCCCTAAACTATCCTAAACCCCCTTTTTAGCCTAATCCACCCCATCCACCCATACTAACCAAGCTTAGCTACTAACTCACCCACCCTCATGAATGCCATCCACTTGAAAATCTCTAACATCCCTAATCTAATCCTAAACCCAAGCCTAATCCCCCTCCTAACCTTGTCACATTCCCTAAGTAAGCTTAAGACTTTCCTAAGCCAAGCAAAGTCAACAACCTCAACTCTCTCCAAAATATCCCAACCACTAAGCCTTCAATTCTCGTATAAAGGTCATAAAGACTCTTACAAGCCCATTCATTGCTCTTACAAGCCATAATGAAGGGTCTTTATGAAGATATTATCCCTTGAGCCTCCTTTGTTGACTCATCCTTCCCCTTTCCTCCATCCACTCACCCTGTGACATGTGTCACTCCCTGATTGGTGCTAACCAAGCACAATCCATGTGCTCCCCTTTGAGTACATCCTAGCCCTCCTTAAGCTTTTTCCTTTCCTTCCATCTTAAACCTCCATCCCTCAAGCCCTTAGCCTATAAATTGAATCCCCTCCCAAGCCATTTCATCACAACCTTTAAGCCAAAGTTATAATGCTAGTTTAAGAACCAAAAGCCATCAACCATACCCTTATAATGCCAAATTGAGAGCTCACAAAGCTACCAATTTTCCATTTACTCATCCCCACCATTGAATCATAGTTTGAGCATCTTGAGCATACACCCAATCCTTAGAATCATCTACCAAGCAAAGAGCTAAATCCTATTGGGAGAGTCCATTCATTTGGCTCATATTTCCAATTGGGGTTTCCTCTTTAGTCTCTCATTTATGGTATGATATTTTAGTTTGTAAATGCTTTTGATTTCTTAATTTAGTGTTTCTAACATACTAATATAGCATATACATTTTGGCATGCCTGGTGGGACCCCACTATGGGTCATTCATTCATCCATTTCACCCTATGTTTTGTTCTTATAAACTAACCATCTAATGTTTGTTATTGTTTGAGTGGGTTGTAGGGTGTTTTTCTTATTTTTGCAGGTTAAAGAACGCACTTGGGAAGAAGACATACCCTCTAAAAATCTAAAAATAACAAAAAATATAAAAAATTCTAGAAAAAATCCGTGCATTTCTATTTTTTTTGCGTAGTGTCATTTCCACAGATTGGCATCTGCGCCTGCAAACTGTCATCTCTGCCAGCTACTTTGTCATCTCCACAACCAAACTGACATCTCCGCAGATCAACGTCTCTGCCTAGTCTTCTACTATCAGCGCTGCCACTAGACTGTCATCTCTGCATCCTTAACTATCATCTCCACAGATCAACATCTCTGCCAGATACTCTGTCGTCTCTGCCACCACCTCTCCTATTCTGTCATCTCTGCTGCTGCCAACCCAAACTATCATCTCCATAAATCAGTGTCTCTAGTTGTCTCAAGTTTTCTACACTGCCAAACCAACCTGTCATCTTCACTTCTTTTTCTATCATCTCCACAGATTGATGTCTCTGCAGATCAGCATCTCTGAATTTTGACATCTCTGCCTGATGAAATGTCATCTCTACCTGTTTATGTTGCATTTCTATTTTAGCATATTAGTTCTTGCATTTTTAGTGGTTCCATAGGATTTAGACCATTCTAAGCATTTTTATGCGTAGGAAAAACAACAAAAAAAGTTTAAAATTTTTTTTTCCCATAGTTAAGCTTTCATTTTGGAAGATTTTGGGTGACTAATCAATTTGCTTTTTTTTTGGTCTTATTGCAGGTTGGAGCAATAGATTTAATCTTGTTTTTTAGGTTTTTCATTGAATGAACTTGAATGGTTAAACACAATTTTCTTTGAATGTATGTTTTTCAAAACACACTCTTGAATGCCATGGATTAAAATCAATTTTCTGTGGAATGCATGCTTAAAACAAACAACTCAATCTTGAATGCAAAAAATTAATTAACCATTGCAATATCTCACACTTCAATTTTTGGTGCATTAAAAGGAACAAACAAATCTCTCTTTTGCATGCAACTTAGACAAAGTTAATTTTTGAACACTTAAGAAATTTGTTAAGTTAAAAACAAATCAACGAAAATCAAATTTAGTAGTTTCTTCATTGGACTCACCCTCTTTAATCACCCATCAATTTAACCATTGGTTGCAATCTAAGCGCCATCTATGGGGATGGGTCCACCTAAGAGACTGTTAAGTGTTCCATAATCAAATTCTACTTAATTCGCTTTTGATTGAGGGTTTTTCTTAAACTTATAAGATTTCTTCAATGTCCAAAAATCTAGATTAAATCGATCACACTTCAAGTTTGGGTACTAAAATTGAACAACTATTGACATGGAGGGCCTCTGGGTGTGCACTTGACAATCGAGTTTCACACATCTTTGTTTTGGGTTTAAAATGAACAAACACTCAATGTTGAATGCCTTAAAGAAAATTAATCGATACTTGACGTGTAGGGCCTCTCGGCATACGGGTTTACTTTCTTGTTGACCCTAACTCTTCTTCTTGTTTGCATTCTTCGATCAATTTTTCTTTGTTGGTGCATTTCAAAGTTGGAATTGAACATTGTCTCTTAAACATGAGTGCTTGCAAAGTCTAGATCAATACACATAAGAGTCAGTTGGTAAAAGAACAAGCGTGCTTTTTAGCCCAAGGTCATCCAAGTCTTCTCTCCCCTTGTCATCTTTCAAGGCCATCCTGGGTGCATAAGATTAGGATCCAAAACCTTGTTTCTCTTTTTAGGAGGCTTGCTTGGGGATTTCATCACCCCTTGGGACGACCTCAACTCCAGCATCCCGGTGGACTATAAAGATCGGGAGGTGAATCCAAAGACACCTCTCTTGGAATCAAGATTTTGACACTTGGGCTAAGCCTCAAGGAACTTTATACCCTTGAGAAGTGAAAGAGGAGAAGTGGGTTACCGCTCCTCTCGGCTGTGTGACATTGTTTTAGTTTTATCTATGGATTTGGGCCTCATGTACCTTGGGTATATCGAGTACTCCCTAGCTAAACAAGCTATCAGCCTTGTAGACAACCATCTAGGATGTTAATGTGTTTGAAGTAACTGATCAAAACATTTGTAAAACATACACACTCCTTGGCACAAGTATCACATTCTAAGAATCAAAAACTTCTATCTGGTTGTTCCTATCTATTGCATGATTTTTTATTTTTTGAATGAATGTTTGCCAAACTTGGTCAATTCTAGCTTAGGGCATACTTAGCGTAGTCACTACCTATTCCAAAAGTTGAACAAGTTGAAGAAAAACAACTGAGATCTCTCAAAGCTAAGCAGATTCAAGAATTCATGTCAGAGCAACCCAAACCCAAATAGAAGTTTCACAAAGTTAAACTCAAACCATGTCAGGCATACCAAGAACTTTCAGCCAAGAGAAAGGAACTAACACCAAGCCCTCGAATTGCTAAACTCCACAAAGTAGAGGAAAAAGCTGCTGACAAAGCCCTTCAAGACACCTGGTTAGATCGCACCATCCAATTTAACCAACATCCAGGAGTTAACAATGCTTATGCCTTACCAACTAGGCATGACTTCTATGATTAGACTCCCTTGTTTCTCCACATCTTCTTGCATAAGTTTCACTTAAGAGTCATCTTTGTAGGAAAGCCAACCATCTTTAGTCATCCCCTTAATCATTTTAGCTCATCCATCTCATTTAGAACCAAACCATCTAGCCAGAAATCCAAAAAATCTTCACATCCAAGCCTTCAAAATTGTTATCACTTTGCCAAAAGTTTTCCATTCCTAACATCTTTCAAATCCACCAGCCTCACCAAGGTTATCCCTTTAACAGAGCTTTATCTAGGGTAATCTAGCTTTGTCACTTATTATCCCTCATCACATTGGGCTAAAGGTTGGGATCCACAAGTGGTCAATCTCGTGTTCTTCCTAAAGGATCATCAGTCTATCCTTAAGTTGACACAATCACCACCAAGCTTGCACATAGGAAAGTAGACCTTTCATGCTTTGGCAACATATCTTTGAAGTTAGCATCCCCAACTTAATCCTCATTAGGTTTTATCATATAGCTTTGCCTCAACCTAGGAAATCATTTGCATAGAAAAGCCTTCCCCCCTTTTGCATCCATCAGCATTACTGCATCTCATCCCTAGGAACATTCTGCATTTTCATGCCACCCATCACTCGCTTAGGAAGGAAGAAGAAGAAGGAAACAATGGAGCCCTATCATTTGGATCCAATAACATCGCTCCCCTTGAGCACTCAACCATCCTTCAGCACAGAGAATGCTATACCATCACCTACTGACATTGAAGCTTTCATGAACCAACTAGGAAATGCAGTATTGGTGAACGCCATCATAGACAAAAACAAGGAAACAATCATGGCTAACTTTTGAAGGGACAACATTGGAACCTTCAACTTTGGAAGACCTCCCCCCTTATCAGATCCATCTTACCCATTTTTTGAGAAACTCCCACCACCCATAGGCTCTTATGATTCAAATTATCCTCAATACGTGCCAAAAGAAGAGCCTCGACCCACCCCATATGATCCAACAAACCCAAACATACCAGCCTCCACTCAAGTTGAAATCTCCCTTCCACAAGCCAATCCAGCCACCACCACTCCACCATTGGTCCATACCACTCCATCCCAAACTTCCTTCACCCAAAACACCTCATCATTCAATCCCTTCACTATTTTTTTTGCTGCTCTCCAACCCAGCCTTCCAAATCCACCCATCTCCCAAATCAGTGCTAGTATCTTTGGCCAACCTCAAAAATACACAACCAGGATGCCACCCATGGGGCCAAGTAACCAACCCTTCATCACCCCCAACTTGTTTACCTCAGCTCAAAACACAATTCCATCATTTACACTAGGTCCTTGGAGCTCAGTGCCATCAGCCACAAATCCACAAGCTACTACCCTCACTCCACAAAGCTATCAAGCCCCACAAGCTACTACCAATATTTTTCCCAGCTCTCAAGTGACCCAAGCTCCTACCACCACTCTACCAAGCTTTCAAATCTAGCCACCAAGCTATCAAGCCCCATCAGTTCCATTTCCAAGCTTTCAATTCCCACCACCTCCACCACCAACTAATCCATTACCTCCTATTACCAACTATTTTTCTATGCCACTTCTAGGAGGAAATCCACCACCACCAACCACCAATTACTTGGCCTCCTTTGCCATGCAGATACCTTCCCAAATGGGGCCACAACCCACATATATTGGTCAAAATCCTCAAATCCAAAGTCAAGTTCCACAAGCTCCCTGATCCTTTCCCCAAGCTTCACAACCATCTTATACCTTACCTCCACAAAGCAATCCATTTATCCCACAGCCAGCTTATGTTCCTCAATCCCAACCTCAAATCCAATATCAGCAACAAGCCTCACAACACATGTAGCAATATGTGCCCCCTCCACCTCAGCAACCCATCATCCACCATTTAGTTTCCTAAGCCATGTACAATCCCTACCATCCCATACCTCAAAGTCATCCATATTCCATTGCTCCATCTAGCACATACCTACCTCAGGGCACTCCTACATTAGGGGTACCCCAGCCATCACCCATTAATTTAGAATGGGAAGCCATAAGACAACTTTGAAGAACATCCAGGAGGGAAATGATTCAAAAACCTTCAAGTTTGAGAATGTGTGTCCTTACCCATTTGACAGAGCCATTACCATGACACCATTTCCCAAGCATTTTGAGACACCCAAGTTTGACAAATTCAGAGGAAAAGGAGACCCTATCACACATATCAATGAATTTTACATGCACTACCAAGAAGTGGCATATGATGACATCTTTCTCTTGCGTCTCTTTCTCAAAAGCTTGGCTGGACCAGCTCTTGAATGGTTTTATAGAACCCCCTATGGCACAACTAAAAAATTTACTGAATTGTCTGAGGCATTTGTAGCCCAATATGCCCATCTTGTTGAAACAGAGCTATTAATAGTTGATCTTGTCCACACTAAGAAAAAAGGTGGAGAAAGCCTTCTCGAATATCTACAAAGATGGAAAACCCTTACCACCCACATATCTTGCACCTTGGCAGAGTGTCATTTGGTGAAAATGTTTATTGATAATGCCCATCTGAGCTTGGCTCACCACATGACCATGAACTATTTGCAGACCTACAAAGATATCAAAGAGAAAGGAATGATCCTTGAGCAAGGACCCATTAAAGATGGTGTGGTCAAGATTTACAAGGAAGCCAACCAAAATTAATCACTTTCCAATGACAAGTCTAGGTATTGGAACAAAAACAAACATGTTGCAACAAATGGCGTCACTGACACTAGACACGTGAATATTGTTGGTCCTTCTCAAAACTCGTCCAACCCACCATATCAACCAAAAAATTAGCAAGCTATCAACTACCAATAGAAAAATAACTAAAGTTATCAAAACCACAATCCAAGACCCAACTTTCAAGGGTCTAGAAATCAAGCTAATGCCATCAATGTAGCTACAGGACAAAAGTCTAGATTCCAACCTGCACCTAGAAATTATACACCCTTTGGTGAACCTTTGGATGTCATTTTTGAGAAATTAGTCAAGGAAAACCTCATCAAATTTCCTCCTACCCAGAAAATCAACCCAAGCCAATCCAAAGCTGCATGGTACAAAGAAAATGAGTACTAAAAATTTCATAGGGTAAAAGGTCACACCACCCTCAGATGCATGAAACTGAAAGATTATGTGTAGGACCTCATTGATCAGAAGGAAATCACTGTTGGTGCCCAAAACTCTCCCAATGTAGGCTTACAGATCTACAAAAATGCTTTTCCTCCTCACAACAACCAAAATCCTAGAAAAGCACCTATCCAAGCCCACAACAACAACACCAAAAACCGCCAGCCAAACCAACAACATGAGAAGAACAATGACCACACTTCATCCTATATAGACTATGGTAGCCTCATAGGTTGTATATCCAAGAAAGAGCCTTCTATCAATGTTATCAATATCCAAGGACCAAACAATGAGTGTGCAGTCACCACTCGAAGAGCGTGATTTAAAATCGCAGGCCCACCAGTTTCACCAGCACCATCAACTCCATCAAAAAGCTAGTACAATATCTTGGAACACCTTGGGAACATGCCAGTCCAAATATCCATTTTAGACCTTCTTCACACCAGTCCTGTATAGAAGAACATCCTTGACAGTGCTCTTATAGAATCCCATGTCCATTCAGATATCAACACTACTAATTTTTGTAATCTTTTTGGACACCTATCCTCCTCATGTGCCCTATCATTCAAACCCACTGACATACCTGTGGTCGAGCCAGATCACACCCTTCCACTTTGCATAGCCATCATGGTATCCAATTTTTCCGTGAAAAGAGTAATGATAGATAATGGATCAGCCTTGAATATTTGCACCCTAAAATTCATACAACAAGCTGGGTATACTGAGGCAGATATCATCAGTGAGGTTATCACCATCAAAGCTTATGACAACTTGGAAAGAACCACAGAAGGAACTATTTTGCTGCCAATCAAGGTTGGGCCAGTCATCCAAGAGACACTCTACCATGTTATTGATCTAAACCTACCATTTAACATCCTCCTCGATCACCCATGGATTCATGCCATGAAAGCCGTTCCATCTACTTACCATCAGTGCATCAAATTTTTGCATCAAGGCACTGAGGTAACCATCCATGCTGATCTAGAACCCTTTGCTTATAGAAATGTAGTTAAAGCCTCATATACAAACCATTATCCTGGAATTAATATCGGCACAACCATCACTAGCTCATCCCACACTTGTAATGACCCAGAAACCATCCTTGCTTCCACCCTGTCTACCATGAAGATCAATAACAAAGGTTGTGGAGAGTATAGTCTGTCAGATGCATTTTTTGTCGGTGCACTCCCACTTGATCCACATGCCCATGGATGACTGACACATCACAAAGATAAGGAGATCCCCCCTCCTTGCTAAAAATAGTTTGGCCCAACAACCTTTGTATCCTCGTAAATCCCTCTTCATGAGGAGCTCACTCCAGATATCAACAATTGGTTACATAAGGATGCGCCTCAAAGAAATCAAGCATGCCTTGATCAATTCAGCCAAAAGTATCCCCAAGAACATAAGCTCATCACTAACAAATGGAACTATCAAGGTGGTGGTCTAGGACTAGAAGAAAGAGGCATGCAGTGCCCTATCGATGCACACAAGTGGGAATCAAAGTCAGGTCTTGGCTTTGGCATACCCACAACTGGGGGCACCAATACGAACAGTCATGCTTTTTTGAACATTCATCGTGACCTTGTCAAAATCAAAGACATTCCTAAGGAAGTTGAAAAGAGAGCCTACAATGATATACTAGACCAAATCTCCCTTGGAGACTCTATTCTCCAAGAACTATCCATCCAGCTCATTGACCTAACACTCGCCCATCCACAACTCATAGATTGGGACCAACCAAGCGTCATACACATTGATGAGTTCACATTAGAGGAAGCACTTCTGAGATTCATGGGAGCTAAAAATCCTCATAAGAAAACAAAGCCAAATTCTGCCTATATCTACAAGCTAGATCCCAAGGGGTATTTTGGAGAAAATCCCCAACCTAGTTCTGATACACCCAAAACTAGAACTAAGGAGAATTCGAGACTAGCTAAGGCAGCGAAGAACACCCCTCAGCAAGAAAATCTAGAGCCACAAGCAGAACATGAGGATTTAGCATTACCTCCTCAAGATAATCGACTAGAGGTGTCCTCTATTCTAATTGAGGATACTAGAGAAGTCAACATCGGTTCTTCAGAGATCCCCAAACTTGTTCACATTGCTGCATCCCTATTACAAGACCAAGTTGACCTCTTCTTTGAGGTCTTAAGAGAGAACATTGGCTAATTTTCATGGTCATATCAGAACATGCCAGGACTTGATCCAAAGCTTGTAGTTCATCATCTTGCAGTCGATCCAAAGATCAAGCCCATCAGACAAAAGCTTAGAAAAATGCACCCCAAGGTGGCATTATTGGTCAAAGCTGAATTAGAAAGAATGTTAGCTGCTAAGGTTATCCGGCCTATCAACTACTCAAAGTGGATCTCCAAAATTGTTCCTATCACTAAGCCTTCCGGTGACATCAGAATCTACACTGATTTCAGAGATCTTAACAAAGCTTGTCCAAAAGATGATTTTCCCTTGCCCAACATAGATATGATCATAGATCTTATAGCTAGACATGAAATTTTGTCCCTCATGGATGGATTTTTTGGGTATAATCAAATCAAGATTGTAGAAGAAGATCAGCATAAGACATCATTCACTACCCCTTGGGGAACCTTTTGCTATAACATGATGCCTTTTGGCCTAAAGAATGCTAGGGCTACCTATCAAAGAGCTATGACAAACATTTTTCATGATCTCATCCATAGCATTTTGGAGGATTATGTGGATGATATCTTGGTCAAATATCATACCTTCATGGATCATCTTGCTAACCTGGAGAAAGTCTTTGATAGGTTAGCCAAATATCATCTCATGTTGAATCCCAAGAAGTGTTTCTTTGGGGTCACATCTGGCAAGCTTCTAGGCTTTATAGGTTCTAAACGAGGTATAGAGATTGACCCCAAGAAGGTCAAGGCTATCTTAGAAATGCCTCCTCCTCAGACACTGCAGTAGCTTTGCTCTCTTCAGGGAAAACTTCAATTAGTCTAGTGCTTCATCTCCCAGCTTGCAAATAAGTGTATGCCATTTTCACATTTACTGAAGAAGAATGAGAACTTCAAGTGGGCTCCTTTATGTTAGCGTAGCTTCGATCAACTCAAGCAGTATCTCACCAATCCCCCTATCTTGGTTCCACCAATTCTTGGTCATCCCCTAACTTTGTACATATTAGCAATGCCTACTGCTCTAGGGGCACTTCTAGCACAACTTGATGACTACGACAGAGAAAGAGCCATCTACTACATCAGTCGAACCCTAGTTGGTTATGAACTCAATTATACTCCTATGGAAAAAGCTTGTTTGGTAGTTGTTTTCTCAACTCAAAAGCTTCGCCACTACATGCTAATTCATACCATCCAACTAGTCTCCAAGATTGACCCTCTCAATTATATGCTCTCTAGAACAGCACTTACAGGTTGTTTGGCCAAATGGGTTATGCTCCTTAGCAAATTTGACATCTAGTATGTAGATAGAAAGGCAATCAGAGGGAAAGCTATAGAAAATCACCTAGTTGATGCACCTCTAATAGATGCATATCCCTTGATCACAGAATTTCTAGATGAGCATATTTGTCTAATTGAAGAACAGCCCCCATGGAAAGTTTATTTTTATGGCTCATACACATCTCATGGATCAGGGGTAGGAATATTGTTGGTCACACCTCAAGGGGATTACATTCCAAAAGCTTTCAAGCTACAATTCCCTAGCACCAACAATATAGCTGAATATGAGGCTCTCATAGTAGGATTAAAGATAGCTACAGAATGGAACATTGTTGAGTTACAAATCTTTGGTGATTCTCAACTCATTATCAAGCAAGCCCTAAATGAATATCAAACCAAAAATGAAAAGCTATTACCCTACAAAGAGCTATTTGATCAGCTAACCCAACATTTTACAAAGATTCAGTTTACACAAGTGCCTCAAATATAGAACAAAGCAGTAGACTCTATGGCTACTATTGACTCGCTCTTGGAAATTCCCCAAGCAGCTACACAGTATGAGTTTTTAGTTGAGCAGCTCCTCACACCCGCCTATGGGAATGAGGATTCAAATCATGTTTGTATCTTGGTTGGTCCCCAATCCCCTTGGTGCCATGAGCTTCACACTTACCTTAATGATGGTATCATATCCCCTCACCTCACACGTACCCAATGCCAGAACCTCATCCAAAAATCCTCCCACTATGTTATCATAGCCAATACCCTATATCGTCAGGGTTATCATGATACTCTCTCTCGATGTTTAGACCAAAATGAGGTTGTGATGGTGTTAAAAGAAGTACACTCCAGACTTTGCAGTGCCCACACGAGTGGTATTGTCCTAGTGCGACAAATCCTTAGAGTAGGCTACTATTGGCCTACCATTGAAGAAGTCTCCTGTGACTTTTTTAGAAAGTGTCTCCCATGTTAGTAGCATGCAAATCTTGTGCTTGCTCCAGCACAGGATCTATAGCATATTGCACCACCTTGGCCTTTCGCTTGTTGGGGCCTTGATCTAGTTGGAACTATCACACCCCTCTCATCTAATGGACATAAATGGATAATAATAGCTACAAACTATTTCACTAAGTGGGTGGAAGTAGTCCCCCTAGTCTCAGCTACAGGAGTTCAGGTCTCCAAGTTCATCTTGTACCACATTGTTTGTTGCTTCGACATCCCATCCACCATCTTCACCGACCACAGAGGTAGCTTTGAAAATTTGAACATGGAAGAATTGTGCACTTCCCTCTACATCCATCACCACTTTTCTAGCCCATATTTCCCACAAGGTAATGGCCAAGTAGAGGCAACTAACAAAACCCTCCTCAAAATTCTAAAGAAAGTTGTCAATAATTCCGGCCACGATTGGTACCTACAAATAAATCCAGCCCTATGGGCCTATCGAACCTCCTTCCATACATCCACTGACACAACTCCATACTCCTTAGTCTATGGTTCCAAAGTGGTCCTTGCGCATATCTTTGCAAGGGCAAATATCAGATGAAGAATACAGAGTAGCTCGGCTCACCCAGCTAGATCTCTTAGATGAGAAGTGACAACAAGCCTATGATCATCTCACCATCTATCAAACTCATCTCAAAAGGAATTTCAACAAGAAGGTGCTTCCATGACACTTTCGACCAGGTGACATGGTCCTCAAAGAAAACATGAAAGTCCAAGCAGATTGAGAAAAGAAAGGCAAGTTTGAACCTCACTTAAGCTTTTCACAAACCATCTACCTATCCGCCTATCAACTATTACTGACATCCCAACCTTCACCAACATTTCCATCTCACCAAAACCAAAACATGATCAACCTTGTCCATTTGTAACATATCTTGGTCCATCAGCTTGTACATCCTCTTTAGCTTAGTACCATTGTATCTATCCAACTTTTGTGTTAGTTCCTACTTGATCAACATCTTGCACACATCGCACAACCCTTGGTTAGCTATTCCAATGCATCCTTTAGCTAGATCTCCTGTCACCAAAGTGTTATCCTTCTTAGTTTAGCTTGCCAGATGCATCACTCATCCAGATCCATCAGCTTAGTTGCTCTCTGATAGATCCTTGCAGGATATAGCTTTCCTCATTTTTGATCTTGGTCTGTTAGTACCTCATCCTACCCATCCCATTGGCAAACAGTTCTCTTTTGGATTTTTTCTTTCTTTTGATTTGGAATCTTCCCTTTTGGGTCTTAAAGTATCTTTTCCAAGAAATCTTTTTGTTCCCTCCTCAAGGTTTCCACAATCTTCCATATCATGGTATATTGCGTATGGGGCAATCTGAGCATTAGGTCTTGATCATGTCTTTTGCTTATTTTCTTTTATGCTTGTGGGTTACCCAATGTCATTTCCATGTTTCTTCCTTTGGGATTCATGTGTGATACTGGGGCAATCCTTGTGCGTATTTTTTGAGTCAGTTCATCAATCCTCTAGATAGTTGGTGAAAAGGCCTTGATGTTCTTGGTAACCTTGGCAATTAAACAACAATCCTATAGCAAATCTAGTGCTCAATTACATGGTGGTACTTCTCTTTGAAGTATCCCCTACTCAAAAAGCTTCAATGGATTCCCTTCATCTCCATTATCCCCCATCCATATCTATCATCTGTCGCTCCTCCCCCAGCTTATGCATCAGTATCTCTTTGAATCACTTCTCATCTTTAGCTTTAGGGATCCATAATCCTAGTCTTAGGGATCCACCAATCCAAATCAATCCACCAAGCCTCATCTTTCGAGATCCACAATCTGAGTCCTAGGGATCTCTAAAACCCATCTTCTGCCAATCTAACTCTTTGAAATCCTGTTGCATCAGCTTTATAATCCCCTCATCCATCTCCCTATCCTGGATTCCTTTTTATAGTGCTCTGCTCCTTCATCCTCCCCCCAATCCCAAAAGTCTTAAGCTTGCTTCCTCTTGTGCCTCTGATTATCCCTTTATCATTCTCCCGTAGTGAGAGTTTGAGCTAGCTAAACCTCTTCTCTTAAGCCAATCTGAGTCTCCTTGTAGGGGCATCTCTACGTCTAGTCTCTCCTCTTCTTATTCGAGACTGGGGCAACCTTGTTGCTAAAACATCTTCTCCGTGTCTTCTTCATTTGAACTTCTTTGAAATAGTGTTGTCTCAACACTATGTCAAAGAGGGGCAAAATGTAGACACCTAAATTTGATTACACCGCTTTGGTAATCCTATTTAGTTATCTATAAAGGCATCATTAATTAAATTGCTATTTAATTAATCCTTTGCCATCCCCTAGCTGATTAATTTAATTAATCATCTATAGTCCTAATTGATAAATCAAATAACCTATTATTTATCAATTAATCCTATTATTCCATCTAAATTCTAAAATCCTCATTTATTAAATAAATCTATTTGATAAATAAAGCCCTCAAATCTAATAACCCCTAAACTATCCTAAACCCCCTTTTTAGCCTAATCCACCCCATTCACCCATACTAACCAAGCTTAGCTACTAACTCCCCACCCTCATGAATGCCATCCACTTGCAAATCTCTAACATCCCTAATCTAATCCTAAACCCAAGCCTAATCCCCCCCTAACCTTGGCACATTCCCTAAGTAAGCTTAAGACTTTCCTAAGCCAAGCAAAGTCAACAATCTCAACTCCCTCCAAAATATCTCAACCACTAAGCCGTCAATGCTCTTACAAAGGCCATAAAGACTCTTACAAGCCCATTCATTGCTCTTACAAGCCATAATGAAGGGTCTTTATGAAGATAGTATCCCTTGAACCTCCTTTATTACTCATCCTTCCCCTTTCCTCCATCCACTCACCCTGTGACATGTGTCACTTCTTGATTGGGGCTAAACAAGCACAATCCATGTGCTCCCCTTTGAGTGCATCCTAGCCCTCCTTAAGCTTTTTTCTTTCCTTCCATCTTAACCCTCCATCCCTCAAGCCCTTAGCCTATAAATTGAATCCCCTCCCAAGCCATTTCATCACAACCTTTGAGCCAAAGTTATAATGCTAGTTTGAGAACCAAAAGCCATCAACCATACTCTTATAATGCCAAATTGAGAGCTCACAAAGCTACCAATTTTCCATTCACTCATCCCCACCATTTAAGAATAGTTTGAGTAGCTTGAGCATACATCCCAATCCTTAGACTCATCTACCAAGCAAAGAGCTAAATCCTATTGGGAGAGTCCATTCATTTGGCTCATATTTCCAATTGGGGTTTCCTCTTTAGTCTCTCATTTATGATATGGTATTTTAGTTTGTAAATGCTTTTGATTTCTTAATTTAGTGTTTCTAACATACTAATATAGCATATACAGCATGTCTTCTCCATTTTTCTTATTGGCTACATGTAGATTTCATAGGAAATGTAAAAGATTTGATCTTATCTTCAAGATCCTTCAAGATTAATCCTAAGTCAACTTCAAAAATGGTTTACATATGATTTTGTGAAGGCACAAACTCATATGTGGATTCTGTGTTACTCAGCACTTACTACTTGTTGATGCTCAACACATATAGGAATTTTTTCTTACTCAGCTCCTATAGTAATTTTGTTTCACTCAACATGTATACTTTTCTCGACACCTATAGTGACTCTATTTCACTTAGCATCTATAATTTTCTTCTACATATATAGTGACTCTATTTCACTTATCATTCAACACTTTAATCTTGCTCGACACCTAAAGTTGATTCAACACCTATTGAATCTCTGGCTTGGCACACACTATAGCTCAACATATATATTATACTTAGCATCATCTTTAGAATTGGTTAAGTGTGTTGACACTCAATTATCAAAACTAATCTGAGACAAACAATCTCCCCCTTTGACATGAGTGGAAAAAACACTTAACTAAGCATTATGAATCTGATCTCCATGAGTATACTATTCTGTTCAGCATATGTACAAAACTTTCAAAAACTTTTTCAAAATTATGTAGATGATCATATACCTCATAAAATTGTAGCTCCCTCTAAGTTGATGTGCCATTTCTTGTAACCAAAATTCCTTTAAGTTTAATTTGTCTTGAATGCTAATGTGTTTGAAACTCTATCTTGTCTTCTCCCCCTTTGGGTATATCTCCCCCTTTCTTTATTATTGATCTCACAAATGAATTTCTATCCCCTTTTCGACACTTATGTCAAAGGGTCTAAGAATGAATAGAATATTTAGCCAAAAATGTTTTATTTACCTCCAATATCATCTTTAGAGAAGAATCCTAGTTATCTAGGGCAATTTCTAGTGATTTGAGCTAGATGGCTATCTCTGCTACAAGATGTTCTAAGCCTTCTAAAGTAGAAAGGTTAGGGTCATTTTTTAAAACATTTTCTACATAGACCACTTCTTTATGTAGTACTTCCAAATGTGAAGTGATAAGAGATTGAATTTGCATTAGTTTGGCCTTGACATTTTCCTTTTGTGCTATTAATATAGCTAACTCCTTCTAAGTGTGAAGCATTGTGGAAAAATTCTTCTCACATTGAGCTAAATCTTGATGTAGCTATGTGCTAGATATCTTAAGAATTCTCTCCAAGCTCAGTATTCTCTAGCTAGTTTCTTGTGTGACATATAATGAGTCACAAAATTAGGAGTACAATGAGAATATGTTCTCAAGTACTATTTTTACCTTTTCTATCTTCTTGGCTAGTTCCACTTGTGTTGGTGCTATCTCACTAGATATTTTCTCAATAACTTTAATTTGAAACTTCTTTTCAAACCATTCTAATAATTTGACATTAGCATCAAGGTCTTCATTCTATACCTAGTCCACTATATTGGACAATTTCTCCATGATAGGATTTGTTTCATCAGGTAAAGGAAATCTAAATGCATCAAGGAAGATGTCTTTGATCTCTATTAATGCTTTCCTATGTCTATACTCATTTCTAAGTATCTCTTGCTTCTTCTTCCTTTCCAGTGCCTCTTGCACTTCATTAATCTGTTGCAGGTTCATTGTTTTGTATTCATAACTTGGTGTGACTATTTCCTCATCAATTGTAGGGTCTCCATAGCGAAGTATCCTTTCTACCTTGATAGAGCTCAAGCTTGAAGTTGAAACTTGCAATGGTACTACATCAGTACTTAGCTACATAGTAGGAGTCCCTAAGGTAGGCAAGTTTACCAGTGTTTGTATTACCTCTTGCTCTCTTTCCTTTGGGGTTTTCTCCTCTTCCTTATCTTCTTCTCTTCTTCCTTGATCAATGATAATTATTTGAGGAGGTGCACCTTGACTTTTTTCTATAGGAATATCTTGTCCTATTTTCTCCTTTGTTGGCTCCTTGGTAGTTGTTGTTTCTATTGATGTGGGATCAACCTTAGCAGTTATGTCTTGTACTGCTTGCTCTTTGGGTTGATCATCTATAGTTGTGGGAGGTTGTGAAGGTGGTTCTTGTGTTTTCACCTTCTCCTTGTTAATTTCTACTATAGCTTTTTACAACTCTTTCACACTCACCAAAACAAGATTTATGCACAATTGTGATTGCAGTGTTGTTTTGTGAAGGATCTTTTTGAGATCCTCTACAATTAATGGATTGATGTTCTAACCTGAGCTATCAGGAACATCCTTAACAATTACAATGTCTGTAGGTGTAGGTTTTGTATGTGGAGGACTTGGTGGTGGCAATTGGGTGTCTTGGACACTATGTTCTAGTTGGTGCTCCTCAGCTATTGCCTCTTCACCTTTCTATGTCTTCTCCTCCTTAGTAGCCATTTCTTTCTCTTTCTCTCCTTCCTCCTCTTTTTCATTTTCCTCTTCCTCTTCTCAATTATTCCTTCCCTTAAAGGGATCTTCTTGACCTTCCTTAGGAGTAGTTAATCCATAAATCAATTTCCACATTTGTGTGGACTTTTGCAAAGCATCTTCAATTTAATTTTGTAAAATTCTAAAGGCTCTGTATTTAGGTGCAAATTTGCTTCCATGTTTCTTATTAACATTTCTTATTTGACATTTTATAAGGTCTAGAATTACATGAACCAATGTTGACTCCTTTATTTCCTTTTGCATTTTTAGGAAATAATGCCATTTGTTTTCAACTAATGAGCTTAGCTCCTTACGCATAAAATTGTCTAGTTCAAGTGGGGTAGTCTTGAACTTGGCCATCACAGTGTAGATAGACTCCTCCACTATATTCTATTCTTCTCTTGAAAATTTATTGAAAAAAATGGTCTTTAAACTAGTTAGATCTACATTATCTCTAATGTTATTACAAACATTTTCCAATTTAGACTTGGTAGAATGTCTTACCAATCGAAATTGATCATTGTCAAATTCTATCTTTTCTTCATCTGACTCTGGGAGTGCAACATATTTTCTTCATTTCTTTTGTTCTATAGGCCCTCCTTACTCTGTGGCTTTTTTCTTCCCCTATTCCTTTTCCACTTGTGTTGTTGCCCTTGTGTCTTCCCTTATAGTTGTCTTGGCTAGACTCATATTTGTTGCTTTCTTCTTCCCCTTGGGTTGTGCAACTAGCTATTTCTATGCCTTTCACTTCTTAGGCTCTAGCTTTGGTGCTTCCTACTCAACACCTTCTTCTTCTACATCCTTACCCATGCCTTGGGTCAAACCAAGTGTTTCCTATCCTTGTTCTTTTTAATCATCCTCAGCTTCTTCATCTTCTTCTTCTCCTTCTACAGTGCCCTCGCCAAATTTGGCCTTTAACTTCTTAAAAAGTTTGTCCTTCTTCTTTAGTGTGGTGGTAGTATTCAACTCCATATCTACCTTTCATCTCATAAAAAAAAGTCTCGAAATGTGGTGTATTCTTATCTACTTCCTCAGCTAATAATGCAATTATGGTTGCAGATGACTCATCTATGTTTATTTCATAGCTAAGAGGTCTTAACCATTTAACTTTTGATGTAGCAACTTGAATCTAAGTATAGTCAATATCTACAAGAAATCATACATCATTTACATGTTTTTCTACCAATGAAACTGGTATTCTTAGCCTTTGCTTCATGGTCTTCTTGAAGTCTTCAAAATAGCTAGTCATAGGAGTTTCAAAATTATCTCCCATTTGTTCTATATATTCATTCACTTGAGCTATTATAGACCTATTTTTTTTCCAATCAAATTTACCAAAAGATGGAAATTTATTCATCAAAATTGTTCCAAACTTGCACTGTGCTCCCTTTTTTCTCCTTATTTTTGCTAAATTCTCATTGATTTATTGCAATTGCAGTTCTGAAAGATCATTAGTATGATCCTTCTTTACTAGTTTGTAACTCACATCCACTGCAATGCATGGTACACTATTAAGTTTGCTAGATTGGTAAAATTTATGTGCAATAACCCTAACAACAAAGTCAACAAGAGGGTCTTGAATGGTGTCTATTGTCATTCCTCTCTTGTTCCACTTGGCACCAATGTTCTTCTCAATTGCTTCCTTAGAATCACTTCTAAGGGTCTTTGGCTGATCTAGGGTTGGATACCCTATTACTCTATGCACAATCCTTTTTGTTAGTTTCACTAGACCATCCTCCAACCATAAGCTTCCATCATGAATTGTACTAAGCACTATCCTGATCCATTTAGTATTGAAAACTGTGGGGAATTCTAGGGCACAAATCAAACACTTCTTCTCAACAATTTGATATTCCTCTATTATTACTCCATTTTCACACAATCTCTTGTATACTTCCATCATTTCCATATCTCCTATGGCTCCAATTTTGCAATTGTAACATCTTCTAACATCTTGAACCATAACTACCTTAGGGGGTATAACAGATAGGGCTCTGGTTGGGTCATTTTTGTATGCTACCTCTGGAATTAGCCAAAAATCTAGTTGTTTCACTTTGTTTGACACTGGTTGTACCTCAAATAGTTCTTTCTCCTATGGTTTCCTAGAATTGGAGGCCATTTGTGCTAGCTAGAATTTTAACAAGAAGAAATTTTAAAACTGTGTATCTTAGCACAAATGTAAATACCTTGAATTCATTGAAACTATGTCGAATCACTATTGAAATTGGCTCAAATATTGGATTCTCTACTTTGAAGTCATTCTAAACTTTTCTTTGTCTTTTCTCTTCATTTGCAATGAAGAAAAATGATTCAAAATGCAATAATATACCCTATTTCCATAGCATTTAATGCTTAGTGCATTTATTGCTATCCACTTGGCTTTTTAAGCATTCCTACATTACTCATCTTCCATTGTCTTTTCAACACTCAACATCTGTAGAAGTATCCCTTACTCAGCTTCAACTAAAATTTCTCTTCTCTTGGTTTCCAGTACCAATTCAGCTATAACTAGTCATTTGACTTCTACTGTCTTTGGCAATCAACTTGGCATGTATAGAAATTTTTCTCAGCATCTAAGGGAAAATTGGCAACACTTATGGAATCTTAAAGTTTTAACTTTGCATCTCTATTGACGTTGATCTCTTATTTCTAGTACTTGCTTGTTTAGGAACTGATGTATGATAAAGCTTTGTATATTAGTTCCTCATGCCTTCTTTTCCTTAGTTGGATGAGGTGTGACCACTTGACCTTTTAGGTGAAGTGATCCCCTCATTTGATGTACTACTCCCATCTTTCTTCTTCCATATCTTATTCATTTCTCCTCTGATATGTTCAATGTCCACCTTCTCTTTTCCTTTGTTCTTCTCTAAGTTGAGTGCCTTTGACGTTGTTGGGAAATTCCTACTGATATGACTAGTCTTTAAACAACTAAAGCATGTAGTTTGGCTTAACCATCTATTGTAGTTTCTATTTAAATGTGTTCTTATGTAGTTTTTAGGGATGTGTCCATATTCTTGACAGTAATGATAGCTATACCCGGTGTTGTAGTTCCAATTGTAGTGATGTCCATGGTTATTTCCCCTTGTTGGCTGATTAGGTGTCCACATAGGCTTTGATCTGCACTCAAAAGCTCTATGACCATATGTCTTGCAATTGTAGTAGTGACCTTCAAATCTTGGTGTTCTAATAGTCCTAGTCTTGTAGTCATGTGCTTGATGTCCTTTCTTGTTACACTTATGATAATTACTCACATTAATAGGTTTGTCATGTTGATGGGCATTCTTGCTCCTACATACATTAGATGTATGTCCTTTTTTACCACATAAATGACAAGTAGGTTTAGTGTTCTTACCTTTGTTTCTTCTTTCTTCTATAGTCTTGGATGACTCTCCTTCTTTAATGCTGGTGTATCCTAGTCTTGAAGTATCATTGCGAGCCCTTGGTGATTTTAGTAGCTATTCAAAGTACTTGATGGCCTCATTTGGTTGTTTGAAGCATTCTGCAATCTCTTTCTCTCTTTTTAGGTCATTTTTTAGTTGTCCATTTTGCATCTTTAGTGTAGAGATCTCATTGTCCTTGATATTCAGTTCATGATGTGCATTCATCATTTGGCTTAGGGTGTCTAGCTGCATGTTTGAAATTATTGCAAGCTCAATTGACTTTTCTTCCAATCTATTGACAAGGTTTCTCTTATCTTCTTCTAGCATAGCCTTATCTTCAGTGGCTCTTTTCTTATGTTTAGTCACCTCACAAAGCATCATGGCTTGTGATTCTTGTTCAAGCTTGAGTGTTCTGAGTACTTCTGCTTGAGCTCTATTTTTCTCCATTAGGTTTGATATTGCTGCATCAAACTCTTTGGAATCTCCATTTGCAAACAATTTTGAGTTGTCAATCTCCTTGTATTGTGTATCATCTTCAGCAAAGGAAATTTCTCTTCTCCTCCTTAAAGATTTCTCAATTCTTCTCTAGCTTCTTCCAAAGTGTGTAGAGCAAGTTGTACATCAATTGCCTAATTCTCTATGACCTTCCCAAGTTTGTAGACTTCCATTTTCAAATATTTTGTTCAAGTTGTAAGGCTCCTTCTTGTGAGAACTTAGCTCTGATACCAATTTTTGGAATTTAGAAGTGGGAAGTTTTACTTCTAAGAGGTGGGTGGGAGGGGGTGGGGGTGAATCAGAAGTAACTAACTTTAATCTTTGAAAACATTTTATTGAAACTATTCATATGCATCTAATTCATTTAATGAACGTGAAAGTAAAGACATGGATGAAAATAGATAACACAAGATTTGGTAACCTAGAAACCCTCCAAAATGAGAAGGTAAAACTAGGTTGGCAATGACACCCACGAAGTATCACTGCAACAATTATGTAACTATTCAAGGTTACAAAGTTTGACGAATTCTAATGGTCTACCCTATGAAAGGCCTATCTTGTTAAAGACCTTACACTCTATTAAAAGTGAGCTGGTTAAAGGATTTACAAACATGCACTTTGAATGTTACCCTATTAATGGATGTAGCACCTTGTTTAAAGGCTTACAATCATGGCTATTCAACCAACTTATCATCATAGGATTTGCATTCCTAATACAATGGCTAGAGAGTATTAGAAAGTCTTGACTTGATGACTTGAAATCATCATTTGCTGATTCTAGATCCTTGTTCTACTCTACCTGTTATGATCCTTGCTTGATTTGATTTGTCTCTCCTCAAAATTTTGATTGCTCTATTCTAATCAACTAAATTTTGCAATGCTACTCTTCCTTCTAAGTCTTTAAACACCCCTCTAAACTTCACTATAATTCATGCATACACTTCTCACATACATTTATACAATGGGGTTTCATCCTCCTTTTAAAGGCTTCAAAGACTTACAATTAGGTATGAATCTATGATCACTATTCATTCTTCTTTTCTGCTAAATTCATTCACTTGTCCTATTGGTTGCATGGTTTCTCCATTTTTCTTATTGGCTACATGTAGATTCCATAGAAAATGCAAAAGATTCAATCTTATCTTCAAAATCCTTTGAGATTAATCCTAAGTCAGCTTCAAAAATGGTTTACATTTGATTTTGTGAAGGCACAAACTCATATGTTGATTTTGTGTTACTCGGCACTTACTAATTGTTGATGCTCAACACATATAGGAATTCTATCTCACTAGACTCCTATAGTAATTTTGTTTCACTCAACATCTATACTTTTCTTGGCACCTATAGAGACTCCATTTCACTCAACATCTATACTTTGTTGGGAACCTATAGTGACTTTATTTCACTTATCATTTGGTACTTGAATCTTGCTTGGCACCTAAAGTTCATTCAACACCTATTGAATCTCTAGCTTGACACACACTATAGCTTAGCATCTATATTATACTGAACATCATCTTGAGAATTGGTTAAGTGTGTTGACACTCAATTTTCAAACCAATTTGAGACCAAAAAGTTGAAATTTTGACAAGAAAAATAGCAGCGAACCTTGGTCAAAATTTGATCAAAATTGGTTGAAAATTGGGTCCAAATTTACTAGTGTCTTAAAGATCACTATCCCCACACTTCTAATGACCAAATTCTTTCCAAGGTTAGTGGTTTAGAGAGGCTTTTTTCTTAGATGGTTTTTAAGAAAATAATTAGGTGCTTGTCTAGGAGTTAGACCGATATAAGACAACCTTTGCTACCAAATGGGGTACCTGTGCCTATTGTAAAATGTCATTTGGACTAGCCAATGTAATGTAGATGGCCTTCAAGGGTGTGCTATCGAAATTTGTTCTAGTATATTTTGATGATATAAATATCTTTTCAAAACATGTAACATGTCATTTTTATTATTTATGGTAGGTATTCATTTGATGCAGACAGTATGGTGTGTCCCTAAATCCCAAGAAGTGTGTGTTTACACTGATCAAGGAAAGCTCCTAGGATACATTGTATCAAGAGATGGGCTAGAGATAGATCTTGAGTGGGTAGAGGAAATTCTCTCTCTCCTAGCCATGTTGAAGAAGAATATGGTATTCACCTAGAGAAAGGAAGGGAAGGCCAATTTTGAGGAGATGAAGAGATCAACTGCATCAACTCCCACTCTTTTCAATCTTAAGTTTGATAGAAATTTCATCCAATAATCCCTTCGAGGAGAGTCAAGTATATTAGTTTTCTAACACAATTAAATGATGATAATTTGGAGTAGCCCATTGTTTTATTTAGTGAAGGGCTTAAAGATTATGAGGTAAAATATAACTATGTAGAGAATAGGTCCTTGCTACTATAAGGGCTCTAATTTTTTTAAGATATTTTCTACCTCATAACAAAGTTTAGCTCTTGGTTCTACATGAAAGTGTGAAGGAGTTCCTCCTAAGTAAGGATGTCAATGAAAAAGGAGCTGGATGGGTTACCAAAGTCATGGAGTATGACATTGATATCAAGATCACCAAGCTTGTAAGAGACAAGAGATTGTGTGAACAAATGGACTCATCTTTTGAGACACCTGAAATTGTTGGCCTCTTATTACAAGGTGAGAAACCAATAGAGAATGAAGGTCAGAATGATTGTTTGTAGGACACAACTACTTTCTTTATGGGATGAGGATATCCCCAAAGCTTAGACTAGGCTAAGAGAAGATAATTTAGGTTACATTCTATCCCTTATGTCTTGGTGGATGGAATACTATTCAAGCAGGATTCTAATGGAGCCCTATTGAGATGTATACATACTGATTAGGTTAGCAAGATATTGGTTGAGTTCCATGATGGCTCCACTAGTGGTCATTTCTCATCCAAGATCATCGTAATGAAGATAATGAGGGCTAGCTATTATTGGCCAATTTTATTGAATGACTTCCATAAGTTGTAAGGATATGTGAGAAGTGTGCACTCTTCTCAAGAAAGCAAAGATTGGATGCCCTTCCTCTCCACCCTATTCAAGCTGACAAACCCTTTGCTCAATGGGGTTTGTATTTCATTGGTGCAATAAATCTATCCTCTATTTTTGGTCATAAATGGATCTTGGAAGCCACAAATTACATCACAAGATGGACAAAGGTAGTGGCTCTAAAAGATGCAATAGAGGCTTGAGTGGTTGAGTTCCTTGATGGGATTATGAACAAATTTGGTGTTCCATTAACCATCATATCTAATAATGCCAAAAAAAAATTTTGAAATCATATATGCTCTTGGGCTCTAAAACATGGAATATATTTTAGCATTTCCTTGAACTATTATCCCCAAAGGAATGGCTTGGCTAAATCTTCTAACAAGAATCTCATCAAGATAATAAAGAGGAAATTTGAAGATAACAAAGGTGATTTCTTGCTAAGTCAAAGACTACCCTTTCGGATGATAGAATTACATCCAAGAGAGAAATTGGGAACTTGCCTTTTATGATGGTATATAGATAAGAAACCAGGCTTCCTATTTCACTAGAGTTCCTCTCTCTTGAACTAGCTCATCAATTGGAGCTAGCTAAAAATGATCCCATGACAGTCAAACTACTATAACTAATGGAATTAGAAGAAAAGAGACAATAAGATATGCATACACTTGAGGCATGTTAGTAATAGGTCAAAATTTTTTTTGACAAGAAGGCCATAGCCAGAATTTTCAAAAGAGGCAGAGCTTGTTCTCAAGTGGGATGCAAATATAACTAGACTAGGTAGGCACTCCAAATTTGATGCTATGTGGAGTGGGTCATATTTTATCACCAATTGTAAGGAGGATAACACTTTTCAGCTATCTAGGCTTGATGGTGATGTCCTACCAATCCCAATTAATGGAATTCATCTTAAACCTTTCTTCTAGACTAGGTTAAGGTTTTTTGTATGAAGTAGAGTAGTTTTCCTATTTTCAATAAATGCACTAGTATAGGCTTTTCTCTATGTGAGATAGCAATTTTGAAGTTTTGTAGTTGCAAAAGAGATAGAATTTAGTATAGGGTACAAGTGGAATTTAGGGTTCATTTCTCATGACTCTGACCCAATGGATTTCTTAAAGGCCACTGATCCATCCTTAATAGAACAATACTAAAGAAGAAGAGAAGAAAGAACTTTCAACTTCATTTTATTGAATAGTAGATGCAAATTTATACAATAGATTGACTCAAAAACATTCCTAAATGATTTCTAATTAGATTGAAAACAAACTACTACATGAATGACAACACACACATAAACTTGACACTAACAGAAACTTATGAACACCTAACTCATCACATCAACAATAAGAACTTGATTCAAACTAAAAATCTTTAACTCAATCCTAAACTAAACTTATGTTGCCAACAATTTAACAAGGCTTGCCACATGCGCAATAGTTATTATTGACTACTATTGGAACATTAACTCCAACACCCCCACTTAATGCAAAAACTAAAGGAATCATTATGTAGAAATTAAACTTTCAAAATAGGTAATAGAGGAGTAAGAATTTCTCATAGTTATGTAGCTATCATCCAGCTTCAAAACACTATTGGATGCACCATATCCACATGTAATGCCTCATAACCCTCATAAAGGTATGATGCCAAGATTCTAGACTTTCAAATCTCCCAAAACTATTGGACATTCCATCTCTACATGAAATGCCTCATAACCCTAGCAAAGGTATAGCTTCTTTGATCCTATAGAACCTCAAACTATTTGAGCATCCATCTAACCTTCCCTACATCTTTTCATATTTTTGAAAGCATTGATCTCTTCAAAATCAATGAGAACATAATCATCTAGTGGTTCTTCTCCTAGCCTCATCTTCTTAACAAGTTCTTCTCGATCAAACAAAACTTAATTGGAAGATAACTCTGGTATCATATTAGAAAAATAGAACAACAATAAAAAATAACAGAAGAAATAACTTTCAGCTTCATTTTGTCGAATAGTAGATGAAAATTTGTACAATATCTTAACTCAATAACATTCCCAAATGACTGCTAATTAGATTGACAACAAAATACTTCATGATTGACAACACACACAGATAAACTTGACACTAAATGAAACTTATGGACACCTAACTCAACACATCTACAATAATAACTTGATTCAAACTAAAACTCTTTGATTCAATCCTAAAATAAACTTGTGTTGATAGCAACTCAACAAGGCTTGCCACATGTGTAACAATTATTATTAAATACTACTAGAACATTAACTCCAACAATTAAGGCCTAACTATCAAATGAGTTATGATAGAGTGATTAGTTTGAGTTGCATGAATGCAAGCAATCTCATCATTTGGTCAATATAATAGTTTCATTCATTTGCAGTGGTTAGTGGAGGAAGTCAGTTGGTAGTTTCAATGATGTGATCATAGTTAGGTTAAGGTTTCACATAATTGCAGTGGTCCAAACTACATTCAACATTAAGTTGCAATAATTTGATGGCCATTATTCTGATGGTTTCACATGATTGCAATGGTTAGATAAAAGAAGAAAAAGATAGCCACGATGGAGTGATCATGGTTAAAGGCAACACAAGTAGTGGAGTTTACAACAATCAAAAGATCATAGATATTTGATGCCAACCTTAGTTTCAAGATGTGAAAGGGCGATAAAGGAATGATAATTGATTTCACATCACCACACAGCTAGAAGATTGTTAAGTATAAACTATAATGATGGTGCAAAGAGCCAATCTCATATCAATCATAGGCTTGCAATAGTTATGGATATAAAATGTAAATAGACTATGGAGTCATAAATAAGGGAAGAAATAGGTCAACAAACTGATAGGTGAATGTTCGCAAGGTGGAAAAATATTTCAAGGTTATAGGGCCACATGGTTGGAAAAAGAATTGAATGTAGTTGACTTGTTGATGTAGCTAATCTAGCACAATGTAAAATAATACATATAGTAGTTGGAAGAAAAATAGATAAATGATCTGATTCATCTACAACTATTTTTTGGTGTCCTTAACACTGCTACACTCCATGCCTATTAAAAGAACTCCATGATCATTCCTATTTCAATTTGATTTCTTGTAGCTAAATACACCCTTTCCCTTGTTCCTTTTGTCTTCCCTTGTGAGTAGTTGTGCTTCATGATCAGATATTCTTCTAATCCTTAGTTATTTTTCTCATTTGTAATCTAATCTCATGATATAGGGATTTCAAACTTAGGGTTGTATCTAGATTATGCCTACACCCTATAAAGGAAATTTTTGTTGTTGGTCTAAGGATTCATATCTCTTTTCTAGTCTTTCATAAATTCTCTATAATTGTTCTACCTCTTATTCAATAGAAATCAACTCTATCATATCCAATCTCAATCAGTTAAGTTTAAACAATCTATGTGGCCTTACTTTTGTGGATGTACTTTGATAATTATAATACCATATGATTATGTTCATTTTAGTTAACTGATCTATTAAGTCAATCTTTTGTATTCCTTATATATTTATGTTATCTTTTTGACTTGTCTATGATATTGAGATTGAGGAAATGAAGATAATGGTATATCTTGTGAAATCTGTTAGATTCTAGGGCAGCCATTAGAAAAGAAGTGGAACAAAATACTATTTTTTGTATTACCCACCTCTAGATTAGAATAGGTAGTTTTATTTTATGCATTCCTTCTCCCTTTTCCTTTCAAGAAATAGTTAGGTACACCCAAATAGTAAAGAAATTGTCTTTCTCTAGAGACTTAATCTCTGGTTGCAAAGTCCCACACTTTGGATATTATTTCCATGTTACACAAGGTTTCCTTTAGGTAAAACCTTTAGGTGATGGTGCAAAATTTTGTGTCAACACTACTGTTTCATATTTTTCTCATGTTGGTGATCTTGCAATACATTTTGATGCTTTATACAATGAAAATATAAATAGTGGAAGTTGTATTTCTAATTCTAAGTTTCCCATTTATGTTGATGAATTTTATGATGATATGTTTAGAGTTCATACTAGCAAGTTGCTAGATGAAGACTATGATTATGATCAACATATTTTGTGTCAGCAATTCTAGGATTGTTTTTCTAACTTTGCAACTAATCCATTATTTGAGGGTGAAGACATTTCAAGACATGATAAATTTTATTGGATGAGTAATGAGATTGGAAGTGAGCAGGGATCGGATTTCACATACTCTTCACATATAGGTACACAAGGTGAGTTGTAAATTTATGAGGAATATGAATCTTTAAATGAAGAAGAGCATGATCACTTTGTGTTTCCAATTGATAACATGTATTAGTCTTTTGATAATGGTGACTCTCAATTTGATTTTGAAATTCAAGAGCATGCTAATATGCATTTTCATAATGAGCAAGATGAAGAGAGTGTTTCAAGTTTCTATATGCACTATGAAAGTGATTTTATTTTACCTAATCTACTAATGAAGAATTCTAATGTGTTTAGTGAAACAATTGAGAATGAAACTTATAGCTTACTTCAATAATGTATAAATGAAAACTAGGTATATGACAAAGGTAAGAAATTTTGTTAAGTTTTTGGTGGCTCAAGGCCATTACTAGTACAATTTAGAGTAGGTTTCCTATTTTCAATAAAGTTGTTCAAGAGAATTTTGTTGTAGTGGTTTTCTTCTTCTGAAAAATTTGAATACTTGTCATGCCCACAAGGGACATGCATCGCTAGAAAGAGCCATCGTTGGCCTATTTTTTCATCTAGCCAAAAGTTTTGAAATACCTTGTGAAAATCAGGAAGAAATTGATTTTTGTTGCTTAGGGTTTCTAAAAATTTATCACTCATGAAAAAACCTAGTCATGTTTCATATTTTGATAAATTTTCCATAAAATGATTTGAAAGTATGATAGGGATACATCCAAAACCATGGGTATTCATTTGAATTTCGATAACCCTGGGATTCTTGGTTATTTTTCATATTATACTGTTGTGCCTCTATATTTGTTCAAGTTTTGATGTTGCAAAGTTTATTTTGTTGCAACATTTCCACAACATTAATGCTAACTATTTCATTAGCTATCAAGGAGAAAAGAGGTAAATTAGAGGATTATCATGACATTGCAAGTGTTAATGTAACCGTGTGGTCAAAGTTGTGAGGGAGTGATTCAATGGAGATTGCATGATCACAATTTAATCTTGGCTTAAGGATCTTCAAGTTGAGATTTTGTGATTGAAAGAGATGGTTAACATTAAATAGTTATTGCATCATCACATGGTTACAATGGTAGTTAGGTTTTATGGTTATGATATTGTAGAACAATGTGGTAGTCAAATAAAAAGGGTGTCATAGCATCATACAGATTTAAATATAACTTGAGGTTTGAGTAGAAAAATGGTGAAGTGCTCTGATCACACATTCATAATGGTTAATTATTAAGTTAAATATTCATTACAGCCTTGCATTTTAATCAAATAGTTAAGATCTTGAGTTGTGAGGTTGTGAAGTATGTGATGGTTAATTAAAAAGGTTTACCGCACTATTGCATAGTTAAGGAAAACCCTATATTTGGTAGTCCTAAGGAAGAAACAAGGTAAAGATAAGGCCATCATTATTTTACAACTAGAAAAGATGTTAAGTCTTCAACTACAATGAAGGTATGAAATAGTTAGTTGGATGGACATCACCAGGTCACATTATTAAGTGATGGGTCATTGAAACTAGATCTAAATGTATGAAAGAAGGTAATAACATGGTCACAAGGTTAACCCATAGTTTAGAGATAATAGGTGCGAGGATGCAAAGATGGTTAGTTAACCATTGATCATATGGTTGTGGTAGTTAGAGAATAGTAAAGGGTTAAGGTCGTGAGGTTGCAAGAAGTTGACAAACAACAAGGTCTTGCTAATAGGGAAGAGGTGGTGGATGCAACAAATTAGAAGGTACCATGTGGCATGCTTTGGAAGGATAGTGTGTGATCATAAGGGTAAGGTTGGAGACTTAAGATGGTACAATAATTGGTATGTTTGGATATCTTGAAGTGTATAAGTTATGATGCTACTCCATTTCATAACATCAGGAAGGCAAACATGAAGACTTCCAATCTCATGCCAATCATAAGATTGGATCCAAGAAGATAAATCATGAGATCACAGAAGTAGAAAGTGAAGGTTTTTGAAGCCATGAAGTATTGATGATTGTGAGATCATAAAAGACTTAAAGGGGGACCTTTGACCATATGAAGATAAGGGGAGCATAAGATTGTAAGACATAAAAACTAAGGATGTAAAGGATTACAATTCTACAAAGTGGGGCCAAGCTCATAGGCATACAAGAAATATGCACATGTTATTTTAGTCTTTTGAAGATAACAAAAACAATATGATCATGTGATCAAAAAGGAAAATCATGAGAGCTTCCTAAGTGACAATGAAGAAAGGCTATAGTTAGCATAATATCTTAAAGGTAAAGGGTAAGGATTCCAAAGCTACAACAAAGGGCAGATAAGAGGGAGCATATTGTCGAGAGGTGAAAGTAGTGATTAAGAATAAACTACCTAAGTCACAAAAAAGAGTTAGTTAATCATTATCAAAAGATCACAATATAAGAAAAGGAGAGGCTTGATGCTATGCAAGGGTATTTATCATATGATTTTAATAGACTCAAAAGAAATCCGTAATCATGCAATAAGGAAGTGATCATAAGATCATAAAGGAAAAATTCATCGCTAAAGATGAGACGAAGGGTTTAAATTTTTAAAGGAAATTTGAGCTAAAGAGTTATGTCTATGCTCCATTGAGGTGGTGTGAGGACATAGAGCTAGCAGGATGAATTGATGCTCAAGTTGTATAGCCTTGATGGTGATCAAATTTTTAGGTGGAGTGTGATAGCAAGAAATTCAGATAAAATTAGATTCATGGAATAACCACGAAGAAAGAAATGAATGTTTTGGAAGTAGTTGAAAATATTGGGTAGTAGTATCATATAGATTTAAATATATTGACAAAAAATTAGTTAGAGATTTACATGATTAAGTGTAGTAGAAGATAAATAGAATTAAGTTGAGGATTCATGCAATAAGTGCCTCATGCTAGCTTTGCAACTACTTTCCCATTTTTATCAAAATGTAGAGAATGTTTTAACTATTACTTTGTAGAAATATCTCTATATTTTTATTTTTCATTAATATTTTGATATGTGTACTCCCATCTAAGGCTTGTCAATATCCTTCTCTATAAAGGGATTTCCAAGATGTGGAGTAGAGGTTCCAGTTGTGTTAATGTGCTACCACAAGGTGGTTCTAGTTTTTGGATTTTTTTTACCACTATGATACCACAAGGATGGTTCCAATTTGGTTAAAATTTATTTCATGACATTTATTATTGTGATACTACCATCCTCAAAAAATTTCTCTATTTTGAACAACATTGTAATTTTTTTTTAGCATTTAGATAATACAATCATTTGTTGTGTATTTTTTGAGTTTTTTACATATACTTGATGGATTGGTTTCAAGGAAATGCATACAAAAATTTCTTGAATGTTTTAATATAAACCTTGTCTCCTCTTTATTAGTTTTTAATTTTCTTTGATATATGTAAAAAATACATATTTTCTAGTTGCATCTTGGCTTTGAAGTTGTATGCTAGTGTATATTTTGTTGTTGGGTCAAGGACTTGAGTAAATTGCTTGATATGCATGTTGGACATATAAGAGGAGTAACTAAGAGGGGTGGAGTGAATTAGATACAACTAAAATAAATCCTAGATCCTTTAGATGTCATCACAAAACATAAACACTACTGAAAATACTTTTGCTCGACAAACACATAGTCACTCGGTTAATAGTGATATTATAGTGTAACTCAATAACCGCTGTAACTCACAAAATCCTTAACGTGAAAATATTAAGATATTGGTGTAGGGGAAGCCTATTAAATTCTATTTAAATGTAATCTCAAGACTCTCTTGAAGCCTTTTAAATCATTAGTATTAGTTAGGAATGATGGCTATTAATTTTGACCCACTTGTGAGACCTAGTTCCAAGATTGGCACAATATAGGACCTTGGTCAACTATGGTCAAAGGTGTCTGTTGGCGCTCAAAATTGTAGCCCACATTTTGAGCACCATTGAGAAATTTGAGGCCTATAAATGCTTTGTGAAGCCTATGTACCCAGCTGTACTTTTGAACCCTATGAGGTGTTTTATGCTTCTAGCACCTTTCATTTAGTATGTCTAAATGTTCCATGAAGTTAAAGCGTCATTCTGAACCATTTTGCCAAGTCCTGTTTCAAGCATTTGTCAAATTTGCAATTCTACCCTAGTTTCAAATAACGATAGGAGGCTTTGTTTGCATCTGAATATCTCGCACCCAAAAAAATGTGTAATGACTTGCCACTTTGAAAGTGTCTAGTATCCACACCTAAGAACCTATGTTTCAGATTTTGAGTCATTTTGAGTCCGTTTGACTAGGTTTTGAATCCCTCAAAGTTGGTCAGTTACTGTTTTCACACATTTGCAAAATATTCAAAATTCTATGAAGCCCTGTTTGACATGCAATAACTTTTGACCAGTTGACCCAAATGAGAAAATTCCTTTTGAGTTGTATTGTAGACGACAAAGACTTTTTATGTTCCAAGTTTCAGCTCTTGAAAAATCTGTTTGATCAATTTTCAAATGCGATTCCAAATGGAATTTCTAACTTTTTACTAGTGTCAGGATTTGCGGATTGATTGGAACCCCTGTTCGTGACATCATATCTCCTGATCCACGATAGGTGAGATCAAATGGTTTGTTTCCCTATGTTCTATACTGAAAATACTACAAGTGGGCCAATTTTTAGAACTTGACAAATCCATTTTCACACTTTACCAGGGTCATTCCATTCGCAAAAAATGTTTTCTGTCAATGTTTTTAATCTGCAAATTCTGAGTAGCCCACTTTGACGGCTCACCAAATGCGTCCTGTTATTTTTTGTGAGCCCAAATTGGAGATCCATAATGTCCTCATGACAGAGAATGAGTGTCCCAGTTTTCATTTCCCCATATGCTCATTTGTCTAGTTTTCCGAGCCAAATCCAAACCCAGTTTATGGTATTCTGACATGTTTTCATGCAGGTAATTCTAAGAAGGAAACTTTGACGGTGAATATCTTTTGATTGGGAATTCTTCATAAGATGAGATTTGACAGGATTGAAGAATGTAGAACAAAGATTTAGTGTGCCAGTTTTTAGAGCTTGATCAGAGGTTTGGGTCAGTTTTCAAAGGTAGTCAATAGACCTCCTGGCACCAAATTCACAGTTTGCTGGAAAAGTGACAAATTGAGTTTTTAACGATTATTCTATGATCAAAATTGATTATAATCAGTTTGAGAAGGTTAGTGGATCAATTTAAGGATTCAGTCGTTCAGAAATGAAATTTTTTAAAGTTGGACCCACTTTAGGCCCGACTGATTCCATCAGGTGAATCCGAGTTTTTGTAGAATCTTGAAGGTGCCTTAATGATGTAAAGATGGGGAACTAAGTGAAAAGAGCATCAAAATGAAGGAGAACAAAAAATAAGAGTAATCAACGAAATATATTATTAGAATTTCATTCACCTTTTGATAAAAACTTCAAGTCAAGGCGGAATGAGTAGGCACTCATGTGAATTTTAAAAGCCGCAGTCTTTGAAGAGAACCCAGTGAATGAAGGTAGTAGGCTAGTGTATCTTCCACATCCAGTGAGAACCAAGGCATGGAGCAAAGCATTTTGAATAAAAGAAGTCTTGAGCAATGGGAGAAGGTTGGGGCACAATTGAGAAATTAATTATAGAGATATTGGGACATAGGAATGCAGCTTAGCGCAAAGTAATTAGGGAGACATTTACTCAGCTATACAAGGAAGTTTTCTTGAAGAGATTGGAGTCAGAACTCACAAATAATTTTGAGTGTGCTTTGTTACTTTAGATGCTAGAACCCGAGGAGCGTGATGCTTGTCTAGCACTTGGAGCAATAAAATATGGACTCCAAAGAATCAATCACTTATAGAAATTTCTTGTGCTTGGTCTTCAGCTGAACTGTGGATGATAAGACAAGCATATCATCCACAAATTTTGTAGATAGCGAGAGCATTCATGGCCACATAACTAAAAAGACCTCCCATGGCATCAAGGTTGGAAACTACCCAATCTAAAAAGAGGAGGTGTTTGGAGAAGAATGATCACACTAGGCAAGAAGCTGCAAGCTTTGAAATAAAACAAAACAAAACCTTTTCTCCCGTTGGCTACACATAAGAGGTTTAGTCTTCTAAGTTTGAAGAGCAGGGGAGTGGCTAAGACTTAAGATGAGCCCACGTCAAGAAAATTGGGAGTTACTTTAGTTTGAAAGCACTCCTATGAACACAACAGAATTAGCGCAGATAAAAGAAGAGAATGCCAATCATAAAAACATGGATCAAAGAAGCTTGCTTGAAGATCTCATGCCATTGAACACCACAAAGAAGCACAGTCAAATAGAGGGAGCTCATGAATGAAAGAATCCGCATGTTAAAAGGCAGAGGCAACAGTTAAAAATGGCATGTAAATTGGAGTGGCAGGGGAGACGCCATCAATAAAAGGAGATCCAATGCCATGCAAAGAAAGAACGAAGCCACCAACGCTGAAGGAAGAAAATTCCAAGGCATCCAAACCCATGGCTGATATAAGATTAAGCTTCCATCAAAGAACAAAAGTAAAAGCTTGTAGGAATCCACAGACAAGAAAAGGCGTAAGGCACCCCAGGGTGGGTTTTAGACAAGAAATAGTTAGAGATTATGAGCAGAACCCACGCATTGGAAGCAAGGAATCCACACCAGGCATTAAAAGAAACCTTAAGGGGCATTATTTAAAGCAAGCCCAATCGAAAATGACGGATTGGGAGGCTTAAAAAATAATTGTGGTTCTCTATTGAGCATGGGAATAGAGAAAAGGTGGTCATAATCCATGCCAATTGTTTTACAGGCATGGTCAAAGGTGAAACCTATAATCCCATATGCCTTGCATGGAAGCGTATTTTGTATTTTAAATACCATTGCACACAACCTTAGTAATGTCCTAATGCAAAGAGCTTTTGGAAGCTCACATGTATGTGGGACCTCTCAATTCAACCCAAAAGATGATACGTCGGCCGAGTCCAATTAGAGCATAATTTTGAAGGCAAACGCAATTAAAGATTGATTACATCATCAAATTGAAGCCCGCCAGAAAAGCAAAAAATCCAGCTAGTTGCTATGGTGCTAGCCGAAAAATTTAAGAAAATTTCGGCTAGCAACATAGCGACTAGCCAAAAAATTCAAACCCGATGAGAAGTTAGTAAAGCATCGTGGGTTAATTACGTCATCAAATTGAAGCCTGCCAGAAAAGCAAAAAATCCAGCTAGTTGCTATGGTGCTAGCCAAAAAATTTAAGAAAATTCCGGCTAGCAACATAGAGACTAGCCAAAAAATTCAAACCCAATGAGAAGTTAGTAAAGCATCGTGGGTCCTCATGCAGGAGCAATAGTGAATCGAAAGGTGAAAAGTGGCAGCGACAAAATGATTAGATAATAATGTGGTGAGCAAATGTTTGGGGCGTGCCAGATTGTGCCATGTGGAAGATCTAATGGTCATCGTAATGTCACCAAGAGGAAGGTGCACAACAATTAACATAGCGAAATAGCGATGATGACTATACAGCGAGTAAGATGATGATGTGGTGCCAACAATGTAGGAAGAGAACCAATCAGTATCCACCACATGTCATCAATTTGGTCAACAGGTTTGACCCCAGATTCAAAGGATAGGAGAAAATTTGAAGAATATAAAAAATAGTTTTTAATTATTTTCTTAAAAAAGGGGGTTTGCACATGAATGAGTTTTAAAATCAAAGGGGCTTTTTAATAGAAGTCTGAACCTTGGATTAATTTAATTTTTTGAAAAATTTTAAAATATCAAAGTTGCAGACTTGAATACTTTCTACCAAGGGAGCATTTTTCAAATTGAGATTCTGGGCATTTTTGGAAGGCTAGATATGCCTTATCATATACCGCCAGAATAGTGAGAATCCAAATTTTCCATTTTTGAAGTCAATTTTTGCATAGGTGCTTCTTGGTTTGAGCTATAGCCAAAAATGTGAATTTTGGGGCTTTCTCAATGGAATGGGTAAAAAACTAAAAATCCAGTTAGAGGATCAGTAAAACTTGGTAAGAATGTGGTTGGAGTTCACTTTTCTCACATTCACTCAATTTAACCCAATTTTTGCCAAGCATTTCAACAGGTTTTTAGATATTTTGATGACTCAGCAAGCTTTCATGATTCAAAAATAGGCATTTGCAAATCAGTTACAGAAAATGATGAAACAAGATCAGATCAAAATGGGAGATGGAAGGAAGAAGTTATCCAGTTGCAAAAGGAGGGAATTTCAAGTGGACAGATGTCAGTTTCAGATTCAATCCGAGAATTCACCTTTGTCTATATCATTCTTTCTTTCTATCATTTGAAGGGTTCCAGTTTCTGGGAAGTTCCAGTTCTTTGGAGAAAATTTGCACATTACTGTGATACCAAGGTCTTGGATCCAGTTTTGGTTGCATTCCCATGACTATGACACCATTTTCCTTCAGCAATTTCTTCTCATGTGAACAACAATTAAGAAGTATGGTATAGATAGTTATGATACATTAGGTTGTTTCATGTTTTAATTTCATGCATTTCATTGTATTGTTTCAAGGAAATGAATACATATGAGCAAGCATTTCATTAGTTTCATTTTGGTTCTCGTCTCCTCTCTCAGTAATCTGTAGTCTTATGCGGTCCTAGAACGAAGAGCTAAGATCAATTTTCTTCCCCTTAAGGTTATATGTCTGATATATTTTGCTGTTGGAACAAAGTGGCAAGTAAATGCTTAATGTGTTTGACAGGGTTACTGGTTATGCTGAGAAGGATATTTTGTGACAATGAGATCTGAATGAACATTGATGTCTGAATCACAAGTTGATTAGATAGATTTGATGTCTAGGTATACAGAATATGTCCTGATGTCACAGATGTATGTTTTGGATTCATGAAATTGCCCAATGGATTAGGCACTGATTAGTTATAGGATCATTAGGTTTTTCTGCATGCTTGAGGATTTGTTGAACATCAACATCAATAATCAACGCTTTTCCCTTTCATGTTGAAGAGCTATAATAGAATGCCCTCACTTAGCTTATGAGATTCCTAGATCTACATTTAGCTACTATAGATTGATGTTATTTCATGAGTTATGAGGAGAAATAAGGGTTTTATCTATTTCATAATAGATTCAGTGTATGCTTTGACAACTGGTACCATATAAAGAATCTGCAGGTCCACCTGCCTAGGTTTTGTGGAGCCTAAAGAAGAAGAAGGTTCATGTCTTATAGTTGGCCTAGTGTCTGAATGGATGTGTTCATAATGGGAGTTAGCTGCCCCTAGATGCATTTTGTTCTCATAAGGGTAATTGGAAACGGGTAACGTTTTCAAACACCAACAAAATGGCAACTCTGCTGGGGAGTTGCATTCAGAAAGAACCAAAATCTTTGCCATGAAACAGATTGGATACAACAAATATGTAGCAAGATGTGTTACTTTTCCTTGCTGAAGTTTCATGTTCCCTAGTTAAGCTTTATTCATGGACAACAGTATGTGTAAAACTGGATGAAAATTGTGTTCCATGATTGTCATAGATCTATCTTCAATTAGTTCAGTTTGCAAGTGCTGTTGAGGAAGTCCAGAGCCAAGAATTGATTTATAAAGTATATTTTCTTTTCAAGATAATATTGATCTGCAAATTCCTCGTACATTGAAGGTCTGGTTCAGATTTTTCAAGTGACATATTATGTTTTATTTCTCACAAAGTGTGAGTGGTGACTCTCAAATCTCTATACCCGTTTGTTCCTAGTTGATTTCATTGCTAAATTTTTGAAGGACTTTTAGTTGTATGGGAAGATCTAAAACTGTTGATGTATCTTGGAAAGGAAGTTTTAAATTCTGGATAATTTTTAAAGTGTTCTTTGAAAATTTGTTGTTATAAAGAAATTGAAATGTAAAAAATCAATCACAGCAGTGGTTATTTTATTTCTCTTGCAAAGAGGTGGCGACTCTACAAAGTTTGATCAGTGGTGTGAAGGAATTCCAGTCTTACACCTGTGCCAAATTAGTAGATCAAAGTTCAGCATCAACATTGGAGGTATTTTGATTTTCATGCTTCTTTTCATGGAAGTCAAGTGTTTAAAAAAGTTGCCTCTATTCAGTGATTTTCAGCACTAGAAAGAAGAGGTAGAAATATCGTTATATAATGGAGTCAGATCTAGATTTAGATCTCAGATCTGAGATTAGTTTGCCAAATTTTGAGAGCTTGGAAATTGTAAATAATAACATTGCTATGTTGAATAGACTAATTTACAAAAAGATTTTCAATATTATAAGAACTAAAGTAGGCAGTACTCAAGGTCTAAGTGTCAAACAATGTTATTTAATGCTTAAGTCAGTAATCAGTAAAATGCTTTTTCATTGTAGACTTGAGGAATCTTCACTGCCTAGTGTTTTCCTTGATGTTCTAGTACCTGATTCAATCAATTGGTCAGCACCTATAAGGTTAAAAATAATTTTGCAAATTGAAAAACTCATTGAGGAGATGGAAAGTGGTGATTACAGATTTCATGAAATATCTCCTAATGATAATGAGTGTGCTGAAAGCCAAGGTAGTAATGAATACAATGAGTCCATAGAGCAATTAGCATGAAAAGGATGGATATAAGAGAGAAGATAAATTAAGTTACAATACATATGAAGTTGAAGAAAGTTGTAACAATAGTAGATCTAGTAATTGCCATGATAAGAAAGAATGTTGTAATAATTCTAATTTTCCAGATTGTTACACTAAGGATCCTACTATTGAAAGTTCTTCATATTGTCCAGATGACAATCATAGCCAGGAGAAGATTTGTGAGGCAATCCTCTTGAGTTCCAGTAAAATCTCAGAATTGTTGGCTCGTGAGTTTGAAAAGCACGTAAGTATCTCTAAGGATCTTCATATGTTCTCTCATAATACTTTCTCATTCAGTCAAATCAATTCCCCGAAGTTTGATGTAGAAAAAGAGGTAGAATTCAAACAATCCTTATCAGATTTTGGAGGTGTAGATGACGGTTCCTCAAATGTCTTTGAACATGAAAATTTGCTAGATGTAGAGAATGTTAATGAAGGAAATTTTAATGTTGTTTCAGATTCTTTTCATGTTGATCTTGCTGAATATTGTTTTGATGTTTCATATGGTGAAGTGGAAAATAGTGAGTGTTGTCAATCTGGTTATAGATTTTCTTCATGTGCTGATAAGTCTTGTAAAGATAAGTTCAAGGTGTATTTTAACTTTCAGTTTGATGAAGAAGATGATAGTGATCAACATAGTTTGGATCAGTACTTTTAGAATGAGTTTTCAATTTTGGTGACTAATCAGTTGTTTGAATGTGAAGAGGTTTTAGCAAAGGATAAATCTGATTCGATGAGTAACATGGTTGCAAGTAGGCAACAATCAGATTTCACATACTCTTCATTTACGAAGGCACAAGGTGAGTTACAATCTACTCCATGTAACTCATTGAATGAAGTTGAATTTGAGCACTTTGTGTTTCTAGTTGAAAGAATCCATGATTCAGTCAGTAGTGATCAGTTTCAGTTTAATATCAGTTGTCATGATCATTTTGATCCATGTTTTCATAGTGAGAAAGGTGTAGAAAGTTTGTCTAATTTTTATATGCACTATGAAGATGATGATAGCAGTTTTGTTTTTCCTAACAAAGTAATTGAAAGTGTTGATATGATGGGTGAAACAAATGATAATGAGAATTTCAGTTTACCTCAAGAAGATTTAAATGAAAATCAAGTGTATGACAGATGTAAAAAATTATGAAACTTTTCGTTGGCCCGAGGCCATCCCTTGTACATAGTAGTTGTAGATTTCCCTGTTTTCAATAAAGCTATTTAGGAGAAGTTTTGAATTTTTGGAGCGGTCTGCTTCTCCAAGAGATCTGAAATCTTTCCATGCCCGCAAGAGACATGCATCCCTAGATAGAGCCACTGTTGGCGCTCAAAATTGTAGCCCACATTTTGAGCACCATTGAGAAATTTGAGGCCTATAAATGCTTTGTGAAGTCTATGTACCCAGCTATACTTTTGAACCCTATGAGGTGTTTTATGCTTTTGGCACCTTTCATTTAGTGCTTCTAAATGTTCCATGAAGTTAAAGCATCATTCTAAACCATTTTGTCAAGTCCTGTTTCAAGCATTTGTCAAATTTGCAATTTTGCCCGTGTTAAATAACAACAGGAGGCTGTGTTTGCATCTAAATATCTCACATCCAGAAATGTGTCATGACTTGCCACTTTGAAAGTGTCTAGTATCCACATCTGAGAACCTATTTTTTAGATTTTGAGTCATTTCAAGTCCGTTTGACTAGGTTTTGAATCCCTCAAAGTTGGTCAATTACTATTTTCACACATTTGCAAAATACTCAAAATTCTGGGAAGCCCTATTTGACATGCAATAACTTTCGACCAGTTGACCCAAATGAGAAAATTCTTTTTGCATTGTATTGTATATGTCATATACTTGTTATGTTCCAAGTTTCAGCTCTTGATGAATCCGTTTGATTAGTTTTCAAACACGATTCAAAATGGAATTTCTAACTTTTTACTGGTGTCAGCATTTGCGGATTGATTGGAACCCATGTTCATGATATCATATCTCCTGATCCATGATAGGTGAGATCAAATGGTTTGTTCCCTATGTTCTATACTAAAAATACTACAAGTGTGCCAATTTTTAGACCTTGACGAATCCATTTTCACACTTTACCAGGGTCATTCCATTCACAAAAAATGTTTTCTGTCAGTGTTTTTAATCTACAAATTCTGAGTAGCTCACTTTGACAGCTCGCCAAATGTGTCCTATTATTTTTCTTGAGCCCAAATCGGAGATCCATAATGTCCTCATGACAGAGAATGAGTGTCCCAATTTTCATTTCTCCATATGCTCATTTGTCAAGTTTTCCGAGCCAAATCCAAACCCAGTATATGGTATTCTCACATGTTTTCATGCAGGTAATTCTGAGAAGGAAAGTTTGATGAAAAATATCTTTTGACTAGGAATTCATCATAAGACAAGATTTGACGAGATTGAAGAATGTAGAACAAAGATTTAGTGTGCCAGTTTTCAGAGCTTGATCAGAGGTTTGGGTCAATTTTCAAAGGCAGTCAACAGACCTCCTGGCACCAAATTCACAATTAGCAGAAAGTTGACAAATTGGATTTTCACGATCATTCTATGATCAAAATTTATTCTAATTAGTCTGAGAAGGTCAGTGGATCAATTTAAGGATTTAGTCATTCAAAAATGAAATTTTTTTTAATCAGACCCACTTTGGGCCCGACTGATTCCATCAGGTGAATCCGAGTTTTTGTAGAATCTTGAAGGTGCCTTGATGATGTAAAGATGGGGAACTAAGTGAAAAGAGCATTGAAATGAAGGAGAACAAAAAATAAGAGAAATCAACGAAATATATTATTACAATTTCATTCACCTTTCGATAAAAACTTCAAGTCAAGGCGGCATGAGTAGCCACTCATGTGAATTTTAAAAGCCACATTCTTTAAAGAGAACCCAATGAATGAAGGTAGCAGGCCAGTGTATCTTCCACATCCAATCAGAACCAAGGCATGCAGCAAGGCATTTTGAATAAAGGAAGTCTCGAGCAATGGGAGAAGGTTGGGGCACAATTGAGAAATTAATTATAGAGATATTGGGACATAGGAATGCAGCTTAGTGCAAAGTAATCAGGGAGACATTTACTCAGCTATACAAGGGATTTTTCTTGAAGAGATTGGAGTCAAAACTTATAAATAATTTTGAGTGTGCTTTGTTACTTTAGATGCTAGAACCCGAGGAGCGTGATGCTTGTCTAGCACTTGGAGCAATAAAATATGGACTCCAAAGAATCAATCACTTATAGAAATTTCTTGTGCTTGGTCTTCAGCTGAACTGTGGATGACAAGACAAGCATATCATGCACAAATTTTGCAGACAGTGAGAGCATCCATGGCCACATAGCTAAAAAGACCTCCCATGGCATCAAGGTTGGAAACCACCCAATCTAAAAGGAGGAGGTGTTTGGAGAAGAATGACCATGCTAGGCAAGAAGCTGCAAACTTTGAAATAAAAAAAAAAGAAGCCTTTTCTCCCATTGGCTGCACATAAGAGGTTTAGTCTTCTACGTTTGAAGAGCAGGGGAGCAGCTAAGACTTAAGACAAGCCCATGTCAAGAAAATTGGGAGGTACTTTAGTTTGAAAGCACTCCTATGAACATAGTAGAATTAACGCAGATAAAAGAAGAGCATTCTAATCATAAAAAACATGGATCAAAGAAGCTTGCTTGAAGATCTCACGCCACTGAAGACAACAAATCAGAATAGTCAAACAGAGGGAGCTCACAAATGAAAGAATCTGCATGTTAAAAGGCAGAGGCAACAGTTAAAAATGGCATGTGAACTAGAGTGGCAGGGGAGACGCCATCAAGAAAAGGAGATCCAACTCCATGCAAAGAAAGAACGGAGCCACCAACGCTGAAGGGAGAAGTTGCCAAGGCATCCAAACCCACGGGTAATATAAGATTAAGCTGCCATCAAAGAACAAAAGTAAAAGCCCGTAGGAATCCACAGACAAGAAAAGGCGTAGGGCACCCCAGGGTGGGTTTTAGACAAGAAATAGTTCAAGATTATGAGTAGAACCCACACATTGGCAGTAAGGAATCCACACTAGGCATTAAAAGAAAATTTTAGCGGCATTATTTAAAGCAAGCCCAATCAAAAATGAAGGATTGGGAGGCTTAAAAAAGGATTGTGGTTCTCTATTGAGCATGGGAACAGAGCAAAGGTGGTCATAATCCATGCCAATTGTTTTACAGGAATGGTCAAAGGTGAAACCTATAATCCCATATGCCTTGCGTGGAAGTGTATTTTGTATTTTAAATACCATTGCACACAACTTTAGTAATGTCCTAATGCAAAGAGCTTTCAGAAGCTCACGTGTATGCGGGACCTCTCAATTCAACTCAAAAGATGATGATGTCAGCTGGGTCTGATTAGAGCATAATTTTGAAGGAAAATGCAATTAAAGTCTGATTACATCATCAAATTGAAGCCCGCCAGAAAAGCAAAAAATCCAGCTAGTCGCTATGGTGCTAGCCGAAAAATTTAAGAAAATTTTGGCTAGAGACATAGAGACTAGCAGGAAAATTTCAAACTCGGTGAGAAGTTAGTAAAGCATCGTGGGTCCTCATGCTGGAGCAAAAGTGAATCGAAAGGTGACAAGTGGCAGCAAAAAAATGATCAAATAATAATGTGGCGAGCAAATGTCAGGGGCGTGCCAGATTGTGCCATGTGGCGGATCCGACTGTCATCATAATGTCGCCAAGAGGAAGGTGCACGAAAATTAACATAGTGAAATAGTGATGATGACTGTACAGCAAGTAAGATGATGATGTGGCACCAACAGTGTACGAAGAGAACCAATCAGGATTTGCCACATGTCATCAGTTTGGTCAACAGGTTTGACCCCAGATTCAAAGGATAGGAGAAAATTTGAAGAATGTAAAAAATAGTTTTTAATTATTTTCTTAAAAAAGGGGGTTTGCACGTGAACGAGTTTTAAAATCAAAGGGGCTTTTTAATAGAAGTCTGAACCTTGGATTAATTTAAATTTTTGAAAAATTTTAAAATATCAAAGTTGCAGACTTGAATATTTTCTACCAGGGGAGCATTTTTCAAATTGAGATTTTGGGTATTTTTGGAAGGCTAGATATGCCTTATCATATACTGTTGAAATTGTGAGAATCCAAATTTTTCATTTCTAAAGTTAGTTTTTGCACAGGTGCTTCTTGGTTTGAGCTATATCCAAAAACGTGAATTTTAAGGCTTTCTCAATGGAATGGGTAAAAAGCTTAAAATCTAGTTAGAGGATCAGTAAAACTTGGTAAGAATGTGGTTGGAGTTCACTTTTCTCACATTCACTCAATTTAACCCGATTTTTGCCAAGCATTTCAATAGGTTTTCAGATATTTTGATGACTCAACAAGCTTTCATCATTCAAAAATAGACATTTGCAATTTAGTTACAGAAAATGATGAAACAAGATCAGATCAAAATGGGAGATGGAAGGAAGAAGTTATCTAGTTGCAAAAGGAGGGAATTTCAAGTGGACAGATGTTAGTTTTAGATTCAATCTGGGAATTCACCTTTGTCTATATCATTCTTTCTTTCTATCATTTGAAGGGTTCCAGTTTTTGGGAAGTTCCAGTTCTTTGGAGAAAATCTGCACATTACTGTGATACCAAGGTCTTGGATCCAGTTCTGGTTGCATTCCCATGACTGTGACACAATTTTCCTTCAGCAATTTCTTCTCATGTGAACATCAATTAAGAAGTATGGTACAGATAGTTATGATACATTAGGTTGTTTCATGTTTTAATTTCATGCATTTCATTGTATTGTTTCAAGGAAATGAATACATATGAGCAAGCATTTCATTAGTTTCATTCTAGTTCTCATCTCCTGTCTCAGTAATTTGTAGTCTTATGTGGTCCTAGAACGAAGAGCTGAGATCAATTTTCTTCCCCTTAAGGCTGTATGTTTGATATATTTTGCCGTTGGAACAAAGTGCCAAGTAAATGCTTAATGTGTTTGACAAGGTTACTAGTCATGCTGAGAAGGATATTTTGTGACCATGAGATCTGAATGAACATTGATGTCTGAATCACAAGGTGATTAGATAGATTTGATGTCTGGGTATACAGAATATGTCCTGATGTCACAGATGTATGTTTTGGATTCATGAAATTGCCCAATGGATTAGGCACTTATGAGTTACAGGATCATTAGGTTTTGCTACATGCTTGAGGATTTGTTGAACATCAACATCAATAATCAATGCTTTTCCCTTTCATGTTGAAGAGCTATAATAGAATGCCCTCACTCATCTTTTGAGATTCCTAGATCTACATTATAGCTACTGTAGATTGATGTTATTTCATGAGTTATCAAGAGAAATAAGGGTTTTATCTGCTTCATAATAGATTCAGTGTATGCTTTGACAACTGGTACCATATAAAGAATCTGTAGGTCCACCTGCCTAGGTTTTGTAGAGCCTGAATAAGAAGAAGGGTCATGTCTTATAGTTGGCTTGGTGTCTGAATGGATGTGTTCATAATGGGAGTTAGTTGCCCCTAGATGCATTTTGTTCTCATCAGGGTAATTGGAAACAGGTAATGTTTTCAAACACCAACAATGTCAAATAGCTCAGAATGTTAGGATATATCAGTATTTCATGTTTCTACATTTTATCATCCATGTTAGATCAGTTTAAACCAACTTTAGTTGTTATGAGCAAAAGTTGCTAAAAATTTGTCAAGCAACTTTTAGCAACATTTAGGAAAAGTTGTATTTTGAATCCCTAATGGTCATATATAATTCAAATGGTTGTTATAACTTCTAGGAAGGCCTACATATTCCTTTCAAGTGGGTGATGTGCATACAATGTGTAACTTTCTCTTGAATCAATAAAATATACCAAATTTTTTGTTAATTCTAATGTTGTAGCAAGTTTTATAGATGGCCTCTAATGCACAAGTATGGAAATCTGCCATGGTTGCATTTTGTGGTGAAAAAAAATTCATTTTCACTTAGAATGAGTTTCTAATGCATTGAATAATTCCATATATCCTCAAATTACTTATTACTACTCTAGTTTTGCATCTATATGTAGGGTTTCATCTATTTAATCCTATAACTCAAGATTCCACCATGGGAATTAAATGACCCTAGGTGGAATCTAATTTAGAACAATCTATTATATGATATTTATTTTGTTTTAGTAAAAAAGAGGTAGACAAGAGAGGTAAACTTGATGCCTTAAGCATGCAAGATCCATGTGCATGCTAGGTATCCATAGAAACATCTTCCATAAGTCAAGATAGGGATGGTTCAAAGGCCTAGGATTTGGTTTGTGAGCCCCCTCATGCTCAAAGTGTTGAACTTGAGTTTTGATTAGCATTTTTGGTACTTCCTTTGTTATGGAAGGCTTAATTACCTAATTACCCTGAGTGAGATTTCAAGTCCTACTTGCATCATTCTCAATTTGTGATCCTAGTGCCTTAAAATATTGTATAAGTAAAAAAAGGGAATTTGAATGTATGATTCATTCCTTGGCTTCTGTGGAGATTTGTGGAGTTAAATCAAGTTTTTAGTTTTGGAAGGGCTCCAAGCCTTATCTTATATTTGTGAGGCAACTACTAAAGAAATTTTTCATAGTTTGAATCTAATGCTTCATTCATGTTTCTTAGGACCTAAATAGACCATGTATGTTCTCTAGGGTCACCCTTGATCTTGTTTGTGTTTGGCAAGTTTTGTGTCAAAATAAGCCTTTTTAATATCCTTAAGAACAACTAGTGATTAGTATTTTGTGATAGGTTTTCCTTGTGATTCGGATTGCCTAGGAATAGTTTTGGGTTGAGATAATCTCTTCCACCTTATTGAACACTTATGATAAGTTTTTGGGTATTTTTTCTTGAAAATACACCATTTATATCATTCCTTTAGTGAAGAGGATTCTAGGAACCATATTTTCTAAACCCACTACTGGTTCCATTGCATCAAGTGGTTTTAGAGCATGGTTCTTACTAAGGAAGATGGAGAAATCTCTACTAAGGTAATAAATGTTGAATTAGAAAAGATAGTGAGAGATCAATGAGTAACCAATAATACACTTTCCAAGAGGTTGAGAGAATTGGAAGGGTAGAGAAGCAAAAAGGGGCACAATTTGATGATGAAAATCAAGATGTTGAGTTTGATGACCTTGAAAAAGAAGGTGAAGTACCTGTTGAACAAATACCACTCTTGAATGCTCTAAAGTCCATAGAAAAAATAACCATAGAGGGGAAGTTGGAATTGCTAACTTTCAATGGAAAAATGAATGTTGACATAGCATTGCATTGGATTGAAACCTTGACAAGTTTCTTTGAATGTGAAGACATTCTAGAAAAGAAGAGGGTAAAAATGGCTCGATCCAAGTTGAAGGGAGCAGCCCTAATTTGGTGGAACTTCATCCAGACAAAGAGGGTAAAGAAAGGAAGAAATATGATCTCATCACGGGATAAGATGGTGGCATTGGTGAGAGAGACTTATGTATCTAATGACTATGGAGCTCAACTTCATAGGAGGAAACAAAGCTTGAAGTAGAAGGACTTAGATGTAAGTTCTTATACTGAAGAATTCTTAAAATTGTGCATGAAGACAAATGCAATAGATGGTAAAGAGGAGAAACTTTCTAGATATATGAATGGCTTGAAGTTACCCATTCAAGAAGAGTTGAGTTTGCATACTCTTGCTTTTGTAAAAAAATGCTATTAACTGGGAATTAAGATGGAAGAGAAATGGAAGAGAAAGAAATATTAGAACAAAGGAAAAGGTAATGACAATAAATCCTTCAAAGAACTCTTTGAACAAAGGATAGTATAGCAATAGTAAGGTTACTAATTAGAATTCAAAAGATAAAGATCAGATTGAACCAAACTCTAGAGGAAACTATAGAGGAGGTAGAACCTTCAACAAAGGAAGAGGTGGTAGAGGTAATGGCACTATCAAATACTTTAATTTCAACCAATTGGGAAATCATGCTAGCAGATGCCGTAAGAAAAGAAATAACAATAAACAAGGTGAAAGGAGAGCACAATTGGTCCAAGAAGACTATTCTAAACTAGACGCAAAAGAAGGAGAAGTCCTAATGATGAGGCAAACCTTCTTACAAGTCCCACACATCCAAGAGCCACCCCGAAGGAATAACTTGTTTTGAACAAGGGTAAGATGTCAAGGAAAGGTGTGTGATTTACTTTTTGATTCTAGATCTATAGAGAATTTAGTTTCTAAATAAATGGTGCAAAAAATAGGATTGAAGAAAGCACCACAATCATTTTCCTTACAATGTATCATGGCTAACTAAAGGAAAAAACATTGGTTATTGAACATACCATATTAGATTTTTCTCTTGGGGACTTTAAGGAAAAATTCTTGTGTGATATAGTTGAAATGGATGCTTTTCATCCTCTCCTAGGGAGACCATGGCGGTATGATGTGGATGCCACCTATAGTGGTAGGAAAAACACTTATAAAATCATCCAAGATGGAAAAAATTTTAGCATGAAAAAATCACCTGATTAGAAATCAAAAAATAAGAAGGAAACCATAGGGATTGTGATAGGGAAGAAGGAAATGATAAAAGCTATTGATGAATTAGAAGAGGGAGGTTTCATACTAATTATGAAGCCTAAGGATGGTGAGAAAAATGATAAGAAGTCACCTGTACTAGTAGGAGTCAAAGATCTACTAGGAAAATACAACAATTTCATGGAAAGTGAACATGCCTTCTTCCCTTCCTCCCCTTAGAGACATTACTCACCAAATTGAACTCATACTTGGTTCCTTATTAAAAAACAAGGAATCCTATATATGACTCCAAATTAGAATCGAGAAATTGCAAAAAAAATCAAGGAAATGTTGGCCAAAGGTCTAATGCAAAAAAATTTGAGCCCTTGTGTAGTATCCTCTGTCCTAGCACCTAAAAAAGGATGGAACTTGGAGGTTATTCACTGATAGTAGAGCTATGAGAAAAATTACTACTATGTATAGGTTTCCTATGGTTAGGATTGAAGACCTACTTGATCAACTTGGGAATGTTTGCTATTTTTCTAAAATATATTTGAAATCAAGATATCACCAAATAAGGATCAAAAGGATTAGACCTAGAGATGACCGGAAGAAAACCTTTAAAACAAATGAAGGACTTTTTGAGTGGCTTGCAATTCCATTTGGTCTAAGAAATGCTCCAAGTACATTCATGAGACTCATGAATGAAATTTTTATTGAATTTATTGGCAAATTTTTTGTTGTTTATCTTGATGATATTAACATCTTTAGCAACAACAATGAAGAAAACTTGAAACATTTCGATCAAGTCTTGAGAAGACTTCATGAGCATAGGCTAACCATCAATTTAGAGAAATGTACATTCATGTAGAGAGAACGTACCATTTTGGGATTTGTTATATATCAAGGAACCTTAAAGATGGATCCAAGAAAAGTGGAAGAAAATTTAAATTGGCCATCTCCTGAAAACCAAGGTGATGTGAAAAGTTTTCATGGTTTAGAATTTTTTTATAGAAATTTCATAAAGACATTTAGTCATATTTTTGCTACCATTCTTGACACAATCAAAGGTGGGAAGAAAACTAATTTTTTGTGGAAAAATGAAGCAAATAATTCCTTTGAGTAATTGAAAAATAGAGTGGCTCAATACCCTATTCTAACCTTACCTAATTTTAGGAAGGTTTTCAATATTAAAGTATATGCTACTAACCTATCCATTGGTGTTGTTATAAGCTAGGAAGGAAATCTTATTGTTTTCTTCTCTGAAAAATTGAATGATGCAAAGAAAAGATACTCAACTTGTGCCCTTTAATTGTATTCTATAGTGCAGGCACTCAAAAAGTGGAGACTTTACCTTTTTCCAAAGGAATTTGTTGTTTATACTAACAACAATGCCTTAAGATTTTTAAATTCTTAGGAAAAATTAAGTGTCAAACATCTCAAATGGATGGAGCAACTAGAGGCATACACCTTCACATTGAAGCACAAGAAAGGTTAATCAAATAAAGAGGTTGATGCCCTCAGTAGAAGGGTTTTCCTCATTGAAGAAGTTCAACTACAAAGCATTGGGATCATAGGAGATCTAGACTTTGGACAAGCATTTAAGGTTCTTTTTGAACTAATAGGGAGATATCACACTAATTTCTCTGAGTACATCATTCAAAATGATCTTTTGTTTAAAGGTTCTCAACTTTTTACTCTAAGGTGTTCTATGAGGCTAAACATCATTAAGGAGAAGAAATGTGGTATCTTGGGAGTCCATTTTGGAATTGATAAAACAACTTATCAGATCAAGAGGAGCTTTTACTAACCTAAAATGTGCAATGACATCAAGAAATTTGTGTAAAGTTGCACTATATGTTACCAAGCTAAGGGTGTATCCACAAATCAAGGGTTATACCAAGCTTTTTCAATACCTACTAGACCTTGAGAGTCCATTTCAATAGATTTTTTCATAGGACTTCCTAGAAACAAACAAGTATTTGATAGTGTATTTGTTGTTGTAGACAGGTTCAACAAAATGGTGCATTTTGTGCCATGCAAAAGTACTAATGATACCTCACACATTGCTCATGTTTTCTTTAAAGAAATTGTAAGAATTCATGGTTTATCAAAAAATATTGTTTTAGATAGGGATGTGAAGTTCCAAAGTCATTTTTGGTGTACACTTCACAATAAATTTGGGCACAAACCTGACCTATAGCTCTGCATATCACCCACAAACTAATGACCAATTAGAAGTGGTGAATATGTCACTTGGAATTCTTCTTAGGTGCCTTACCAAGAAATACAATAAAATTTAGGATGTTATACTCCTTGAAAAATAAATTTCTTTCAATGATTCCTTGTATAGATCCACTAGAAAAACACCATTTCAAATATTCTATGGTATACATCCAAGAGATCCATTAGATTAGATAGACCTACCATCAGACTTTAAAGTCAGTGCTTGGGGAGAAAAATTGGTAAATCTTGTCAACCAAGTCCAAGAAGAGGTAAAGGTTAGTATACAGCAAACCAATTAGCACCATGAGTAACATGTAGATAAAAGGAGAGAAGTTCACTTTTAGATCAGAGATAAAGTTTGGGCATGCCTCAAGAAGGAGAGATTATGAAAAGGTAGATATTCTATACTTCACACGAAGAAACTTGGCCCATGCACAATATTGCATAAGATGCGAGAAAATGCTTATGAAATAACCTTACCCCCTACTTTATTTATTTCACTAATATTTAATGTTTCTGACCTAACTCTTTATAAGGGTGATGTAATTGTGATGTTGCATGTATCTCTACAAATTTAGAAAATGTGCCTTATTGGCACACTATAAGGCCTTGGTCAACTATTGTCAAAGGTGTAAAATAGCCTAGAATATTAGGATATATTAGTATTTCATTTTTTTACATTTTATTATCCATGTTGGATTGGTTAAAACCAGCTTTAGTTGTTAGGAGCAAAAGTTGCACTAAAAATGCAACACTTGCTAAAAAGTTGTCAAGCAACTTTTAGCAACTTTTTGTAAAAGTTTTATTTTGAATCCCAAATGGTCATACCTATTTCAAATGGTTTTTATAACCATTGATAAGGAATTTATATCCCTTTTAGGTGAGTGTTAGGCATACAATGTGTAATGTTTCCTTGAATCAATAAAATATACTAAGTTTTCTACCAATTCTGATGTTGTAGCAAGTTGTACAATTTCCCTCTAACACACATGTAAGGAAATCTAACATGGTTGGATATCCTAGTGAATAACCTTTTATTTTCACTTGGAATGAGTTTCTAATTCATTTCATAACTCCAAATATCCTCAAATTACTGATTACAACTCTAGTTTTGCATCTATACCCAGGGTTTAATCTATTTTCTCTTATAACTCAAGATTCCACTATGGGAATTTAATGGCCTTGGGTAGAATCCTAGTTATAGAAATGTATTATATGATTCTTTTCATTTTAGGACAAAAGAGGTATATAGTAGAGAGAAACTTGATGCCCTAGGCATGCTAGATCCATGTGCATGCTAGGAATTCGTATCAACATCTTCTATAACTCAAGATAGTGGTTCCAAGAAATAGGATTTGATTTTTGACCATTTAATTTTATCCACCTCATTTTCAAAGTGTTTAATTTGATTTTTAGTCAGCATTTTTGGTACTTCCTTTTTTATGTGAGGCCTAGTTGCCTAATAACCCCAAGTGAGATTTCAAGTCCTACTTGCATCATTCTCAATTTGGGATCCTAGAGCCTTGTAATGTTGTATAAACCCCAAAAGGGTATCTAAATATATTATTAATTCCTTGGGTTGTGTGGATATTTTTTGACTTAAATCATGTTTTCAATTTTGGAAGGGCTACAAGCCTTATCTTAGATTTGTGAAGCAACTACTAAAGAAATGCTGCATAGTTTGAATCTAATGCTTCATTCATGTTTCTTAGGACCTAAATAGACCATTTATATTCTTTAGGGTCAATCTTTGTCCTTTTTTTTGTTTGGGGAGTTTCTAGTCAAAATAAGCCTTTTTAATGCCCTTAAGAAGAACTAGTGATTAGTTGTTTGGTGATAGGATTTCCTAGGAGTGGTTTTTGGTTAGGATAACATCACCCACCTTTTTGAGAACTTTTGATAAGTTTTTGGTGTATTTTGGAAGGAAAAGACACCATTTGTATCATTCCTTCAGTGAAGAGGATTCTAGGAACTCTATTTCTAAACACACTACTAGTTCCATTGCATCAAATATTATCTATCATTAACATTTATTAACTTAGTTGCATAAACATGAAATAAATAAAATGAACACAAGTGACACAAATATTTAACATGGAAACCTAATTTGAGAAAAACTACCAATTGCAACTAGTTACTGATTTTCACTCTTATGAATTGAGCCCTATTAGGAGACAACCCTGTTAAAGGTTACAAAAAAATGTTAGGTGTGACCCTATTAGAGGATTTAATAACTCTATTAGGAATGGCCTTGTTAGAGTTCTTTAGACACTTCAATCTAGAAATGCCACCTTTTTAGAGGATTTACAAATAGTTGTTAAGCCAACTCTATTAAGAGATTTAGATCATTGCTACAATTGTTAGAAAGTAACAATGAGATGACCTAAATTCTGATGTAATTGAATTGCTGATTATAGATCTCAAATATATTTTGACTACTTGATCCTTCTTGATTGAATTTATCTTTTCATCTCCTTAAGGATATTTTTTTTATCCTTCTAATTTGCTTTCTCTTACCATCTTCTATTATTTCAGACACTTTTACACATTCAATCCTTAACTTGACCTTATACTTATATCATATCCATTTTCAAGTCATTTTGAGTACATCTTAGAATACTTAATATTCATCTCCTCAATTAGCTAGAACCAACAAACAAATCATTGAACTCAATATGCCAAAACAAGAAAATCCTTCATTAGTTGACCTTGCTCAGTAGACACTAACTTAGAACTGATTTTCATGTGTTAACCAAGTGAACTCAATTAACACTGCATCTTAAAAAATTCCCTTTGGTAATGGTGTGAGCTTGGTTAACACTGGTTCCAATCAACTTTCATTTGTTACCTAAGTGAGCTTGGATAACACTAAACTTCTATGAACTTCTCTTTGACACCTAAGTAAACTTAGTGTCACTGCGTCTGAACTTGGAAAACACTAGAATGCTCAGTAAAGAAAAGAAACTATCTTCATTAATCGAGTGAGCTTGACATACATTGTCTAGTAAAGATATGACATTGTATGGAACATCAAAGACAATACACAATTAACCAATTATTTTCAACAATCTCCCTCTTTGGCATTGATGTCAACACAATATGTCATAATACAATGAAATTTTACAAAAAATTAAAGTAAGGGAAATATCCTTAGTTTAATTTTGATTCTCATCCTTGAGAACTCCCTCTATTAGTTTGAGCTCCCTCTCCCTTCAGTTTCTCCCATTGTTAGTAAACTCTGTCTTCAATATCTTCTTCTAATAGCAAACTTTCCTTCTTTCATATAAGGCCAAGCTCTTCTTCTTTTATATCTCTATAAATTCTACCTCATAATATAACTCTCCCTCATTATAAAATTTATATGAATATGAAATCAAACTCTCCCTCTTTGACATCTTATGCGAAAGGCAATACTCAATGAATAACAATGTACCTTATGTATTGATTCATATGCAATCTTCCCTTTTCAATACTGCATCAACTTGACTAATCTTCAACATCATGGTTGATGCATCAGTAAAATTCATTTAATGCACTTTAGATAGGGGAATTACCCCTTATTAGCCTCTAAAAAGCCATTATTTTGAGAACCTTTTTTCTTGTTTTTAGACAATTATCTTACAAAAACATTTTATAACTCCATGGTTTAACCAAAGGAACTTATGCTTTTATGAATATATTATCTATATGTTAATACATGAAGATTGAAGTATAGATAGTTCATATATGATGTGTTTTCTTGAATCTATGGACTTCCATGGTATACTGAAGGAATATTACATGCTGATAAATGCTTTCTCATCCATGATATCTTTGGGTAGATTCCTTCATGTAACCATAGGATTTGCAAAAAGTGATAGTTTGAACATTAGACCTCCTGGCACCAAATTCACAATTTGCAGAAAGTTGAAAAATTGGATTTTAATGATCATTCTATGATCAAAATTGATTCTAATTAGTCTGAGAAGGTCAGTGGATCAATTTAAGGATTTAGTCATTCAAAAATGAATTTTTTTTTAATCAGACCCACTTTGGGCCCGACTGATTCCATCAGGTGAATCCAAGTTTTTGTAGAATCTTGAAGGTGCCTTGATGATGTAAAGATGGGGAACTAAGTGAAAAGAGCATCAAAATGAAGGAGAACAAAAAATAAGAGAAATCAACGAAATATATTATTACAATTTCATTCACCTTTCGATAAAAACTTCAAGTCAAGGCGGCATGAGTAGCCACTCATGTGAATTTTAAAAGCCACATTCTTTAAAGAGAACCCAATGAATGAAGGTAGCAAGCTAGTGTATCTTCCACATCCAATCAGAACCAAGGCATGCAGCAAGGCATTTTGAATAAAGGAAGTCTTGAGCAATGGGAGAAGGTTGGGGCACAATTGAGAAATTAATTATAGAGATATTGGGACATAGGAATGTAGCTTAGCGCAAAGTAATCAGGGAGACATTTACTCAGCTATATAAGGGATTTTTCTTGAAGAGATTGGAGTCAGAACTTATAAATAATTTTGAGTGTGCTTTGTTACTTTAGATGCTAGAACCCGAGCAGCGTGATGCTTGTCTAGCACTTGGAGCAATAAAATATGGACTCCAAAGAATCAATCACTTATAGAAATTTCTTGTGCTTGGTCTTCAGCTGAACTGTGGATGACAAGACAAGCATATCATGCACAAATTTTGCAGACAGTGAGAGCATTCATGGCCACATAGCTAAAAAGACCTCCCATGGCATCAAGGTTGGAAACCACCCAATCTAAAAGGAGGAGGTGTTTGGAGAAGAATGACCACGCTAGGCAAGAAGCTGCAAACTTTGAAATAAAAAAAAACAAAGCCTTTTCTCCCATTGGCTGCACATAAGAGGTTTAGTCTTCTACGTTTGAAGAGCAGGGGAGCAGCTAAGACTTAAGACAAGCCCATGTCAAGAAAATTGGGAGGTACTTTAGTTTGAAAGCACTCATATGAACATAGTAGAATTAACGCAGATAAAAGAAGAGCATTCTAATCATAAAAAACATGGATCAAAGAAGCTTGCTTGAAGATCTCACGCCACTGAAGACAACAAATCAGAATAGTCAAATAGAGGGAGCTCACAAATGAAAGAATCCGCAAGTTAAAAGGCAGAGGCAACAGTTAAAAATGGCATGTGAACTGGAGTGGCAGGGGAGACGCCATCAAGAAAAGGAGATCCAACTCCATGCAAAGAAAGAACGAAGCCACCAATGCTGAAGGGAGAAGTTGCCAAGGCATCCAAACCCACGGCTAATATAAGATTAAGCTGCCATCAAAGAACAAAAGTAAAAGCCCGTAGGAATCCACAGACAAGAAAAGGCGTAGGGCACCCCAGGGTGGGTTTTAGACAAGAAATAGTTCAAGATTATGAGTAGAAACCATGCATTGGCAGTAAGGAATCCACACTAGGCATTAAAAGAAAATTTTAGCGGCATTTTTTAAAGCAAGCCCAATCGAAAATGAAGGATTGGGAGGCTTAAAAAAGGATTGTGGTTCTCTATTGAGCATGGGAACAGAGCAAAGGTGGTCATAATCCATGCCAATTGTTTTACAGGCATGGTCAAGGGAGAAACCTATAATCCCATATGCCTTGCGTGGAAGTGTATTTTGTATTTTAAATACCATTGCACACAACTTTAGTAATGTCCTAATGCAAAGAGCTTTCAGAAGCTCATGTGTATGCAGGACCTCTCAATTCAACTCAAAAGATGATGACATCATCTGGGTCAGATTAGAGCATAATTTTGAAGGAAAATGCAATTAAAGTCTGATTACATCATCAAATTGAAGCCCGCCAGAAAAGCAAAAAATCCAGCTAGTCGCTATGGTGCTAGCCAAAAAATTTAAGATAATTTTGGCTAGAGACATAGAGACTAGCAGGAAAATTTCAAACTCGGTGAGAAGTTAGTAAAGCATCGTGGGTCCTCATGCTGGAGAAAAAGTGAATCGAAAGGTGACAAGTGGCAGCGAAAAAATGAACAAATAATAATGTGGCGAGCAAATGTCAGGAGCGTGCCAGATTGTGCCATGTGGCGGATCCGACTGTCATCATAATGTCGCCAAGAGGAAGGTGCACGAAAATTAACATAGTGAAATAGCGATGATGACTGTACAGCAAGTAAGATGATGATGTGGCACCAACAGTGTACGAAGAGAACCAATCAGGATTTGCCACATGTCATCAGTTTGGTCAACAGGTTTGACCCCAGATTCAAAGGATAGGAGAAAATTTGAAGAATGTAAAAAATAGTTTTTAATTATTTTCTTAAAAAAGGGGGTTTGCACGTGAACGAGTTTTAAAATCAAAGGGGCTTTTTAATAGAAGTCTGAACCTTGGATTAATTTAAATTTTTGAAAAATTTTAAAATATCAAAGTTGCAGACCTGAATATTTTCTACTGTTGATTGATGTTATTTCATGAGTTATCAAGAGAAATAAGGGTTTTATCTGCTTCATAATAGATTCAGTGTATGCTTTGACAACTGGTACCATATAAAGAATCTGTAGGTCCACCTGCCTAGGTTTTGTAGAGCCTGAATAAGAAGAAGGGTCATGTCTTATAGTTGGCTTGGTGTCTGAATGGATGTGTTCATAATGGGAGTTAGTTGCCCCTAGATGCATTTTGTTCTCATCAGGGTAATTGGAAACAGGTAATGTTTTCAAACACCAACAATGTCAAATAGCTCAGAATGTTAGGATATATCAGTATTTCATGTTTCTACATTTTATCATCCATGTTAGATCAGTTTAAACTAACTTTAGTTGTTATGAGCAAAAGTTGCTAAAAATTTGTCAAGCAACTTTTATCAACATTTAGGAAAAGTTGTATTTTGAATCCCTAATGGTCATATATAATTCAAATGGTTGTTATAACTTCTAGGAAGGCCTACATATTCCTTTCAAGTGGGTGATGTGCATACAATGTGTAACTTTCTCTTGAATCAATAAAATATACCAAATTTTTTGTTAATTCTAATGTTGTAGCAAGTTTTATAGATGGCCTCTAATGCACAAGTATGGAAATCTGACATGGTTGCATTTTGTGGTGAAAAAAAATTCATTTTCACTTAGAATGAGTTTCTAATGCATTGAATAATTCCATATTTCCTCAAATTACTTATTACTACTCTAGTTTTGCATCTATATGTAGGGTTTCATCTATTTAATCCTATAACTCAAGATTCCACCATGGGAATTAAATGACCCTAGGTGGAATCTAATTTAGAACAATCTATTATATGATATTTATTTTTTTTTAGTAAAAAAGAGGTAGACAAGAGAGGTAAACTTGATGCCTTAAGCATGCAAGATCCATGTGCATGCTAGGTATCCATAGAAACATCTTCCATAAGTCAAGATAGGGATGGTTCAAAGGCCTAGGATTTGTTTTGTGAGCCCCCTCATGCTCAAAGTGTTGAACTTGAGTTTTGATTAGCATTTTTGGTACTTCCTTTGTTATGGAAGGCTTAATTACCTAATTACCTTGAGTGAGATTTCAAGTCCTACTTGCATCATTCTCAATTTGTGATCCTAGTGCCTTAAAATATTGTATAAGTCAAAAAAGGGAATTTGAATGTATGATTCATTCCTTGGCTTCTGTGGAGATTTGTGGAGTTAAATCAAGTTTTTAGTTTTGGAAGGGCTCTAAGCCTTATCTTATATTTGTGAGGCAACTACTAAAGAAATTTTGCATAGTTTGAATCTAATGCTTCATTCATGTTTCTTAGGACCTAAATAGACCATGTATGTTCTCTAGGGTCACCCTTGATCTTGTTTGTGTTTGGCAAGTTTTGTGTCAAAATAAGCCTTTTTAATATCCTTAAGAACAACTAGTGATTAGTATTTTGTGATAGGTTTTCCTTGTGATTGGGATTGCCTAGGAATAGTTTCGGGTTGAGATAATCTCTTCCACCTTATTGAACACTTATGATAAGTATTTGGGTATTTTTTCTTGAAAATACACCATTTATATCATTCCTTTAGTGAAGAGGATTCTAGGAACCATATTTTCTAAACCCACTACTGGTTCCATTGCATCAAGTGGTTTTAGAGCATGGTTCTTACTAAGGAAGATGGAGAAATCTCTACTAAGGTAATAAATGTTGAATTAGAAAAGATAGTGAGAGATCAATGAGTAACCAATAATACACTTTCCAAGAGGTTGAGAGAATTGGAAGGGTAGAGAAGCAAAAAGGGGCACAATTTGATGATGAAAATCAAGATGTTGAGTTTGATGACCTTGAAAAAGAAGGTGAAGTACCTATTGAACAAATACCACTCTTGAATGCTCTAAAGTAAATAGAAAAAATAACCATAGAGGGGAAGTTGGAATTGCTAACTTTCAATGGAAAAATGAATGTTGACATAGCATTGCATTGGATTGAAACCTTGACAAGTTTCTTTGAATGTGAAGACATTCTAGAAAAGAAGAGGGTAAAAATGGCTCGATCCAAGTTGAAGGGAGCAGCCCTAATTTGGTGGAACTTCATCCAGACAAAGAGGGTAAAGAAAGGAAGAAATATGATCTCATCACGGGATAAGATGGTGGCATTGGTGAGAGAGACTTATGTATCTAATGACTATGGAGCTCAACTTCATAGGAGGAAACAAAGCTTGAAGTAGAAGGACTTAGATGTAAGTTCTTATACTGAAGAATTCTTAAAATTGTGCATGAAGACAAATGCAATAGATGGTAAAGAGGAGAAACTTTATAGATATATGAATGGCTTGAAGTTACCCATTCAAGAAGAGTTGAGTTTGCATACTCTTGCTTTTGTAAAAAAATGCTATTAACTGGGAATTAAGATGGAAGAGAAATGGAAGAGAAAGAAATATTAGAACAAAGGAAAAGGTAATGACAATAAATCCTTCAAAGAACTCTTTGAACAAAGGATAGTATAGCAATAGTAAGGTTACTAATTAGAATTCAAAAGATAAAGATCAGATTGAACCAAACTCTAGAGGAAACTATAGAGGAGGTAGAACCTTCAACAAAGGAAGAGGTGGTAGAGGTAATGGCACTATCAAATACTTTAATTTCAACCAATTGGGAAATCATGCTAGCAGATGCCGTAAGAAAAGAAATAAAAATAAACAAGGTGAAAGGAGAGCACAATTGGTCCAAGAAGACTATTCTAAACTAGACGCAAAAGAAGGAGAAGTCCTAATGATGAGGCAAACCTTCTTACAAGTCCCACACATCCAAGAGCCACCCCGAAGGAATAACTTGTTCTGAACAAGGGTAAGATGTCAAGGAAAGGTGTGTGATTTACTTTTTGATTCTAGATCTATAGAGAATTTAGTTTCTAAATAAATGGTGCAAAAAATAGGATTGAAGAAAGCACCACAATCATTTTCCTTACAATGTATCATGGCTAACTAAAGGAAAAAACATTGGTTATTGAACATACCATATTAGATTTTTCTCTTGGGGACTTTAAGGAAAAATTCTTGTGTGATATAGTTGAAATGGATGCTTTTCATCCTCTCCTAGGGAGACCATGGCGGTATGATGTGGATGCCACCTATACTGGTAGGAAAAACACTTATAAAATCATCCAAGATGGAAAAACTTTTAGCATGAAAAAATCACCTGATTAGAAATCAAAAAAGAAGAAGGAAACCATAGGGATTGTGATAGGGAAGAAGGAAATGATAAAAGCTATTGATGAATTAGAAGAGGGAGGTTTCATACTAATTATGAAGCCTAAGGATGGTGAGAAAAATGATAAGAAGTCACCTGTACTAGTAGGAGTCAAAGATCTACTAGGAAAATACAACAATTTCATGGAAAGTGAACATGCCTTCTTCCCTTCCTCCCCTTAGAGACATTACTCACCAAATTGAACTCATACTTGGTTCCTTATTGCCAAACAAGGAATCCTATATATGACTCCAAATCAGAATCTAGAGATTGCAAAAAAAATCAAGGAAATGTTGGCCAAAGGTCTAATTCAAAAAAATTTGAGCCCTTGTGTAGTATCCTCTGTCCTAGCACCTAAAAAAGGATGGAACTTGGAGGTTATGCACTAATAGTAGAGCTATGAGAAAAATTACTACTATGTATAGGTTTCCTACGGTTAGGATTGAAGACCTACTTGATCAACTTGGGAATGTTTGCTATTTTTCTAAAATATATTTGAAATCAAGATATCACCAAATAAGGATCAAAAGGATTAGACCTAGAGATGACTGGAAGAAAACCTTTAAAAAAAATGAAGGACTCTTTGAGTGGCTTGCAATTCCATTTGGTCTAAGCAATGCTCCAAGTACATTCATGAGACTCATGAATGAAATTTTTATTGAATTTATTGGCAAATTTTTTGTTGTTTATCTTGATGATATTAACATCTTTAGCAACAACAATGAAGAAAACTTGAACCATTTGGATCAAGTCTTGAGAAGACTTCATGAGCATAGGCTAACCATCAATTTAGAGAAATGTACATTCATGTAGAGAGAACTTACCATTTTGGGATTTGTTATATATCAAGGAACCTTAAAGATGGATCCAAGAAAAGTGGAAGCAAATTTAAATTGGCCATCTCCTAAAAACCAAGGTGATGTGAAAAGTTTTCATGGTTTAGAATTTTTTTATAGAAATTTCATAAAGACATTTAGTCATATTTTTGCTACCATTCTTGACACAATCAAAGGTGGGAAGAAAACTAATTTTTTGTGGAAAAATGAAGCAAATAATGCCTTTGAGTAATTGAAAAATAGAGTGGCTCAATACCCTATTCTAACCTTGCCTAATTTTAGGAAGGTTTTCAATATTAAAGTATATGCTACTAACCTATCCATTGGTGTTGTTATAAGCTAGGAAGGAAATCTTATTGTTTTCTTCTCTGAAAAATTTAATGATGCAAAGAAAAGATACTCAACTTGTGCCCTTTAATTGTATTCTATAGTTCAGGCACTCAAAAAGTGGAGACTTTACCTTTTTCCAAAGGAATTTGTTGTTTATACTAACAACAATGCCTTAAGATTTTTAAATTCTTAGGAAAAATTAAGTGTCAAACATCTCAAATGGATGGAGCAACTAGAGGCATACACCTTCACATTGAAGCACAAGAAAGGTTAATCAAATAAAGAGGTTGATGCCCTCAGTAGAAGGGTTTTCCTCATTGAAGAAGTTCAACTACAAAGCATTGGGATCATAGGAGATCTAGACTTTGGACAAGCATTTAAGGTTCTTTTTGAACTAATAGGGAGATATCACACTAATTTCTCTGAGTACATCATTCAAAATGATCTTTTGTTTAAAGGTTCTCAAATTTTTACTCTAAGGTGTTCTATGAGGCTAAAAATCATTAAGGAGAAGAAATGTGGTATCTTGGGAGTCCATTTTGGAATTGATAAAACAACTTATCATGATCAAGAGGAGCTTTTACTAACCTAAAATGTGCAATGACATCAAGAAATTTGTGTAAAGTTGCACTATATGTTACCAAGCTAAGGGTGTATCCACAAATCAAGGGTTATACCAAGCTTTTTCAATACCTACTAGACCTTGGGAGTCCATTTCAATAGATTTTTTCATAGGACTTCCTAGAAACAAACAAGTATTTGATAGTGTATTTGTTGTTGTAGACAGGTTCAACAAAATGGTGCATTTTGTGCCATGCAAAAGTACTAATGATACCTCACACATTGCTCATGTTTTCTTTAAAGAAATTGTAAGAATTCATGGTTTATCAAAAAAAATTGTTTTAGATAGGGATGTGAAGTTCCAAAGTCATTTTTGGTGTACACTTCACAATAAATTTGGGCACAAACCTGACCTATAGCTCTGCATACCACCCACAAACTAATGACCAATTAGAAGTGGTGAATATGTCACTTGGAATTCTTCTTAGGTTCCTTACCAAGAAATACAATAAAATTTAGGATGTTATACTCCCTGAAAAATAATTTTCTTTCAATGATTCCTTGTATAGATCCACTAGAAAAACACCATTTCAAATATTCTATGGTATACATCCAAGAGATCCATTAGATTAGATAGACCTACCATCAGACTTTAAAGTCAGTGCTTGGGGAGAAAAATTGGTAAAACTTGTCAACCAAGTCCAAGAAGAGGTAAAGGTTAGTCTACAGCAAACCAATTATCACCATGAGTAACATGTAGATAAAAGGAGAGAAGTTCATTTTTAGATCAGAGATAAAGTTTGGGCATGCCTCAAGAAGGAGATATTATGAAAAGGTAGATATTCTATACTTCACACGAAGAAACTTGGCCCATGCACAATATTGCATAAGATGGGAGAAAATGCTTATGAAATAACCTTACCCCCTACTTTATTTATTTCACTAATATTTAATGTTTCTGACCTAACTCTTTATAAGGGTGATGTAATTGTGATGTTGCATGTATCTCTAAAAATTTAGAAAATGTGCCTTATTGGCACACTATAAGGCCTTGGTCAACTATTGTCAAAGGTGTAAAATAGCCTAGAATATTAGGATATATTAGTATTTCATTTTTTTACATTTTATTATCCATGTTGGATTGGTTAAAACCAGCTTTAGTTGTTAGGAGCAAAAGTTTTATTTTGAATCCCAAATGGTCATACCTATTTCAAATGGTTTTTATAACCATTGATAAGGAATTTATATCCCTTTTAGGTGAGTGTTAGGCATACAATGTGTAATGTTTCCTTGAATCAATAATTCTACCAATTCTGATGTTGTAGCAAGTTGTACAATTTCCCTCTAGCACACATGTAAGGAACTCTAACATGGTTGGATATCCTAGTGAATAACCTTTTATTTTCACTTGGAATGAGTTTCTAATTCATTTCATAACTCCAAATATCCTCAAATTACTGATTACAACTCTAGTTTTGCATCTATACCCAGGGTTTAATCTATTTTCTCTTATAACTCAAGATTCCACTATGGGAATTTAATGGCCTTGGGTAGAATCCTAGTTATAGAAATGTATTATATGATTCTTTTCATTTTAGGACAAAAGAGGTATATAGTAGAGAGAAACTTGATGCCCTAGGCATGCTAGATCCATGTGCATGCTAGGAATTCGTATCAACATCTTCTATAACTCAAGATAGTGGTTCCAAGAAATAGGATTTGATTTTTGACCATTTAATTTTATCCACCTCATTTTCAAAGTGTTTAATTTGATTTTTAGTCAGCATTTTTGGTACTTCCTTTTTTATGTGAGGCCTAGTTGCCTAATAACCCCAAGTGAGATTTCAAGTCCTACTTGCATCATTCTCAATTTGGGATCCTAGAGCCTTGTAATGTTGTATAAACCCCAAAAGGGTATCTAAATATATTATTAATTCCTTGGGTTGTGTGGATATTTTTTGACTTAAATCATGTTTTCAATTTTGGAAGGGCTACAAGCCTTATCTTAGATTTGTGAAGCAACTACTAAAGAAATGCTGCATAGTTTGTATCTAATGCTTCATTCATGTTTCTTAGGACCTAAATAGACCATTTATATTCTTTAGGGTCAATCTTTGTCCTTTTTTTTGTTTGGGGAGTTTCTAGTCAAAATAAGCCTTTTTAATGCCCTTAAGAAGAACTAGTGATTAGTTGTTTGGTGATAGGATTTCCTAGGAGTGGTTTTTGGTTAGGATAACATCACCCACCTTTTTGAGAACTTTTGATAAGTTTTTGGTGTAGTTTGGAATGAAAAGACACCATTTGTATCATTCCTTCAGTGAAGAGGATTCTAGGAACTCTATTTCTAAACTCACTACTAGTTCCATTGCATCAAATATTATCTATCATTAACATTTATTAACTTAGTTGCATAAACATGAAATAAATAAAATGAACACAAGTGACACAAAGATTTAACATGGAAACCTAATTTGAGAAAAACTACCAATTGCAACTAGTTACTGATTTTCACTCTTATGAATTGAGCCCTATTAGGAGACAACCCTATTAAAGGTTACAAAAAAATGTTAGGTGTGACCCTATTAGAGGATTTAATAACTCTATTAGGAATGGCCTTGTTAGAGTTCTTTAGACTCTTCAATCTAGAAATGCCACCTTTTTAGAGGACTTACAAATAGTTGTTAAGCCAACTCTATCAAGAGATTTAGATCATTGCTACAATTGTTAGAAAGTAACAATGAGATGACCTAAATTCTGATGTAATTGAATTGCTGATTATAGATCTCAAATATATTTTGACTACTTGATCCTTCTTGATTGAATTTATCTTTTCATCTCCTTAAGAATATTTTTTTTATCCTTCTAATTTGCTTTCTCTTACCATCTTCTATTATTTCAGACACTTTTACACATTCAATCCTTAACTTGACCTTATACTTATATCATATCCATTTTCAAGTCATTTTGAGTACATCTTAGAATACTTAATATTCATCTCCTCAATTAGCTAGAACCAACAAACAAATCATTGAACTCAATATGCCAAAACAAGAAAATCCTTCATTAGTTGACCTTGCTCAGTAGACACTAACTTAGAACTGATTTTCATGTGTTAACCAAGTGAACTCAATTAACACTGCATCTTAAAAAATTCCCTTTGGTAATGGTGTGAGCTTGGTTAACACTGGTTCCAATCAACTTTCATTTGTTACCTAAGTGAGCTTGGATAACACTAAACTTCTATGAACTTCTCTTTGACACCTAAGTAAACTTAGTGTCACTGCGTCTGAACTTGGAAAACACTAGAATGCTCAGTAAAGAAAAGAAACTATCTTCATTAATCGAGTGAGCTTGACATACATTGTCTAGTAAAGATATGACATTGTATGGAACATCAAAGACAATACATAATTAACCAATTATTTTCAACAATCTCCCTCTTTGGCATTGATGTCAACACAATATGTCATAATACAATGAAATTTTACAGAAAATTAAAGTAAGGGAAATATCCTTAGTTTAATTTTGATTCTCATCCTTGAGAACTCCCTCTATTAGTTTGAGCTCCCTCTCCCTTCAGTTTCTCCCATTGTTAGTAAACTTTGTCTTCAATATCTTCTTCTAATAGCAAACTTTCCTTCTTTCATATAAGGCCAAGTTCTTCTTCTTTTATATCTCTATAAATTCTACCTCATAATATAACTCTCCCTCATTATAAAATTTATATGAATATGAAATCAAACTCTCCCTCTTTGACATCTTATGCGAAAGGCAATACTCAATGAATAACAATGTACCTTATGTATTGATTCATATGCAATCTTCCCTTTTCAATACTGCATCAACTTGACTAATCTTCAACATCATGGTTGATGCATCACTAAAATTCATTTAATGCACTTTAGATAGGGGAATTACCCCTTATTAGCCTCTAAAAAGCCATTATTTTGAGAACCTTTTTTCTTGTTTTTAGACAATTATCTTACAAAAACATTTTATAACTCCATGGTTTAACCAAAGGAACTTATGCTTTTATGAATATATTATCTATATGTTAATACATGAAGATTGAAGTATAGATAGTTCATATATGATGTGTTTGCTTGAATCTATGGACTTCCATGGTATACTGAAGGAATATTACATGCTGATAAATGCTTTCTCATCCATGATATCTTTGGGTAGATTCCTTCATGTAACCATAGGATTTGCAAAAAGTGATAGTTTGAACATTAGACCTCCTGACACCAAATTCACAATTTGCAGAAAGTTGACAAATTGGATTTTAACGATCATTCTATGATCAAAATTGATTCTAATTAGTCTGAGAAGGTCAGTGGATCAATTTAAGGATTTAGTCATTCAAAAATGAATTTTTTTTTAGTCAGACCCACTTTGGGCCTGACTGATTCCATTAGGTGAATCCAAGTTTTTGTAGAATCTTGAAGGTGCCTTGATGATGTAAAGATGGGGAACTAAGTGAAAAGAGCATCGAAATGAAGGAGAACAAAAAATAAGAGAAATCAACGAAATATATTATTACAATTTCATTCACCTTTCGATAAAAACTTCAAGTCAAGGCGGCATGAGTAGCCACTCATGTGAATTTTAAAAGCCACATTCTTTAAAGAGAACCCAATGAATGAAGGTAGCAGGCCAGTGTATCTTCCACATCCAATCAGAACCAAGGCATGCAGCAAGGCATTTTGAATAAAGGAAGTCTCGAGCAATGGGAGAAGGTTGGGGCACAATTGAGAAATTAATTATAGAGATATTGGGACATAGGAATGCAGCTTAGCGCAAAGTAATCAGGGAGACATTTACTCAGCTATACAAGGGATTTTTCTTGAAGAGATTGGAGTCAGAACTTATAAATAATTTTGAGTGTGCTTTGTTACTTTAGATGCTAGAACCCGAGGAGCGTGATGCTTGTCTAGCACTTGGAGCAATAAAATATGGACTCCAAAGAATCAATCACTTATAGAAATTTCTTGTGCTTGGTCTTTAGCTGAACTGTGGATGACAAGACAAGCATATCATGCACAAATTTTGCAGACAGTGAGAGCATTCATGGCCACATAGCTAAAAAGACCTCCCATGGCATCAAGGTTGGAAACCACCCAATCTAAAAGGAGGAGGTGTTTGGAGAAGAATGACCACGCTAGGCAAGAAGCTGCAAACTTTGAAAAAAAAAAAAAAAAAGCCTTTTCTCCCATTGGCTGCACATAAGAGGTTTAGTCTTCTACGTTTGAAGAGCAGGGGAGCAGCTAAGACTTAAGACAAGCCCATGTCAAGAAAATTGGGAGGTACTTTAGTTTGAAAGCACTCCTATGAACATAGTAGAATTAACGCAGATAAAAGAAGAGCATTCTAATCATAAAAAACATGGATCAAAGAAGCTTGCTTGAAGATCTCACGCCACTGAAGACAACAAATCAGAATAGTCAAACAGAGGGAGCTCACAAATGAAAGAATCTGCATGTTAAAAGGCAGAGGCAACAGTTAAAAATGGCATGTGAACTGGAGTGGCAGGGGAGACGCCATCAAGAAAAGGAGATCCAACTCCATGCAAAGAAAGAACGGAGCCACCAACGCTGAAGGGAGAAGTTGCCAAGGCATCCAAACCCACGGCTAATATAAGATTAAGCTGCCATCAAAGAACAAAAGTAAAAGCCCGTAGGAATCCACAGACAAGAAAAGGCGTAGGGCACCCCAGGGTGGGTTTTAGACAAGAAATAGTTCAAGATTATGAGTAGAACCCACACATTGGCAGTAAGGAATCCACACTAGGCATTAAAAGAAAATTTTAGCGGCATTATTTAAAGCAAGCCCAATCAAAAATGAAGGATTGGGAGGCTTAAAAAAGGATTGTGGTTCTCTATTGAGCATGGGAACAGAGCAAAGGTGGTCATAATCCATGCCAATTGTTTTACAGGCATGGTCAAAGGTGAAACCTATAATCCCATATGCCTTGCGTGGAAGTGTATTTTGTATTTTAAATACCATTGCACACAACTTTAGTAATGTCCTAATGCAAAGAGCTTTCAGAAGCTCACGTGTATGCGGGACCTCTCAATTCAACTCAAAAGATGATGATGTCAGCTGGGTCTGATTAGAGCATAATTTTGAAGGAAAATGCAATTAAAGTCTGATTACATCATCAAATTGAAGCCCGCTAGAAAAGCAAAAAATCCAGCTAGTCGCTATGGTGCTAGCCGAAAAATTTAAGAAAATTTTGGCTAGAGACATAGAGACTAGCAGGAAAATTTCAAACTCGGTGAGAAGTTAGTAAAGCATCGTGGGTCCTCATGCTGGAGCAAAAGTGAATCGAAAGGTGACAAGTGGCAGCAAAAAAATGATCAAATAATAATGTGGCGAGCAAATGTCAGGGGCGTGCCAGATTGTGCCATGTGGCGGATCCGACTGTCATCATAATGTCGCCAAGAGGAAGGTGCACGAAAATTAACATAGTGAAATAGCGATGATGACTGTACAGCAAGTAAGATGATGATGTGGCACCAACAGTGTACGAAGAGAACCAATCAGGATTTGCCACATGTCATCAGTTTGGTCAACAGGTTTGACCCCAGATTCAAAGGATAGGAGAAAATTTGAAGAATGTAAAAAATAGTTTTTAATTATTTTCTTAAAAAAGGGGGTTTGCACGTGAACGAGTTTTAAAATCAAAGGGGCTTTTTAATAGAAGTCTAAACCTTGGATTAATTTAAATTTTTGAAAAATTTTAAAATATCAAAGTTGCAGACCTGAATATTTTCTACCAGGGGAGCATTTTTCAAATTGAGATTTTGGGTATTTTCGGAAGGCTAGATATGCCTTTTATCATATACTGTTGAAATTGTGAGAATCCAAATTTTCCATTTCTAAAGTTAGTTTTTGCACAGGTGCTTCTTGGTTTGAGCTATATCCAAAAACGTGAATTTTAAGGCTTTCTCAATGGAATGGGTAAAAAGCTTAAAATCTAGTTAGAGGATCAGTAAAACTTGGTAAGAATGTGGTTGGAGTTCACTTTTCTCACATTCACTCAATTTAACCCGATTTTTGCCAAGCATTTCAACAGGTTTTCAGATATTTTGATGACTCAACAAGCTTTCATCATTCAAAAATAGACATTTGCAATTTAGTTACAGAAAATGATGAAATAAGATCAGATCAAAATGGGAGATGGAAGGAAGAAGTTATCTAGTTGCAAAAGGAGGGAATTTCAAGTGGACAGATGTCAGTTTCAGATTCAATCTGGGAATTCACCTTTGTCTATATCATTCTTTCTTTCTATCATTTGAAGGGTTCCAGTTTTTGGGAAGTTCCAGTTCTTTGGAGAAAATCTGCACATTACTGTGATACCAAGGTCTTGGATCCAGTTCTGGTTGCATTCCCATGACTGTGACACAATTTTCCTTCAGCAATTCCTTCTCATGTGAACATCAATTAAGAAGTATGGTACAGATAGTTATGATACATTAGGTTGTTTCATGTTTTAATTTCATGCATTTCATTGTATTGTTTCAAGGAAATGAATACATATGAGCAAGCATTTCATTAGTTTCATTCTAGTTCTCATCTCCTGTCTCAGTAATTTGTAGTCTTATGTGGTCCTAGAACGAAGAGCTGAGATCAATTTTCTTCCCCTTAAGGCTGTATGTTTGATATATTTTGCCGTTGGAACAAAGTGCCAAGTAAATGCTTAATGTGTTTGACAAGGTTACTAGTCATGCTGAGAAGGATATTTTGTGACCATGAGATCTGAATGAACATTGATGTCTGAATCACAAGGTGATTAGATAGATTTGATGTCTGGGTATACAGAATATGTCCTGATGTCACAGATGTATGTTTTGGATTCATGAAATTGCCCAATGGATTAGGCACTTATGAGTTACAGGATCATTAGGTTTTGCTACATGCTTGAGGATTTGTTGAACATCAACATCAATAATCAATGCTTTTCCCTTTCATGTTGAAGAGCTATAATAGAATGCCCTCACTCATCTTTTGAGATTCCTAGATCTACATTATAGCTACTGTAGATTGATGTTATTTCATGAGTTATCAAGAGAAATAAGGGTTTTATCTGCTTCATAATAGATTCAGTGTATGCTTTGACAACTGGTACCATATAAAGAATCTGTAGGTCCACCTGCCTAGGTTTTGTAGAGCCTGAATAAGAAGAAGGGTCATGTCTTATAGTTGGCTTGGTGTCTGAATGGATGTGTTCATAATGGGAGTTAGTTGCCCCTAGATGCATTTTGTTCTCATCAGGGTAATTGGAAACAGGTAATGTTTTCAAACACCAACAATGTCAAATAGCTTAGAATGTTAGGATATATCAGTATTTCATGTTTCTACATTTTATCATCCATGTTAGATCAGTTTAAACCAACTTTAGTTGTTATGAGCAAAAGTTGCTAAAAATTTGTCAAGCAACTTTTAGCAACATTTAGGAAAAGTTGTATTTTGAATCCCTAATGGTCATATATAATTCAAATGGTTGTTATAACTTCTAGGAAGGCCTACATATTCCTTTCAAGTGGGTGATGTGCATACAATGTGTAACTTTCTCTTGAATCAATAAAATATACCAAATTTTTTGTTAATTCTAATGTTGTAGCAAGTTTTATAGATGGCCTCTAATGCACAAGTATGGAAATCTGCCATGGTTGAATTTTGTGGTGAAAAAAAATTCATTTTCACTTAGAATGAGTTTCTAATGCATTGAATAATTCCATATATCCTCAAATTACTTATTACTACTCTAGTTTTGCATCTATATGTAGGGTTTCATCTATTTAATCCTATAACTCAAGATTCCACCATGGGAATTAAATGACCCTAGGTGGAATCTAATTTAGAACAATCTATTATATGATATTTATTTTGTTTTAGTAAAAAAGAGGTAGACAAGAGAGGTAAACTTGATGCCTTAAGCATGCAAGATCCATGTGCATGCTAGGTATCCATAGAAACATCTTCCATAAGTCAAGATAGGGATGGTTCAAAGGCCTAGGATTTGGTTTGTGAGCCCCCTCATGCTCAAAGTGTTGAACTTGAGTTTTGATTAGCATTTTTGGTACTTCCTTTGTTATGGAAGGCTTAATTACCTAATTAACCTGAGTGAGATTTCAAGTCCTACTTGCATCATTCTCAATTTGTGATCCTAGTGCCTTAAAATATTGTATAAGTAAAAAAAGGGAATTTGAATGTATGATTCATTCCTTGGCTTCTGTGGAGATTTGTGGAGTTAAATCAAGTTTTTAGTTTTGGAAGGGCTCCAAGCCTTATCTTATATTTGTGAGGCAACTACTAAAGAAATTTTTCATAGTTTGAATCTAATGCTTCATTCATGTTTCTTAGGACCTAAATAGACCATGTATGTTCTCTAGGGTCACCCTTGATCTTGTTTGTGTTTGGCAAGTTTTGTGTCAAAATAAGCCTTTTTAATATCCTTAAGAACAACTAGTGATTAGTATTTTGTGATAGGTTTTCCTTGTGATTCGGATTGCCTAGGAATAGTTTTGGGTTGAGATAATCTCTTCCACCTTATTGAACACTTATGATAAGTTTTTGGGTATTTTTTCTTGAAAATACACCATTTATATCATTCCTTTAGTGAAGAGGATTCTAGGAACCATATTTTCTAAACCCACTACTGGTTCCATTGCATCAAGTGGTTTTAGAGCATGGTTCTTACTAAGGAAGATGGAGAAATCTCTACTAAGGTAATAAATGTTGAATTAGAAAAGATAGTGAGAGATCAATGAGTAACCAATAATACACTTTCCAAGAGGTTGAGAGAATTGGAAGGGTAGAGAAGAAAAAAGGGGCACAATTTGGTGATGAAAATTAAGATGTTGAGTTTGATGACCTTGAAAAAGAAGGTGAAGTACCTGTTGAACAAATACCACTCTTGAATGCTCTAAAGTCCATAGAAAAAATAACCATAGAGGGGAAGTTGGAATTGCTAACTTTCAATGGAAAAATGAATGTTGACATAGCATTGCATTGGATTGAAACCTTGACAAGTTTCTTTGAATGTGAAGACATTCTAGAAAAGAAGAGGGTAAAAATGGCTCGATCCAAGTTGAAGGGAGCAGCCCTAATTTGGTGGAACTTCATCCAGACAAAGAGGGTAAAGAAAGGAAGAAATATGATCTCATCACGGGATAAGATGGTGGCATTGGTGAGAGAGACTTATGTATCTAATGACTATGGAGCTCAACTTCATAGGAGGAAACAAAGCTTGAAGTAGAAGGAATTAGATGTAAGTTCTTATACTGAAGAATTCTTAAAATTGTGCATGAAGACAAATGCAATAGATGGTAAAGAGGAGAAACTTTCTAGATATATGAATGGCTTGAAGTTACCCATTCAAGAAGAGTTGAGTTTGCATACTCTTGCTTTTGTAAACAAATGCAATTAACTGGGAATTAAGATGGAAGAGAAATGGAAGAGAAAGAAATATTAGAACAAAGGAAAAGGTAATGACAATAAATCCTTCAAAGAACTCTTTGAACAAAGGATAGTATAGCAATAGTAAGGTTACTAATTAGAATTCAAAAGATAAAGATCAGATTGAACCAAACTCTAGAGGAAACTATAGAGGAGGTAGAACCTTCAACAAAGGAAGAGGTGGTAGAGGTAATGGCACTATCAAATACTTTAATTTCAACCAATTGGGAAATCATGCTAGCAGATGCCGTAAGAAAAGAAATAACAATAAACAAGGTGAAAGGAGAGCACAATTGGTCCAAGAAGACTATTCTAAACTAGACGCAAAAGAAGGAGAAGTCCTAATGATGAGGCAAACCTTCTTATAAGTCCCACACATCCAAGAGCCACCCCGAAGGAATAACTTGTTCTGAACAAGGGTAAGATGTCAAGGAAAGGTGTGTGATTTACTTTTTGATTCTAGATCTATAGAGAATTTAGTTTCTAAATAAATGGTGCAAAAAATAGGATTGAAGAAAGCACCACAATCATTTTCCTTACAATGTATCATGGCTAACTAAAGGAAAAAACATTGGTTATTGAACATACCATATTAGATTTTTCTCTTGGGGACTTTAAGGAAAAATTCTTGTGTGATATAGTTGAAATGGATGCTTTTCATCCTCTCCTAGGGAGACCATGGCGGTATGATGTGGATGCCACCTATAGTGGTAGGAAAAACACTTATAAAATCATCCAAGATGGAAAAAATTTTAGCATGAAAAAATCACCTGATTAGAAATCAAAAAATAAGAAGGAAACCATAGGGATTGTGATAGGGAAGAAGGAAATGATAAAAGCTATTGATGAATTAGAAGAGGGAGGTTTCATACTAATTATGAAGCCTAAGGATGGTGAGAAAAATGATAAGAAGTCACCTGTACTAGTAGGAGTCAAAGATCTACTAGGAAAATACAACAATTTCATGGAAAGTGAACATGCCTTCTTCCCTTCCTCCCCTTAGAGACATTACTCACCAAATTGAACTCATACTTGGTTCCTTATTGAAAAACAAGGAATCCTATATATGACTCCAAATCAGAATCTAGAGATTGCAAAAAAAATCAAGGAAATGTTGGCCAAAGGTCTAATTCAAAAAAATTTGAGCCCTTGTGTAGTATCCTCTATCCTAGCACCTAAAAAAGGATGGAACTTGGAGGTTATGCACTAATATTAGAGCTATGAGAAAAATTACTACTATGTATAGGTTTCCTAGGGTTAGGATTGAAGACCTACTTGATCAACTTGGGAATGTTTGCTATTTTTCTAAAATATATTTGAAATCAAGATATCACCAAATAAGGATCAAAAGGATTAGACCTAGAGATGACTGGAAGAAAACCTTTAAAAAAAATGAAGGACTCTTTGAGTGGCTTGCAATTCCATTTGGTCTAAGCAATGCTCCAAGTACATTCATGAGACTCATGAATGAAATTTTTATTGAATTTATTGGCAAATTTTTTGTTGTTTATCTTGATGATATTAACATCTTTAGCAACAACAATGAAGAAAACTTGAACCATTTGGATCAAGTCTTGAGAAGACTTCATGAGCATAGGCTAACCATCAATTTAGAGAAATGTACATTCATGTAGAGAGAACTTACCATTTTGGGATTTGTTATATATCAAGGAACCTTAAAGATGGATCCAAGAAAAGTGGAAGCAAATTGAAATTGGCCATCTCCTAAAAACCAAGGTGATGTGAAAATTTTTCATGGTTTAGAATTTTTTTATAGAAATTTCATAAAGACATTTAGTCATATTTTTGCTACCATTCTTGACACAATCAAAGGTGGGAAGAAAACTAATTTTTTGTGGAAAAATGAAGCAAATAATGCCTTTGAGTAATTGAAAAATAGAGTGGCTCAATACCCTATTCTAACCTTGCCTAATTTTAGGAAGGTTTTCAATATTAAAGTATATGCTACTAACCTATCCATTGGTGTTGTTATAAGCTAGGAAGGAAATCTTATTGTTTTCTTCTCTGAAAAATTGAATGATGCAAAGAAAAGATACTCAACTTGTGCCCTTTAATTGTATTCTATAGTGCAGGCACTCAAAAAGTGGAGACTTTACCTTTTTCCAAAGGAATTTGTTGTTTATACTAACAACAATGCCTTAAGATTTTTAAATTATTAGGAAAAATTAAGTGTCAAACATCTCAAATGGATGGAGCAACTAGAGGCATACACCTTCACATTGAAGCACAAGAAAGGTTAATCAAATAAAGAGGTTGATGCCCTCAGTAGAAGGGTTTTCCTCATTGAAGAAGTTCAACTACAAAGCATTGGGATCATAGGAGATCTAGACTTTGGACAAGCATTTAAGGTTCTTTTTGAACTAATAGGGAGATATCACACTAATTTCTCTGAGTACATCATTCAAAATGATCTTTTGTTTAAAGGTTCTCAACTTTTTACTGTAAGGTGTTCTATGAGGCTAAAAATCATTAAGGAGAAGAAATGTGGTATCTTGGGAGTCCATTTTGGAATTGATAAAACAACTTACCAGATCAAGAGGAGCTTTTACTAACCTAAAATGTGCAATGACATCAAGAAATTTGTGTAAAGTTGCACTATATGTTACCAATCTAAGGGTGTATGCACAAATCAAGGGTTATACCAAGATTTTTCAATACCTACTAGACCTTGGGAGTCCATTTCAATAGATTTTTTCATAGGACTTCCTAGAAACAAACAAGTATTTGATAGTGTATTTGTTGTTGTAGACAGGTTCAACAAAATGGTGCATTTTGTGCCATGCAAAAGTACTAATGATACCTCACACATTGCTCATGTTTTCTTTAAAGAAATTGTAAGAATTCATGGTTTATCAAAAAAAATTGTTTTAGATAGGGATGTGAAGTTCCAAAGTCATTTTTGGTGTACACTTCACAATAAATTTGGGCACAAACCTGACCTATAGCTCTGCATATCACCCACAAACTAATGACCAATTAGAAGTGGTGAATATGTCACTTGGAATTCTTCTTAGGTTCCTTACCAAGAAATACAATAAAATTTAGGATGTTATACTCCCTGAAAAATAATTTTCTTTCAATGATTCCTTGTATAGATCCACTAGAAAAACACCATTTCAAATATTCTATGGTATACATCCAAGAGATCCATTAGATTAGATAGACCTACCATCAGACTTTAAAGTCAGTGCTTGGGGAGAAAAATTGGTAAAACTTGTCAACCAAGTCCAAGAAGAGGTAAAGGTTAGTCTATAGCAAACCAATTAGCACCATGAGTAACATGTAGATAAAAGGAGAGAAGTTCACTTTTAGATAAGAGATAAAGTTTGGGCATGCCTCAAGAAGGAGAGATTATGAAAAGGTAGATATTCTATACTTCACACGAAGAAACTTGGCCCATGCACAATATTGCATAAGATGGGAGAAAATGCTTATGAAATAACCTTACCCCCTACTTTATTTATTTCACTAATATTTAATGTTTTTGACCTAACTCTTTATAAGGGTGATGTAATTGTGATGTTGCATGTATCTCTACAAATTTAGAAAATGTGCCTTATTGGCACACTATAAGGCCTTGGTCAACTATTGTCAAAGGTGTAAAATAGCCTAGAATATTAGGATATATTAGTATTTCATTTTTTTACATTTTATTATCCATGTTGGATTGGTTAAAACCAGGTTTAGTTGTTAGGAGAAAAAGTTGCACTAAAAATGCAACACTTGCTAAAAAGTTGTCAAGCAACTTTTAGCAACTTTTTGTAAAAGTTTTATTTTGAATCCCAAATGGTCATACCTATTTCAAATGGTTTTTATAACCATTGATAAGGAATTTATATCCCTTTTAGGTGAGTTTTAGGCATACAATGTGTAATGTTTCCTTGAATCAATAAAATATACTAAGTTTTCTACCAATTCTGATGTTGTAGCAAGTTGTACAATTGCCCTCTAACAAACATGTAAGGAACTCTAACATGGTTGGATATCCTAGTGAATAACCTTTTATTTTCACTTGGAATGAGTTTCTAATTCATTTCATAACTCCAAATATCCTCAAATTACTGATTACAACTCTAGTTTTGCATCTATACCCAGGGTTTAATCTATTTTCTCTTATAACTCAAGATTCCACTATGGGAATTTAATGGCCTTGGGTAGAATCCTAGTTATAGAAATGTATTATATGATTCTTTTCATTTTAGGACAAAAGAGGTATATAGTAGAGAGAAACTTGATGCCCTAGGCATGCTAGATCCATGTGCATGCTAGGAATTCGTATCAACATCTTCTATAACTCAAGATAGTGGTTCCAAGAAATAGGATTTGATTTTTGACCATTTAATTTTATCCACCTCATTTTCAAAGTGTTTAATTTGATTTTTAGTCAGCATTTTTGGTACTTCCTTTTTTATGTGAGGCCTAGTTGCCTAATAACCCCAAGTGAGATTTCAAGTCCTACTTGCATCATTCTCAATTTGGGATCCTAGAGCCTTGTAATGTTGTATAAACCCCAAAAGGGTATCTAAATATATTATTAATTCCTTGGGTTGTGTGGATATTTTTTGACTTAAATCATGTTTTCAATTTTGGAAGGGCTACAAGCCTTATCTTAGATTTGTGAAGCAACTACTAAAGAAATGCTGCATAGTTTGAATCTAATGCTTCATTCATGTTTCTTAGGACCTAAATAGACCATTTATATTCTTTAGGGTCAATCTTTGTCCTTTTTTTTGTTTGGGGAGTTTCTAGTCAAAATAAGCCTTTTTAATGCCCTTAAGAAGAACTAGTGATTAGTTGTTTGGTGATAGGATTTCCTAGGAGTGGTTTTTGGTTAGGATAACATCACCCACCTTTTTGAGAACTTTTGATAAGTTTTTGGTGTATTTTGGAAGGAAAAGACACCATTTGTATCATTCCTTCAGTGAAGAGGATTCTAGGAACTCTATTTCTAAACACACTACTAGTTCCATTGCATCAAATATTATCTATCATTAACATTTATTAACTTAGTTGCATAAACATGAAATAAATAAAATGAACACAAGTGACACAAATATTTAACATGGAAACCTAATTTGAGAAAAACTACCAATTGCAACTAGTTACTGATTTTCACTCTTATGAATTGAGCCCTATTAGGAGACAACCCTGTTAAAGGTTACAAAAAAATGTTAGGTGTGACCCTATTAGAGGATTTAATAACTCTATTAGGAATGGCCTTGTTAGAGTTCTTTAGACACTTCAATCTAGAAATGCCACCTTTTTAGAGGATTTACAAATAGTTGTTAAGCCAACTCTATTAAGAGATTTAGATCATTGCTACAATTGTTAGAAAGTAACAATGAGATGACCTAAATTCTGATGTAATTGAATTGCTGATTATAGATCTCAAATATATTTTGACTACTTGATCCTTCTTGATTGAATTTATCTTTTCATCTCCTTAAGAATATTTTTTTTATCCTTCTAATTTTCTTTCTCTTACCATCTTCTATTATTTCAGACACTTTTACACATTCAATCCTTAACTTGACCTTATACTTATATCATATCCATTTTCAAGTCATTTTGAGTACATCTTAGAATACTTAATATTCATCTCCTCAATTAGCTAGAACCAACAAACAAATCATTGAACTCAATATGCCAAAACAAGAAAATCCTTCATTAGTTGACCTTGCTCAGTAGACACTAACTTAGAACTGATTTTCATGTGTTAACCAAGTGAACTCAATTAACACTGCATCTTAAAAAATTCCCTTTGGTAATGGTGTGAGCTTGGTTAACACTGGTTCCAATCAACTTTCATTTGTTACCTAAGTGAGCTTGGATAACACTAAACTTCTATGAACTTCTCTTTGACACCTAAGTAAACTTAGTGTCACTGCGTCTGAACTTGGAAAACACTAGAATGCTCAGTAAAGAAAAGAAACTATCTTCATTAATCGAGTGAGCTTGACATACATTGTCTAGTAAAGATATGACATTGTATGGAACATCAAAGACAATACACAATTAACCAATTATTTTCAACAATCTCCCTCTTTGGCATTGATGTCAACACAATATGTCATAATACAATGAAATTTTACAGAAAATTAAAGTAAGGGAAATATCCTTAGTTTAATTTTGATTCTCATCCTTGAGAACTCCCTCTATTAGTTTGAGCTCCCTCTCCCTTCAGTTTCTCCCATTGTTAGTAAACTCTGTCTTCAATATCTTCTTCTAATAGAAAACTTTCCTTCTTTCATATAAGGCCAAGCTCTTCTTCTTTTATATCTCTATAAATTCTACCTCATAATATAACTCTCCCTCATTATAAAATTTATATGAATATGAAATCAAACTCTCCCTCTTTGACATCTTATGCGAAAGGCAATACTCAATGAATAACAATGTACCTTATGTATTGATTCATATGCAATCTTCTCTTTTCAATACTGCATCAACTTGACTAATCTTCAACATCATGGTTGATGCATCACTAAAATTCATTTAATGCACTTTAGATAGGGGAATTACCCCTTATTAGCCTCTAAAAAGCCATTATTTTGAGAACCTTTTTTTCTTGTTTTTAGACAATTATCTTACAAAAACATTTTATAACTCCATGGTTTAACCAAAGGAACTTATGCTTTTATGAATATATTATCTATATGTTAATACATGAAGATTGAAGTATAGATAGTTCATATATGATGTGTTTGCTTGAATCTATGGACTTCCATGGTATACTGAAGGAATATTACATGCTGATAAATGCTTTCTCATCCATGATATCTTTGGGTAGATTCCTTCATGTAACCATAGGATTTGCAAAAAGTGATAGTTTGAACATTAGACCTTTTCTAACATTGATGATTAAATAAATATATATGTATGTAGAAGTTGTGCTCAATGCTTTGTAGGTACTAATTACACATATTCAAAGTTAGCATTTCAATGCTTAGTCAAAGATAACCAAATTGATGAATCATCACAAAAGTATATTGTTGTGTGATTTCTATTATCACAGTGCACTAATATAGCTCCCTCAATCTGCTATATTTTTGGAGTAGTTAAATCATAGTTAATGATATTTCTATTGTAAACTTTATGAATTTTTAATTGATCCTCATTGATGGAGTAATCCTAGAAGTAGGAAGTTGTAGTTTTCCTTTAAATAATGCTTGCTATAGCTTTGAAAGAATTTTTTAGCTAGGAGAAAGATAAAGTAGATTTATTGTTCATAAAAATAGTGTGTAAAATTGTTTTTAATCATATGTAATCTCTTACTATTAATCAATAGGATACAAAGTTCATGTTTCCACCTTTTGTCTTGATTTTCTTTTCTATTCACTCATCCAAGGGGGCCTACTGGATGAGTGAACTACTTTTTTATAATATATTTCATTTATTTGTTTTTTTCTTCGAAAATTTGATTTATGTTGCTCCTACAACCATTGATAACATAATCATCAAACTATTCCTGCAGCACAGATAGATAGATAGATTCATTGCTTGCAACATTACTCTAAGCTTTAAGGTAAGATGTCATTTCAGTTCCTACCTTAGTTTCCTTCATCATTCCTTTTCTATTTTAGTTGTAATGACTTAAAGAGGAATTAGAGCATATACTTTGCAACCACTCTCTCAAGTTTACACTTTTACATTGACAAAATAAAATGAAGTCAGTATGTTATTCTTAGGAAAACACATGATTCTATCTAATCATGGAGTCAATGTGAAAGGATGTCCAATCCTTTGATACTAAGGTATTTAGCTGACTGAGAAACCCCTAACTTACCTCTTAGATACAAAAATCATCCTTAGGTAATGGCTTAGTGAATATATCTACAATTCTCTCTTTAGTATTCACATATTCCAATTCTACCTCTTTATTTTGCACCAATTCTATCACAAAATGATATTTTATTACATTGTTCTTGGTCTCATTATGCATCATAGGATTATTTGATATATTAATTGTACTGGTGTTACAAAAAAAGATAACCACTAGATCCTTGATCTCTACATTCATACCTGCCAATAGTTGCTTGAACTAAACAACATTGGAACAATTAACTATTGTTGCAACATACTCTACTTCTGCTATAGACTGAGAAATATAGTTCCACTTCTTACTTGTCAAAGACACTAGTCTTTTACCAAGAAAGAATGCTCCACCACCGATGCTCTTCCTATTAGCAACACTTCCTACCCAATCAACATCTTGAAAGGATTTCAAATCTAAAGTGCCTCCTTTCTTGTACCATAATCCATAGTCTTTACTACCCTTCATATATTGCATGATTCTTTTGATTGTCATCATATGATTTTCTTTAGGATTGGGTGAAAATATTGCCAACATACCAATTGCTAATGTAGTGTTAGGCCTTGTATACACTACATTTTATAGTTTTCCAATCATTAATCTATAAGTGGTTTGATCTACCTCTTTGGAATCATCATTCTTGGAAAGATTATATCCAATAGACATAGGTGTTCCAACTAGTCTTAAATCTTCCATTCCAAACTTCTTTAATATCTCCTTGATATACTTGGATTGATTAATGTAGATACCATCTTTCTTCTACTAAATCTGTAATGCAACAAAGAATTTTATTTCTCCAAACATGGACATGTCAAATTCTTCACTCATATCCTCTAAAAATGCTTTTTATAAATCATCATTTCTAGTGAACAATATGTCACCCACAAAGATTTTTTCCAACACAATCTTCTTGTCTGGTCCTTCTCTGATGTATAGGTTGTTGTTATCACTTGTTCTCTAAAAACCAATCTTCATCAAATAGTTATGAAGTCTTTTATACCAAGCTCTAGGAGTTTTCTTGAGACCATACAATGCTTTATGTAGTTTACAAACCATATTATTTTTTATAGGATCTACAAACCTTTAGGTTATTCTATGTAAACTTCCTCTTCGAGAATGTAGATTTTACATCCATTTGATAAAATTTAAATCCTTTAAGTGTAGCATAAGCAATTAAGGTCCCAACACCTTCTAATCTTTCAATAGAAGCAAACGTGTCACCATAATTAATACCTTCTTAAAAATAACCTTTTCATACTAATGTTGCTTTGTTTATGGAAACTTCTCCATCTTCATTCACCTTATTTTTGAAAACCCACTTTATGCCAATTACATTCTTATCCTCCAGTCTTGGAACAAGAATCCAAGTCTTATTCTTTTATATCTATTCCATCTCTTTATTCATTGCTTCAATCTAGCTTCTGTTATCCAAAGCATCTTTAACTAATCTAAGCAAACATTTACCTTTCAATTTTTTTTCTTTTCATTATTCTATCTGACTTGTCTCCAATGATCTGATTAATACATGGTGCCTTCTAACACACCTTGCTAACATGGGTACTTTAGATTTAGGAATTGTTCCACTAGCCTCACCATGATCTTCTATATCAATCTCTAGTCCCATTGTTTGTGACTTAAGTCCTCCAGACTTGATTTTCTATAGCAACAACTTGGTAGCCTCTAACTATGACTTGAGTCCTTCAAACTATGACTCAAGTTGCACTAGTTACAACTCAGTAGCTTCTAGAGATATTGGGGACTTGGGAGGTGATGTCAACTGAATTCCAATTAGATTTGGCAATGTATCAAGTTCAAATTAGATAAAATTTGTGTAGTCCTTAGGTTCTTTGTTGCTCTCTTCTTCAATATTTTTTGTAAACTCATCAGTTCTTACATGTGTACTTTCTATGACCTTATGAGTGGATAAATTAAAACATTTATATGCACTGTAGTACTAATTTCTTCCTTCAATTATTTTATTACAACATTATTTTCTATCATTAAATTTCTTGCACAATCCATGATTGATCTATTCCTTCTTTCTACTATACCATTCTGCTAAGGTGTACCAAGGGTTGATACTTGTCTTTTGATTCCTCTTTTAGCATAGAATTCATTGACTTCATTAGAAATAAATTCACCTCCTCTATTTGATCTCAAAAATTTCATCTTCTTTCCTATTTCATTTTCTACTCTGGCCAGATACCGCTTAAACTATCAATAATCCATGTATCATTTTTTCTAACATGCAAAATAAGTGCCATTTTATCTTCATCATTATCAAATTCATCTTTTACGAAAATATATACCATCTCATCATCATTACTACTATTTGTATATTTAGCCATGTAACAAGACTTCTTACCTTTATCCTTGTAGTCCTTGAAGTTCTTTGTTTGGACACCTTGCGGCAATGTGATCAACTTCTTCACAAGAAAAATAGAAACAAGAATTTTACCTTTATATTTTCCTTTTCCTTTGGGAAACCCTCTTGGAAGTAATGCTTCAATAGTTTCAAGATCATTATAAGAACTATCTTCTTTTTCACATTCAAATTATTTTCCTTTTGACCTTTTATCTTTCTTTTTGAGTGACAATTTGGTGTCAAATGCAGACTCAAGATTGCTAGAACTAAGAATATAATTATCATAGTTATCTAGCTCAAATGTTGTCAATATTCCAACTACTACATCCAATGTTATATCACTCTTTGGATTGGATCTCATTTCTTGAATTTCTAATACTCTAATTACATATATAGGAGGAAGTGTTCTGAGAAACCTGCTTACCACTATCTCATCTTCAATCTTTCATTTCAAAGCTTTGATTGCACAAATACTGGATTTCATTTTGTTACTATACTTTGCAATGTTTTCATCATATCTCATCTTTATTTGATCAAATTTTCCTCTGAGTTTTTCATCTTTAGCTCTTATTACATTATCATCTCCTCTATAAATGTAAGTAATCTTGATGCACATCTTATAATAAGTTCCACAATCTTTGACCTCAAAAATTTGGCATAGTTGAGAGGTGAAGAAATATCAATCATCATAATGGTATGACTCTTCTTCTCTACAATTTTCTCAATAGTCATAGTTCTAGCAGGTTTCATATATTTGGTGTCTAGGTACTTTAGACATAAATCTCTAATGGTTTCCAAATGAAGTCTCATGAGTTCATGCCATGCCTTGAAGTTATCTCTGTTTCACTTAGAGATCTCCCTTTTGTAAGACATATTGATCTTTAGCTTAGGTCCTTGAAACCTTTTTTGTAAGCACCAAAAAGATTGATAGAAATTGTTGGAAATATAAGATTAATTGAGATGGGAGGGATGAATTAGTTACCACTAAAATAAATCTAAGATCCCTTGGATCTAAGCACAAAAGATAAACACTACTCAAAATAGTGTTTCTCAACAAGCACACATGCATTTGATTAATATTGATGTTATGTTGTAACTCAGTAACCATTGAAATAAAAATTATAACTAAGAAAATTCTTGACATGCAAATATTATGATATTATCTATGATTAACCTTAATTAAATTAGTTTCATATAAATTAAAGAAGTAGCATGAAAACAAGTGACACCAAGATTTAACGTGGAAGCCCAATTTCAAAAAAACCACCAATTGCAACTAGTTACTGATTTTTACTCTTTTGAAGTGAGCCTTGTTAGGAGAAAAACCTATTAAAAGTTAAAAACACATTGTTAGGTGTGACCCTATTATAGGATTTACAAATAGCTATTAAGCCAACTCTATTAAGAGATTTAGATCACTCCTACAATGGTTAGAAAATAACAATGAGATGACTTGATTTCTAACACAATTGAACTGTTAAGTACAAATCTCAATTTTGGTTTGAATACTTGATCCTTCCTAATTAGATGTATACTTATAGCTCCTCAAGGATATTTTACTTATCCTCCTAATTTTCTTCCTCTTACCATCTTCTATTCTTCCATATGCTTACACACATTCAATTCTTAAGTTGACCTAATACTTGTATCATATCCATTGTCAAGTCATCTTGAATACATCTTAGAATAATTAATAATCATCTCCTTAGTTAGCTAGAACCAACAAAAAAATTCATTGAACTCAATATGCCAAAACAAGAAAATCCTTTGTTAGTTGACCCTGCTTGGTAGACACTAACTTAGAACTGATTTTTCCTATGTTAACCAAGTGAACTCAATTAACACTACATCTTCACAAAGTTCCTTTGGTAACCAAGTGAGCTCGGTTAATACTAGTTCCATCCAAATTTCCTTTGTTACCTTAGTGATCTTAGTTAATACTCAACTTCTATGAACTTCTCTTTGACTCCCAAGTGAACTTAGTAGTCACTTCCTTCTAAACTTGGCAAACATTGGAATGCTCAATAGATATAGGAAACTATCTTCATTTCCCAAGTGAGCTTGACATACACTATATAGTAAAGATATGATGTTTTATGTAACATCAAAGATAATATATAATTAACCAATTATTTTCAACAATGCATTGACAGAATTATAGGGATCATGGAAGTATTTGATAAGTATGAGTTTTGAAGATAAATGTTTGGTTTCAAAGTGAATGGATAGATCTGATATCTAGGTATATGAGTCTATTTTTGGTATCCTTTTGTATGTTCTAGCTTAGTTAATACCCAATGGATAAGGGACTAACCAACTTGGAGATTACATGTATATTATTGTTTCATATGTGGGTTATGCTGATTCAAATCTTTAATCAAATATCTTTTCCCTTTCTATTTAGGAGTTGAAAAGAGTAGCCCTCACTTAGTTTATCAAATTCATGCATTATCTTATTATCCATTTCATATCCATGATTTTTTACATAAGCATAGAAGATTTAGGTTTTTATATGCTTGTATAGATTAAGTGTATGTTTTTGGAAATTGGTACCATATGAATGAATCTAAGGTTCACCCACCTAGGTCTTGTAAAGCCTTAAGAAGGAGTATAACCTTATAGTTGGCCTCAAAGTCTGAATAGGTGCATTGAACATAGGAATTAGCTCCCCTAGGTGTATGTTTTCCTATCACTAGGTTATTAAAAAACTATTATTTGAGGAGCCAACAATGTGATTCTTTTTGGCTTTGATGTTGTCTCTTCTCTCCCATTGAAAAATATATTTTTGGTAATTTGATACTTATGATTTTTTTGGAGAAAGTATCTATGCTCATTGAAAACCTACTTTCCTTAACTTTTTGAATGATAAGTTTTCATCTTTGGACCATAAATTGGACATGGAAATTTCCCCTTTGTCTAAAGACCTACAAGATCATGTATAATTGGATATGTGTCCTAGAAGATTCATATATACAATTATCACACACAACTTAAGCATACAATGAAAATGTGTTACCAATATTACATACCAAAAATATGTGTTGATAGTTTTACGTACCACAAAAATGTGTTAGTCTAGTGGCATCATATATTGTCCATATAAGCATTGCATGGAATTGAAATTATTCTTCACCAATTGGTCTAGAGATGTCATACATAGTTACCCCATTTCATAACTCTAAGAACACATCAATTAAGGGCTTAATATATACATTCATATCTTTGACTTTGTACTTACTTAGTTGAATGAACATAAACAAAACATAATTATTATGGTCATTTTGATACTATGTTTATGAATTAATTTAGATGACTATTAAGTGGAAAAATACCTAGTACAATTATTTCCAACATTATGTTCTCCATATTTATAGACATCCAAGGAGGAATTTTATTGTTAATAACAAAAATAGCCTAGACTAAGTAAACAAATCTCATCTCTCCAAATGGATTGACATCGTCTTCTACCAATGAAAGCTTTATATTACAAGGTTCTTGTTTAAATACTGGTCACCTATCTTCTATGTTGTTAAATGTAGAACCATTCATAGGAATTCACATAATGTCATCTTGACTTCTATTGTGTGCATGGTAATCCATAAATTGTACAAAGCTAGTACACCATAATAATCATTGTAGATGTGGAATACTAGGAATGTCCTAAAGAATCTTGCAAGACACCTTTTTGGTTATTTGATCTAATTGATATCTGCTAATGTGAAAATCAAGGCATTGTGTTGCAAATTTATGTTGTTTATGATATATAATATGATCATTCGGATATGCATGTATTGTTTGATAGTCTATTCCAATATCTTTCATAATGGTTGATAATTCTTGGTAAGAGTGAGGTAGAATGTTTGATGGTGGTAACAAACACTCACCTATCAACCTATAGAAAAATATTATTAATATAAAGAAAATTAATGGTACACTAACATAAAATATTACAAAAATGACACTATACCTTAGCATAAATGAGATTTATACATTGGATATACCATTCAAAACCTTGATGTTTACCGGCAACAATATAGTGGAGAGAATCATTATTTAGGAGCCTTGGTATAGGGGCTCATATGCCTTTTCAATTATAGGTGTATCAAGGTTCTCTTCATCATCATAATTAGATGCATGACTATCATCATCTTCATCATCTTCAATCCTTTTCTCTGGCACATTATCAACTACACCAAAACCAACATCTTCAATTGTGTTCTTTACCTTAGGATCATCTTCTTCCATGTGAGCATTTGATGCAGGGGCATCCTGGGTTGCATTGTTATCTTGAATGTTTTCCTCATTTCTTAGTTGCTACCAAGTTGCAATGCATTGCATTTATGAGTTCCTTAGTTGATTTTGAGTTCATAGTGGTTACCAATTTCTCTTTGGTTCTCAAGTTCTCTTTGGTTGACAAGTTGTCTTTGGTTACAAAGTTGTCTTTGGTTTTATTATTTGTGTAAGTTTTGAGCATTCTCAAGTTTTAGTATCCTATCTGGGTCCTTCTTTGGCTCAGCTACTTATGTCGAGTCCCATTTTTGGCTGACCTTGTGTATTTAATTTTGTAATTTGTATTTTTGAGAGCTAACTTGTGGCTTGGTGTAAATTTCAATGTAAGGATTTATTGTTTTGGTATTTACAACAAGTCGAATTATGGTTGTGCATGTATTTAAAGTGGTCCTAAGTAGATTCATAGGGGAAATGATAAATGAGGAAGAGTAGAAGTAAAGTTGGAATGCAAAGTTTGTTATAACCTAGAAGGCCTTATAGCTGGGCATGTATATTGATGATTGGATCAATCTCTAAAATATTTTGCCTCTTCTATCTTGTTTGGTTTTTTTTTTGTGTTAATTTTTTGCATTGTTTACTCTTGCAAGTGACTTGGATAGTTGGGTGTACTTTTGGCCATAGTTATGTCAATTTTTCCCTATGTTAGGTGGTATGAGAACTTAAGGTTCATCCTTGTGGAGATTGGATGATCTAGAATCCTAAATTGAATTTGTTTGTAGGTTGGTAGATCCAAGGACTTGACCTATAACTTTTAGAGGGTTACAATCTTGTAGGAACATAATTGTAAAGATGGTTTGAGGTAAAGGAAATTCTTATAATGTCATATTAGGTACATTGATATAAATCAAAGCCAGATTAGATGCTGTAGAGACAACCCAAAGGAGAGGAGCACACCTTGATGATGTAAGTAATGATGAAGCAGTGGCACTATACCATAATTTATAACCCGAAGAAGATCAAAATGAAACAAGACTATTGAGTGTATTGTCTAGGGCACATTCCAAGCCTTCTATAGGAGTTGTTGCTTATAATGGAAAGTTGGACACCAATGCTATTTTGGATTGGATCTCTGTCATGGAAAATTTATTTGAGTATGAAAACACTCCTAATAATAGGAAGGTGAAAAGAGGAAGGTGAAAATTGTAGTTACAATATTGAAAGGTCATGCCTCACTATGGTTGGAGCATTTGCAAACTGATAGAGAAAGGAGAGGAAAGGAGAAAATTAGGACTTGGCTGAAAATGGTTAACAAGGTGAAAAAAAATTCCTTCTCATTGATGACCAAGTTATCTTGTTGAGAAAGATCCAAAATTTGAGACAAAGTGACATGATTGTGAATAAGTACATTGAGGAATTCTATAGATTGGATATCAGATCTAGACATGTGGATGATGATGTTGAGAAAATTGCAAGATACATAAATAGATTGAGATTTGGGATTCAAGATGAAATAAGTTTTTTGAAATTGGAAAGTATAGAAGAATAATATCAACATGCCTTAAAAGGCTAAGAAGATCTTGCCAAAGAAGCATGAGAAAAGACAAAGAGGTAGAGGTGGTAGATTCCAGAGAGCCAGAGGTAGATCCTATGGAAAAGGTGGAAGCTCTGACAATTATATGTAGGAAAAAGGAAAATCTAAATGGAAGAATGATGATAAAGGAATGACTAAGTGGGAAGGTTGTAGTTGTTACCAATGAGGTACTAGTTCTTACTGAGGAAGAGGTAATTCTTATTTCAGAGGTGGTTTTCATGGTAATTATTTCACATGTGTTAAAGAAGGGCATCTATCTATAGATCCTCTAGAAATGGACAATGTAACATAAATTTTGTGGTTCAAGGGGAAATTTAGGGTTCACCAAGTAGACCTAAGGCTAAAGAAAATATAATGGTGAGGAGAAGCTTATTTAACAAGGGAAATGATGAGGAACATGTCCTTAGGAGAAGTCTTTTCAAAACTAGATGTAAGATGGCTGGAAAATGTTGCAAGGTAATCATTGATAGTCAAAGTTCTACAAATTTGGCATCAGAAGAAGTTGTAGTTGCAAAGGATGAAGCATCCTAAACCTTATCATTTTTTACAGATCAAAGATGAGCATGAGATATTGGTAAGTGAAAAATGTATTGTGAAGTTCAAGATTGGATATTATTTTGATAAAGTTCTCTATGATATTATGCTTATGGATTATTGTCATATTCTATTGGATAGACCTTCACAATATGATAGATATTCTATATATAATGGAATATTGAACCAATATACTCTTTTGGTGAATGAGAGAAATAAAATCTTGATGTCTTTGATTGAAAGTCTAGATGAGGTTAACGTTAGCCAAAAATGCCTTCCCATTAGAAGATTGATTTCAAAATGTTGAGAAATATAACAATCATACTTTTTAGATATTAAAATGATCAATATTACACAAGGATCTATTTTTAAAACATTGGTCATGTCCTTATCCTAAGTCTCACAACTTTATTTCATGTATTCCTTTGAAACATTTCAAGTTAAAACCATGTGATTCACACAATCAGAATGGTGTAAGTGATAAGTTGGCTCAAGGTGGTGAAGGTATTATTTCTTTATGTTCACATCATCATAGATTTAGCTAGTTCAACCAAATTTAGGGTCCCAATGGGGTGATCATATTTTGTAGGGTGAATTTGGCATACTATGATTTAAGTCATGATAGTGTGGTAAGGGAAAAATCTTTAGTGTTTCAAGGAAGCATTTTGCACTGTTAGATCTTTCATATCTATTGCCAGTGTGCTATCATAGCATGTTAGGAGGGAAGCTACAATTAGAGTTTTGATCAAGAAATTTCTTTATTTTGCTTGGTCGTAGGGTTAGAAAGTGAAATTTGGGTCAAAGTGGTGATGGTGCAAATGTGGTTAGGATGTTAGTCTTCACAAGGCCATGGTGATTAATGAAGGATGTCAAGGGTAGGCTACAAAGAAATAATAACCAATTGGTTGTAGTTTCACAAGAAAAAACTATTATTGAATAAAGGTGGTGGTGAAGCTATTATCATGGGCAGTCAAATATAAGATATAAGACTAAATGTTGGCAAAGTGGTAGAATTGTAAAATATATTTCGTCCACACAACAAGGCTTGATGGTTGACTCTAGTTGACCAAATAACACAACTAATTTGGAACACTTATGATAGAAGAGGTAGCTCTTTGATGATGGATTTGATCTTTTTAATCTCTTACAACCACTTTCATCATTCGCTAGGTCTAATAAATGCGAAAGACACTCCATTATTACTTATTGATCCATCTATCTAGTTATAAATTAATGATGGTCATTCCTGACCTCTATAAGACTTGTTTGGTGGAAAAGTGAATTTCCAACATCTAGTTTGTACTATGATTAAATATTTTCCAATTTTTAAATAGTGGTTGGATGTAGTGGTTGTGAAGTGGTTTTTTTAGAAATATCTAGTTATGCTTGAGCTATAGAAGCACATTTTTGGTAACCTCTTAGTCTAGTAGATCCTTCTCTATTTTCCTTGGCATATTTTGCATACACATTGTAAATTCCCTTTGTCTCTGTTGGTGTTTTTAAAAGGACTAAAACTACTAAGCAACAAAATGCTTAATAGCAAGATGATAATACTTGTACAATATAAAGGTCAGCCAATTCTTGTTAACAATTGCATGTGTAAAGAATTTGGACCAAACTTCAACAAAACCAAAGGTGGTTTTCTACTCTTTTGGCTCTACAAAACCAGGGTGGGTATACCCAGGGATGATTCAAGACTGGGAAAACTGTATGAGGATTATTTTTAGTTTTATTCTAATTCTCATCTCAAAATCCTCAAACACATACATAATTCTTAATAACTTGATAAACACATCCCATATAATAGATATGGCCAAAATTTCTTCTACAGATCTGTAGATGTTCTTAACAATAGTGGCTAATTGAAGCTAAAACATTCCATGCAGACAAGTACTGGCCAGCTTTGAAGATCTATAGGAAACAAAAGTAAAATTGATTTAATTTTGCATTTTTGACAATCATTTGTGACATATTTCTCCTTCAGCTGAATCAATTTGATCAATGCCTAATCCATTGGGGTTCAGAGTCTGTAGCAAATTCTTAGATCTAACTTGTTGGCTTACAAAAAATTCTATTAGCAATTCTGATTAGAATTTATCATTCAAAACCCTTTCCATTACTAAAGAAACCTTATCACATTCATCAAAGCTTTTATTTAATCCATTGAATTAACAGAAGTGATAAACAGATATACAACCTAACTAGATTGCATTCAATTGCACAAGCCTTTACTTATACAATATTAAGATAACCAAGTAATTGGAAGGAGACCAGATTCACAAAGAACTGATATGGGGACAGTTCACAATTTGTATTCATTTTCTTTGAAAATTGTATATCATTTACAATAGACTCAGAATGACCTTCAGAAAGAAACATAGCTCATTCTATATTCATGTATTCTCAGAGAATTGACAGAGAAAATACATCATAAACTTGCTTTCAACAATTTGGACCAAAGACAGACTAAGCATATCACTTAGAAAATTAGAATTTGGACCATTCTTTAGCCTTGGAATCTCACTTAAATAGTGTGAGATGCAACAAGCTTCAGGCAAAAAGAAAGTGACAGGTGTCTTCTAAAAGATACTGACATAGATCTATCATAAAAGACAAAAGAAAATAACAGAAAGGCTATTACATTGAACATTGCTTGGTGGGTCCCTTTCTGTTATACTTCTTAATTGTTGAGACAAGAAAATATGATATAATTCTTCATTTATTCTTCATCATTAGAGTAAGTGACCATGAGGTTAAAAAGTGACATATCATCTTCAACTACCTGCAAACTTACTTTAATCTGGGGATTTTCCATGTCTTCATTACTAACTATGAGTGTAACTTTTACTTTTGTATCTTCCTCCTCATCATTTTCTGACATTTGTACTATGAACTAATTTTTCCATTCATTATAAGCAGCATCATCTGGCCAATCAAAATTTAGAGCCTCTCTTTGTATAATCACTAAAGAATTTGAAAATTCCTCTAAATCATCAAACTCTTTTCTCTTGGCATTATAAAATAACTGTATCTTTATTAACTCTTCATTTGTCCTTGCCCAGAACTAGTGGCCAGTTTCACTCATGATGTTCTTGATCCTTTCATAAAATATTTCATCCAAGTCTTTCTTCCACTTTTCCTTTTCCTTTATTGTATCAACAGATTCTAAAGCACAAGGAAATAAAATGATTTTTTCATAAATATACTGGGAAAAACAATGTGTTAATCTTTTATACAAAGAATCCCTTTTATCATCAAAATCTTCTAGTTTATTTAACAAGTCAAAAATTTTCTCTACTTGATGATAAGGCATTTGGAAGGCAGATATACACATAATTGTGATATCATTATTCCTCTCCCTCCACTTCTATGCAAGGGGAGTCAATTTATCCTTATCTCTATTCAACTCATCCATGAGGGTTGCAATTCTTGTCAACTGATCAAAGAATGTTGACCATTGTATTTTATCCCTTAAATACATCACACCCTACTTTAATTTTCCTTCATATTGATTTTTTAATTCTACCTACAACTCATGTAATTTGGTTTTTTCTTCTTCAAAGTCCTCTACAGTATAGAATTGGGGCCTTTCAGGGGTGTCTAGTATTTCAACAATAGGAGTTGCTCTAACAAATGACTATGGATGGTATGCAATTCTAGGTGCACTGGATTCTCCCACCTTTCTCTTTCCAAGTATCTTCTCCATTTGAGACACTTTGTTTTCTAGTGACTATATCTATATACCCCTTTCCTCATATGCTTTTAAAACTTCTTCAAACCTAGCATTGAGTTGGGTAAATCTATCCTCTTCCTGGTCAGATACAACACCACCAAATTTTAGAACTTTTGAGGCCATTCCCATTATTTTATTACTACTTACTTCACCAGACCTATATACTGTCAATGTACCAGTATGCTCTGCAGTGGGAAACTCATGCATCCTGGTATTTTCCCTCTTTTCCATGGACCATATAACAAGGGCTTGGTGGTCATCACTAAACTTGACTCCTCTATGAGCCTGTTATATTTCTCTAGCAGTTGTTAGTTGAACATCTTTCTGCTTCCTTACTGAATCAAAAACAATAGCATTTTCTATATCCCATTCTGGCAGAAGGAGGACTCCTGACTGTCTGACTATTTGCCTCTGACTTCAAGAGTAAACTGGGCAAAATCATTCAAAAATGTTGACTTCACTTCTCCCTTAATAACTAAGTCAAGTTTATCTGGTTTCTCAGCCTTGATTTGCTCAAAGGCTTTCTCAAAATTTCCCATATTTAATCTCCACAAAAACTGAGCAAAAGCCCTATATCTTACAAAATTTTCATCATTAATAAATCTTTCAGAAGTTGTGCAAATATTGGGTCAATTTCCTTACATTGGTAATTAGCAATGGTTAGGTCCAATGAAGGTACAGGAGGTTCTTGTGGCTCTCCAACATCCAGGTCTATAGAAGTGACAATCACATCCCCTTCTCCACCCATTTGTCTAAGTTGTTCCCTTAGAGATGCTTCATCATCTATATGGATTAGGGATTGCCTTGGGGAGTATTGTTCCTTTTGAGAAGAAGAAGACCCCTGCTCTAATTTTTTGCCTTTTTGGAGAGCGAGCTGCAGATGGACTTCTTGACCTTGGCTTCTAATGATAGGGTGCTTGTTGCGCATTATGAATCATGACATAACCTGCCCTCTATTTTGCAATGTATATTGGCTAGGAGCTACCACATTTCTACTGCTTATTCTTCTTTGTACTTTTGTAGCCTTGTCTGGATGTGTCTCAACATACATAGCTTTCTTTTTATTCATGGTTTGAATTATAATGGAAAAATTATTTATTAATGCTTGTATTTTAGCTCCCCAGTATTTCTTATCTTTCAATGGGTCATACTAGGGGTCAAAAGCATTAATAAATTCCAGGGTCTTACTGAAAACTATTCATTTCTCTTTTTTCAATTCTTGTTCCTACAATGTGAAGATGTTTCTAATTATATCTTCTAGATAGTAAACCTGATGTACCATATGGGAAGCTCTTTCCCTTTCTTTAAAAAGGTCATAGAATCCTTTAGGGTCCATGAATCTGGTGTGAGACTCTGCCATTCTATATATCTATCTAAAAACAAATTTAGGTGCTTCCACCCTTTTCTGACAAAGACAAAATCATGCACTACAGTAACAATTGGAAAGAAAGTGTCCTTCTTAATCAATTCCCTCTCATCTATAGTGCCTATTTTCCATAAGAGCTCAGCAATCCCAATCTTCAAAGGCACATGAAAAGGAAACACATGTGGCTTTCCTACAAAACCATATACCCTTATCATAGTTGAAACATTATAAGGGATTATATCCCCCCAATTATGACTAACCAATAGTCCTTGTGCATGATCTCTAGGTCTAACCAATTCCAACAATGCTTGTGGAATTTTGGGGTTGTCCCCTCTCCAAAGTAATCTCAGCCTAGATGCGAAAAATCTATCAAACCTTACATAACTAGCATCTGTGGCTTCTGAAGCTATATCCACACTCCATAACTGCACTAGATTCCTTTCTCCATCCTTGGTTGTTTCCAACTCCATACCCTTGGAGAAGAAAGTGTATCCCTTGTATAAGCATACATGCATCAGCAATGAATATCAACAGAATGGTTTGTTTACTTTTCCCCTTGGTATTCCAACCAAACCATTGTGAATCTCTTTTGATAGAAAAGTGGCAAAATCTAGAATGGTACTCATTCCAAATTGAAGGGTTTGAGCCATTATAAGGAAAATAGAACCTAGAATTTAATCACCTTCATCTATCCCAAAAATCTTGCAAAGAGAAAAATACAGTGCTTGAGCTCTCAAGTTGAAATGTCTTCTCAACAATGGCTCTGGGGTACTGGCTGTAATCACAGGAAAATTACCAACCTTGGCAGTATGCTCCTGTAGTGGCCCAGTTCTTAGGTAAATTTTTTGTGCATCATATATGGCTTATAAATCATCCATATCAATGATTTCATGCACAACATGGTTAGGGTTAAGGTTGAAAACCTCACCGAATAGCTCAGGGAAAAGCCTAAAAAGATTGTCTCCAGAATTATTTTATACCCATCTCGTAATAGGATCATATTTCTTTGCTAGGTCCATCAATAAATCACTATCAAAGAAAATAGTGGGGACTATTAATTTACCAATATCAATCTCCCAAACATTGCTCATAGGAGTGTCTAGTTTTAACTCTGAAAACCATTTCTTAAATAACTCTAGACCTCCCATGGAAACCTGGGCATCTCTTACCCAATTAGCTTTGTCGTAAAAATCTTCTGCTACAACTATTCTAGAATTTTTTGGCATGAGTTCCCTCCCCTTAGTTATTTCATGCACTGATAAGGGGAATTGTTCAAGAAAGTCATCATGCACAGAACATTTCAAATAATCTATTTTCCTAGTAAACTCTTTTTGGGGAGGCATTTTGAATGAACCCTAGAAATTTCACAACAGTAGATACTTTAAATTTACTTAGAAAACCACAGAGTACTTATTTTTGGATAAAATTGGTTAATTGAGTGTTGTCTTTTATGTTACACAAATGTCATATCAGTCATCAGACAAAGTCTATCGAGCTCAGAAGGTAAGCATAGTAGTTTACAGAGTCTACTGAGCGTTGCTGTATATTACACTGTAAAGATAGCTTCTACTGAGCTAACTTGGTTAACGAAGGAAGTTCAGTACTTATCGAGCTCACTCAGTGATCGAAGGAAACTGTGACAGAGTATTTATGGAGCTGGGAAGGTAAGCGAAGAAAAGTTAGTGTTTACCGAGCTGGGAAGGTAAGTGAAGAAAAGTTAGTGTTTACCGGGCTGGGAAGGTAAGTGAAGGAAAGTTAGTGTTTACTGATTTCACTCAGTGTCCAAAGGATTTTTGCACAATTCGTAGTGCTTACCAAGCCTCACTTGGTTAACACTAAAGATCATTATGGTATAGTGTTTACCGAGCTGGGTTGGTTAGCGAAGAATTTTTGAAAAGTGTGGAATTAAGGCTAAAATTAATTTATGTGATGAATGTAGCTGACTCACAGTATAATTATTAATAATTTTAACTTGTATTTAAGGGTATATATGAAGGATCAAGTTGTGAATTCAAGTGTGCATGTGTGTATAAGATGTATGTGCAAATTGTGAAGGTGCAAGTGAATTTTTGAAGGATTAGATATCCTTGTGGAGCTACAAAGCTTTTATGTGATCAGAGAGGATCTAGTGAAGTAGAACAAAGATCTGTATCAGCAAAGATAAGTTGCATTATATTCAGATCATTCATTGTTACTTTCTAACAATTGTAGCCGTGATTTCAAATCTCTTAACAGAGTGGGTTTAACAGCCTTATTGTAAATCCTCTAACAAGGTGACAGTTCAGTTGAATTGTTCTAAAGACCTCTAGCAAGGCCACTCCTAACAGGGTGATTAAATCCTCTAACAGGGTCACACCTAATAGTGTGTTTTGTAACCTTTAATAGGATTGGCTCCTAACAGGGCTCACTTCAGAAGAGTGAAAAATAGTAACTAGTTACGTTGGTGGTTTTTCCTATATTGGGTTTCCACATTAAATCTAGTGTCTCTAGTGTTCATGATTGCTGAATTGTTTTGGTTATCAGTTCTTAATAATTATTAGTATTTGCTGCATTATCAAGTTTCAGTAATTTGTAACTAAGATCAAGATTTTAGACATCTAAGGGACTGTGAAATGTTTTTGTGGTAACTGATTCAGCCCCTCCCCCTCTCAGTTACTCCATTCTCATTTCCAACAATTGGTATCAGAGCTTTTTGGTGCTTGCAGGAAAGGATTTCAAGGTTCTAAGCCAAAGATCAAGATGTCTTACAAAAGAGAAATTCCAAAACTTAACAGAGATAACTTCTCAGCATGGCAAGAATTGATGAAACTTCATCTGGCTACTATTGGTGATACTGGACTGAAATACCTTGAAGAAAAATATGAAGAACCTTTTGGCACATTGTCAGTTAATGATATTGCTGAAAAGAAGACTCACAACAATATGATGATAGAAATAGCATCTGCTCTCAGCTATGAAGAATTTGATGACATTAAGGACTGTAAAACTACCTTTGACATGTGGAACAAGCTAAAGGAGATCTATGGAGGGGATGATAATGTGAGAAGAGAAAAAGAAAAAAGTCTAAGAGGAAAATTTGATCAAATGAGGATGAGAGAGGATGAAAACATTGCAAAGTATGTTGAAAGAGTTAAAGCATATGTAAGTGCAATTAGGGCAGCTAGAGATGACATCAAAGGAGAAACAGTTGTAAGCAAGGTTCTTAGAACCTTGCTTCCCGTTTATGCAATCAGAGTCTCTGCAATACAAGAAAGAAGGTGTGAAGAAAATCATAAGATAAATCTTGAGGCCATAGTCGGAAGACTAATTGCATTTGAACTAGATAACTTTGACAACTATGTTCCAGCCTCCAAAAACATTGAATCAGCATTTCAAGTCAAGCTCTCACTCAAAGAGAAAAGCAAAAAGAAGATAGAATCACAGTCAGAAAGTTAAAATGAATCAAGCCAAAGTTCAGACAGTGATCTCGAAGTGATTGAAGCTCTACTAGCCAGGAAATATTCTAGAGGCAGAGGAAAATAAAAAGGTAAAGTTCCTCTAATCTATTTTTCTTGTGATGAAATTGGTCATATTGTAGCAAGGTGCCTAAACAAGAAAAACAATGATGAAAAGAAAGATCACAAATGGAATGGCAAGAAAGACTTTAAATCATCCAAGAACAAAGGTAAGAAATCATGTTTTATGGCTGAAAATTCTAAGGATTCTGATAATAGTGAGGATGAAATTGTTTATATTGTTGTTAAAGATGACTTTGATAGTGATAACGAAGATTAAATGGCTCTTATCTCTCATGTAAGTAAGAATGATACATGGATTATAGACAGTGGTTGCTCACATCATATGACTGGTGATAAAACTAAGTTTGATCAGTTTGAAGACTATGATGGTGGCAGTGTGAGGTTTGGTAATAATGAACCTCATTTCATAAAATGAAGAGGACGAATCTATCTATCCAAAGAACTTATATGTAATAATGCCTACTGGGTTGAAGGTCTCAAACATAATTTGCTAAGTGTTGCACAGTTACTAAATACTAGATTCAAGGTAGAATTCATGCATGGAAAGGCGAGACTGTTGAATGAGCAAGGAAAACTGATAGGATCTGGCACCCAAACTAAAGGTAACTTGTTCTATCTAGAACTTGGTGAATGCTCATATTTTATTGCTCAAATTGAAGAGAGTTGGTTATGGCATAAAAGGTTGTGTCATGTCAATTTTGATAATTTGGTAAAAATAAGAAAATTCAAGAAAGTAAGAGGCATTCCTAACATTAAGAAACCTGAGGTTGGTCTATGCAAGAATTGTCAAATTGGTAAAATGGGAAAAACTAGTTTTGAAGGTAAAAGCTATCAGTCTAAAGATATATTAGAAATTGTGCATACTGATTTATGTGGACCCATTGGAATAGAAAGCTATACTGGAGAAAAGTTTTTCATTCTTTTTGTTGATGACTATTCAAGAATGATGGCTGTCATGTATCTAAGGAATAAATCAGAAGAATTTGAGAAATTCAAATGGTATTTGGCAAGAGTTGAAAAAGAAACACAGAAAATGCTGAAATGTTTAAGGTCAGACAGAGCTGGTGAATTCATTTCACATGAATTCAATAACTTCTGCATTGAAAGAGGTATTAAAAGCAGGTTTCAGCACCAAGAACTCTAGAACAAAATGGAATAGCTGAAAGAAGAAACAAATCCATTATGGATTGTGCAAGAAACCTAATGATAAAAAAAAACATTGCTATCAAATACTAGAAGGAAGCCATCAGCACTATAGTTCATACCTTAAATCGAGTATAGTTGAAGAAGGACTCATTCAAGACTCCCTATGAATTATGGTATGGCTACAAACCCAATGTAAGTTATTTGAAAGTATTTGGAAGCAAATGTTATATTTTGAAAGAATCTAGAAAAGGAAAATTTGATGTAAAAGGTGATAAAGGAATATTTTTGGGTTATTCTTGCAAAAGCAAAGCATATAGATGTTTAAATCTATCCACTCACAAAGTCATAGAAAGTGCACATGTGAAAGTTGATGAGTTTGCAGACAAATCAGAAGAAAAAAGAAAAAAGATACCTGAAGACTACAAGAGATTTTTTTACATTGAACCTGATACTATACCAAGTATATCATTCACTCAAGAATCCTCAACTCCTGATTCTTTAGTAACCGAGTTGCAAATAGTTCAAACCGAGCCACAGCAACATTCAGACACTACCGAGCAAGTATCTACTGAGTCTGAAGCAACCAAGCCAGAACAGTCTAAATATGAAATTGAAGCACAAGCAAATATCAATGAAACTTATTCAAGAGGTAAAGAACCTGTATTAGCTAAATATGTCAGAAAAAATCATACACCAGATCAGATCATTGGAGACAAATATGAAGGAACCCTGACAAGAAGTAAGTTGAAAAATACTTGTTTACTTGCTGATTTTGATCCTAGAAGCATTAAAGACACATTGGCAAATGATAGTTGGATTGAGGCAATGAATGAGGAAATAGAATAGATAGACAAGAACAAGACATGGACTCTTGTACCCAGGCCTAAAGATAAGAATATAATAGGAACCAAGTGGGTATTCAGAAACAAGTTGACTGAAGATGGTAAGGTAGCCAGAAACAAAGCTAGATTGGTATGCAAAGGATACTCTCAAGAAGAAGGCATAGATTATGGGGAAACTTTTGCTCATGTTGCAAGATTGGAAGGAGTCCAAACCTGACTTGCATATGCTGCTCACAAAGGATTCAAAGTTTATCAGATGGATGTCAAGTCAGCATTCCTCAATGGAATACTGGATGAAGAGGTTTACATTGAACAACTTAAAGGTTTTGTTGATCCAAATAAAAGGAACATGGTCTGCAAATTACACAAGGCACTGTATGGTTTGAAACAAGCCCCTAGAGCATGGTATGAAAGATTGCATAACTCTCTTATTCATATTGGTTTTCAAAGAACTAATGATAATAGTAGCTTGTATATAAAGGAAGGACCAGATAATAAGATTGTCTTGGCAGAAATATTTGTAGATGATACTATTTTCATAGGGAATGATGATCTTTGCAAAGAATTTTTAGAACAAATGAACAAAGAATTTGAAATGTCTATGTTTGATGAAATAAAATTCTTTGTTGGGCTTCAAATTCAACAAAATAAGAATGGCATCTTCATTACTCAATCAAAATACATCAAGGAGATATTGAAAAATTTTGGTATGGAGGACTGCAAACCTGTTGGAACTCCTATGTGTACTGGATTGAAACTTACCAAAGATGATGAATCCAAAGAAGTAGACCAAACATTGTATAGATCTATGATTGGAAAGTTGCAGTATGTAGTTCATACCAGGCTAGATATTGCTCTTGTAGTTGGTATTGTTGCAAGATTTTCAGCAAAACCAAGAGAAACTCACCTAATGGAAATTAAAAGAATAATGAGATATTTGAAAGGAACTGAAGATTATGGACTATGGTATGAATTTGGAGGTAATTTGGATCTGAAATTTTTTACTGATGCTGATTGGGAAGGGAATCTTGATGACAGAAAAAGAACAAGTGGAGGAGCATTCTTTCTTGGAAAGAGATTGGTTTCTTGGACAAACAAAAAGTAGAATTGTACATCCCAATCTACAGCAGAGGTAGAGTATGTTGCTGCAGTAGTAAACTGTTCCAACATTGTTTGGTTTAAGCAGTTATTACAAGGAATGAAGATGGGAATCAAAGAACCAGTTGTTATGTTCTGTGACAATACTAGTGCAATCAATATACCTAAGAATCCAGTAATGCATTCCAAAACCAAGCACATAGTAATAAAATATCATTTTGTTAGAGAATTGGTGCATGACAAGGAGATCAGACTGGAATATGTGCATACAAAGGAACAAATTTCTGACATATTCACAAAGCCATTACCTAAGGATACATTATTGTATCTTAGAGGTAAGTTAGGGGTCACTCCCCTATCTGAAGTTCACTAAAATAAAGTTTTAAGTGATGCATCAACCTATGACAAGTTGAAAATCTATCAAGTTGATGTAGCAGAGTATTGAAGTCATTGCATATGAATCTATACATAAGGTACATTGTAATCCAGTTGAGAGTACTTTTGGCATACAAGAAGAGCTTTTACTGTGTTGCATTGTCTTTGGCATGTGTTGTCAAAGAGGGAGAGTAAAACTGTAATATCTATTCTAAAATTTGTAAGGATTTTTAAAGGGAGAATAAAACTGTCATATCTTTCTATTATACAATTCCTTCACAGAGGGAGATTACTAAAAGAGGGAGAAGTTTCTATCTAAGAGGGAGAAGTATTATGTTGACATATTGTGCTACATTATAAGAGAAAGACTTGTTTTCAAATTTCATTCTGCTATGACATGTTGTGTTGCCATCAATGCCAAAGAGGGAGATTGTTGGATACAATTGGTTAATTGAGTGTTGCCTTTGATGTTACACAAATGTCATATCAGTCATCAGACAAAGTCTACCGAGCTCAGAAGGTAAGCATAGTAGTTTACAGAGTCTACCGAGCGTTGTTGTATATTACACTATAAAGATAGCTTCTACCGAACTAACTTGGTTAATGAAGGAAGTTCAGTACTTACTGAGCTCACTCAGTGATTGAAGGAAACTGTGACAGAGTATTTATCAAGCTGGGAAGGTAAGTGAAGAAAAGTTAGTGTTTACCGAGCTGGGAAGGTAAGCGAAGAAAATTTGGTGTTTACTGAGCTAGGAAGGTAAGCGAAGGAAAGTCAGTGTTTACCGAGTTCACTCAGTGTCCAAAGGATTTTTTCACAATTCACAGTGCTTACCAAGCCTCACTTGGTTAACACTAAAGATCATTATGGTACAGTGTTTACTGAGCTGGGTTGGTTAGCGAAGGATTTTTGAAAAGTGTGGAATTAAGGCTAAAATTAATTTATGTGATGAATGTAGCTGACTCACGGTATAATTATTAATAATTTTAACTTGTATTTAAGGCCGACTTGATAATCAGAAAGGTATATATGAAGGATCAAGTTGCAAATTCAAGTGTGCATGTGTGGATAAGATGTATGTGCAAATTTTGAAGGTGCAAGCGAATTTTTGAAGGATCAGATATCCTTGTGGAGCTACAAAGCTTTTATGTGATCAGAGAGGATCTAGTGAAGCAGAACAGAGATTTGTATCAGCGAAGATAAGTTGCATTATATTTTGATCATTCATTGTTACTTTCTAAAAATTGTAGCCATGATTTCAAATATCTTAATAAAGTGGGTTTAATAGCCTTATTGTAAATCCTCTAACAAGGTGACAGTTCAGTTGAATTGTTCTAAAGACCTCTAGCAAGGCCACTCCTAATAGGGTGATTAAATCCTCTAATAGGGTCACACCTAACAGTGTGTTTTGTAACCTTTAATAGGGTTGGCTCCTAATAGGGATCACTTCAAAAGAGTGAAAAATAGTAACTAGTTACATTGGTGGTTTTTCCCATATTGGGTTTCCACGTTAAATCTGGTGTCTCTAGTGTTCATGATTGCTGAATTGTTTTGGTTATCAGTTCTTAATAATTATTAGTATTTGCTGCATAATCAAGTTTCAATAATCTGTAACTAAGATCAAGATTTTAGACATCTAAGGGACTGTGAAATGTTTTTGTGGTAACTGATTCACCCCCTCCCCCTCTCAGTTACTCCATTCTCATTTCCAACACTTACCCACCAAAATTCACACTTCTTCACTATGTGATAACCTCTGCAATTTTATTGGATTGTTAACCAAGAATTTCTGTGTCCTAGCTCTAAAAACTTTGTATGCCCTAATATTCTCTCTGTGCTTTAGTGGTTCATTAATGGTGAAATTTTGGGCTCTTATCATACAATAAAATTGCACGCATAAGGTCTGAATCATATTTTCTCTCAGTAACTATTACCTGCAATTTGCATCCAAGTTTGAATCCCATCCATAGATTTTCACTAGATTAGACGGTCCTGATTTAAAAGGTAACAAGCATTATGGCTTTTAAAATAATGCTACATGTCACAATTCTACTTCCCCACATTATTTAAAATCCTTTCATCTTAGAATTGCAAGGAAGTGCCATTCGTCGATCAAGACAAGATCGACGACTAGACTAATCCACTTTCTAATAAAAACCAATCAGCTGTATTGACCAATAAGAAACTTCCATATGAGCTCATGTTGTCTAACCACATTCCACACCAGTAGATCCCATATCTTCTTTTGGGTGAGCAAGTACTTGGCATCATTCAGTACACATGTTGTGCTGGCGCATTCCCGCTTTCCTTATCTAACAAGCATCTTCAAATTGTGAACTTGCACCAATCATCGATCTTTGAAAGATCAATGGCCATACTTATTTTACCATGCAGGGCATCTAAATAGAATTTTTGATGTCACCATGGATACGTGTTTGCAGGGCACATTCTCACTTTGTTTAAACTTCACTCAAATTCAAAATGCAAGGAAGCGCCTTTCGTTGATCAGGATAAAGATCAACGATCAGAGACAACTCTTCATTTTATGCTCTCATTATCCACTTGGGCCAATGACATGACTGCTTTTAACCCACATGTTCTAACTATTGTGTTTATTTCTGACAACTTTCTGGCCTAGATCATAAATAGCTCTAGCTAAGCACATTTGGCAGAACCTATGGTGTGACTCCTACATTCTTCATGGTTTGGTCCCACTGTGAAATGCATTTCAAAGGTGCATTCCCACTTTTTTTATCTAACTTGTAGCTTCATAATGCAGGATTACGTTAACCGTAGATCTTCAAAAGATCTATAGTTGATAAGACTTCATTTCTATCCAGCATTCAAAAATCCTCCATGTGGCACATCTGGCAGTACATGTCATCAATTGTTTATAGTGTGGCATACTGCTTTGCAAATACTTGACCCCACCTTGCCACATGTCAAAAATCCACTTTCCCACATTACTTATTTCCTATGCAATTTCAAATTGCGGGCATGCACTGGCCTTTGATCTTTGATAGATCAATGGTTATATAAACTTTTCCATTTGAGTAGCATATTGGTTAATAGTGATGAATGATGTTCCTCCACCTGTTCCAACTCATCTGACACACACCACAAAGGACATCTCACCATTATTCTTTTAACAGTGGGCCCATCTTGTTAGACCATGCCACTTGTCCAACTTTTGCTTCCCCGCATTATTTATCTATCGAGCATATTCTTCTTGTGGGGAAGCACTAGCCCTTGATTGAGATGAAATCAATGGCTGATGCTTCTTGGTGATAAACTGCATATATCTACAGGCGAATCCACAATGACATTGTGGGAAAATCAGGACGTGCGCAAAAGTAATGACAAACCTACAAAAGTTCCTGAAAATTTATGATTCACTAGAATTTAGGAATGTAAAGGCTACGTGTCACCAAGTTGCATGCCCACATTACTTAAAGGCCTTGCATCTTGAAATTGTTGGTATATGATACTCATTGATCTGAATAGTATCAACAATTAAAAAGACTTTGCGTCATCAGAGGTAATTATTAATAGAATGATTAATCAATTTGTATGCTAAGCGCAGTCATGTAAGATTAAACAAAAATATAATGACCTCATGCTTATGCAAGCCCTCCCTTGGGGAAAAATGTCATTGAAAACATTTTTCTAAAAACAATTTTGAGGGTATTCTAAAACTAGGGCAATCTGATGACTTTGAAAAAATACAACGAATAAAACCCTAATTTTCAAAATTTCAAGATTTAAATGATTTTTCACAAGATTTTCCTTTAACCTCTACATAGTGAAAAATTAGGCCAACAGTCTCTGAGCCATTTTAATTCTCTATTGTATCTCTTTCAACCATTAAGACATTGTGCAAGACTTCTTTGCCTCTAGTTCATGTTCTTGTCCATATTTTGCAATTTGCATGATTGTATCTATTTTGGCATTGACTGATAATGAGTGAAGTTTCTTCCTCTAGAATTCATTTATTGCCTCATTTTCATGTGGTTGTTAGAGTAATCAAGGTCTAGCAAGGTCTAGATTAGTATCCTTTAAGTTTATAACTAGTTGGAAAAGGTAAATTTGAACACCCTATTTTGGTGGATTACCTCCTTAGAATAGACTAGGTAGTTACTTTTATGTGTTCCTTCTTTGTTCTCTCTTCAAGAGTAGTTTAAGTGCAACCTAATAGTAGAGGAAGTCGACCTTCTCTAGAGACTCAACCTCATAGTTCAAGTCCCATAGCTTGGAGGTTGTTTCCATGTTTCACAATGTTGTACTCAAGTAAAAACTTTGGACAAGGGTGCAAGATTTTGTGACAAAAATTAATTGTACTACTGTGAGAATTTGTATGGTTATTGGAAAGGAATTTGAAAAGAAAATAAAGAAGAATAAAATCTATTTTTGCATAATTTGTAGGAGAATATTTGTACTAGTAGAGACTGAGTGATAGGAGATAGCATTATCTAAGGGCCAATTACTAGTGACCAAGTCATAGAAGTTAGTGGTAATTGAGTGAGAGCATAAACTAGCAGTATTGACTAAGTGCTAGTGGAAATTGTAAGTTTTTTGAATGGGTATAAGGATATTATTGTAGAAGATATACTTTATGGTTTATCTCTAGTGAGAATTATAAGTCATTGCATGGATCTAATTCTTGGAGTTACTTTTCTAAATAAAGAACAATATAGATTGACACCTATAAAGAATGAAGAACTTAATAGCCAAGTGTATGCATTGTTGTAGGAAGGTTTGATTAGAGGAATTTTGAGTCCATGTGTTTGTACCTATTGTATTAGCACCTAAGAAGAATTGAGAATAGAGGATGTGTACTATTTCCAAAGCTATCAACAAGAACATAGTGAAATGTAGGTTTCCTATACGAACAATGGATGACATAATGTAGTGTTTGATTAGAGCAAAGTATTTTACCAAGATTGATTTGAAGAGTGGTTATCACTAGATATGAATCAGAGAAGGTGATGAATGGATTACTTCTTTCAAGACAAAATTTGGTTTGTATAAATGGATTGTAATGCCTTTTGGTTTGACTAATGCACCTAGTGCTTTCATGAGGTTGATGAATGAAGTTCTCAATAGATTTATAGGTAAGTTTTTAATTGTTTATTTGGATGATATTTTGATATTTAGTAAGACTAAGGAAGAATATATTGAGTATGTTAGACAAGTATTGCAGTCATTGAACAAGGAGAAGTTGATGACTAATTTGAAGAAGTGTTCTTTTATGTAAGAGGAGATTATGTATTTGGGATTTGTGATTTCAGCTGATGGTTTGAGAATGGATCCTATGAAGGTTAAAGAAATTTTAGAATGGCCTACACCTGAGAATGTGGGTGAGGAAAGATTATTTCATGGTTTGGCTAGTTTCTATGGAAATTTTATCAAGAATTTAAATTCTATTTGTAATTCTATGATAGGTACAATGAGGGGAGATAAAAAGGAGTTCAAGTGGACACTTGGTGCTGATAAGAGTTTTGAGACTTTGAAACAAAAGGTTGCTAAGTTACCTATCTTGGCATTTCCTACTTTCAATAAGGTATTTGAAGTTGAATGTGATGCAAGTGGTAGTGCAATAGGAGTTGTATTGAGTCAAGAAGGTAGACATGTCGCTTTATTTAGTGAAAAGTTCAATGATCCTAAAAGGAAATATTCTATATATGACCAAGAGATTTATGCTATCATTCAAGCATTGAATAAGTTGAGAAATTATTTGATTCCTAGGGAGTATGTATTGTATATTGATCATAAATCTTTAGAATACTTTTGAGGTCAAGATAAATTGGACCAAAGACATATGAAGTGGGTTGAGTACTTGCAAAGTTTTACCTTTGTGATTAACCATAAAATTGGAGTCACTAACCAAGTTACTAATGCATTGAGTAGAAGATGTTCTTTATTGACTAATATTAAGATTGAAGCTCTTGGTTTTAATGAGATGAAAGAGTTGTCAGATACTATTCCTAATTTTTCTATATGTGGAGAGAGTGAAGAGCACCTAGTTTAATAGAACAACCAAGTAAGTTTGCTGAGTATTTCATTAAAGAAGGTATGTTTATAGAAATTTAGTTATGTATTCCTAGAATTTCTATAAGGTTGAATTTGAATAAGGAAAAACATAGTGGTGGATTGTCTAGACATTTTGGAATTGATAAGACATTGAGCTTGCCAAAGGATAAGCATTATTGGCCATAAATGTATAAGGATGCTCAAAAATTTGTAAAGAGTTATGGGGTTTGTCAAGCTGCAAAAGGAGTAAGTTAGAATATTGGATTGTATACATCTATTTCTATTCTTAAGAAACCTTGGAGTGACATCAACATGGATTTTGTTCTTGGATTGCCTAAGATAATGAAAGGGTATGATACTATATTTGTTGTTGTGGATAGATTTTCTAAAAATGGATCATTTTAAACCGTGTAAGAAGAAATCATATGCCAAGCATGTTGCTAAGATTTTCTTCAAAGAGGTTGTTAGATTGCATGCATTACCAAGGAGTATTATTTCTTATAGAGACATTAAGTTTGTAGGCTACTTTTCAAAGACTTTGTGGAAGAATATGGGTACTAAGCTGAAGTTTAGTTCTACATCCCATCCATAGAAAGATGGACAGAAAGAGATTGTGAATAGAATCTTGGGTAATCTATTGAGATGTTTAGTTGGAGATAAGACAAGTAATTGGAAACTAATATTGGCACAATTTGAGTTTACATATAATAATTTTGTGAATAGGAGTATAGGGAAAATACCTTTTAAGATTGTTATTGGGTTGCAACCAAGAGGAATATTGGATTTAATGGATGTTGCTAGTGAAGATAAGAGAAGTGTTGTAGGGGAAGAATTTTTTGATTTTATGAATTCTTTGCATAAGGATTTGAGGTTGAGATTAGAACAATGTAATCAAAAGTATTAGGAGAATTATGATAAGTGTAGAAGAATCATGTTTTTGAAGTTGGTGATGATGTGATGGTTCATTTGAAGAAAGGAAGGTTCCCAATTGGAACACATAGTAAGTTTACTTACCTAATGACATGGATATATCTCCTATATTCATTGTTTCTGATTTATATAAGTATCATGAGTTAGATGATGAAGTTGTTGTATCAAATGATTATTCTAAGAAGTAGATTGAAGAGGTTGAAAAGGTCTTGGATCATAAATTTAGTAAGAGAACAAGAAGAAAATATTACTATGAATACTTGGTGAAATGGTAAAATAGGCTAGCTAAAAATGCTACATGTATTTCCCAATTTGAGTTGGACTTAGCTCAGGCTATGACATCTCAATGATTCAAGAAAATCATTTATTTCAACCCTAATTGTCTGATGTAGGAACATCATTGGGTTGCATTGCTATCATGCATCCTTTCATTTTTTTTAGTTGTTGTCAAGTTATAATGGCTTGCATTTTCAATTTCCTTAATTTATGTCGAGTTTGTAGTGATTATTGAGTTCTCTTTAGATTGCAAGTTCTATTTGATTTTTTAGTTCTCTTTGGTTGTCAAGTTCTCTTTGGTTGCTGAGTTCTCTTTAGTTTCCAAGTTCTCTTTTTTTGTCAACTTAGAGCATTATTGAGTGTTAATATTTTGTTCTGGTCCTTCTTTAGCCTAGTTGCTTGTGTTTGGTTCCAGTTTGGGTCAACCTTGCATATTTAATTTAGTAATTTGTATTTGTTGAGAGCCAACTTGTGGCTTGGTTTTCATTTAGTGCAAGGATTTATTTTGTTGGTATTTGAAATAGGTCAACTTGTGGCCATGCATGTATTTAAAGTGTCTTGAGTAGAGTCTTAGGGGGGAAATGTTAGTCTCAAAATGGTTTTGAAATTTGAGTGCCACCACACTTAACCATTTTCTACATTGAAGTCGAGCACACTATGTATGCCAAGCCACAATATGTGCCAAGTCAAAAAAACCAACAAGTGTCGAGCAGCCTTTAGGTGTCCAGTGAAGATAAGGTGCCAAGTGAGAATCAAGTGCCAAATGACTTTTGGTGCTAAGCATGATAAAAGTACCTAGTGATATTTGAGTGTTGAGTCACAGATGACGCCGAGCAATACATAAATGCAATAGCAGCTAAGTAAGCCAGTTTATTACATGTGTAGAGCATCTGGAATCTGTAAGTGTTGAGTAACAAAAAATGTACATATGAGTTTGTAACTTTACTAATTTAGATGTAAACCATTTTCATGGCCGACATATAACCAATCTCAAAGGATTAAAATGATAAGATCAAATCTTTTGTATTGCCTATGCAATCTACATGCAACCAATAAGAAAAATGGAGAAGGGATGCAACGTGGGAAAAAAAGATTCAAAATGGATTGTAGATCCACATCTAACCCTAAGTCTTCAAATGTCTTTATAAGGAAGATGAAGTCTCATTGAATATGTGACTGAATGGACGAAGGTGTGTAAGGAAAACTATTTCAGAGTGAAGAGTATTAGATCTCAGAGGATTAAGATCAAAGAAAGCAGATCAAGTGCCTCTATTCAATGATCAAAGGATCGTAATCTATCAAGTTTATTATACCTAATACTCTCTAGCAATTGTATTAGAAAGGAAACCCTATGGTGATAGGTTAGCTTAACAGCTATTTTGTAGATCCTTTAAATAGGTGATTAAATTCTTTAACAGGGTAAAAATTCATGTAAAGTGTTTGTAAATCCTCTAACAAGGTCACATTTAAAAAAGTGTTGTAGCCTTTAATAGGGCAGATCATCAGAAGTGGTCAAAAATTGTTATTGTAGTAATTTTGTGGGTATCATCCCCACCCCAATTTTACCTTCTTATTCCTGGAGGGTTTCTGGGTTACCAGAATTTCTAGTGTTATGAGGTGATGCAAATGTGTTTTTCATAATTTCTTAATGTTGATATGCATGCATGTACATTTCAATATTATGTTAACAAGGATTTGAGAAAAATAGGTTAAAAGCTAGTACTTCTGATTCACCCCCCCCTCTCAGAAGCATTCTTTCCATTAAGATATTTCAACAATTGGTATCAGAGCAACAAGGTTCTCACAAGAAGAAGTCTAATAGCTTGGAGAAAAAGGTCTGAATATGGAAGTCTTCAAACTTGGAAAGATTATTGACAATCAAGTGATTGATGTGCAACTAGCTCTACAAAAAGTAGAGGAAGCAAGGGAGGAACTAAGAAAATCCTTGAAAAGAACAAAGGATATAGCCATAGCTGAAAATGATACAAACTACAAGGAGATAGATATCACAAAACTATTTACCAATGGAGACACTAAAGAGTTTGATGCAGCAATAGCAGAATTGATGTTGAAAAAAAAAGTTCAAGTAGAAGAGATAAGATCTCTCAAGATGGAACATGAATCACAGGCCATCATGTTATGTGAAATCACTGAACAAAAGAAAAGAATAGTTGATGATAAAGTCATGATGTAAAATGATAAAAGAAATCTTGCAAACAGACTTGAAGAAAAATGTACTGAATTGACAAGGATTTCAAACATGCAAATGGATACACTTGCCCAAATGATGAACCTTCATCATGAACTTAATATGAAAGATATTGAGATCTATACTTTGAAGATGTAGAATGAACAACTGCAAAATGAATTGAACAAAGAAAAAGGAGGTAGCAGAGAATCTCAATAAGTCAAGTGAAGCCATCAAGTACTTTGAATAGTTGATGAAATTTCCAAGATCAACCCATGATACATTAGGACTTGGATACAATAGCATTGAAGTAGGAGAATAATGAAAGAGTGTTGAGCAAAGAAGTGACAAAGGTAAGGATTCTAAACCCATTTTCCATTATTGTAATAAAAAGGGGCATACTGCTAATGTTTGCAAGAGTAGAAGAATCAATCAGCCAAACACACCTAAAAACAAGAGTTACTATCACAAGTGCAACATGCAAGGACATATGACACAAGACTGTAGATCCAAAGTCACAAGGACACAAAGATTTGATGGACATTGTCATAATTGTAAGAAGTGTGGACATAGAGCATTTGAATGTAGATCAAAGTCTATGTGGGCATCAAATCAACTAGCAAAAACAAAAGGAAATGAATGTCAGTACCATTGGGATTACAACACCAGGTATACCTGTCATTGTTGTCAGGAATATGGACATATACCCCAGAACTAGATAAGAACACATTTCAAAGGGAACTATAAAAGGTGGTTGAACCAAACCACATGTTTCAATTGCTTGAAAATTGGTCATATCAACAGAAACTGTCCTACAAGGTCAAAGGCACCAAGATTGAAGTAAAAAAGGGCAAAGAAAAGATTGATGTGGAACACATAAAAATAGACATGAAGAAAACATGGCAGAAAAAGAATGAATCAAGTTCATACAATGAAAGGGTCACTTTACCAACAAGGTCAAGTGATCATTTCTCATTCAATTAAACAAAAGAAAGAGCCTACAGGGCTGATACATATAAGGAAGTATCATACATCAGCCCTAAAAACGTAGAAGCAATGCAAAGTATAAATTTGCATGAAACAAGATGCCAAGACAAAATTTTGAATAATGATGCCGAGTTGTCTTTGGATGCTGAGTAAAACTCCAATACATGCCAAGTTCCTAACAGTGACCAAGTTAATAGCTAATGCCGAGTTGAGTAACTCTTATGGAAGATGAGTGAAGTGGAAATGTAGTGCAAGTAGAGTAATGTTAAAATCCTTTAGAAGCTAAGTTTGTAGTTGAGCATTTAATGCGATGGAAATAGGGTATATTATCACAATTTAAATCATGTTTCCTCATCATGATCAAGAAGTAGAGAAGAGAAAGAGAGTAGAGAAACTTCATACCAGTGAATCCAGCATTCCAAGTAGATTGCAACCTCTTATAATGCATTTTCATCGGTCTTGAGGTATTTTCATTTATGCCGAGCTATGCAGTTTCATATTTTTGTAAAAAGGAAACCCTAGTTTGTATAAATGGGTTCATGTTCTAAGACAACCCAAGATAAAGAGTCGTTTGAAGTCCAATTAGTATCTAATGAGGTTAGACAACCTAATTTTTGCCCTATCCCTAAAGTTTCATACAAAAATGATCCTGCCAGAGCCCTTTCTTGCATACCCCCAAACGTTGTTATGGTTTAGGATGTAAGGAGATGTTATAATTGAAAGAAAGGAGCCATAGGAGACATGGAAATAAGAGAAGCCTTTGCGAAGATGTGTGTCAATGGAGTCTTGAAATATGAATACAAAATTGTTGAAAGGAAGGGTTTAACACGAGTTTTGAGTTTTCCCACCGTATTTAAAATAGAATGGATTAGACTTGTGTTGAGCAAAATTCATGATGATAGTCTATGGTTAGAAGATGTCCCTATCAAAATCACAAAAGGAATCATTCATAGAGTAACTGGATATCCTACCCTAGATCGATTCAAGACCTTGAGAAGTGAATCCAAGGAGATTATTGAAAAGAAAATAGGTTCTCAGTGGAACAAAAGAGGAATGACAATTCACACCATTCAAGATCCTCTAGTTGAATTTTTTGTTAGAGTTATTGCACATAAGTTCTATCAATCTAGTAGACTCAACAGTGTGCCATTTATTGCAATAGATGTAGGCTACAAATTGATGAAAAGGGATCTTACTTATGATCTTGCAGAACTGCAACTACAATAGATTAATGAAAACTTAGCTGCCATAAGAAGGATAAAGGGTGCACAATGCAAATTTGGAGCAATTCTACTTTGTGTATTCTTTTATGTTCAGAATGAATTTCCCTCTTTTGGTAAAGTTACATGGAGAAGTGATAAAACTATCATATCCCAAATTAATGAATATATAGAACAAATGGGAGACAATTTTGATACCCTAATGACTAGCTATTTTGAGAATTTTAAGAAATCCATGAAGCAAAGGGTGAGAATACAAGCCTCCTTAGTGGAAAAACATATTAATGATATATGCTTCTTAGTTGACATTGGCTTCAACTATATCCAAGTAGCAGCTCCAAGGGTGAGATGGCTAAGGACATTTGGTTATGAGATTAACATAGATGAAGCATCTATAGCCATAACTACATTATTGGTAGAAGAGATAGATAAGAGTACCCCACACTTTGGCACTTATGATGTGTTAAGGTCAAAGATAAATATGGAATTAAAGACTGCCTCCACATTGATGAAGAAAGATAAATTGATGAAGAAAATAAAGAAGAAATTTGGTGAAGGAATAGAGGCTGAAGTAGAAGAACAAGATGATGATGAAAATGATGATGATGAAGATGAATAGGAACAAAGCCCAATGGGATTAACTCAAAGCCTAGGTGAAGACAAGGAGGAAGATGCTGAGGAAGAAGAAGCTAAGGATGCACCAACCATAGCTAAGCCAAAGAAAAGAAAGGCAATAGAATAGCCTCCAGCTCAGTCCAAACCAAAGAAAACTACCATGCCATCACCACAAAAGCCAACAACCAGAGCTACAATGAGGGCCTCCACACAAAAAGCTAAAGAAGATGCTACAAAGAAGAAAACAATCAAAAAGACACAGGAAGAGCCAAGGAAAAGAAGAAAATATGTGGCTCAACTTGATACTAATGAAGAAGATCAATCTGAAAAGGTAAGCCATTTTTCAGTTGATACATAATGTAAAAGGATTGGAAATGGAGACTTAAGTAACATAAATAAAGATGTTTTTAATAAGTTCACTAAAGATGAACAAAATAGAATAGAAGAATCAGTGTATGAAATGATGGCATAGTTCAAGTATACTCCTCTTGAACTAGATGGACAATTGCCAAATGAATTGTCTAAAATTGTAGAAGACAAATGGCATTTTTGTTTGAAAATGGAGAAGGAGATAAGAGAATCAACCCTAGCAAGCATATTATCTGATTTGACCAAGGAGAAAATAAAGAAAGTAGTCAAAAGGCATAATACTAGGTTTACACCTAAGTACAGGGCATTCTTCATTCTCCAAAACAAAGTGGAAGAAATTGTACAAAGAACAACAAAATCATGGAAGAACTTGTACAAAAAGATTGAAGATTTTCTTGAAGAAGAATACAAGGAGGAAGCTACTACTCCACCTGAAGAAAGAAGGAAAAGGAGAGAAGAAAAGATAGAAGTAGACCAAGGAAAAGGGGAAAAGAAGGAAGAAGAAAAGAAAGAAATGGAGGAGGAGACACAAAAGAAAAATGAAGCAGCAACAGCTGAGCAAGAGCAGAAACAAGACCAAAGTGTGCAAGACACACAATTGCTGCCTTCTAGCCCTCCTCATGTACCCATCACACCTACAAAAATTGTAATAGTACAAGATGTTTCTGACACTTTTGCTTAGAACATCAATCCATTAACTGCAGAGGATCTCAAAAGAATCCTTGACCAATCCACACAACAAGCAAGATTATGTACAAATCTAGTATTGGTCAGTGTGGATGAATTACAAAAACTAGTAGAAAACAAAATTAGAGATAAGGTGAATCCACAAGAACCACCTTCCATCATCTCTATAGCTACTAGTGGTCAACTTCAAATGCCAACAGTTGTTTCACTAGGCATAGTTGACACAACAATACAAAAGCCAAGTGCAGCAGGAGACAAAGGAATAGAACAAATAGGATAGACTATTACATCTAATCCTACAGCACAAACTCAAGGTGCACTTCCTAAAATTACAATAATTGATCAAGGTAGATAGTAGGAGGAGAAAACAAAGGAAACCCCTAAAGAGCAGGAGGCAATACAAACATTGATAAATTTGCCTACCTTGGGAACTCATTCACAAAAGCCACTGCAAATATTTGCACCAAGATCGAGCTCTACAAAAGTTGCAAGGGTACTTCACTATGGAGACCCTAAACTAGATGAGGAAATAGTCATACCGAGTTATGACTCAAAAACAATAAGCATTGATAAAATCAATGAAGCATAGGAAGCCTTAAATAGAAGAAAAAGGCAAGAGATACTCAGGAAGGAGCATAAACAAAAACAAACACTTCATGAGATTAAAGACATCTTTATTGATGCCTTTAGTTTTTAGTCACCAGATGAATCCAAGCATATAATGGAACAATTGATAGATATTGTTGACCAGGTGAAAAATGTAGACCAAGAGACAAATGTAAAACTTATGGAATGGTCTAAAAGAAAATTCCAAGGGAAAGTTTATGAGAAAATATCTAGTGAAATAGAAATTTCACAGATTGAATTGGCAAAGGTAATAGACAAAGTGGAAAAGGTACTTGAGAATATATTCTCATTGTACACAAAGTTGTGTTACTTTTCATACTTCACACAGGAAACTAGCCAAAAGATAATGAGCCTGGAGAGGAATTTAAATATTTCAAGCATGCAGTTACCCAAGGATCTAGCTTAAAGTAAGAAGCATTTTTCTCAAATGCTTCACACTCAAAAATAAATAGCTATATTAACAGCACAAGAGGCCACCATCAAGGCAAAACTAATATAGCTCCAATCCTCCATTACCCCACATTTAGAAGTACTCCATAAAGAATAGGTCTATGTTGAAACTATTCTCAAGAAAGATCCTAATCTTTCTACTTCAAAAGGACTTATTCACCTTGCTGTCGTGACTACCATCCAGCACAATTCATTAGAAATTGCTTTGCATAATTGGGATACAGCTCTCAGGATGATTATGGAGGTAAACAACACATTTTTGGCAAAATATGGTCTTAACCCTTAAAATCCTTTAAAATAAGTGTCAAAAAGGGGGAGACAAGATAAATGAGGGAAATAAAGAGACAAATTAAATAGGGGGAGACAAGATAAAAGGAGAGCATGATATACACCATAAAATTTTGGTTACCAAGATAGCATAGATAATGACATAATCAACTCAGGAGGAGTTACAACAATTTTGAAGTCAGTTAAGTGTTTTTGTCACTCATGTCAAAGAGAGAGATTGTTAGTCTCAAAATGGTTTTGACATTTGAGTGCCACCACACTTAACCATTTTCTACATTGGAGCTGAGCACACTATGTATGCCGAGCCACAATATGTGTCGAGTAAGAAAAACCAACAAGTGCCGAGTGATCTTCAGGTGCTGAGTGAGAATCAAGTGCCAAATGACTTTAGGTGCCGAGCATGATACAAGTACTGAGTGATATTTGAGTGGTGAGTCACAGACGATGCCGAGCAATACATAAATGCAACAGGAGTTGAGTGAGCTAGTTTATTACATGTGTCGAGCATTTGGAATCAGTAAGTGCCGAGTAACACAGAATGTACAAATGAGTTTGCAACTTTACTAATTCAGATGTAAACCATTTTCATGGCTGACATATGATAAATCTCGAATGATTAAAATGATAAGATCAAATCTTTTGTATTTCCTATGCAATCTACATGCAGCCAATAAGAAAAATGGAGAAGGCATGCAACCAATAAGAAAAGTGCAAGGAATAAGTAGGAAATAGAGATTCAATATGGATCGTAGATCCACATCTAACCCTAAGTCTTCAAATGTCTTTATAAGGAATATGAAGTCTCATTGAATATGTGAGTCAATGGATGAAGGTGTGTAAGGAAAACTATTTCAGAGTGAAGAGTATTAGATCTCAGAGGATTAAGATCAGAGAAAGTAGATCAAGTGCCTGTATTTAGTGATCAAAGGATTGTAATCTATTAGGTTTATTATACCTAATACTCTCTAGCAACTGTATTACAAAGGAAACCCTATGGTGATAGGTTAGCTTAACAGCTATTTTGTAGATCCTTTAAATAGGTGATTAAATCCTTTAATAGGGTAACACTTCATGTAAAGTGTTTGTAAATCCTCTAACAAGGTCACATTTAAAAATGTGTTGTAGCCTTTAATAGGGCAGGCCTTTAACAGGGTAGATCATCAGAAGTGGTCAAACATTATTATTGCAGTAATTTTGTGGGTATCATCCCCACCCCAGTTTTACCTTCTTATTCCTGGAGGGTTTCTAGGTTACCAAAAATTTTAGTGTTATGAGGTGATGCACATGTGTTTTTCATAATTTCTTAATGTTGATATGCATGCATGTACATTTCAATATTATGTTAACAAGGATTTGAGAAAAATAGGTTAAAAGCTAGTACTTTTGATTCACCCCCCGCTCTCAGAAGCATTCTTTCCATTAAGATATTTCAACAAGATGGAACATGAATCACAGGCCATAATGTTATGTGAAATCACTGAACAAAAGAAAAGAGTAGTTGATGATAAAGTGATGTTGGAAAATGATATATTTAATTTAGTAATTTGTATTTGTTGAGAGCCAACTTGTGGCTTGGTTTGCATTTAGTGCAAGGATTTATTTTTTTGGTATTTGAAATAGGTCAACTTGTGGCCATGCATGTATTTAAAGGGTCCTAAGTAGAGTCTTAGGGGGGAAAGTAGATGAGGAGAATAAGTAAAGTTAGAATGCAAAGTTTATCATTGAAGATGGAAGTCAAAATTGTAATGTTGGTCATAACCCAGAAGGTATTATAGCTGGGCATGTATATTGATGATTGGATGAAACTATAAAATAGTTTTCCTCTTCTATCTCATTTGGTTTCTATTCTTTCTATTATTTTTCCATTATTTTTACTCTTGTAGGTGTCTTGGATAGATGGGTGTTCCTTTTGACCTTGGTCATCTCAGGTTTTCCTTGTGTTAGCATTACCTTTTTCTTTGATATTCACACCTCCATGCTCCACCAGTTCAATATCCACACTCACCAAAGGAGGAAAAACATTTCCCCCTTCACTATAATCATGTTTCCTACAATGTCTCTGAGCTATTATGATTAAAATTCTTCAATTGTTGAAGCCCTTACTTTTTTTGCAAGGACAATAACATTTTCCATCACCTTTTCTTTTGAACTAAGACCACAATCTAGAAATTGTCACCCTATTTCTAGGTTCAAATTGTTAGGCATGGACTTTCTTTAGAGGAAAATATTTGAGCTATAAAATTATATCAAATATAGAAATACAAGCATTAGTAGTATCTTGTATATAATTGATAATAATTAAATAATCAAATATTACTATCTCTTTAGTAAGGGTGACATCCAAAAAAATAAAATAAATTATACAATTTAAATATATATAATAATAAGAAATTATGGTGCATGAAAGGCTATGATAATTCATACATTCCCATTCATATATATGTTGATTCATACACTCTTCATTTTGTTGAGCTACCCAAAAGAGTTACAAAAATAACATGAAGTTCTCATGAATATGGTGAAAGATCCATTCGAATTAGTTTAAAGTGAGAGAGAATAAAAGGAAAGGAGATAGGGAGGATTAATGTCTCCCCAAATAGTTATGCTTGTATCCCAAAGTTTAAATTGCAAGGCCACAATTTTTCTTTATCTATCCTTTTGTTGTTTTAAGTAGCACTATTCTTCAATATTATCCCCAATGGTTTTATTGCCTTTGATTCATTGATTACACCTGACCTAAAGTTTACCTAGATTCTCTTTGCATTGGATTTTCTTTGTTCTTAAATTGGACCCATCTTTTTCCTTTTTAGATTTTCAATGCATATTATATACAAGTCACAAGTTGTGTAGGTAAAAGGAAGTAGAATTACAATTCATTGTTATCAATGTGGATATTAATTTTTATTGTATGAGAACTACTACGTCTTCTTTCTCTTCACTAACAATGAATTCTTCCCATAGTTCTTTTAGTGATGTGAGTTTTGTTAGTTTTAGTTTCCCTTTTGGGTGGTCTTTCAATGTGGCACAATATAGACATTGTGCTAGGAGCAACATATATAAGATATAAAATCAATTCTATATCTGATTACTATCTTTGAATAAAATTAAATACCCTAGAAATAATATGGGTAGTATCTCAAGAATAGAAAATACTATATTATTTTATCAGCAGGCATATGGGTAGTATTCCTAGCAATAATACCCTAGGAACTAATTTGAAAATAATGTACTCTTCAATACTTGATGATAATATTCTTGAGTTTTTCTTACCATAAATAGGAATTTCTATCCAAGTAAATAATGAGAAATGTCATGGTAATATCAATAGGAAAATAGAAGTTGACAATAATGCCCATCACAACTAATGCCTTCCAAGTCATTCGAACAAAATCTAGCTCAAATGGTGAAATCCTTGCAAAGAAACTGACTAGCACTATTAGAGATAAATAGAGGAAAGGTGTTGATTGATGTTATTTGGAAACTATAAAAGGAGAATCTATACTAAACTATAAGGGACACCACTACAGTCTATAGTAATTCACCTAGAATTTAATGGCATACCATTTTTATCACAAGAAGCCTAAGATGATACCAAGTCCATGGTTAGATAAAAATATTTTCTTAGAACATTCTCATGTCCATGAAAATCTTATTGAAATATAATTGAAAATTATTTAATCATGAAGCCTATTGGAAATAATCAAGACTAACAAGGTTACTGAGAGGGGAGGGGTGAATCAGTAACTCTAAAACTTTAATTGAATTTCTGCATAATAATATTTTTACCATTCATCCATCTAATCTACTATATGCATGAAAAGATAAACATTTGTAACACATGAACACACAGATTTTGTGACCTAGAAACCTTCCAATTAGAAAGTAAAACTGGGGTGGGGATGATACCCACAAAACTTCAATACTACAGTATAAAGTTGGCCAGTTAAGGCTTACAATGATCACTTCTAATGATCTTCCCTGTTAGGAGCAAGTAGGATTTCTAGATCCACCTTGTTAAAGGATTTACAAACATACAATGAAGTATGCACTCTGTTAGGAGATTTAAAAAAGACTGTTAAGTCTACCTTATTAAAGGATTTAGCAAACTGATTCACCTATTAGGATGAAGCAGTGGATTTGATTGGAACTAATTTTTGATAAGATCCTTTGTGCTCTGATCACCTAATGTGACAGATATATCCTTTTGCATCAATGTTGACCTTGTTGTATTCCTTTGTTCTAGTGGTGATTCACTTTTTACTGTATTCCTCTGTTCTGCTAGTGATTTTCTTTCCCTCTTCTCAAATTATTGCAACACATCACCAACCAACCATTTTCAACATCTCATTATTTCAAATGATATATACCATTCCAATATTTACACTGGCAAGGTCGGCCAAACACAAGTGAACAAGCATTACTGAGTCGGCTATGTTGTAGAAAACTTGGGTTCCACAAACTCACTCAGTGACCTTCTGATACTCGACATCCACTACAATACACTGCATTGTCATGCACTTGGTAAGAGTAGAGGCACGGTTCATACTAATCATTCTAAGTAGCTTTGAACTCGGTAACCATTGGTGACTCAGTGAATATTGTGTCACTTGGTAAAAACTGAATCCATTGATAACCTTCTCCACTTGGTAAACACTGATTCCTTTGTTTACCTTGGTCACTCGGTAAGCACTAAGTTTTTTGTTTACCTTGATCACTCGGTAAACACTAAGTTCTTTGTTTACCTTGATCACTTGGTAAACACTGATTATTTTGTTTACCTTGATCACTCGATAAACACTAAGTTCTTTGTTTACCTTGATCACTCGGTAAACACTAACTGCTTGGAGAACATTGTTCTACTCAATAACCACTAACTGCTTGGTAACCACTGTGAAAATGGTAAATACTGTGGAACTTCCCATATGCTTGGTTTCCAAAGGAGTGCTCGGTATCAACTATTTACCTGTAGAATTTATAATGTAACCATTCAATGCTCGGTGTGAACTATAGACTAGGTGATGAGCTCGATAAGAATTTAGAATTGAATAAGTGTTCTAACTAATGACAAATATATCATAATTCCAACAGAAGCCTTCATGTATAGATGAAAATTTGTTCCCACTATTTCCTGATTCTGATACTATAACCTAATAGTTTTAGTTGCACAAATTGGAAAATAACTCATATCCATTTTATTATAATACTTTCTATTATGTCTTAGAAATATTTACAAACTCTTTTCATTGAGATCATTTCTCTATTGTTAAAAAATAGTGCTTATACTTCAATTAATTCTAAACCTTCTTCATAGGTTCATATAAAAGGAAATCTAAGACAATGACTTTCTTATCTTATTGAAGAACTACATGAAGAAATTTAACACAATGAGTTTTATTATTAGACAATATAATGCATTTCTTGTGTGTGTGTGTGTGTGGGGGGGGGGGGGGGGAGAGGGGGGGTGGTATTAATTATCAACATACAACTAATCTTTGAATCTTTTATATCATCATATTTACTCCATTCATATATTAAAATTACCAAAAACCAAAAAATGTAAGCTCAAGTCATTGTAAATTTTTTAATCAATATAAACATTGCTTCAAGCCATGAAGTCATGAAATACATACATATCTCTAAGGATAAAAAGTTTTATAGTTCTGCTTTTAATGTTGTCTCTTAATAGAATAATTTATATCATTCATGAGTTTGCTTTAATACTTCTTCAATCTATTTTATAAAAATGTTTATGATTTTGCTCCATTTTTTATATATCTTCAATTCAGACCCTAGATGAATGGTGTAATTAAGGAATATCCATCATTTTAACAACTAATTCAACTACAAATCTATTTTCTAGTCATTTGAGTTGATTTTTCTAAGGACACATAAGCTCAAATTCTTACATTAATAAGTTTCATCTAATAGGTACTAGTGAATTAATAGTGAAGAAGGGGAGGATGAGCTTTATATTGTGATGTGTGGAGGTGAGACAATAATGAATAGTAACTACCTCTTGAAGGAAAACAAACAATAGTGATAAGTGATAATAGATGGTGATCACAAAACAAACAATTAGACAAAAGCTCCAAATTATCCTGATAGAATAAGAGGCAAGATGTCTATCATATAAAGTTTCAAAATACAAGTGACATTATGACACATACATATTCACCAAAATAAGCCAATTCAACATGTTTTTGATGGCTATGGGTGTGTGATTGGTAGAAGATGGATACAATAGATTTTGATTTAAAGAGAAGAATGTGGGCCATGTCAACTATTGGGGAGAGATTTTGTGAAAGAGTTGGAAAAAGTGTTTAGAGGCCAAGAAATTTTATAGCTTACTAAACCTTTTTTGTGAAGCCTAGGTTTTATTTTAGTCACTAGTAGAACCTACCATTGTATACAGTAGTGGATTCAGCTCCCATTTAATAGGTTGCTAGGTGTGTGTGAACTATAGTTGGTTAGTAGCTCATTGCAAAGTAAGTATTCTTGTACTAGTGCGACAAGAGATGACAATAGAAAAATCAAGATCATGTACCCTCTGGCAAAGATAATTATTAGCAAACTAGAAGGGAGATGAAGGAAAAATAAATACCCTTGAAGCCACACGAAGGAAATAGCCATCATAAACTAGTCATTTCCCATCAAACAAATGAGAAAAAACAGATGGAATAAGGACATAAAACCTATTGGAAATAATAAAGACTAGCTAGGTTACTGAGAGTGGAGGGGTGAATCAGTAACCTCAATTTTTTTTGACAAATTTAGCACTTACTAACATAATTCATTCACCATTAATAGATCTAATCTACTGCATGCATGAGAAATTGAAACATAAAATTTCATGGCACATGAACATAATATTTGGTGACCCAGAAACCTTACAAATAGAAAGTAAAACTAGGTTGGGGATGATACCCACAAAACTTCAATACTATATTATAAAGTTGGCCTCTTAAGGATTACAATGATCACTTCTAATGATCTCTCGTATTAGGAGCAATTAGGATTGTTGGGTCCACCTTGTTAGAGGTTTTACAAACATATAATGAAGTATGGACTCAGTAAAGAGATTTAAAGAAAAGACTATTAAGTCTACCCTATTAAAGGATTTGAAGTTGATTCACCTGTTAGGATGAAATAGTAGATCTGACTTACAACTAAATTGCTGATTTAGATCCTTAAAATGCTGATCACCTCTTTGTGATAGATGTAACTTGACTACTCTTGATTTCACCTTGCACAATACTTTGTTCTGCTATTGATTGACATTCACATGCTAATCATTACATTCATTTTTCACTCTTCTCAAAATATTAGTACTTCATTACATTGGGTATGTGTAGGACTAGAAAAATGGGTTAGAAGCATAACACACTATGGGAAAATCACAAAACTCAATAATCATGTGTTAGCACCCACTAGTCTACCATGAAAGCCAAACTAATCAAGAAAGCAATAGAAACCCCCTTTTTCATTTGTAGCTCCCATGTCCTTCTTTCTTCTCCAAATGATTTAAGCTCCAAAGTTGCCTATAGTGCACACAAAATTGAAGCAAAAGTCTATGATGTGGATAATGCCATGAGAATACTTGAAGTCTGATTTTATGTGAGAGAGAGAATGCAAAATGCAAATTAGAGACTCAAGACTTCAGCATTCTAGATTCAAGAGACTCAAGACTTAAACATTCTAGATTCAAGAGACTCAAGAACCAAAAATGAGAGGAAGAGTATCCAATTTATAATTGACATGGAGGATGAGAGCATTGGATTTGTCACCCATAGATATGTGATGTGGGAAGAGATTCCTTTGAGAATCCATGACACATATGACAAAATATGCCAATTGTGAGATTCTATGACACATGCAAGTCAAACTTGGCTAAATGTGGAAGAGAATCTATGATGTGTCATAAGATTCCTCAACCCACTTAAAGCCAAGAATCTATGACGAATAAGCCAAATAGGGACATGCATAAGAGGTAATAATAATTCCTATGACACATATGACAGAATATGCCAAAAGTAAGATTCTATGACACATGAGAGTCAAATTTGGCTAAATGTGGAAGAGAATCTATGACGCGTCATAAGATTCCTCATCACACTTAAAGCCAAGAATCTATGACGAATAAGCCAAATAGGGACATGCATAAGAGATAAGAATATTTGATTATGACAAATCTTAGCCAAGTGTCAAAGGAGAATCCATGAGGTGTCACATCCAAGTGTCATGATGATGAAATATTTTATGGAATATTTGAATTAAAAATCCTTTTATTCCACAAAATAAGAATTAGTAGAAAATGGAATTAATGATGGAAAATAGAACTTAGGAAATTGTAAATTTCCATGGTTTGCAGATAATGAATCAATTAATTAATAAAATTAATTTATTGAGGATGATAATTAGGAAGAATAATTAGTGAGAATAATAGAATTAAATTATGGGTTATTTAATCCTATAGAGAAAATTAGTAGATAATTGGCCAAATTGATTAAATGAATGCAACAGTATCCTTTGATGAAAATGTGATGATGATGGATATGGAATAAGATGATGACCAGGTAGACCAAAGCCATGGTCAAATTGATTGATTGAAGTTGATAACATGCCAAGAACACATGACATGAATTGGTTGATATGTAACATTTAACCGACATTGTAAATGCTACAAGATTGAAATTGATTGATAAGGTTTGATCATAATAACATTGATGGACACTGTCAATATTATTAAAATGATTGATAATGCTATGATCTAACATTGAAAGCCTCAACAAGATCAAAGATTGAATGACATGAATGATATTTTGACCTAGTACTAAGAGCCATGACAGTACTAAGGTCAGATTTATAAGATTGATAACTTGATAGGTTTCCAAGACACTGAAAGCCACAACAATGCCTAGGAGTGGATAAATGATGATTGATTTGGGATGTTTGATACGTTTTGGGTTGATTAGGACTGATTTTGAGTCGATTTGATATGATTCTGAGTTGATATAAAATTGATGTGAAAGGGGATACAAATGGCAAAATATGGTCAATCTGGCCAAAAGATCAAAGTTAGTAGAATGAGAAAATGGGACAAATTAGTATGAAGAAGTGATGAGGTTGTAGATGTGAACTATTTTTGAGCATCTACATTTTGCCCCTCTTTGATACAATGTGATTTAGAGCATTGTATCAAAGAATAATTGATGAGAAAGCTACAACATGCCCTAGTAGGGATGATATATATGGGTGCCCCCTCAAGAAATTGACTAAGATAATCATATGATAAGTCAATTTATTGACAACAAGAAGACAAAACCATAGCAACTGACGGAATGATCCGAAATTGTGCGTGCATGCCCAAAATTATGGAAATATGTCATAACATGAGGGAAATCATCAAAAATGGTCATATTTGGTTGAAGATGATGAGACAAATGTCAAACTAAGGTTGAACCAAGTGGAAAGCCATAGAAAGTTGATTGACAGTGCAGGATGATGCAGGAATGCATGAATGGGAGATGAAGATGATTTAGTGAATCAGAAGACATGATTATGGTGATGGAGAATGAGATGATGAAGAAAGATGAGATGAGTAGATGTTAGTATGATGGAAAGACTTTTGCTTCTAGAAAGTGCACTATATGTCAAATGGAGCTTTATTTTGATATGGCAAATGGAATGCAACGCATCATGGCATAAAGGGCCAGAGCGCAAATGCAAGCCTTTTACGTAAACAAGCACGATGCAAATAGAGAATGACCTTGTCCTTCCTGAGGCATATGTACATGCCCCAAATTCTCAAAAGGTACATTGTAATAGACAGAAATGGAAAAAAGATGACCATGAACCATCCTGGCCACTCTCATAGATCAATTTATATCATCGAGTAGCATAGGGACATGATCAAAGAAAAAACAAAGCAAAAATAAATCACTCACTAAATAGTGTGAGCCAACAGCTATTCTTGTCCATTATTATGTTCTTGTTAATGTTTTAGGTGTGTAGATAGTGTTTGACATATTGATAAGTTCATAGTGACATGTTGGATTGACTGTTGGTTCATGTTGCACAGATATTGTGATTGTCTTGAAAGTGTAGTGCTTTGAGTTTCAATTTGCAAAGTGCAAGTGTGAATGCAAAAGGGGTGGTTATCCACAGTGAATATGTACAAGGTTTATTGCAAATTTTTGACAGGTTTTGTGATTTTTAGGGTTTTTGGGGATATTTGATTTTTTTGTGTAACTGATTTCTTCAGGTCATTTTACAATTTTTAAGGTTTATCTCAAGACATTTTATGATTTTTAGTGCTTTTTCCAAGATCATATTTGAATTTTTAGGATTTTTTCAGGACATTATGTGATTTTTAGTGATTTTCTTAGGACATCTTATGATTTTTAGTGATTTTCTCAGGACATTTTATGATTTTTACGGATTTTTTTAGGATCGTATAAGCATATACAAGTGTTAGCTCCAATCTATTATGCGATAGGTCTAATGGATAAAAAGCACTTAGGGATATGCCCCCAGTTCAAATTCAAACTCATGCACCATGTAGGTAATATGCCCCCAGACAAGATTCAAACTATGTACAAAGGCCAATGACAGAGTGTGTGTGCAGACTGGTGATGCTTAGGCAAGGTAACAAAGGACATTAACTAGTTTGTGAGCCATGATAAGGGACCAAGGATGTCTTGCAATATGAAGGATATGATCAAGAAATGATAGAGGGGGAAAAGTCTAGATGGAATCCTAATAGATGGAGGAGCAATAATTGATTACACATGGTGCTTATTTGCCAGGTTTTCACCATGGTACTTGCCCAAAGCACTTGTTTGCTAGGTTTTCACTTTTGGACGAAATTTTTCTCTTGAATCAAATTTTTGTGCCAAGACACCTGTTTACCAAGTTTTCATCAAGGCATCCATTTTTTTTCTTTTTCTTTTCTTTTCTTTTCTTTTTTCATGACTTTTTGCTATTTTTTTGGTATTTTTTTAGGACTTTTGGATGAAATCAAGAATGTCACTGACAAATGCTGAGAAGATATCTGTTGTTGGTGTTGCTAGCTAATGAGCTATGAATCCATGACTGACCATAACTACATAGGATTTGTTCCGAGTCTGTAGCTAAAATCAAACCACTAGAAAGGCCTCGAGAGATACCATCGTGTACCATATGTAAGACAATGTTTATCTCTTGCGAATCAAGGCATCTAAGGATAACTAGGTCAATAGAAATGTCATGTGGGATGTCACTGATGATGACATATGCAAAGGCTTGTTGGATAAAGGAATGATTTTGGTTATAGGACAAATTAGGTAGCTAGATTGGAGGATAAACAAAGGGATATAAGGGAGGGTTGGGAGAGTTGATACCAATGACCTTCCGCATGAACGCTGATTGAGAGAGCTCCAAAAGACTTTGTGGTATGTTGAACACTGGAACACTAATATTCATGGCATCATACTTTTCATTTTGTATCCTTGGGAGCTTCTTAGCTTTTGATTTTTTATGGTCTAATGGAGCCTTTTGATTTTTACCAAGAGACCTATGCTTGCTATCTTTTTCTCTTTTTGATTTGTAACTAGAAAGTGGAGTTGGCTCCCCAAAATATGCCAATGTGTTCTCTTTAGGAGAAACTGCTTCTTTATGATCTTCAGTCATAATGCCTTCAAAGTCTATTATGAGAGTGTCATCATCGTCAAATTGATCAAAAATTGGTGGTCCACGTTGGTCCCAATCCAAAGGTTCAAGATAACTTGAGGAGATGTCATCATCAGTGTTGAATGGGCTTTGGTTGAAGGTAGATATATGGGTAACTGATTCAACTAGGTCATTAGGGTTATGCTCAGAGGCTAGGGGATTGTTGGTTTCAAGTGGGATATCCTCAGATGCCTTTTCATCTTTTGAAACATCCATAGTCTTACATGTAGGTACTGTGGTACTAGGAGGACCTATTCGTAATGGTTTAAAACCAAGCCCCAAACTAGGAGGTTGTCCTTCTGTAGTGATAGGTTCAATGATACCTTGTTTTTGAGATCCAAGACCACTGTAGCCATCATAGCCTTGTTTCTGCATGATGGTAGACCCAAGTCCATACTTGCTAGGAGATATCAAAGTGGGTTCTCATTTTTCTTTTGCTTTCTCAATACATACGGATGTATTCTCATTTAATAGAAGTATAATTCTTTGTAGTGATGGGAGAAAGTGGTGACTCCCTAATGTGAGAGACTTGAGACATAAAGTACTCTCCACACCCATTGTCTTCAATATTCATCTTTTCATTGGCTTTACTGAGTAGTATATCAACATCCACATACTTAGAGGAATTTTTGGGTTGTGCTTCATTGTTTATTGGGATTTGGTATGCAGTAGCATCTCTTAGATTAGCACAAAATTGGAAAGGATCTAGATCGCCAGGAATGGTAACCTCTACATTGTGATAGGAAAACTTCAGACATTGATGATATGTAGAAGGGACTGCTTTCATAGCATGAAGCCAAGGGTGTCCTAGTATCATGTTGCAATTCATTTCTATATCTAGGACATGGAATAATGCATCTTCAATAGCTGGACCAACTCTGATAGGTAATGTGATGATGCCCCTAGGGAAGTGTTCACCATCATCATAGGCTTTTATTGTGATTCTTCGAGAGGGATTCACATCATCTTTAGAATAACCCAAATTGTTGACAACCTTAAGAGTACAGATGTTCAGTCCTGCTCCTCCATCTACTAAGACACGTCTAACTTTGGCATTATGGATGAAGACTTTGAGATAAAGGGGATCATTATGGTTAAGTTTGTCCTTAGGAATATCTCGGGGTGAAAAAGTGATATGTTGTGATGCAGATAGGTTCCCAACCATGGCTTGGAACTGGGCAACATCAATTTTATCTAGGACAACTGACTCTTTAAGGGCTTGCTCCAAGATATTATGGTGTTGGCAAGATACGCATAGTAGGTCCAAAATGGATATTTGTGTAGGGGTTTTGCCGAGTTGTTCAACAAGGCTATAATCAGCTGAAGTAGGAGTAGTAGGTCTACTTGGAGGTGCAGGTCTAGTAGAAGCAGTAGGTCTAGATGGGGCTCCACGTAGGGTGATCTTGCTATGGTGTGTAGTGATAGCACAACAAGGGTCTTCAGCCTTCAATGTGAATGTGGATATGCAGAAGTCAGACTCATTAAAGCAATTGATGGTGTAGTCATAGCCGGTGCATGTGTAATTCAAATTACCTTGTGAGTTTGAGTTTGAACTTGAGGGTTTCTCTTTGTCATGATTACCCAAAGGATCTTTGAAAATAATGTGATTAGAGTTGGATGCTAATAGTGATGGATCAATTGTGATGACACCATCATCAATAAGGTCTTGTATTGTATGTTTCAATTGGAAGCATGATGAAGCCTTGTGTCCTTTGGTGCGATGGTAATCACAATACTTTTTGTCATCCCACCAATCAGCTTTAGTCAATGGTTCATCTTTGATTGGGGGTAATTGCAGGAAGTTATTACTCAGTAACTATTGTAATGCAGTCTCAAGTGGTATCCCCAATAGTGTGAATTTCTTGTCTTTGGTTCTGGGATGTTTTCAAGGTTTATCTTGCATGGGAGTCTCAGTTTTCTATTGTGGAGCTGATGTTTGATTAGAGGTTTGTGAATTTGTAGGGTTTACACCTTTCAAAGTCAATTGAGGTTGTTCTGTGCTAATTGTGCGAGCATCCACAATACCATCATTAGTCACGTTCTTGTTTTTGGAGAAAAATTTTGCTTTGTCATTAGATGAGTTGGTGTTTGTGTTTTCTTTGTTTATCTTGAGGTCTCCCTTATGGATAAGAGCATCTTCAATACTAGCCCCTTTTTTCATTAGTTTAGAAATGGTGCTTGGACTCTTGATTTTGAGTTCATACATTAAGTCTGGGACTAAGTTTTCAATGCACAGGTTTACTTGTTGTTCTGCAGGAATATCTAGTGAGCATTGACTAACTAGGCTTCTCCAACATAGTAAGAATGTGATGAATGATTCTCTAGTCTTTTGTTTAGTTGAGCACAAATCTAAAAGTGTCACCTCATTTGTAATGTTAAAGGAAAAGTGGGAGATAAACTTGTCTGCTAGCTCTGACCAAGATGTGATATTACCAAGAAGTTTGGAGTACCACTCAAGTGCAGGCCCACCTAGAGAATGAGGGAACAATCTCATAAGGTACGTGGGCTCATTACTGAGTTTGGTGCATGAAGCACAAAATTCTTGAATGTGATCAATAGGGTTTCCTTTTCCTCAGTATTTTTCAAACCTTGGAGCTTCAAAGTGTTTTGGGAATGGAGGCATATACAAATTTTTATCGAATGGGTTAGGACGTAGGTCCCTTTTTGTATATAGAGCCTATTTCTTTTGGACTCCCAATGCCTCGACTTTTTTGGAAAGTTTTTTGAATTGTTCTAATAGTTCTTCATTGGGTTTTTGCATGATGGTCTTTCCTTCAAGTCTTTTGTGTCTATGAGTAGACCGTTTGCTGTGGTGAGAACTATGTCTACTTGGTTCTGACATTTTTGTGTCTAATGAGTCTGATGAAGTGTTGCTAGGTGGTGGAGGTATGTTGGCACCTTGAAGACATAAAGGTCCTTGTTGTTGGGGAACTTGTTGTGGTATTTGATGTGGCACTGGTTGTGGTATTGACTGCAATTGTTGTACCATGTGTTGTTGTTGTTGTTGGGATACCTCTATTGGTTGTATGTGAGACCATGTGCGTGCTTGTTGTTGTAGAGGCATTTTTTGTGGTTGTTGTGGCATATGTTGTCATTGTAACAAATGTTGCTGGTATGCGATTTGTTTCTCAAGGCATTTTTGGTATTCCAACTATTGCTTGAGTTGCTCTTGTTGTTTAGCAAACATCATTTGTTGTTGTTGGAATTGTTTTTGATAAATTGTGTGTAAGTCAAGTGGGTCCACATGGCATTGCATGTTAGGAATGTTGGATGTTTTCCCCACTTGTGGTTGTTGTTGTTGCGTTTGATGTTGTTGTTGATATGTGGGATGTCTGCCAAGCATGTGTAGACTTGGTTGTGCCTTGGAAGTGTTGAGTCCTTGTACCATTCTAGGTTGTTGTTGTCATGGGGGTTGACTAAGTCCTTGAGAATTGAACGTCATGTTTGTATTCTTGTTTTGGTACCTTTGTGTTTTAGATGTTCCTGCTTGCGACATCATATTGACTTGACTATGAGATGTGTCCCTGTTAGGAATGGGCGTAATGTCAATAAGACTTTTCCTTTGTGCATCTATAGGGGTGGTTGCACTTGATATTTCACATGTTGTATTTATGAGAGGCTCCATAGTGTTTGATGTCATAGCATGGGGTAACGTTAGAAGCAAAGGTGTACTTTGTTGATTTGCCTCCAAAGAAGGTATGCCTGGCATTCCTAGAGCATGGGTCCCTTTAGGTGCATCTTTTTCATGCATCATGTGACTAAAATCAAGTCTTAATGTCCTTTTGGGATGTTTAGGGATTGGTGGTATTTCATCAAACAAGGGGTTAACATTGATGTGTTCAAATGTACTTTGGAGGATTTCAATTGTTGGTTCTTGATGGGATCTTATAGGTGCCATTATTGTGTTTGAAAACTCCAAAGGTTGTTTTCCCTTGTCTAAGTCCAAATTTATCATGGGTTGGATGTTTTCAATTGTTGTGTTGGTTTGATTTTTGGACCTAGGACCTTCCAAGTTTGGGTTAAATTTGACAATTTCTTGAGCTGCCAAACGTTTGAAGTTCTTGCAAAAACTTTTGTCTTGACATGCCCTAGTCATTTCTTCATCAGTGATGCCATAATTAGTGTCAGAGTCATCACTTAGGTGTACAATACCTTGTTTTATGTTTGATGTGTTAGGTTGGCTGAATTCAAATGCATGTGATTGTTCATCTTCAGGTGAGGTTGGTACACTTCCTTCTCCTGGTGGCATTGGCACGAATATAGGTTCAAAGTAAGGACTCCATTAAACCATCCCATGTGTGGGGGAAGTGTTTGGAGGAAATCTCATGGTAGGTGCATTTTTCAAGGTTTCTTGTGCCATAGCTTGATTATGAGGATCTGGCAGATACATATTCAATGGGTCTGATAGTAATGATTGTGATGCCTTGATTTGGTCTTTGTCAAAGGTTTGTTGGATTTTCTTGCTCTTTCTTTGTCTTGGATGAGGTTTTGGTTGTGCTTGTGCCTCAAAAAACAAAGGTTGATAGAGTTCCTCTAGTCTCTAAGCTGCTTGTCTCCTGGTAAGTGCTGGCATGATACCTAAGAGTGCAAAAAGTGGTGGGTATGCAAGATATGAGTGTTTTTGGGACTTTTAATTGTTTAGGAATGTTATGCAATGTGCAAAAATGCTAAATGAATTATGTTTTTGATGTGCAAAGTGAAAATGTCCTAGGGATATTATGCAAATGCAAAATGCAAGGTGATGTTTTGAAGTTGGACTAGAGGGGATGAAAATGACTCTAAGGTATGCAAAATGACAATTAGGGTTATGTTTTGGACTTGTCAAGGATGCTAAAGGTTGATGTATGTAAGGTATATCATGCAAAGGATGATGTTCTAGGGTTCGTAATGACATTTGGGACATGCAAAATGAGGGTAAATGCTCAAGAAGGCAAATTTGGTTGATGGACAATTTGATAGGATTTGGTAGTGAAAATGATGTTAAGGATATTGACCAATTCAATATGAAGGGGATATACCACTAGGGTAGGTCAAAATAACGTTTGGGGATGCTAGGGATATGATTATGCTATGACAAGGGTATATGGAAAGTTTTGAACTTAGGTAAAACCTTTTGAAAGTATTTTGCCTAAGAGTTTAACCTTGTGATAAAGGACTTTGGATCTTGACCAAAAACTGATAAAAGATGAAAAGATCAAATTGATAAAAGATGAAAGGTTCAAAGATATCAAGACATAGATAGATTTTGACCAAAGAAAATGATAAGAAAATATAAAAAAGACTAGTCAAGATGCATTATCCATCAACACTAGGAGATACTCTAAGACTTATACTTTGTCTAGATTTTTGACCAAATTCAAAGGTTTTGGGGGTTCAAAATGATGTTTTGAGGACTCAAAATGATGGTGATGCTAAGTAGGATGTCACAGAGAGGTAAATGGTAGATGATAGTGTTAGGGCCAGTTTGGATGCTCAAAATGATGATTAGGACACCCAGAATGATGGATAAAGTGGTCAAGATGATGAATAGGTATGTAAAGATGCAAGGTGGTAAATGCAAAGTGCTGATTCTGAGATGGGAATGCAAAAACTAAGGAAAGTAAAACTGAATGTAAATGGATGCAATATGAAAAGTAATGAGGACTAAAAGGTGCAATATGAAGTTTATATGATGTAAGAATGAAGCCTGGACTAGGGTGAATGCAAGTGAAATCTATGCAAGTGTGAGATCTACATTTTGCCAAGCACATTTAAGAGCACAAGTCGCTATGTTTTCCAAGGTTTGAGTGTGTTGAATCAATGTTTGTGAAGTTTGATAAAGGTTGAAATGTTTTGGCAATGTGTGAGGTTTTGACAATTTCAAATGATATCCAAGGTGTAAATTTAAAAGTTTGGCTTTTATCTTGATTATGTTTTACACACACGCAAGACACATTAAGACAAGAATAGCTGTTGTAAAAGTTAACAAACACACCAAAACCTAGGCTTTTAGGACTGTATCCACTGAATTCCTACTTGAACCGAAGTTCATCCGTGCTTATCCAGAGTGGACAACCTAGGATCTTGGCACCACAAGCTCCCCCTTATAGCCCACTCACTTCTCGAGGCTACTAAGATCCACTTCCCAAGGGGCATGACTTCCCAAGGGACTATTGCCTCTACTAAGGACCACGAGAATGTAGGATGTCTTCACGAGCATGGGTGACCCCTTGAGCCAGTGGATAGAAAGGATTTTGGCCACTAAAACATGGTTTTTAGTAAGGGCATTCCATTCGGCAAGTTAATGATAAAATTTTGCAGAAGGTCTCCTAGCCCCGAGAATCAAGGTTTGATGTACCAAAAGGGTACTAGAGGAGAGCTATCACATAGCAATACCACCGATACAGCTTTCACCATAATCAAATTTTATATAGCGGCTGGAACGTTGACCTGGCTTTGGCCCGTTACCGCTCTGAGGTCGTCCCCTGGCATACCCAATATCGAGTATCTTGGTCCAAGGCAGGCCTCCTATAGAAGTTACATGGATTTCTCTTACACCCAAGATCCACGAATGGCAAGGGGAGAGGATACGTCCAATGCAACTCCTAGGGATTTAACACCGTAGACATGCCAGGCAGAAAAGAAAAAGGTTCTTTTTAAGCACCAAACAAAATGTTATCTAATCTAGGAAATCCACACACATAGTTTTGAAAGACACACAAAGTCTTCGAGAATGTCCTGCAAACAAAGCATTAGTAGTTTATGATAACGTCTTCATCCCATGATTGCCACATTCTAAAAATAGACCATTAGTAACACAAAATCACCTAATATATGTCCTAGAGAGTGATAGGAGCTTGAAATGCATATTTTGATTGGTGCATGTGCTTACTATGAACCTAGGTGTGCTCTGACAGTACAGATCTAGGTGTGAAAAGGAAGAGCAGATAGTCATTATACCCTTCCAAGTGAGCTCCTTCCTTGCACCTACAAGCACAAAACAAGAAAACCCAAGTTAGATATGCATGTTCACGTTGGTTTCACCAAATGTAGGACTAGAAAAATGGGTTAGAAGCATAACACACTATGAGAAAATCACAAAACTCAATAATCATGTGTTAGCACCCACTAGTCTACCATGAAAGCCAAACTAATCAAGAAAGCAATAGAAACCCCCTTTTTCATTTGTAGCTCCCATGTCCTTCTTTCTTCTCCAAATGATTGTAGCTCCAAAGTTTCCTATTGTGCACACAAAATTGAAGCAAAAGTCTATGATGTGGATAATGCCATGAGAATACTTGAAGTGTGATTTTATGTGAGAGAGAGAATGCAAAATGCAAATTAGATACTCAAGATGAAATGTCCCTTTTCTGATTTTGCATGATATTTCAAGCCTCAAATTAGATCTTTAAAATCAAACAACTAATATCCCAAAGATCCACCAAATTTCTCAAGAAACCCCAAATCGGGTATGCTGAAAATAGTGCTAAAAGATTCACAACTTCACAAATTATTAATAAATCTGAAAATAGAATTTTTTTATAGAAATTTCAGCAGAATAACAGCCTAAAAATTGACATTTCCAGATCCATATAGCCTTTACACAACAGCTCAAAAATGTAGGACAAAAACTATGCTCATCGTGCTCCCGAATTAGCACAAAATATGCTCGGAAACACCACAAAAATACTAATAATTTATCTCAAAAGTTTAATCACATCCCAATACATATATTCAGCTCTATTTTAACATTTAAAAGTATGATATATAGCAGCAACCCAAACTGATATGAAATACTCAACTGAAAACACCAAACTCATACAAAAAACACACCTAAAAACCCACAAATCTGTACTATTTAGCATAAAGGAAAACTCTATATGAGCATGCACATGGAATGGCTTCAAACTCCCATCCTTATCCTTCCTAGAAACCTAAAAAATTCCCATTGTTGGGTCTCCTTCTCCACAGGTTTGGCAGCCTCTGAAGAATAACAAAGAAATGAGCAAAATCAAGTTCTGGAATGAGCCCAAAATGCCTCCAAATCCCTTAAAAGAGGGCATAACCGTAACTCACGTCCAAGAGAGGTTAATGAAACATATTTTAATAATAATTTTCATTTATTAGTCCAACGGTTTCCAAAGATTAACCCCCTTTTTCTGAAACTTCACTTTCTTGGGCCTACCTGCCTTAGCAAAGATTATTATTTTTTAATTATTTGAAAAGGGGACAGGACAATTCCTCCCCTCTCAAACATTGCTTGTCCTCAAGAAATGGCTGAACAATAAGCCAATCAATCCACCTAGATCCCAAATGTAGTCATGAACTATACTACTACCAATTAACACAAGCTCCTGCAATATCCTCTGCAATATGACCAAGAGGAATCCATAATCAAACTGACAATTACAGCTCAACCACACTCCAAAATCACAACTTCCATAGTCAGAAACCCATGAGACACAAACTCTTAGAACATCAAAACCCAAGTAAAGTGGACTATCAACATAGTAAATACCATCAATGTATTCCACTGGCCTACACGGAATGTACAATCCAACTCTGCAACAATGGTGAATGCTCCCGAATGAAACTGTACCAATTATGGAGAATCCACACACTATACAATGCCTGCAGTCAACACAACTTTGTAGATCACCGACCACTATCTCATAACCATAACTACCATGCACCCCTGATGGTGAAAAGCCATCACAAGATAAAAAACAAGAATTGGGACCCAAACCAAATTTTCCTACCATCAACTTCTCAACACAATGATCAAATGCTAACTGATGTAAATACCTTGCAATATAATGTTGATAAAGAAAACCAACCTCAGTCAATAGATCACCATGAACAAGTGATACAACCCACTGTGACTGATCACCAGCTAAGTCAGGAGATGTCATAGCCAAAGGAGTAGAATCAATGACAACACCCGCTGAAGCATCACTCCAAAACTCCTGCTCTAAGTCATGTATTATCAAGATGTAAACTGTAGAACCTATCACCATGTCATGCCCATCATGACTCTCATCCCGAGGTGTCAAACTATCCCATAACTAATGATAAGCACTAGGAACCAAAGTACATCTCTGTATCATCATCTCATCAACATGGTCATCAAAGGTAAATTGATGAGCATACCTCACAATGTAATGCTGATAGAATGCGCCAATCTCAGTTAGTGGCTCAGACTGCAATCTAGATGTAACTAACTGCAATCGATCACTAACCAAGTTGGAACTGACTACTACCTCTGAAGTCATCACCAAGGGAGTAGTATTACTAGCAAGAACCATGCCAACTATCAGCTCACCAACATCACACATGGTCTTTGATACAACATCTCTAGTCTTCATGCCATTAGTGCTAGAGGTCACCACCATGTCAGGCATACCACAAAAATCTGCTACAACACCCAACTCAACTGAACCTGACTCTAATGGGAATGAACCTAATATGCCAATGTTATTATCAAGGATGGATGCATCCCCATCTCCACTTTCTTTGACAATCTCGACCATGGACATCCTCAGATCACCAAACACCACAACTTGTGACTGTATAGAATCAGGTAAAGATTGTAGTTGCTCTAGCTCCATGGTCACCTTAGCCAAATGAAACTGTGACTCCTTGAAAACCAACTGTGTACTCTCAAGAATCTCAGAAGTCACCTCAAGCTACTCAGTAAGCTCACTCACCTTATCTTCCTTGGCCAACAATGCATCATATGTTGTACTACCCCACTTCATAAGATAATCTCTGTTGGCTACCAACTGCATATAATCCTGTCTCAAAATCTGGATAGCCTCCCATAAAGAGTGGAACTCTGTCAAGGAAAGATAACTGCCTCCCTGCTCATCACTAGTAGGAGAACCCCATCCATAAACTTCTAACAACTGACGAGCAGCATCGAAATGCTAGCAAGTGATAGCAATGTCTCGGTCACTAACTCTAAACTGATTAGACACATGATGGCACTGGCTTGACTATCTCCTAAAAACCTCCTCTGATGCACTGTCTAAAGGAGTATCCTCAAAGTTACTAGTCTCTAGAGTATTACCATCCATATCCTATGAATCAAATCTAAAACTCATATCAACATATAGAGTATCAAAAACATTAGTATTGCTGTCCAACTCCTCTATACCCAAGGAAACTAAGTCTTCAAAACTGCCCACTGCATCCTCCTGGATGTCATAAATGCCAATATGATCCTGGGACTCATCTGTACACACTGCCAAATATGAAATATCATCAATACATTCTAGCAAGTATGGTCGACTGGATATATGAACAAAGCCCAACATCAGTGTATAAAAACTAATACCAACATCAGACAAGATACTGGCACAAGAAAAGACAACACCGCGTAATCTGCTAATCAAATCCATGATAGCACCCAAACAAACACTGCTACCAAAAAGTGTTAAAGATCTCCAGTCAATTGAATCCCAAATGCCAATATAACAATCTCGAGTCCATATCCCTAAACTAGAATCAACTGGTAACTCAAGAAAACTCCTCACCTGAGTAATATGACCAATACCAACTAACTCCACATACCTGTCATGATGAGATAATGAAGTCACAATACTATCTTTGTTCACCTTCAGCTGGCTGGAAAAATCATGTGAAGTACTACCAGCCTCAACCTCATGTGATGAAGCATCTAACTGTGCCTGGTACTCTTTCTCAGCAAAGTCATGAATGCTCAATGTCTGCTCATCTCTACCAGGTATCTCACCATCCTACACAACAACATCCTCATAATCATCATCTGAACCCACTACACTGTACTCACTGCCTGTTGTAACTATACCATCCTGAATACCTATGGCATCACCCTTTGATGACCTGTAAACAATTCTCTCAATTTGAGTATCAAGTTGACCATTACTATCAATCTGTGTAATATCCTTTCCCACCACCTCCTGTGGTAGAGTAGAATCTAAGACCTCTACCTGGCTATCAGCTAGTTTCTCAAAATCCTCATGCAAGTTCTTGGGAATTGTGTCATCTGTCCTGTGAGAAAATTTGCCAAATAGAAATCTAGTCAACTTATCCACCTTAGCTAGGTTGGACAACATGTCATTCATTATACGGTGGTGCTCAATCAACTGTTTAGACATGTCATGGCTTATTTTCATAAGTTTATCTCAAATGTCTAAATAACCATCCTTTCTACTATTTTGACTCTGGATATCAATTGTCCAAGATTGTGTCCTCTGAGACTCTGTACTATACCTATCCATTCTGGATAAAGTAGAGTGTAACCCCAATAGGATATAACTTCTTCAAACACCAAGAACTAACATGCAAATGATTAGAAGTAGCATGCAACCATAGATTTTGACATGCAACTGATTAGAAGTAACATGCAACCACCAAATTCACTAAGAACTAAGATGCAAATGATTGGAAGTAGCATGCAACCATAAATTTTTTTATGCAACTGATTAGAAGCAACATGCAATCATCAATTATGACATGCAAGATCTGGGTAGTTGTCAAAAATGCAAGATCTGGGTAGTTGTCAATACTGACATGCAAACTTCTACAACCACCAAATTCACCAAGAACTAACATGAAAATGATTAGAAGTAGCATGAAACCATAAATTTTTACATTCAGCTGATTAGAAGCAACATGCAACCATAAATTATGACATGCAAGATTTGGGTAGTTCTAAACACTGAAATGCAAGATCTGGGTAGTTGTCAAAACTGACATGCAACTTCTACAAACCCTCAGGCTGGCAAGATCATGGCTCTAATACCACTGAAATGTCCCTTTTCTGATTTTTCATGATATTTCAAGCCTCAAATCAGATTTTTAAAATCAAACAACTAATATCCCAAAGATCCACCAAATTTCTCAAGAAACCCCAAATCGGGTATGCTGAAAATAGTGCTAAAAGCTTCACAACTTCACAAATTATTAATAAATCTGAAAATAGAATTTTTTTACAGAAATTTCAGCAGCATAAAAGCCTAGAAATTGACATTTCCAAATCTGTATAGCCTTTACACAATAGCTCAAAAATGTAGGACAAAAACTATGCTCATCGGGCTCCCGAATTAGCACAAAATATGCCCGAAAACACCACAAAAATACTAATAATCTATCTCAGAAGTTTAATCACATCCCAATACATATATTCAGCTCTATTTTAATATTTAAAAGTTTGATATACAGCAGAAACCCAAACTGATATGAAATACTCAATTGAAAACACCAAACTCATACAAAAAACACACCCAAAAACCCACAAATCTGCACTGTTTAGCACAAAGGCAAACTTTGTATGAGCATGCACATGGAATGGCTTCAAACTCCCATCCTTAGCCTTCCTAGAAACCTACAAACTCCCATTCTTGGGTCTCCCTGGAAACCTGTAAACTCCCGTTCTTGGGTCTCCTTCTCCACATGTTTGGCAGCCTCTGAAGAATAACAAAGAAATGAGCAAAATCAAGTTCTGGAATGAGCCCAAAATGCCTCCAAACCCCTTAAAAGAGGGCATAACCATAACTCACATCCAAGAGAGGTTAATAAAAAATATTTTAATAATAATTTTCATTTATTAGTCCAACGGTTTCCAAAGATTAACCCCCTTTTTTCGAAACTTCACTTTCTTGAGCCTGCCTGCCTTAGCAAAGATTATTATTTTTTAATTATTTTAAAAGGGGACATGACACAAGACTTCAGAATTCTAGATTCAAGAGACTCAAGGACCAAAAATGAGAAGAAGAGTGTCCAATTTATAATTGACATGGAGGATGAGAGCATTGAATTTGTTACCCATAGATATGCGATGTGGCAAGAGATTCCTTTGAGAATCCATGACACATATGACAAAATATGCCAATTGTGAGATTCTATGACACATGCAAGTCAAACTTGGCTAAATGTGGAAGAGAATCTATGATGCGTCATAAGATTCCTCAACCCACTTAAAGCCAAGAATCTATGATGAATAAGCCAAAGAGGGACATGCGTAAGAGGTAATAATAATTCCTATGACGCATATGACAGAATATGCCAAAAGTAAGATTCTATGACACATGAGAGTCAAATTTGGCTAAATGTGGAAGAGAATCTATGATGTGTCATAAGATTCCTCAACCCACTTAAAACCAAGAATCTATGAAGAATAAGCCAAATAGGGACATGCGTAAGAGATAAGAATATTTGATTATGAAAAATCTCAGCCAAGTGTCAAAGGAGAATCCACGAGGTGTCACATCCAAGTGTCATGATGATGAAATATTTTATGGAATATTTGAATTTAAAATCCTTTTATTCCACAAAATAAGAATTAGAAGAAAATGGAATTAATGATGGAAAATAGAACTTAGGAAATTGTAAATTTCCATGGTTTGCAGATAATGAATCAATTAATTAATAAAATTAATTAATTGAGGATGATAATTAGGAAGAATAATTAGTGAGAATAATAGAATTAAATTATGGGTTATTTAATCCTATAGAGAAAATTAGTAGATGATTGGCCAAATTGATTAAATGAATGCGACAGTATCCTTTGATGAAAATGTGACGATGATGGATATGGAATAAGATGATGACCAGGTAGACCAAAGCCATGGTCAAATTGATTGATTGAAGTTGATAACATGCCAAGGACACATAACATGAATTGGTTGATATGTAACATTTAACTGACATTGTAAATGCTACAGGATTGAAATTGATTGATAAGGTTTGATCATAATAACATCGACGGACACTGTCAATATTATTAAAATGATTGATGATGCTATGATCTGACATTGAGAGCCTCAAAAATGTCAAATATTGAATGACATGAATGATATTTTGACCTAGTACTGAGAGCCATGACAGTACTAAGGTCAGATTGATAAGATTGATAAGTTGATAGGTTTCCAAGACACTGAAAGCCACAACAATGCCTAGGAGTGGATAAATGATGATTGATTTGGGATGTTTGATACATTTCGGGTTGATTAGGACCAATTTTGAGTTGATTTGATATGATTCTGAGTTAATATGAAATTGATGTGAAAGGGGATACAAATGACAAAATATGGTCAATCTGGCCAAAAGATCGAAGTTAGTAGAATGAGAAAATGGGACAAATTAGTATGAAGAAGTGATGAGGTCGTAGATGCAAACCATTTTTGAGCGTCTACAGTATGATACAATACATTACATATATACTGACCTAATTCTCATAATTACAAGGTTAGATAAAAGACAAGCTAACACCAATATTACTAAGTTAGCCCAAATGTAGAAACTTGGGTTCTGAAAGCTGACTTGGTTAAGTTTTGATACTTGAAACCCACTACATTACTCAACATCATCATGCTTTTGGTAGAAGTAGAGGCTTGGTCCATACTAATCACTCAACATAACTTCAAAATTGGTGAACATTGGAGACTTAGTAGATTTAGTGTCACTCAGTTGAAACTAAATAATATGTTTACCTTGCTTGCACTCAATGAACACTACTCAGAACACTACTCATCCTATCACTTGGTTAACACAAGCTTCACATCACAAGAACTAATGACTCAGTAGACATTGCGAAGCTCGATAACCACTGACTACTTGGTAACCACTAAATACTGAATGAAGAGCTCGATAACCATAAAAAAATTGAATAAGTGTTGTCACTAATAAAAAACATGATTTAATGCCAACAATCTCCCCCTTTGGCATTAGTGACAAAAAAACTTATTAGCCAAAACTTATGTACAATGTCATGCTGATTTTGATTTTTCATTTTTCAAAATTTTGTCTTTGTAATTTTACTGTATATACATTTTGCAAATATCTCCTCCATACAATGTACATATCATAATATTAGGCATAATATCACATTGAGTATATATACAAATATCTCTTCTTCTTAATCTCTCCCACTTTATTATTATGCATAAGTCTCTCCCCATTTTATTCTATATGTAAGAATTTGGCTTAGGCCAAATTTCACCCAAGAACTAAAGAACTCAACACAAGCACACAGTAGACCAAAATAGATAGAGTATGATCAGAGTGATGATATTCATTCAATAACTTGATTCAAGAGTACACTAGGAGTGCCTAAATATAAAGGCCTCAGGAGAGCTTTTAGAATGCATAGAAGTTAGCATCATGATATGTCATACAACTAGGCACATGTCCACCAGATATGGGTTATCCTCCATTAAGCACAAGATTAACTACAATGATGTGAGGATAAGCCTACAATGGTGTAGCACACAAATCAGTGGTGTAGACAACATGTGCTAAATAAGGAGTGCAGATAATTGTGTTGTCAATAGGACAACTTAGTGAATGATGCATACTCCTGTGTTGTAGACACCATGTGCATAATTAGAGTTGCGTAACTCAATGAGAGTACACAAACTCCTAAGTGTCTCACCTAAAATAATAATAAAATAATGCAAAATAATTAAATATTGCATTAAAACTTAAGTAAGTGTAATAAGTAAATACTTATTTACACCAACACTATACATATGTCTCTCCTTCTTTTTGACAATAATGCCAAAGATTTATACACAATATACTTATATAGAGAGATCAAAATGTGAGAGAAACTTAGAGTGTACCTTAAGAATGAGAGTTAAGGTCTTGTCCCAATTTTCTTGCAAAATTTTTTAGGTTTGAAGTGCAACTAGGACTTCTACTGAGAGTTCAATCATATGATTTGAAATCAAAAAATTATTGTCATGGATCAATGTTTTTGAATAAGCAATATGCTTCTGCATTGTATCCATGATAGGAAGGATCATGTCTTGGATGTCTATAAGTGTAAATTGAATCCTTGCTTCCTCTCTCAATAACTATGTCTGCATATCTAATAGGAATCTGACCCTCATGTGATGTGCAAAGCTTGAACTAGGGTCAAGATGCAACTTTTGAGCACTGGCCTTCGGATCCTCATCAATATTACTCAATTTTCTCTTTATTTCTTATGTGTGCATGGTAACATCACATAGATTAGCAAAAAGAGATGTTACATTTCTGAAAGAATTTTCAAGATTTTCCAAAATTGAGGAGAGCTCTACCTAATAAATGGCAATTTGCTAAGCAATGTGCTCAAGCACTTTATTGTCAAAATTTTTCTCTACCTTCACCATAAGATTATCCTAACCAGTAGAATACTCATTGAATTTATTAACTACCTCTTCCAATTGTAACAAACTATGTTGATAAGAATCAAAATCAATGCCTATAGCCTCTATCAAGATGTTCTTGGCACTCTCAATGATTCTAAATTATCTATCTCTTTCTTCTTTGAGCTGCTTCTACTTGGCTTTCTATTCAAGAAGTTGGCTAACCAATCTCATTTTTTCAATAGTAGCACTATCAAAATCTAGCATGGGGATCTCAATTTCTTTGTCTAGATCAATATCTTCCTCAATTTCTTTTCCACTAATCTAAAGTTTTAGTAACATTCACCTTGTTAAGCATAGGTAGACCAGTAATACGATGAATCATTTTCTTTGCCATTACAACTAGCTACTCTAACCAAAAATTGACCATTATGGACTTAGCTCAATATATATCTAATCCATTTAATCTAAAAATTTCTTGGCAGGTGTGGGATATGGGTTAAGCCTTTCTCCTCTAGATGTTTATGCTTGGGCTTAAGAGTTCCATCCACACACAGTTCACCTAGGGCACTAGCCATTTCTAGGGTTCATATCTCTTGTACAACACATTTGAAATGAGTTTGAATATCATTGATAAGGAGTACCTTTGGTGGAATTTGCAACTGAGCTCCATTAGGGTCGAGGGATTTTGCAATCATTGGTACCAATTTGAAATTTGGAGCCTTCCATTCAATGCCTCACACCAACATCTCAGACCCTACCTTTGCCTTACTATTTCTTCTGGTGGATGCCATGATTGCTTGGTAGACTAAGAAAATTCTTCAAAAAAACTTTGTTGCAAATACTACTCAAGATCACTAAAATGTTCTACAAATCGCTCTACTTTGAATATGCTAAAATCATGGTGGAGATGAAATTGAATTCCTAATTTTTGATAAAAATTTCCATTAATGCTCGGTATGATGAGAGTCATAATGACATAGTGCATGACAGACTATCATCCACTATCTATGCAAATTGCTTGGTAGAAACTTATAACTTAGTGACCAAACAAAATCTTGTTACTCCTGACCTCGCTTAGTATGACCTTACTTTACTCGATGAATACTGATGTTGAACTCTTGTGATCTCTCTGTATCTGGAATATTGATTTGGATCTTTTGCTTCCTTTCAATTGGAACTATTTGAGGGGAAGAAGTCTTCAATCTTCTCTTCAATATATTGGTGGTCATTCATTTATTTTGTAAGTTTCTTCCTTCTTTTTAGGGATTGGGAAAGATGTTATTTTTCTTCCTTGAGTTGAACTATGGCCATAATGGTCAACTTTGGTTAGATTAGCTAGTTCTAATTATGAAGAAAATGACTCATCATATTACTGGTCTTTGTTGGAAATAATCAAGACTACCTAGTTTACTGAGAGGGGAGGCATGTGTTGGTGTTTTAAAATGAACTAAAACTACTAAGCAAAAAAATGCTTAATACCAAGATGACAGTACTCATACAATCTAAAGACTAGCCAATTCCTATTAACAATTGCATGTGCAAAGCATTTGGGCCCAACTTCAACAAAACCAAGAGTGGTTTTCTACTCTTTTGGTTCTGCAAAACTAGGGTGGGTATACCCACAGATGATTCAAGACTGGGAGAAATGTATGAGGATTATTTTTAGTTTCATTCTGATTCTCATCTCAAATCCTCAAATACATACACAATTCTTGATAACTTGATAAACACATCCCATATAATAGATATGGCCAAAAATTCTTCTATAGATCTGCAGATGTTCCCAATCAATAGTGGCTAACTAAAGCTAAAACATTTCATGTAGACAAGTACTAGCCAGCCTTGAAGATCTACAGGAAACAAAAGTAAAATTGATTTAATTATATGTTTTTTATAACCATTTGTGACATATTCCTCTTTCAACTAGGTCAAATTTGATCAGTGCCTAATCCATTGGGGCATAGAGTCTATTACAAATTTCTAGATCTAATTTGTTGCCTTACAACCAATTTTACCGGCAATTCTTATGAGAATTTATCATTCAAAACCCTTTCCACTACTAGGACAACCTTATCACATTCACCAAAGCTTTTACTTAATCCATTGAATTAACAGTAGTGATAAACAAATATACAACCTAACTAGATTGCTTTCAATTGTACAAGCCTTTACTTATACAATATCAAGATAACTAAGTAATTAAAAGGAGACAAGATTCAAAAAGAACTGATATGGGGACAATTTACAATTTCTATTCATTTTCTTTGAAAATTGTATACCATTTACAATAGACTTAGAATGACCTTTAGAAAGAAACACAGCTCATTCTATATTCATGTATTCTCAGAGAATTGACAGAGAAAATACATCATAAACTTGCTTTCAAAAATTTGGACCAAAGACAAACTAAGCATATCACTTAGAAAAATAGAATTTAGAACATTCTTTAGCCTTGGAATCTCACTTAAATAGTGTGAGACGCAACAAGCTTCAAGCTAAGAGAAAGTGACAGGTGTCTTTTACAAGAAACATTTGCATACACTTATCACAAGATGACAAAAATGTGAGTAACAGAAAAAGTTTTACATCGAACATTCCTTTTGTGGGCCCTTTCTGTTACATCCTCTGGAATTGGTATAATGATTTGATTCTTTTATCTATCTAATTCCTCAGAATAAGTGACCATGAAGCTTGAAAGTGATGTGTCTCCTTCATTTATCTATAAGTTTACTTTAACTTGGGGATTTTCTCTATCTTTTTCATCGACTGTTAAAGTAACAATTACATTTGCATGATCTTCTGCCTCATCATCTTCTGACATCTACTCTATAGACATGAATTTGTCCTTCCACTTATTATAGACAACATCATTTGGCCAATCAAAACTCAGAACTTCTCTTTGTACAGTTAAAAGGGAATTTGCAATTGTCTCCATATTAACTAGCTCTTTTTGGATAGAGTTGTAAAATATATGCACTTTAACCAACTCCTCATTTTTTATTGCCCACAACAGATGGCTAGCTTCATTTATAACCCTATTTATTCTCTCACAAAAAGCTTCATCTAGCTCCTTCTTCCATTCTTCCTTTTCTTTTATTTTATCAACTGACTTTAGAGCACAAGGGAATAAATCAAATTTTTCTACAAAATACTTGGAAAGGCAATTGGTTAATCTTCTATAGAAAGAATCTTTTTTATCATCAAAATCTTGCAATTTTTTTAGTATGTCAAAAATTCCTTCTATCTGATGATATGTTAAATGAATAATAGATATACATATAGCAGTGATACATGAGCTTCTCTCTATCCACTTTTGTACAATAGGTCTGAATATATCGTCATTTTGCTTTAATTCATCCCTGATTGCTGAAATCTTTGACAATTGATCAAAGAATGTGGGCCACTCTATCTGTCTATTAAATACATAATACCATGCTTTAGTTTTTCTTCATGCTAATTTTTAAGCTCTATATGCATGGCATAAAACTTATTCTTCTCTTCTTCAAAATCATCTGCAGTATAGAACTGAGGTCTTTCTAGAGTATCAGGTATCTCAACTATTGGAGTAGACTTGAAGGGTTCAATAGGTGGCCTTGGGGGGTAGGAAATCTTGGGTTTGCTAGTTTCTCCCATTTTTCTTTTCCCCAGTACCTTCTCCATTTGAGACACTTTGTTTTCTAGTGACTGTATCCATACACCCCTTTCCTCATATGCTTTCAAAACTTCTTCAAACCTAGCATTGAGTTGGGTAAATCTATCTTCTTCTTGGCTAGATACACCACCACCAAATTTTAGCACTTTTGAGGCCATTCCCATTATTTTCTTACTACTCACTTCACCAGCCCTATATACTGTCAATGTACCAGTATGCTCTGTAGTGGGAAACTCATGCATCCTGGTATTTTCCCTCTTTTCCATGGACCATATAACAAGGGCTTGGTGGTCATCACTAAATTTGACTCCTCTATGAGCCTGTAATATTTCTTTAGCAATTGTTAGTTGAACATCCTTCTACTTCCTTATTGAATAAAAAAAAATAGCATGTTCTATATCCCATTCCAGCAGAAGGAGGACTCCTGACTATCTAACTATTTGCCTCCTAGCTTCATGAGTAAACTGGGAAAAATCATTCAAAATTTTTTATTTCACCTCTCCCTTAATAACTAGGTCAGGTTTATCTGGTTGCTTAGTCTTGATTTTCTCACAAGCTTTCTCAAAATTTCCCATATTTAATCTCCACAAAAATTGAACAAAATCCCTAGATCTTACAAAAATTTCATCATTAATAAATCTTTCAGAAGCCTGGGCAACTATTGGGTCAATTTCCTTACCTTGGTAATCAGCAATGATTAGGTCCAAGGAATGTGTAGGAGGTTCTTGTGGCTCCCCTACATCTAAGTCTGTAGAAGTGACAATCACATCCCCTTCTCCACCCATTTGTCTAAGCTATTCCCTTAGAGATGCTTCATCATCTATCTAGATTGGGGACTGGCTTGGGGAGTATTGTTCCTTTTGAGAAGAAGAAGACCCTTGCTCTAATTTTTGCCTTTTTGGAGAGCTAGCTGCAGATGGACTTCTTGACCTTGGCTTCTGATGAGGGGGTGCTTGTTGCACATTTTGAATCATAACATAACCTACCCTTTTCTATAATGTATATTGGCCAAGATCTACCACATTTCTACTGCTTATTCTTCTTTGTACTTCTATAGCCTTGTCTTGATGTGTCTCAACATACATAGCTTTCTTTTCATTCATGGTTTGAATTATTATGGCAAAATTATTCATTAATGCTTGTATTTTAGCTCCCCAATATTTCCTATCTTTTAATGGGTCATACTGGGGGTCAAAAGCATTAATGAATTCTAGGGTCTTATTGAAAACTATCCATTTCTCTTTCCTCAATTCTTGTTCCTACAATGTAAAGATATTTTTTATTATATCTTCTAGATAGTAAACTTGATGTACCATATGAGAAGATCTCACTCTTTCTTTTAAGAGGTCATAGAATCCTTCAGGGTCAATGAATCTAGCGTGAGACTCTGCCATGTTATATCTATCCAAAAACAAATTCAAGTGCTTTCACCCTTTTCTGACAAAGACAAAATCATGCACTATAGTAACAATTGGAAAGAAAGTGCCCTTCTTAATCAACTCCCTCTCATCTATAGTGCCTATTTTTCATAAGAGCTCAATAACCCCTATCTTCAAGGGCACATGAAAAGGAAACACATGTGGCTTTCCTACAAAACCATATACCATTATCATAGTTGAAACATTATAAGGGATTATATTCCCCCAATTATGACTGATCAACAGTCCTTGTGCATGGTCTTTAGGTCTAACCAATTCCAACAATGCTTGTGGAATTCTGGGACTGTCACCTCTCAAAAGAAATATTAGCCTAGATGCGAAATATCTATCAAATCTTACATAACTAGCATCTATGGCTTCTGAAGTCATATCCACACTCCACAACTGCACTAGATTCCTCTCTCCATCCTTGGTTGTTTCCAACTCCATACCCTTGGAGAAGAAAGTGTATCCCTTGTATAAGCATACGTGCATCATAAATGAATACCAATAGAATGGTTTTTTCACTTTCCCCTTTGCTATTCCAACCAAACCATTGTGAATTTCTTTTGCTAGAAAAGTGGAAAAATCCAGAATGGTACTCATTCCAAATTGAAGGGATTGAGCCATTATAAGGACAATAGAACCTGGAATTTGATCACCTTCATCTATCCCAAAAATCTTGCAAAGAGAAAAATAAAATGCTTGAGCTCTCAAGTTGAAATGTCTTCTCAATAATGGCTCTGGGGTACTAGTTGTAATCATAGGCAAAGTGCCAATTTTTGTAGCATGCTCTTGTAGTGGCCCTGTTCTTAGGTAAATTCATTATGCATCATATCTGGCTTGTAAATCATCCATATCAATGATTTCATGCACATCATGGTTAGGGTTAAGGTTGAAAACCTCACTAAATAGCTTAGGGAAAACCCTAAAAAGATTGACTCCAGAATGATTTTTTACCCATCCCGTAATAGGATCATATTTCTTTGCTAATTCCATCAATAAATCACTATCAGAGAAAATTGTGGGGACTATTAATTTACCAATATCAAACTCCCAAACATTGCTTATAGGAGTATCCAGTTTTTGCTCTGGAAACCATTTCTTAAACAACTCTAGACCTCCCATGGAAACGTAGGCATCTCTTACCTAATTAGCTTTGTCATAAAAACCTTTTGCTACAACTACTTTGGGATTTTTCGAAATTAGTTCCCTCCCCTTAGTTATTTCATGCATTGATAAGGAGAATTTTTCAAGAAAGTCATCATGCACAAAATGTTTCAAATAATCTATTTTCCCAGTAAACTCTTTTCGAGGAGGCATTTTGAATGAACCCTAGGAATTTGACAATAGCAGATAGTTTAAATTTACTTAGAAAGTCACAGAGTACTTACCCACCAGAATTTGCACTTCTACACTATGTGATATCTTCTGCAATTTTACTGGAGTGTTAACCAAGAATTTTCATGCCCTAGCTCTAAAAATTTTATATGCCCTGATGTTCTCTCTATGCTTTGGTTGTTCATTAATGGTGAAATAATGGGTTCTTCTCATACATTAAAATCTCATGCACAAGGTTTGAATCATATTTACTCTCAATAACTGTTGCCCACAATTTGCACCCATGTTTGAATCCCATCTATAGATTTTACCAGATCAGATGGTTCTGATTTGAAAAGTAACAAGCTTTACAACTTTTAGAACAATGCTACGTGTCACAAATCCGCTTCCTCACATTATTTAAATTCCTTGCATCTTGAAATTGTGGGGAAGCATTGTTCGTTGATCAAGACAAGATCTACGATCATATTAATCTACGTTCTAATAAAAAACCAGTCAGCTATACTGACCAATAAGAAACTACCATATGAGCTCATGCCATCTAACAATATTCCATTCTAGTAGATCCCATATCTTCTTCTGAGTGAGCAAGTACTTGGCATCATTTAGTCTATGTGTTGTGCTGGCACATTCCCACTTTCCTTATCTAATGAGCATCTTCAAATTGCAATCTTGCATTAGTCATCGATCTTCAAAAGATCAATGGTGATATTGATTCTACCCTACAGGGCATCCAACCAAAAACTTTTGATGTCACCACAGACACATGTCTGCAAGGCGCATTCCCGCTTTGTTTAAACTTTTCTCAAATTCAAAATGCTAGGAAGTGCCTTTCGTTGATCAGGATAAGGATCAACAATCAAAAACAACTCTTCATTTTATGCTCACACTATCCACTTGGGCCAATGACATGACTGCTTTTAACCCACATGTTTTGAGTATTGTATTTATTTTTGACACCTTTATGACCCGCATCATAAGTAGCTCTAGCTAAGCACAATTGGCAGATCCTATGGCATGACTTCTATATTTTTATAGTCTGGCCCCACTGTGACACACATTGCAAAGGTGCATTCCTACTTTTCTTAACTAACTTGTAGCTTCATAACGCAAGATTGCACTAACCATAGATCTTTGAAAGATCTACAGTTGATAAGACTTCATTTTCATTTAGCAGTCGAACTCCTTCAGTGGCACATCTAGCAGTATACATCATCAATCATTTATAGTGTGGCAAAGTGTATTAAAAATACCCAACCCCACCTTGCCACATGTGAAAAATTTGCTTCCTCGCATTATTTATTTCCTGTGCAGTTTCAAATTGTGGGCATGTGTTGGCCTTTGATCTCTGATAGATCAACGATTATAACTTCACTATTTGAGTAGCATATTGGCTAATAGTGATGAATGGTGTTCCTCCACCTATTCCAACTCATTTGACACACACCATAGAGGACATCTCACCATTATTATTTTTTATTCTTGAGAACAGTGGGCCTATCTCGTCAGACATTGCCACTTGTCCAACTTTTGCTTCCCTTCATTATTTATCTGACAAGCATCTCCTTCTTGTTGGAAAGCACTAGCCCTTGATTGAGATGAAATCAATGGCTAACATTTCTTGGTGATAAACTGCATATCTCTACTAGTGAATTCACCAATGATATCATGAGAAAATTAGGACATGTGCAAAAGTACTAACAAACCTGCAAAAGTTCCTGACAATTTATGATTCACTAGAATTTACGAATGTAAAGGCTACGTGTCACCAAGTCGCATGCCTACATTATTTAAATACCTTGCATCTTAAAATTGTGGGCATGTGATACTCGTTGATCTGAATAGGATCAAATATTAAAAAGACTTTGCGTCATCAGAGGTAATTGTTAACAGAATGATTAAGCAATTTGTATACTAAGCATAGTCACGTAGGATTAAACAAAATTATAATGACCTTATGCTTATGCAAGCCCTCCCTTAGGGAAAAATTTATCATTGAAAACATTTTTCTAAAATTTTTTTGAGGGTATTCTAAAACTAGGGCAATCTAATGATTTGAAAAACACAAGGAACAAAACCCTAACTTTCAAAATTTCAAGACTTAAATGATTTTTTAGAAGATTTTCCCTTAACCTCTGCATAGTGAAAATCAGACCAATAGGGTGAATCAGTAACCTCAAAAGATTTTAAAAAATTCAATACTTACTAACATAATCCATTCACCATTAATAGATCTAATCTACTACATGCATGAGAAACTAAAACATAAATATTCATGGTAGATGAACATAATATTTGGTGACCTAGAAACCTTCCAAATAGAAAGTAAAACTGGGGTGGGGATGATACCCACAAAACATCAATATGACAATATAAAGTTGGCCTGTTAAGGCTTACAATCATCACTTTTGATGATCTAACCTATTAGGAGCAATTAGGACTGCTAGGTCCACCTTGTTAGAGGTTTTACAAACATACAATGAAGTATGCACTCAATAAAGATATTTAAAGAAAATATTGTTAAGTCTACCCTATTAAAGGATTTGAATCTGATTCACCTATTGGGATGAAACAGTAGATTTAACTTACATTTGAATTGCTAATTTAGATCCTTGAAATGTTGATCACCTTTTTGTGATAGATGTAACTTGACTACTCCTAATTTTACCTTGTATAACACTTTGTTCTATTGCCAATTCACATTAGCACGTTGATCATTACATTCATTTTTCACTCTTCTCAAAATATTACTTCTTCATTACATTGGGTATGATACAATACATTACATATATACTAACCCAATTCTCATAATTACAAGGTTCGCTAAAACACAAGATAACACCAATATTATTGAGTTGGCCTAAATTTAAAAACTTGGGTTCTGAAAGTTGACTTGGTGAAGTTCTAATACTTGGTGTCCACTGCATTACTCAACATCATCATGCATTTAGTAGAAGTAGAGGCTCGATCCATACTAATCACTTAACATAGCTTTGAACTTGGTGAACATTAGAGACTTGGTAGATATAGTGTCACTTGGTAGAAATTGAACACTATGTTTACCTTGCTTGCACTCGGTAAACACTACTAATCCCATCACTCAGTTAACATAGGCTTCACATCACAAGAACTAATGACTCAATAGAAACTATGAAGCTTGGTAACCATTGACTTCTTAGTAAGAACTAAACTTCTTGGTCTAAACTACTAAACTCCATTCTACCTATATTCACTCGATAATCACTAGAATGCTTAGTATGAACTGTGAAACTTGGTAACCACTGAATACTGAACGAAGAGCTTAGTAACCATACAAAATCTAAATAAGTTCAGTCACTAATAACAAACATGATTTAATGCCAAGAAAAACCTTAACAATCAAGGACCATAAGCCATTTAACACTCAATCACAACTGATTAGTACAATGATAAAAAAAAATTAAAACTAATACATAAAAGGATATGTGATGATCAAGGCATGTCTCAAAAGGGGGGATATTATAATAGGCACAACTTTAATTAATCTAAAGATTCTAGGATGAGAATCTAGGCAGACAAGATGGGAAGGGAAATTTATAAATTGATCCTCAATACCCATATTAGTGAGAAAATCCACTAGGAAATTACCTTCTCTATAAACATGTGATAAATAAAAATTAGAGAAGAATCCAAAAGGGAACAAACATAGAGGAGAACATAATGGATATACCAAGAATGTGAATGTCTATTAATAGATGCATTAATCAAAAGAGAAGAATCACCATCCACATTAAGGGATTTAATGTTAAGATTTTTTTCAATAGTGAGACCAAAAAGAGAAATTTATGCTTCTGCTAAATTATTAGTCCCAAGAGGGATATTTTGAGTTGCAAAAGAGAGAACTAATCCATTTCAATCAATAAGAACAAAACCAACACCTAATTTACCTGGGTTTCCTTTTGATCAACCATCAAAATTAAGTTTAATAAAATCATCCTAAGGGGGAATCAATGTGATGTCACATATAGATTGCAATCTATCATTAGGTCATAAAGGGTAAAGGAATGAAGGAAAACTTAGGCCCTTCCAATTTTTAGAAACTAGATTACATCAAGATGAAAAGACACAATTGCCCCTAAACTTTCAAGTATAGGCATTATCAACCTCAGTGAAAGAGTTCTCTAACTTTTTCGAAGGTAGAAAATAGAGAAGGCAAAAATTTATGAAAAATCCATTTATTCCTTTCCCAACAAATATACCACAGAAATAAAGAAGGAATGCAAAGCTATAAACAAGAAAAAATTTATTTAGAAAATAAAGTGGGCAATGATTGGAATAAATCCCAAACAATCTAAGGAAGAGACATTTGAAGATTCAACTTTTGCATGACAAAGCTCCAACAATTTTGTGCAAAGGGACAATTTAAAAATAAATGACTGGCTGATTCCAAATTTTGATTACAAAGAACACATTGAAATGCATCCATAATATTTAGCCTAACCAACTTGCAATTAGTAAGAACTCTTTTTCTTAAAACAAGCCAAAGAAAGTGGTGTAGGAGCACCAAGGATCCAGGTTAAGATCCTTACACATTTTTTCTTGTAGATGGTTCTATCCAACCATAAATGAATAAGGGACAATTAAAAAATCCCTAGGTTTTTATTAAAGGTACATAGATAAGTGAGTGAGTTTGAAGAGTATAGTGCTTATAGTGCTTGCAATGGCTTGCATAGGTTAAAGGTTAACCAAGACTTGACCAAAAATTGTAATGTTAGGAAATGGTGTTATAAGTAAGTTTTGAACTATATGGGACTCATGTGTAAGTTTTTTAGGCTCATATTTGGTCAAAATGCAATGTTGCAAAAAGTTGCTCAAGCAATTTTGTATTTTGCTAAAGTTGCACTTGCCAACTTTGACAACTTTTTGCAAAACAGAACCATATTGCACTATTTAGTTATTGGATCCATACAAAAGGTTTCCAAACATGCAAAAACACTATATAAAATCATAACATTCCCAAGAGAAAGGTTGGTGTTCTAGTTACAAAAATTCAAGTTGAAGGAATAACAATTTTGAGCATTTTTCCATTTATAGTCATTTTGCTTGGCCAAACATTCAATGTAAATGAATTGATTGGACTAACTTTAATTAATTATTTATTAGAGTAAAAAATATAGGTTTTCCTATATCAATTTGGATTCTTGAAGTTCTCTGTAGATAAGTGTTTCAATATCATTTTGTTTTTGTATAGTATATGTCGTATTTTGAGTTGCTGCAAGTGAAATTGCTCTTTCTTGAATTCCACTAATCAAATAAAAATAGCCCTTTGGAATCAATACAATAACCTTGTCTATAGTTTATATATTTATTTTGGAGTGCTAAGGATTTGGTTTTCTATTTTCCAAGGATTCCATAGCCGACTCTAGTATACCTGGCTAAGATTTAGTTATTGGATCCATAGAAAAGGTCTCCACACATGCAAAAACACTATATAAAATCATAACATTCCCAAGAGAAGGGTTCGTGTTCTAGTTACAAAAAATTCAAGTTGAAGGAATAAATATTTTGAGAATTTTTCTATTTACAATCATTTTTCTTGGCCAAACATCTAGTGTAAATGAATTGATTGGACTGACTTTAATTCATGATTTATTAGAGTAAAAAATATAGGTTTTCCTATATCAGTTTGGATTCTTGAAGTTTTGTGTAGATAATTGTTTCAATATCATTTTGTTTTTGTATAGTATATGTCCTATTTTGAATTGCTGCAAGTGAAATTGATCTTTCTTGAATTCCACTAATTAAATAAATATGGCCCTTTGGAATCAAGAAAAAAACCTTGTCTATAGTTTATATATTTATTTTGGAGTGTTAAGGATTTGGTTTTCTATTTTTCCAAGTATTCCATAGCTGAGTCTAGTATACTTGGCTAGGATTTAAATTTTGTTACAAAGCTTTGGATAAAGGAGCATGGATTCATTTGTGCATATATAAGGGATGGAGGAGAAGAAAAATGTGTGAGGATCCCTTGTGTCTATTTTGGAAATCATGCAAGTTCATTTGATAGGACATTTAAGTCAAAATATTCAATGGTACAATCAAACCCTTAAAACCCTTAAAATAAGGGTATTTTTGCTAATGCTATGTATGGATAGGTTGACAACATAAAATATATAAAATATTAAAGATCTTTGGAAAGGGTATCTAGTTAAATAGATAGGTTGGTAGATTATTTTCAAGCGTTAAGGGTTATTTCTTATCAACCTTGACAAGAGGTCTAATTGGGGGCTTTAAGGGCTAAAAGGCCTAATAAAATAAATTTGTAGTTTGGTGAAGTAGCTTTGTGAGACAAAGATCAAAATTGCTAGAGAAACTTATATCAAGCATGTGGAAGACATTTTTAAGGATATTGGATGCTACATTGGAGTTTGTGCCTTACCTTGCAAGGTAGAAAGAAATGCCTAGCGAGGAGTCTAGTTGAGTTAAGAGTGGAAACAATTGGAGTAGTAATTGGTGTAATAGATCTTATAGAAGGGTATAATTGTGAGAGATCCTCTTGGGAATATGGTCAAGTAGTAACCCTATAGGCTTAGCAGAAGCCCTAGATATTTTTTGCATTGAAGCCTAGACTAGGAGTCTTGGATCTAGTTACATCAAATTGGTACCGGAGCCTTAAAAAGGTTTGGGATAAGGCCTAGTGTATGTATGGATTTGAAGGTGAATTAGTGGGAGAAACCACCATTGTGACAAATATTGAATTAGAAAATTAAGTGATAGAACAAAAAGAGAAGAATAGAATCTTATAGGAAGCCTTTGAAGCTATGAAGGATAAACATGATAAAGTAGAAGAAACAACTAATAAGATGAAGGAAAAATTGGATATTAGTGAATGCATAGGCAAACAAGTTGTTGAAGAATATGTAGAACCTGAACTTGAACCTCTAATCTAAGTATAAAATTTTCTTAAAGACATGAAATCCTTGAGTGGAAAGTCTTTTGAAGGATTACCATTGCTCATATGTAATATGGATCTTTATTTAGTTACAAAATGGTTAGAGGGCATGGAGAATCACTTTTATTCTAAAGAAGTCACTAAAGCACAAAAGGTGAAGATTGCAAAATCCAGGTTAAGGAGACTAACCCTAACTTGGTTGAAGTTTCTCCAAGAAAAGAGGGAGAAAGAAAAAAATAAATCTATAACTAATTGGGAGGCAATAGTGAGAAAGTTCAAGGAAAACTATCTACCAGAGGATTATAAAATCAAACTACACAAGAAGAGACAAAGTTTGAAACAAAAGTATATGGATGTAGCCTCTTATACTAAATATTTTTAGAAGTTATGCCTAAGATCCAAGATCTAAGAAGATGAAGTAGTAAAAGTGGCTAGGTATTTAGGGGGATTGAGATGGGGTATCCAAGAATACATAAGTCTATGGAGCCCCACTACTATACAAAGATGCTTCTAACTAGCTCTCAAGGTGGAAGATAGGAACACAAAGAAAAAAGGTTTTCATACTAAGCATAGAGGTAAATGTAGAGATGTTAGAGGCATCTATAAAGGTGAATATGGAGGTAGAACTAGTGACACTAGATCAAAAGGGGATACAAAATCCAATGAACGAAGTAATGTAACTGGTAATAGGGGAAGTTATGGTAGAAGAGGGAGTTATAATGATAAAGGTAGATGTAGAAAAAATAGTTACAATAATGGATAACATTTCACTAGCATGAAATGTTATCATTATGGATAACTAGGGCATACTTCTTATAGATGTCCTAAGAAAGCATCATCTTCAAAAGGTGAAAGGAATTTCAACTATGTTCAAGAGGACTAGAATAGTAACATTAATCAAACAGTGAGTCTTGATTAAGAGAAAGGGGAAAACTTGATGTTAACGAGAGTTTTTCTTGTAGAACTAAGTAAAGAAGAACCCAAAAAAAGGAGAGCACTTTTCAGAGTCAAATTTAAGATGCAAGGAAAGGTTTGTAAAGTCATAGTGGATTCAAGATCAACTGATAATATCATATCAGAGGAAACTTCTCAAAACCTTTAATTGGTAAGAATTCCACATGCTTACCCTTATAGAGTTATATGGTTGAATAAAGACCTTAATGTTTTGGTAAATGAACAAGTTTGGGGAGATTTTTCTATAGGAGTGTATCAAGACAAAATAATTTTTGATGTGTTGCCAGTGGAAGCTTGTCATCTCCTTCTAGGGGGACCATGGCAATATGACAAGGATGTTAACTATCATGGGAAGAAGAATCTCTATAAATTTAATAAATATGGAGTGACATATAAGATTTAGTTACTTGTTGAAGAAGGTATGGACATAATAACAAATCAAAACCTCTTACTTATGAGTGGGAAAGAGTTTTTAAATGATTTCAAGGAGGAACAAGAAGTTGGGTTTTCCATAATGTTGAGACTTAAGGAAGTAAAGGTGAAGAAAAAAAATAGCTTACCAAAGGAAGTGCAAGCATTATTAGATTAGTTCAAGGATATCATCAGTTATGGTACACCTTCTACACTTCCTCTATAAAGGGTACTTAGTCATCAAATAGAATTTGAACCAGGGGCCTCACTACCAAACAAGGCTTCTTATAAGATGACTATAGAATAGAACAAATAGATTGCTCTAGACAAGTTCAAGAGTTGCTAGATCATGGTTTGATTGAAAAGATCATTAGTTCATGTGTTGTTATAGTGGTGTTGGCACCTAAGAAAGGAGTTAAATGAAGGTCATGTACATATTCTAGAGCCATCAATAGGATAACCATAAAGTATATGTTTCCAATCTATAGAATAGAGGATTTGATGGACTAGCTATAGGGTGCTAAGTATTTTTCCAAGATCGATCTTAAGAGTGGTTAGCACCAAATCAAAATGAAGGAATGTGAAGAGTGGAAGGTGACCTTCAACACCACTAGATGAGGCTAAGTCAAGGTACTCATCTTATGATTTGGAATTTTTTCCTTCAGTACAAGCACTTAGGAAATGGAGGCATTACCTTTTACCAAAGGAGATTGTTTTCTATATATATTACCAAGCATTGAGTTACATCAACTCTCAAGAGAAGTTGAGTTTAAGGAACATCAAATGGGTGGAGTTTCTCTAGTCATATACCTTTACAATTAAATACAAGAAAGGCCAAGAAAATAAGGTTGTAATGCCTTAATTAGGAGCTTACTCACTATCCAAGAAATCCAATTGGAAAGCATTGGGGTGGATAGTTATAAGGACCTATATGCTAGGAATGAAAACCTTTTAGAGATCTACAACATATGCCTATAATATAAATCATTTTCATGGCCAATATTATGATTTTAATTTTCAAAAGTGATTATTTTTTAGGGGTAATTATTTGTGTGTGCCTAGATGGTCCACAAGAGAAAATATGATTCAAGAGAAGCATAATGGAAGCCTTAGTATAAATTTTGGTGTAAATAAGACACTAGAGATTGTGGATAGATTCTACTACTAGCCAAAAATGCAAAAAGATGTTAAGAATAATTTTTTTCAATGTATCGTATGTCAAAAAGAAAAGGGTACTTCTACAAATGTAGGATTGTATCAACCCTTACCCATACCAAATAGACCATGGGAGTTCATTTGCATGCATTTTATTGTTGGTTTTCCAAGGAAAAAATTAGGTTGGGACAATAACTTTGTTTTTGTTGATAAGTTCAGTAAGATGAGCCACTTTATTCCTTGCAAAATCACACATGATGCCAGTTACATAGCTTATCTCTTTTTCTAATAGATTGTGAGAATACATGTGTTACCCATCAACATTATTTTTGATAGGGATGTATTAGATTGATTTTAGTTCCCTTTTATTTTTCAAACTTTTAGGATTACGGATGAGTCAATGTGATGTTATGTCAGTGTCTAGATTACCCTAAAGGAAGTTCTCCTCTCATCTATCCCTTTATGTGCACCTAGATGGGCATTCAAAATAAATCTAATGCATTCATTCATATTAGGTGATTACAAAAAGGAGGGAAAGTCTATGAATTTCGTAGATGAGAGGTAATTTGTTCTAAAACCCTAATGCTTTAATCAAGTATTCATGGTGAAGACAAGATGCATTCAAAAAGAAGATCACACTTATATTTAGAGAAAAAGGTAGTAGATAAAATCAATATCAAGGCTAGAGGATATGATGAAGATCATGGAAATAAGTTATAAGGAAGAGCATTTGAATCCAATGCAGAGGAAGAGCTCAAATATCTAGCAATGGTGAGCATCCTAGTCAAAGGTGGCAAGAGCAAAGATGAAAATCAAATCAATAGCACAAAATGCATTTGATTCTCCACCTTATGGGTTTAAAGGTCAATTTCCCTTAGAGATGGATTCCTAACCATCAGATGAGGATGAGATCAAAGGTCATGACTTAACTCTAACTTAAATAACTTTAAGTTGCAATGGTGTAAAGGGCTAACATGAGAATTAAGATCTAAGGCTATGACATCTTTGCAAATAGTTAAAGTTAACCTTAAGTTAAGGTAGTGAAGTAGAAAAATTTATTCATCGCATTGTCAATGGAAGTTAAAAATAACCTCAAATTAAATAACCTGGGATTAAGATTATGAAGGATTTAAAGCATGCTTTCACAGTGTAGGTGCACTTTTAGTACACCATTTTTAAACTTCCAAATCTGCCCCATCTTGTAAATATTTGGTTGGTCTATTTTGCTAATTGTGATGTTGCAAAATTTGAATTGTGAGAAGAAGGTATTCAGAGAATATACTGAACTTGAACCTTGACCTATAAAGTTTAGAAGGTCAAGTTCAAATGATCAGAGCTTGAGATATAGTTCAAGTATCATGGCACTTCATTCAAAATAAAATTTAAAGTTCAAATACTGACTTACAATTTCAAAGATCATCCTCCAAGCCCAACTTCATGAGCATGAGTTATCAATTCAGATAATGAGATCATCAGTATAGAGGTTCATACAGAAGTAATGATTCAAGGAGGTTCTATATTTTAAAGTACAAATTTTCAAGATTGAAGATTCAACATCTACAATTCAAAAGGCAGATTGAGAAGTTGAAAAATATAGAAGCATGCATTGACAACTTCAATGATCAGGGTACAAAAAGAAAAGTTTAGATTTGTGATTCAAAAAATCAGAGGGTCTTAGGATGCTCCTATGATGACTATGGTAAAATTGTAAAATAGGACACAAGACTATGAAAATATAGAGTTTTTGAAAATGGGCCACTAAGTAGTGTTCTGCTACTTGAATCACCCATTATTGGGTGTAATCAGGTAAAGAATGATCTTATTATTAATGTGTCAATCATTGATATAGGAGGCCCTCTTTTAAAAGATAAATTAAGTTTTCTCTTAATATCACAGCCAATCCTTATGATGTTACCAAGATTCTTTTTAAACCATGCACACAAACCATTGTGTAGAATGCCAGATATAAAGGAGGACTCACTAATGAAATGAGGGAAATATTTCAATAATGGAGCTATGTTTCATCCTATGCCCTTGTTTAAAGAGATACACTCATGATTGGTGAAGACATGGAAGCCATAGAGAAAGATGTAGGAAGTTCCATGAACCTAAGATATGCTCATTAGTGTAGGACACATACTAGTTTGAAATATGTTGGAATGTTTACAATGCCAAAATGAAGATCATGGAATGAACTTCATGTGGTGAGTACCTAATGGTAGAAGTAAGACTTTCTTTTCTAATCATTTGGAAAAATGCAAAGAATGTCCTAAAGGAAGATTTCAAAGTGAAAGGGTTTCATAGCTACATAAGGCCTGGCCATAAACTATTTGATGGAAAGACCATACTTTGAAATGTAAATTAGTGATTCATTATAATCAACATTATGGGCATCAATAATAAAGATATAATGAAGATGCAAGTGGATAAATTTTTTGATAGATATAATGTGATGTCGAGCCTTTTTTTTTGTCACTATGTGGATTCAATTCCATGTCTTGTATCACTTTGATTATCATCACACGAGCCTACAACTGCTAATGAAATGTCACACAGTCCATTCATGAAATCCCACTAGTGGAGAAGTAGAAGTCTAAATTTCCACCAAATATAAAATTCATAGCAAAGAACATGGATATCAAAATAAATCTATTTATGTGCTCCATCTCACCAAAGTGATCCTATGAATCCTCCATAATAGAGTGAAAATAGTCTAATGATACCAAGGCAAAAAATGTATACTATGGCACTCCATCAAAGCAATTATTTGAAAACCCTCCAATAACTATGGTGATTCCAATAATATTTATACTGAGTACTAGCCGACTACGGCTGGGATCAACTATCAGACTCATACTACACATTGTAGTATATGTCTTGGAACAAGTCTTGACACAAGATGGAGATTGTCACAAGTTTCTCTTGGGCATGCCATGTTTAGACAAATGTTATTGAGAGCTAGTCCCTCTTAGTTTACTCATCCAAGCTCTCAGATACAAGGTCCATCTAGCTTACCAATAGGTTCCCTTGGTAGGTATGGTCCAACATCACCTATGAGGAGTTGCATCCATTTGATAGGTTTAGTAAAATAGCTATCATATGATAGTATCATAAAATTAGAGGATTGGGGATGCTTATTAGTTTGCATGTGCCACCTCAAGAAAATGTAGCATAACATTGGTAGGGTCATCAAGCTAGTTTCACTGGAAATGTGGATGCAAGTGTTGCTAACTCTGTAGATGTGACTTCTAGAGGTGGTTATATGGGTTCCCCTCATGGAATGGTGCCAAGTTATGCTTGATCAAGGACGAAGCCTTTACACCATGGATAGAACTCTCCAAGTAGTCTAGGGTAGCAGTCATTGCATAATTTTCAACAACATTTTCAATAGTATCATCCTCTATCGATGTTGAATCCCAATCAACAATTGTTTCCTAATGTGTTGAGACAACATATTATTCATCAATCAAGTAATGTGGATGATTCAATACAGATATTGAAAGATCTACAGGTACTATATGAGATCTTTCACAAGCTTTGTTACACTTATGAGTCTCTGGAGCTTGCTGCCAAGTCAACACATCCATATAACATAAAAGGACAAATATATGCAAAAAGTTCATTTTTGTGAGCATAATGTTCCAATCCCAAATTTTGTGCTGATTGACTACTTTAAAAGTGAAAAATTAGTAGGTGATCTATTTTCTTATCCACTAATGATAAAAATTAGACATCCTGCTTATGATGGCCAAGGCAATGTCATTGCAAACAATGAAGAGGATATAATTACAAATTTTTTTTAGATTGGGAGGTTATGAGTGTGTGTTGTATGCAAAGAAATACATGAATGAAGCTAATAATAGATGGGGAAATTCTTGATAGGAGATTTGGCTCTAGAAGTACACGAGCTTCAAGAAGTTCTTCAAAAGTTTCAGCTGAAAAGTTTTGTGACAAGCTCTGAAAATAACAATTAAGCTAGCCCAGAAGTGGGTATTCTAATGGGCTTGGATTTTGATTTGCTAGTAATTCTAAAATTATTCAACATTTCATATGAGATAACCATTGTATCTACTCATTGAACACCTGATAGAAGTTAGAATAGGCCAAAGAGGCCCATGGAAGAGGCATCTAAGTCATTATTGCAGGTGTAGGTAGAGCAACACACTTGCCCAGTCTAATAGCTTTGATGACTACACTTCTTATCCTTAGTGCCCCAGTTAAAGGTTCATCACTGAATGGAATGGACTATCAATTGTTCAGATGCCTAAAGGCATTCTAGTTGGTACTTTTCAATTCAAAATTCAACAAATACTGCTTTTCTTGCAGTGCAACCATAGATGCCAACCTCCATGAAAGATTAAGTAAATACCAGGTTAGAATGAAAGAAACAATTAAGAAGACAAAGAGGTTGAAAACTATTGGATTAGAAAATTGAAATATATAATTCCTCTGGTTAGAAAACTGAAATATAAATCACAAATTAAGGAAGAAATAAAGGAGTTCGGTCAGTACATAGGGAAGTGAAAAGATGGGAAAACCAAATGTCGAGGAAAAGAAGAAACTAATCATCTTCCCAAGATTCAATTATAGAACCAAAAGGACACTATGGAGAAGTGAAAGGTTTATTAAGGGGCTTATTTATGTAAAAGTTTTTTCAATCGCCAGGGGTTCTTTTTTTACATATAGTGGGAGAGCTAAAGAGAGGGGAGAGCATTTAATTTTTGCATTTTCATTCATGCATTAGAGATTGATATTTTGTTCTTTGTAATAGATATGGCTATAGATTGCAAGCAAATGTAATCAGAGTATTATGTTTGTTGTGTTTCAAACAAGAAAGGTTTTGTTATGAATTAAAGCATTTAGGAATCACTTTTTTGATTACTTTCAATCAGAGTATTTTTATGGTCATTTTTGAGCACTTTCTTGCATTCTTAGTCAAATGGTGAATGGTTGATGGATTAGAGTACTTTCATCTATTCTTGTTGCAAAGATTCAGATGTTTAATCTTTGTTTTAATTTCATACCACTGCATTTTCATAACTAACAACATTCTTGCATTACCAATCTCAAGTAGTTATAGGATGTGTGAGTTCTTGAAGTTGGCTAGGCTTAACATCTAAAATCTACCTAAGTTAATCCTACCTAGGATTAACTTGGTTTCTCCTCTTCCATTCTCAGGTTAAGAATGCACCCAGTTAGTTTAGTGCATATAATTCTATAAGGGAGTTGTACCTTTCAATTTAGAGGAAATCTATCAACCCCATGATAGATTATCCAACTGTTGGCATCTAATTGTTCTTTCAGATTTGGGCATTTTGGGAGTTTATTCAAAAGAACAATCTATTTACCAACACATAGCTTTGAAGGGTTAAGAGATGAGTTAAGGCTTCAAGTTTTGAGGTTGCAATGGATGGTAGTAGTCTATTTCACATGATTATTGCAATGCCACATAGTTTTAGTAGAAATTATATTCTTTTTTTTGTGAAGTCACAAAATAGGATAGCAGTCTTCTATGTAGTCATTGTTGCATTGCAAGGTGTCAATGTTAAATCTTAAAGAAGGTTGAAAAGTTGTGAAAAGGAGATAGCTAGTGACTGCATTATTATAGGTAGTAATTCAGTTAAAGGATTTTCAAGTTTTGAAGCAATGGAAGCTAAAGATTACATGATCGCAACTCAGTTATGGCATAAAGAAATTCAATTTTTGATGGTGTGAAGGGTTAACATGACAGTTAAAGTTTAAGTCATTGCAATATTACAAGAAGTTAAAGTTAACCTAATGTTAGAATTTTTAAGAGGAGATAACCATGATCACATCCTCGCAAGGTTAAAGATGTGGTTAAAATTTAGGGATGCAAGGTTGCAATGGAGTGAAACAATTAACTCTAAATTGTTATTCTTGGCTATTTAGGGTAAAGAGATGACTTAATATTTCATGTTATAAAGAATTGACAAGTTGAAACCTATCCCTGTGGGCCCCTGTTTGGTTTCCAAGTGGTGTCAAATGATTCATTTTCATAGCTTTCTGATCTTGAAATAACAACACTTGTCGCTTTATCTCTTTATAACATTACATGAGAAATAACCAAAATGAGAATGTGAGCATTGATCAAACTCAATTGTGGGCCACAAAAAAGAATGCATTAGAATAAGTTGTCCAAATGGCATTCTCAAGTTGGTTGGAGTTTCTGATTATTATAAAAGATCTTCACTTTATGGAAGTTGTTGATCAAAAGTAGATCAATGCTTGTTGCTTTCTCTCTTTTCAAAGATGCATGAAGAATAAACTTAGTGAGAATGTGAGCATTGGAAACATTTCTTAGTGGGCCCATAATTAATGCTCTCCTAGGAAAAAGTTGATGTAGGCAAGAGGAGGAATAACTAGGGCCAAAGGGCTCACCTAGCTATCCAAACCACCTTGTAAGAGTTAACACAGTGAAAAACACAACACAAATACAACACCAAGGAGAGAGAACAAGATATCTTTTATTGATTCATCAAATATTAAACATACATGCCCAGATGTAAGGCCTTCTAGGTTATGACCAAATATAAAATACAACTTCTAGATCCATGATCTAGCTTCAAATTCACAGTTCCAGACTCATATCCTACTATTTCTAAACTCTCCCCCAAAATCTACCTTTAATCTAAGCCTAAGCACTGTATTTATACTTTCCAAAATGGCTTGTAGAACATTCTAGAACTTAGAGAAGCCACAAGTCAGCTCTTAGCAAATATAACTACCTATACAAAAATTAAATGTGAGCAAAGTCAGCCCAAATAGGAACTAGACACATACAACTCGGCACCCACTAGATGACTTAGCATCAACTGGAAACTGGCACTTGGCATCACTCGGCACCCACTAGAAACTGGCACTCGACATCAACTAAAAATTGGCACTTGGCATCACTTGGCATCAACTAGAAACTAGTCACTCGGCATCAACTAGAAACTAGTTACTTGGCACCAACTGGAAAAATGAACAAAAGTGCAAGATTCCAAGGAAACCTAAGATGTTCCTATATCAGACAACTAGGGTTAAAAGAAATTATTCTCTTGAATCATTGAGATGTCCCAACCTAAGTTGAATCCAACTCAAATTGAGAAATCCATGAAGCATCTTCAATAGGTTTGTTCTTCCACTTCACAAAATATTCATAGTAATCTTTTCCCCTTGTGCTCTTACCAACTCTCTAATCTAATATATATTCAACTTCCTCAATCTATTTCTTAGGATAATCATCAGGTACAACAACTTCATCATCTCACTCATGCTACTTATACAAATCAGCAATATTGAATATAGGAGATATATCCATGTCATCAAGCAACTCAACTTCATAAGCATTACCACTGTCAAACTTCTTTAAGATCTTACAAGGTCCAAATTTCTTCATCTTTAGCTTGCTATATGTTCCAACTGGGAATCTTCCTTTCTTTAGATGAACCAACACCTCATCACCAACTTGAAAATCATGGTGTCTTCTAGACTGATCAGCATTCTCCTTATACTTTTGATTACTTTTTTCCAACCTCAACTTCACTTCTTTATGCAAAGACTCCATAAAATAAGAAAATTCTTCTCCTACATCACTTTTCTTTTCTTCTCCAGCAACATATCTCAAATCTGATATACCTCTAGGATGCATTCTAGTAACAATCTCAAAAGGTGTCTTCCCTGTACTCCTATTCACATAATTGTTATAGGCAAATTTAACTTGTGCCAATACCATCTCCCAATTACTTGGCTTATTCCCAACTAAACATCTCAAAAAATTACCCAAGCTTCTATTCACAACCTTTGTCTATCCATCTATTTATGGATGGAATGTAGAACTAAACTTCAATTCAGTACTCATCTTCTTCCATAAAGTCTTCCAAAAATAAACAACAAACTTACTATCTCTATCTAAAATAATGCTTCTTGGTAATCCATACAATCTCACAATCTCTTTAAAGAAAAGTTCAGCAACATGCTTAGCATCTAATGTTTTCTTACATGGTATAAAATGAGCCATCTTAGAAAATTTATCCACTACAACAAATATGGAATCATACCCCTTCACTGTCTTAGGCAATCCAAGAACAAAATCCATACTAATGTCAGTCCAAGGTTTCTTAGGAATAGTAATAGGTGTATACATACCAGTATTTTGACTCACTCCCTTTGCAACTTGACAAACTCCACAAATCTTTACAAATTTTTGAACATCCTTTTACATTTTTGGTCAATAATACTTCTCTTTCAGCAAACTCAATGTCTTATCAATTCCAAAATGTCCAACTAATCCACCACTATGCTTTTTCTTAATCAAATTCAACCTCATAGGGCTTCTAGGAATACACAACTAAATACCTTTGAACAACATACCTTCTTGAATGAAATACTCATAATACTTAATTATGTGATCTGTCAAATTTGGTGCTTTGCACTCTCTCCACACCTCAAAATAATTAGGATCATCATCATATAACTCTTTCATCTCATCAAAACCAAGAACTTCAAACTTCATTTCAGTCAATAAAGAACATCTTCTACTCAATGCATCAACAACTTTGTTAGTAACTTCACTCTTGTGCTTGATCACAAATGTAAAACTCTACAAATACTCAACCCACTTCATATGTCTTTGGTTCAATTTATGTTGACTTCCCAAGTATTGTAAAGCTTTATGATCAGTATACAAGACAAACTCCTTAGGCATCAAATAATGTCTCCATTTCTTCAATGCTTGAACAATAGCATAAAATTCTTGATCATACATAGAATATTTCTTTTTAGCATCATTCAAATTTTCACTAAAGAAAGCAAAAAGTTTACCTTCTTGACTTAATACAACTCTTATTACATTACCACTTGCATCACATTCAACTTGAAATACTTTGTTGAAATCAGATAAAGCCAATATAGGTAATTCAATAATCTTTTGTTTCAAAGTCTCAAAACTCTTATCAGATCCATGTGTCCACTTGAATTCCTTTTTATCTCCCCTCATTGTTTCAGTCATAGCATTACAAATAGCACTGAAATTATTTATAAACTTTCTATAAAAACTAGCCAAACCATGAAATGATCTTACCTCGCTCACATTCTTAGGTGTAGGCCATTCCAAAATTGCTTTAACCTTCTTAGGATCCATCTTCAAACCATCAGCTAAGATCACAAATCTTAGATACACAATCTCCTCTTGCATAAAAGAACACTTTTTCAGATTAATCAGCAACTTTTCCTCTTTCAACCTCTACAATACTTGTCTAATATGCTCAAGATGTTCTTCCTTAGTCTTTTTGAATATCAAAATATCATCCAAATAAACAATCACAAATTTACCCAAGAATCTTTTTAGAACTTCATTCATCAACTTCATGAAAGTACTAGGTGCATTAATCAAACCAAAAGGCATAACCAACCATTCATACAAACCATCTTTTGTCTTGAAAGAAATATTCCATTCATCACCTTCTCTGATTCTAATCTAATGATAGCCACTCTTCAAATCAATCTTGGTAAAATACTTTTCTCAACTCAAACAATCCATTATGGCATCCATTCTCGGCATAGGAAAACTAATTTTCACTGTTATCTTGTTAATGGCTCTGGAATCAATACACATTCTCCATTCTCCATTATTTTTAGGTGCTAATATAGTAGGTATAGCACATGGACTCAAGCTTTCTCTGATCAAACCTTTTTGCAACAACTCATGCACTTGTCTGTTAAGTTCTTCATTCTCTACAAGTGTCAATCTATATGGTGCTTTGTTTGGAAAACTAGCTCTAGGAATTAGATCCATACAATGACTTCTACTTCTTATAGGAGGTAACCCATCAGGAATATCTTCAAAAATAATGCCTTTATACTCATTCATCAACTCTGCAATTTCTCCTAGTACTTGGCTTCCATTGGTTTCTGCTGTCACTCGGTCACCATTAACTAGCACTCAGTTACCATTATTTTCTGGCACTTAGTCTCCATTGACAAAACTCAGTTTTCTTGGAATTATAGCAAAATAGACTTGATTCTTTTTTATTTCCTTTTCAAATTGTTTCTGATTAACCATGCAAATTTTTATAATAGTACAATTAACCTCATATGGACTTTCAATCAAAGGCAACAATGTTTTTTTCTTCCCATTTACCCAAAGAGTCTATTAATTCAATTTTCCATCATGTACAACATATATATCATATTGCCAAGGTCTACCCAAAAAAATATGACAACAATCCAAGGGCATAATATCACACAAAACTTCATCAAAGTAATGTCCAATTTTGAACTTCATAAGGCATTTCTCACTTACCAATATCTTATGCTCATCTTTGATCCATGAAACATGATAAGGTTTGGGATGTTTCAACCTCTACAACTGCAACTTGGTAACAAACCTTTTTGATGCTAGATTTGTACAACTTCCACTATCAATGATCACTTTACAGCATTTTCTAGCCATCTTACTGTATCACCTAGATTAGTAGTGTAAATTGAATACTAACTAATTAAATAGAAGCATCAACAATACTAAGAAAACTAACACTTAAGATAGGACTTAGGGTTATCACCACAAAAGGAAGCAAACCAAGAATGGTAGGCTCCTAATGGCATAACACAATGATGCAATGGATTTGTCCTTGATTGTAGGAATTTATGCTCACAAGTTATGCTTCAAACTTCAAATGGATGGGTGGAGTAAGTGAAAGAAAGTTTCAACAATGGAGTCATGAAGGGATTTTTCCATTATAATGGTATTTTGATAGTGTTTGTGCTCTCAAAATAGCATTATAACTTTGCAATGGAGGATGGATGATTTTGTGAAGGGAGGGGGTTCAATTTATAGGCTAAGGGCTTGAGGGATGGAAGGTCAAGATGCAAGGATGGTAAAAAGCTCATGGAGGGCTCAGATGCACTCAAAGGGGAGCACATGGATTGTGCTTGTTTAGCACCAATCAAAGAGTGACACATGTCACAGGGTCATTGGGTAGAGGAAAGGGCAAGGATAAGTCAAAAAAAGGTGGCTCAAGGCCTTAAATGGCCCTCATAAGTGCTTGTAAGACCATTCATTGGGTTTGTAAGAGCATTGAAGGCTTATGGTTGGGATAAAGTTGTATGGTTGGGATATTTTGAGGGAGGAGACTTTGATTTGGCTTAGGAAAGTCTTAAGCTCACTTAGGGAATGTGACAAGGTTGGGGGGGGGGGATTAGGCTTGGGTTAGGATTAGATTAAGGATGATAGAGACATGCAAGTGGATGGCATTTATGAAGGTGGATGAGATAGTGGCTAAGCTAGGTTAGTATGGGTGGATGGGGTGGATTAGGCCAAATGGAGGGTTAGGGATAAGTTAGGGGCTATTATATTTGAGGGTTTTATTTATCAAATAGATTTATTTAATAAATGGGGATTTTGGAGTTAGATAGAAGAATAGGATTTAATTGATAAATAATAGGTTATTTGATTTATCAATTAGGACTATAGATGATTAAATAAATTAATCAGCTAGGGGATGGAAAAGGATTAATTAAATAAGAATTTAATTAATGATGCCTTTTAGAGATAGCTAAATAAGATTACCGAAGCGGTGTAATAAGATAGCCCTGGAGTGGTTCTGTCGTATCCCTCAAGGTACTATTAAAACTTCTGCAAAACTTTTTGAGGCATTTGTTGCTCAATATACCCATCTCATTGAAACTAAATTATCTGTGGTGGACCTTGTTCACACCAAACAAAAAGGAGGAGAAAGTCTTACAGAGTACCTACAATGTTGGCAGATCCTCACAACAAGGATCTCTTGCACCATCCCTGAGTGCCATCTTGTCAAGATGTTCATAAACAATGCACACCCTAGCCTCGCTCATCACATGGTTATGAACTATTTGCAAACATACAAGGACACCAAATAAAAAGGAATGGGCCTTGAGCAAGGTCTCATTAAGGATGGTGTCATCAGACTATACAAGGAAAACACCCAAGACCATCGTTCAAACAATGAAAAAACCTGATATTGGAACAAAAAAAAGAATACAGTAATAGATGGCACCATTGACACTCGATAGGTGCATATTTTTGGGGCAGCTAACAATGTTCCCACCACATTTTTCCAACAAAAAACTTATCAACAGCAACCTCCTGCGTACTGCCAACCACCCATACTGACTCATCAGCAAATTTAGGTTCCTTATAATCAAACTAATGCTATCACACTGGTGATAGGTAGTAAACCCCATGTTTAGAGGCAACCATGAACATACACCCCATTAGGGGAACCTCTTGATACCATATTTGAGAAATTGGCCAAAGACAACCTTGTTCGGTATCCACAAACGCAACCCTTGGAACCCAATTAGTCTAGAGCATCTTGGTACAAAGATAACAAATATTGCAAATTCCATCGTGTCAAAGGGCACACTACCCTTAAATGCATGCAGCTTAAGGATTACGTACAGGACCTCATCAACCGAAAAGAGATCATAGTGGGGGCACAACCCTCACCCAATGCAGGATTAATGATGTATCAAAATGCTCTCCCTCCTCATAACACAAACCCGAGAAAGGCATTTGCAAACCATCCTGTCAACAAACCTAACAAAGCTCTGGGTAAACAAGGTGACAACCGAGACACGTCTCAAAATTATACCTCAACATACTTAGACTATGGTAGCCTAATTGGTTGCATATCCCAAGTTGAACCATCTATCAATGTCATCAATATCAAAGGCCCAGACACTCAGTGTGCAGTCACTACCTATCAGACACGACTCAATATAGATGTTCCATCTATATCTACACAAATTAGACTACCATCAGCACGACCACCTCCACCTCGAGCATCTCCATCAGAATCACCTTCACTAGGGCCACAGTATAACATCCTGGAACACCTTCGAAACACGTCGGCCCAGATCTCCATCCTGGATCTCTTAAGAACAAGCCCACTTTAACAAGAGATCCTTGACAACACTCTATGTGAGTCACGCATCCCTTTTGACATAAATGAAACTGAGTTTCACAACTTGGTTGGCCATCTCTTAGCCTCATGTGCCTTATCTTTCAAAGCCACTAATATCCCAGCAGTTCAACCTGATCACATCCTCCCATTTCGCATAGCTATCATGGTTTCTGACTTTGCAGTTAAGTGTGTCATGATAGATAATGGATCAGCTGTCAATCTATGTACTCTAAAGTTAATCAAGTAGGTAGGATATACTGAGGTAGATATCATCAATGAGGTGATCACCATCAAGGCATATGACAATTTGGAGTGTACTACTAAAGGAACCATCTTGCTCCCTATCAGGGTTGGCCCAGTCACTCAGGAAATACTTTTTCATGTAGTTGATCTTAATCTTCCATATAACATCCTCCTTGATCACCCATGGATTCATGCCATGAAGGCCATTCCATCCACATATCATCAGTGCATCAAATTTTCACATAATGGCACTAAGATAACCATCCACACAGATCCTAAACCCTTTGCTTATTGCAATGCGGTTGAAGCTTCATACACCAATCACTGTCCTGGCATCAAAATTGGCACCACCATGGCTAGCTCCTCTGGCACTTGCCATGATCCAGACACCATTTTAGCCTTCACTCTCTCCATGATTAAGATCAACTACCAAGGTTGTGGCAAGTATAGTCTTATAGATGCTTTTTCTATTGGTGCTCTACCACTTGACCCACATACTCAAGGACACCCAACACATCAAGGGCCTATACCAGAAGCTACCTCTCGACTTCACCAATTGGGCCCTACCACATTTTTCACCAAAGGTATCTTTGATGGAGCATAAAATACACTAGACATTAGTACATGGCTATATAAAGAGTCACCTCCTAAAAGTGAAACACTTCTTGATCACTTTAAATAGAAGTATCCCTGGTCACATCACTTGGCCATAGAGCAATGGGATTATCAAGGAGGTGGTTTAGGTTGCTAGGAATCAGGAATGAGATAGCCTATAGAAGCACACCAAGGGCAAAAAACCAATGGCTTGGGCTATGGACTCCTCGCAACTGGGGGCACTACAACGAAAGGTCATGCCTTTACGAACATCCAAAACACTCTCGTTGAGGTTGAAGACATCCCTGAGGAAGTTGAAAAGAATTCTTACAATGATATTTTCCTTGAGGAAATAATCCTTGGAGCCTCTCTGCTCTACCAGTTATCTTTGAACCTCATAGACCTCCCCCTCACTTACCCCAAACTCATAGATTGGGACCAACTGAGTGTCATTCATGTTGACAAGTTCTCTACTGAGCACGTGCTCCTTCAATTCATGGGGGCAGAAATGCCACATAAATGGCCACCTCCACTGTCGACATATGTCTACAAGCTAGACCCCACAGGTTACTTCAGGGAGAAGGAAATCTCTAGTCCCAAAAATGAAATTCCAAATGAAACAAAAAAGCAAAAAGATAAAAGAAAAACATCCCATGGTGAAAACTCCTCTGGAGCACCATTTGGTGACTCAAAAAATGAAACAAAAATAAAGGACATATCCAATGGTGAAAACCTCTCAGAATCACCTGAGGATGGAGATTTCATCCTCCCCCCACAGGAGCATCAGCCTCCTATATCTTTAGTTTTGACAAAAGAAACTCGACCTCTAAATATTAGTTTGACAGAGATACCACATATCACATACATCGCAGCCTCTTTACCACCAGAACAAGCGGAACTTCTTCTTGAATTCCTTCATGAAAATATAGGCTACTTTGCATGGTCATATAAGGATATGTTGGGGTTGGACCCTAAACTAGTTGTACACCATCTGGCAGTCGATCTAGGGGTGAAGCCCGTCAAGCAAAAACTTCAAAAAATGCACACCAAGGTGGCTTTATTAGTCAAAGCAGAGCTAGCGAAGCTATTGGAGGCCAAAATCATTCGCTCAATAGATTATTCTAAATGGATTTCTAACATGGTACCTATTACCAAGCCCTCTGGTGATATCAAGATTTGCACTGATTTCAAGGATCTTAATAAAGCTATCCAAAGGCTCACTTTCCATTGCCAAATATTGACATGATTGTGGATCTCACCACAGGCCATGAACTCTTGTCACTAATGGATGGTTTCTCTGGATATAATCAGATTAATATAGCTGAGGAAGATCAGCATAAAATAGCATTTATTACACCTTGGGGCACATTCTACTACAATATGATGCCATTTGGGTTAAAGAATGTCAAGGCAACCTATCAGTGCGCAATGACAGTCATCTTCAATGACCTAATACATAAGATACTGGAGGATTACATAGATGACATTCTAGGCAAATCTCTCAATGCTCTGGATTGCTTATCTCACCTCGAGGAAGTGTTTAACTGACTGGTAGAATATCGTCTCATGTTAAATCCAAAGAAAAGTGTCTTCGGTGTTACTTCAGGAATGCTCTTGGGCTTCATTGTGTCATAGTGTAGTATTGAGATCGACCCTAAGAAGGTCAAAGCCATTATGGATATGGATCCTCCTAAGACACTCAGGCACCTTTGTTCTTTACAAGGAAAACTTCAATTAGTCTGATGCTTCATTTCTTAGCTTGTCGATAAGTGTCATCCCTTCAATCACTTGCTTAAGAAAGATCAAAATTTCAAATGGGACCCAGCTTGCCAGCGTAATTTTGAGCTCATCAAGCAATACTTAGCTAATCCTCCTATTTTGGTAACCTCGGTTGTAGGGCACCCGCTCATCCTATACATCATAGCTACTCCCATGGCATTAGGTGCTCTTCTAGCATAGCTTGATGATATAGGAAAAGAAAGAGCTATTTATTACATCAACCGAACATTAGTAGGCTATGAGCTTAACTACACGCCAATGGAGAAGGCATGCTTAGCAATGGTATTTACCACCCAAAAGCTGCGTCATTACATGTTGAGTCATACTGTGCAACTCATATCAAAGATTGATCCATTAAAATATATGCTCTCCTGTACAGTACTCACCAGATGCCTGGCAAAATGGGTTATGCTTCTCAGTGAGTTTGACATTCAGTATGTTGACAGAAAGGCCATCAAAGGCCAAGCTATTGTAGATCACTTGGTTGATGCACCCTTAGTTGTAGATCACCCACTCATCATGGAATTTCCAGATGAATACCTCTGTTTGATAGGAAAAAAATCACTCTGGAAGCTATATTTTGATAGCTCCTATACCTCTCATGGCTCTGATGTGAGCATACTTTTGGTTACACCTCAAGGTGACTATAACATTGTAGAGTATGAGGCCCTTGTTACAGGACTCAAAATTTCCATTGAATGGAATATCACAGAGCTTTAGGTATATGGTGATTGTCAGCTTATCATCAAACAAGCTTTGGATGAATATCAAACCAAGGATGACAAATTACTACCTTACAAAGACCTAGTTGATCAACTAAAGGAGAATTTCACTCAGATCCAGTTTATACAGATTCCTAGACTCCAGAATAAGGCAGCTGATGCTATGGCTAATATTGGTTCTCTCTTAGAAATACGACATGAAGCTACACAGTATGAATTCTTGGTTGAGAAGTTGCATGAACCTACATATGAGAATGATGAATCAACATGGGTATGAACCTTAGTTGGTCCCCAATCTCCATGGTACCACAAAATTCATGCTTACCTACTAAATGGTATCATATCTCCTCACCTCACACAAACCCAATGCCAAACCTTATTCGCAAAGCTTCCCATTACACTATCATCACCCAAACCTTATATTGTCATGGTTATCATGATACTCTCTCTCAATGTTTAGATCAAAATGAGGCTGCGATGGCTATCAAAGAGGTACACACTAGACCTTGTGGTGCTCACATGAGTGAGATGGTGTTAGCAAAGTAGATCCTTCGAGCTACATATTATTGGCCTACTCTAGAACAGGATGCATGTGAATTTGTGAAGTGATGATTACCTTGTCAACAACATGCTAATTTAATCTAGGCTCCAACACAAGACCTACAACCCATTGCACCACCATGGCCTTTTTCCTGCTGGGGTTTTGATCTTGTTGGTCTTATTGTGCCACTTTCTTCAGATGGGCACAAATAGATAATCACCGCAACTGATTATTTCACTAAGTGGGTCAGAGCAGTTCCCCTTGTTACTACCATGGGAGTTCAGGTCTCTATGTTTATATTATATCACATCATATGTCACTTTGGCATCCTAGCTACCATTTTCACAGACCATGGAGGTAATTTTGATAACCTAAATATGGAGGAATTGTGCACTTCCCTCCGCATCCACCACCACTTCTTGAGACCATATTTCCCACAAGGTAATAGTCAAGCTGAGGCAACTAATAAAACCCTCCTCAAAATCCTCAAGAAAGTTGTCAATGACTCTAGCTGTAATTGGCATTTGAAAATTAATCCCACCCTATGGGCATACCGCACCTCATTTCGTACAACCACTAGTACAACTCCATACTCCTTGGTCTATGGTGCTAAAGCCATCTTTCCTATTGAGGTTGAACTCCCATCACTTCGCATTTCTCTTTGAGGATAGATATTTGATGAGGAATATAGAGTGGCTCAACTTACTCAACTTGACCTACTTGATGAAAGAAGGCAACAGGCCTACGACCATCTCATGGTCTATCAAAGTCACCTCAAGTGCAGTTTCAACAGGAAAGTCCATCCACACAATTTTCAAGAAGGTGACATGGTCCTTAAAGAGAATATGAAGGTTCAAGCCGACAGAGAAAAGAAGGGCAAGTTTGAGCCCACCTGGCTTGGTCCTTATGTGGTCATGACATCCTTCGGCTCAGGAGCCTACCAGTTATCTACCCTTGAAGGTGAAGTCCTAAATGATCCTACCAACATTATTCACCTCAAGAAATTCTACGCCTAAGGATAGGGCATAAAATCAAGCATCCAATGGTGAAAACTTGACAATTCAAGTGCCTTCGATAGGTCCCTTGTGAAAACCTAGCAAATAGGCGTACTATAGCTCTTCCATTATCTATTACCAACATACACCCCTTCATCGCCCCTCCATATCCTATCACTCATCCCACCCAATTTTTCAAGGTGTTCCTTATCGTTATTTGCCATACTTCACAACATCATCCTCTAAGCACTTTGCACTATGTAGCATCCCATCTCATTTGTAGCATCCTGTGTACCATACTCGATGTACCCTACTATTGTACTCTCCTAGATCTACCTTGTCACATGCCTTTTATCCTTACTATATCTAGCATATACTACCCATGTACAAATGTGTCTCATACCCCCTGCACTAACCTGTATCACCCATATACCATATCTATGCGAATACAGAAATATTTGACCTCTTGTACATAAATGGCACTTCACATACCCCCCCCCCCCCCCCCTCAACAAAACCATGTATTATGACAATGCTATCTCCTCATCCTGAGCTTTCCCCCGTAATGCATATACCTACTATGTTTTTTTGTCTAGTCTCAAGTTCCCATATCCTTAAACTAATCTCACTTGTACATACTACCCAGGTCTTGTTTACAACCCGTTAGAAGCTTGTCAGTTGATCTCTTTAGCAAATGATTCCTATTTTATTACTTTGCAGAATCTTTTTGTTTGTCCTTTTGGTTTATTATTTCCACATACCTTTTGTTGTTTCCTCCTTGAGATCGCCATGATCATTTCATATCATGGTGTGTTTTGACTGGAGCACCAGAGGGAGTTGGGTTCGATCATAGTCTTTTGTTTGTTTGTAGGTCAGTTGATATTATCCTTGCATATTTCAAACATGTTTTCATCTTTTGATAATACATGATGCACTTGGGTAATCTCATTTGCTTGTGGATCATCCAACATCATTCCAACACTGATGTCTCTGAGACTCATGTGTGATGTTGGGGCAATCCTTGTGTGCCTGTTTGAGTTAGTCCTATGGAATTTTGGGGAAAAGGTGTTGATGTTCTTAGTAACCTTGGCAGATCCCTAACAAATCCTATATCAAATTAAGTGTTTATACTACATAGTGGTACTTCCTCACAAAGTACCCCACACTGAAAGTTTCACCTACATATCTTTTTTTTTTTTGAAAACTTGGTATCCTCCTCCTTGTCATCACCCCTCTCCCTTGAACTATCACTTTTTACATCCTCAAAATCATTTAATTCAAAAGCCTTGCACATGCAATCTTATCTCCTAATGTGATCCCTATCATAAATTACTATCCTAGCTCTCAAAATCTTCGCTATCCTCCTGACTGCGAGTTTGTTGGTTACTCTTTTTCTAACATTATTCTCCTTAGAGTCAGTATCTCCTATGATCACTTTCCATATCATAGAACCCTATCATAAGCCCAAACAGTGGTTATCTTATTCCACCATCATTGTTTGTCTTACATCTCTTAAAAATGATCTCGTATGTTATTTTATCATCACTTGTATCCTTTATCATATCTTGAGATATCATTATGCTCAATCTTTTTATGCTATTCTCACGAGATTATCATATATCATAGATGTCCCCTTTAGCTTGTGTTCTTTTATGTATCACAACTTCACTGTTCTCTCTTAGGGTTCATTTTTAGCATAGTCATTCATCATTAGAGTAGGGTTCATTTTCATAGTCATTCATCAATTGACTATGGTTCATTTTAGCATAGTCTTTCATCATTCAATTGTGCTTCCTTTTTAGCATTATCATCCTTTCTCATCAGGTTAGGTCTCATTTTAGCATCTAGAAGCTATTCTTCATTTTTCGTATTTTGCATTCATTTTGTTTTAAACTTTTATCCATCCTTAGTTTGTGTTAACATATCCTAAGTGTCATGACATTATATTCATTTTTCCATATCATAAATCTGTTGTTTATCCTTTAGTTGGTAATTCATTTTACATTTTTCACTTATTTTTTGTACTTAGCATCATGCAACATCATATCAAATACTCTCCAAAACAAATCAAATTTTCAGGATCACATCACATCTATCATAAAGCAACATCACATCATCAGGATCATATCAAAAACCTATCATACTACATGATATCTATCATACAAAAAATCTCATCATCATCACATCATAAGGAAAATCATAAGGAAAATTATGTCATTGAGCATCATATCAAATCACATCACATTTGTGCTACCATAGATCAAAAATCACATCACATCATATCTGCACTGTCATAGCTGAAACACATCAAAAACATATTGTATCATATATACAAATGTCAAAAATGTATCAGCTAGATTAGTAGTACAAATTGAATACTAACTAATTAAATAGAAGCATCAACAATACTAAGCAAGCTAACACTTAAGATAGGACTTAGGGTTATCACCACAAAAGGAAGCAAACCAAGAATGGTAGGCTCCTAATGGCATAACACAATGATGCAATGGATTTGTCCTTGATTGTAGGAATGTATGCTCACAAGTTAGGCTTCAAACTTCAAATGGATGGGCGGAGTAAGTGAAACAAGGTTTCAAGAATGGAGTCATGAAGGGATTTTTCCATTATAATGGTATTTTGATAGTGTTACGGTAGTGTTGCGATCAGGAGGGATGCTGACGCTGGCAGACTAGGCGAGGATTGAGGTGATTAGACTAAGGTACCTGGTGAGGTTGCCCCATACTCGGACATACATGGTGATGGTCACAACACTGTGTGAGAGATGGCATATTGAGACGGCGACGTTCTACCTGCCGACATGGGAGATGATAGTGACACTAGAGGATGTGTATCAGATATTCAGATTTCTGGTACGAGGGAAGCCAATTTTGGTGATGAGGGAGATGATAGCGGATGCAGCCATTCAGAGGTTGATGGGGCCAAGTGTGGAGTACAAGATCCAGTAGGGACAGTTTGCGCTGGATGAGCATTTAGATCGGGTGGCGGTGGAGAGGAGGATCTATTTTTATGTGTTAGGGCTCGTTTTGGTGTACATTGCCCGAGATACAGGGGGGACAGGGGTTACACTAGCGCTAATTCCAGTAGTGATGCAGATAGTGGATGTGGGGTGCCTAGCAGCATGGGGTTCGCTGATGTTGGCAGAGCTATACCAAGATCTCCACCAAATAGTGTATTAGGGTGGGGGCCAGTAGGGGAGGAGCATTGGGTTCCTGACATTATTACAGGTGTGGGCATGAGAGCACATTGCCGTGCTGAGGCTATTGGGGCGTAGGGACAGACAGGTGGATGAGCCAGTGGTATACAGTTAGGTCGAGCCCCTGACATATCATCATATAGATTTAGTAGATTACTGGAGGGGGGTTATTGATGAGATATTAGTAGTGGTGTGGAGGCCATATATGAGCTTAGGACCATGGGTGGAGGAGGGAGAGCAGCTGTCATACACCATATTGTCATGTTTTGTGTTTGGATGGTGGGAGTATGTAGCAGAGTAGTACAGGCCAGACAAGGCGCTCTAATAGTTTGGGTGGTAGTAGGTGGCGTTAAGGGAGCCACAATGGTAGTAGCAGGTGACCCATGAGCCAATGTCGATGTACGAGCTCACCTTACGATGTGACGAGCTTTTGAGAGCATGGCTAGAGTTGGAGCCACAGTAGTGGGTGTGGTTTGGGGGATTAGTAGATGTGAGCTCCACTCAAGAGTATTGGGACACATGGGTGTAGTCAAGATTGGTAGGGAGAGCAAAGGGGATGAGGGCGACGGTGGTGGCGGGCGAGCTAGCCTGGGCAACCTAACAAGGGCGATATGTGGCTCGAGGATTATGACAGCAAGCAGCAGTGGCTGTCTAGGAGGAGGAGCCAGCTCGGTAGAGGAGGAGGGTTGGGGGGGAGGAGAGGGGAGCTCAGCCAGAGAGGAGAGCAAGGGAGTAGCAAGAGGTACCAGAGAGAGGAGGAGAGTAGGGGGCAGAGGAGCAGGGCCGCAGAGGCCAGTAGGAGGAGATGTAGGGGGATCGTCTACCCAGGGAGGAGATGATGGATTGGCGGGGCATTACACCTCCTTACAGCAAGCCCATGAGGCCGTTAGCTAGCTACTCTGGGATACACAACAAGAGCGAGATCAGCTTCAGATAGAGTGTGATCAGTTCAAGCAGGAGCGAGATGTCGCGCAGGGGTAGGCGGATAGGGTAGGACTGGAGGTGGGCAGATTGCAGATGGAGCTGGGGTGGATGGAGGGTAGGTTGGAGGTGGTGAGCCAGGAGAGGGAGGCAGCACAGGGGAGGTCGGATGCACTAGTGGTGGAGGTGGTGATGTTAAGAGCATAGGCAACAGTAGGAGGGGGCTTGGATGAGTTGAGGAGACTGCGGGCCAAGGTGGAGGATCTGAGGGAGAGGGCTGGATTTTATCAAGGCAGGTATCATGCAGTAGTGCCAGTAGCCAGATTGAGCATTATAGGTAGCCAACTAGGTCAGGTATAGTAGGGACACATACAGGGATATAGGGTGGAGGGGATAGTGGATGGGGCACTGGGGGCTCACAAAGGATAGGTGGGTCTCAACACATAGGGCAGAGCCATAGGACAGGACATAGCCAGAGGCGAGACACAAGGATGGCGAGGGATGAGGTAGAGAGCTCTGGGATAGAAGGGGGATTGATGAGGCCACCACCTCCACCACCACCAATGCCAGAGGCAAGGGAGGCAGAGCAGTGACCAGTGACAGGATGGAGTCTTGTTATATGATGAGCTTTTTATGCAGAGCAGTCATTTGTGAGATACATGGAGAGTTTTTTGTGTGAGCTTAGACCCGTTTGTATGATATGGACATTTGTACACTGATGGACTATTATTCTTTCATTCTTTCATTGATATATAGATATGGTGATTCTGGTTGTATATGTGTTATGGACTAGTATAGTATTTTGATACATGTTGGATAGATAGTGAGGTGTTGTTGATATTACTGATGGTGGGTGATGCAGGATGCGACATGTGTTTATCATTTTTTGATTGTGCTGACAGTGTGTGATGTAGGATGTGATTTTGGATGACATTTTTATATATGATACAATATGTTTTTGATGTGTTTCAACTATGATAGTGCAGATATGATGTGATGTGATTTTTGATCTATGGTAGCACAAATGTGATGTGATTTGATATGATGCTCAATGACATGATTTTCCTTATGATGTGATGATGATGAGATTTGTTCTATGATAGATATCATGTAGTATGATAGGTTTTTGATATGATCTTGATGATCTGATGTTGCTTTATGATAGATGTAATGTGATCCTGAAAATTTGATTTGTTTTGGAGAGTATTTGATATGATGTTGCATGATGCTAAGTACAAAAAATAAGTGACAAATGTAAAATGAATTACCAACTAAAGGATAAAAAACATATTTATGATATGGAAAAATGAATATAATGTCATGACACTTAGGATATGTTAACACAAACTAAGGATGGATAAAAGTTTAAAACAAAATGAATGCAAAATACGAAAAATGAAGAATAGCTTCTAGATGCTAAAATGAGACCTAACCTGATGAGAAAGGATGATAATGCTAAAAAGGAAGCACAATTGAATGATGAAAGACTATGCTAAAATGAACCACAGTCAATTGATGAATGACTATGAAAATGAACCCTAATCTAATGATGAATGACTATGCTAAAAATGAACCCTAAGAGAGAATAGTGAAGTTATGATATGTAAAAGAACACAAACTAAAGGGGACATCTATGATATATGATAATCCCGCAAGAATAGCATAAAAAGATCGAGCATAATGATATGTTTTGATATGATAAAGGATACAAGTGATGATAAGATAACATACAAGATCATTTTTAAGAGATGTAAGAAAAACAATGATGGTGGAATAAGATAACCACTATTTGGGCTTATGATAGGGTTCTATGATATGGAAAGTGATCATAGGAGATACTGACTCTAAGGAGAATAATTTTGGAAAAAGAGTAACCAGCAAACTCACAGTCAGGAGGATAGCGAAGATTTTGAGAGCTAGGATAGTAATTTATGATAGGGATCACATCACGAGATAAGATTGGATGTGCGAGACTTTTGAATTAAATGATTCTGAGGATGTAAAAAGTGATAGTTCAAGGGAGAGGGGTGATGACAAGGAGGAGGATACCAAGTTTTCAAAAAAAAAATGAGATGTAGGGGAAACTTTGAGCGTAGGGTACTTTGTGAGGAAGTACCACTATGTAGTGTAAACACTTAATTTGATATAGGATTTGTTAGGGATCTACCAAGGTTACTAAGAAAATCAAGGCCTTTTCCCCAAAATTTCATAGGATTGACTCAAACAGGCACACAAGGATTGCCTTAGCATTACACGTGAGTCTAAGAGAGAACAATGTTGGACTGATGTTGGATGATCCACAAGGAAATGAGATTACCCAGGTGCATCATGTATTATCAAATGATGAAAACATGTTTGAAATATGCAAGGATAATATCAACTAACCCGCAAACAGCGAAAGACTGTGATCGAGCCCAACTCCCTCCGGTGCTCCAATCAAAACACACCATGATATGAAATGATCATGGTGATCTCAAGGAGGAAACAACAAAAGCTACATGGAAACAATCAACCAAAAGGAGAAACAAAAAGATTCCGCAAAGTCAAAAAAAAAAAGGAATCGTTTGCTAAAGAGATCAACTGACGAGCTTCTAACGGGTTGTAAACAAGACCTGGGTAGTATGTACAAGTGAGATTAGTTTAAGGATATGGGAACTTGAGACTGGATAGCAAAACATAATAGGTATATGCATGAAAAGGGAAAGCTCAGGATGGGGAGATAGCATTGTCATAATACATGGTTTCATTGAGGGGTGGGGGGGGGGGGTTATGTGAAGCATGATTTATGTACAAGGGGTCGAATATTGCTATATTCACATAGATATGGTATATGGGTGATAGGGTTAGTGCAGGGGGTATGAGACATATTTGTACATGGGTAGTATATGCTACATATGGTAAGGATAAAAGGCATGTGACAAGGTAGATCTAGGAGAGTACACTGGTAGGGTACATCGGGTATGGTACACAAGATGCTACAAATGAGATGGGATGCTACGTAGTGCGAAGTGCTTAGAGGATGATTTGCAAGGTATGGCGGATAATGATAAGGAACACCTTGAAAAAGAAGGTGGGATGAGTGATAGGATATGGAGGGGTGATGAAGGGGTTTGTGTCAGTAATAGATAATGGAGGAGTTGTAGTACACCTGGTGCCTATTTGCTAGGTTTTCACCAGGGACCTATCCAAGGCGCTTGAATTGCCAAGTTTTCACCATTGGATGCTTGATTTTATACCCTATCCTTAGGCATAGAATTTATTGAGGTGAATAATGTTGGTAGGATCATTTATGACTTCACCTTCAAGAGTAGATAACTAGTAGGCTCCTGAGCCGAAGGATGTTGTGACCACATAAGGACCAAGCCAGGTGGGCTCAAACTTGCCCTTCTTTTCTCTATCTACTTGAACCTTCATATTCTCTTTAAGGACCATGTCACCTTTCTAAAAATTGTGCGGATGGACTTTCCTATTGAAACTGTGCTTGAGGCAACTTTGATAGACCATGAGATGGTCGTAGGCCTGTTTCCTTCTTTCATCAAGTAGGTTAAGTTGAGTAAGTCAAGCCACTCTATATTCCTCATCAGATATCTATCCTCAGAGAGAAATGTGAAGTGATGGGAGTTCAACCTCAATAGGCAAGATGGCTTCAGCACCATAGACCAAGGAGTATGGAGTTGTACCAGTGGCTATATGGAATGAGGTGCGGTATGCCCATAGGGTAGGATTAATTTGCAAATGCCAATCATGGCTGGAGTCATTGACAACTTTCTTGAGGATTTTGAGGAGGGTTTTATTAGTTGCCTCAGCCTGACCGTTACCTTGTGGGAAATATGGGCTCAAGAAGTAGTGGTGGATGTGGAGGGAAGTGCACAATTCCTCCATATTTAGGTTTTCAAAATTACCTCCATGGCCTGTGAAAATGGTAGCTGGAATGCCAAAGTGACATATGATGTGATATAATATAAACTTGGACACCTAAACTCCCATGGCAGTAACAAGGGGAACTGCTTCGACCCACTTAGTGAAATAATCAATTGCGGTGATTATCCATTTGTGCCCTTCAGAAGAAAGTGGCACAATAAGACCAACAAGATCAAAACCCTAGCAGGCAAAATGCCATGGTGGTGCAATGGGTTGCAAGTTTTTTGCTGGAGCTTGGATTAAATTAGCATGTTGTTGACAAGGTAAAAATCGCTTCACAAATTCACATGCATCCTATTCTAGAGTAGGCCAATAATATCTAGCTTGAAAGATCTACTTTGCTAACAGCATCCTGCTCGTGTGAGCAGCAAAAAGTATAGCTTGAACCTCTTTGAGAGCCATCAAAACCTCATTTTGATCTAAACATTGAGAGAGAGTATCATGATAACCACAATGATATAAGGTTTGGGTGATGATAGTGTAATGGGAAGCTTTACGAATAAGGTTTTGGCATTGGGTTCATGTGAGGTGAGAAGATAAGATACCATTTAGTAGGTAAGCATGAATTTCATGGTACCATGGAGATTGGAGACCAACCAAGGTGTAGACCCATGATGATTCATCGTTCTCATATGCAGGTTAATGCAATTGCTCAACCAAGAATTCATACTGTGTAGCTTCATGTGGTATTTCTAAGAGAGAACCAATAGTAGTCATAGCATTAGCTGCCTTATTCTGAAGTCTAGGAATCTGTATGAACTGGATCTGAGTGAAATGATCCTTTAGTTGGTCAATAAGGTCTTTTTAAGGTAGTAATTTGTCATCCTTGGTTTGATATGCATCCAAAGCTTGTTTGATGATAAGCTGAGAATCACCATAGACCTGAAGCTCTGTGATATTCCATTCAATGGCAATTTTGAGTCCTGCAACAAGGGCCTCATACTCTACAATGTTACTAGTACACCAGAATTGTAGCTTGAAAGATTTAGGAATATAGTCACCTTGAGGTGTAACCAAAAGTATGCCCGCACCGGAGCCATGAGAGGTATAGGAGCCATCAATATATAGCTTCTAGAGTGATTGTTTTTCTATCAAACAGAGGTATTTGTCTAGAAATTCCATGATGAGTGGGTGATCTACAACTAAGGGTGTATCAACCAAGTGATCTACAATAGCTCGACCTTTGATGGCCTTTCTGTCTACATACTAAATGTCAAACTCACTGAGAAGCATAACCCATTTTGCCAAGCGTCCGGTGAGTACTATACGAGAGAGCATATATTTTAATGGATCGATCTTTGATATGAGTTGCATAGTATGAATCAACATGTAATGACGTAGCTTTTGGGTGGCAAATACCACTGCTAAGCATGCCTTCTCCATTGGCATGTAGTTAAGCTCATAGCCTACTAATGTATGGCTAATGTAATAAATAGCTCTTTCTTTTCTTGCATCATGAAGCTGTGCTAGAAGAGCACCTAACACCATGGGAGTAGCTATGATGTATAGGATGAGCGGGAACCCTATAACTAGGGGAACCAAAATAGGTGGATTAGCTAAGTATTGCTTGATGAGCTCAAAATTGTGCTGGCAAGCTAGGTCCCATTTGAAATTTGGATCTTTCTTAAGCAAGTGAGTGAAGGCCTGACACTTATCGACAAGCTAAGAAATGAAGTGTTAGACTAATTGAAGTTTTCCTTGTAAAGAACAAAGGTGCCTGAGTGTCTTAGAAGGAGCCATATCCATAATGGCTTTGACCTTCTTAGGGTCGATCTCAATACTACACTGTGACACAATGAAGCCCAGGAGCTTTCTTGAAGTAACACCGAAGACACATTTCTTTGGATTTAACATGAGACAATATTCTGCCAGTCAGTTAAACACTTCCTCGAGGTGAAATAAGTGATCCAGAGCATTGAGAGATTCAACTAGAATGTGATCTATGTAATCCTCCAGTATCTTATGTATTAGGTCATGGAAGATGACCGTCATTGCACGTTGATAGGTTGCCCCAGTTTTCTTTAACCCAAATGGCATCATATTGTAGTAGAATGTGCCCCAAGGTGTAGTAAATGCTATTTTATGCTGATCTTCCTCGGCTGTATGAATTTGATTATATCCAGAGAAACCATCCATTAGTGACAAGAGTTCGTGACCTGCAGTGAGATCCACAATCATGTCGATATTTGACAATGGAAAGTCATCCTTTGGACAAGCTTTATTAAGATCCTTGAAATTAGTGCAAATCCTGATATCACCAGAGGGCTTGGTAATAGGTACCATGTTAGAAATCCATTCAGAATAATCTATTAAGCAAATGATTTTGGCCTCCAACAGCTTCTCTAGCTCTGCTTTGACTAATAAAGGCACCTTGGGGTGCATTTTTTGAAGTTTCTGCTTGACAGGCTTGGCCCCTGGATTGACTGTCGGATGGTGTACAACTAGTTTAGGGTCCAACCCCAGCATATCCTAATATGACCATGCAAAGTAGCCTATATTTCCATGAAGGACTTCAAGAAGAAGTTTCTCTTCTTTCGATGGTAAAGAGGCTGCGATGTATGTGATATGTGGTGTCTCTGTCAAACTGATATTTAGAGGTCGAGTTTCTTCTATCAAAACTGAAGATATAGGAGGTTGATACTCCTATGGCGAGAGGATGAAATCTCCATCCTCAGGTGCCTCTAAGAGGTTTTCACCGTTGGATACGTCCCTTATTTTTATTTCATTTTTTGAGTCACCCAATGGTGCTCCAGAGGAGTTTTCACCATGGGATGTTTTTCTTTTATCTTTTAGCTTTTTTGTTTCTTTTGGAATTTCATTTTTGCGACTAGATATTTCCTCCTCCCTGAAGTAACCTGCGGGGTCCAGCTTGTAGACATATGTCGATGGTGGAGGTGGCCGTTTATGTGGCATTTTTGCCCCCGTGAATTTAAGGAGTGTGTGCTCAATAGAGAACTCGTCAACATGAACGACACTTGATTGGTCCCAATCTCTGAGTTCGGGGTGATTGAGGGGGAGGTCTATGAGGTTCAACCATAACTAGCAGAGCATAGAGGCTCCAAGGATTATTTCATCAAGGAAAATATTGTTGTAAGCTTTCTTTTCAACTTCCTCAAGGATGTCTTCAACCTCAATGAGAGTGTTTTGGATTTTCGTAAAGGCATGGCCTTTCGTTGTAGTGCCCCCAGTTGCGGGGAGTCCATAGCCCAAGCCTTTGGTTTTCTTCCCTTGGTGTGCTTCTATAGGCTATCTCATACTTAATTCCTGGGAACCTAAACCACCTCCTTGATAATCCCATTGCTCCATGGCCAAGCGATATGACCAGGGATACTTCTGTTTAAAGTGATCAAGTAGTGCTTCACTTTTAGGAGGTGGCTGTTTGTATAGCCATGTGTTAATGTCTGGTGTATTTTCTGCTCCATCAAGGATACCTTTGGTGACAAATGTGGTAGGGCCCAATTGTTGAAGTTGAGAGGTAGCTTCTGGTATAGGCCCTTGATGTGTTGGGCATCCTTGAGTATGTGGGTCAAGTGGTAGAGCACCAATAGCAAAAGCATTTGTGAGACTATACTCGCCAAAACCTTGGTAGTTGATCTTAACCATGGAGAGAGTGGAGGCTAAAATGGTGTTCGGATCATGGCAAGTGCCAGAGGAGCTGGCCATGGTGGTGCCAATTTTGATGCCAGGACAGTGATTGGTGTATGAAGCTTCAACCACATTGCAATAAGAAAAGGGTTCAGGATCTGCGTGGATGGTTATCTCAGTTCCATTATATGGAAATTTGACACACTGATGATATGTGGATGGAATAGCCTTCATGGCATGAATCCATGGGTGATCAAGGAGGATGTTATATGGAAGATTAAGATCAACTACATGACAAAGTGTTTCCTAAGTGACTGGGCCAACCCTGATAGGGAGCAAGATGGTTCCTTCAGTAGTACGCTCCAAATTGTCATATGCCTTGATGGTGATCACCTCATTGATGATATCTAACTCATTATATCCTACCTGCTTGATGAACTTTAGAGTACATAGATTGAGAGCTGATCCATTATCTATCATGACATGCTTAACTGCAAAGTTAGAAACCATGATAGCTGTGCAAAGTGGGAGGATGTGATCAGGTTGAACTACTGGGATATCAGTGGCTTTGAAAGATAAGGCACATGAGGCTGAAAGATGGCCAACCAAGTTGCAAAACTTAGTGGCATTTATGTTGGAAGGGACACATGACTCACGTAGAGTGCTGTCAAGGATCTCTTGATAAAGTGGGCTTGTTCATAAGAGATCTAGGATGGAGTTCAGGGCTGGTGTGTTTCCAAGGTGTTGCAAGATGTTATACTGTGGCCCTAGTGAAGGTGATTCTAATGGAGATGCTTGAGGTGGAGGTGGTCATGCTGATGGTGGTCTGATTTGTGTGGATATAGATGGACCAGCTATATGGAGTCATGTCCGACGGGTAGTGACTGCACACTGAGTGTCTGGGCCTTTGATATTGATGACATTGATAGATGGTTCAACTTGGGATATGCAATCAATTAGGCTACCATAGTCTAAGTATGCTGAGGTATAATTTTGAGACATGTCTCAGTTGTCACCTTATTTACCCAAACCTTTGTTAGGTTTGTTGACAGGAGGGTTTGTAGGTGCCTTTCTCAGGTTTGTGTTATGAGGAGGGAAAGCATTTTGATACATCATTAATCCTGCATTGGGTGAGGGTTGTGCCCCCACTATGATCTCTTTTCAATCGATGAGGTCCTATACATAATCCTTAAGCTACATGCATTTAAGGGTAGTGTGCCCTTTGACACGATGGAATTTTCAATATTCATTATCTTTGTACCAGGATGCTCTAGACTGATTGGGTTCCAAGGGTTTCATTTGTGGATACCGAACAAGGTTGTCTTTGGCCAATTTCTTGAAGGTGGTATCAAGAGGTTCCAATAATGGGGTGTATGTTCATGGTTGCCTCTGAACATGGGGTTTACTACTTGCCACCAATATGATAGCATTAGTTTGATTATGAGGAACCTGCATTTGCTGATGCACCTGTCGAGTGTCAGTGGTGCCATCTGTTACTATATTCTTGTTTTTGTTCCAATATCAGGTTTTTTCATTGTTTGAACCATGGTCTTGGGTATTTTCCTTATATATTCTGATGACACCATCCTTAATGAGACCTTTCTTGAGACCCATTCATTTTTCTTTAATGTCCTTGTATGTTTGCAAATAGTCCATAACCATGTGATGAGCGAGGCTAGGGTGTGCATTGTTTATGAACATCTTGACAAGATGGCGCTCAAGGATGGTGCATGAGATCCTTGTTGTGAGGATCTGCCAACATTGTAGGTACTCTATAAGACTTTCTCTTCCTCTTTTTTTGGTGTGGACAAGGTCCACCACAGATAATTTAGTTTCAACAACATGGGTATATTGAGCAACAAACACCTCAGAAAGTTTTGCAAAAGTTTTAATAGTACCTTGAGGGATATGACAGAACCACTCCAAGGCTGGTCTTGCTAGGCCTTTGGGAAAGAGCTACATGAGGAACACATCACTATAGGCTACCTCCTAAGAATGCATATAGAATTCCTTAACATGTGTGACTGGATCACTTTTCCCCCTAAATTTGTCAAACTTGGGGATCTCAAAATGTTTAGGAAATGGAGTCAACATGATAGTCTTATAAAAAGGGTATGGGAAATCATTTTCAAATTTGAAAGTCTTGGTGTCTGTCCCATCTTTGAGGGCTTTGAAGGCATTCTTCATTTCTTCCCATTCAAATTTTATAGGTGGAGGAGTAGGTGCCCCCGATCTAGGTGCCCCCAGTGGAGTGGATGCCATGGGTTGCTGGAATGTGGTTTGTGCATGTTGTTGCATCTGCGGAGGTGGGTGTGGTAGGTAACTATGAGGCTATTGCACTATGAGGTAGTTCTTTGTGGGTGCTTGGGCATACTGCTAGTGTGAAGGCTACGGCTGGAATGGTGTTAATGCAGATGATGCTTGTGCCATGCTCTGGGAATATATACGATGTCCAACATATGTGGGTTGCGCGCCTGCTTGGGAGTAGGACTGATTTGGAGTAGGCACAAGGTAATTGATATGTGGCAAAGGGTTTATTGTAGAGAACTTCAGTGGCAATGGATTTGGGCTATTGCCTAAAGGTGGCATGGAGAAATAATTGGTGAGGGGTGGGAACAAATAGCTATGTGAAGCAGTGGATGATAGTGCAGAAGGTGTGAACATGACTGTAGTGCTAGGGGGAATACTAATGATAGGTGTGTGTGTCATAGAAAAATTCCAAGGTCCCAAAGGAAAAGTGGCTGAAGAGCTCTAGCTAGTTACAAATGGGTTGATAGTAATGTTTGGTGGGATGGAGGATGAGGTATTGGACCCTAATGGTGATATTTGAGGAACAAATGGACTAGATGTGATATGGGGTGGAAATGAAAAGGTAGTTCTGCTAGATGCAAATGAAGGAGTTGGTGGAACAGAAAAATGAGTGGTGGAAGCAGATGAAAATGGTATACTTGAGGTTGGTTGTGATGTAGTATGCACCAATGGTTGAGTGGGGATGGGATGAGTGTTATGTGGAATGGGAACCAACACTTGGGTCAAGGGGATATTTTGGGTCTGCTGGTTCTACCTGAGATGGTTGCCATCCAAACAATGGGTGAGTAGGATCTGTTATGTTGATAGGTGGTGGACGTCCAAACTCAAAGACACCAACATTGTCTCGTAAGAAATTTTCCATGATGGTTTCCTTGTTGCGATCTATAATGGCATTGACGATAGTAGCATGACCAGGTTGGTTCATAAAAGCCTCAATATCTATGGATGATCCTGGTTCCTCTAGGATTTGTAGTGGTGGATCTGATGGCATCATGGATACCAAAAAGTACGATTGAGCTCAAGATGTGTTACCACTATGATCAGGATCCATGTCTTTTTTTCATGTGTGCCTACCAAAACGTGTGGTGGGTGGCATGAAAGGATGCTTCTCCTAAATGTGGTGAGGGATGATACTAAAGGTGTCCAAATGATATGATGCTAAGTGCAAGAAGCTTGTGTGTTCCTGAAATATGAATGTGGGAAATGTGATGGTGATGCAAAAGGTACAACCCTAACCTTTGGCTCAAGGTGATGTGGGACTCCAAAAGAAACCTATTCCATACAAAGTGTTTTGTTTCAAGGATGCTCAAGATGATGAGAGATGTGATAAAAATGCTTCTAAATGAGTGAGGAGATGATGCTAAGATTTTAACAATGCAAGCAGAGGATTTTTCTCCAACAACCTAAGATGAGAGGAGATGGACTAACTTCAAATGCTTAGATGGGATAGTGTAATTCCTAGATGAGAGACTAAACCTACAAAGGTGTAAGTGTGTGTGGAAAAAGGAAGGACCTAATCAGAATGAGTAATAGTAAAGTTGTTGATAAGGCTCATATTAACACCATGTCGAAGGGTTAGGTTTTGGATTTTGTAGTCCCATTCCATTTGCAATGCTACTTCAGCTCTGTCTTTCTCAATTTGATCCAATTTGGAAATCCTAGGGTTGGGGGTATGCTTCTTATGCTTTGCTTTGATTTCTTTGTAGGCTGGTATTTCAGGAAGCTTAGCCTTTTTAAACTTAGCCTTAGGATGGCTTGACATGAGATATTTCCAAGGGGTAAGATCACAACTGTGGGTTTTCCTGGAGGCAGTGACTATCCTAAGTATGCCCTAGGCTAGGATTGACCACATTTGGCAAACATTCATTGAACAAGTAGAATATCAAGCAATAGATAAGAACAACCAGATAGAAGTTTTGATTCCCAAAATATGATACTTGTGCCAAGGAGTGTGTATGTTCTACAAATTTTTAATCAGTCACTTTAAACATATTAACACCCTAGATGGTTGTCTACAAGGTTGACAATTGGCTTTAGCTAGGGAGTACTCGATATACCCAAGGTACGTGAGGCCCAAATCCATAGATGAAATTGAAAAGATGTCACACAGTCAAGAGGAGTGGTAACCCACTTCTCCTCTTTCACTTCTCAAGGGTATAAAGTTCCTTGACGCTTAGCCCAGTGAAAAAATCCTGATCTCAAGAGAGGTTTCTTTTGATTCACCCCTTGATTCTTATACTCCGCTGAAATGCGGGAGTTGAGGTTGTCCCAAAGGGTGATGAAATCCCCAAGTAGGCCTCCTAAAAAGAGAAACAAGGTTTTGGATCCTAGTCTTATACACCCAAGATGGCTTCAAAAGACAACAAGGGGAGAGAAGATTTGGATGACCTTGGACTAAAAAACACGATTGTTCTTTTCCATTGACACTTAAGTTATCTATTCTAGACCTTGCAAACACACATGTTTAGGACATAAATGTTCAATTCCAACTTGAAGTTCCAACAAAAGTAAAAATTGATCGAAGAATGCAAGCACGAAGAAGAGTTAGGGTCAACAAGAAATAAACCATGCGCCCGGAAGCCCTCCATGTCAAGTATCGATTGATTTTCTTTAAGGTATTCAAGAGTTAGTGTGAGTTTGTTTTAAGCCCAAAACAAAAGATGTGTGCGAAGCTTGATTTCAAATGTACGCCCGAGGGCCCTTCACGTCAAGGATGTGTTCAATTTTAAAGCCCAAATGAAGTGTGAGAAAGACTAATGTGCATTCAAGGAATTTTCTAATTTAGAAAAACCACTAAAAACCCAAGTGAGTGGAGTTTGATTTACGTGGAGCACTTAACACCCTCTTAGGTAGACCCATCCCCATAGATGGCACTAAGATTACAACCAATGGTTAAATTGATGGGTGATTAAAGAGGGTGAGTCCAACTACAAACTCACTCAAAAGTGTTTTTATTTGTTTTTATAACTTAGAAATTTTCTAAAATGTAGATTCTTTTTATGCCCCAAAAATCGAAGTGTGCCTAAATTGCATGCAAAATTGAAAGTTTTTTTTTGTTCATTTTAAAGCACCAAAATTGAGTGTTTGATTTGTGGGGTTGTTATGCATACAAGTTCATTTTTCCCAATTTAAAAATTCGAATGACAATGACTTAAAAGCAAACCAAAAGGGGAGAAAGCATTCCCGCAGAGGAAAAGGCGAGAAACAGTGTTCCCGCAACACATTCCAGCATGTGGGTTAGCAATCTTGCAAAATAGTTATCGATCTCGTTGGCTTTCTTTTTGTGGGGATGACAATCCCACAAAGCCTTTGGACTATGAGAATGACAGAAAAGATTGCTAAAAAGAAAAATTAAAACATGAGCCAAAAACCTGAGAGCTCTTTTTGATAGAGCGATCCCGCAGGTTTATGCCCTTACAACGTTCCCGCAAGCAAGAATGACAATCCTATAGAAATAGGTTTATTACAATCCCAAGAATGTCAAGACAGGAAGTGGCAAGGTGAGAATGGAAATCTTGCTGTTATCAGGCACGTTCCTACAAGAGGATTTGTCGGTGGGGATGGGGAGAAAGTTTTTAGGATGTGGTAAAACTATTTGGTGATGACCTGCAAACTCACCATCATGGGTTTGGGTTCTCGCCGGCGAATAGCCTCATTCCCATGTTATGGGGACACGTTCTTGTGATCACAAGTTTGCAAAAATTTTGATTTTTTTGAAGTCTAAAAAATGGAAACCGATGATATGGCTAGGAGCGCGACTTCGAAAGTGTAACCTGCATACCTGCAAAAATATTATCAAACCTAACACAAAAAGTTGCAAGAAAACAATGTTAGTTTTGTTAGTTTATCATAAAACCCAAAAAACATGATTAGATTGACCCATATGCGGGGTCCCACTGGGCGTGCCAAAATGTATCGCCTAGATTAGTAGTGCAAATTGAATACTAACTAATTAAATAGAAGCATCAACAATACTAAGCAAGCTAACACTTAAGATAGGACTTAGGGTTATCACCACAAAAGGAAGCAAACCAAGAATGGTAGGCTCCTAATGGCATAACACAATGATGCAATGGATTTTTCCTTGATTGTAGGAATGTATGCTCACAAGTTATGCTTCAAACTTCAAATGGATGGGTGGAGTAAGTGAAACAAGGTTTCAACAATGGAATCATGAAGGGATTTTGCCATTATAATGGTATTTTAATAGTGTTTGTGCTCTCAAAATAGCATTATAATTTTGCAATGAAGGATGGATGATTTTGTGAAGGGAGGGGGTTCAATTTATAGGCTAAGGGCTTGAGGGATGGAAGGTCAAGATGCAAGGATGGGAAAAAAGCTCATGGAGGGCTCCATTGCACTCAAAGGGGAGCACATGGATTGTGCTTGTTTAGCACCAATCAAAGAGTGACACATGTCATAGGGTCATTGGGTAGAGAAAAGGGCAAGGATAAGTCAACAAAGGTGGCTCAAGGCCTTAAATGGCCCTCATAAGTGCTTGTAAGAGCATTCATTGGGTTTGTAAGAGCATTGAAGGCTTATGGTTGGGATAAAGTTTTATGGTTGGGATATTTTGAGGGAGGAGACTTTGATTTGGCTTAGGAAAGTCTTAAGCTCACTTAGGGAATGTGACAAGGTTAGAGGGGGGGATTACGCTTGGGTTAGGGTTAGATTAAGGATGTTAGAGATATGCAAGTGGATGGCATTTATGAGGGTGGATGAGTTAGTGGCTAAGCTAGGTTAGTATGGGTGGATGTGGTGGATTATGCCAAATGGAGGGTTAGGGATAAGTTAGGGGCTATTATATTTGAGGGTTTTATTTATCAAATAGATTTATTTAATAAATGGGGATTTTGGAATTAGATAGAAGAATAGGATTTAATTGATAAATAATAGGTTATTTGATTTATCAATTAGGACTATAGATGATTAATTAAATTAATTAGCTAGGGGATGGCAAAGAATTAATTAAATAGGAATTTAATTAATGATTCCTTTTAGAGATAGCTAAATAAGATTACCAAAGTGGTGTAATCAGATTTAGGTGTCTACACTTACATCTTGTCTTGAAAAGACTTCTCCTTAAAATAGGTTCTTCATCACCTCCCTTATTACATAAGGTTCTTCTCACCATAAATTTTTCTCCAGCCTCAGGTCCACTTGGTGAACCCTCATCATCTTCTTGAATCATAGCATTTTTGTTATTCTGCCCACCTTTAGAAGATCTTCATTCAAAGGATCTATGTCCTTCTTTGCCACATCTAAAACAATTACCATGAAATCCACCTCTAGAATAAGAATTACCTCTTCCTTGGTAAGAATTAGTGCCTCCTCGGTAAGAATTACCACTTTTCCATTCTGTCTTTCCTTTTTGATCATTCTTCCATTCAAATTTGTCTTTATCTTGCATAAAACTATCAGATCTGCTACTTTCTCCATAAGATCAACCTCTGCCTCTCTAGAATCTACCACCTCTACCTCTCTATCTTTATTTGTGCTTCTTTGTCAAGATCTCCTCAGCTTTCAAGGGATATTGATATGCTTCTTCCAAACTTTCTAGCTTCACAAAACTTATTTCATCTTGTATCCTAGATCACAATGCATTAATGTACCTTGCAATTTTCTCAACATCATCATCCACATGTCCAGATATGATGTCCATTCTATAGAATTCCTTAGTATATTCTTTTACAATCATGTCTTTTTGCTTCAAATTTTGCATCTTTCTCAACTAGCTAACTTGGTAATTAGCAGGAAGGAATTTGTTCTTTACCATATTTACCATCTTTGGCCAAGTTTTGATCTTCTCCTTTCCTCTCCTTTGGCTATTAGTTTGCAAGTACTCCCACCATAGAGATGCATGACCTTTCAAGCTAGTGACTACAATCTTCAACTTTCTATTATCAGGAGTGTTTTCATACTCAAAGAACTTCTCCATATTAGAGATCCAATACAGCATAGCATTTTTGTCCAATTTTCCAACGTAAGGAACAAATTCTATAGTAGGCTTTGAATTTTCTTTAGACAATACTCTTGACAATATTGCTTTATCTTGATCTTCTTCAGGTTCTGGATTATGGTTTGGTGCTACTACTTCATCATCACTTACATCATCAAGATGTGCCCCTCTCCTCTAGGCTATCTCCAAAACATCTGATCTAGATGCAATTTGTCTCAACTAATCCAATATAGCATTATAACCATTATTTCCTCTACCACAAACCATCTTTACAAATTAGGTTCCTACATGATCATAACCCTCTACAAGTTATAGGTCAAATCTGTAGATCTACCACCCTACAATCAAATCCAAATTAGGGTTCTACATGATCCAGTCTCCAAAAGGATGAACCTGAAGCTCTGATACCAACTGACATAGGAAAGAGGAGGAATAAATAGGGCCAAAGGGTTCACCTAGCTATCCAAACCACCTTGCAAGAGAGTAGAAAACACAACACAAATACAACACCAAGGAGAGAGAACAAGATATCTTTTATTGATTCATCATACGTGCCTAGCTATAAGGCCTTCTAGGTTATAGCCAGATATAAAATACAACTTCCAAATCTATGATCTAGCTTCAAATTCCCATTTCTAGACTCATACCCTACTCTTTCTAAACTCTCCCCCAAAATCTACCTTTAATCTAAGCCTAAGAACTCTATTTATACTTGCCAAAATGACTTACAGAACATTCTAAAACTTAGAGAAGCCACAAGTTGGCTCTTAGAAAATATAACTACCTATACCAAAATTAAATGTGAGCAAAGTTGGCCAAATAGGAACTAGACACAAACAACTCGACACCCACTGGATGACTTGGCATCAACTAGAAATTGGCACTCGGCATCACTCGACATCCACTAGAAGCTAGCACTCAGCATCAACTAAAAATTGGCACTTGGCATCACTCGGCATCAATTGAAAAATAGCACTCGACACCAACTAGAAATTGGTCACTTGGCATCAAATAGAAACTGGTCACTCGGCATCAACTAGAAATTGGTTACTCGGCAACAACTAGCAAAATGAACAAAAGTGCAGGATTCCAAGGAAACCTAGGATGTTGCTGCATCAAAAGTAAAGGAAAGACATTGGGCTAAAGGGTTTAAGTCTGAAAAAAAATTAAAAAGTACCATGTATCAAGAGAAAGGTAAAAAAATATTCTTTGTCATTATGTGAAGACTTAATCATGACTGTCCATCAGGAAATAAAGAAATATATATCAATGATGGTAATTTTAACTTGGCTATTTGTTAGAATATGAAGATTTAGTTAATGGTGCAAAAGGAAGATTTATTTTTTCTAAGGGAAATCCAAGGATTGCAAAGGTCATGGGTGGTGTCAGATGTTGACAAGGAAGGTCAACTGCTAAGATCATGCCAAAAATATGATGTGATACTTTCTTATCAGCACTATCTTTATATTTTATTCTTCTATATCTAATGTATGATTATGTAATGAGAAACTATTTTTCTATCATATTCTAAATGGTTCAAGTACTCCAAAATGTAATAATGAATTTAAATGGCTAGGTATCTAAAGGCCTATAAATGTAACTTTCATAGTTAATACAAGGATCAACAATTTCGTCCAATATTTCCCCCTACATTTCGAAATGTTAAGTGAGAATCAAAAAGTTAGATGGAATGAAGGAACTATATGATGTTTATAGCTAGGTAATGTGATGTTATGATTCCATTAGGAAAAGGATTCATAGCATCCTTTCATTGTTTCCTTTAGCTAAGCTAACCTTGTATCATAGAATATTTTATATGGGATTGTATGAAAGATGCATTTGAAGCTATTAATTCCTTTCTAGATTCTATTTTGGTAAAGGGTTTCACTTAAGGTGGATTCCATTTCATCTTTCATTTGCATCTTTTCTCTCTCCCTAGGTTACATTTCAATAGGACTAATTTTCATTTATATTAGAGTAGGTGTTGTATTAGAAGGGCTTTAAGGTAACTTGCAATATCCATTCTACTGGGTGTTATAGGCTGCCAAAATCTATTTCTTCATGGGATGTTTGTAGTTATAAGAATCTTATTTTGTATCTATTTCTCTTAGGTTATGAGCATCCCCCATCTTTATCTATTACAAATATAATTCATTGCACATCTTGCATATAGGGGAGTTGTACCCTTCAATTTAGGGATTAGCGACATCATATTGCATTCAAATTGCATTAATCCAATCTATTGTAGGTAGATTATTTCTTCATATTTTGGGCATTTAGAGTCAAGGTAAAGCCAAGTTAGCAAGAGGGACAAGCTGCTTACCAATAGTTTTTGGTGACTCTACTGGGGATTTGAATCAAAGTCTTGTGCTTGGGTTTGTATTCATAGAAATCAATAGGTTCCTCCCCCAAGATAGAGGATGGTAACTTTGTATAAAATACCTATTTTCTTTGGTCTAGAAAGGTCTAGTGTAACTCTGTAGTCATGCCAAATTTAAAGACTAGGAGAGGACTAAGGCCTAAACCCACTCTCCAAGAACTCAATGATACTACTAAAAAGCTACTACAAGAGCTTATACTTTTATATAAAGAAAGCATCTCCCATGTTTTCCAAGAGAATATTAGCATTGAAGATGATCATGTTTCTACATCTCTATGGGAATGTGTTTGTTCATGATTCTATAAGATGAAAGACATGCAAATAGAGGACTTGAGGTTGAACCAAGAAATGATGAAGCTCATTCCTACTCTTTAAGGACTCCACACAACAAATGAAAAGGTTCTTTGTGAGATTTTTTGATAAGTAAAGAGAAATAATCACCTATGTATTCTAAGAGAACAACAACATAGAATATAATCATATATCAAAGTTGTTTTGGAATCACATCTATCTCATTTTTGTAGACTCAAGGACCTGCAAGAAGCTGATAGAAAGAGGCTGAAATAGGTGTAGATAGTTGAATGTAAAGAATGCTTGGTGAAGTCACCTAATTCTATTCCTTATGATTTCCAAATTCTTGAAGAGAAGGTGAACATTCCTGATATTTTAGAAAGAGATAATAAGTCTTCATCAGATACATTTGTTCAAGAAAATTTCAAACCAAAGGTGGATGATCATAATCCTATTCTAAAGCATTCATTCAATGATGAGCAACAAAGAGGTGATACTTCAACATCAGCCTAGGAGATATGTAAGGAGAAATCCATGAAGAAATCTTACCAGTATGAAGAAGATTTTCAAGAAGAAAAGGTAATGTTGTTCACTAGTAAGGAGTCCTCTCCTAAATATTTGACTAAATGAGGAAGTCTTGTTTTCAACTATTATCCATTGGCCTCTTCTACATCAACAATGGATATAAGTCCTCTTAAAAAAAAATAGAGGTTTTCTGTTGGTCCTTGCCCCCCCTCAGAACAAAAGAATCACTTGATGGCCCAGGTACAAATCCAAATCAACTTAACAAAGGGCCATTAATGGTTGAGTATTCTCCCCTTTCACTTGTGTTTATTCTTTCTATTTTCATTCCTAAAGCTAATAAGGATGCATTGGATGGTAGGGATAATGAAGATTACTATGCAACTGAGGGAGATTTGATTCTTGAATGTAATTAAGTGGGTACCCATACAATAATAAAACTTGTTCATGAGAATCCTTTCTCTAACCTATTTAATGAAGCCCAGTTATGTGAGAATATAACTAAAGGCCTTGACTCTAATCACCTTACTCATAAAAAGGAGGTGTGTGACCATCTTCCTCTCCTATAAGATTATAAAAATGAGACTCTAAAATAACCCAAGGAGGATAAAGTAATATATAACAAACTATGGTTGTTTAGATCTAAGTGGGCATCTAGTCAAATCCTGCATACTACTTGGAAAGTTTGACTTTTCATGATGCTAATACAAGTAGGATTCCTACTTAGAGACAAAAATCAATTATGGAGGAAAGGATCCTACTTCTCTCAACTAGTTAATGTCTTAACACAAGTAGTTAATGTTATTGGTTTTTAAGGTGGGATTTATTCCACCTTTATATATAGTTAGTTTTAGTTGTTTGTTTTCTTGTTTTCTAGTGTAGTTGTCTCTTTCCTGCTTTCTCTATTTTTTTTTTCCCTTTATACTAGATACCTTATTTCCCTACCACCCAATTACAAATGCATTTCCTTATGCTATTCAAGATTGTATAACCTAATGGTCTAAGGCTCTGATCTTTGCCATTTGGTGTTTTCTATAATAAAGGAAGCAGGTAGTCTATTGTTGTGTGTGTGCTTTTTCTAAGTTCTTTGCAAAACCATGAGATATCTAGGCCTTTTCTTAGGTAGTCACATGCCTAAGTCCCCAAGTTAGAGCCAACTTTTAGAGTGATTTCAGTTCCCCTATATTTTTCAAACTTATAGGATTAGAGTTGAGTCAATGTGATGTCATGTCTATGTCTAGATTACCCTCAAGGAACTTCTCCTCTCATATATCCCTTTCTATGCACCTAGTTGGGAATTCAAAACAAATCTAATGCATTCATTCATATTAGGTGATTAGGAAAGGCAAGGTGAGTCTATGGATTTCCTAGATGAGAGGGAAGTTGTTTTGAAACCCTAATTCTTTGATCAAGTGTTCATGGTGAAGACATGATGCATTTGAAAAGAAGATCACACATATGTTTAGACAAAAATGAAGAAGAGAACATCAATATCAAGGTCATAGGATATGATGTAAATCATTGAAATAATTTAGAAGGAAGAGTATTCTAATTTGATGTGGAGGAAGAGCTCAAATATCCAACAATGGAGAACAACTTGATCAAAAGTGCCAAGAGAAAAGATGGAAATCAAATCAATGATGCAAAATGCATCTGAATCACTATGTCATAGGTTGAAAGGTAAATTTCCCTTATATATCAATTCCTAACCCTTAGATGAGGATTAGATTGAAGGTCATGACTAAAGTATAACTTATAGAAATTTAAGTTGTGATGGTGTGATGGGTTAAAGTGATAGTTAAGATCTAAGGCTATCACATCTTCAAAAATAGTTAAATTTAACCTTGAGTTAAGGAAACAAAGTAGCAAAAGTTCTTCATTGCATCATCATTGGTAGTTAGGAGTAACCTAAGGTTAAGGCTGTGAAGGAGATAAAGCATGCTTTCATGGATTTATAGGGTTAAGAGATGAGTAAAGGCTTCAAGTTGTGAGGTTGTGATGGATGGTAGTAGTTAATTTCACATGGTTATCACATCATCACATGGTTTTAGTAGTAATTAAATTATTTGTTTGTGAAGCCATAAAATATGATAGCAATCTTCTATGTAGTCATCACAATGTCACAAGGTGTCAATTTTAACTCTCAAAGAACATTTCAAAGTTACAAAAAGGAGATAGCCAATGATTGCATCATCAAAAATAGTAATTTAGTTAAGGGATTTTCAAGTTTCAAAGAAGAAAAATCTAAAGATCACATGATTGTGACTCAGTTATGGCCTAAAGCAATTCAAGCTGCAATGGTGTAAAGAGTTAACGTGATAGTTAAATTTTAAGTCATCATAATATCACAAGAAATTAAAGTTAACCTAAGGTCAAAGTTATGAAGAGGAGATATCCATAACCACATCCTTGCAAGGTTAAAGTTGTGGTCAAAATTTAGGGATGTAAGGTTGTGATGGAGTGAACCAATTAACTCTAAATGGTTATTTGTGGCTTCCCAGAGTTAAGAGATGAGTTAAGATTTCATGTTATGAAGAATCAATGAGTTGGCACCTATCCCTATGGGCCCCTATTTGGTTTCCAAATAATGTTAAAGGATGCATTTTTCTATCCATTGAATCCTAAAAGATCAATGCCTACTGCTTTCTCTCTTTATAAAGTTGCACAAGAAAGAACCAAAGTGAGAATGCAAGCATTCAACATGTGGAGATGGTGGGATTGGACTCAGTAGTGGGCCACAAAAAGGAATGTGTTAGAATAATTTGTTTAAATGGCATGCTTAGGTTGGTTTGAGTTTGCGACTATTATAAAAGATCTTTACTTTATAAAAGTCATTGATCAAAAGTAGATCAATGCCTATTGCTTTCTCTCTTTTCAAAGGTGCATGAATAATAACCTTAGCTAGAATGAAAGCATTGGACACATGTCTTAGTGGGCCCTTAATCAATGTTCTCCTAAGAAAAAGTAAAGGAAAGACATCACACTAAAGGGTTTAAGCTTGAAAACAAATTAATCGATTCCATGTGTTAGGAGAAGATAAAGATGTTTTCTTTCTCAACACATGAAGACTTACTCGTGACTATCCATTAGGAAATAAAGAAACATATATCAATGTTGATAATTTAAAATTGAGTGTATAGATAGAATATAAAGATGTTATCGATGACATAGAGAGAAGATTGAACATTTATGAGGGCAATACCAGGATCAAAAAGGCCATGGGTGCTATTGAGTGTTAACTAGGAAGGTCAACCACCATGATCATGCTAGAAATATTGTGTGGCACTTCATTATCAACCTTATCTTTACATTTTCTTCTTCTCTATCCAATGTATGACTATGTAATGGGAAATTTTTTGTCTTCCCTATTTTGAATGGTTCAAGTGCTCCAAAATGTAATAATGAATTGTAATGGTCGGGTATGTAAAGGCCTATAAATATAACTTTTAGAGTTAATAGAAGGATTGATAATTCTATCCAACTTTCCCCCTTTCATTTCCAAATGTTGAGTGAGAATCAAATAGTTATATGAAATGAAGTATTTGTATGATCTTTTTAGTTAGGTAATGTGATGTTCTGATTCCATTTAGGACTAGCATGCCTAGGTCCCTTTCATTGTCTCCTTTAGCTAAAATAACCTCTTAGAATAGTTTCTATGGGATTGTAGGAAAAATGCATTTGGAGCTATTAATTTCTTGCCAAACTCCATTTTCGTAAAGGGTTATTAGATAAGGTCGATTTCATTGCATCTTTCATGTGCATCTTTACTCTGTCCCTAGATTACATTTCAATAGGACTGACCTACATTTAGATTAAAGTAGTAGTATTAGAAGGGATTTATGGTAACTTGTGATATCCATTCCACTGGGTTTTATATGTTGCCCAATCTCTATTTTTGCCTAGGATGTTTTTAGTTATGACCATCCTAGTGTTCCTCTATTTCTCTCAAGTTAAGAGCATCCCCCCATTTCATATATTAAAAACATAATTCATTGCACATCTCGCATATAGGGGAGATGTACCCTTCAGCTGAGGGATTAGTGACATCAGATTGTGCTAATCCAATCTATTGTAGGAATGTTGTTTCCTTCTATATTGAGCATCTAGAGTTAAGGTACAACCAAGTTAGCAAGAGGGGAAAATTGTTTACCAACAAGATGTTAAGTTAAGGGAAAACTTTTGGAAAACTCTATGGAGAAGATTAGGAACAAATTTGGCTCATAGTTTAGCTTACCATCTAGAAACAAATGGAAATATGGTACTTGGAAACTTATTAAGATGTCTAAAAAAGGGGTATGGTCAGACTTGGGACCAAGTCCTATCACAAGTAGAGTTTCCCTATAATGACAATATGAATAGAACTATAGAGAAAAGTCCATTTCAAATAGTGTATGGCTATGATCCAAGAGGGATATGAGAACTTAGAGAGTTTAAACAACATGAAGAAGTGAGTGGACATGCAAATGACTTTGCACAATCTATGAGGGAGGTATATGAGCAGGTGAAGAGAATAGTGGGTGAAGATACTCAAAATTCAAAGCCAGGAATGGGTACAAATAGGAGAGATGTGAAATTTGAGGTAAGAGATTGGGTGTTAGTGCATTTGAAAAAATCTAGAATTACTAAACGCATTCCTACTAAGTCAATTGAGGACTATAGGTCCTTGTAGAGTGCTTGGAAAATATGGTTGTAATACTTACAAGATAGACATACCACAAGATTTGGAAAGTTCTCCTATATTTAATGTGAAAGATTTGATTCAATATAAATTAATTGACATCAAATAAGGACACCAAGAATTAGAGATCAAGGAGGACACTAAGGAGTTTAGTATTCCAATTACCAAGCCCAACCCTTAAGGTGAAAGAGTTCTAGAATCTAGAGTGAAGAAAAAGACTAGACATGGCATCTGTATGGAACATCTCATCAAGTGGATGAATCAACTAGAATCTAAGGAGACATGGATATCTAAGAGTGAGTTTAAGAAGAAATGTATCTCTACTAATCTTGTGCATGTTGATCCACCATGAGTTCTTTGTTAAAGGGGGAGAATGGTGTAGGAACACCTAGGATCTAGGTTAAGGTCCTCATACATTTTGGATTGTTGATAGATCTATCCAACCATCAGTGAATAAGGGATAAGAAAAAATTCCCTAGTCTTTTATTAAAGGTAGATAGATAGGTGTGTGAGTGTGAAGAGACTTAGAATCTAAAAGTGTCCTTAGATTGGTTGTAATGGCTTCAATAGGTCAAAGGTTGACTAAGAGTTGACCAAAAACTCTAATGTTAGGAAATAGTATTAAAATTCAGTTTTGAGCCATATGGGACTCATGTGTAAGTTTTATAGGTTCATACTTGGTTAGAATGCAACATTGCAACAATTTTGCATTTTGCAAAAGTTGCACTTGACAACTTTGACAACTTTTTGCAAAACTGAACCACATGCACTTTTTTGTTATTGGGTTTGTAAAAAACATTTCTACAAATGATAAAACACTATATAACACCATCACATGCTTAGAAGAAGTGTTGGTATTCCAATTATAACAATTCAAATTGAAGGAATAACAATTTTGAGAGGAAAAAAGAGGAGATTAAAGAGGAGCATAAATAGGAGACTGAGGTGGTGGAGGAGCATTACATGAATGTGGAGGAAAGGGTTAAATATTTGGAGGAGGGGTTTTCCACCTCCAAGTTTGGACTTAAAGTTACTCATGCTGTTGCTACTACCCTCCAATTGTTGGCACAGGAGAAGGAGGAAGTTGGCTTGGACATGGAGGACAACAAATTACTCTTCAAGTTTCTTGCCGATGACTGGACCCAAATTCTACTTCATGTAAGGGGAAAGGGAAAAAAGAAATCTAAGTCTTTTTTAGTTCTATTTAGTTATGGGGATCTAAGGATCCAAAGACATTATATACTTTTATGGCAGTTATGGTTTTGTTGGTAATCAGCTGCATTTAAGATTTTATTAGGCCTGGGTGTCTTTATGGACTATGTGGTTAGTTGCTAGGTTGTTTCCTTTCTGGTTCTAGCTTTTTGGTTTATGGTATAAGTCTCTACCTACTGGTACTCCTGTTCTATTTGTCTATTTTTGTTACTGGTTGGTAATGTGCTAGTTACCAACCTTTTGACTGTTAAGGGCCGACCCACTTGTTTTTGGTTACTTTTAATTTGAAAAACAATTTTGAGAATTTTTTCCATTTGTAGTCATTTTTCTTGGCTAAACATCCAATGTAAATTTATTTACTTTTCTTTTTGATTAGTTAGAGTATGGATTGTAGTTTTTTCTATATTAATTTGGGTTCTTGACATGTTGTGTAGATAAGTGTCTCAAAATCTTTTTTTTTCTGTATAGTTTATGTCCTATTTTGAGTCATTGCAAGTGAAATGGTTATTTCATGAATTTCATTGGTCAAATCACCATGACCCTTTTGAATCAAGAAGAGAACCTTGTCTATATTCTACATATTACTTTTGAAGTTCTAAGGAGTTGGTTTTCTATTTTTCCAAGAATGACCTAGGTGAGTTTAGTATACCTGGCTAGGAGTTGCATGTTGTTGAGCTTTGGATAAAGAAGCATGGATTGGTTTGTGCATGTCCAAGGGATGGATTTCAAGAACAAGGTATGAATATTCCTTTTATCTATATCGGTGATTAGGAAAGTTCATTTGATAGGCCATTGAAGTCAAAATATTTGATGTTGTAATCAAATTCTTAAAACCCTTAAAAATAGGCTAATTCTACTAAAGCTATAGATAGATATGTTGAAAACTAAAAACCTAAAAAATATTAAATCTCTTTAATAAGGGTGTTTGGCTCACTAGATAGGTTGATAGGTTGTTTTCAAGTTTTAAGGGTTATTGCTTATAAACCTTGACAAGAGGCCTAGTTGAGGTCTCTAAGGGCTACTAGGCCTAATAAGAGAAATTTGAAGTTTGGTGAAGTGGGCTTGTGGGAAAAAGATCAAGATGGCAAGAGAAGATTATATCAAGCATGTGGAAGACATTTTGAAGGACATTGGATACTACATTAGATTTTGTGACTTATCTTGCAAGATAGTAAGAAATGCCTAGCTAGGAGTCTAGGTTAGCTAATAGTGAAAATAATTGGAGTATTCATTGGTGTAATAGATCTTGTAGAAAGGGATAATTTTGATAGATCCTCTTAGGAATATGGTAAATTAGTAACCCTATAGGATTAGGAGAAGCCTTGGAGAGCTTGGGCATTGAAGCCTAGGCTAGGAGTTTTGAATCTATTAGTTTGGGCATTGAAACCCATTCCAAGAATCTAACCAAAAGTTCACTAGCTCACCATTATGAACCTCCCATGACAAAAAGAAAGTAATAATTTTCCCACAATTAACCATGAAAGTCCACATGGCTGAACCAATAGGAGGATCAAGGAAAGTAGTAATTCTAGATGGATTGAAGACTATCTAAATATATTTTTTGCATTAACCTACACCATTTGAAATTTGGATGAAAGTACATTCTCTAAATTAGTTTACCACCAAAAGAAAATTTATATTTTTTCAAATTATGAAGGCCTATACCACCATAAGTTGGAGAAAGGGATATATTAGAGAGAGGAATAAGAGGAATCTTGTTTCTCCTATCATGTTAGTTGTCCATAGAAATTCATTGATTAATTTATCAATTTGATGTAATATGAACTTAGGAGCTTGTAACACTAAGATGTAATAATTATGAATAACTTAAAGGACTAATTTAAATAGAAGGACTTTTCCAAAAAGACAAAGCCACTTGGTTTTGTAAGCCACCACTCTAGTCTTAATAGGGTCAATAATTGATTTCCAATAAATAGGCTTATTAGACCCCATAAATAAATGGAGTCCCAAGATAAGAAGAGGGTAAAACATCTATAGGAAAACCTAAGATGCTCATTATCCTATCACAGACCCTAAGGGTTGTATTGAAAACATAAATCTTTGATTTCTGAGCACTAATTTTTTGCCTTAAAATAGAGGTATATAAATCCAAAACCTTTTTGGTTTTCTTAGCTCGTTGAACAAAAGCCTTACCAAATAACAAGGTATCATCAACAAACAAAAAATGAGTGATCGATATGGATTCCTTCCCACAACCCTAAATTATGAGAAGTAAAAACTTGACTCAATGCTTTAGCCATGATGAGAAAGAGGAAAGGAGAAAGAGGGTCACCTTTCCTTAATCCCTGAGATTAAGGGAAGAAACCAAATAGGGCACCATTAATAAGGTGAAAAAAATGAGCACCAACTATAAAGGATCGAATCCATTTACACTATTTCTTTGAGAAACTAAATTTGAGCAAGACCTAAATAAGAAAGGACCAATTAATCATGTTATATAGCCTTCATCATGCCCAACTTGATGATAAAATAATAGATGGTATGTTCAAGTTAATTAGAGTGCAAGATTTCATGAGAAAGAAAAGCACTATCTATAGTTTCCCTACCAGGTACAAACCATCATTACTTAGAAGAAATAATTATAGGGATCAAGGTTTGCAAACACAAGTAGATTCCTTTAGTCATAATATTGTATATGGTATTACAAAGATATATTGATATATAATCAGAAATGGTCTAAGGATCATTACTCATAGGAGTAAGAACAAGATTTGTTGCATTAAAATACTTCAGCATGGCTGAATTCTTTCTAGATTCTTCAAGCATGCCCAAAAGGTAAAAATAGATCACACCCCAACACTAATGAAAGAAAAGAGATATAAAACCATCAAGGCTAGGAGCTTTACCTATATGCATTAAAAATAAAAATTAAAAAAATTGACTTCTAAGATAGTGAATAGGGCCATTAGAGGAAAAATTGTCTTGGGGTTTGATGAGTCAAGGTATGGAATTAAGAAGTTCATCCATCCTAAGTTCATTAAAAAATGAGGTAATAGAAGGAGAGAGAAGCTTCAAAAATAAATTAACCCCATCAAGTTAAATATTCTTAACATCAAAAATGAGATTACCTACTTTGTTCTTTGTAAAGAATATAGACTTAATAGTCTTTTTTTGTTTTGCAAAGGCATGAAAAAACTTAGGGTTCTGATCACTAAGATCTAACCATAACTTATAGAAATTTTTTATCCAATACTCTTCCTCCCTAGCACATAATAAAATCCACTACTCCTAAAAAAATTTTTACCTCTCATAGGTCTAGTGGTCCAAACCATAAGCAATGATATGTTGATTAACCTCAACCAATTCTTGTGTCACTTTAGATTTCTGATCAAAGATGTTCTTAAAGACATTAACATTATAATATTTAATCAAAGGCTTAAAAAATTCATCATTTTATAAAATTAAAATATCAAAGTACCCTCCTCCCAAGGGGTTGATTTCCACCATTTTTTAAGAAAAAAATCAAACATTGGGTGGTGATACCAAACATATTCAAATTTAAATGATGATTTCAGAGAAGAAGGTGTAGTATTAACTCCAATGAATCTTCTCAAGGGAATGTAAGAGCCTTAGGTATTAGATATTATATAGGATCATGAAGGAAATATGATTGCATTCATGGTTCAATCAATCCCTTTAAGTACAAACAACACTGTGAAAGAAAAAGCTCTAATTAGTGGACTAATTCTAGCTAAAATGATGAAAGTGAACATAATACATGTTGAAGGTGACTCAATGGTGGTTATAAATGCATGTCTTAATATATTCTCCAAAAGCTAGAAGATAAATTAAACTTTACAAAGAGTTTGGATATTGGTGGACTCATTTACATAATGCTCCCTCTTTTACATACTAAGGCAAGGTAATTTAACTTCGGGTATTCTAGACAATTTAGGGTGTGATAATGTAAATTTACATTCATTAATGCTAAACATCAATATGAAATATTTTCCAAGTCTCGCATTAATCATTACACATAGAAAGTTAACTCAAATGCATAATCCCATATAATAAGGGCATCTATTCATCATGAGGCTTACCTTAATTTTAGGTGAAATATTTTTTGATAAGTGCATATAATTAATTATAAAGGGACAATAATTTCTTAAGGTACTCTAAATAATTTTCCAATTCACATATTGCAATATTTTGATATTTTGACTTTATTATATATGGTGATGTGACTTTCTAACATTGCAAGCTTGTGAGCTAATTATTATTTTAACTCTTTCTTTCCACTCCTAATCTGCAAACACACTTTGAATACAAAGGCATTGGCTGATCTACAAAATGTATCAAAGACAAAAAAAAAAAGTCAAACATGATTCTTTTTCAGATTCACGAAAACACAGTGAAATTTTCTCAAAAAAATTGTTGTTTTCAATCACAAAATATACAGATCATAAAGATCAAATGTTTAAAATTTCAAAAAAAAATTATTGTGTTTTCATTTTTATGATACAATTTATAGGGAGGATAGCTGCATCCAACTACAAATTTCCTCTTTCACATTGTACCTCATACAGTACAACTAAATAATGGTGGGTTGTATGGCAACCAAGTAGATGAAATTTAATAAAGGGGTATTGAAAACTAGAACTATTGATGAATAGTATTATTTTATTTAGTCTATGTCAAGGCTTAGATTAATCTCATATTTGCCCACAGTTGATCTACAACTTCAATTTTTTGTGTGTTGTACTTCTATGTGGTCTCTTTCCACAATTGAATAGTGTCCTAAAAACTTTAGGGTTTGGTCAAATATAGCTAAGTGAGAGATGCCCTTGGAAGAAGGCATTTCAGATGGTCACCTTGCTCAAGAATTCAAGTCTGATTTCCCTTATTGCTTTCATGTCATTAAATGCATCCTAGGTTATGATTCATCTTAATTTTCCTCACAACCTACCTCAAATTTCCTTTCTAATATCATGGATACTAAAAAATCATGGGCTATTTTGGAGGAAATTATTGGTAAAACAATAAGTGCAAAATTTTGTGGTAATATCAACTTGCTTGAAATTGTGAACAAGTATGATCTTTGGAAGGGAAAGGCCCTAGTTTCAAGAATTTTTCCACTAGAGGCATTCATGATAAATAGGAATACAATTTTGTCCTTGATGGTATGAAAATGGTGATTTGCACACAAGATATTGGACCATTCCAAAATGCTACAGGGATTGTGAGAAGGGCTTTTCAAAAAAAAATAATAGTAATAAATTTTAAATGTATATTTTTTAACTTTATGATTTCTTAAAAGTAATCTTTTCTTTTTTTATTGGTTAAATGTGTGAAGGTCTTATATAGGAATGGATTGACATGGGTTTTTTAAAATTTTATTTCACTATTTCCACCATATGAAAGTAGGTACAAAAGAAAATATCGTTGACTTCAGTTGATTTGATAATTTATTTAACTAGATTTGAAAATTTGTATTAGGAAAGTTTAGATTTAAATAATTTAAATTTTTTATATTTTAGCTTTTACAATTCTTTTCATTTTTAAAAATATTCTCAAAAATATTATTCAAATTTTCTATTTAATGTGTGTAACTATTAAAGTACTAACAAGTATTTAATAATTATTTAGCTATTAAAAGATTTAGTTGATACATTTTTATTATAAATATATTGACACATATGGTGATTAATTGTAGTATTTTTTTAAAATTATAATAATATTTAATTAAATTATTTGGATATTATCATTTAGCTTTTTAATTATACGATTAATTATTTTTAAATATTTTTAATAATAAAATAATTTTTATCATTATATTTTTTGTGAAAGCATTTGAACAATCTAATTTATGTTAGATGTTAAGATAACAATATCGCTTATTTCTAATATATAATTATTTTTAAAATTTTAAAATAATTACAATGCATATAAGTACCATATAATTGAAGTTAGAGCTATAATTAAATTACATATACTATTTCTATTTCAAAATTATGTAACTAACAATTGTTAACTAATTCAACAATTATTACATACGAGTTTGAAACTAAAAGAGGAGTTAAAATTTATTCAAACTAGTAAAAGTACAAAACAAAGGCATCAAGCAACCTTATCAATATCCACTAGGTGGTTAACATGATGAGACAAATCCAAAGATAAATGACTCGTACCCACAATATTCTAATTTTGCATATGTTTTGTAGCTCATTTACCAAGACAATCTACTACCCTATTTGATATATAAGTTTAAGATTTGAGTAAAAACTAAGTTATTCATTGTGTATTCTTTAATTTTATTTTTTAGTGAAGAAGGTTATTGTGTTAGATTTCTTTCTTCAGGATTAAAACTCAACATATTGCATGTATTTTGTTTTTTTTTTTTTTTTATATTACTAATGTGCATTATTTCTTTTTCTACAAGAATATTAGACTTTTCTACTCCATCAGAAAGCATGCCACTTTATTCTTGTTTTAAATAACATTTTTATTAATGTTGGAACAACTATCTTGAACTATAAAGACTGGCTAGTAGAGGGATCAATGGATTCAATTATTAAGGATTTTGTCAATGATGTCAAGGTACAAAAAGTAATTAAGATCGATAGGGAGAAATGACTAGAAAGGCACATGAATCTAGGATATTTGACTCTAGTTCAAAGGGTGACCACAAAAGAGACAAAAGGCAAGGTTGGCAAATGCAATGACAAAGTTGATATACTTAGCTGAAAGCATTGTAAGTAAAGTTAGTGCAAGAAAAAGTATGCCAAGTGAAAAGGAAAGAAGATTGACTAGTGGCCTTACATGATGGTTTGGCCACGTCAGTAAAGAAAGAGTGGAGTAGGATACCCATGACTATCATGTCATGAAGAGGGAAGGAGTGCACTCATTGTTGCACTTAATGGTGATGGCCTAACATATCAATGAATAGTTAGAATAATTCGGGTTTGAAGTTTTTCCAACAGGAGAAACCCATCATAGACACATGACACCCATGACTCCTATATGGACATGCTACATCTAACAAGAGTGGTGCACTACTGGAATGAGAAGTCAAGCTAGAAGTACAGGTAATAACTCAATTTTTGATTTTTTAGATTAGGGTTTTAAAAACAAGCATAAAGGAAGTATAAACTAAGAAAGAGTCAAAAGAGAAAAGGTTAGATTCTTGAGTGATTAGCCAAAGAGCTAAGATAACTGAGCTAAGATTAATATCAAATTGAGAATGAGCATAATAGATAGAAGGCAATGCCAAAGAATTAACAAATATGCTAAGGATAAGCTAGTAATCCAAAACAACATGAGTATGATCATGTGCAAAGACAAAATAGAGCTAAGCACACAAGTGATTGAGTGTGTAGTTACAAAGCCAAGAGAAGGAAGAGAATAGTTCTAGATAGGTCAAAAGAACTAAAGGAGGATATATCTCAAGTTAAGTGTAGTTTCTACTTTTTTAGATCATTCCCTATTGTTTAATAGTATTTTCAATAGAAAACCATGTTGAGGGTGGACCCTAATAGCTTATTTGTAATAAATCCCCTTACAGTGTAACACATTAACTTGTGTTCAAGCATCCTTTAGTCAGGTTGCTCCTAATAGGGAAATACTTTAATAGGTCTTATCAAAATACCTTAATTGTGTGGTACCTAACAATATATTTTTAATCTTTTAACATGGATAATCTCTTGACTAAGCACACTTCAGGAGAGTGCAAACTTAGTGAAGATCAACTCACACAATCTAATTTTTACCCTAGCCAAGTTTCCATGAGATGAATATTGTGTTATGTGTTTATATGTTCATGTTCTTTAGTTTTTTCTTAATCCTAACCAATTAAGTTGTAGCAAGAAAAAAACTATAGTCAAGTGTGAAGTATGATAAAAAAGAAAAGTAACAACTAGTGAGTATATTGATTCACCCCTTAGTATACTAACCTATGGTTGGCCCAAAAATTGGTATTAGGGGCTAGGTCCTTTGAAGTAAAGAGTTTAACCACTTAAGATCAATATGTTTAAAAGAGATACACCAAATATTTCCAAGGAAAATTGTAGTTCATGGTGTAGAAAGATGCATTTGCACCTAAGAACTCTTGATGATGCTTACTAGACACATGTAAAGGTCATATATGTTGAACATGTTGGTCAAATTAGTTAAGACCAATTAAAGGAGAAAGATGATTCTCTATCAATCACCTTGTCCTAATCTATGTAAAAAGATGTTGAAGACCCAGTAACAACATGTGAGGCATGGGAGAAGCTCAAAATCATCTTTGGTGGCAATAAGGATATCATCAAGGGTAAAGATAAATGCATGAGAGGAATTTTTGATAACATGAGGATGCAAGAAGACAAAGACATTAAGGCCAATGGCAAGAAAGTGAAGGATTTTATTCTATCCATTAGAGCATTTCAAGGTGTACTATAAGAAGATAAGTGCTTGAGCAATATATTGAGAACCCTAGAACCCAAATATGTAATAAGAGTATCAACCATTCAAGAGATTAGAACAATGGACAAGATGGAGGTATCTCTTGATGTCTTGGTAGGATAACTCACTCCATTTGAGCTTATCAACTTTAACAATAGTCATCCACCCAAATTTGAAATTGTATTAAAAGCCTCAATTGCACCAAATGCAACACAAAAAGGATGGGAGGAGAAAAGCACATCTAGATATCAAAGAGAATACGAGAGTTTTTATGCTAAAGAAGTGGAACAAGAAGAGCTGGAGAGACTATTGGCAAAAAGAATGGCTAGAGAAAAAGGGAAGTACAAAGGTAAGCTTCCTTTGAAATGCTTAAATTGTATAAAGGTTGGACACTACATTTCTATATGTCCAAAGAATGTGAAGAAGGAGACCATGCAAAAAATATGGAAAAGTCTCAAAGAGGAGGAGAAGAAAAGATGCTACATTTTTTAAGAAGGTGAGTGAAAGCACAAACCTATATCACCCTTTTGTAAAAGAAAAAGCTAATAAAAGTATAACTATTCACCTTCAATGACATAAAATTGGTATTAATATTCTGAATTTAAAAATGAATCAAACTAATGAAATGTGTAGAATTGGATGAAGTTAAGGATTATAATTTTTAATAATTATTTGGAATAAGAAATGATATATTTTCCTTATTTTTAAAGACAATTTTTTAGCTGTTAAAAAACATTGAAAATTGAGGGTCTAGTTCCCACCACAAAATTATATGGAAATAAATTTATTTATTTTTGATCTTAGACTATGTTATAGATAACATATATACCTAGAACAATAAAAAATAAAAATAAGCTTTAGGCCTATATTTTCTCTTTTATAATGATTCAAATTTCAACTCACTTGAAATCAATAGTTTTCATCTCCCACCACATTTTCCAAAAAAAATCTACTCTAACAAAGAGAAAAATTATAGATTCTAGAATAGGACTCTCTCCTCTAGAACATCATATAATTTTTAGATTTTTTTATATGATTTAATATTTTTTTCTTTCTCAAAACTAACATCTTTTCGAGTGTTAAAATATGTGCTTGTAGAATTTTTTAATTACAATATACTATATCTAATTAAAACACTATAAAATCTATATGAGAATATTCTTGATTCTAAGCTCTACAAAATAGTGTTTATATGTTATTAAAAAAATATCATAAAAATTAGTAAGATTTATTGAAATGCCACTTTTCTAAAATAACTGTATTTCTTTTGTAATTGGATACAAACTAGTATAAAACATGTATTTAATAGCCATTTCCAATTGGAAAAGTGTGAGACCATATATAACTTAGCTAGAATAAATTTATCTAGATCATATTTTTTAACAAAATTGATTTTTTGATAGAAATACTCAATTTTAGTTGTTTTGATAAGTTAGTCTGAAAGGTGACACAGGTTTGTACTTTTACCTAGGTGTGATTGATGAAGAGTTAACCCAAAATGATGATGAGGATAAGGATGAAGTATCCTTTATTACCATTATAGAAGAAAGGGTAGAGACAGACCTAATAACTAGAAAGTAGAGTACTGAATGAAGGATACCAATAGGTAATCTATGAACCACAATAATAGACTGAAAGGTACACTCAATAAGATCCAATGATGATTTAGAGAATAGTGTAGGATTGGTTTATTTACAAAGCATCCCAAACTAATTCCATTTCATCAAAACCCCCATCGAAAGAATAAAATTGTAAAGAATTAAAGGTCCACCCATAATTGGGGTAGAGATCATAACAAGATAACTAAAAAGAAATTGAATGAAGCCAAATGCATACACAAGGCATTATACGATAACACTAATAGAATCTAGGAATCTACCATTAAAGCACTGGTGATGACATCATCACCATTTAAAGTAATTTTTAGAGGTAAACAAGTTAAGTTTTGGAATGATTAGAATAACTAGGGGGGTGTATTAGTTATCAAAAGTCCAAATGTATGAATAAAAGTTTTCAGCACTAAACAAATTCATAACCATATATCTATATCATGCACGCATCCATTAGATCATCCAATACCTTAACAATTTGTAGGTTATTGTGGTAGGTTAAAACAACTTTGTAGAAATGTAAACATGAAACACAAAAAAATCAAATACACACTTGACGCAAAGATTTTATGTGGAAACACAATTTGGGAAAAAGCACGAGTAACATGCTAAAAATTTTCCACTAGTAACATGCTACCAATTTTTAATCTTTTGAAGTGAGACCTGTTAAAAGCCAACTCTGGTAAAAGTTATAATGCATATTGTTAAATGTGACCTGGTTAAAGGATTTCATTCACCTTATTAGGAGCGAGCCTTGTTAGAGGACTTTAGATCATTCCATTAGAATGTCACCCTATTAAAGGATTTACATTCTCTAGAAAGTAGTGGTGGGACCTTGATCTAATAATAAAATAACTCACTTGCAGATTACAAATCTCATATTTAGTCCTCCATTCTACTTGGCATTCATCCTCTTCATCTCCTTATCTTATTCACTCTTCAAGCTCTCAATGCCTTAAGCCTCCTTGTTTGCTTTTCCAATTGCATATCCATTCATTTAGCCACCATATGAAGGAATACCCTAGACTTTATGCATTTATTAGATTCAAAATATTCTCCTTTACTCCATTGGCTTGGTATCTCCTTAAATAGATAACTTAGATATTTTTGTGCTTCATCATAATCATCCATCTTAGGGTTAGGTAGGATTCATTGAATCTAACCATCTTTCTATTTTTTTCTTCCTCTAGAAACTTCCTTTACAATCCTCTTTGAATTTTTCTCAAAATAGTTTATCTTGAATTCTATGTCACTAGCTCATCAACCTTATCTTCAACATGCTCCACAAAATTCAAGAAATTAATTGTATCGACTCAAATTCATCAAATCTTTTATCAAACTCCTTTTACTATCACTCAGTACTTACATGTTGTCACTCAGCACTCAAAGTCTTCCATTTATCAACCAATACTAGATCACTCAACACATACTAAAGTTTACTGATGCTTGACACCAACTAAACTTTACTCATCACATACTAACTTTCACTCGATCACCATTGATTTTCTTCTTTGCTTGACACCTATTGATTTTCACTTGACTTATACTATTTTATGCTTGGCTTACACTAAATTTTCCTAGCTTGCACTATTTACTTAGTCAAGCTTGGCATACATCTTTTCTTCACTTAATCTTCTATTTTTTTCATGATTAGTCTTTCATCACAGACTTAAGTAGATAAATAATATATTATATCATCAATGTCTTACTTGGTCTTAGGGCATCTTTTATACACCATATAACTGCAACTTTTCTCTAGATTCTCTTGCTCTCCTTTTGTTTCAAATTCTCTTCAATAATCAACTCAAATGATAGCATTCAGACCAAATTAGCTATTAGTGTAAATCATTAATTATTATTACACTTTACTTAAGTTTACTCAGGTTAATGCATTATTTTATTATTTATTAGTTAGACACCTAGGAGTATGCGTACTCATATGAGTTTTCTTGTAAAAAAAACATGAGTTAGCAACTCTAATTTAGCACATGGTGTCTACAACATAGGAGTTTGCATATTTATCTGAGTTGTCATGTAGACAACATAGTTGTTTGCACTCTAATTAAGCACATGATGTCTACAACATCTTTTTATGTGACACACCCATGTTAAGCTTATCCTCTCATCATCAACTAACTTCTGTGCTCAATGGAGGATAATCCACTCTTAGTGGACATGTGCTTAGTTGTAAGACTTATCAATGTGCTGACTCCTAGTCATTCTAGAAGCCTTTATATTCAGGCACTCTTAGTGTGTATGTACATCAATTCATTTTTATATTGTTATTCTAATCATACTTTATTGGTCCATATTGTGCTATTGCTTGAGCTTCTTGATCTTGGTGTTATTTTTCCCTAAAGAAAATCCTTACATGGTATCAGAGCTATACCAAATTCTTACATGGTATAAGAGTCAAGGGAGCTTCTCTTCACATAGCCATTGGAGACCATTTTTTCTTTGCCTCTCAGAGGACCATGATTCATATTTGAAGTATCTATACTTATTGGGAGTGTTTAGAACCAAAGTTGACCTCACCATTGCATCCAAAGGATCAATTTGGTGAATTTTGACTATAAATTTGCCTACCCTAGGCCATAGTCAAATCTGAGGCAATTTCTTTTGCAAATCAAAACCTGAAGGCCTGATTTGTAGAATTTGGTATGATCTTTCAAATCTATTCATTTGATTTTTAGATTTTTATTTATTACATTTATGTCTCTGCATTTATGTTTTGCAGATATGCATTTTATTGCCAAAATTCTACGAAAAAATTGGCCTTTTAGGCCAGTAGGAGAGATTTTTTTTGCAGGACAAGATTGGAGCTTGTTGGTGCAAATCAAATATTGGCATCATATCAAAAGGTCAGGAAACCCCCAAATTGACTTTTGTTTCATTAAAATCAAACATTTGAGGTGAAATCTATACTCAATTGATTTTTGAAGGTGTGACAATGGTAATTTAGGAAAATTAATTATAGAGGTGATTTTCAAGCAGTAATATCTCCCTCATATGGACTCCTTTTTCCGAGAAATTTTTTTTTGTTTTGGGGTAGAATTTCATGATCTACACATTGGTGCAAGACATTTGAGATCCCTGTTCCTAATTTTTTAGTAAATTAAAAATCTCTTTTTTTTGCAACTTCAAAGGCTTAGTTTGGGCTTATCTAGACACATATTCAGGTTCCATATTTTTAAAAGTGCATAATTTTTTGTCTACTTTCCTGATCTACAATCAGATTATAGGCTTGTGTGGATAGAAATAACACTTTTAGAAATAGGTACCTTTTTGCATTGTATTACTTTGATTAAACTTCAAATTTGTTGTATATCTGAGCTACATTGCAAAGTAATAGATTTGAACTCCAAGGAGGTTGTAAACAACAAAATCAAAAGCTCAGTTTTGTCCATTTTAAGAAGTGGCTTATTGTAAATGCACTACATATAAAGTTCCAAAAGCATCATTTTTTGGGGGGATTTCTTTGATTGAGTGAATTTGGTGGGGGGGGGGGGGGGGGGGTTCTTGTGTTCTTGTGTCTCTCTTTTTCTCTTATGCTCTTTTAATTCTTTGCATCATGGGATCATCTAAAACTCCACTTTTAACTTCACACAATTATACTACATGGAAAGATATTGTATGGAGTAGACTAATGAAAAAACCATTAAATCTATATGTTGATGGTATGATTTTAAAACCCACTAATAATGATGCACAAGTTGATTGGCAAGTTAAAGATGACCAAGATTTAGGAATTATTAGGAGTTTTGTTCATATAGATCTCTTCTTCCATATTTCTAGCTTAAAGGATGCCAAGGGTGCTTGGGAGAAACTTGAGGGGTTGTATGGTAAGGTGGATGAGGAAAATGGATTCCAAATTGAGGATGATCTACTTCTATTAGATCCTAAGAAATTTGACACAATTCAAGATTATGTCAATGAATCCAATGAATTAAGAGCACTACTTAAGGATTGTGGTAATCCCATGAAGGATGATTGATTGATTCATCACATCTTGAAGAGGCTACCTTTAGAGTATGCATCTTTTGTTTCAAGTTACAACACTCATAGGTTGACCGTGGGAAGTGCCTTCACTAAGCCAACATTTGATGCATTTGCAAAATTTTTGATGTTGGAACAATCCAAGTTGATAGATATGGGAATTCTCAAGTCATCCAAGTCTACAGTATTGATGGCTATAGTGAGAACAAAATAAATCAAGGTGAAAAAAGTTTCACCAATAGCAAGAAAAAGTAGTGGAAGTGAAAATCACAATCAGAGACAACAATCTTCCTCCTCACAACAAGGAAATTCTTCTTCCAACAAGAAGGGAAACAAAAACAAGACAGATTAACTATTTTGTACATATTGTAATAAACTAAATCATGATGAGCATTATTACAAGACTAAGAGAATAGATCAGTTGGAAAAATTACTTAGGAATAATAAAATCAATGTGCCAAATGCTTCCAAGGATTCAAATTTATCGACTTCAAAGGGAAAATGGTGAGCATTTATGAAAAGTTCAAGTTCTTTAGGATAATGGATTCTTGACTCAAGTGCCCCATATCATATGGGTTCTTCAAAAGGACACTTTTTTTCATTGAAGCAGTCTAAGGTACCTCACATATTTGTAGGGAATGATACATAAGTGGAAGTTGAAGTGAAAGGACAAGTTGAGATGGAAAATGGAGATTTCAAAGACGTTCTCTAAGTTCCTAACCTTAGCACTAATCTCCTTTCAATTTACCAAATCACTCACTATGGAGGTGGCAATAAAGTTGAGTTCCTTCCTGATTCAGTAATGGTGTGAAATCTTAAAGATGATTCATTGGTTGCAGTGGGTAAAGTCAATCATGACATGAGGCTTTATTATTTCTCCCACTTTGTGCCTAAGTCTCCTTCACATGCCTTGTTGACACAATCTCAATCAAAAATTAAATGGTATGGACATCTTGCCTTCAACTATCTTCATCAACTTAGCTCAAAAAATATGGCCAAAGTTCTAGCTACAATTAACTTTTCTAAGGGTGAATGTTCAACTTGTTCAATGGATATGCATCTAGAAGAGAAGATTGACAAAGGGAAGTCTTCAAGAGCATCAGTTGTCCTTGAGTTGGTTCATATGGTTCTAGTAGGCCCTTTCTTAGTGACATCAGTTAGCAAGGGTCATTATGTCTTCACTTTCATTGATGACTTTTCATGCTACACATGGGTCTACTTTCTTAATCACAAGAATGAAGTGTTTGATAAGATTCAAGCCTTCAAGATTCATGTTGAGAAGCAATCAAGTAAAGCGATCAAGATTCTTTATATGGACAATGAAAGTAGATATGTGAACTCAAGACTTAGAGAATTTTTTGAACTTGAGAGTATTGATCTTCAAAATCTTATAGCATTTAGTGCACAAAAGATAAGTGTTGTAGTGATGAGGATTAGAACTCTTAAGTCAATGGCTAGTTGCATGATTCAAGCTAAGTCTCTTGATCCATCACTTGAATTCAAAGCTATAAGTAGTGTCAATCACATCCTTAATAGGTCTCCTCATAATGTCTTAGATGGAATGACTCCTTTTGAGGTATGGTGTAGAAGAAAACCAGTTGTGAAAGACTTTAGAGTTTTTGGTTGTCCAGCATGGGCACACATATCTTCAAGGGAATTCAAGGCACCACTACTAAGGCCTTGTACTTTCATTAGATATGACAAAAGCATTAAGCCATATAGACTTATGGATCTTGAGACTCATGAGATATTCATGGAGAGGAATGTTCACTTTGAGGAAAGTTCACCTAGCTTATCCTCTAATCCTCTCCATACTTCATACATTGTGGAAACTGATAGTGACAACAATGATAGTGATTCAACAAGTTCAGATATGGGGGATCCTATTGACAGATATAGAACAAGGTCACCATATCAACACATTCCACATGCATACATTGCTACAGTGATAGGTCCATGCAATTCAGTACAGTTGGGTAGACCTTATCTTCTAGTTCCATAATTACGGGATGACTACATAACAAATATTTTAGGCTTGTTTGTTGAGTCCTACATAGTAGATCTAGTAGATATTATTGATGATATACATCTTCTCTTTGATGAAGAAGATCCTTCTTTAGTTATTGTGAGGGCACACTCTGACTATCTTGTCCATGCTCTACATGATCAATCTTACCAAGTTGATATGATTATGGATCCTTATGTATAGTAGATGTAGGAGGTGTCTTTATCATTTGAGGAGATAGTTGGTTCTTTGGGATATGTTCTACATCCATCCTTGCTAGATTTGAAATTTTTCTTTTCAATAATTTTGGAAGGGGCGACCATCAATGTCAACATAGGGACAATTGAGTAGTTTTAGAGACACCATTCATCTTTAGGATTTTTTCTACACATTGGGGAACAATCTCATATGTACCTATGAAATTATCTCTTCCTAAAGGGAGGAACATTATTCAATAGTTATGGACCAGCTTCTAGATTCATCTTGGAGCAGCTATCACTGATCGGCATTCTACATTTGGGGAGGGGGGGGGAGGACTACCTTGTCTCCTTTCTTCTTCTTCTCTCTTATGGGGGGACTTTTTCTTTTATGGTTTTTTTTCCTTCTCATACTTCTCTATTGTATATACATGATGTATGTTGTAATTGGGGGGGGGGGGGGGGGGGGGGGGCTCTTAATTACTCCATCCATCAATGCATCTTGTTTCTTCATCTCTCTTTTTGGGGGAAGGTTTTTCCCATGAGGTTTTCCTTCTTTCTTCATTTTTAGAGAGATTGCATTGCATTTGTACAGAGGTACCTAACATGGCCTAGTAGAAAGGACCCATCATACATTTTCATCATAGCTTTCATAAGCTTAAGTGCATTCCCTTAAGTTTCACGTAAGGGGGGGTGTTAGTGTAAATAATTAATTAATATTAAAATTTACTTAATCTTACTTAGGTTAATGCATTATTTTATTATTTATTAGTTAGACACCTAGGAGTATGAATACTTATATGTGTTGTCTTGTAGTATATACCATATTCTTTAGTTCCTTTTAGTTATCTCATAATCCTTTTGAGAACCATCAAGTGATTTTCCTTAGTATGTGTAGAGAATCTTGCAAAAATCCCAATAGTTAATGCTATATCAAGTCTATTATCTACAACATATTATAATTTTCCAATAATAGATCTATACAATGTTTTATTGATTTCATTAGAATCATTAGTCTTGGATAGTTTATGCCCTATCACCATGGGAGAACTAAGTGGCTTTGAATCTTTCACATGAAATGTCTTCAAGATTTCCTTCACATACTTTGATTGATTAATATAAATACCATACTTGATCTAATCTACATGTAATCCAACAAAGAATTTAATCTCTCCAAACATAGACATCTCAAATTCTTTCATCATTTCATTTGCAAATGCCTTGCACAATGTATTTTGAACTTGAAATATGATATCATCAAAAAATATTTCAGCTATCAAAATACTTTTACCTCCTTTAGTCTTCAAATATAAATTGTTGTTGTCATCAATCTTCTCAAAACCAATCTTCACAAGATAATTGTGTAGCCTTTCATACCATGCTCTAGGCACTTTCTTTAAACCATATAAAGCCTTGTGTAGTCTACATACCATATTCTTCTTATTTGGATCATAAAATGCTTCTGGTTGTTCAATATAGGCTTCCTCTTCTAGTATCCCATTCAAAAATGATGACTTCACATCCATTTGATAAACCTTGAATCATTTGTATGCAAAGTAAGCAAGCATAGATCTTACTCCTTCCAATCTTGCAACTAGGGAAAATGTCTCTCCATTTTCAATTCCTTCTTCTTGTGCATATCCTTTACAAACTAATCTGGCTTTATTCCTTGTTTTTTTTTTTTTTTTTTTGAAAGAGGGTTAAATGCTTTGACCTAGAGCTATGAACTAGTGAGGCCATAAATGGGGGACCTTATCCCCATGAGATTTGAACCTTGATGGAAAAGATAATAACTCAATAACTCAACCATCACAACATGCCACTATTATCAATGGTTTTATTCCTTGTTACTTCACCATTCACATCTATTTATTTTTTATATACCCACTTGGTTCCAATAATATTCTTGTTTTCTAGTGTAGGTACCAATGTCCAAGTTTTGTTCTTTTTAATCTAATCAATTTCTTCATTCATAGCTCGGATCCATTCTTCACTTTCTAATGCATCCTTCACCGATCTAGGTTCATGCATACTTAGTAAAATGATTATTATTATTTATTTTTCGGTCATTATTCCACCTTCTTTATCTCAAATTATTTGTTCAGTAGGGTGATGTCTTCTGACAAATTTTGATAGCCTTGGTTTTGTTCTTCTTTCTTTCATTAATCTCAGAATAACTGTGTACCTCTCTACTAGGTAATTCAAAAGGTCTTTATTGTAAATTGATCTATGTATTAGAGTGAGTTTCTACTTCTATTTGTAACTCATCTCCTAACTACAACTTGATACTTGAATGAAACTCGACATCCACTGTATGTGACTTGACAATCACTAACTCTTGTTGATTTGTATCTTGAGTCACAACACCATCATCAATATTCATTTCTTCATAGTAGTACATAAAGGTTTTGTACTCTTCATGTTCCTTCTTATGTTTGGCTTCACGTACCTCTATATATTCATCAAATTTTATATTTACACTTTCCAAAACTTTGTTAGTGATAGTATTTAAGCACTTATAAGATTTACTTCTTGTGGAATACCATAGGAATATACTTTCTTCACTTTTTTCCATCAAACTTACCTTCGATGTTGTCCTTAAGAATGTAACACTTGCTTCCAAATACCATAAAATATTTAACATTGGGAGAGTATCCATACCATAGCTCAAAAGGTGTGGAATTTGTATCTTTGTTGACTTTTACTCTATTTAAAGTATAGATAGATGTACTTACAACTTCTTTCTAGTATTTCAATGAAACTTTCTTCTCCATCATCAATGTTCTAGGATAATCCATCATAGACATGTTCCTCCCTTTAGCAATCCCATTTTGTGGAGGGGTTCTAGGTGTAGAAGTTTATCTTTTGATTCCTCTATCATTATATAATATCTTAAACTCATTTGATGTAAATTCTCCACCTTTGTAAAATCTTAGACATTTTAAGCTTTTACTAGTCCCCTTTTAAATTCTATCTAAGTACCACTTAAACATTTGAAAAGCATCAAATTTTTGTTTCAAAAACATAACTGTCATCATCCTAGAATAATCAACAACAAATAGGATAATGTACTTCTCACCTTTGTAGCTTTGCACATCAATTGATCCACATAAATCAGTATGAAATAATTCTAGAGAATTTCCTTAGAAGTATGAGTCTTACTTTTGAAAGTAGATTTTGTCATTTTTCCTAGTTGACACTGTTTGCAAATCACATTATCAAGTTTCTTCAACTTTGGCAAACCTCTGAATCTCCTCATCTTGAATTGATACTAACCAAGTTATCAAAATTTACATGACATAATCTTTTGTGCCATAGCCATACATCATCAAGTTATACAACACGTAGCATCATTCATGTCAAGATAAAACATATTACCTCTAGTTTGATCTTCATTTCCAATCAGATTTCATTTACTATCCTAGATATTTTCTTTCTTGTTATCAAGTTCAACCTTACTACCTAAAATATTTAGTGTTGATAGACTCAACAAGTTCTAGTGAAGTCCTTCCACATAGTAAGCATTGTCACACATGCTATTCTATGTTAGTCTAATTGATCCTTTTTCTTTAATCAAACATGGTGCATCATTGCCAAATCTTACACTATTTCCATTGTAATATTCAAGACTAATGAACATAATTTTGTCTCTAGTTATGTGATGTGAACATCCACTATCAATAATCCATCTATCATTATTGTTCACATATGACACTTTAATATAGTTGCCTCATCTTCATCTAAATCATCTTTGATAGCAACATACATGACTTCATCATCATCATCATCAGATTCTTTGTCAGCAATGTAGTAGGCTTTCTTTTTTCTATCTTTTTTGTTCTCGTATCTTTTACCTCTTTATTTTTCTCCAATTCTAGTGTTCTTCTTCTCTATACACCTTGCAACAATATGACCCACCTCATTACAATTGAAACACATGATAGGTAACTTACCTTTGTATTTTCCTTTGCCTCTATGAAATCTCCTAGCCAACAATAATTCAAGCTCTTTTACATCATCTTCATCTATATCACTATCAGTAAAAACATGCTTAACCTTTTTCTTCTTATTATCTTTAGGTTCTTTTAGTGTCAATTTAGGTTTGAGACCAAAATCAATACTCTTATATTTGAAATTGTCAAAATTAGAGAGTTCAAAAGTAGTGAATCTACCAACCAAATCATCAAGTGTTAGATTGCTACCATGGGTACACCTTAGTTCTTGAATGGAAAAGACTCTAATAGTATAGATAGGAAGAAAATTTATCAACACTTTTCTTATCATAGTATCATCAACAATGATTCCATTTTCTCCTCTGATTGCATTAAAAATATCCTTGATTCCTATACAATATTGTACTATGGTCTCACCTTCTTGCATTCTAATTTAATCAAACTTTCCTCTTAAAATTTTAGCTTCAACTCCTAAAATATTCTTATCTCCTCCATAAATTGTTTGTATAGCATCCCACATCTTCTTTGTAGTATCACATCCTTTGATTTCATCAAACTCTGAGAAGCGTAGGGAAGATGCAATCTCTAACATTTTCTAGTTGTGTTCTTTCTTCTTTTAAAGATCATTAGTAGTTGTAACACCAACATGATCCACATGTTAAATAGTGATAGTTGACTAAGAATAATCTCCAATTCCTCCTAAGTGTAATTTCTTCAAGCTTTTCCATGCAAGAAAGTTGTCTCTATTGAGTTTGAGAACCTCCTTTTTGTACATCTTGATCTTTAGCTTCTAGGACCTTCAAATTTTCTAATCACAAGCACTTCACTCTAATACAAATAAAAGTTTTTAGTACTTAACAGATTCATAACCATATATCTATATCATGCATGCATCAATTAGATCATCCAATACCTTAAAAATTTGTAGGTTACTATCCTAGTTCAAAATAACTTTACCTAAATGTAAACATGGAACATAACAAAAAAAAAATGTACACTTGACACAAGGATTTTATGTGGACACCCAATTTGGAAAAAACCACCAATGACATGCTACCAATTTTCACTCTTCTAAAGTGAGCCCTATTAAAGGCCAACCCTGGTAAAGGTTATAATGTGCACTATTAAATGTGACCTAGTTAAAGGATTTGAATCACCCTATTAGGAGTGAGCCTTGTTAGAGGACTTTAGAACATTCCATACAATGTCACTCAATTAAAGGATTTACAAATGACTGTTAGAACAACCTTAATCCAAAGGCTTTATCCTAACTAATACAATTTCTAGAAAGTAATAGTAGGACCTTGATCTAATAATAAAACAACTCACTTGCAAATTACAGATCTCATATTCAATTCTCCATTATACTTAGCATTCATCCTCTTCTTCTCCTTATCTTTTTCACCCTTTAATCTCTCAATTCCCTAATTCTCCTTGCTTAGATTTCTAATTGCAGATCTATTCACTTAGCCACCATATAGAGTAATACCCTAGACTTTCTATATTTCTCAAATTCAAACTCTTCTCCTCTACTCCACACTTGCTGCTATCTTGTTGTCTCCTTAAATAGATAATTTAGATCTTTTTTTGCTTCATCACAATATTCCATCTTAGGGTTATGTAGGATTTATTGAATCTAACCATCTTTCTATTTTCTTATTCCTCCAAAAACTTCCTTTATAATCCTCTTTGAATTAACCTCAAAACGTTTTGTCTTGAATTATGTGTCACTAGCTCAAATCAAGCTTATCTTCCAAATGCTTCACAAAATTCAAGAAATCAAATTTGTTAACTCAGATTCATTGAATCTTCAATCAAACTCTTTTTATAGTCACTCAGAACTTACGTGTTATTTCTCGACACTCACAGTGTTCTATTACTTAGCCAATACTAGATCACTTGGGACATACTAAAGTTTATTGGTGCTCTAGACCAACTAAACTTTAATTGGAACATACTAACTTTCACTCGGTCACCATTGATTTTCTTATTTTCTTGACACCTATTGACTTTCACTCATCTTGTAGTGTTTTATGCTTGACTTACAATGAATTTTCTCAATTTTCACTATTCACTTAGTCAAGGTTGGTAGACATCTTTTCTTCACTTAATCTTCTTCCAGTCTTTACATTATTAACCTTTCATCATAAACTTAAGTAGATAAAAAAATACACTATATCATCAATATCTTACTTGGTCTTAGTGATCCTTTTATAGAATGTATAATTCAACCTTTCTCTAGGTTCTCTTGTTGTCCTTTCTTTTCAAATCATCTTCATCAATCAACTCAAATGATAGCGTTTAGACCAAACTAGCAATTGTCTTAGCAACAAGTAGTAGGGAACTAAAATTAGTAACAAAATAATGATTTTTCTATAATAGATTCCATCAATTTCTTTCCTCAACATTCTCCTTCTTAATAATTTTATCTCAACATTAATGTTTAGTGGGAACCCCCTCACACAAAAAGGTCACCCAAAAATCTAAATGAGCATTAAGAGTTTTAATGGTAACCCCCAGATGATAAGGAAATAATTACTTCTCAAAATAGGTCCAACATCCATTTATATTCACAAAATAAGGGACAATTTCATAATTAGATAAAATGGTGCCCTTACCTTTCCTCTCAACTCCTATTGCTAAATCTAGTCATTTTCCACATCACCTCTATGAATCCCAACCTTAGTGGTAAATTATATGTCAAACATGGTGTTCTCCTAGAAAACTACACACCTTCAAGAATATGCTAACATGGTAAGGAATAACATCTCCCCAATTGTGTTCTAATAATAGAGTTGGCATTCTTTCCTTTGGCATAAGGAAATCATACAAATTAAATAGAAATATTGGTGGACTAATTATCAATCTATCTCCTAACCTTGATGCAAAACAATTATAAACCTTACAAAACTAGCATTTTTCTATCTTATTACATATCCAAGCTCCAAAATTGTATTGTTATCTCATTAACATTAATATTTTTTCTCAAATTCATAGAGGGTAAGTACACAAAGATGGGGAACTAAAAAGGGGGTTTAAGATTCCACATAATTTTTAGCTTGACAAATTCTAAACTTTGATGAGAAATTGAAGATAGTTTGATTCAAAACTTCAATACATGGCAAGAACAAGAGTTGTAGTCCTTCAAATCTAGTTTTCAAACTATTAAATATTTTTATATGATGGAGCATAAGGCCCTTAAAAAGGGGGAGCACAAAAAGTTGTGTTAATTTTTTTTTAAAAAACATAACATAGTGTCTTGTTTTCTAATGCAGAAGTATCTGGCGTCACCTTGTAATCCTACACTTTTGTTCATTCTACCAATTTTTGTCGAGTTCTTAGTTGCTACTGAGTGCCAATTTTTAGTTGTTTTCAAGTTCTTAGTTGTTGCTAAGAGATCCTTTGGTTTTTGATTGATCCTTTGGTTGTCAAGTGATCCTTTGGTTATCGAGTGATCCTTTGATTGTTGAGTTCTCTGTGGTTGTCGAGCATTGGAGGATGTTGAGTTCATAGTAGCTACTAAGTGATTCCATTGGATCTCAAGTTTATGTGGATGCCAACTATGATAATTTTGTGAATTCTTCATTTGTTGAGTTATCTATGTCTAGTTCCAGTGTGGGCCAACATTTCTTGCATTTATTTTTGGTATAGGATGTTATTGTAAGATGACTTGTGGTTGTGCTTGAATTTAATGAAAGATTTAATTATGTGATGAGCCGAGCTATGGCCACTCAAGAATTTAAGGAAGTATAGTATTGAGTTTTAGGTAGACTAGTAGAATGGAGAGGAACATAATAAGGTGTTATGTGCCTGGAAGTGTGAAATTGAAATTGGATCATGAATTTGAAAGTTGTATATTGTAATTGGTCATAACTCAGAAGGCCCTACAAGTGGGCATCTATGCTGATTATCTAATGAATCAATAAAAATTTTGTTCTCCTCCTCCTTGGTATTGTTCTTGTTTCATTTTTTCTTCTATGCTAACTCTTGCAAGGTGGTTTTGATAGCTGGGTGTTCCTTTGGCCTCGATAATTCTTTGCCCTCCCTGTGTTAGGTGGTATCAAAGCTCAACATTCATCCTTGCAGTGATTGGATTGTGTAGAACCCTAAGTGAATTTGGTTGTGGGGTAGCAGATTATAGATTTAACCTATAACTTGTAGAGGGTTATGATCTTGTAGGAACCTAATTTGTAAAGATGGTTCGAGGTCAAGGAAATTTTGATAATGCAATATTGGAGACATTGAGACAAATTGCAGCCAAATTAGATGCTATGGAGATAGCCCATAGGAGAGGAGAACATCTTGATGATGTAAGTGATGATGAAGTGGTAGGATCAAACCCTAATCTAGAACCTAAAGAAGATCAAGATGAAGCAAGGTTGTTGAGAGTGTCATCTAGGGAAAATTCAAAGCTTGTTATCAAAGTTGTTCCTTATGATGGGAAATTGGACACCAATTCTATGTTGGATTGGATCACTAAAATGGAGAAGTTCTTTCAGTATGAAGAAACTTATGATAATAGGATGGTAACGATTGTAGTTACTAGGTTGGTAGGACATGCCTCACTATGGTAGGAGCATTTGCAAATTGATAGACAAAGGAGAGGAAAGGAGAAGATTAGAACTTGGGTGAAGATGGTAAACAAAGTGAAAAACAAATTCCTTCCTACTAATTACAAATTATCCTATTAAGAGATGCAAAATTTGAGGAAAAATACATGATTGTAAAAGAGTATACTAAAAAATTCTATAGATTGGACATCTATTCTAGACATGTTGATGATGATGTTGAGAAAATTGCAAGGTACATAAATGGATTAAGATCTAGAATTCCAGATGAGATAAGTTTTGTGAAATTGGAAAGTATGGAGGAAGCATACCAGTATGCCTTGAAGGTTGAGGAGATCTTGAAAAGGAACCATGAACAAAGACAAAGAGGTAGAGGTAGATCTTATGGAGAATGTAGAAAATCTAACAATTTTGTGCAAGATAAGGGAAAATTTAAGTGGAAGATTGATGCCAAAGGAAAGACTGAGTGGAAAAGTGGTGATTCTTATTGAGGTGGTACTATTTCTTACCAAGGAAGAGTTAATTCTTATTCTAGAGGTGTTTTTCATGGCAATTGTTTAAGATGTGGTAAAGAAGGGCATAGATCCTCTAAATGTAGATCTTTTGAAAGTAGGAAAGGTAACAGAAATGATGTGATTCAAGGAGATAAAAATGGTTAACCAAGCAATAATGGTGAAAATCTAATGGTGAGAAGAACCTTATGTAATAAGGGAAGTGATGAGGAACCTATTTTAAGAAGAAGTCTTTTCAAGACCAGATGTAAGATGGCTAGAAAATGCTACAAAGTGATCATTGATAGTGGAAGTTCTATAAATTTTTCATTAGAAAACTGACTTTAAAAGTTGTAATTGTGGAGGCTAAAACATTCCAAACCCTATCATGTTTCATGGATCAAAGATGAGCATAAAATATTGGTAAGTAAGATATGCCTTGTGAAGTTCAAGATTGGACATTACTTTGATAAAGTTTTGTGTGATATTATGCCTATGGATTGTTGTCATATTTTTTTTAATAGACCTTGGCAATATGATAGATATGCTATACATGATGGAAGAATGAATCAATACACTCTTTGGGTGAATGGGAAGAAACAAATATTGTTACCTTTGATTGAAAGTTCAGATGAGGTTAATTGTACTACAATGAAAGTTTACATGTTTAATAGGAAACAATTTGAAAATGAAATAAAGAAGAATCAAGTTTTTTTTTATACAGTTCCTAGAGGATCAAGTTTTGGTAGTAATGACCGAGTAGTAGAACCTCATAATGACCAAGTGACAACAGATAGTGGTAGCTGAGTACCAAAAGAAATTACAAAATTTTTGAAAGAATATAAAGAGATTGTTGTAGAGGATATACCTAATGGTTTACCTCCAATAAGAAGTATAATCCATTGTATGGATCTAATTCCTATAACTAGTTTTCTATACAAAGTACCATATAGATTGACACCTATAAAAAATTAAGAACTTAAAAAAAAAATGCATGATTTTTTGGAGAAAGGTTTGATTAGAGAAGGCTTGAGTCCATGTTTTGTACCTATTGTTTTAGCACCTAAAAAGAAAGGAGAATGTGTACTGATTCTAGAGCTATTAACAAGATCATAGTGAAATATAGGTTTCCTATGCCAAAGATGGATAACATAATGGATTTTTTTGAATGGAGAAAAGTATTTTACCAAGATTGATTTAAAGAGTGGCTATCATTAGATCAGAATCAGAAAAGGTGATGAATGGAAGACTACTTTCAAGACAAAAGATGGCCTATATAAATGGTTGGTTATGCCTTTTGGTTTGACTAATGCACCTAGTACTTTCATGAGGTTGATGAATGATGTTCTAAAAATATTTTTTGGTAAGTTTGTGATTATTTATTTGGATGACATTTTGATATTCAATAAGCATATTAGACAAGTATTGCAGAAGTTGAAAGAGGAAAAGTTGTTGCTTAAGTTGAAAAAGTGTTCTTTTATGCAAGAAGAGATTTTGTATTTGGGATTTTTTGTTTTAGCTAATGGTTTGAAGATGGACCCTAAGAAGGTTAAAAAAAAATTGGAATGGCTTACACTTGAGAATGTTGGTGAGGTAAGATAATTTCATGATTTGGCTAGTTTTTATAGAAAGTTTATAAGGAATTTTAGTTCTTTTTGTAATGCTATAACTGAGACAATGAGAGGAGATAAAAAGGAATTCAAGTGGACACATGAAGTTGATAAGAGTTTTGAGATTTTGAAATAAAATGTTGTTGAGTTACCTATATTGGCTTTTCCTAATTTAAATAAGATATTTCAAGTTGAATGTGATGGAAGTGGTAGTGCAATAGGAGCTGTATAGAGTCAAGAAGATAAACCTATTACTTTCTTTAGTGAGAAGTTGAATAATGCTAAAAGTACTCTATATATGATCAAGAGTTTTATGTTATTGTTCAAGCATTGAAGAAGTGGATACATTATTTGATTCCTAGGGAGTATGTGTTGTATACTAATCATAAAGCTTTACAATACTTGAGAAGTCAATATAAATTGAATTAGAGAGATATGAAGTGGGTTGAGTACTTGTAGAATTTTACATTTTTGATCAAGCATAAGAGTGGAGTTACTAACATAGTCATTGATGCATTGAGTAGAAAACATTCTTTGTTGACTAAAGTGAAGGTTGAAGTTGTATGATACTAACCCTAATTTTTTTGAGGCGTGGAGAGAGTGTAGAGCACCAAATCTAATAGATCACATAAGTAAGTTTGATGAATATTTCATTCAAGAAGGTATCTTGTTTAAAGGAGTTCATTTGTGTATCCCTAGAAGTTCTATGAGAGTTAATTTGATTAAGGAAAAACATAGTGGTGGATTGGCTAGACATTTTAGAATTGATAAAACATTGAATTTGTTGAAGGAGAAGTATTATTGGCCAAAAATGTATAAGGATGTTTAAAAATTGTAAAGATTTGTGGAGTTTGTCAAGTTTCAAAAGGAGTGAGTCAAAATACTAGTTTTTATACACCTATTATTTTTCTTGAGAAACCTTAGAGTGACATTAGTATGGATTTTGTTCTTGGATTACCTAAGATAGTGAAGGGGTATGATTCCATATTTGTTGTAGTGGATAGATTTTGTAAGATGGATCATTTCATACCATGTAAGAAGACATCAGATGTTGAGCATGTTGCTGATTTTTTCTTTAAAGAGATTGTGAGATTTCATGGATTACCAAGAAGTATTATTTTTGACAGACACAATAAGTTTGTTGGTTATTTTTGGAAGACTTTGTGGAAGAAGATGGGTACTAAGTTGAAGTTTACTTCTACATTCCATCCACAAATAGATGGACAGAAAGAGGTTTTGATTAGAAGCTTGGGTAATTTTCTAAGATTTTAAGTTGGGAATAAGCCAACTAATTCGGAAGTAGTGTCAGCACAAGTTGAGTTTGAATATAATAATTATGTGAATAGGAGTACAAGGAAGAAACCTTTTGAGATTGTTATTGGAATGCAACCTAGAGGAGAATCATATTTGAGGAATGTTTTTGATGAAGAAAAGAGAAGTGCTACAAGGGAAGAATTTGTTGATTTTATGGAGTCTTTGCATAAGGAAGTAAAGTTGAGGTTGGAAAAAAGTAATCATAAGTATAATGAAAATGTTGATAAGTCTAGAAGACATCATGTTTTTGAAGTTGATGATGAGGTTATGGTTCATTTGAAGAAAGGAAAAGTTCCTATTGGAACATATAGTAAGCTGAAGATGGAGATGTTTGGACCTTGTAAGATCTTGAAGAAGTTTGACATTGGTAATTCTTACGAAGTCGAGTTACCTGATGACATGGATATATCTCCTATATTCAATGTTGCTGATTTATATAAGTATCATGAGTCAAATGATGAATTTTTTGTATTAGAAGATTATCCTAAGAAATAGATCGAATACATTGAACTGATATTGGATCAGAGAGTTGGTAAAAGAACAAGAGGAATATATTACTATGAATAATTGATGAAGTGGAAGAATAGACCTATTAAAGATGCTTCATGGATTTCCCAATTTGAATTGGATTCCACTTAGGTTGTGAAATCTCAATAATTTAGGAGAATCATTTCTTCCAACCCTAGCCATCTAATATAGGAGCATTTGGGGTCACCTTGTAATCCTGCACTTTTGTTCATTCTACCAGTTGCTGCAGAGTTCTTAGTTACTACCAAGCACCACTTATCAGTTATTGTCGAGTTCTTAGTTGTTACCAAGTGATACTTTCGTTGCTAAGTGATCCTTTGGTTTCCAAGTGATCATTTTTTTACCAAGTGATCCTTTGATTATCATGTTCTCTATGGTTTCCAAGCATTGGAGGATGATGAGTTCATAGTAACTATTGAGTGATTCCTTTGGATATCAAGTTCATGTAGATGTTGAGTGCCAGTATTTTGTGAAGTCCTCATTTTTTGAGTAATCTGCATTTGGTTCCAATTTGGGAAAACCTTTGTTGCATTTAATTTTGGTATAGGTAGTTATTGTAAGCTGACTTGTGGTTGTGCTTGAATTGAATGTAAGTTTTAATTCTATGACTAGCTGACCTACGGCTACTCAAGTATTTAAGGAAGTCTAGGATTAAGTTTTAGGTAGATTAGTAGAATGGAGAGGAATAGAATAAGGTATTATGTGCCTAGAAGTGTGAACTTGAAGTTGGATCATGAATCTAGAAGTTGTATGTTGTAATTGGTCATAACCGAAAAGGCCTTACAACTGGGCATGTATGTTGATTATCTAATGAATCAATAAACATTTTGTTCTCCTCCTCCTTGGAGTTGTTCCTATTTTGTGTTTTCTATTGTGTTAACTCTTGCAGGGTGGTTTGGATAGCTTGGTGTGTCTTTGGTCCTAGCAATTCTTTGCCCTCCTTATGTCATTTTCTCCCCATACAATGTTAACTTTTAAAATAAAATAAAAATTTCTCTAGTGAACAGTTATCTAACACCGCATAGTTCATCCCATATTTTTTGATAATTATTTAGTTTACATTTGATTTTTACAAATTTTGTAAGTGGACACATCCTAGAAAAAGAAAAATTTTGTGCATGCCCTAGAAATCATTGAAAACTAATAAAAAATGAAAACTTATTTTTAAATGTTTTTTGTAGAATTGAGCCTAGTTAAGCATCTATTGTATCACAAAATTTGATGAATGGTCAAAAATCTAAGCACAAAATACTATATTTTGATTTTTGTTAAACCTAAGATATACATTAAAAATAAATTAGATATTAAAGGCCCAACTTAATTAGAATTCAAAAAAAAATATATGATTAGAAAGATAAGAAATAAATATATGGTATGATGTCATCAATTTTTTTCATTATTTGACCTTGAGTAAACTTGACTTATGGTACACAATTTATTTATTTTTTGTATTTTTGCTAGAAAACATGACTCGGACACAATTGAATTCTCCAAGTCTTTGGATCTCCAAACTAAACCTTCTTAAAATATTTAAAATAACTAAGAGTTTGGGGTGAATCAATTATCAAAGGTCTAGATGTACCAATTAAACAAACAATCACCTCAACAACTTTAGATCTTATTACTCATAACTTGGTTTCTATACTCAACTTTTAGTAACATCAACTAGTTGTCCACTATTATAAATATAATAGACTTGAAAAATATAAACATTAATTAATAAAACACCATAAATTACATCCACACAAGTTTAACACTAGGATTTAATTTGGAAACCAAATTTCAAAAAATTCACCAATAAAATGTTACTAATTTTCACTCTTCTGAAGTGGGCTCTATTAAGAGCCAACCTTGTTAAAGGTTACAAAACACAGTGTTATATGTGGCCTTGTTAAAGGATTTAATCATCCTACTAGGAGTGGCCTTGTTGGAGGACCTTAGAATTTTCCATTAGGATGTCACCTTGTTGAAGCATTTACATATGACTATTAGGTCAACCTTAATTAAATGATTTCAAATATTGTTTACAATGGTTAGAAAGTAACAACAAGTTTTGATCTACCAAGTATAAATCACTTTGGATGTATAGATCTTAGCTTAGCTCATAAAGTGATTCACTGTCTAGCCTCCACTATCATCTCTATCTCTAATTTTCTTGGAAACCCTTTAAGAAATAAATCTTCACCTCTTCTCAGGCTTCTTCTTAGATTCACAAGTTAATAACATTAGAAATTGCTCCAACTCTCTAGAACTCTTTCACACACACACACTCTCTACATACACAATCATGCAGTGAAAGTTCACTCTTGTACCTCCTTAGATAGTTAATTATGATCCTTTTTAGCCTAAACATTATTCTAGATCTTAGAGTTTATGATTGGATCCATCATATACAATGTATATGATCATCATCTTGTTTATCCTCTCCTTTTCTAGAAAATTCTATGGAAGTCCATTCCTTAGGTTACTTTCCTAATCCTTTACTAATAGAAAATGACCCAACTCATCGATCCTTATCTTCAAAATGCTTTCTATATTCCAAGAAATCAACTTAGTTGGTTGTAAGTTGTGATTTCTTGCAAACAGTTAAGTTACTATTCAATAACAAACACTGTGTTCTGACACTTAGTCATGTTACACAATCGGTACTAAATTTCTTGCTCGACACATACACTATCAGTTGGTGAATATTGATGCTTGGTTAACACTAATTCTTCTTAGCATGTTCTAGTGCTTGGTTGACACTAGCATCACTTGGAATATACTTAAAATTATTTTAACTTTTTCTCTAGTGCTTGGTCAAGCCTATGCATTTGATCTATCTATGATCACACCTTCAAGACTTGAACATTATTTTCTTCCACTATTCCAACATGATTTAAACAATCAATTTATCTTGTCAAATTCCAACTAATAAAGTGTCCAATTATGGTTTCCTCTTCATAACTCAACCTATCCTTGATATAGTTTTGTTATGAAAAAATTCAAATACTCTTCATCAATCAAATAGATATGACACTTAGATTAGATGACAAACTATCTCACCAATAGGTTTGACATTAATGACAACATAATAATTGGTCCAATTTTAGTTTCCAATAGTCTCCCTCTTTAGCATTGATGGAAACACCTAAACTTACCATGTAATCCAAGAGTTTTACCATCTTGAGAAACACCCAAAATGTATAATGCTTTCATCAATATCCTTAGGTTCATCTTGACTCTCATTTCTATAATTCTAAAAAACTTATAAACTCACTCTTAGTAAGTTATCCCTCTTTATATCCCTACTAGTTTCTTATTGTAAAAACTTTCTCTATCTCCCTCTTTCATTTGGATCTTCTTATACTCTCTCTCTCTTTTAAACAAATGCTAAAGACCTCTTCAACTCATAAATCTTTTCATGTCAATACCTTCATTTCAATTTTGAATTCTTCGTCATCTATCATCCTTGTACATAGATCCATGTTAGAAATATATAATATTGAGAGAGGGGGGTGGGGGGATGAATCATTATTCTATGTTGCCCCACTTTTTACCATAGTCCAATTTTTCAAAGTGGAGGATTTAACTCATATTATGTTTAGGCCGGTCAAGTTAGCTGGTCCTTCCTTCCTCAAGTGTTAAGTTTCTCCATCGGGTTTCCATCTTTTTCCTTTTCCCGCATTATATAGCCAGGTGGGTGTTCCTTATTTTCATGAGTCATGTGGGTAGTCTAGATCCTTACTTGATGGAGATTCTTGAGTAATGCTACCTTAGATTAATTTTACTTGCAGCTTATTTGATCTGAGTATAAAGAAAGTTGAACTAGCAGAAAATCAAGTTTCTTCTTCTCCTTAGCGGGTTTCCACACCCTGAAGGTGAAACTCCATAGAGATCTATAAATGCTATTTGTAGGCTGAAACAAGGAAAGGTGAGTCATAATATGTATGGATCATTCAAATATTATAATGTTTTCATAATGGGAATCACTTGGACCACACCAGGATTATCAAAATAAGCATCAACGGAAAATTCAGAAATAGCTTCTCCTTTGGTGAGTTTCGAACCAAGAAGTAAGTTTTCTGAAAAGGACTAAATAGAAGGTTAAAGTTACTAGTGGGCCCCATTTTTTGCTTGCAAATCCTTTTTTATGTTTTTTGAAGGATTATAGTAAAGTTCTTAAGGTAGAAAAGGTAAAACAAAAGCGTAAGTGGAAAAATGGAAATCGCCTTCTCCATTGTGGGTTTTCTACGCTTGAGAGCAATTTTTTGCATCCAATGAAAAATGGCTACTTCAAGCATGGTAAGTGTTTGAATTGATCACTGGATGTGTCTGGCATAGAAATAGAAGCAAATTAGTTAAATTTGTAAGGATATTTTGAGCAAAATCTAGCCAAGAAGATTTTTCCCTAGGGAGTACTCCGTTCTTGTTTTTCCAAAACTAGGTGAAAATGGAAAGGTAAGTCAATAATAAAGGATAGTTATTGTTGGGCCAACAGAAATAGTGAAATGACAAAGATAAATTCATTAGAACCCTTACATTTACTAATCCAATGAATTTATACTCAAATTCACTCGTGTGGCACAGATTGTGGAATTTAACAGGCAAATTCGGGGTTCTTATATAAAAAAGAACCTAACAGAATTTCAAATCACTGCCTTACTGTTATACTATTATATTCAATAGTGCTTCCAAAAAACTTCAAAGTTTAGGGTTCATTTCTTTATATTATCACAATTTTTGAATCTCTATCATTCTATATTAGGCAAGATGGCATCAAGATTCTTTGGTTTTGATGGGCTAGGTGGAATCAAGTCAACATGGCAGAGTATCTCTGATACTTCGTTATGTTTCTTTGATATGCAAGATTTTCAGAGAAGGCTGAGAACTAAGTTGATTCACCCTGTAACAAAGAAACTCTAAGGAAGTGGATTGGTGGAGGCATCTAGGTTTCCTTTCATAGTACAAGCTCCAGAACTAATTGTGGAATGTATCAATCATTACAACCCGGACACCAAGCAGATCCTATTGCCTAATCAAACGGTATTGATTTCAATTGATAAGCAAGTGGTGGTGAACTCTCTATAGATTACAGAATGAGAGGAGTTCTCTAAGCTAACAATTAGAGGATCCATGTCTAAATTCTCCTTGAGGAAGATGGTGTGGAAGAAGGAAATCATGAACTCCTGGTTCCAAAAGCCCAGAGGAGAAAAAAGTAAGGTCCCTTAAACCCTATTTGGCATGGATCTTAAGCCTAAAATTGTGGATATTTTGGTCATCTTGCATCGACTAAAAGGTGAGGTAGAAGCACTCAATTCTATAGAACAATACTTCTTTATGGTGTTGTTGGTAAATAGATTATCCTTTTAAATAAACTCTCAAAGTGCCCAAATTTGAAAGAATAATTAGATGCCAACAGTTGGATAATCTAACATGAGATTGATAGATTTCCTCTGAATTGGAAGGTACAAATCCCTTATGAAATGATATGCAATGAATTTTTTGTTATTGCCTAAACTAACTAGGTGTGTTCTTAACCCGAGAACGGAAGAGGAAAACCAAGCCAGCCCTAGACAGGACTAACTCAAGTAGAGAAATCAGTTCTACACCTAGCCAACCCTAGGAATTCACACTTCCTATGACTCCCCGACATTGGTAATGCAAGAACGTTGTTAGTTATGCAAATGCAGTGACATGAAATTAAAATGAAGATTAAACATCTGAAACTTTGCAACATGAACAGATGAAAGTACCCTGATCTATCACCCATTCACCATTTAGCTGAGAATGCAAGAAAGTGCTTAAGACTGATTATAACAATACTTCGATTGGAAATAACTAGAAAAGTGATGCCTAAATGCTCTAATTCATAACAAAACCTTTCTTTTTTTGAACACAACAAACATAATAATCTAATTACATTTTCTTACAATCTATAGCCAAATCTATTACAAAGAACCAAAATATCCATCTAATGCATGAATGAAAATACAGAAAATTGAATGCTCTCCCCTCTACTCTAGCTCTTCAACTTTATGTAGAAAAAGTAGAACACCCCCTATACACAATGCAATAAAATATCAAAACTAAAATGCCCTCTCTTCTACTCCAGCTCTCTGACTGTATGCAGCCAAGAAGAAAAACCCCCAAACTAACATGCCCTCTCTTTCCCTTCAGCTCTCTAACTGTATCCACAAAAAGAAGAACCCAAAAAGAAGACCTCCCTCATTCACTCTGCCACTGGCTTATTTAATCTTTCTCCTTCCTATGACCTTTTAGTTTCATAATTGATTCTTGGATGGCATTGATCTTCTCTTCCTCTTTTATTTCCAATCTCCCTTGGTTGTAATGTTTTACTCCTAATCAAATGTTAGGTAACAAATCTAATGACATATGTCATTAAGATTGAAATATAATATATTACCTTTCCCATTTTGAATGGAGTCTTGGGGCATGCGGGAATATGTTTTGACACAATATATAATATATTTGAATGAATATGTAATATATTCATTTCATATTAATTCATCGGGGTACTTTTGCAATAAACTCTTTGAAATAGTAAACACTTGTCACCAAAGATGTATTTTATCAAACAGCTCACAACCTTTTTGTTATAATTGTACCGGAGACTCCACTGAATTGGATTGTATCAGCGAGATTTGGATGCATCCACATTTATAATAGGACTCAGTCTTCATATCTGCACATGAACCTAGCACCACAACTTTTTCACATAACTATATATTCTGGTATGATTTATTATCACCCACGGTATCTTCCTGTATCGAGGAACATATATAGAGAGGAATACATGTGTTGGGCATATTGAGAGTGCCCCCTTTATTGTTGAGTTTCTCTCATGACTATCATGCTTAAAAAACATTGTATATAATCTACATATCTGTCGGTGAAATGCTTGGATGAAAGTTGTGTATGAAACATTTGTTGGCACAGGCTTGGATATTTATTGTTGGATACATACCGCTACCCTCACTAGTCAAGTCCTCCAACAACAACATAATTCTATTGCAATTCTTACTCTCAGCAATGTTGGAATGTTATCAAACTCAAAATCTACACATAAGAACCGTGGGCTTATCTTAGTATTTATCCTCAAATACTTTGCATGTTTACTTCACAACATATATGCTGCTGATTCCTAACTCTGAGAATTGGTGACAGCATTCATTACTAGTTCTTCATTTCTTTGGTATCATTTTCATCACCGACTTTGTTGGCCTCAACGTGTGTCAAATTGTTCATATGCCCATGGCTTATATATGATGTTACCAACAATTTGAAATGTAGCTTGGGTTGGAGACTTGACATCATAGGTATTTGTGATGAAAGTTGGCTTCCTCTATGAGTTAAACTGTGGCTTCCATTTATGCTTTCACCTTTTCTTTGACATGAGATGAGAATCGAGTGTATAAGAATTTTCTTTTGGTTTGGACATGGTGCTATCTTTGGTGGAGCATTGCCTATAATATATATCATCACCATTTGCACTACTATTTCAATGGCAAGGTTGTTTCATTCAATCAATAAGGAACCTATGCATTCAATTGAATCGAGCCTCTTGGCTTTATTTCCATGACCCCGCGGCTATGGTGATGAGTTCCAACATGTTGAACTCGATAGAGTTTGGTCAATCTTATTATAGCAACCTCTCTACCTTTTATGGTGAGCCCGTGGATTAGAAACAATGTCTTCGACAAGGATTCATAACTCATGTTAATAAGATCGCATTTGTTCTCAATTACTACCAAAGCACATGTTAAACTTGTTCCTATTTCCATTGAGCCCAATCAAGAATCTCCAATTCGCATGAAACAAGTTGTGTCCCTGGTGCAATTCATTTTAGCATTGGTTCCTCTAAACGATAAGCTCTACATTTCATGCCTGCAGGTCTCCTTTATGAGATTCTTATATGACAATGCAAGGAGATTACATATAAATCTTATCATAAATCAATACCTGATGAGAATCAACATGTGTAACAATTAATTTAATGTGATTCAATGTCTGTCCCTTTCATCAAGCTTTTACTCCAACTCATAACACCATAATTAGTAAAATGTACCAACAAAATATTTACTTGATAGGCTGATCTGGAAGGTTAAAATTGGGGGATTGGAAGTATGCCTATAGGTGCAAATTATCTGCTCAAACACACAATATGTTGAGTGGGTGTTTGAAGTTAGTGAACATATTTCTAGAGCTCTCAGTGTAGCCAAGTTTTATAATTCATTTTACATGTCATCTTTATAGATATATATGTTGGCTTCCTTACAATTGTGGCTAGGACTCCCCAGAATAAAGAATTTTCTCAAAAATGTAAAAAGCTATGAGGTTTATCCATGCTTGTAGTTACAGAATAACTATGCAGAGTATATTCAAGTTAATGATGCATTCACTATGAGAATCTGTAGGGAACTCCAAGGGTTTCTAGAGTGCAGATTCAATCTAGAAGTAATGGAGATCATCAGCCAGTTTGGCTATTATTTTATTCAATTCTCATCTTTCTCTTATTTGTTTCTATCAATGTTTGATAGATTTCCCCTAAAGCTTCCTAGATATCTGGATGATATGATCGTACTCATCAATATTGTTAGGCAAGCAATCCAAGTAAATGTGCTGAGTGCTAGTTTGAGAAAGAAGGGGTATGAATTCCCCATAAAAATTGGAGCTTATAGTTGTGAATCCTAATCTGATGCAAAGAACATACTCAAAGAATTCAAGAACAAATATAGACTGGAGGAGTATGAAATGGTAAGGCCCATCTTTAATCCAAATGGGTATGCTAGAGATGTGCTTCAAATTGGAAGCGTCATTAAACATGTAACTACTATAGAAGATTATTGGGCTGATTGGAGAGATGAGCTAAAGAGTTGAGACTGTGCCTTTGCTAGACTCACAATAGATCAAATAAAGACCTATGGAATTGAGTTGGATCTGGAAGGGCTAGAAGATGATGGGAAAAATATGTATAGTAATACATATTTGACCAAATTGAGAAACATCCCAATCAGCTCTGAGCTGTGTGTAAATATAGAAGAGGATATTGATGTTATGATGGCTCAAATCATCAAGAGAATGGGAAAATGGGTTGAGTGGACAACAAAAAAGAGCTAGATCAGGAGCAAGACTACTCAAGCTTCTCCAGCCGCTACTACTCCCACTTCCTCTCAAAGTGCCAAACCTAGTGTTACAACTTCAACTACTCAAGGGTTGGCTCAATCTATAATAGGAGGTGATCAATCCCTGAAGAAGAATATTTCAATAGCTCCAACTTGCCAAGGAGGTTATCTACCAGTGATTGGAGCTCAAGTTGGTACTGAAGAAAAAGGGACAAAAGAGTTGAAAGATGGAACCATCACTCTAGCTTCACCTCCTCACACCACTCCAACTCCATCTCCACGTGCTACTCCAATTCCATCTCCCTGTGTTACCCCAATTTCATCTCCTCATCATAGCCCTAATCCATCTGCAGGTGCTTCTCTTTTGAAGTCAACTAGTTCTCCCATCCAGATAGTAGAGATTGGAGATGATAAGAGTAGTAGCAGTGAGTCAACTAAATTTGATGAAGCTATAAAGAGAACTCAAGAAGAAGATAATGTCTCACATTCATCTCAGCACCTCTCTAAAGATCCAAAGAACCCCCTTCTTTGCAACAATAGTAGCAATGACTCCAATAAAGAAAAAATTGTTCAACATAGACTCACTTGGAATGGCTTCTAAGGTGATTAGTACAGAGTCCTTGATTGAAGAAACCTTAGAAAGAAAAAGAAAGAGGAAAGATGAAGTGTTCCTACAAAGGATGTTATGTCTCAAGTGGTACACTCTTGGTCAGCCATAGTAAAAGCTAAGAAGCAAAAAAATTTGTCCATACTTAGGCAAGATCTAGAGATCGGACATTTTACTATGGAGATTGAAAAACCAAATAAAGTAGGGTGAATTGAGGATATGACTCTTGAAGACTTCACTCTACATTCAATTGATCTTTGAGAGGCCAGGCATGATAGAAAATCTAGCTTATGGAGTTCAAGCAATGAGATAATAGAAGGTCAGTTAGAAAACCTCAAATTATCAAAGATCAAGATGAAAGCTGAGATAGAAGAACTCAAAAGATTCATCACGCAGCTAGTTGTTCCATTGGAAACCATTATTGGTGTGCCTCCTACTCAAAATCCTAAAGTAGAGGAAGTGCAAGCTTTTATCTCATAGCTCCAGAAAGATAGACATTTTGGTCACATTGGGAAAGAGTGGATTGATAAACTCAATGCAAATGGAGTTGCTCTGATTAGTCAAATTGGGAATGTTATCCTTCGATTGGAGACTAAGAAAGATAATATCTTGTCTAATCAACACACTCTAACCATGGAGAAAGAAAGATGTGATGAGTGTATTTCTCTCTTGAAAATGATTATCCAGATGAAGGCAAAGGAGGTGGTTGAAGTAAAAATTTTGAAGAAAGTAACTGAACCCCCGTTTGAATGGCTCTAGGGTGTGCAATTGAAGCTAGAGATAATTCAAGAAGTTGAAAAAGGACTCAAGGAAAAAAAAGATAAAGTGAAGAGAACTCAAGATAGGGCATTTGAATTGATGAAAGGATTACACACTGACCCACAAACTAGTGGTCAAGGGAGAGCCCTTATTGGAGTGGAGATAATGAAGAACAAATTCTCCATGTATTTAAGTAGCCTATCAAGAATGGTTTCAAGTGTCCAAAATAGAGTGATAGAGCTACAGACACTAGGTGGATGCATACATGTAGCTACTGAAGAATTGACATGACATCTAAATTTTGTGAAAGAGTTGGCTTGAGAACATTCAAAATGGCTCTTAAGATTCACTAATGTACTCATGCCTAGTCATGAGGAATTAGTTCCCATTATAGTTTCCGCTAAGGCATATAGGGCAAAAGTTGAAAAGGGGAAGAAGTCTAAATGATTCAATGATGCCTCCTTTTCACTTTCTTCTACAGATTTAACTAATTTTGTAAATTTTGTAATATGACAAATTGGCATCTTGCCATTTGTCTCCTCAGAATATAAACCAATTAAAATTACTATTGTAATGGTCATCTCTCAAAATCTATATTTATGAAGTTGAATGATTAATGAAAGGTCAAAAAAAAATTTGGTGTGAAGTATTGTTTGTTGCAGAGACAATTGAATGGTATTTTATTTCAAATCATTTTTTGTTCCAGTACGTATTATGATTAGTTAGTATTTCCTTTCTGTATCGTAGAGAACTAAGGAAGAACAGAGTTTCATTTCCCTTTTTTTCTAGAATACAAATGAATGAAATAATTATTGTTATAATTCTTTTGAAGAAAGGATTCTATTAGTTTTTCCCGATTCATCAGTTGTAATTCAGATTTGAGTTTGACTTAGTTTAGCATCAGTTGATTATGCAAATGGATTTATGGATTCATAAGATGTGAGGGTACATGAATCTATTTTAGTATTGAGAAGTTATTATCTACCTAAGTTGTATTTAATTTAGATCTAACTTGGTTATTCCTCTACTATTCTTAGGTTAAGAACATACCACAAAGTAGTTTAGGAAGAAAAAAAAATTCATTGGAAATTTGTTTTAGGGAGCTATACCTATCAATTCAGAGGAATGCTAAATTATTCACAAGAGGCTTTCCAATTGTTTGTAATTAGATATTGTTCTTAATTGGATAATAAAGAGTAATAATATAAAAGAAAAATTTGTTTACCAACAAATTTTTGGCTACTCCGCTAGGGAGACAAACAATCGCTTGATCAAAAAGCCTATGTCATGAGGAAAAATGGTACTACCTCATAAAAGCATAATCCTAGTGATCCAACCTAACCTTGGTTTTCAGGATGAGCAAGAGGATATAATTTCATCCCTTAACACATTTTTTTGGAGGCACAGAAGGAACACTAAACATTATCAGAATGCTAGCTAGGTATTAGAAGAAGAAGAAAGAAGAGTTGAAGCCTTTGAAAGAGCTATTCAAAGGAGAGATATCCAAATAGAAGAAAGACAATTAAGATAGTAAGCTTAGAGTTAAATTAGACCTAGCATCCTGGAATAGTTTAGGTTCCTCAGAAGTACCAAGGAATAAGGTGGGCAAGATTCCACCTTTGATAAACTAGCAGAGCTTGATTTTCCTATTTTAGACATTCCAAAGTAGAAAGGTGAAGGTAAAAGTTAGAGTAGACCCACTTCCCTTGTTAGAAATTAGGATGCTAGTGCTTTGCATTCCACTTTTCAGGTGTTAGCACTTCATGGAGTTAATACCCCTCCAGTTGTTAATTTTCTACCATATACTACTAGAACGATCATGGCTGCTCCATGGGCCATGGCAACAGGGCTGTTAGCACTAAATACTTATCATCCACTCCCAACTAGTTCAAGGAATAATTTCCCTAAATTCTCAGGTGATGGGAAAGTTACTATAGATGAACACATTAAATCCTCCTTTGTGGCTACCCATTTATTAGGGGCGGGACATGAAGATGTTACTGTAAGATTGTTTGTAGAGACCCTTATGGATAGTGTAGTAGATTGGTTTTATCATCTACCTCACAGCTCAATAACTAATTGGGACATGATGAGAAATGAATTTGAGGCCAAATTCAAAACTATAGAAGATAAACACGCCTTGCTAACATAGTTGACTTCAATTAAGAAAACAACCAACTATGAGCATGAGTGATTTCGTTGCCAATTTCAATAAGATTAATAGCAAAATTCCTACTACTGATAGACCCACAACTAGCAATCTAAAAAAATTCTTTATTAGTGCTATGTCTCAAGATATTAATTATGATCTAAGAAGAACATGCCCCACTAATCTGGTTGACACACAGAAGAAATATATTGAATGTGAGGATGATTTAATTTCTATGAGAAAATGGAAATGAGAACTTCATAGTAAGGGGAGTTCTAGTAATACCACATAATTAGAAGAGATGATTTAGAAGTTGTCTAATGAACTAGTAGTAATGAAAAATAAATTAACCTAATTCAATGGCTCTTATTAGCAAAATTACCAAAACTCACAAGTAGATTCCCGCAACTTACAAGTTCACAAACTAGGTTGCAAATCGAAGTAGCACCAGAAAAAGGAAACATGTGCATCTTTCATTTGACCACAGATCATGACAGTGAGAATTATCTAGAGACTATTTGTATGATGTAGATGTTATCTACTAATGAATTAAATATTGCAGCTTCGTGTTCATAGCCTAATTCTTGTTTAAATGGCAGCTCTAGAAATTTATTTTTGGAACATGAATCAGATTCTGAATCAAAAGGTGAGTGTTACGCAACCATTGATGGAACTTCATACACAGTACTTACCCATGGACAAAGGATGAAGAATCAAGCCTCTTGTCATACTCATAGAGATGACTCTAGTCCTTCTATGAGTAAAGTGCATACTAATCAAGAAACATCCACTTCACAAATGGGTAAAGACAAGACATCTTTTGATTTCATTCAATTTTGTGAAGAGTCAAAAGTTCAAATTTCCACTATTGATTATTTAAAGTCACATCCTTTCAAGTTAAAGAGATTAGTGGATAGATGTAAAGGGGGTATCTCAGACTTGAATCATAATGTGACTATTGAAATTGAAGATGAAACCTTAAAGATCTGGCTTGTTTAATCAAGAAGATTCTACTATTTTAGCAACCTTCCCTAGACAAAAGCTTGAACCTTTTTATGTTTCATTTTACATCAATGGATGTAAATTTAGTAGTTGCATAATAGATTTAGGTGCATCAGATAGTGTTATGTCATATTTTGGAGCTAAATCCTTGGGACTAAATCTTACTAAAGTGCATGGGAGATGTTATTCTATGGATGCCAAACAAGTCCCTTTACTTAGACAGATCAAAGATGCTCAAGTAGCCTTAGCTTCACATTTGGAAAAGAAACTCCTATTGACTATCCTAGTAGCTGATATTCCTGCAAGCTATGGACTTCTATTAAATAGAAGTTTTTTGTTGAGACTTGGGAGGAGAAATAAAACTAGATTGGTCTTAAGCAGTGATACCTATTGGGAATAAGAAAGTCAAATTAGAACCTGAAGAAAAAGAAAAGTTCATAGTTTTGAAATCAGATGATCGTAAAGCTCAAATTCTATATCAAGAACTGGAATTCGACAACTATATGTTGTTTACTGAAGAAGGTATGAATGAACAAATAGATGAAAATTTAGGTGATAAAGTTCCCAATGAAAACAAAGATGTACTAGGCATCTAGACGCTTGAATTTGATGGAAGTTGTGCCTCTTCAAGATCTGGAGCAGGTGTAGTATTGATATCCTTGGAAGGAGAACTTGAACCTATGGCTTTCAAATTGGAATTTGGAAATATGAATAATACCATAGAATATGAGGCTTTATTACTGGGAATAATGTCAGCAAAGGAAAGAGGGATAAAGATTTTAAAAGCTCAAGGTGATATCGAGCTTATTGTAAAGAAAGTAAAAGGGCAAAATTCTATTGAAAACCATAAGCTTAAAAATTATAGGATTAGAGTTTGGGATGAGATTGATAGTCTGGATGATTTTTCTATTGAAGCAGTTCCAAGGGAGATGAATACCAAAGCTAACTCCTTAGCAGTTTTTGCTTCTTTATTGCTCCCTCATCTAGATTTCAAAGACAAGAAATACCAGATCAAAATTGTATATTGATCTGCTGTCCCGAATAACACAAAATCTTGGCAAGTCTTCGGTGATGACAATATTTTGTAGATGTTTTTAGAGAATGACAAGTCTAGTTTTGAACATGAGTCCAGTGGAGGTGATCATAAAAGCTCTGATGTAATTGAGAAATGGGGTCAAAATGGAGAAGTTCCGCTAAAAGGTAATACCATTCCTCCATATTTTGTGGCTTTAGAAAAATTGTTTAATAGGCATGATGCTTACATAAAGTAAAAGAGAACAAAAAAGGGACCTACCATAGGTGAATATGAAGGAGTTAACATTGGAGACATTCATAATCCAAAACTGATTAACATTGGGAAGTGTTCACCTAAAGAAAAAGAGGTTGCAAAGAATCTATTTATGGAGTATAGAGATGTTTTTTCTTGGAGTTATGAAGATTTGAAAAGCTATAGAGATGGGAAAGTAAAACATCAAATTCTGCTTAAACCTAATGCAATCCCTTTCCAAAAAAGATAGAGGAATTATAATCCTAAGGTTGCAGATGCCATTTTTTGGGAGGTAGATAAGATGTTGAAGGTGAGGATAATTTATCCCATTCACCACTCCACCTGGGTAGCCAATATAGTACCTATTAGAAAGAAGAATGGAGAGATAAGGATCTGTGTTGATTTCTGCAATTTGAACTAGGCATCTCTAAAAGATAACTTCACTCTCCCCAATATGGATTACTTACTACAAATGATAGCGGGATCTAAAATGATGTCTATGCTAGATGGATTCTTAGGTTACAATCAAGTTGAAGTAGAAGAGAAAGATCAACATAAGATAGCATTCACTACCCTTTGGGGTACATTTACATATCACAGAATGCCTTTTGGGCTTATTAGTGTTGGTGCTACATTCCAAAGGTCCGTGAGTAAGACATTTGCTGATTTGAAAGACTGAATCATAGTCATATATTTGGATGACCTCACCATATTCTCAAGAAAAAGAAAAGATCATATGGAAGATTTAAGGAAACTACTACAAAGGTGCAGAGAGCATGGAATATCTCTTAACCCAAAGAAGTCAATTTTATGTGTGATAGAAGGAAAGATTTTTGGTCATATAGTGTCCTAGGAAGGCATTAGAATTGACCCTGAAAGAGTAGAGACTATTTAGAGATTAAGTCTACCCTCAAACAAAATAGGGGTTAAGTCTTTTTTTGGATAGGTAAATTTTCTCAGAAGATTTGTGCCTAATTTTGTAGAAACCACTAAACATATAGTAGACATGATGAAAGGAAATTCAAATTTTAAATGGAATGAGGTGGGAAAAAAAGCTTTTCAAGATATAAAAACTGCTATTGCCTATTCCCTAGTTTTGAGTCATCCAAATTATAAAAAAGATTTCTTTATTTATGTTATGCTTCTAAGCATACTTTATCTACAATATTAATGGAAGATAATGATGAAGGGGTACAAGCTCCTATAACTTTTATGAGCATACGTTTGAAAAATCATGAATTAAAATATTCACAAATTGAGAAGCATGCTTATGTAGTAGTCAGAGCACTTAAGAATTTCCAATTTTATATCTTACATTCACACTCTATCATCTTTGTCCCAAACATAGTAGTACAAAGTGTACTAACACAACAGGAAGTAGGTTGCAATGTCAAAGGAGTGTGGGTAAAAAAGATACAGGAATACAATATTGAGATTAAACCTACAAAGTTGATAAGAGGGAATGCTTTATGTAAGGCAATTGCAGAGAACAAAATCACTGGAGAGTTAGAAGAACTGGGTTAGAAATAATTGGTGTTAGCTATAAGTCTCCACGATCCATGGTTTGAACACATCATTTACTTTTTAACATATGGTGAATGTCCAAAAGGCCTAAATGTAAAGAAAAGAATAAACCTTAAACCGAAAGTAGCTAAATATGTGATCTGGGATTTTAAGCTTTTCAAAAGAGCTATTGATGGTACTTTCCTTAGGTGTGTAGATAAGTAGCAGCAAGAAAAGTTGTTGAAGACATTTCATGATGAAGCTTGTGGTGGACATTTCTCTTCTTCAGTCATAGCATTTAAAATACTAAGGCAATGTTATTACTAGCCTGGGATGTTTAAAGATGCATATGCTTAGGTAGCAAAGTGTGAAAAGTGCAAAATGTTCTTTGGACGTCCCCAACTAGCTGCCCTACCATTGAGACCTATTATCATAGAAGGGCCTTTTCAACAATGGGGCCTTGATTTTATTGGTCCTATCAATCCAACATCTAGTGTTGTTCATCAATATATAATAATAGCAACTAACTACTTCACTAAGTGGGTAGAAGCTAAAGCTACAAAGAATACTACTTTCGAGGTGGTGTGTGGATTCATAAAAGAGAACATTTTGGTTAGGTTTGGTGTTCCTATCAAACTAGTGATGGATAACTCGTCTTATTTTTCTTTAATTGAAATTACTAATTTTTGTTTTGAGTATGGGATCACCGTTGCCCATTCATCTGATTTTTTCTCTCAAGGGAATGGCCAAGCAGAATCTAGTAATAAAAACTTAATTGATATTGTGAAGAAACTAGTTTCAGATAATCAGAAGACCTAGCACAAGAAACTTCATGAGGTGCTCTAGGTAGATAGAGTGACACCCAAAAGGGCAATTAGTATTTCCCCTTTTGAACTAGTTTATGGAACTCAAACCAATTTTCCTCTACCTCTAGAGTTAGCAATGAGCAAGTTCAAAATAATAATTAAGGATGATGTCTATAAAAATGGTCTGGAGAAGAGGATCCTATAAATGAGCAAACTTGAAGAAGAAAGGAGAGAAATTGTAGACCATATTACATAGCATTAGATGCGAGTGAAAGAACTATTTGATAAGAGAACAAGACTACAGAAATTCATGGTGGGAGATAGTGTGCTACTCTGGGACAAAAGAAAGGCTTCAAAAGGAATGTATAAGAATTTTGATACTCTATGGAAAGGTCCATTTAGAATTCACCAAACATTTGAGAATAACTCTTTCAAATTGGCTTATGAGGATGGTGAAGTACTCCCCCTGACTTACAATGGTCAGGATTTGAAGCTCTATCAAGTTTCAAATTGAAAATAGGTAACCCCTATAGTGTACTATAGTTAAAGTTAGTGTCTTGTGTGTGCCTTAGTTAGTCTTTTCCTTTCTATTCTCTTTTCCTTGTGTTTTTTTTTTGTTTTTGTTTTTGTTTTCGTTGTGTTGCCACCTTGTATATTCTTTTGTGAAACTAGATATTTTGAGTTCCTTGCTTGGGTATACTCTACCCAAGTCCCCAGTCAGAGCCAACTATTGCCCCAGTTTTTATCATAGTCCAATTTTGTAAAGTGGAGGATTTAACTTGTATTGTGTTTAGGGTGATCGAGTTAGTTGGTCCTTCCTTCCTCAAGTCTTAAGTTTCTCCATTGAGTTTCCATCTTTTTCCTTTTCTCACATTATATAGCCAGGTGGGTGTTCCTTATTGTCATGAGTCATGTGGGTAGTCTAGATCCTTACTTGATGGAGATTCTTGAATAATGCTACCTTAGATGAATTTACTTGTAGCTCATTTGATCCGAGTATAAAGAAAGTTGAACTGGCAGAAAATCAAGTTTCTTCTTCTCGTTAGCGGGTTTCCACACCTCGAAGGTGAAATTCTGTAGAGATCTATAAATGCTATTTGTAGGCTAAAACAAGGAAAGGTGAGTCATAATAAGGATGGATCATTCAAGTATTATCATGTTTTCATAGTGGGAATCATTTAGAACTCACCAAGATGATCAAAATAAGCATTGGCAGAAAACTTAGAAATAGCTTCTCCTTTAGTGGGTTTCAAACCAAGAAGTAAGTTTTTTGAAAAGGCCTAAATAGAAGGGTAAAGTTACCAATGGGCCCCATTTTTTTCTTGCAAAGCTTTTTTATGTTTTTTGAAAGCTTATAGTAAAGTGCTTAGGGTAGAAAAGGTAAAATAAAAGTGTAAGCGAAAAATGGAAATCGCCTTCTCCATTGCGAGTTTTCTACCCTCGAGAGGAATTTTTTGCATCCAATGAAAAATGGCTACTGAAAGCCTAGGGGAGCAAATAGTAAGGTCCCTAAAACCCTATTGGGCATGGATCTTAAGCCTAAAATTGTTGATATTTTGGTCCTCTTGCATTGACTAAAAGGTGAGGTAGAAGCACTCAATTTTATAGAACAATACTTCTTTATGGTGCAAATTATCTGCTTAGACACACAGTATTTTGACTAGGCATTTGAAGTTAGTGAACATCTTTCTAGGGCTTTCAGTGTAACCAAGTTTTCTAATTCATTTTATATGTCATATTTCTTGATATATATGTTGGCTTTAATACAATTGTGTCCGGGACTCCCCAAAATAGAGAATTTTTCCAAAAATGTAAAAAGCTATGAGTTTTATCCATGCTTGCAGTTACAAAATAGCTATGTGCAGTATATCTAGGTTAATGATGCATTCACTATGAGAATCTACAGGGAACTCCAAGGTTGTCCAGAGCGAAGATTCAACCCATAAGCAATGGCAGTCATCAGCTAGTTTGGCTACTATTTTATTCAATTCTCATGTTTCTCTTATTTGCGTCTTGCAATGTTTGATGGATTTCCCCTAAAGCTGCCTAGATATTCAGATGATATGATCATCCTCATCGAGATTATTAAGCAAGAAATCCAAGTAAATGTACTAAGCACCAGTTTGAGAAAGAAGGGGTATGAATTCCCCATAAAAATTGCAGCTTATAGTTGTGAATCCAAATCTGATGAAAGAACATACTCAAAGCAATCAAGAACAAATATAGACTAGAGGAGTATGAAATGATAAGGCCCATGTTTAATCCAAATGGGTATGCTAGAGATGTGCTTCAAATTGGAAGTGTCATCAAACATGTAACTATTATAAAAGATTACTGGGCTGATTGTAGAGATGAGCTAGAGAGCTGAGACTGTGACTTTTCTAGACTCATAGTAGATCAAATAAAGACCTATGGCATTGAGTTGGATATGGAAGGGCTAGAAGATGATGGGAAAAATATGTATAGTAATACATATTTGACCAAATTGAGAAACATCCCAATCAGCTCTGAGCCATGTGTAAATATAGAAGAAGATATTGATGTTATGATGGCCCAGATCATCAAGAGAATTGGGAAATGGATTGAGTGGATAGAAAAAAAAAGCTAGAGCAAGAGCAAGACTACTCAAGCTTCTCGAGCCGCTGCTACTCTCACTTCCTCTCAAAGTGCCACACCTAGTGTTACAATTTTAGCTACTCAAGGGCCTGCTCAATCTATAGGAAGAGCTGATCAACCCCCAGAGAAGAATATTTCAATAGCTCCAACTTTCCAATGAGGTTATCTACTAATGATTGGAGCTCAGGTTAGTACTGAAGAAAAAGAGATAGAAGAGTTGAAAGATGGAACCACCGCTCCAGCCTCGCCTCCTTACACCACTTCAACTCCATCTCCACATGCTACTCCAATTCCATCTCCCTATGTTACCCTAGTTTCATATCCTCATCATAGCCCTACTCCATTTGTAGGAGCTTCTCTTTTGAATCCAACTGGTTCTCCCATCCAGATAGTAGAGATTGGAGATGATAAGAGTAGTAGCTGAGAGTCCACTAAATCTGATGAAGCTGCAAAGAGAACTCAAGAAGAAGAAAATGTCTCAAGTTCATCTCAACTCCTCTCTCAAGATCTGAAGAACCCCTTCTTTGCAGCAATAGTAGCAATGACTCCAGTAAAGAAGAAAATGTTTAGCATAGAGTCACTTGGAATGGCTTCTAAGGTTATTGGTACGGAGTCTTGGCTTGAAGGTACCTAAGAAAGAAAAAGAAAGAGGAAAGATGAAAGTGTTCCTACAAAGGATGTTGTGTCTCAAGTGGTACACTCTGGGTCAGCCATAGTAAAAGCTAAGAAGCAGAAAACTTTGTCCATACTTGGGTAGGATCTAGAGACCAGACATTTGACTATGGAGATTGCAAAACCAAATAAAGAAGGTTTGATTGAGGATGTGACTCCTAAAGACTTCACTCTACATTCAATTGATCTTGGAGAGGCTAGGCATGATACAAAATTTGTCTTATGGAGATAAGGCAATGAGATAATAAAAGGTTAGTTAGAAAACCTCAAATTATCAAAGATTAAGATGAAAGCTAAGATAGAAGAACTCAAAAGATTCATCAGGAAGCTAGTTGTTCCATTGGCAACCATTACTGGTGTGCCTGCTACTAAAAATCCTATAGCAGAGGAAGTGCAAGATTTCATCTCATAGCTCCAAAAAGATAGACATTTTGGTTAGATTGGGAAAGAGTGGATTGATAAACTCAATGCAGATGGAGTTTCTTTGATTGGTCAAATTGGGAATGTTATCCTTCGATTGGAGACTGAGAAAGATAATATCTCATCTAATCAACACACTCTAACCACGAGAAAGCAAGATGTGATGAGTGTATTTCTCTCCTAAAAATGATTATCTAGATGAAGGAAAAGGAGGGGGTTGGAGTAAAAATTTTGAAGAAAGAAACTAAACCCATGTTTGAATGGCTCTAGGGTATGCAATTCAAGCTAGAGATGATTCAAGAAGCTAAAAAAGGACTCAATGAAATAGAAGATAAAGTGAAGAGAACTCAAGATAGGGCATTTGAATTGATGAAAGGATTACACACTGACCCACAAACTAGCGGTCAAGGGGGAGCCCTTATTGGAGTGGAGATAATGAAGAACAACTTCTCCATGTATTTAAGTAACCTATCAGGAATGGTTTCAAGCGTTCAAAATAGAGTGAGAGCTACAGACACTAGGTGGATGCATACACATAGCTGCTGCAAATTGACAAGACATCTAAATTTTGTGAAAGAGTTTGGCTCAAGAACATTCAAAATGGCTCTTAAGATTCACTAATGTACACGTACCTAGTCATGAGAAATTAGTTCCCATTATAGTTGCCACTAAGGCATATAGGGGAAAATTTGAAAAGGGGAAGAAGTCTAAATGATTTGATTATGCCTCCTTTTCACTTTCTTTTGTAGCTTCAATTGATTTTGTAAATTTTGTAATATGAAAAACTAGCATCTTGCCATTTGTTTCCTCAGAAGATGAACCGATTAAAATTCCTATTATAACAATCATCTCTCAAAATCTATATGTATGAAGTTGAATGATTAATGAAAGGTCAGCAAAATTTTTGGTGTGAAGTACTGTTTGTTGCAAAGACAATTGAATGGTATTTTATTTCAAACCATTTTCTGTTCTAGTGTGTATTTTGATTAGTTAGTATTTCCTTTCTATATCGCAGAGAACTAAGGAAGAACAGAGTTTCATTTCCCTTGTTTTCTAGAATACAAATGAATGTAATAAGTATTGTTATAGTTCATTTGAAGAAAGGATTCTATTAGTTTTTCCTGATTCATCAATTGTAATTCATATTTGAGTTTGACTTAGTTTAGCATCAGTTGATTATGCAAATGGATTTATGGATTCATAAGATGTGTGGGTACATGAATCTATTTCAGTATTGAGAAGTTATTATCTTCTTGAGTTGGATTCAATTTAGGTCGAACTTGGTTATTCCTTTATTGTTCTCAGGTTAAGAACATACCACAAAGTAGTTTAGGAAGAAAAAAAAATTCATTGCAAATTTTTTTTAGGGAGCTGTACCTATCAATTCAGATGAAAGCTAAATATTCACAAGAGGCTTTCCAACTATTTGTGATCAGATATTGTTTGTAATTAGGTAATAAAGAGTTATAATATAAAAGAACAATCTATTTACCAACATTCTACAAACTTTTTGCCACAACTAAATATTGTTATTTACTTTATAACTTGCATATGAAAGTAAACCAACAATTTTGAACAATAAATTAACCATACACAAAGAGAACATGTAATAATATTATCTATTAACTAGAGAAACCCTAGCCAAGGGAAAACTCTAGTGGAGATGATGCCCACAAGATGATCCACTAAAAAAAATGATCACGTTAACGATGCTAACCCTATTAGGAGTCTATAAAATACATATAGTGTCTCGAGTCCTTGTTAGAGGACTAGGCTTTGTTAAAAGTGTCAACCATTTTAGGAGTTACTTCAACCCTTTTAAGAGTTGGTTAATCAAATACAATGTATGCAAGAAATGCCCGCTACCCTAACATGCAATTATAAATTAAGTTCCTTGACAAGAAAATATATACATATAATACTTTCTTATTGTTGTATCTCACAATTTCTTGGATCATATATCATGTCCTACATTACATAAGGCTCACATATCATATAATCTTTCTTCATAATATTTCACATCAACATATATTGCTTGTACAACTCATACACATAGCACACTTTTCTATGCAAGATAAGATCTTCATTTATACCTTGATGATTATAAAGCTATGCTCTCTCAGCCTTAAGCTTGCCCAAATATAATTTTGGATTTTGGATAACCATGACTAAGTAATTATTTTGTTACCAAAATAATTCATTAAGTTGTACAATTCAAAACTTTGTTTTGCTCTGTTCTACTTTGTTAAATACCTAAACTGGTAGTTTAATTGTAACTTGTGTCATATAGTTCATACAAGTCTATGTACTAGACTATATCATCATAAGATTTTCATAAAGCTATCTTGAATTTCACATAAGCTAATTTGAAGTGTGTCCTCTGCACACATCACATCTATCTTTGTATTACAGTAAACTATCTAATACTTAGAGAATTTTCTAACTCTAAATTCATAAATGAAATGTTGAATACATGTTTCCATAAATCAAAACACTCTAGACATCTAACTAACCATATTTTCAATAATCTCCCCCTTTGGCATTGAAAGAAACATTTGGAAAAATTGGTTAAGTACCAAAATGATGGCATACAAAAAAAAATGAAGGTAATTATACAAAAGTAATATAAGAATTTTAATCATTTTTAGATGGATAATTAAATTCGTTATCACTTCGTACAATGATACATAGGTGTACTCTCCCTTACATATATTTCTCCCTTATATATATACTTCTCTCTCCTCAATACATATAAAAATTTCCTTATATTTCTCTCCTTACTACATATACAATTTCCTTATATTTCTCTCCCTTTGACATCAATGGAAAAGATACAAAAGCTATATACAAAAACTAGGTGGCCTTCTATTGATCAACTTGATATTATGGAAAAACACTCTCCAAAAATAAGTTTCAGTCACTCAACTTCTTTCTTCCACTTTTCTTTCATTGTGTCAGAGATATTGATGAGTGCACAAAGTGCATAGAATGCCACTTCAACTATGTTTAGGTTTGTATATGCAAATTTATCATATGAGGCCTTAGCTGCAAGACACTCCTTCAATTGCCTATGCAAAAATGTTGATTTTGGGTTACAAGATTTCCCTAAGAGTAGAGAACCTTTTGATTACCTTTTCCTTATCAATCTCTATGCCTCTAATAACATTGTGAATCTTCTCCACTTCTAATAAAAAGCTTCAATGCTGGCCTCTGGTAACTACAATCTTGTAGAGAGTGCATGAAATTCACTCATCCAACCCTTGATTTGATCTTCAAAATATGATAGGTACTTGTATGATAGTGCACACTATCCATACAAATTCTTACCTTCGTCAATGTTCTTTCTCAATTCCTTGATGCATGCGTCAAGTATCTTTAGGTCATTCCTTACATTCATGCATGTTGTATCAAATAGTGATGCATCATGTTTAACTTGTGCTTGTTCTTACACAACTCCAAACAAGTTTGTGAATGGGTAAAAACAAAAACATGTGTCACCTTTTTATAAAGGAAAAGGCTAACAAAAGTATAACTATTCATCTTCAATGAAATAAAAATGGCAGTATTATTTAAAATTTGATAATGAAGTAAACTAATGAAATGTGTAGAAATGAATGAATTTTAGGATTATAATTTTTAATGATTATTTGGAATAAGAATTTGTATATTTGAACCTAATCTTTTAAGATAATATTTTACTTGCTAAAAAACACTAAAAATTAGGGGTCTACTTCCCACCATAAAATAATGTGGAAATAAATGTATTTCCCTTTGATTGTACATTATGTTATAGATAACATATATATCTAGAAAAATAAAAAATAAAAATTAACTTTAGACCTATATTTTATCTTTTATAATGATTCAAAATTAACTCATCTGAAATCAATAGTTTTCATCTCCCATCACATTTTTTAAAACAAATCTTTTTTGGCCCAAATAAAAATTATACATACTTGAAGAGGAATATCTCCTCTACAATGTCATGTGATTTTTAAATTTTTTGATATGATTTAATATTTTTTCCTTTCTCAAACTTGACATCTTCTTGAGTTTTAAATATGTACTTGTAGAATTTTTTAAATACAATATACTATATCTAATAAAAACCATATAAAATATATATGAGAATATTCTTGACTTTGAACTCTATAAAATGGTGTTTATATGTTATTAAAAAATATCGTAAACAATAGTAAGAGTTATTGAAACATCAGTTCTCTAAAATAATTTTATTTCTTTAGTAATTGGATACAAACTAGTATAAAACATGCATTTAATAGATGTTTCTAGTTGGAAAAGTGTGAGATCATATATAACTAAGCTAGAGTGAATTTTTCTAGATCATATGTTTGAATAAAATTGAATTTTAGATAGAAATACCATTTAGTCATTTTAATAAGTCAGCCTAAAAGGTGACACAACTTTGTACGTTTACCTGAATTCCTTTATCAAAAGAGTTCACTAATTCTTTTGCCTTATTCTGCAGGTTTGGACATGTAATAGTAGTGGGAACTATCTTTTGTATTCTATCCAAGACTTCAGTTATCATTTTCTCCAAAGCCTTAACTAATTTTTTCTTTTGGAGAAAATTTCTCAAAGAATTCATTGGCCCTTTATGATCATTATCATCATCAGATGTTGTTATTCCTACTATTTCCATTAGATTTGTTGTAGGAATAAGTGTAATTGCACTATTCCTTTCTTCCTTAGCCTTTTTTCTATCTTCTTCTAACCTCTCATCTTCTTTTCTTTTCTCCTCTTCTTTTCTTAGTTCTTCTTTTATCTTCTTCCTTTCCTCTTCTGATTTATTTTTCTTCCTTTCCTCTTTTTTCCTCTCTTCTTCTCTCTATTTCTTTTTTGCTTCTTTTCTTTTCCTTTCTCCTTATTTATTCTTTTCTTCTTTTCCTTCCCTTTTCTTTTCTTCTTTCAATTTCTTCCTTTCTTCTTCTTCATCTTCTTTATTAGAGCTAGTATAGATAGTGATATTGCCAATAATAGTTGTTTCATATGTTGAAAAAGGGTTCTCTTTAACATCCACTTGCATGGATTTAGTACCCATAACTATGTGAGGAGGGGATAATTCTAGCTTTATTTCTATAGCTTCTTCTTCATCATCAGTGGGAGTATTGACTTCCACATTTAATGGGCTTGCTGATTGTGGCTACACACTCTCCTTAGGTATAGAAGTCATATATTTTTCAATGGATTCTTATTTTTCTTTCCCAACCTCTTCATAATTGCCTCCCATCAAAAGAGTAGCTCTTCTTTTGTTCCATAATTGTTGAGATGATGGGTGTTGCACACATTGCATAATATTGTTATATTTTATTATTTTATTTTATTATATAATTTGCACCTAGATGGATGTGAAACATGTAAAGATTCACATGCGATATACTTGATGAGTTGTATTGCAACATTGTGATAAAATTTTATGTAATTATTTAATATTAGGGAAAAGAATTAAATTTTCAATATTAAATGTGGGGTCAAGGGGTTAGGTAGCACATGGTTTATGTAATACCACTTGGTGGTTTTGTGGGACTTGCTACTAAATAAGCATCCACAAGGGTAGTTGTTGTGTGTGAAAGAGAGAAGAAGAAGACAAAAGAGAAAGAGTCGAGTAGGACAAGGCTTGATAGGTTAGCCAAGGGAGAATTTGTGAAGGTTGAAAGCATGGCATGGGATGTGTGGATTCATGCTTGTTCACTTGGACTACTTGGTTGTGGCTATGGATTTGAAGGCTTCCATGGTTGTATTGCAATGATGTTTTTGATGAATAATACATGGTGATGGATTCTTTTAGAAGCTGGGTTTTTCCCTCAATGAGGATTTCTTAGGGTATATTCTATGTCACAATTTTTGTGGATATGTTGTCAATTCTCTTGCATGTGGATTTTAATTATATATTTATTTCAGATCTATTATGGGTTATGTGGAAATGGTTATATTTTGTTGCAAGTTTCCTTACAAGTGGTATTAGAGCTATGGTTTTATTATTGTGACCCTAGATTGAATCCATGAGAATGCATGAGAGGATAAAAGAAAGGGCAAGATATATGAGTTTTTACTATAGATCTAAGGGTTTTCAATTTGATGTTGTGATGGGATATTGGTAGATTTTGGGCATGTGAAATTGTTGGACAAAAAGATTTTTTGGATGTTTCATTTAAATGAAGGTTTTATGGGAGAGCTTGCTAAATGACCTCCTAGGAAAAAACATACCTTGCCATTGGATCCAGGTCAATTTTTCATAAATTTTGGTATATAATATGTCCTAGTTTTTCCATGTTTAGAGGAAATGAAGGAGTTTTTTAGTTTCAGTCCATGATGGCCATTTTTGTCACAATACAAAAATCATAGTGAAAATGGTAAAAAGACTATCTTAGTAAAATGATTCTAACTTTCTCTTAGGATATTGGATTTTAGACTTCTTATAGGTGTTAGAAATGTAATTTAGAGCACTACAACTTGGTGTAGGTTTGGTTATGTGATTTGAAACTCTATCAAGTTTTAAGAGCCTGAAAGTCAGATGTTTTTTATTTTGAACCAAAATTAGGGCATAACTTGGGCATACAAAGTCAAATTTTGGACTTTGAGTAGTCAACAAAAAGTTCTTGGAAAGCTCTATACATTGGTTTAGATTTGGTGTAGGTTTGGCATGGTGTATTTGGTGATATATTAATCTGAATACTTTATGGTATATATTGACTATGGTAGCATTGTGAGTTTATGGTATTATATGTTTGGTGATTTAAGATTTGATGTCATTGTATACTCAACTCAGATTTTAGATTGGTCTTATGATGATATGGTTATCAATATTTGGTTTGGATACGTATGAAGACTTATTAGGTCTACAAGTTGTGTAGTGTTGTAAGCGGTATATACTTACAGGCTACATTTATAGCTTGGTTATAGGTTTTCATTGCCCATTAATATTTCATTATTGATGCATATTCAAATTGGTGGCTTTTATTTGGGTTGTCTATGCCCTTAGTTACATGATTTGTTAATTTTTCCCTCATGTAGAAGGGATGAGATGTTGTTACCAGGCATAATTATGGTGGATAATTATGGTTGACTATTTATGTTGATATGTTAGACATATTGAGAGCTAGATGCTCAATTCATCGATGTGATCATGGTTCCATGGATTTTTACATGATATGATTGGATATGTAGATACATCCTTGATGTTCATTGGTTTGGATTCCTAATTTGGTTAGGGTGGTATATCTTCTTGGTTAAGGATCATGGTTTTTGATTTTTTTTTTAGGAGCTCATGATGTTCACTTTAAGTTCTTTGATGGTTTGATGCCTTGGTTGATTCTCATGGTTAGATGATGGTTTTTCATCATGTTTTCATGGATAACTTGGATACATAGTTTAGTGGGAGCTTGTGACAGTGCAAGATATGTTCCTAGTTTGGTTTGTATCTTCTTGAGTTTGGAGATCTTTATTTCACTTGGTATTGACACTTTGGTTGTGTGAGTGTAGACCTAGAGGATTTTCATGTAGGAGATAGATTTTATGATGCCATAAGTGACTTGGTACCATGGTTGAGTGGGATTTTTTTTCTCATTGATATACTTATTGAGTGTTTACAGATGTTGAAGGTTTCTCTTAGATCATGTTGTTAGAGAAGCATCTTTGACATTTGCATGGTACACTTGCTATCTTCATGGTGTGTGAAGATGGTTAGATCTTGAGGACTCATGGGGTTCTTAGTTATCTTCATGGTGTGTGGAGATGGTTTTTTTGATGGTGTGTGGAAATGGTTGCATCTTGAGGACTTTTGGAGTTATTTGTAAAGGAGTGGTTTATGCTTTCATTTGACATGTTATCCTTAGTGTTAGGATGGTTTCATTTTTATGTCAAGGTATACTCTTGATACATGTTTATATTTTTGACATGTTATAGTATGTTTATATGGAGCATGTTATCTCTTTGGTTGAGATGGTTTATATCATGTTGTCAAGTTTATGTTCCTGAGGCCATGGTTGGAACTTTGACATTGATCTTGGTTTAGTTTTCTTAGTATTGAGTACATTGATCATAAGCTAGATGCTTCATGATATTGCTATGTTGCATTTGGAGTTGGCATAGATTGATTGGATAGAGGTTCTCATGGATACTTAGAGACAATGGTGATGTTGATTTCTCTTGGATTGAAGAATTATTTGTTGGGATAGTTGTTTGGTTTCAATAGAAAGTCTGAGAGGCACTCACCTAATATAGATGAGTTTTGATTAGATACTTGGATATCTTGATGAGCATTCTAATTCCCCACTATTGGTCTACTTGGTGGTTTTTACTACTTGAGAGGTATAGCCCATTGTTTCTCTTAGTTGCATTATATTTATGTTTGTCTTTCATGGATATGGATCTTGAGCTACAAGACATGAGTTAGTTCTAGAGGGTTCATTTGAGAGATGGTTTAGCATTAGTTATCTCCATTTTCATATGTTGTTATGTTGGTTGAGTTTTGGATATGATTTTATATTGGGCATATTCCTTGGATTAGGAATGGTTTATGAGTTTGATCTTCTTGTGAGAGGCTTACATCCATGATTGGTTATATGGTATGGTTTGGGTGTTATTGAGGCTTCTTGTTTAGGTTTTATGGAGGAGATCATATTTGTATAGTTTACATCTAGAGGTGTGTGTAGAAGGACATGATACAAGTTATGATTTGCATGGTTTCTCTTTGGTCTTGGTTATCTTCCTGGATGTTCAATTTTGCTTACATTAGATTTGAGATTTTTTAGAGATTTTGATCACTATTTTGTGTTCATGGATGCCATGTGAGAGATGATGTGGTTATTCCTTTATCTCTTTCCTCTATTGGTTTTGGAGAGCTTGGGTGACCATTTGTGATTTTTTATGAGAGTTGTTCTTATAGGTTATTGATTTATGTATTGTGGATTTCCTTGAGACTACACAAATTCACTTCTTTGAGATGTTGTGAGTGGATTGGTTATAGATTTGACATTATCTTTTGTATTGGGAGCTTCATGGTATATATGTGGCAAGTATCACTCTTGAAGCTTGTGATTGTAGGTTACAAATTGGATATGTTGATGATTGTGAGATTCACTTTGTATGTACCTTTTGTAGGTATGGATAGTTGGATGGGTTTTGCACTTGTTGTGGGTGTTATTTCAGCTATGGATATTTTGACAACCACTTATACATGTAATTACCTTTGGATCAGGCTTTTTTTTTTGTGCTTGTCATTTCAGTTGGTACAAGATTTTATGATCTTCTAATGCAATAGTTTGGGTGGCTTTCTCTTTGGATGGCTTCTATGTTTGTTCAGTGGCAGTGGCATAATACAAGGTAGCTTCATTTTTGTTTGAGATGCTTGATACTTTTATTTTTTTTTAGGTTCTAGGATGGAGTATGGTGTACTTTGATCCATGATGGTGGATGTACTAGGAGGGATTGTTCCCTTGTTCATTTATGTGGCTATAGATTGATCTTATGCAATGTATACAACAAGTGGGAGATTGTTGAGATGATGGGTGTTGCACACATTGCATAATATTGTTATATTGTATTATTTTATTTTATTATGTAATGTTGCACCTAGATGGATGTGCAACATGTAAAGATTCCCATGGGATATACTTGATGAGTTGTATTGCAACATTGTGATAATATTTCATGTAATTATTTAATATTGGGAAAAATAATTAAATTTTCAATATTGAATATGAGGTCAAGGTGTTAGGTAGCACATGGTTTATGTAATACCACTTGGTGGTTTTGTGGGACTTTCTACTATATAAGTAGTCATAAAGGTAGTTGTTGTGTGTGAGAGAGAAGAAGAAGAAAAAGGGAAAGAGTCAAGTAGGAAAAGGCTTGACATGTTAGCTAAGGGAACATTTGTGAAGGTTAGAAGCATGTAATGAGATGTGTAGATTCATGCTTGTTCACATAGATTACTTGGTTGTGGCTATGGCTTTGAAGGCTTCCATGGTTGTATTACAATGGTGTTTTTGTTGAACAATACATGGTAATGGATGCTTTTGGATGCTGGGTTTTTCCCTCAACAATGGTTTCCTAGGGTATATCTTGTGTCACAATTTTTGTGGATATGTTGTTTGTTCTCTTGCACATAGATTTTAATTACATATTTATTTTAGATTTATTATGGGTTATGTGGAAATGGTTATATTTTGTTGCAAGTTTCCCTACAATAACAAAGTTCAATGCCCTTTAATATTCTATCCATATATGCCTTGGTGTTAACTTCACACAATTTGTTGATCATGTTATGTCTAAACTTAGTGTCTTCTTCCACAACTCTTTTTTTTCTATTCAATAACCAATTTTACATGTCTTCTGGGATCTTGTTCTAAATGTTGTCAAATATCTTATTTCTCAAGATCATATTCCTTACTATGACATTTTCTAGTTGCCTCCTATCCATATTATTATTCAAGCTATAATATTTATTTAAATATACAAAATTATCATTTTCTATAATTCACATGTTTAGGTTCTCTACCTTGGGTTTCCATGCCTTCTTTCATGTTGAATTTCTTCCTTCTCCAACTACTTTCTCAACTAGCTTATCTTTAGTTTCTTCCTTTGAATCATTGATTTGTAATGTTTTACTTCTTTTCTTCGGTTCACTCATAGTCTGCTTGACCCTTTTCTTGGAGGTTGATGCGGGTAAAATCACAAACTTGTGTCACTCTTTTGTAAAGGAAAAGGCTAAAAAAACTATAACTATTCACCTTTAATGACATGAAATTGGTATTATTATTTTAAATTTGAAAACAAAGTAAACTAATGAAATGTGTAGAAATATATGAAGTTTAGGATTATAATTTTTAATAATTATTTGGAATAAGAATTGATATATTTTCCTAATTTTTATAGATAAATTTTTAGCTAATAAAAAATGCTAAAAATTAGGGGTCTAGTTCCCACCACAAAACTAGATGGATATAAACTTATTTACCTTTGATCTCAGACTATGTTATAGATAACATATATAGTTAGAACAATCAAAAATAAAACTAAGCTTTAGAGATATATTTTCTCTTTTATAATGATTCAAATTTCAACTCACCTGAAATTGATAGTTTTCATCTCACACCACATTTTTAAAATAAATCTATTCTAACAAAGAGAACAATTATACATTATAAAAGAGGACTTTCTCCTCTAGAATGTCATATAATTTTTTAATTTTTTTGATATGATTTAATATTTTTCCTTTCTCAAAATTGACATCTTTATGATTGTTAAAATACATGCTTATAGAATTTTTTAATTGCAATATATTATATCTAATTTAAATATTATAAACTCTGTATGAGAATATTCTTGACTCTGAGATCCATAAAATGGTGTTTATATGTTATTTAAAAAATATCATAAAAAATAGAAAGAGTTATTGAAACACCACTTTTCTGAAATAATTGTATTTGTTTAGTAATTGGATACAAACTAGTATAAAATATGCATTAAATAAACATTTCCAATTGGAAAAGTGTGAGACCATATATAAGTTAGCTACAATGAATTTATCTAAGATCATATGTTTGGACAAAATTTATTTTTAAATAGAAATATTCAAATTTAGTCATTCTAATAAGTCAGCCTGAAAGGTGACACAACTTTGTACTATTACCCATGCATATTCCTACTTTACTTTCACCAATATCTCAAAATTTCTCTATGTAACTGATGTATCAACCTCTGGTTGCTTCTTAGGTTGTTGAGATCATACTAGTTATAGTTGTGCAACTATTGCATATGATGCAGTGGGTGTTTGTGTACTAGGTTCTGCAATTGTAACACCTTCAGATGGTGCAGAAACAATAATTTGTGTTAGTGTTATCACCTCAAACTATCCACTAGCTTCCAGCTCTAGCACAATTCCTTTAATCTCATTAAACTCTTCTCGAGTCATACTAGATTCCTTGAGAGTGGAATCTATCTTTTTCTCTACATTCTTCTTGATTTCTTTGCTATAAAGATATGAATGCACTTCCCTTACCTTTTCTTCATATGCACCCCATTTAGGGTACTTAGTATCCATCTTTGACTAGAGTAGAATCTTTGTATACCCTTCCATGAGTTCCTCACTCATTTTATATCTCATGGGCTCAATGAAATTCAACTTATGTTCAACTACTTCCATACATGTATTATTAATTTCCACCATGAAACATATTTCATATTTATAATTCTTTACCATAGAGGGAGGAATTCTATACCTTTTCTTCATCTCAGATTGAAATTTCTTCAGCATACTATCAATGTCATTATCTCTGACATTCTCCAATTTGGCCCTATAACATTGAGTTACCAACTTCACAGAACACTCATCACTTTCCCAACTATTCATTCCATGGAACCAATCGATTGCATAGAAGAATAATTGTCTTAGCAAAGACTCAAAACCGAATACTACATTCTTGGTCTTCTTTAGCTTTGCAATGTTGTCCAACAACTAAGTTCTGACTATCTCATACATGTTTGCATTTCTTCTCTCTGCACCATAACATGTGTTGCATGCATGAATCCTGCTAGTACTAAGTTAACCCTTGAGTTGTGGTTAAACTTTTACTCTAAAATTTTACTCAATACTTTGACTCCTTTATCTTGAACCATATCCAACTTCATGTTTCTTCCATCAAATTTGTGTCCAGGTTAGTCTCAACTATCTTCCTCACATTCCTATCATTCACTAGGTTGCATCCTTCTTTTCTTAGACCAGTGAACTTATGAATTAGGTCATTGTCAATTGTGATTGGTGCATCACTTATCCAAAACATCTCATCATGAACTCTACTCAAAATGATTCTAGTCCAATTGTAATTATGGAACTCTGTATAGAGCATATACTTAATCAAATTTAGTTCATTTTAGTGTACGTACTTAGATTTCATGGATAGGTCATTATTACACATGACTCCTAGATCCTGGTATATGTCTTCATCACGAATGCTCTCAATATTGTTAGGAATAAGGTGTCTCAACCTTGTATAATTCATATTCTTATTATTTGTTTTGTAAAATGTATTTCCTACAAATAATGTTGATGTGTCGACATCTTGAATTGTGTGTAAGGAGATCATGACTAAAATGGTTATGATGGATTCCTATGACACATAAGACCTATGTTAGGAAGATTCAATTATAGGTGAAGACATGTGGCAACTAAGATATTTGAGTACAAAAATTTTTTGGGGTTCCTATTTTCTCAGAGAATGGTAAAACCCTAATACGATTTACCATTTGGGAGTAGCCCTAAAGTGAAGCGCATGTTATAAGCATTTTTAGGGTTGCGAAGAGATGTGATGCGAAAAAGGTGTATTCTTGGTACTGCGAGTAGCTACTGGAGTCTTCTGTTGTTGATGTTGAACTTGCATTGCAAGTGTATTATAACCTCATGTTGAAGATAATACATTGTGTAGGTTTTGAAGGGGTGGGGTTGTTCTACTGAAAGGTTTTTCCCCGTTGGCAAATCCTTGTGTTATGTGTTCCTTTCTCTGTCTATTTTCTGTATGCATGTTTGGCTACAATATTGTTGTTTACATGATATTGAATCTGTAAGTGTAGAAGATTTTAATAGGATTTGTATCATACTTTTTGTATGAGATTAGTGTAGGAAGTTGTTTTGCACCTGAGTTTCCTTACAATTGGTATCAGAGCTTGATCAAATTTTGATCCTAGTTGTTGGGTAGGGTTTTTTGAGCTAATCTTAAGTTGAGTGGGAGTCTTGTGTAGAGCATCCTAAATCTTATTTGCAGATTGAGATGGTGAGTTCATCATATGGAAGAATGGAGGTGGAGAAATTTAATGGTGCTAATTTTGAGTTGTGGAAACTCAAGATGGAAGACATGTTGGAAGATCGTGACCTATGGGAAGCAACTACAAGTGCTACAAGACCAGCAACTATAGGTCAAGCAGTTTGGGATATTAAAGACCAAAAAGCTAAGGGTCTCATAAGACTCTGTTTAACTGATGCAGTCCTTCTGAATGTTCTAGATGAGAAAACCACATATAGTTTGTGGGAGAGACATCGGGCCATGTATCAGGCCAAATCTTTGGTGAACAAGTTGTTCTTGAGGAAGAAGTTGTATTCTCTATGAATGGAGGAAGGTGGATCCTTAACAAATCATTTAAATGCATTTAATCTACTGGCTACACAGTTGACATTAGTTGGTGTCAAGTTAGAGGAGGAGGATCATTGTTACACACTTTTGTGTTCTTTACTGGATTCATGGGACCATCTTGTGATGCCTCTCAGAAGCACATTAGTCACCTTCAAAATGGACGATGTGGTGTCTTCACTTCTATAAGAAGAGATGCAGAGAAAGGCTTTCGTTTCAGAAAAAGAAGCCCTTGCTATTCATGGGAGATCCACGAAAAGAGGAAAGAAAAATGACAATAAGTCTAACAATAAGGGTAGATCCAAATCCCGTGGGAAGTCAAAGACTTCCAATAAGTCCAAGGCAAAATGTTGAAACTGTGATAAGACTAGGCACTTCCGTAAAGATTGTAAAGAGCCTAAGAAGAAGAAGAAAGCCTCAGATTCTGGTTCTAAAAAATCTCAAGAAGATGGCGATGCGTTCATCATAGCTTTGGCAGCCCATGCATCTGTGATGTGTGTTTGGTTGACTCAGGTGCATCTTTTCGCATGACCTCTCATCAAAACTGGTTCTCAAGATATGAAGAGTTTGATGGTGGAAAGGTGTACTTGGGTGATGATTCTCACCTAAAGATAGTTGGACGTGGAAGGGTCACTATCAAATTTCCTGATGGACAAGTAAAGGGAATCAATGGAGTTATGCACATTCTAGGTTTGGCATAAAACCTACTATCTGTAAGTATGCTGAATGATGTAGGTGTGCAAGTTGTTTCTTCTAAAGATGGATGTAAGATGATGAGAGGAGCTATGGTGCTTGATAAGGGTACTAGGAGAGGTACTTTGTTTCAGCTTGATGCACACATTTCTCAGTGTAATAGTTCTTCTGTTCCAAAGAAGAGAGCAGCTATCACTTCATCCCCACCATCTGAACGAGCAGTAAAGAAGACTGTGGTTAGTGGTTCTAATGGTAGTGCAACAAGTGTACCTAAGGGTGCAAACACTTTGGAAGGTAAGCTTCCTGCAGAAAAGACAATGTTGTGGCATATGAGATTTGGCCACATTGGTGAGAAGGGTCTCAGAACCTTGAAAAATAAAAATCTCGTTGAGCGGTTAAATGATTGCAATCTCGAGTTTGACTTCTGTGAACACTGTGTATATGGTAAAAAAAATCATGTTCAGTTTTACTCTAGTTCTCACAAATCTTCTGATGTTTTGGATCTTATTCATTCTGATGTATTTGGTCCTGTAAAAGTTCCTTCAATCTCCAAGTCTGTATTTTTTGTATCTTTCATAGATGATTATAGTAGAAGGACATGGATTTATTTCCTTAAAAGTAAGACATAAGTCTTTAGTCAATTCAACAAATTTAAAGCCCTTGTAGAGAATCAGACTAGTAAGAAGATTAAGTGTGTGAGAACTAACAATGGTGGTGAGTTTTGCTCAGCAGAGTTTGAACAGCTCTATAAAGAACAAGGTATCAAGAGGCATAAGAAAACTCCTTATACCCCATAGAAAAATGGAGTTGCAGAGAGAATGAACAGGACACTGATGGAGAAGGCTAGGAGTATGCTCAGTGGAGCTGGTTTAGAACAAAGGTTTTGGGCCGAAGTTGTGGCCACTGCTTGCTATCTAGTTAACAGATCTCCTACATCAGCTCTTGTTGGTAAGACACCCATGGAGGTGTGGTCTGGTAAGAAGCCTTCAGTTAGACATCTTTGTTTTTTTGGTTGTGAAGCTTATGCACATGTTCCAATGGAGAAAATATCTAAGTTGGAAAACAAAGTTGTTAAATGTATTTTCATCGGGTATAGTGCTGGTGTGAAAGGATACAATCTTTGGGATCCTGTGACTAGTAAGGTTTTGTATAGTAGAAATGTTATTTTTAGAGAGCTAACATATTCTCCTATTGTGCTACAACCAGATGAAAAAGAAAAGGAAAAAGATGTTGTTCAGTTACCTCCTACCCCTGAGAAGACTGAATAGAGAGACCATGTTGGGTCTAATGATGAGGAGAGCTCTTATAGCTCTGATAGTTCAGAAGAAGAGGAAGAACAACCTCAACCTTAGCCCTTGAGGAGATCCACGAGAGAAAGAAAGCAACTAGAAAGGTTTGGTTATTCTATGTTAGATTCCAGTTGTGCTTTTGCTTTGATTACTAGCACTGATGAGCCTAGATCTATGAAAGAGGCTTTGGGCATGGAAGATGTAGATTCCTGGATTGAGGCTATGGATGATGAGATGGCTTCATTAGAGAGAAAAAAAACATGGGACCTTGTACCTTTTCCTAAAGGGAGAAAATCTGTTGGCTATAAATGGGTGTTCAAGAAGAAATTCTGTGCAGATGGAAGTGTTGAAAGGTACAAAGCTAGATTGGTTGCAAAGGGGTATTCACAAGTAGAGGGAATAGATTATGGTGAAATATTCTCTCCTGTTGCAAAGTTGACATCCATTAGATTTCTATTATCTCTTGCTGCATCATACGATTTAGAGATAGAATAGATGGATTTGAAGACAACTTTCCTTCATGGTGATTTGGAGGAAGAGATTTATATGTCATAGCCTGAGCACTACATTGTTAAAGGTAAAGAATCCTTAGTTTGTAGATTAAAGAAATCTCTATATGGTTTGAGGCAATCTCCTAGGATGTGGTACCTTAAGTTTGATGCCTTTGCATTGTCAATTGGATTTGTAAGATCGAAATTAGATCATTGTGTTTATTTCATAATTGAAAATGATCGCCTTCTTATTGTTGCATTATATGTTGATGATATGTTGCTGTTTGGGAAGGGTAAGGGTATGATTTCTAATTTTAAATCTTAGTTGTCAGCACAGTTTGAGATGAAAGATCTTGGGGCAGCTAGGTACATATTGGGTGTGGAAATTAGTAGAGACAGGTCTAACAGAAAACTTTGGTTTAGTCAGAGTAAGTATGTGAAGTCTGTGTTGGACAGGTTCAGCATGGTAAATTATAGACCACTATGTGTTCCTATTCCTATGGGAACAAAGTTATATGTAGATGATTGTCCAAAATCTCCTAGTGAGGTGGAGGACATGAGTAGAGTACCTTATGCTAGTGCAATTGGCAGTCTTATGTATGCTATGGTCTGTACTAGACTAAACATTGCCCAAGCAATGGGAGTCCTGAGTTGATTTATGGCTAATCCTGGACGGATATATTGGGATGTAGTTAAGTGAGTATTCAGATATTTGAGGGGTACATCGATTACTCCATATGTTATCATGGTAACTCTTTTGGATCTCAGCATTCATTTTGTATTCATGGGTTTGTGGATTCAGATTGGGCAGGTAATATTGACCACAAGAGATCCACCAGTGCTTATGTGTTCACTATGTTTGGTGATGCCATCAGTTGGATGAGCAAGCGACAACCTGTGGTTGCTTTGTCAACTATAGAAGCTGAGTACATGGCTGCTACTCATGCTTGTAAGGAAGCCATTTGGCTTAAGAGATTGTGTTCTAATGTTGGTGTTGATGGAGAACAAATTACTATTTGGTGTGATAGTCAGAGTGCTATTTTCCTTGCAAAGAATCCAACTTTCCATTCCAGAACAAAGCACATTGATGTGCAGTATCACTTTGTGAGAGATATGGTGGAAGATGGAAAGGTAAATTTGGAAAAGGTAGATACTTTGAAGAATGTTGCAGATGCATTAACGAAACCAGTGGGCACTAAGAAGTTCAGATGGTGTTTAGAGTCTATGGGCCTTTCGGCCTATAGCGGTTAGTTCTTGTTATGTTCCTATTGCTCTTACAAGATGTTCGACAAGTGGGAGAATGTTAGGAATAAGGTGTCTCAACCTTGTATAATTCCTATTCTTATTATTTGTTTTGTAAAATGTATTTCTTTCAAATAATGTTGATGTGTCAACATCTTGAATTGTGTGTAAGGAGATCATGACTAAAATGGTTATGATGGATTCCTATGACACGTAAGAGCTATGTTAGGAAGATTCAATGATAGGTGAAGACATGTGGCAACTAAGATATTTGAGTACTGTACACTCTAAAAAATTTTGGGGTTTCTATTTTCTCGGAGAATGGTAAAACCCTAATATGGTTTACCTTTTGGGAGTAGCCCTAAAGTGAAGCACATGTTATAAGTGTTTTTAGGGTTGCAAAGAGATGCGATGCAAAAAAGGTGTATTGTTGGTACTGCGAGTAGCTACTGGAGTCTTCTGTTGTTAATGTTGAACTTGCATTTCAAGTGTATTGTAACCTCGTGTTGAAGATAATACATTGTGTAGGTTCTGAAGGGGTGGGTTTTTTTTACCGAAAGGTTTTTCCCCACTGGAAAATCCTTGTGTTATGCATTCCTTTCTCTATCTATTTTCTATATGCATGTTTGGCTGCAATATTGTTGTTTACATGATATTGAATCTGTAAGAGTAGAAGATTTTAATAGGATTTGCATCATACTTTCCTTATGAGATTAGTGTAGGAAGTTGTTTCTGCACCTGAGTTTCCTTACAAATATTACTATGAATATAACTTCTAACATCCTCTACATGAAGCAGATTTTATGGGATTTTTGAAAATGTTCCTCATGGGTCATCCATAAGAGAAACAAATGGATGTTTCTTGAACTTATACCTTGGTCTTTCACTAACATCATACACTATCTGACTAGCCATAATTCTTAATTGTATATACTAAAAACTCAATTGAAGCTTCATAAAATACCATAAAATATTGCATTTAGGGATTCACAACTTTGTACTTCAAAATATTAATTTTGCACTTCAACTTTCTATCAAGTTGTTTTAAACACTTTGCATGATCAAATGGTACTTAAAATCTTGTTCGCAATCTTTAAATCACTTCAAATTGGACTCCACATTAAATGTACATCTACCAAAAATTAAAAAATTGTCACTGATTACCAATAAAAAAATTTTCTTTCTCTCAACTTCCTGCAATCATATATTTTCTTGCACACTTATCCATAGCTTTCTCTCTATGTCCTTTGCCTTTTGTTCATTGCACAACTTTTGATTCACTCTATGTCATTAGTTTTGATTAATTGATGCTCTACCTCTACTAGAACTACTTAATTCAAATAGGATGAGTCACTAATGATTATTGACTTCAATATATAATTAGGTGCATCAAAGTATTTATCTTTAAAAACTGTATAAGAACTTTCTGGATCCTTATCTTTTAGAAACACCTCTTTGAATTCATCAACATGTGTCTTAACTGTTTCTTTCTAACCATTGTCAGTGTTGCAATCATTCCTTCTATCACTCCTATTATTGTTCCTTCTATGATTGGGATTTCTATTGAAATTCCTTCTATCCATTCTATATAATCTTTTTGTGTGTCCAAATTTATTACATAACTAACATCCAAGTGCATTCCTTCTCTAATTGGTTCCATTATGATTTCTAGGTGCTTTGCAATTGCTTGCAGTGTGTCTTGGATTGTTACACTTGTAACATACAATCTATTTCCTTTTTCCAATAGATTTTTCTCTATCATTAGATCTTCTTTGTGATCTTCCCCTTTCATTACATGTAGGGTTTGTATTCCTAAACATTCTACTATTTTCATTATTACTATCAAACTTAGGTTTCTTAAAATCTACTACTTTATGTCCATAACCATGACAATTATAATAATATAAATTAGTAATAGGTTTAAAGGACTTACCTATGCAATCTCTTTTCATATGACCAACTTCATTTCATATGAAACATCTACCTCTTAATTCATGTCTTACTTCCTTGGATGGTTCATCTTGCTTAGGCTTATAAACTTGCTCTATTTCCTTAGGTTTATCATATTTCAAAGATAAATTGATTACTTCTTCAAATACTTCAAATTCAATCTTTCCTTGATTACTTTCTTTAGGGGTTTCAACAACTAGATCTAGTTCTTTCCTAATTTCAACTTTCTTGGTTGACTTTTCTCCAATAAGATATCCAAGATTTGTCTTTTCATAAGACGGTCTCTGGTGAAATATTTTTCCACCAATTTTCTCACTACTAGAATACAGTTTTTATAACTGATTCTTAGCTTGAGTTAATTCTCCTTTCACAATGATATTGTACTTTTCTAATTTTGCATGTTTAATTTTGATAGAATCTAATTCAGATGTTACTTGACTTAATTGGGATCTAAGGTCTGCATTCTCATATTTTAGATTAGGTTCATTCTTACTATAATATTCCTTAAGATTCAACTTAAGTTCAACTATTTTTAACTCATGCTTCAAAATAAAATTTTCTTTCTTCAAAGTTACTACTTCATCATTACTACTAGTTTGGTCACTTGGTTCTTTCATATACTTTAGAATATGTGACTAATAAGTGTTGTGACTAATGACAAGTATATCATAATTCCAACAATCTCCCCCTTTGGCATTAGTGACAAAAACACTTATGAGCCAAAACTTATATACAATATCTGACATACTGACAATTGATTCTGTTGAATATACATGGCTTCCTTACATATGACTCCCCCATACAATATGCATATACATGAGCTATATGACTTTTATTAATAGTATCTCTTTGTCCATTTTGTACATTTATCTCACCAATAACTCTTTCTGAGTATCTCTTTCTCCCCCTTTTTGACAATAATGCCAAAGAATTTTTTTAAAAAAATGTATTTACATAGAAACACCAAAATGTGAGATAAAATTTAAATGTACTTGAAGAATGAGTTGCAGAGTCTTGTCCCAATTCTCTTGCAGGATTTTGCATGTGGATAGAGCTATCTGAACTTCTGCAGAGAGTTCAATCACATGGTCTACAACGAAGAAATTGTTGTCATGGATCAATGTTTTTGAATGGGCAATGTGCTTTTGCATTGTGTCCATGATGGGAAGGATCATATTCTGAATATCTAACAATGTAGATCGGATCCTTGACTCTTCTCTCAGAAATTCTGCTTGTTTTTTTGACAAAAAATTGATTCTGAGGTGATGAGATGAGGTTGAACTGGGGTCAAGCTTCAGGTTTTGTGCGCTTGCCTTCAGATCCTCATCTATCTTATTCAATTGTTCTCTTATCTCCTTAGTATACTTGGTAACATCACAAAGCTTAGCAAAAAGAGATGTTACATTATTAAAATAATTTTCAATGTTGGCCAAAAGTGTGGTTAATTCAACCTATTTTATTTCTATGTGCTGAGCAATGTGCTCAAGCACCTTATGATCAAATTTCTTTTCTGCCTTCTCCATCAATTTTTCTTGACCGGAGGTGTCCTCATTGAATTTATTGACTGCCTCTTCTAATTTTAGCAAAATGTGTTCAGAAGTATCAAAATTAACACCTATAGCCTCTGTAATTATATTTTTCGCTTCATCAATAATTTTAAACTCTCTATCTCTCTCATTCCTTAGTTGTTTCTGCTTTGCCTTTAGTTCAATGCACTGACTGGGCAGTCTTAGTTCATCAACTGAAGCAGTATCTGTATCTATCTTTGGAATGAAAATTTTAGTATCCAAGTGTACATCCTCATCAATTGCCTTTCCTATAAGCAAAAGTTTTAATGGAGTCTTTAGTTTTTCTACTATACTAACATCTTTGTCTTTGATAATAGAGACAATGGTTGATGAGGTTGGACTAGCTATCAAAACTGGAATAGGACCAACTAAAGGAAGACTAAGAGAGGGGCTAAATGTATCCAAAATTGATATACCTCCTAGAATTGATGTACATACTAGAATATTTACAATTGAAGAGCTTACTGGTGCAAAAATTGGTGCTAATGTAGCTGAAGTTGACAAAATTGGAGAGCAAACTGGAAAACTTACTGCACATACTGTAGGATTAATAAATACTTCTGATGTGGTGACTTCTACAGTAGATGACTCGGTAACTGAAGAAGTTTCCTATAGCTCAGTAGATGAAGTGGAGGTATGCAGCTCGGTGGATGAAGTGGTAGACACTTCCATTGATGATACCTGGAGCTGAGATGTGGCAGGTGCAGATGATATATCTGATGAAGTTGTGACCAAACCTATCGAAGCTAACTCCAACCTTGATGATATCATAGTTTTAGGTGGAGAGTGAGGAAGGGATGCAATAACTACTACTACAATTTTCATAGGGTCATCTACCTCTTCAGCTTCTTCCTCCTTGTCTTCTTCCTCCTTATCTTCCATCAGTGCATGCAGCTCTCTTGGTGAGACTGTGATGGATGGAGTGTTATCAAGCTCATCATCATTGTTGTTGTCATCATCTTTGATTACTAATGGGTCTACACTGGGCTTATGTAGATGATAGATGTTTTTCCACATGTTTGTAGCATTATTTATAACATGTTCAATGTCTTTAATTAAAATCAAACAAGTGTGGAATCTGATCATCATTTTACCTTCATGGTTTTTCATTTCAGCTTTTACTTCTGCTCCAGTGAGACTTGGTCAGATATTCTTCAGAGATTGCTCATAAATATCTTTTACCGTTTGGGTGGCTAACTCACATCTTGGTTGCAATCTCTCCAATAGTTCTTTTGAGATTTGAGGGGCAATCTGGTTTGGGGAGTATTTCCATTTACCCATCTTGTTGAGTACTAGTTCCTGAATCTGCATTTTCTCAGTATCAATTCTAGTTTCAAATTTCAATGCTTTGAAATTTGTGATGCCAGGTCCTTCCTCCAATTGTTTGAGCCTTTGCTCAAATGTGGGTGCAAGCCTAACTTGTATAGGTTCCTACTTACCTTTCTTGGTTCTTCTGGTGAATACTGCAGTAGGCTTCTTCTTGGGTTTGGTAATGATTACCTTACCTTTCTTCTTTGGCTATTCCTCTGCAGATTCTTCTTCTCCTTCTTCATCTTCACCTTTTCCCTCGGTGAGCATAAGAGAACCAGTAGAAGTTTTCAATTTTTCTATTTTCCTCTTGCCCTTGCTTATGGCCTGTGGTAGCTTGATTTCAAGCTCAATTCTAGCCTTAGCTTCTTCATAGGTTCCAAAAATTGGTTGCCTTGGGTCTACTAGCTCATTTACTAGTGCCTCTATGATGTCTCTAGTTTCATCAATATTTACCTCATAAGGAAGAGGTTTTACCCATGCAACTCAGGGTTTGACTACCTGAATGTATACCTTGTCACAGTCAACCATGAAGCACACATCATCTTTGTAATCCTCAACAAGCTTAGGAGGGATTCTGAATCTGTTATTCATTCTTTCCTTGAAGTCTTCAAAATAACTATCCATAATACTATCAAAATTTTCACGCATCTCTACTACAAACTCATTTATTTGATACAAAATTGGAATATCTTTCCTCCATACAACTATACCTTTTGAAGGGAAAAAATTCTATACATAGAAAAATAAACAAACTAACAAAGAACCAAATTTACAAGAGTTGGTTTTTGAGGTTCTTATACTATCCATGTTTTTATTAAGTTGTTTTAGCAGCACATTTGCTAGGTCAAACTCCATGTTTTTCTTCACAACCTTATAGGCTAAATCTACAGCCTCACAGGGCATGCTGTTCAATCTTCTGGAACTATACATCTTATATGCAATTAAATAGAGTTTGAATCTTAACTCTGCATCAGATACATTGTTAGGTTTTAATCCTCTGCCATCCCATTCAGCTAAGGTTAACTTTTGAAGTTCATCATGACTTAGGGTTTTAGTTGTTTTTGATTTGCTTAACATTGGCAAACCTGTCATCTTATGAATCATTTTCTTCATTATCAGGATGGGTTGCTCTAACCACAACTGACCATTATGCACACGGAATAAAATGTATCTTATCCATTTCATTTGAAAGTTCCTTGGCAGATGCGGGATGTGGGTCAAACCTATGGTTTCCAGATGTTTGAATTTGGGTTTGAGGGTTCCATCCACACACAACTCGGCTAGGGCATTATCCATATCTGGTGTCCCTATTTCTTGAATAGTGCATTTGAAATGAGTACGAATGTCATTTATAAGAAGTACCTTTGGTGGAATTTTTGATTGAGCTCCATGAGGGTCGAGCGATTCAGCTATGGCGGGAACGAGCTTGAAACTAGGTGCTTTCCATTCTACTCCTTTCACAAGCATTTCAGAGCCTCTTTTTGCCTTGCTACTACTGGTGCTTATGGATGCCATTGCTTCTTAGTGAGTGAATGATTTCATTAGACAAATTCTTTGCTAGAAAATCACTTCAAATCACTTGAACTCATTTTCTCACTCTTGGAAACTCTTCGCTCTGTATATTCTGAATTCGCGGTGAAAAAATGAGATCAATTTTTGCCTTTTTGATGAAAAATCTGCCATTAATGTTCAGGTACAAAGGTAGTTGAGATGACCTAGGTTTTTTCAGATAGTCACTGACTTACTCGATAAACCTTGCAACTCTATATACAAACAAAATTGTTCATATTACCGACCTGGCTCGGTTAAGTCTGAAACCAACCTTGCTCGGTAAAATGCATCACAGAGAACAATACTGATTTGTCATTTGCACTTCTACATTCTGGAACTACTTAGGATATTTCTTGAAGATGTAGTCCCTGGTCCTTCTTGATGAGTCTAATTAGAAATGGTGGAGTCACCCACTTCTTGAGTGACATAGTCATTATTTGAATTTTTTGGCTCGGTAGATTTTGGAATCCACTATTGTCTCATCTATTTTCGAATGTTGTCAGCTCTGACTTTCTTTTCATCTTCAATTTTTCCTATATTCATGCAATTCTTGGATATATGACCAAGTTCGGTACATGTATAACATCTTATAGTAGTATCCATTTTTCTTAGGTGATGCCTTGCACAGTTTATTCGAATGTGTCCATATTCTCCACAATAGTGACATCTGCACCAAGTATTGTAGTCCCAACCAAATAATGCATTGACAATTTGTTCTACTGGATTGAATGATTTAGATCTACATTCAGATGCCTTGTGACCTTGTTTCTTGCATTTGTGACATTTTCCATCAAACTTTGGTTTCACTTTGCATTCATTTGCTTTGTGACCATGTTGATTGCAATTGTAGCATTTACCATTGAATTTTCTTTTACCATTGCTCCAGCATCTATTAGATGTATGACCTAACTTTCCACAGTGATTGTAAGTAGGTTTTTTATTCTTTTGGGTACCTTGTTTGGAAGATTCACCTTCTTCATTGTATCCAAGGCCTGCTTTACCTTTTTGTCTATTAAGATTCTGCTCATTTTGCAAATTCAATTGATCCATATCTGCTTGAGATTTTATCATCCTTTCATTGACTTGTTTTTCAACTTTTACGTCATTTTTCAAACTTTCATTGATTTTTCTTTCAATAATTAAATCATTTCTCAAACTTTCATTCTCAAATCTTAGATTCATAATTTCTTCATTTGCATTAGATAGTTGTCCTATAAGATCTTCATGCTGAAGGGATAGATTATTTCTTACCTTTAAGTCTTCATTTTCCTTGTTTCTCTATTCCAAAACTTCACATAACCTGATGGATTGGACTTCTTGTTCTCTTTTGAGCTTTCTTACTTCTTCCTACAGAGAACCATTCTTTGCTAGGAGTTCCTTGATTGCTTCATTAGCTTCATTTGAACTGCATGATGGTAAAAGGCCTTCAATCCTTTCTTTAATATACTGATAATCGTTCATTTGTCTTGCAAGTTCCTTCCTTCTTTTCAGGGATTGAGAAAGATGCTCCTTTTCTTCATTGAATTGAGTCATGGCCATTTCTAGATCTAGTTTTTCATCCTCAATAGATTTGTCAAGTCTGAATATCTCCATTGTCCTTGATCTTTGCTCAAGTTGTCAAACTTTTATCTTGAGAACCACAAATCTCTAATACCAATTGTTGGAAATAATCAAGACTAACAAGGTTACTAAGAGGGGAGGGGTGAATTAGTAACTCTAAAAATTTTAATTCAATTTCTGCATAATAATATTTTTACCATTCATCCATCTAATCTACTATATGCATGAAGAGATAAACATCTGTAACACATGAACCCACAAATTTGGTGACTTAGAAACCTTCCAATTAGAAAGTAAAATTGGGGTGGGGATGATACCCACAAAACTTCAATACTGCAGTATAAAGTTGGCCGGTTAAGGCTTACAATGATCACTTCTGATGATCTGCCCTATTAGGAGCAAGTAGGATTACTAGATCCACCTTGTTAAAGGATTTACAAACATACAATGAAGTATGCACTCTGTTAGGAGATTTACAAAAGACTGTTAAATCTACCTGGTTAAAGGATTTAGAAAATTGATTCACCTATTAGGATGAAGTAGTGGATCTGATTGCAACTAATTTCTGATAAGATCCTTTGTGCTTTGATCACTTGATGTGACAAATATATCTTTTCTGCATCAATTTTTACCTTGCTATATTCCTTTGTTCTACTAGTGATTCACTTTCCCTCTTCTCAAATTATTGCAACACATCACAATCAACTATATTCAACATTTCATCATTTCAAATGATATATACCATTCCAATATTTACACTGGCAAGGTCAGCCAAACACAAGTGAACAACTATTACTGAGTCGGCCAGATGGTGGAAAACTTGGGTTCCACAAACTGACTTGGTGACCTTCTGACACTCGGCATCCACTACAATACACTACATCATCATGCACTCGGTAAGAGTAGAGGCACGGTCCATACTAATCATTCTAAGTAGCTTGGAACTCGATAACCATTGGTGACTCGATGAAATGTCCCTTTTCTGATTTTGTATGATATTCCCAACCTCTAATAAGATTTTCAAGATCAAACAACTAATATCACAAAGATCCACCAAATTTCTCAAGAAACCCCAAATCGGGTATGCCAGAAATTGTGCCAAAAGCTTCACAGCTTCAACTATTATTAATAGATCTGAAAGTGGAAATTTTTATAGAAATTTCAGTAGAATAACAGCCTACAAAATGAAATTTTCAGATCTGTATAGCCTTTACACAACAGTTCTCAAATGTAGGACAAAAACTATGCTCATCGGGCTCCCGAAATTAACACAAAAATGCCCGAAAACACCACAAAAACACTAATAATCTATCTCATAAGTTTAATCACATCCCAATACATATATTAAACTCTATTTTAACACCTTAAATTCTAAAATACAGCAGCAACCCAAACTGATATGAAATACTCAACTGAAAACACCAAACTCGTACAAAAAACACACCCGAAAACCCACAAATCTGCACTGTTCAGCACAAAGGCAAACTTTGTATGAGCATGCACATGGAATGGCTTCAAACTCCCATCCTTAGCCTTCTTGGAAACCTACAAACTCCAATTCTTGGGTCTCCCTGGAAACCTGCAAACTCTCGTTCTTGGGTCTCCTTCTCCACAGGTTTGGCAGCCTCTGAAGAATAACAAAGAATGAGCAAAAATCAAGTTCTGTAATCAGCCCAAAATGCCTCCAAACCCCTTAAAAGAGGGCATAAATGTAACTCATGTCCAAGCGAGGTTAATGAAACATATTTTAATAATAATTTCATTTATTAGTCCAATAGTTTCCAAAGATTAACCCCCTTTTTCCGAAACTTCACTTTCTTGGGCTTGCCTGCCTTAGAAAAGATTATTATTTTTTTATTATTTGAAAAGGGGACATGACAAGTCCTCCCCTCTCAAAAATTGCTTTTCCTCAAGCAATGGCTAAACAATAAACCAATCAATCCACCTGGATCCCAAATGTGGTCATGAACTATACTACTACCAATTAAAACAGGCTCCTGCAATATCCTCTGCAATATGACCAAGAGGAATCCATAATCAAACTGACAATTATAGCTCAACCAAACTCCAAAATCACCACCACCATAGTCAAAAACCCATGAGACAGAAACTCTTAGAACATCAAAACACAAGTAAAGTGGACAAATCAAACTACCAATACAGTAAATACCATCAACGCATCCCACTGGCCTATACGGAATGTACAATCCAACTCTACAATAATGGTGAACGCTCTCGAATGAAACTATACCAAGTATGGAGAATCCACACACTATACAACTCCTGCAGTCAACACAACTCTGCAAATCACCGGCCACTATCTCATAACCATAACTCCCATGCACTGCTGATGGTGAAAAGACATTGCAAGATAAAGAGTAAGAAATGGAATCCAAACCAAATTTGCTTTCCATCAACTCCTCAAATCAAGGATCAAATGCTAACTGATGTACATACCCTGCAATATAATGTTGATTAAAAAAACCAACCTCAGTCAACAGCTCACCATGAACAAGTGATACAACCCACTGTGACTGATCACTAGTTAAGTCAAGAGATGTCATAGCCAAAGGAGTAGAATCAATAACAACACCCACTGAAGCATCACTCCCAAACTCCTGCTCTAAGTCACATATTATCAAGCTGTCAACTGCAGAACCTATCACCATGTCATGCCCATCACAACTCTCATCTAGAGGCATCAAATTGTCCCATAACTGATGATAAACACTAGGAATCAAAGTACATCTCTGTATCATTATCTCATCAACATAGTCATCAAAGGTAAATTGATGAGCGTACCTCACAGTGTAATGCCGATAGAATGCGCCAATCTCAGTCAGTGGCTCAGACTCTAATCTAGATGAAACTAACTGCAATTGATCATTAACCATGTTGGAACTGAGTACTACCTCCGAAGATATCACCAAGGGAGTAGTATTAATAGCAGGAACCATGCCAACTGCCGACTCACCAACATCACACATGATCTTTGATACATCTCTAGTCTCTATGCCTTCAATACTAGAGGCCACCACCATGTCAGGCATACAACAATCTTCTACAACACCCAACTCAACTGAACCTGACTCTAGTGAGAATGAACCTAATATGCCAATGTTAGTATCAAGAATGGGTGCATCCCCATCTCCACTGTCTCTAACAATCTCGGCCATGGACATCCTTGGATCACCAAACACCACAGCTTGTGACTGTATAAAATTAGGTAAAGACTGTAGTCACTCTAACTTCATGGTCACCTTAGCCAAATGAAACTGTGACTCCTTGAAAGCCAACTGTGTACTCTCAAGAATCTCAGAAGTCACCTCAAGTTGCTCAGTAAGCTCACTCACCTCATCTTCCTTGGCCAAAAATGCATCATATGCTATACTGCCCCACTTCATAAGATAATCTATGTCAGCTACCAACTGTAAATAATCTTGTCTCAGAATCTGGATAGCCTCCCATAAAGAGTGGAACTTTGTCAAGGAAAGATAACTGCCTCCCTGCTCATCACTAGTAGGAGAACCCCATCCATAAACTGTTAACAACTGACGAGTAGCATTAAAATGCTGGCAAGTGACAACAATGTCTCGGTCACTAACTCTCAACTGATTAGACACATGATGGCATTGTCTTGACTGTCTCCTACAAACCTCCTTTGATGCACTATCTAAAGGAGTATCCTCAAAGTTACTAGTCTCTAGAGTATTACCATCCATATCTTGTGAATCAAATCTAAAGCTCATATCAACATACGGAGTATCAAAAACATTAGCACTGCTGTCCAACTCCTCTGTACCCAAGGAAACTAAGTCTTCAAAACTGCCCACTGCATCCTCCTAGATGTCATCAATGCCAATATGATCTTGGGACTCATCTGTACACTACCAAATATGAAATATCATCAACACATTCCAGCAAGTATGGTTGACTGGATATATGAACAAAGCCCAACACCGGTGTATAAAAACTAATACCAACATTGGATAAGCTCCTGGCACAAGAAAAGACAACACCATGCAATTTGCTAATCAAATCCATGATAGCACCCAAACAATCACTGCTACCAAAAAGTGTTAAATATTTCCAGTCAATTGAATCCCAAATGCCAATATAACAATCTCGAGTCCATATCCGTAAACTATAATCAGCTGGTAACTCAAGCAAAATCTTCACTTGAGTAATATGACCAATACCAACTAATTTCACATACCTGTCATGATGAGATAATGTAGTCACAATACTATCTTCACTCACCTTCAGCTAGCGGGATAAATCATGTGAAGTACTACTAGCCTCAACCTCATGTGACGAAACATCTAACTATGCCTGGTACTCTCTCTCAGAAAAGTCATGAATGCTCAATGTCTGCTCATCTCTACCAAGTATCTCACCATCATGCACAACAACATCCTCATAATCATCATCCTTGAGGTCAAATCTATCTATCACTCTTTGACTAAAATCATCAAATGTAGTTACCTGATCATGACCTTGAGTAGTCATTCCATGATACCACCAATCATAGGCTGCATCTTCCAAGTGTAGACTTGCAATTTGAACAGCATCACTCTCCTTCATGGGGTTAAGTGTGAAGAAGGTCTGTAATTTTTGTAGCCATGCTCTAGCTGAAATTGTATTTGTTCCATAAAAAGTAGGTGCTATAAACTTGCTTATTTCTTCCATTTATGTCATGCTCCCTTCTGTACTCTTTCTTGGGCATCAAAGTGTTCATCATATCCACATATTCTCTAAAAGGAACTGAACTACGAAAGTCATCATCTAAGCCATTGTAAGTAGCTCTTAATGTAATCAAGTTACCTGTAACCTCTTCCACAGGATTAATGGCTGGATTTGGTACTGGTGGCTCATCTGCAGGCAAGAAAATAGTTTTGGTTGATTTAGATGGTGTGGATTTCAGATTTCTTGGTTCCTCTAAAGTGCTCCCTTTCTCATTAATAGATGCAACTCCTTGTAGTTTTTCCGTCAATATTCGCAAAGCCTCTCTAGTTTCTGCCAAACTATCCACTGTTTGCTTCTGAGTATTTTGGATGTCTTGGAAGAATTTCTTTGCCATCTCATCTGGATCAGCCATACTTTTCCTTCCTTGGATTTTGTACTTTTACTTTCAACTAGAGGTTTGATCAAAATTTCTTTATTCTTTTCTTGCTGCAAATATCTTTTTTCTCTTTCACTTAGTTGCATGCAACCATAAATTTTGACATGCAACTGATTAGAAGCAACATGCAACCACCAAATTACCAAGAACTAACATGCAAATGATTAGAAGTAGAATGCAACCATAAATTTTGACATGCAAGATTTGGGTAGTTATCAAAACTGACATGCAAGATCTGGGTAGTTGTCAAAACTAACATGCAAGATCTGGGTAGTTGTCAAAACTAACATGCAAGATTTGGGTAGTTGTCAAAACTGACATGCAAACTTCTACAACCACCAAATTCACCAAGAACTAACATGAAAATGATTAGAAGTAGAATGCAACCATAAATTTTGACATGCAGCTAATTAGAAGCAACATGCAACCATAAATTATGGCATGCAAGATCTGGGTAGTTGTCAAAATTGACATGCAAGATCTGGGTAGTTGTCAAAACTGACATGAAAACTTCTACAAACCCTCAGGCTGGCAAGATCATGGCTCTGATACCACTAAAATGTCCCTTTTCTAATTTTTTATGATATTCCCAACCTCTAATCAGACTTTCAGGATCAAACAACTAATATCACAAAGATCCACCAAATTTCTCAAGAAACCCCAAATCGGGTATGCCAGAAATTGTGCCAAAAGCTTCACAGCTTCACCTATTATTAATAAATCTCAAAAGTGGACATTTTTACAGAAATTTCAGCAGCATAATAGCCTACAAAATGACATTTTCAAATCTGTATAGCCTTTACACAACAGTTCTCAAATGTAGGACAAAAACTATGCTCATCGGGCTCCCGAAGTTAACACAAAAATGCCCGAAAACACCACAAAAACACTAATAATCTATCTTAGAAGTTTAATCACGTCCCAATACATATATTTAGCTCTATTTTAACACCTTAAAGTCTGAAATACAACAGCAATCCAAACTGATATGAAATACTCAACTGAAAACACCAAACTCATACAAAAAACACACCCGAAAACCCACAAATCTGCACTGTTTAGTACAAAGGCAAACTCTGTATGAGCATGCACATGGAATGGCTTCAAACTCCCATCCTTAGCCTTCTTGGAAACCTACAAACTCCCATTCTTGGGTCTCCTTCTCCACAGGTTTGGCAGCTTCTGAAGGATAACAAAGAATGAGCAAAAATCAAGTTCTGTAATTAGCCCAAAATGCCTCCAAACCCCTTAAAAGAGGGCATAACCGTAACTCATGTCCAAGAGAGGTTAATGAAACATATTTTAATAATAATTTCATTTATTAGTCCAACAGTTTCCAAAGATTAACCCCCTTTTTCTGAAACTTCACTTTCTTGGGCTTGCCTGCCTTAGCAAAGATTATTATTTTTTTATTATTTGAAAAGGAGACATGACACTCGATGAATATTGTGTCACTCAGTAAAAACTGAATCCATTGATAACCTTCTTCACTTGGTAAATACTGATTCCTTCATTTACCTTGTTTACATGGTAATCACTGACTTCTTGGAGAACACTATTCTGCTCGGTAACCACTAACTGCTTGGAGAACACTATTTTGCTCGGTAACCACTAACTGCTCGAAGAACATTGTTCTGCTCAGTAACCACTAACTGCTCGGAGAACACTATTTTTCTCGATAATCATTAACTGCTCAGAGAACACTATTTTGCTCGGTAACCACTAACTGCTCGGAGAACACTGTTCTGCTCGATAACCACTAACTGCTTACCTGCAAATTTTATAAGGTAACCGTTGAATGCTCGGTGTGAACTGTAGACTAGTTGATGAGCTCAGTAATCATTCAAAATCGAATAAGTGTTGTGACTAATGACAAATATATCATAATTCCAACATTTTCAACTCATGCTTCAAAATAAAATTTTCTTTCTTCAAAGTTACTACTTCATCATTACTACTAGTTTGGTCACTTGGTTCTTTCATATGCTTTAGATCATCTATCTTATCTTTTAGTTTACCAATACATACTTTTACATGTTTATACCTATCTTTCGAGTTCTCTCTTTCTTCTATAAGAAGATCAATTTGTTCAATAGCTTCTTCAAGATTTCTCTTTGACTATTCCATATCCATAGGGATCTTACTCAAGTTTTCAAGCCTCTTCTGAATAACTATGCCCTAATACCAATTATTATAAATAGATAATATTGAGACGGGGGGTGGGGTGGGGGGGTGAATCAGAGTTCTACAAACTTTTTCCCACAACTAAATATTGTTAATTACTTTGAAACTTATGAAAGTAAACCAACAATTTTGAATAATAAATATAACCATACATAAAGAAAAATCATAACAATATTATTTTTCAACTAGGAAAACTTTGGGCAAGGGAAAACCCTAGTGTGGATGATACCCACAAGATGATCCACTAAGCAGAAGAATCTTGTTAAGGATATTGACCCTGTTAGGAGTCTATAAAATACATATAGTGTCTTGAGTCCTTTTTAGAGGACTAGGCCCCATTAAAAGCCTCAACCTTGTTAAGATTTTCTTTAACCTTATTACGAGTTGGTAGATAAAATACACTATATTCAAGAAAAGCCCACTGCCCTAACATGCAATTATACAATTAAGTTCCTCCATAGGAATAGATATATATACAATACTTTCTTACTATTGTACCTTGCACTTTCTCTAATCATATATCAAATCTCCCATCACCTAAGGCATGCATATCATATAAGTTTGCTTCACAATAGTTTGCATCAACATATATTTCTCACACAACTTGTACACATTGCACACTTATCTACGCAAGATAAGACCTTCATTTATACCTCAAGATGATTATAAAACTATGCTTTGTTAGCCTTAAGCTTTCCCAAATATAGTTTAATATGTTGGCTAACCATGAATAAGTAATAATTTTTTTCAAAACTAATTTCTTAACTCGTACAACTCAAAACTCTATTGTTCTCTATTATGCTCTATTAAATACTCAGGCCAGTATTCTAATTGTAACTTGTGTCATATAGTCCATACAAGTCTTTTCACTAGACTAGGTCATCATGATATTATCATAAAGCTATCCTCAACTGTGCATAACCTAATTTGAAGTGTGTCATTTGTACACATCACATATGTCTCTATACTTTTGCAAACTATCTAATACTTAGACAATTTTCTAACTCTAAATGCATAAATCAAAAGTTGAATACATGTTTCCATAAATGACAACACTCTAGAAACTAACTAACCATATTGCCAACAATCCATTATTATTTTCTTCTTCGTCACTACTACCTTAGATAACTCCTAAAATAGATTTGTGTGTATCAATTTGTACGATAGTTTGATCAACAAATTTGATGTAGAACACCATGTTTGTTTAATTAGTTTTTTCTAGGGGGATCACCCCTACTTTTCCTCCAAGATATTCATGAGAATATTTAGGAAAATATTTAGTGAATATGTCATCTATTTTCTCTTTAGTGTTCACATTCTCCAATTTTACTTCTTTGTCTTGAACTAGCTCTCCTAAGTAATGAAAATTGATAGAAATATGTTTTTTTTTTGTTTGCATTACATGATTTTTGATATGTTAATAGCACTAGTGTTATCACAATAGATAACCACTAGATCTGTCATCTCTTCCTCCATTCCTTTCAACAATTACTTGATCAATATGATATTTGAACAATTCTCTATTGTTGCTACATACTTAGTTTCAGTTGTTGATTGGAAAATACATTTTTAGTTCTTTCTTGTCCATGAAATTAGCCTCTTTCCTATTAAGAATACACCTCCACTGGTGTTTTTCCTATCATCAATATTTCTTTCCCAATCAAAATTAGTAAATACCTTTAGTTCAAACCTATCATTCTTCTTGTAATACAATCCATAGTCTTCTATTCCTTTCAAATATTTTGGTATCCTATTAGCTGCCATCATGTGGTTTTCCTTAGGACTTGCCAAAAATATTGCAACTGTATGCACCCTAAAATGGTTGCCTAGACTATAGGCCCCAATTCTTCAATTTATCAATTTCCCGAATCAATGCATCATAATATTTTATTGAATCAATTCAAATAATTTTCCTTGATCAAATTGCAATTAATTTAATTATTTCAATATTTCCTAAGGTTTGATCATTTCATCAATGATCTTATTTAATTAAAAGAAAATCTCTCTTTTAATTAAATAGTTTTATCTTATTTGACTAAAATCTTTCTTTTTATTAAATAATATTATCTTATTTAATTAGAAGAAAATATCTCTTTCAATTAAATAGTTTTATCTTATTTAATTAAAATCTTTCATTTTTTTTGTGTGAAAAGTGGCATGCCACTATATATATATATATATTAATAGAAAGTTTCTTCAATAGCCCATGAAGGGAAGAACACAACAAGAAACCCTTCAGTCATTACTAATTACAACCTAGAATGTAAGATACATACTTGAATTTACAAAGATATACACTAAGTTTAGAAGAATTAGAATCTTTATACACATGTGTTATCATTTAAAACTGCTCAAAACCTATACAATCTCACAATATCAAAATATTCCTATTACTTTGAATGAGACCCATACTTGCTACTAGAAAGACATGCAAGCTTAGGCCAAAAACTTGATACTATTACCATTCTCAAAAATAGTAGGTTCCACATCCTAATTTCCCACATAGGTTTATAACCAAATCAAAACCCCAAAATTTGTAGAATACTTCCCTTGGTGAAAGCACTACTTGAAGTTGAACTTGAATACCATAGTAATCATCTTATTCAAAATTTGATTAACTGCACTACTAGCCAATTCACAACCTTTTGACAAGAAAACAAAACACTTAATTTGACTCCCACTCCATAGGTGAGGAATCATCTCCCTCCACCAACTCCAAGAGCACCAAAAGATTGTTAATTTGCATGATGTTAACACTCTTCTTAGCTAAAATCCCCAAAATCTCATTTTGTGCTACAACAACATTACTACTTCCCTCTTCCTCATCTAATGCCCTCACTTTTCCTTTCAAATTTTCAATAGCCTATGAGGTAATAACATCTCTATAATGCTAGATAATATGATCCACTAGCCCTAGACTTCCATCAACCAAAGCTTTGGAAAAAAGTGACAGAAATTGCAGAAACTTTGCATCATCTCTAAGCTATTGATTTCCAATCACACCACCAAAAGGTGCCAAACCCACTACCAAGTTGTAGTTACAAAGAGTAACCTAATATCTTCATTCCCAATAAAGCTACTCCAAACTACCTTATCTACAAGGCTCTCAACTGCATCCATATCTTGAAGGAGATCAATAATGTAGTTGAAAAAATAGGAAAGAATTTGTGATAGAATAATGACGCTCGGCAAGGATGGACAAAGAACATCTGGTCTCAAAAAATCCATAATACACCTTTGACAAAATGCATAATTTTTTTGAAAAAAATCCTATAGCTCTTGCTTCATCACGTGACCTATCCATGGACTTTCTTAAGATTTACCCTTAATGAAAACTCTAAAAACTTTGCTCATATCCTCCATAAAGCTCCCTAACCTAAGCACTCAAGTTACACTACAAACTAACTACTAAAAGAAATATAATTTCTAATGCAATACCATGTTCTTATATACCTTGATCACACAAGTGATCCTTATTTACAATCACAAAATATTGCCACCTCTCCCTAGCATAATCCAATACCATCACAAACAAATCCTTTCATCTGTTGTGAAGGAATCACACTCTACTAGCTAATCCCATGTAATGTACTTCCATGGCCAACTTGCATACCAACAATACAACCAAATCCATAGCCAAATCACCTAATCATGTCAAAAAATGGTCCTTTATACTTATACTAAAATTAATATCAGCCTATTTGCAAGTTGAAATAAGTACACACTATTTTGTACACAAGAATGATTTTCAAATTATATATAGATAGGATTCATCTTAAAATCCAAACAATCACTTATCCTGCCTCTAGATTAATTCACATGTTTTCACACCAAACACCCATCTTCACCTATTAATTGGTAAACATTGTTGCCTGAATGTTTATCCTAGTCAATTATCGTGAATAAGTTGGGAAAAATCCCTAAATCAAAATTCGTATCCTCATCTCTTCCCCCTATAAATCACAACCTAAATTAGACAAACTATCTGCTACTTGATTCCCTTCTCTCAAGGTATGGGAAAAATATGCCACTATAAACATATCAATGATTATCCAAGCTTTTTTCAAGATATAACCAAACTTCCAACATGATTATCCTTTATTTCTCTTTAAACATGAATTAATCACCAATTTTGAATCTCCCTCAATATGAATACTTTATATCCTTAAGCTTAACACTAATTTTACTCCAAATAAAAGTACCAAGGCTTATGCATTATTGTCGGTGCCTAATAGAATCTTTTGTGCCAACATTGCCACCACATTACCTTCATGGTCTCTAATACACACCCTAATCCATGACTCCCTAGGATTACCTCTTGAACAACCATCAAAATTCAACTTACATACTTCCACACTCAGAGGGATCCATATCACATCCCACCAATTTAATTTAACACATGGACTTGAAGCAATAAAATTATAGCTCAAAGAAGGTAAATTAATCCATCTATTTGATAGCACAATATCCCAACCTATAAAAATTAGTTTCTTAGTATTTTTTCTTACATAAGACACAACTACTTCCCCCACTACATATTCTAAAGCTAACAACACTCCTTCAATATTCAAATGTTGATTTCTATACATTCTCTTGTTTCTCTCCTACCATATTGCCCAAATAACTAGTGCTGGAATACATTTTCAAATACAAGAGTAAAAATAATGATTTTCCAGGCATGGCTAGTCCTAGAAAATATCCCATAATGTATTTGGTAAAGGCATCATGAAATTTAATTTCTGAAGAATGAAGACCCAACATTGTTGAGCCACTTTTCATTGAACGAAAAGATGGTCAACTGACTCCTCTTTCTCCAATCACAAAACACATTTTAGATTTTGCACAATGTTCAGCTTCTTCAATTTATCCCTAGTAAATATTCTCTTCTTTAGGTCCAACCAAGAAAAGCATCCTACCTTTGGAAGAACAACTAGATTCTAGTAGAATTTGAATGCACTTAAAATCCTATTACCAACTTATCGACTTCTGGTAGCCATGTATCCCAGTTTCACTGAGTATCTCCCCTCCTGATGAGGAACCCATAACACCTCATCTTGCTAATTAGACACTAAGACAATTCTTTCCTTACACATGCTACCAAAGTCCTTTTTAACCTTTTCTAGAGTTGGTAAACTATTTGGACTTTTCCAAGTAACTAGACCAGAGACTGGGTCTACACATTGAAAATAATTTGCGACATGTGAACCCCATTGATAAAAAAAATCTAGCTACAAGTTCCAAATGAATGATATTTTCTTAAAGCTAGAAAACCATTCCATGAGTCTCCCCAAAAAATTCCTTAACCCTATTGTTAATTTTCAAAGACAAGTATCCAGTGACCTATTCTCATGAGTCCACCATAAAATTCCAAATCACTGAACCTTTAGGTAATTTTTCCATAGTAAAAATTCTAGAAGGTTTTGATGAATCTAAATATTTCCTTTGCATGATTCTAGACCATTTTTCTTTATCTTTCTCATACATAAACCAAATCAACTTCCCACCAAAAGCTTTATTTCTTAAAGCTAGATTTGGTAAATTAATCCCACCTTTAGATCTCTCATATGACATTTCCTTTAAAGATATTAACAGAATTTTTCTAATTTTTGACATATTCTCTATCCATAAGAAATCTCAGATTATACCTTCTAACTACTTAATGATACTACTAGGTGCTAATAACATAGAGAAGTAATAATTGGGGATAGCAGCAAGAACAAACTTAATTAAGAGAATTCTTTCAGACAATAACAACCATCTCATCTTGCAAGCCATAGTTCTAGCTTTGATTCTTCCAATAATACTTTTCCAATAAGAGACTTTGTTGTTCCCCATAAAGAATGAGACACCCAAATATGTAGAAGCCAACCGATCCTACTCAAAATCCAAAATCTTTCAAATATTCTTTGCATACCATTAATAGTAAAGAACATTAAAAATTTTGATTTAGCAATACTGATCTTCTGTCCTGATCACTTCATGTATTGATCTAGAAGTTCTTTATATTCTTTTCTTCCTTCACACTAACTAATCCAAATAACAAGATGTCATCTACAAATAATGAATGAGTAAATGCCAGGTCCTCTCCTTCAAAATGAATTCCATGCCAAAGCTCCAGCTATTGTGATTTAATTATAGACCTACTAAAAGCTTCTGCCATCACAATGAATAATGCTTGTGATAATAGATCACCCTACCAAATTCCCTTTGAATATTTGAAGTATCCCTCTAGGGAGCCATTAATAAGAATTCAAAATTGAGCACCTAACACACAAGCTTTAACCTATTTACACCAAGTCTTACTGAAACCAAATTTCTCCACAACTTTCATAAGAAAAGACCATTTAACCCTATCATAGGCCTTCATCATATCTAGGTTGATTAGAAAAGAAGGAATATGGTTCTCATTGATATTATGAAGAGTTTCATGAGCCATGATAGCCCCTTCTAATGTTTCTTTACAAGGCACAAAACCTCCCTATTCTGAAGAGATGATTCTTGGCAATATATGTTGTAATCTTGAACAAATGGATTTTGTGAAAATTTTATAAATGGTGTTACACAAAGAAATGGGTCTAAAATAAAAAAATGTTTGAGGGTCCCCAGACTTGGGAATAATAAAAATATTTGTAGAATTGAAATTCCTAAGCATAATACCCTTCCTTCTGGATGACTCTAAAGCCAAAAACAAGTCTTGCCCCAAGACATCTGAGTATTTCTAAAAAAAAAAAAATAGAGCAGTAAAACCATCTAGACTATGGGCTTTGTGATTAAACCACTTTCCAAATTTCCTCCAATGAAAATGGTTTCATAAGTTTAGAATTGTCTTGATCTATTATGATACTTAGAACAAGTTCTAAGAAGGAACTAACTTGGTCTTCACATTCCTCTGTTTTGAATGAAGCATCAAGAAGCTCCTTAAAATATCCAACCCCTTTCACTTTAATGCTTGCTTCATCGTTGATGACTTTTCCTGATTGCTTATCAGTAATTGAAAGGATATATTTACGTGCCTTCCTCTGACTGGCTATAGCATGAAAAAACTTAGCATTACAATCTCCATCACTAAGCCATAACTCTCTAGATTTCTACCTCCAATATTTTTCCTCCCTATTGCATAGCTCCACCCACTATGATTGTTTTTCTTTCTAAAGGGATAATAAATTTGAATTCAATCCATAACTAATAATCTCCTCATTTATCTCTTCTAGTTCCTTCTACACTACTTTCTTCTCTTCAAAAATGTTTTTGGAAACCTGTTTGTTCCATAACTTAATTCTATTTTTTAGACATTGAAGTTTCTTATAGAACTTAAGGGGAAAAGTACAAACCTATGTCACCTTTCAAGCTAACTTATTAGAATGACTAAATTTAAGTATTTCTCTCTAAAAATTCATTTTTTCTAAAACATATGATCTAGATAAATTCATTGTAGCTAAGTTATATATGGTCTCACACTTTTCCAATTGGAAATGTCTATTAAATGCATGTTTTATACTATTTTGTATCCAATTACTAAAATATAAAATTATTTCAGAAAAGTGGCATTTCAATAACTCTTACTATTTTTTATGATACTTTTTTAATAACATATAAACACCATTTTATAGAGCTTAGAGTCAAGAATATTCTCATGTACATTTTATAGTGTTTTAATTAGATATAGTATATTGAAATTAAAAAATTCCATAACCATGTATTTTAACACTCAAAAAGATGTAACTTTTGAGAAAGGAAAAAATACTAAATTATATCAAAAAATTCTAAAAATTATATGGTGTTCTAGAGGAGAGAGTCCTCTTCTAGAATGTATAAACTTTCTCCTGGTTAGAATAGATTTGTTTTGAAAAATGTGGTGAGAGATGAAAACCATTGATATCAAGTGAGTTGAAATTTCAATCCTTATAAAAGAGAAAATATAGTTCTAAAGCCAATTTTTATTTTTGATTGTTCTAGATATAGATCTATGTCATCTATAACATAGTCTGAGATCTAAAGAAAAATATTTATTTGCATATAATTTTGTGGTGGGAACTACTATTTTTCAGTGTTTTCCAACACCTAAAATTATTTATAAAAATTAGGAAAATATATCAATTCTTATTCCAAATAATTATTTAAAATTATAATCCTAAAATTCATCCATTTCTACACATTTCATTAATTTACTTCATTTTCAAATTTAAAATGATAGTACCAATTTTATGTCATTAAAGATAAATAGTTATACTTTTGTTAGCATTTTCTTTTACAAAAGGGTGACACAAGTATGTGCTTTTACCCTTAAACATTCAATTACCCTTTTCCTTTGATGCACTAACCCACTGATGTGTAATTAAAGGTAGAAATTGAGGATGTCTCAACCACATTCTTTCAAATTTAAAAGAAGATTTATTCTTTGACAAGGCCTTAACCACATTATTCTCTAAGATTAAAGACACTGGAAAGTGATCAAAACATGGGAAGGATAGAATTTCTGATGAAAATTGAATATAAGTTAACTTCCAAGCTTGAGCTAATAGGAACCTATCAAGTTTTTTTTCAATTTGCAAAAAAACATCTCTTTTTTTATGCCATGTAAAAAAACCATTAGAAGGTGCAACCTCAAACAATTCATTTTCACAAATAAAATTATCAAACTCTTCCATAATTTTCATGGAATGAAAGATACCTCCTCGTTTCCCCTTAATGTTCCTAATTACATTAAAGTCCCCTCCAATAATATAGTTTTGTTCTAAAATAGATCTAACCTTATCAGAAATCACATTCCACAACATAAGTTTGATCTCTAGACCACTGGCTGGACCATAAACATTTATTATAACCATCCAAATGTCAAAATGTTGAAACTTAAAACATTTCCAATCTAGACTTTGATCCACCAAACTTCGTAAAAATAACCTTAGATTCCACAAAGTAGTTAATCCTCCTGAGGCCCCAGCACTAGGATAATGGGCAGATTTCTGATTCTTCCATTTAGCAATTGATTCCTAATATTTTCCATCTAATAATTTGGTCTGTTAGAGTAAAATAATATCTCCTTTCGATGCATCTAGGAGTTCTTTAATCCTACCTCTTTTTTCATAGGCATTTATACCCCTAACATTCCATGTGATCATCTTCATCCTTCTACCAGAGGACACTTAGTCCTTCTGGTTATTCACTTTACTGCTTGAAATTTATCTTCCAAAGTAGATTGGGTACCAGCTTTTTCTCTTTCTTCCATGAGTCTTGAGTGTACATGACACTAGAAATTTTCCCCAGGTGACTACATTATTGAAAAGGTTTATGAAAACTCAAATTTGGAATCACACTCATCCAACCTTGACCAAGCTCCCTTTGCCAACTAGCCACTACTAACTTTTCGATCACTCTCTATTTCTCCACTAGACAAAATATCTTCTCCAAAAATAATTTTCAATTCCTCTATGTTATCTTCTTTCATAATTTCATATGCAATTGATTGAATTTTTTTAGAAACCAAAAATTTAGATATGTCTTTAGGAAAATTTAGAATTTCTTTACATCCACATTTTTTCCCAGTCTAACTGCTTTCATAGTCTCTTGACATCCTAGAAAAAACATCTCCATAGATGATTTATTGAACATAACTTGATGCGTAACTATATCTTTTTCTAATCAACTCTTCCTGTTCCAATTTCCTAGTTAATAGTTCTTAACAACCAATCCTCTACAAATTGCATCTTGATATGTAATGTTATGAATGTTTTCAGCATATCCAAAGAATACAAATTGGTCTTTATAACTCACTCCTAAAATATAAAATGAATTTTTTTTAGCAAAATGACATTGATCCAAAATTTTGTTTAGCATTACTTGCTGTCTATTCTTCACAGCATCTGTTATTTTGTGTTGAGAGCAAGGTTGCTAAGACCTATGATTCATTTCCCTTAATTGCAGCTTCCTCTGCATGTCTCTAAAATCAACAACAATTGAAGAAAATATTGATTGATCTAAACTAAATTCATCCTAAACTTGCCTGCTATTGTACAATGCCCTTTTAGAAACACCCTCCCATGAATCACTAAAGTTCTCAAGATGTGAAAATACTCTCTTATTCCAAAGACTCTGATTCACCTCCTTTTGTGGAGAGACTGTCACACCTAAATCCCCCAAGACTAAATCAAAACCATCCAAGTTCCCAGACACATTTTTTTTGCTACTTAGATTACTAATTCATTTGTTTCAAAACCCTTCCAAAACTTTCAATTTTCCACCACAGTTGAATGATCTTCACATACCATAATTTGATCTTTAATAGCACCTTGACAATCTAAATTAAAATTCCCTAAGGATTATGCATACTTTTCAATATCTCCTAGGCCTTGAAATAATTTTTTTAAAATCTCTAGTCTCCCCATTTTGAATGATAGACTATACATGTTGGTAGTGGCTTTTGGTTACTTAGAAGAATAAAAACCTTAACTGGGCAAAAAACTTGTTCAAAATGAATCAAATCATGTTTAATAAATATCACCACCTTGTTTGCTAATAGTTCCACAATCTTTGGATCTTTATTCTCTAGGGAAAAATCTAGAAGCTCTGTCCAGTGTGGAAAAAAATTCACATCATCAGGGTTTGGAGAATAATTTGGGGTAAAACAACAAGTCAAAATGTTGTACCCTTTACAAAACCACCCTTTAAATTTGTGTGTCCAATCCCTAACCTTGGCTAAACTGAAGAGAAATATAAATTTTTTTAAAGCTTTCTCATGAGATAAAACCTCTTTTATACCTTTCCTATTGCACATAATCCATTCCTAGATATCTTTTCTTTACAATTGATTATCCTAAATTTGCACCCTCAATGTTGTACTTCTCAAAAACTCCACATGTGGCACCAGCAACCTCTCTAGAATAGTGATCTCCAATTCTCCCTAGTATCCAAGTGCATTTGCTTCCAAATTATTCTTCCCCACCTGCTTCATCATCTAGATCTACCTAGATTTCACAATTAATTGTGTATCCTTATTTTTATCTTTTAAAATATTTGGTTCAAAGTTATATCTATTCAAATCCCCAAATATCCATTTGATTTTGTTGTCATTATAGGAACTCTCACCCTACTCCCAAAGATTGTTATACTGCCGCTCTGATTCTTCACCTCTCAACTTCTCCTAATCTATACATTTTACAATCTTCCCACCATTAAATATTGTGTCTCTTTCACAGATATCAAAGAGAAATTTTTGTTTTATCTTGCCATCATGTTTAACCTAAAATCTTGGGTTAACAAAGAATGGCTTGGCCAGCTCTACCACCACTTTCTTGAAAAAAATTTCATCCCAAGGTTTCTCTTGCCCTCCTTCAAGACTTTGTTTCCACCCAAATCTGCTACAACCATTACTTCCTCAAAATTTCTCTTCAAATTTGACTACTTGCAATTTTTAAATAACATATAAATACCATTTTATAGAGCTCAAAATCAAGAATATTCTCATATAAAGTTCATAGTGATTTAATTAGATATAGTATATTGTAATTTAAAAATTCTACAAGTACGTATTTTAACACTTGAGAAGATGTCAATTTTGGGAAAGAAAAAAATACTAAATCATATCAAAAAAATTAAAAATTATATGACATTCTAGAGGAGAGAGTCCTCTTCCAGAATCTATAATTTTTCTTTTGATTGGAATGGATTTATTTTGAAAAATGTGGTGGGAGATGAAAACTATCAATTTGAATAAGTTGAAATTTGAATAAGTTGAAATTTGAATTGTTATAAAAGAGAAAATATAGGTCTAAAACAAATTTTTATTTTTTTATTGTTCTAGTTACATATTTTATCTATAACATAATCTAAGATCAAAGGGAAATAAGTTTATTTCCATGTAGTTTTGTGGTGAGAAGAAGACCCCTAATTTCCAGCATTTTTCGGTAACTAAAAGTTATCTTTAAAAAAATAGGAAAATATGTAATTTATTATTCCAAATAATTATTCAAAATTAAGATCCTAAACTTCATTCATTTCTACAAATTTCATTAGTTTACTTCATTTTCAAATTCCAAATAATAATACCAATGTTATGTCATTGCAGGTGAACATCTATACTTTTGTTAGCCTTTTTCCTTTGTAAAAGGGTGACACAGGTTTTTACTTTTACCCCTTAAATCTTTTATAAGAATAATATAAAATCATTCTTCTAACTCCTTCTAGTATTTCTACAAGGGAAAATGTCTCAGAGTTAACACCTTCTTCTTGTGCATATCCTTTGTATACCAATCTAGCCTTGTTTCTTGTGACCTCACCATTTTCATTCAGCTTGTTCTTGAATACCCACTTTGTTCCAATAACATTTTTTACTTTTGGACTAGGTACCACTGTCCATGTTCTATTCTTTTGAATCTACTCAATTTTTTCATTCACTGCTTGTATCCAATCATCATTCTCCAAAGAATCTTTCATAGATTTGGGTTGAAATTCACAAAGTAAGCATGTATCACTTTTGAGTCTTTTTCTTTTCATAAAACCATATTCTTTGTCTCCAATGATTTTCAGGAGTGCATGATGTCTTCTCATATATTTTTCTAATAAAAGTTCTTTTATTTCCAATTCTTTAACATGTTCATCTTGAAAAATTATTCCATCTCATTATTACTCTCTGGTTCAAGTTCAGGTTCACATTTTGCATGCTTAACATTTTCTTCCTGATGTTCAGCTTTTTTTGTCTATGGCTTTGCATCATTTCCCTGCTATTCAAGACCCACAATCTATTTCTCAAAAAGCTCACTATTGCAACTTGTCATTCCTAGTCTACTATAAATCTGCAACTTTGTTTTGTTGTTTAGGTGGCGTGCTAGGAGCACTATCATTCACATATATGAATGAACTATAGCCTTTAGGTTTTGTGTTGCATTCAAATGCATTTCTTTCTATAAACTCATCAAATTTCACATTTGCATTTTCTACGAATTTTTTAGTGTTATAGTTTTAACACTCAAGTAAGATTTTCTCTTAGTGGAATATCCTAGGAATAAGCATTCATCACTTATAGCATCAAGTTTTCCATTTCTATCATCTTTAAGTATGTAACATTTTCTTTCAAAAAAATTTAAATACTTAACATTAGGTGCATAAACATACCATAATTCAAAAGGTATAGCATTTTTACCTTTCTTGGCTTGCATTCTATTAAGTGTAAAAATAGTTGTACTTATAGCTTCTCTATAGTATTTATGTGACACACTTTTCTCCATCATGAATGTTCTAGCACAATCCATGATTGATCTATTTCTCCTTTCAGCTATTCCATTTTGAGGAGGGTTCTTGGGTGCTGACATCTACATTTTGATTCCTCTATCATTGTAGAATATGTTAAATACATTGGAAATGAATTCACCACCTCTTTCAGATCTCAAGAACTTCAAACTATTCCCTATCTACTTTTCAACTCTAGCCAAATAGCACTTAAATAATTGAAAATCATCAGGTTTTTCTTTAAGAAACATCAAAGTCATCATTCTAGAGTATTCATCAATAGATAGAATGAAATATTTGTCTCCATAATATCTTTCAACATAGGTCAGTATGAACCAATTCCAAAATATCATTTGATGAGTATGTCTTGCTCTTGAGAATTTGTCATTTTTCCCAATTAAATTGTTTACAAATAGAATTTTTAGGTTTCTTCTATTTTGGAAAGCCTCGTACTCTTTTCATTCTACTAATGCTAACCAAATTGTAAAATAGAACAAGTTGCGTCTTGTTTAATCACCACTTCTAATCAATTTACCATCAACATCAAATATTTTGGCCTTTTTGTGATAAAATTTAACTCTATAACCTAATTTGTTTAACTCTGAAACACTCAACATATTATAGTTAAGCCTTCAACCCAATAAATATTGTTACATTTGATCTTATCAGTCAGTTGTATTAATCCTTTACCTTTCACAAGACATAGAACATCATTACCAAATTTAACACAACTACCCATGTATGGTCCAATATTCTCAAATTTACTTCTGTCACCAGTGATGTGATTGGAACAATCACTATCAATTATACATCTATTAGTTTTATTCACATAATAGATTAAGGAAATTTTCTCATCTTCATAAAAATCTTCTTTCATAGCAACATAGACTACTTGTTCATCATTACTTTCAAATTTAGTATCAGTTTCTTCTTCAATAATATAACAAGATTTTGTATCTTTGTCTTTGTAGTCCTTGTTCTTCTTGTTGTTTTGGTCATCTCTTCTTCCTCTGTACTTTTTTCCCCTTTCTCTCATCCTTGTCTTCTCTTTTAGGAAATCTTGCAACAATATGACCAAACTTGTTACATGAAAAATAGATTATAGGAAGTTTACCTTTGTATTTTACTTTGTCTCTTCTAAGTCTTCTAGCCATCAGTGTCTCAAGTTTGTCAAGTTTATCATCATAAGTATCACTATCACTTTTCACATGTTTTCCTTTTCCTTTCTTGCTACAAACCAATTGTGATTTAAAAGAAGATTCAATAGCAATAGTCTGTAATTACCAAAATTAAACATCTCAAAAGCAGTTTCCTATGAAGTACACCTTCCACAGTTAACTCATTACCTAGTGTACATCTCAACACTTGTATTCTAGAAACCATAATAGCATAGACAAGAAGTAGAGTTCTTAATATCTTGATAATTACTATTTCATCCTAAATTTTTCCATTAGCACCTCGAATAGAATTGACGACCTATTTGATTCTTGCACACTACTGAACTATGTTCTTTCTTTTTGTCATTCTCACTTCATCAAATTTTCATCTCAAACTTTCTAATTTGGCTCTCATGACATTATCACCTCCACCATATATGGTCTTCAATTTATCCCATATTTACTTTGCATTCTTTCATTCTTTTATTTCATCAAACATAGTATAGCTTAGGGCTAAAGTAATCTCCAATATTACCAAATTGTGTTCTTTCTTCTCTTTTGGTTATTGAGCAGTTAGAGGGATTATTGTTGTATTTAGATATGCATTGTCTATAAAATCTAGTGCATCACCACCAACACCATCTATATGTGGCCTCATTAATCTTTTCCATGCAAGAAAATTCTCTTTGTTCAACTTTGGTACCTCCTTTTTGTACATCATGATCTTTACCTATGAGTACCTTCAAACTTCTTTCTATGAGAACCAATGCTATAATACCAACTATTAGAATATTTAAAATAACTGAGAGGGAGGGGTGAATCAGTTATCCAAGGTCCAGATGTACCAATTGAACAAACAATCACTTAACAACTTCAGATCTTATCATTCATAGCTCGACCTCTATAGTCAACTTTTAGTAACATCAACTAGTTCTCCACTATTCTAAATGTAATAGCCTTGTACAATATATACATTAATTAGAAAAATACTATTAATAACATCAACACAAATTTTACAATAGGATTTAATGTGGAAACCCAATTTGGGAAAAACCACCAACAACATGTCACTAATTTTATCTCTTCTAAAATGAGCTTTGCTAGGAGAAAACCCTATTAAATGTGACCTTGTTAAATGATTTAATAACACTATTAGGAGTGATCTTGTTAAAGGACTTTAGAAAAATCCATTAGAATGTCACCCTACCAAAGGATTTACATATGGATGTTAGGTCAACCTTGATTAAAGGATTTCAAATACTATTTACAATGGTTAGAAAGTAATAGTAATTTTTGATCCATTAAGTACAACTCACTTTGAATGTATAGATCTTAGTTTAACACATAAATTGATTTACTATTTGCCCTCCATTGTCATCTCATTCTCTAATCCTCTTGGCAACCTTTCAAGATATCACCATTCACCTCTTCACCTCTTCTTAGCCTTTTGTTTATATTCACCAATCAAAAAATTAGCAACTGCTCCAAATATTTGGAAATCTTTCACACACTCACACTCTCTACACACACACTCATGCATTAAAATTTCACCCTTGTACCTCCTTAAATGGGTAATTTTGATCTTTTGTCCCTTAAACATCATCATATATCATCACATACAATGTATAGGATCATCATCTTGTTTATACTCTCATTTTCTAGAAACTTCTCTTGGAATTCATTCCTTAGGTCATTTACCTAATCCTCTCCTAATATTAAATGATCCAACTGATCTATCCTTATCTTCAATAGTCTTTCCATATTTAAAAAAATCAACTTAGTTCACTGGAAGTTAAAATTTATCATAAACTATTAAAATGTTGTTCCTCAACCAACACTTTGTTTTGACACTCAGTCATCAATCCGCTACTTGATCACTACTAAATTTCTTTCTCAAAACATACATTGTCAATCCGTCAACACTGATGCTTAGTCAACAATAATTCTTCTTAGCTTTAACTGGCACTCAATCGACACTAGCACAACTTGGCATATAAATCAAATTTGTTTAACTATGTTTCTATGTCTTGGTCAAGCATATGAATCTACTCTATTTGTGATCATACCTTCAAGACTTGAGAATTATTGATTCAAACAATCAATTTATCTTGTCAAATTCCATCTAATCAAGTACCCATTTATGGTTTCCTCTACATAACTCAACCTATTTTCTAGATATTTTTGATATGAAAAATTTCAAATCCTCTTCATCAATCAAATAGATATGACACTTAGATTAGATAGAAAAATGTCTCACCAATATGTTTGACATCAGTGACAACATTAAAATTATTCCAATTGTAGTTTCCAACAAATTTAATCCTTAGACTTGGTAAACTCTAATGCTTTTAAAATAATATATGAAAAATAGAATGTATACAATATAGTGTGTGCACACTAACAAATTCAATGTTTTCATAATGCATATGTATTAAATGATATACATGCAATAATTCATTTGTACGATTAGATATTAAAAAAAAATTTAAAGGTGGGAGATAGAAATATAGAGAAGGTGGTGGTGGGGAGAGAGAGAGAGAGAGAGAGAGAGAGAGAGAGAGAGAGAGAGAGAGAGAGAGAGAGAGAGAGAGAGAGAGAGAGAGAGAGAGAGATTACACATCGATACTAGAGGGAAATAGACAATAAAAAACTAGTCAACAAAATTAAAATAGAAACACTAAAAATGGTTAAGGGGTATAGATAAAGACACCAAAAGTAAATTTTCACAAAAACGTTGAATTAAAAATGAGTCCAAACCAAAGTCCCCATATCTAAAGCACAACAATTAGGAGCACAAATTCATCATGGTTATTTTTCAATATTTGAAACTCTATTTCCCCTATGAACCAAAGAAGCCAAAACTATACACAACCATCCAAATGTGACACATAAAGGAACATTGGGATAAAACTTTAGCCACAAAAAAATCCTATGAAAAGCCATTAGGATCATCATCTTCCTCAACAACCTCCCCATCCACAAAACTAGATTTTGAAGAAAAAACCCATACTTCTCTTCCTACCTAGATTAATTCATAATTTTATATTAGAATTTAAAAACTAAACATGTGTAAACATTAAATTTATGTGAATTATATTAAAGTAATTACACTTGATCCTTCTTTGTTACATTATTTAGGGTTTTGCAATTTTAATATGTAATAACAATTAATATAAAAAATAAAATAGATAACATTTTTTTTCAAAGGAGTTGTTGGTGCCCAAATTAGTAGATTATGGGAACCTCTACAATTCTGACTCTATAGAACCAAGGCTAGTAGGCTTAAACCTCACACCCTAAAGGGTTTTTAGAGCAGATAATTTGTGAGACTTGGGTGTTTTAGTAATTTAATTGAAAAGTTGATATATATTTTTGGGTGTGATATGTGAATGTATGATGGATCAACCATTTTCATCACTGGGATATGTGTCCTTTCTACAATCAGCATGAAAACTCAAAATAATAATCAAAGATAAGTTCCTTAACTGATGGAGTCTTTATCATTATTCCATCAATCATTCAAAAAATTTAAATTAATCCAAAAAAATAATCCAAGTAGTATTATAGGGCATGTCTTGTAGCCTATATTTTTCATTCCTAATATAAGGGTGGTTATTTCTTTTTAGGGGTAAATTGTTTCTTCCACTTCCCTTATTAATCTCATTCATCATGTTCAAAATTTTGTCAATCTTGTCTTCTTCTTTGTTCTTCTTAGGAGCCTTTGGATTAAACAACTTAGTATCATCCCTTTTCAATCCTTTACCTATTTCCTTTCTAATGTTCTCCAAAGATAAGGCAATATTGAAAGCTTGTTGAAGGGTGGTAGGCTTTTTCTTCCTGATCTCATAGTTCATCTTATGATCCAAAGTATTTATATAAAATTCCATGAGGAACATGTCAAGTGGCCTAATGTCTCTCAACACCTTACTTACCACCTTATTTAGTCTATTTTTATTTATTTGAGTATGGTTTAGGTATGTGTAGGATCATGGTGTGCCAAAAAGAGTCAATCTAAAAAAATGTATTTTTAAAATGCCCCTAAGCATTTCAAAATCTATTCTAAATTTTTTCCCACCCATCCTAATACTAAAGAAAAATATTAATACCTTTATAAGGCCTAGTATTTCTTTGGATACCAATCCTACATGGCCAACTTTAAAAATGTCCCAAAAATATGTTTTTGGCCTGTTCTTGTGTTTTTTTTTTTTACTCCAAACATGTGTTTGATGACTTTTTTTCACCCAAATTTGATGAAATAAAAATGGTTTCTTAAGAATATTCTTATGTTTCTATAAATTTAATGTTTGTCAAATCAAAAGCCCGAAAGTAATTATTATTCATTTTCTAATGGAGTTATGTATAAAGCATTGATTGACACACTAATTGAAAAACAAATATAACTTTCAAACAATATAATATTTTTTAAATTGAAAAGATGTGTCACATTTTATACTTCTACTATAAGGAAAATAAAAGGAAAAATCAATTTTGTAAATTTTTGAATTAGTTAAGGTGGTCATACACATGAGTATTCTTATTACGAAAATACTATACAAGAAAATTCATAATTAATTAATTATAAGGAATAAAAAAACCCAAAAATATGTGTCACACCCAGACATGAGTCTGCTTCTTATATCTATAATCTTATCAAAAAAATTATCATTTTGGTTTGATCAAGGTGGTCAGACATACACCTACTTATTTTTGTTCTGAAATTTTTGTCCTATTGCATTAAAATTCAACATTTTGAACAATCAAAGTTTTTTTTTTCTCTAGATAAGGCCTAGTATTTTAGAAACTAAATTCAATTTCCTACAAATTATTTTCTAACAATTTTTTGATTTAAATTTCATAACAAGTTTAAAATTACACATCAAGTTGACATAACCCTAATTTGGTGATTTTTCATTGCTTCTTAAAGGCATAGTGTGGTTGACAATGATCCTGTACATACTCATTTCACTTTAATTTTTCTTGATACTAATTAATTCATGTGAAGCAAAAGAAGGATCATTATGATCACCAAAATTCTTAATGATTTGACCTACACATTCCTACCAACTTCCCAAAGATCCATCAGGTAAACTTATGTACCATTTTGTTGCATTTTTGGTTAAGGATTGAACAAATAACTTCATTTGAACATCCTCATGGGCTTCACCGATTTCTTAAATTACAACTTTTAAATTTATACAATTAGTTTTTTCTGATTTACCAAAGTATTTTGGAATTGCAATTCTTAAATCCTTTGATATATGATTTGGAAATCCATATATACCATAGAAGTCTAGTTGTCTATATCTCTCTAATGGCACATGAGCCCTAACATTATGATTGAACTTGTTATTGTTTTGTCCATTATTTCTTTGCATATTTTGATTATTGTCCATATCCCTTCCTCGAGGTTGTCTATTATTTTGTGCATTATTTTTATTACCCACAAATGCATTGTTATTTCCAGCATTATTGTGATTGTATGCATTATTATTATAATATGGATTGTTGTTGTTCTGATTATTAATAGGTTTTCTTAAGTCTCTATCAATACCTCCTCTTCCAGCCATATGTGGATGTCGTATAACATTACCTACTCTATTATCCATATCATTTTCTACTCTTTTCTTAGGTTGATTATTAGTAATTCTATAAACACCATTCCTACATATTCCAAGTCTTTCTTCTTCATTCTCTCATCTAGTTTTTCTGGTGATGGTGTAACACATTGATCCCTTGGTATTCTAATAAACTCTGGGACCTCACTAGGTTGAATTTTCAAAGCCCTTGCAACTCTCTTACCTCTCATAAACTTTGAAAATTCCTTAATCATTTTTCATGCTCTAACATAATCTTCTTCATTATCTTCAAATTCATCATCTAACTACTGATCCAGTTCAAGGTCTCTAGGATTTTTTTGAAGAGGTTGATAAGTATTTTAATAGTTGGATAACTAATTCACCTCCCATTTCTCTCAATTTATATTGGCAGACTTTACTTTCTAACACATATTTAGATCTATTTCAGCATTTGAAGTTTTAACTTATGTTATATGTAGATATGAAATGGATTGTGTGGTGAACTTAGTCAAGTTATTTTGGAGGTTAAAAGTTTTAGTGATCCTAATTCAACCCCTACCCTCATCTATGTATCTCAATTTCCCAATAAACTTCAAACAACTATTATCTTTTCATACTTGAAATATTTTAAGGCCATAATGCACTAGAGACATTGAATTCCACCCCACTTGTTGAAAAAATTAAGAATAATATATGTGTTTTAGTCTATATTAACAACATTATGATTCAAGTTGTTAAACCTAGAGTTGCATGGTTGGATCCCATGGGAAATGAGATTAATATTGATCAAGCTACATAAGCCATGGAGATATTGCTAAAGGTACCTATGAATAGATTGGCCAAACCTTTTGGCACATAGAGGAGGAAAAAGAGTGGATAAAAATAGATATTATTACTCCTAATATTGAGATGAAAACTCAAGAAATGATTAGCAATTTGGAAAGAACATTTGGAGAAGGTAATAAGAAACCTACCTTAATGATTACCAAGGGTAAAGGAGAAGGGAACAAAGGAAAATCAATGGTTGTAGTTGCACTTGAGGAGAAGAAAGGAAAGCGAAAGACACCTACCACTCCATCAAGTCCTAAAAATACTAGCTTAAGGACTAAAGATTCTACTATTGTCACCCCTCCTATTCAAAAGGGAGCTATGAAACTAACAAAGGGAACTCAATCACAAATACAAATGTATTAGGAAAGGAAGGATGTACATACATCCTCAAGTCAATAGGAAAGATGAAAGAGGAAACTTAATCACAAATAAAAATGCATGAAAAAAGGAAGGATATACCTATATCCTTAAGTCAATAGGCAAGACGAAAGAGGAGAAAGTTAATTGTAGAGGAGAGGTATGTGCATGATTATGATTGGCCAAAAAGTGTCCATATGGAGAAAAATCACTTTTCATTTGAACGTGATGAAATGGAAGTGGTTTCTTAAGGACATAATCAACTTTCCATTGATATAATTGTTGTTAAATTATGAGTTCAGTAAGTAATTATTACTTATTTTATAATAGAGTTACTTATAAAGTCTTGATTTACATGCTGATTGAAAAAAGTTATAACTTTAAAATGGTATAAACTTTTTTAAAATCTAAAATATGTGTCACATTATATGATTTTCCTACAATGATGATTTTTTTTTAAAAATTACTTCTTCTTTTTTTTAATGAGTTAAGGTGGTTAGATATGAGAATTTTTTAAATTGAAAAATGTTGTAGCAGTAAATTCAAAATTAATTATTTACTTGGAATAAAATTACAAAAAAATAATGTATCACATCAGGGTTTGAGTCTACTTCTTTTATCAACAATATTAAATAAAATATTATCATTTGATTGTGATTAAGATGGTGATGCAAGAGCATCCTAGGTGTAAGACCGCTCTTGCATCACCCAAAAATATTTTTCATTTCAATCTTTTCTATTTTAATAAGCACTAGTAGACAAGGTGGTTACTATTTATGGGAACTTGCTATTTTTAGTATGTTTGTTGCACGAGCTCAGAATGTTCTCATTTTCTACATAAATGTTCATTTTAGAGTTATAAGCCTACCATAAAAATCTCGTTGCTCCAACTTAAGTGTCAAAGAATTTATTAAGGATTTTTGGTGGAAAATTTTGCAGAAAAATCTTCAGGCTCACCGTTGGAGGCCTTAGAGTGCCCGGATGAGGTCTGAAAATTCAACAAAAGGTCACTTGTAATATTTCATGCCTGTAGTTCAGGAGTTGGCATTTCCAAAAAGTGGTTATAATAGCCAATTAGAGGAATGGTTCATGAGCTATGGCCTTTCAAACTTGGTCTACATGAAATATCTAAAATAAATGTCAAAGATGTATTTGGCTGACTCTATATGTATTGTTAGGGTCTATCGGCCCTAAGTATTAAGTTTTAATGTGTAGAACCTTCCTGAGCGGCATAAAATTTCCTATTTAAGAAAGGCCGAAACATTGTCTAGGATAGCTCTGGGTCATAGTTCACAACTTAGTCTTGTAGATTATTGTAATGAAGGCACCTATGTGGGTTAGCATATTGTACTTGTGAATTCTGTAATTTCGCATTTGTGACACAAATAAGAAGTCCATATTTGTGTTCTTGCATTTGCTGTTGTTTCTTTTTTTCTATAATGTGTTTATGGTTTTTAAGAGGAGCACCCTTCATCAGATGGTCAAACATACACCTACGTATTTTTTCTTGAACAAATTTTTACCAAATAATTTTTTTTTTATAAGAAAAGGGCTAGTATTTTAGAAACTAAGTTCAATTTACTACAGATTCTAGTCTTACAATTTTTTATATGAGAATCATAACTAGTTAAAGATTTCACATCAAGATGACTAAGATTTATGCCTTGATTTTTCATCACCACTTAAGGCCATAGTTTTGCGCACCATGATCTTTCACATACCTAGAGGATAGTGATAAGATTGAGCCTAATTATGTGAGTCATTTTAGAGTTTCTATGAGTAAGACACCTAAAACTATTGATCAAATGGTAGAATCCCTAATGGAACATGGAGGCTTGTCTACTTTCAAACACTTTATGTATTAGGCTATGAATGATGAAGACGAACAAGGTATTGAAGATCATTTGATTGATATGATGACAGAATTAAAGAACACGCCTATTGAGATTGGGAACATGATTCCAAAAGAACTATACAAAAATATTGATATTAGGTGGTATTATTCATCAATAACTAAAATATAGATGAGAGAGAACTCTAGAAACTATTATGCTAGAATTGCATATTACATAAATTGATGATGTAATAAAGGGGTCCACAATCAAAGATTCATACCAAAAAAAAGGGCAATGATAATTTTGATAGGAAAATTGAGAGATTTTGACATAGACAAGTAACAAATATGGAGAAAAAAAATTACAAGATCAAATAACTTGAGAAGAATATACATGTTGATGATATCAAGCCAAAGCAACAAATAGAACTTGATAAAGAAGATGAGTATGTAAATTTATTACAATTTAATATATTGTTGATGGTGTGCATGATATGGTAAAGGACATAGTTGGAAATGATGATAATTTAATGATTGAAGACCTTATTTAATATATTGTTGATGGTGTGCATGATATGGTTAAGGACATAATTGGAAATGATGATAATTTAATGATTGAAGGCCTTATAGGTGAAGACCCAACTGATGGAATCAAGAAAGATGAAGATATGATAGCTAACATTGAGCCTAATGTAGAAGGTCAAACACTTACAAAGTCATCATATGCACACATACTAGGCTATGCACCTATCATTAAACAAATTTTAAAGAATAAAAGAAGCCTAAAATACATAATGAATCTCAAAGTGTACATAATAATCCTGTTGAATCTTTAAATTATTTTATTACAACTATTCCAATTGATACATATGCAAAGCAAATCAAGGAATAGGGTCAAACCTTTCAAGGAGGAGACACATATACTAAACAACAGACTAAAGATATTGATGATGGAAATGTATAAAAAAGTGGAGATATGATACAAAATAAAGAAAATGATTCTACTACTAGCACTGGGCCAAAAGCCCAATGACCTCCTAGTGAGGGAAGTAAAGTGAAAGGATAGACTACTCAACTTGAGGAAAGTTAACCTAGTGACCAAAACATTGAAGATGCATTGAAAAAATTAGAGGTCGAGTCTCAAGTGTCATGTAATTACAAATAGTATTACAAACTTAAAATGATCAAGGTGAAAAGAAAGATGAGAAGAAGAAAGATAGTGAACTCAAACAAATAGATCAAGAGAAAAAGGCTTCATTTCCACCCAAGCCTTCGCCAAGTACCAACATAGTTAGTTCTAAAGGTAAGAAGCTAAAAAGAAGGAAATAATTATCAAGTCCCATTCAATTACTCTTGAAGAGGAAATTTTTATACCATATTGGACCCCAAATACATTAGAACCTAGTTCTCTAGCTGAATATGGTGAATTATGCAGTAAAAAGGTAGAGCAAGATCAATAAATGAAGGAGCACAAGTAGAAACAAGTTGTATCTGATATTAAGGATATCTTACTAGATGTTTTTTCAAATGTTACACTTTGTGAAAAGACTCCTATCTTGGATCACTTAATACAACTTGCTAACAAGGTAAATGGGCTTTTTGTGAAAAGGAATTTGAAAATGAAGTGTTGGAAAAAGTTACACAAAAAATTGCAATCCAACAAGTGAAACTTTCCACTTTTGTCACCAAATTGGACACTACTATTCAAAATATTATTATATTATTCAAGAAGCTCTTTGATATTCCTGAACTCACCTAGGACATCAAAGATAAACTTCACATACTAGGTGAGGATATGATATCAAGTGAAAACTGCACTAAATGTTGATCCAGGATCTTATATGGCTCATTATTCAAAGGTAAAATTATTCACTAGGATTATGAATGGATTGCCACATATAGAAGCCAAGGCACAAGTAGAAATAAATTAGATGCAAGCTCTATTGGTACTCCATATTGAGGTTATGCAACATCACATTAAGAAGGCCAAAGAATTAATTATTGAACCAAGATTACCAATTGCAGACCATATGATTGATCTCCCAACCAAAGTGAAAGTTTAGAAGAAACCCTTGAATATATTAGAGAAAATTGTAGTACCACAATGATAGTCATGTTGAAGAGTCATCAAAAGTTTATTGATCAACTAGGTGTATGCCTCAAGTAAGCATTTCTCATTTTAATTTTTTTGTGTAGAAGTGTCAAAAAATGGGGAAAGAAATCATGTATATACATTTGTATAAGAATGTATATATCTATGATGAAAGGGGGAGTATATTATGTATGTTTTGAGCCTATTTAATTAAGACATAAGGATTGGCATTGTATAAAAAAAACAAATTTTAAAAATATTTTGTAAATACATGCTATACCGAGGATGAGTTAGTGAATAGAATGAAGTATGTACTTAGGGGGAGTTACACAATTTTTACTACATCAATTCTTGAGCTAGCATGCATAAATGTTTTGCCACTAATGCCAAAAGGGGAGAATGTTACTCCTTGACACATTCATGTTGTCATTAGTGTCAAAAGTTAGTTGACGAGAGTAGTAGTTATTTCTTGGTGAATATTATTACCAAGCCATAACATATTTCCAAAGCTAAGACAAGACATAAATATAAGCATGAAACAATTATACTCGAGCATAGTATACACCAAGTAGTTCTATACACACCGAGCACAGACCTTACAGAGAGATCCAAGTTTAATTGAGTCAGAAGGACACTAAGTTACAACATTCCCACCAAGAATGAATGGAATATATACCAAGTTATGTAGGAAACACATAAATGTTTGGAATGACACATAATCTTATGTGTAACAATTCTACCAAGTGAGAAACTACATTTGTACAACTTGAGAAAAGGATTTGGTAAGATTCATGTTGGGAAATGTAATTCAATTTTTTATGATTCGAAGGCATAATATAGGCCAATGAAATAAAAGAATGGAAAAAAGGGAGGAATATAAAGTGTTAAGGATTATTTTAGATCATTTATTTTGACCTATGGCATATTATGGATGATTCCTAAACCCTTATTAGAAAGAGGAAAAATATTCCTATTTAAGGACCTACAAGGAATTGTTATAGGTTGTTGAAAATTTTGTTGTTGCTACTATTGTTAAGTTATGAGAGGGATGTACTAGAGGATTGAGAAGGTAGTTCTAGTGGAGATCAAAGTTTCAACCAACTATAGAAAGAATTTGATACATCAATCACTGGAGGTGATAAATCATTGAACCAAAGAGGAATTTGAACAACAAAGTAAGTTGCAAATATAGAGATTCATTTAGTTCTATTTTTTAATCATTGTAGCAGTTAAATCCTTTAATAGGGTAGACTTAACAATCTAGTTGTAAATCTCTTAAGATAATACACATTGTAATTGTGTTGTGAAATCCTTCAAAAATGTAAGTCCTTGTAGATGCTTTGCATTACCTCTAACAAGGTAATTCATTAGAAGTGACAAACATTATAGCTTTAACAAGGCACCCACTACTATTGCACTAAAGGATTTGTGGGTATCATCCTTACTACAAATTCTTTCTAACCAACAGTTTTTGCACAACCAAATCACTATGTAATTTCACACTATGGTGTTATGATTTATGTTTACATTTATATGTTGAAGTAGATTAGTTATACTTACTTTCATTTTAGTATTGAAGAAATCTATGTGCATGTCCACCAAGTGAATAAACTACAAAGGGCTAATAAAATTTGAAAGGATACAAAATCTTGTCTTTCCTAATAATCTCCCCCCCGCCCCCCCCCCCCACACACACACATGAACTCCCATGTATGGCATATCAAAAACTATGGATGCATGTATCAATATTGTTAATCAATATGCAATTTAATGTGCACTAATATTAGAACAAAATAAGTTGATAATTTGAGACTTCTAATTTTTTAATGTGTGTCACAATCTTACTTACTCTTAACTAATAATGGTTATTTCTAATTTTTCTTGTTGTAAGTAATAATTTAAACTTTGTTTTATTATCGATTGTGACATACTATTATATCCCACATGCTTTACAATTATTACATCTTTATATTCAGAATAAAAATAAGGAGAACCAAATTTACTTTTATATGTATATAGTAATATATATTTAAAATTCAACTAACATGTTAACCTTTCAACATTTTTTTCTTTTTCTTTTGGATCTCCTTATTGACATAATTGTGTGCATGTATTAATCTTGTTAATCAACAAGTAATTTTGTGGACTAATATTTAAACAAAATATGTTGGTTACCTCTAGAATTTTTAATTTAGTCATAATCATAGTCACTCTTGATTATAATCAGTACTTATTTCAAATCATTCTTGTATGTACTATTTATTTCAATTATTTTATATTGTAGAAGCTTTTATATTTATCTATTGTAATGCCAGAAGCCACTAAAAATTATCTGAAAGTTATGCACTGTTCAATTAAATAGAAATAAAATTGTAACAAATATTATAGATTACATATGTAAAGTAACAAAAATATAATTTAAAAAATATTTCAAATTCAAATCACGTGTATTCTATTATTTGATAAAAATACAAATAAAATTTTTTGTTTCTACTAAAAACATTCAACAATACCATAATTACCATGATAACAAGCTTAAACCTTAATAACAAGGACATGATACACCTTAACTATAATAACATTCTAATACACAAGCCATGAGAAGGAAGAATAAATTCAATATTTTCACATAGAGTGCCCAAAAAAATGGTTTCAACTCACACAGAGACCAACTTTACAGTGAAAAGCTACACAAATGGCAGAGGTTTTGAATTCGGCCTCAACTCTGATCACATCAAGTGGAAATATACAAATGAACAAGAAATATTTTTTGTTTACTTTCCAAGAAATATACAAAGCATTTGGTAGTGCTTTGTGTCAGCAATGGAAATGGAAACTAAATATATGCTAACTTGAAAAGCTTATATATAATATTAAGGTTGTTTTAGAGTAGTATACATTTAGTGGCAATTTATTTGGAAAGATTGGTATTTGTACAATACGAATTAAAACTCTAAACATTTATCACTGATAAATATCTGCATTTTTAGAAGATGAATTAAAATTAAATTGCAGAGATGGGATTGAGATGACTGATAATTAATACCTTGAAATATAGAAATAAATCTTATTAGAAAGTCTGTTTTACAATCATTATTTAGTCTTTGGGGTAATAATTTGATCATGCTATCTGAAATAATGATAAAATGACTACTATGCCGAATGGTCTCTGTCACTTATCATGCTTCTATAGTTATGAGTCAAATCTAATTTTGTACTAGTTATAAATTGGGTTAAAAATTGATGAGTTTTTAGTTTATTTGTTGAAGTTAAAATTGTAGAGTAAAAATTTGATGAGAATTTTAATTTATTTATTCAAAATAATTATTTATCACATAATATGTTTAAAATAATAATGATTTAAAAAAATTAAAATTTTTCAAATTGGAGACAACATTTTTAATAGAAGTGCAAAATTACATGTTAGCAAGTGTATCAAAATACACCATGCATGTTTTTTTAAAAGTGTATGTGAGTGGTAATGTAATTTCTTTACAATTTAGTTTACACATTTTACATTTTAAATCAATAGAGAGAGAAGTTTAAATTGTATGAAGTTGGTAGTTGAATCTACAATTTAGACATTCAAATATATGATTTTTAAAAATATAAAGCAACCTATAGCTCTATCATTGTTAGATTTACACTTTGGGAATGAAATTATTCTAATTTTTATCATTATAAAAGTTTTATGATTTGCAATCAATGGTGTATTTTTGAGGATGCATCTAATAAGTTGTCAAAAATAGAATCAATAATATATGACTTGCAATACTAGCTATCAACTATATTTCTACCATTTAGATATTAAAAAATTTGCTTAACATAAGAATAAGGTAGGCACTTGTGACAAAATCTCTTATATTTTAGTTATTAAAATAGTAATATATTTTTGTACTTGACTTTTGAACCTCTTAATATTCATAAAATTTTAAAGTCTTAATAATGTTAAAATAAGATTCAAAGCTCTATCTATCTATCTATCTCTATGTGAGTATCTTCAACATTACAAATATCTCAAAATTCATCATCCAACTTCAAGATTTGTTGATTTAAAGAAAATTATGATGATGCCACTTTGTATTTACCCATTCATATCCACTCTTTTATAAAGTTGGAATTATCATCTTAGCTTTCACCTATTGCAATTTATAAGTACTTTTATATAGTCAATCTTTTCCCATCATTATTTGCACTTACCCCATGCTTTCACCATTATCAATCCCTCACAAAGGTTATCCTTACATCTAAATATTTACTCCCCACCTTTACACTTCACACTTCCCTGCCCAAGTAGGGAAGTTGGATTTTCCCTCATGTCACACAAGATTGGTCCTTGCATTCTTAAGTTTCATTTGCAACATTTCCTTATTTTTTGACTAGCCATTATGAGCCAAATTATGATGTGTTTACATCCTTTATCGATAGGTATTAGTATTCAAAGGCATCTAATTTGCAATCAATTCATAAACTAAAATATTAGTTTCAAGGATACCAAATATAGGAAGATTTTAATTTAGAGTATTTAGGAAACTATTACTTTCATCAAAACCACATCTAGGATACTTGTATGTGTGAGGATGTTGCCTTCAATATTTAATGAGAATAATAATATATTTAATTTAGTTAAGAGAATTGATCGATGGGTAATGGGATTTTTAGTAATATATGGTCAACTAGATAGTTCCCATAGTCTGCACGAGAGTTTTATATGTCAAGCCACTTTTTAAAGACAAGATTGATTAGATAGATCATAAATTTGATCTATGAGAACTATTATGACTATTCAAATCTTAAGATGCTCTTGGCATTGTGAACATTAATTAAGTGGAGAGGCTTTCTATAGTGGCAGCAATCTTCAATGTAAACATTTTCCATTTTCAAAAATAAAATTGATGCTCATTTACATGTTAGAAAAACAAAATAGAAATAGACTGAATATAATTAAAATCAAGAGTCTCGAATCATTTCCTCATGCCTCCTAGACTCACATAAATATGCGATGATGAAAATTATGGAATTATGAAAAATAGGCACCTCCAGAAGAATATCTCTCAACTTATTTTTTACATACATACATACATACATACATACATACATACATACATACATACATACATACATACATACATACATACATATATATATATATATATATAAGCTAGTATTTAAACCATCATTAAGTAGAAGTTATACATATCAAAAATGTTCTGTTCATCATAATTTCAAAACTGAAACCAAATCTTTTTCATTTAATTTTTAATATTTATTATAAATCTATGTTTCCCAACAAAATATTGATATGTATTATCTTATTCTTAATTTAAACATATTTATTGAATAAGCCTCAATTGAATAATGCTGAAATTTTCTACTCTAAATTAAGAAAGAAAAAAATAGAATGTTGGAATAAAATTATTGATAATACAATTCAAAAATAAAATTTAAAGAGAAAAAATCGGAGGAAAAAAGAGAGGGAAATCAATTTGTGGTGTCATGCTTGATTGTCAATAAGTAGTTGTTTCTTATCTAACACCCCCTTTTTTTTCATTTTTAAATTGGGTTAGAGAACCTAAATAGAATTCATAAAGTTAAATATTTTGGAGGCTTAAGTATGCATAGATTTAAGAAAAAATCAATATTGTATCCTTTCAAGGTTTGGTTAAGAAAGTTTATATTTTAGTGAATTGGGTATCTTAATTTTAGAGCTTGGTAGGATATGCTTAAGAAACTTATATTTTAGCAAATAGGGTTTTGGATTGTTGTTAGATTTGAAAGATTTTTGAAATGTTCCAAAGATTTAATTAGTGGGAAGGGATAAATTGAAATCTTTTCTATTTTCATTAAGAAGCACAACTTATATAGCACAAAATCACAAATACCACATCTATGTCTTATTTTTTCTCTATAAGTTTTTATTTACAATGACTTCTAAAAGTAGCAGAATTTCCTCCTAAAAAATTTGAGCAGGGGAAGCTTAGCAATCACATGGGAAACTGCCCTAGTTTTTCTTGAGTGGAGATTCTAATCTTTTGAGATGAATACATATCCCTCAGTCTTCGACTCTTAATAGAAGAAATTCAACCATCTGATAGCTAAAATTAATTATCAATAATAAAAAATCTCAATAAAAATTTATAAAATGAGAGATCCAATAAAACTCAATAAAGACATTGATAGATAGAATGACTGGATAGAATGGGAAGCTAGAGCACCCCGGTTGCGCCCTAACTGTAACCTGGGCGTTCAATTTTTCTAATACCATGATTTCTTGCTGAGGTCAGTTTCATCATGGCACCTTGGGAATAATCTACTACATAAAGCTTTGTATTACAAATACTTTAAAACTTTCCTTTCAAATTGTAAAACGATCTACTCGACTGAAAAAAGAAATTGCAGCACACTGCATGAAATCTTAGATCAAAATAGGATGAAACATTCACAAATCTAGTGCAAAACCAGAATATGAAATAGAAAATCTTCCAATATAGTTTTACTAAGGTCCAACAAGCCGATTTGGATTAGATGATTCTTAAGTATGGTAAAAAAGCCAACAGAGAGAAATCTCGAGCTGTGCTGAAAATACCAATCTACCTTGTTCATATGGAATGTAGAAGAAAATTGCATTAAAATGGTATGTACAATATATATACACACATATGTTCTGCATTATTTGAAAGGAAACAAATAAGATACTATTGTCACACATTGCCATGGGAGTATGCAAAGATAAACGACTACATTCTTCACATTTTGCATGGAAGCAACTCAGAATAATCTCTAGCTTTGCAGTATAGTGGATATGATAATTACAAACAGTAGGAATTGGTACCATAACAGTAACTATAGAGGAAAACACCTAAAGAAGCTGGCAAAGAAACATGGGAAAGAAAAGAACATGGCATTAATGCGCATAGCTTTTGGTAATAGCTGAGTGAGTTTATTTTCTCAATGTTTGAGATCAAAATATAGGATCCATCATCATCATCAGAAAGAAGAGAGCAAGACAAGAGAAGATAATGTAAAACATTGTAAACAAGGGTACTTTTTTAAATCCTTTGATGAGGGAGGAGTCCATGGATTCTAACCCTAGACCTGGGTATTGCATGGCATCATCCTTGGATCGGACATAAGGTTGATATATATTGAGTTTTGAGTCTCTAATAACAAGCAATACACAATGAGTATATACATACTGTATGTGATGAATCTTATATCATTAGAGAGTTTGTCTAGATTGCCGAGTAGCATTATTTGCAAGAGATTGCATGACTTCTACCTGAGTTCTGAGGGAGATGATGTAATCTGCAGCTTCTTTCAATAGACAGCAACTGTCCATGGCTTCCCCACCAGGGATGAGTCTCTTGAGCAGCTTTGTTCTCTGGGACACCATGCTCCTTGCAATTTCATAGGGATTTGGCTTCATCACCTTCATTTGACATGTTTCCTTCCTCCTCTTCATCACTGCTCTCCTCCTTACTTTCTTCATGTTACTCTTTTTCATCTCTCTCCTCCCTATAATTCTATGCAAGAGGGTCTTGTCCTTGTTAATCTTGGATAGTTTTGATATCAAAGCATGGCTCCAAAGACTCCCATTGGATGTAAGAGCCAGGGAAATGTCTGCCACAAGCTTGATTCTCTTTCTCCTCTTCAGCAAGCTCAACTCCTTGTTGTTTCTAATTTTATCAACGCTACTGAGTGCCCTCAGAAGCCTTGTCGTGTATTTCTGCCTGAAAGAACTTGGTGGGATATTCATTTCTTATGACAAGAGTAGCCTGAAATATCTTTCAAAAAACTACCCAAACAGAGAAATCTCAGATGTATGCACCCTGGTACAAGCTAAGCTAATCAAAGAAAACTACAACTGGCATAATGATGTATTGTTGCAGGACTGGACTTGACCTAAACTGTTTTTGTTTCTTAACCTAGAAGCAAGACCGGCTTCAAAGTCTGCAAGATTGCAATGGCAAAACCATCAAAACAAAGACAAATCAGATCATGGTTTTAGTTTACTCCATGACACCCATATAAGCGATTCCGCCATATATATACAAATGAAATATATGGGTACATATGCAGGTATACTCATATGTATATACCTGCTATTGCCTCTTTAGTTTGAAAGTACTGTGGCTTGAAATCAATATTGAGAAGGGTGATAGTTTTGGGCGAGCACTAAAAATATTAGAATGGCAGAAAGTACAGACATAAATTTCTTTGTTAGGCCTGCAAACATGGCCTGACATTCAGCAAAATGTCATAGATGATGAAAGCATAGGCGAAGGAAATAGGGAGAACATAACAATGTTAATAAAGAAAGTGACATTAAAAAATAATGAAATTGTGGGTAAGTGGAGAGTGGGGCCTTCCCTAGCGACATGCCACATGGTTGCACATGCATGCATGACCCACATTACCCTCACCTTTACACCCACCCTTATTAATATTATCAACAGTGTTAACGTTTCTCATGCCACCCACTTGTATATTTCAACACTATTAATGTGTTCTCATGCCTCCCACTTGTAAAAGTGGAGGGAACCCATGTTCTTTTATTCAGCATTAAAGCTTGATTATTGCATAATAGGGTCTGTTTAGGGTTTTTTTACCATATCTTTTTGCATTGTACTCTAAACATATTCCCATATTTGATTGAACTCTTGCCCATGGTTTTTCAACCATACTAAATATGAGATGTCGGTTTCCTACTTTAGTTTCACAAGTCAAGTCAATTATCTTCCATGTGCTCATATTCATTCTCTTCCACATATGAGATTCCATGAAAAAATCACATCTCTTTAGTTATCACTTCAATCAAAGTCTATGAGGTTTCATTGTATTACTATTTTCTTGGCCATAATCAATTACACATATTTTCCATTTGATGACCTTGTGGCACAACTGTCTTAATTACACTTCACATTTATAACAACTTGCTGCCCGTTTCTAGCTCATTCATTATTCATCCCCGTGACCCACAAATCAATTTACATGTTGCTTTACATCTTTTGTGGGCATTCACATATTATTTTAAAGGGAAAGAGAGACATTTTTAATTCCCAATTTGGGACTATGATTCTCATTGCCCTTAAAACCGGAAGTCCATGTGTCCAAGCAACCATTTACTAGTTAAATAAATATCCTTTTGCCTATGCTACCTATGGTAGTCATGGAGTAGTTGGTTTTCTTGGGTGTTATAAACTACTATTTTCCATTCCACCTCCTAATGGTAAAGGCTATCTCTAATTTGTTAGGAAATAAATTGTAAAAGTGAATGATGAATTATTCTTTTAAGAATAAAGATCTTTCTTAGAGGCTTAAAAATATAATACATTAAATCATATCGAAATATGCCCATAACAATATCAACATGGTATGTTGGAATAGTCAAGTTGTAATCTTGGTGTTCTTGGCATTAATGTTCAAATTTCATTAAATTGCTATTATCAAATGTTTTAATAAGCATGAGGTCTCTCATTAGTGACCTAACAGATTCATGACTTTGTATCTAAACATTTACCCCTCTTAAAAAATGAGTATCTTAAAATAGCAATCAAATAATTTCATAATTTTGAAAATAAATGATATAAAAATTTGTCTCACTCATTTAAAATACCTTTGTATAATTTAATAATTGAAATCTTTCCTTTAAATTACCTTGATTTACTTCATTTGAAGTTTAAGAAATTTTAAAAATATAGTAAATAATTTTCATGTTAGCTAGATAACAATAGATCTAAGTTTTATTCTAATTAATAGCTAATATATCAAAATGATAATAAAAATTAGTAAATAAATTCACATGTTAAATAAATATCAATAGATCCCAAAAAAATTAAATGAGTATCTAATATATTGAAATGATAATGATGGTTACTAAAACAAATCTAGAAGATAAAGGAAACTTTGACAATAAAGCTTAGAGGATCATGTGTCGTTTTTGAATAAAAAATTGGGAGATATTGAGAGATATTATGATGTAAAATAATGGGAGTGGTTTCAATTGTATGTTTTAGTTCTATGTAGTACTGATTGGTCATGTGTGGTGAATAGTGTATTGGAACAATAGTAAATGTGTCATTTGAAAGTGTAAAATTTGTAAAAATGTTGCAAATTCGTCTTTTGTTTTATTGGTATTTTTTAATTCTTGAGATGATATCTATTTAAAGATTATAGACAAAACATGTAGAAAAAAAAAAACAAAGAATTTGATTTCTATGTAAGAGAATAAATTAGTTACTCCCTTGAGTGATTTTATTTAACCTCAACTACAAAGACTAGGAATTTCAAATGTTTCATCACCCTTATGTACAAGGTGTTGAAAATAATAAAGATTTCAAATGTAAGAAACTTAAAGGATACCATAATGTGTAAATTTTCTTACATTGTATGGAAGGTAGCAATGATTAGACAATGTTTTCATAATGTCTCGGATTGTTAGAATGGATACAAGTCAAACACAATATTGTTTTTAGTGATAGAAAGAATATGTATAAATTTTATCTTAGCTATGGAGGAAGTTTGAAGAAGTAAATGGTGGAGGAAGAAATATTTCATATTGTTCACAGAAGGAGTAGATGAAAAGAAAAATACAAGAAAAAGTAATAACAAGTTCTAAGAAGAATGAAACATACATACAATTTGGATTATTAAATTTATGGGAGACAAACTACCATCCTTATGGTAAAATATTATGAAACTATCACAAAAGAAAGAAGGAGTTCAAATTTAAAAGTATATTAAACCACATAATGACTCTAAGTGGAAGATAATGATGTCTAATAATTGATGAAAAATTATGACTAAGACATGAAAAATAAAAATCCACCTGAGGAAGGATTAGAAATCATCATAAATTAGACATAATCCCTAAAAAAGAAATGCATGCATAATATGAAATCAATTTTGAAAACAATCTCAAATATAAAATAATCAAATATACAACTTAAAATATAAAAGAAGGGTGACTCAATGGTAGCTTAAGGAAATTTTTAATCAAGTGGATTCACCAAATGTTGTTATTTAGGAGTAGTAAGAGGGGGGTTAATTAGTACAAACAGATAAACTACTAATTAAACCACTAAAGAAAATAAGCTTAATAGAAGCTTCCAAAATATACAAAAAATAACTAATGTAATAAAATTAAATTAAATGACTTCAAAAATCCACAAAATTACCACACATGACCAAAAAAATTAAACATAGAAATGCTCTACAAGAGGGAGAAAACCATGGTGGGGATGATACACACAAACTTTTTACTACAGTAAAGAGGTTTTCTCTATTAGGAGCTCTAAATACCCAATCTAAAGGTTCACCCTATTAGGAGTGATTTGTACACTATTAGATATACAATTACATTGTTTATGGTCTACCTTAGTAGAGGATTCTATACATCCTTAGAGTCTTCCATGTTAGAGGATTTAAATAGATAGATTGGTTAAGGTCCACCCACTTAAGGGATTTCCCTTCTTGTAACTATTATAGAACAACAAGTAAAGTGGTCTAGATGTAGCACTCCTTGCCTATCATATCAAATCTATTCTTTTCACTCTAACTCTACCCTCTTCTTAATCTTTTTTTTCTTCTTTGATCCAAAGACTAGTGCACTCAAATCTCTTGACTAAATTCGTCCAACTTCTCTCACAAGAATATTAAGAACAATTATTTATAAACTTTATAACAAGTTCATTTTGTTGCTTAATCTTCACTATTCATTCAAATTTTATCCTTCGCACTCAGTCATCATATTCATTTCACATATATGAATTGCATAATATATTTTCCTTAACTACATTGATTCATATTAGAGTTTAGATGAGACTTCTTTAAGAATAGTCAAAATGTGTTCGACCAATTCAAACCTTCTTCTAGAATCTTATCTCCTTACTCACTTTGATCCCCAACTACCACCTCAACATATCTTTGATGATTAATATATGTCATCATAACACTTAATCTCACCATACTACTCATATCTATCACTGATCATCAATTCAAGATCATTACATTAAGAAGATGAGTTGTTCATCTTATAACTTCATCTGCTCCTAAGATCTTTTCTCAACTATCATCATCTTGAGTTGATAATGAAACATTTTGTTGTTTAATCTTCACTATTCATTCAAATCTTATCCTTGGCACTCAGTCATCATATTCATTTCACATATATCAATTGCACAATATATTTTCCTTAACTACTTCAATTCATATTAGGGTTTACATGAGAAAGTCAAAATGTTTTTGACGAATTCAAACCTTCTTCTAGAATCTTCTCTCCCTCCTCACTTTGATCCGCAACTACCACCTCAACATATCTTTGATGATTAATATATGTCATCATAACACCTGATCTCACCACACTACTCATATTTATCATTGGTCATTGATTCAAGATTGTTACATCAAGAAGATGAGTTTGTCATCTTATAACTTCATATGCTTCTAAGATCCCTTTGATCATATATATGTTGTACCTATGACTGCACCACCTGATTCTCACTACATGCTAATCTCCGCCATAATAACCTTGTGATGTTAGTCATCATGTCCACTGGTTTATGCACTTATCTTTTTTCCCTTATGTCAATGTAGTTAACTCCTTACTAATCATCTTCTTTTCTTAGAAGTCAATCCACTAAATTTATATGGCTAGGTTACCATCAGTGAAAACCAAACACATCACTACATTGACTAATCTATCCACTTCCCATCAGAATGCCAACACCAATGTAAGTAAATATTCTATTTAGTTTCATCAAATATTTTTATTTACTTTAAAAATCATGACATGTTAGAACTTGGGCTACATTCACCTATAAAGATTTTTTTATTTTTTAAATCATATTTTGTTGAGATATGCTATGTTCCTAGTATTTGGTCCCTACCAAACTATGATAACTAATAAAAGGTGTTTCAATGGAAATTGATTATCATATATTATATATAGTCTTTTTATATGTGTGATTGTTGTGATAAAAACTTAAAATCATATAGAAGAGTTGTGACTACTTTTGAGCTTAGTTTTTTGTAGGACAATGATTAACAATGTAAGATTACTTGCAATATAACTTGAGATTGTGCAAAAGAATTTTGAGGGAAAGATGATTTTTTAGAAGATGACTTGAGGTACTATAGTTAGTCAAACTAAATCTCTAATTGTATAGGCTATTGGAAGTGAAGAGATTTTAGTGTTGGCTATACTAGAGACACTACCAATAGTGTAAGTTTCATAAGAATTGATTCATAGGGTACAATTTAATTATTTATCATAGTATATTATTACTTATGTGGTGACATATAATGGGCATCCTACTCTAACTCCTATATTTGTCTTGTTTAAGTTTATTATGAAATAATCTTGATATGATGTGGATGTAGATGGATATGACCTTGGTAGATCACAAATACTTTAGTCAATATTTTTTTACTTCTATGATCTTCATTGTTGAATTAATTACCTTCCTATGCACATTGGTAATATTATTGGATGTAGCAATTCTTAAACCTTGCTTTCTTTTATCATGTAATACATGTCCTTTCCTATTATCATTCAACTTGTCACGACAATTAGTTATAACATAAATTAATATATATCCAAATCAAGCTTAAATGTAAAATAATTTCTAGTTAGATGTAGTTTTTTAAAATATATTATTGGTGGCTATATGCATGTTATACATTGGCTACTTTCAATTATAAAAGTATATGTGATAGTTTTCATCAGTGTGCAAATATACATTTTTCCAAATGTTGATTGAGTAGAGAAAAAAAATTTGAAAAAATTTGTTAGTGTTATCTATCCCATCTCACTTGAGGTGTAAATACAAGATGTATCATTATGTTTTGTTTTACTAACTTAAATTTGAATCATTTTATTTAGTTCCTTGAGTCATGTAGAAACTCATAATTGTATTTATGTATAGTTTTATTCAAATTTTATGATTATTATTGTTTATATTAATTTGTATCAATCAATTATATGATGAAAACATGTGAAATATTTTTATTAATTTATTTGAAGTATAATCTTGATATATTTTAATAATGTTCTTTCATGTCATTGTATAAAATAAAATAAAATATTGTTTATTTAAGAAACATTTATTATGACATATTTAAATATGTAAGATGAATAATTCCTATATTTGGTAGGTATCACCTAACTTTAAAAAGAAAATAACCATGCATATGTTTGAATTTTTTTTAATAATTTAATTTGGACACAAATAAATTGTATTGTTCACTTATGAAAAAGGAAGAGAAACTAGATATTTAAATTAGGAACATTTTCCTTTTTGAATGTTAAGATTCAAAATAGTGACTCCTATGATGGAGAATCAGTGCATGGTGATTCAATTTCTTTCACTCTTATTATCATTTTTCTTTCCCTTCATTCCCCCTTCTTCATTTTACATTTCCATGAGGTCTTCCATAATTTAGCCTTATGTCTTTGATTTTTTAGAAGATTTTAAATGATATAATGGGGTTTTTAAATTGTTACCTCTTGAAATTTGTGGTGTATATTGTTGAAACTAAAGATCAAGTACCTTCACCCTACTTTACATTGTTTTTAGTATATCATTCCCTTAAATAAGTTAGAGGGTACAATAAAATTGCACAAATTTAATATTGTGAGATGAATCCAGAGATTAATTTTATTTGGTTTGTCCCTTATTATTGGTTTCTAAGATTTTTTTTTCAAAATTTTAACTTTTTCATATATTTTTTCTAAGATACCTATTACATGTATATGGATTGGAAACTATGTTGTTTAATCTCCTAGATTTACAAAAAAAATAAAAAAATATGAAGTTTGACAACCAAGCATGTTGGATGACCCAAGTATATCATCACAACCTAGAGGATTTTAAGAAATCAACTACACCATACCAAAGGTGTTGACTATTATAAATAAAATTCACAAATGACACACTAATAATAAAGTCACTATCACTCCTCAAATAGGCTTGTTGGAGAACAAGAGGCAATAGTTGGACATTTACAACATAGAGGTCAAAAAAGGTCATTATGACACACATCCCACACACCATAGACTAGAGAATTCTAATAATGGTTTTTTGAAAGAATTCCTAAACTTCCACATTGTGTAACATGATTTCCACAACCATTTACAAACCACCTTCCCACCTTAATAAAAAAGGATACCACCTCTATAGTCCTGAATAAAAATTGAAGAGACACATAGAAATAAGAGCACTATATGAATCCATCCTACATCCAAATATCCACAAAAATAATAATCTCACATTAGTTGCAAACATTATTTTTCATGAAGATATCCTCGACCTTTAAAGGAGAGGCCTTTAAATCCATAGAAATTGTGAAAGATGAAGAAGCAAAGTAAATGGGCCAAACCCTCATCGTGGCCAACAAGACACTCCCCTAGGTTATCAAGGATGTTCATAACAAACCTAAAACCTATTGCATTCCCCAACCAAAAATGGTAGAGTAGAGTGAAGCCTAAAATACTAGGTATCATGCCCATAGATGGGTATAGACTTACCAAACCAAGTTATAAGTCTTCTACCACCAAGATTTTTTTAAATCTCTCCACACATTTTTAAAAATAAATAGAGAGAAACATTAATAGTGTATAGGTAAGAATATGAAAAGATCTAAAATTAGGAACATGACCACCTTTTATACAAGGTACAATATTAGATCAAATCAATTATTTGAGAGATTTAGTGGAAAATAGATGAAACTCCTTTATCCTTGTTCAACCACATTGGCATAAAAAATATACTTTCTATCGATTGTGCTCAAGGAAACAATTTTCCATTACCATACTAACCTAAAGGATCCTAGCTAAGAATATTCATCCCAAGATCGAAGTGGAGGGAATATATAACTAAGGGTATAGGTTTTATAAAAAAGACCTAGATCTAGCATATTCACAATATTATCAAACACAAAGATCCATCAAGAACAATGGAGCATCCTTCCACATCTAGAGCCAAAATAAACTAGGCACAAGGAAAAATAATGTCTACCAAATAAAAAGGTAGACAAAATATATTGACCTAGACAAACAAAAAAAAAATTCCCTGGATACCCTACCAAGACAAGAGGCTTCCTCTATAGTTGGCTAGAAAAGGAATGAAAAAACATACAAAACTCTCACTTCTATAATTGCCTCCATAATGAGTCACTCTTTGTAAAGGAATGAATCTAACACATCTTGAAAACAAATAAGGAAAAATTCTTCATCTACAAAAAAAAAAACCACAAAAAAAGATCTTCCATCATCTCCCACACACTCCCTCTAAAACACTATTTGAATCTCCTGATTTTCCATTGGCATTCATTTCCTCCCTTAAAATTAAAATATCTTTCTTGGATTATAAATATTTTATTTATGAATCCTATATCAATTTGCATTAGATGACTAGGATTGTAAAAAAGAATTATCGTATATATATATATATATATATATATATATATACAAGGATTAAATTTTTGTGTATTAAATTCAAATATCATTTCATGTCATTAAATTATTTCCATTCATGTGTTCATGCTTGGGTTGATGAGTGTGTGTGCGTACACTTTATTTATGTCTTTCTTAGAAAGATTTCATGACATGGGTTTGACTATCATGACTATACTATACTGGGTGATATAATGATTCCACTTGTGTATATAAAATGTCAATGCTAAAAATTTCTTTTTTCTAGACTTAGAAGCTAATATGGTCGATGCATCTAGTGGGTGGATGCATGGGTGTTTATAGTACATCCTCATTTATACATGCCTTGTGGCCAATGCATTGTTATTGTTGTTACCCATTTTTATCACCATAAACAAAATGGATAGGTTGACCAGTTTCCTTCATCTAGGGTGGTGGCCATGTATTCTCATTCATATGTTGAAACATTTATTGCCATGCAATTAGGGATACGTAAAAAATCCATGCATATATTTTATCCCTAATTCTTTAGCCAATGTCTCATTTTTTTCTTTATCTGCTTAGGACATAGTGTCACATTCCTTTTCTTACTAACCATGTTCTTAGCTGCAACTAGGTGAAAATTTGTATATCTTTGAGTTGCATGACTTTATAGCAATTAAGACCACATGAACAGTTTGTAGCATGATTGTGCGACCAATGTTCAGGTTGTTATTGTAGCTTCATAGGTAGGAAGGGATGCAATCACATTTTTGCCATAACTATGTGAGGTGGTCATCAGGAAATCAACTAATGGTTAGTTGCATGATCATGGGAATAAATGTTGGGGGAAAGATCTAAGTTGTGAACCAGTAATTTCTACTTGTTTGCATGGTCACAATAGGTTAGAGGTAAACCATGGTCAAGGTAGCGATAATGCGATTCCCTTTTGATTGCTTGGTCACAAGGTTAGGTTGTCAACCCCTAGTTTTGACCACGAAGGTATAAAGAGATGATACATAGCACAGTGGGCCCTCTTTTTCTTAGCTTTTAGCATCATAATATCATGCATCTTTCTAATCATTAGATCTTCTCATATTTTTAATGAGTGAATGCCCACATTCTAGAAATGATCAATCTTTAGACAATTCAGGAAAGCGCTTGTTGCCACATGGATAGGTGGGTCTAGTTCTTAGTGTGGGCTGCAAGTAGGAAGGTTGTTGGTTGAGTTGGCATATGGAAGGCTTCTAGTTAGTCAAGGTACTAACATAGAGAATGAAGTTGGTTGCATGTTTGTGGGTTGTTAGATGTAAGAGGATCAACGATCATCACTTCCCCACTTTATGGAACTACTCAAACTTTAGAGAATGCAGTGAAGTGAGGTTTTGACATGTGGATTTCATGATGTCATCTCCCTTGTGGGCCCCAAAGTTGAGTTTATTAGAACATCTCAGAGACATGTTAGGGCATGTTGGCAGTTTAGTGTTATTTCATTGGTCAGAGCACTAACATGGGTAGTAAGTGGTCACCGTTTTCATTCAATGTCAATCTTGTGGAGATTGATGGCTGACACTTCCCTACTTTTCAAAGATGCAAGATGTTTAAGGAATTTGGGGGAATGAATTTTTGACATGTGGACATGTGGGGTCAGTTATTCCAAGGCTACTAAGTAGTTGCTGAGGTGGAATATGTGCCAATTACTTCATGTTGATTCACCAAGGGTCTACGTGTTCAATGAGGTGAATGTTGAGTGTTTTGTGGGCCCATAAATATCTAAGGGAAATATAATAATTTTACAAATTTTTATGATCTTTCAATCTTTTGGGATCAACAAGTGTTGCTTGCCCATATTTTGAAGTTGCAAGGATTTTAAACAATGTAGGGAAGTGCCTATAGGACAAGTGTCTTAGCAGGCCCATCTAGCAAGCTACTATAAATACAACAAATCAATGGATGATATGTGGCACTTTTCAAAAGGAAACAAGGTGGTCAATAAGGGGTGCCTCCTAATTATAAGATCATAATATCATGATATCACGAGTCAACCTAGTCAACAGAGTAATATATCAATAAAAGGCAAAAGGTGGCGAGCTCAGCCTATCATGTTGTGACATGTAGGTGTTATTTGGTGGTCAACTATTATTTGACCCCAATGTGGTGAAATAATGATATAGAGATAGAGCCATGTTGGTTGGCATCCATCGAAGGGATGAGTTGGTGATTCAAATGGCCAAGTTTTAATGAATATTAGATCTACAATTTAGTATGGAGATGATGGAGATTAGATCAGATTATTTTCATGTGACGATCACCAAGAAGATATGATTTATCTCGAAGTTGCAGTTGTTAATGGCTACACTAGTGGGGTAGTTCAGGATTTTATCTTTAGACAACATAGAACAACAAAATAAGTTAAGGCTCTCCTATAGCAAGAAACTCTTGGCCTTACCCATGATGAGGAGAGTATAGAACATAAATGTGAATGTAAGTTCTTGGTCCCTGAATATCTATACTCTTCCAGTGAGTTTCTAACATGTGCCCCTCTCATATGAAGCTTGTTGCAATCCTAGTCTATTTAAGGATTCCCAAGATGTGGAGAAGGGGCTGGCATTTTGAAGTTTTATGCAAGATAGTATTGTCAAGATCTTCTAGGAGTCCTTCATGGTTTTCTTCTACAAACCACTTTATTATAGTCAATCTTAATGAATGTTGTTCAATGACCTTTGAGATCTAAATGAAGGAACAACCTTAGAACCCTTATTATGTCTCCTTGTTGCTTAAGCTTCCGATTTGATAGGATCTCTTGAGATTTACTCTTTGAATCCCTAGGTTCTATCTTAGTTTTAACTACAAGAGAGATTTGATTGTTCATGTAGATTGCAAGTCAGGATACTCTACTCTTTTTCAAATTGTGACATTGTGAATGCTAGCATTCCCTTTAACATCTTGTTTGAATTATATCCTCCTTGTGAAATATTTATATGTGAATGACCCTTTGCAATATTATGTTCTTGTTAGCTGCCTAGAAGTGTTTTACCGAGTTAGGCCAGAAATATCTTCATCCTACCATCTAGTGTATCACCCCATTTTACTTTTTAAATATTTAAATTTCCAAGCAATCCTTCTATTCCTTTCCCCCTCAAGTTTATTTTCCTATTTGGAGAAGTAAATTAGTGAAACATCATAAGGAATAGGCCTATAACCCAAAGATTCACTCCTAAATTAGGTACTCACTACCTAGGAGTGTTTCCATGTTACTCAAAGTTGATTGAGTTAGAATCTAGTCTAGGTGCAACTTTTAGAGATAACAATTTTGGCATGCCCTATGGGACTGAGAGAAAAGTTTTTTCTTCCTTTTCTCATTATTTTATTGTTTTTGTTGGTGTATACAATAGTAAATCAACCTATGTAAAGGCATAGAATATAGTGAATTTAACTATAGAAAGAGATAACTACATATGATTTATGAGAAAAGTGTAGACAAGGAGTAGCTCTCCAAGTTTTGAATATAGAGAACTATCCCCACCTAGGAAGAAAGTTAGAACAATTGAAAGAATCTAAGATACCCTCATTCATATGAGAAGTGCCTGATCTACCCCTCCACTATGAACTCTTATTGTTATTGTGAGGCAAGTCACTATCCCAAGAAGAGGAATCTTTCAAGCACCAATGGAAAGATAGTTTTATTTTGTTCCTTTCAACAAAGGGAGTCCACTACTCTTTTTTCAACATCATGATATTCCCCCAACTACCCTAAAAAGTTTACCAAACTTCACTAGAGAGGTCTAGACAATAGTATTTGAGCATATTAGAGACATTTCTACACTATGTAATGCGCATCATATTATAGAAGAGGATTTTTTTGTGAAGTTTCTTGCAGCTTCATTCAAAGGGAAAGCTTTGCAATGGTTTTGAAGTATTGCTGTGGGATCAATCACTTCATGGGATGCATTGGGAGATGTCCTAAAAAAACACTTCGAAGACAAGTCAAACATTTTGTCTCTAGTTGAGCAACTCATGACCATCAAATGGGCTCCTCATGAGTAGATGGTGGACTTTAACTACATATTTTAAAGAACATGGAGTAGAATACCAGTTCAAGTAAGGCCTTCAAAAGAGCATTCTTTTCTATACTATTTAAGAATCTTGAATAGTGATATCTCTATTATGATACAATCTACGGGAGGTTACTCATTACCACAAGGTTATGACATAGCCATATGAGCTAAGAATAGTCCTATTCAAGTGGGTAAGATTTCCCCTAGGCCTACAATGCATATATATCTAGATATCCAACCCAATACACCTTTGGTTGAACCACTATTCAATCCAGTACTGGCTATTCCAAGCCAAGAAGTAGCAATTGTAGGTCCATCAAAATTGCACGAGCTAAGAGATAGCCAAAAAAGAATGGAAAGTCTCATGCAAAGCCTACTTAATAGAAATTTTAGAGTCAATGCCAACCTAATAGGAAAAACTCTAATCAGAGACCTTTTAGGCCTTATAATCCAAGTCCTATGAATATTGCCCCTCCTCCAAATACTACTAGAGATATGATCCCCACTCAAAATAACCTTGCAGTAGAATATGAGTGGTGTTAACCTTGTAATTAGAAACACAATTACGTTGCATACTCTAATGTAATGATTAATCGAGCCTTAATGGTTCAAGGTGCTTCTAGCTCATAACCTACATCTAGTGCTGATGTTGAGGGACAACCAAAGGTTCCTCCTATGGATACTACATTCATGAATTGGTAAGTGGAAGAACATTGTGGTGTGAATAGAGATAATATCACAAGTGGTGTCTGTACTAGAGAAAAGAAAAGAGCCCTAAAAAATGATGCAAGGACAAGTAAATATGTACCAACTAAAAATCCATCCTTAGTTTTAGAAAATAAAGAAAAACAAAGAAGTACTAATGTTTCCACTCAAGAACATCCACAACAACTAGTACACCTTGTTTTTTCTAAGGTTCAAACAAGGGTGCATGATACTGTGGCATTTAACATTGTGTAAAATATTAAAAGGATGAGTATCACCATGTCTATGTGTGATTCTCTAGCTATTCCAGGACAAGTTGACTTGTTAAAGGAAGCCTTGGCAGTAGATATTCCAAATCAAGTTACTAATGAGCCTTTGAAGGTTATATTTTGAAATCAAGGAGCTACTACCCAAGATGACAACAAGAAAAGAAATCAAATCCAAGGTAAGGATGTGAAACCCCCACCATTTTATGTTTCATTGATTATTGGAAACAATTTGGTGCATAATTGTATGGTGGGTGGTAGGGCTACAAGCTCTGTCATGCCCAAGAAAATAACAAACCAGCTAGATTTAAAATATGAACCATTGGAAATGGGTGTGGTCCAATTAGATGGTTCATGTGATAACACCTTAGGTATCATAAATAATACAAGCCTAACACTCCATGCATGTCCTACCTTTTCTATCGAAGATATCTTTGTGATATATTTTCTCCCATATATTGACCTTTTCTTGTCAAGAGAATTCACAACCAAGATAGGAGACTATCTATTAGTAGATTGTTCTCATATGCTATTTAGGACCAGATATGGAACCAAAGTAACAATCAGGCCTGAGTTACTTTCCAAAAACCAAATTGAACCTTACACACCTAATGTGATCAACGCTAATTTTATTACACTTGATCAAGAGGAAGACCTTGTCCTCTAAGATAGAAATAGTCAAATTGATAGTATCCCTAATGTCTTCCAAGAATCTAGGCTAGTAATGCCAAACCTTGTAAAAAATAGAACTGATCAGCTTGAGCAACAAAATTAGGTTAGGAGTTATACTTTGATGGCTCTAGGAACAAGAATGGTTTAGCTAGGGGAGAAATGTTGATCTCTCCTTAGGGAGATAAATAGTAGGCAACCTTTTGTTTCAGTTTTACATGCACTAACAATACAAATGAATATGAGGGGTATCAAATGCATAAAGGTGTGTAGAGATAGTGAATTAGTTGTCAACTAGGTAAGAGAGTTTCACATGACTAAGAATGAAAAATTGAATGAGTATAAATAGAGAGTGTGAGATATAATTGAAGATTTTGGTGCTTTTAATATAGTTGTCATCCCTAGAAGATTGAATCAACATGCTGATAGATTGACTGTCGTAGGAGCACAAATTGATATAGTTGAAAACATTAGCAAAGATGTATAAAAACATGTCAAAGTTATGGTAAAACCCTCCATACCTGAAAATGATGTTAATTGGAAAGTATTTGATAGTGATGAATGAATCTTAAACTTTCTACTTGAGGAAGATTGGCATTTAGCATTTAATCAATAGAAAATGAAGGAGCAATATGGTAATCAGATTATACAACTAAATTCAAATAAAATGCCCAAGGGGTTGGTCACTCTAGAATCTATCTTTAACATAGATGACCAATTCAAGAAGAATAAAACTAGCTTGGTAGTTCAACAAGATTATTATGAAGATCTTGAGATTGAAGAGGGAAAGAAATTAAGTTTTGGCAAAGCAATTCCTGTTGAAGAAAGGCAATCTTATGTCAAGCTCTTCCAAGATTATAATGATGTTTTTTCTTGGGGATATGCTAACCTCAAGGGTTTTGATCCATGCCTTTCTCAACATACCATTGAGTTAGAGCCCAATTCCAAACCCATAAGGAAAAAGAAAAGGCCTATTAATCCAAAGCTAGAACCCTTAACGCAGAATGAGATTTTCAAGCTTATTAAGAGTGAAATAATATTTCTTATCAAACACACCAGTTGGGTATCAAATCTTGTTCCTATCAATAAAAAAGAATGGAGAGCTAAGGTTGTGTGTTGACTTTAGAGACCTAAATAGAGCACCATTGAAGGACTATCATCCTTTGTCATCTATGGAGAAAATGCTCTAATATGTTTCAGGTTTAGAAAGTTTTTCACTCCTTGATAGATATTTTGGCTATAATCAAGTTCTAGTTAAGAAAGAAGACCAGTTCAAAACTAAATTTACCATGAAATGGGGTACCATGGCTTATAAGAGGATGCCTTTTGGCTTGTCTAATGAAGGGGAAACTTTTCAAAAGGCCATGGAGATGACTTTCAAAAATCTGATATACAAATTTGTGCTAATTTATCTAGATGACATCATTGTTTTCTCCAAGCATGATGTATACCACATTGAACATTTAAAGAAAATATTAGAGAGATAGAGAGAATTTGGCATATCTCTACATCCAAAGAAGTGTCTGCTTGTTTTCCATGAGGAGAAGTTATTGGGATACACTGTATCTAAATAAGGCATCACCATTAATCCTAAGAGGGTTGAAACCATCCTAGAATTTCCTTTGCCACATCATAAGAAGAGATTACAAAGTTTTATTGGGAGAATCAACTTTTTCAAACATTTTATTCTAGATACTGTAAACTTTTTGAAGCCATTGGCATCAACTCCTAAGAAGAAGACTATTTTTAGTTGGTCAAAAGAAGCCAAACAAAGCTTTCAAGCAATGAAGGATGCATTATTTGTTGCTCCTACTTTGGTGAATCCTATTTTTTTTAAAGGCATCACCCTGTATGGATATGGCAGTATGAATATAATTTCTACAATACTAGTTTGACAAAATGATCAAAACATAGAACAACATGTTGCCTTCTTCAATAAGAGCTTAGAAGGTATGAACAAAGATATAGCTTCATTGAGAAGTGTGTGCTTGTTTTAGTGAAAAGCCTAAAGAAATTTAGACACTTGGTGTCTAATAACAAGATTCATCTTATGGTAGCCCATCCCAGTGTGGTGGAGTTCTTGTTGAGCTAGGACCTCAATGAGAAAAGAGATGGTTGGATAACTAGGGTCATGGAATATGATGTGGATATTCAAGTAACCAAACTTGTCACAAGGAAAGGGTTATGTAAGCAGTTACCCAATGGAACAATTCAAAGTATAGATGAAATAGTAGAAGCTATCTTAACCAATCAAGATGCTCCCTGAAAAGGTCAACAATAAAGCTAGCTACAAGAGATGAAACATTTTCTACAAATTGGAGAATGTCCCCCCTACTTGATAGGGCTAAAAGGAGGTATTTCAGACTACAGTCTACACCCTACATATTAGTGGATGGTCTTTTGTTTAGGAAAGATATGAATGGAGCACTCCTTAGGTGTATTGACAATGACAATAACATCAAGTTTCTGGAGTAGTTTCATCATGTAGGAGGATAGTTTTCTCCAAAAAAGATAGCATATAAAATCATGAGGGTTGGATATTATTGGCTTGACCTGTTTAAGGATGCTCATGCCTAGGAAAGAAAGTGAAAACAATGTGGATTATTTTCTGGGAAGGAAAGGTTGGCTGCCTTACCCCTACATTGATTTATCAACCATTTATAAAGAGGGGTATAGATTTTGTGGGCCCCATTAATCCAAATTCTAGTGTTGGCCACAAATGGATTTTGATTGCCACTGACTATTTCACATGATGGATAGAGGCAATAGCTCTGAAGGAGACCAATGAAATTTCTTTTTTAAAGTTCTATGGTGATCTAATCTACAGATTTGGAGTTCTTGACTCCATTATATCTGACAATGCCTTAGCATTTGTGGGAACAAGAATAACTAAATGGGTATTGAAGAATGGAGTATATCTTTAAAATTATCAAATTGTTATCCTCAAGATAATAAATTGGCTAAGAGTTCAAACAAAAACTTGTTGAGGATATTGAAGAGGAATTTAGTAGACAACAAACATGACTGGCATTCCAAATTGAGATCAGCCTTATGGTTCGATAGAATCAATCCCAAGAAAATTCTGGGCAACTCACTTTATGTTATAGTGTATGGGAAACAAGCCAAACTACCTATCTCTATGGAGTTTCCATCATTAGAGCTTACTGAAAATCTAATTCTTTTTGAAGAGGATGATCCTTTGAAGTTGAGGTATGCCAAGTTGTTAGAGCTTGAAGAAGAAAGGAATAAATCATTACAAACAATAGAACACTAGTAGATGCAAACTAAGAAGGTGTTTGATAAGAAATCCAAGTTCAGAGTTTTTAAAGAAGGAGATATGATCCTATGCTAGCGTATTCTTAAAAGTATAATGGCCCATCATAATAAGTTTGATAATATGTGGACTAGCCCGTTCATGATCTCAAAATGCAAAGAACACAATGCCTACCAATTCTCAACTATGGAAGGAGAAACTCTACCAATCCTTGTGAATGGGATACATCTTAAGCTCTACTTTGAGGTATGGTCTACCTATATATAGTCTATATATATTTCCTATTTTCATTTCCCCTAAGTGCAATCTAGCACAAAGTGTCAGTTGTAGTTTTCCTTGCTTTCAATAAGCTCCTAGGGTTCTAGAAGTTTGAGTGAGCAAAGCTGCTACATATCTACTAGTGTAAAGTATCTTTGTTCTTAATATCCTTTTTTTGTCATGCTTGAACCAAACTGAATATGTTTAAGCATGTACAACTATTTTTTAAACCTATCATTATTCTTTGTTTGACTATATGCCCAAAAGATTGTTTAAGGCTACAAGTTCCATGTCTAGCAAGAAGCCATTTAGTCGAAGTCACCAAAAGTGTTACCCATTTTTATCGCCATGCACAAAATGGATAAGTTGATCAGTTTCCTTCATCTAGGGTGGTGGCCATGTATTCACGTTCATATGTTGACCCATTTATTTCCATGCAATTAAGGATACGTAAAAACACCATGCATATCTTTTATCCCTAAGTCTCTAGTCAATGCCTCATTTTTCTCTTTATCTACTTTGGGCATAGTTTCATTCCCCTTTTCTTACTAACTATATTCTTAGCTGCAACTAGATGAAAAATGTCATATCTTTGAGTTGCATGGCTTTGTAGTAGTTAAGGCCACATGAACAATTTGTGGCACAATCGTGCGACCAATGTTCATGCAATTATCATGGCTTTGTAGGTAGGAAGGGATGAAGTCACATTTTTGTTGTGACTGTGTGAGGTGGTCATCAGGTAGTCAGCTAATGGTTAGTCACGTGGTTGTAGGATTAAATTTTAGGGGAAAAATTAAGTTGCAAAGTAGTGATTCCTACATGTTCACATGATTGCACTGGGTTAGATGTAAACCATGGTTGAGGCAATGATAACACAATTCCCTTGTGATTTCTTGGTTGTAGGGTTAGGTTGTCAACCCATAGTTTTGACTATGGAGGCATGAAGATATGACACATATCATAGTGGGCCCTCTTTTCCTCAGCTTTTAACAACATAATATCATTCATCTTCCTGATCGTTAGATCTTCTCAGATCTATGGTGGGAATATGCTTGCATTTTGGAAATGATCAATCTTTAGACAATGCAAACAAGTGCCTTGCTGCCACATGGATAGGTGGGTCTAGTTCTCAATATGGGTCACAAGTAGGAAGGTTGTTAGATAAGTTGGCATATAGAAGGCTTCTGGTTGATCAAGGTACTAACATAGAGAATGAAGTTGGTTGCATACTTTCAGTCCATCAGATGTAAGAGGATCAAGGATCATTGCTTCCCTACTTTATGGAGCTACTCAAACTTTAGAGAATGTAAAAAAGAAAGGTCTCAACACATGGATTTCATGATGTCATCTCCCTTTTAGGCCACAAAGTTGAGCTTTTCATAATAGCTTAGAGACATGTCAGGGCATGTTGGCAGTTTTGTATCATTTTATTGGTCAAAGTGCTAACATGCGTAGTAAGTGGTCACTATTTCTATTGACTGTCGATCTTGTTGAGATCAATGGTTGGCACTTCCCCACATTGTAAAGATGCAAGATGTTTAAGAAATGTGGGAATTTTTGACATGTGGCTATGTGGGGTTAGTTTTTCCAAGGCTGCTAGGTAGTTGCTAAGGTAGAATATGTGCCAATTACTCCATGTTGATTTGTTGAGGGTCTATTTGTTTAATGAGGTGGATGCTGAGTGTTTTATAGACCAAAAAATATCTAAGGAAAATACAATAATTTTACAAATTTTCATGATCATCCAATCTTAAGGGATTGACAATTGTTGCTTGCCCACATTTTGAAGCTGTGAGGGTTTTAAACAATGTGTGAAAGTGCCTATAGGATACATGTCCTAGCAGGCCCAACTAGCAAGCTAGTATAAATACAATGAATCAATGCCAACATGTGACACTTTTCAAAAGGAAACAAGGTGGTCAACAAGGGGTGCCTCCTAATTGTAAGATCATAATATCATGATATCATGAGTTAACCTAGTCAGTACAATAATATATCAATACAAAGAGAAAAGGTGGTGAGCCTAACTAGGTGTAATTTGGTGGTTAGCTATTAATTGACCCCATGATGTTGAAATACCAATACAGAGATAGAGTGGTGTGGGTTGGCATCGATTGAAGGGATGAGTTGGTGATTCAAATGGCCCAATTTTAATGAATATCAGATCTACAATTAAGTATGGAGATGATGGAGATCAGATTAGATCATTTTTGTGGGACGATCACCAAGAAGATATGATTTATCTCGAAGGTAGTTGTAGCTTTTAATGGAAATGCTAGCAGGGTGGTTAAGGATTTGATCTTTGGATGACACTGAACAAAAAAAATTAGTTAAGGCCCTCCTACAACAAGAAACACCCAACCTTACCCATGATAGGGAGCATATAAAACATAAATGTGAATTTAGTTCTTAGGAATATCTATACTCTTCTAGTGAGAATCTGACATGTGCCCCTCCCATCTGAGTCTTGTTGCAATCTTGGTCTATTTAAGGGCTCCCAAGATGTGGAGAAAGGGCTAGTATATTGAAGTTTTATGCAAGATAGTATTGTCGAGATCTCCCAGGAAACCTTCATCCTTTTCTTCTGTAGACCACTTTATTTTATAGTCATTCTAGATGAATGTTGTTTAATGGTCTTTGAGATCTAAATGAAGGAACAACCGTAGAACCCTTATTGTGTGTCATTATTTCTTAAGCTTCTGATTTGATATAATTTCTTAAGATTTATTCTTTGAATCCCTTGGTTCTATCTCAGTTTTAACTATAAGTAAGATTTGATTGTTCATGTAGGTTGCAAGTCAAGATACTGATGCAGGAGCATCCAGAGGTATAAGGGCAATCCTATGTCACCCAAAAAAATGTACTTAGACTTAGTTTTTGTTTCATGTGTTTTCATTTATGGATACCCATTTGGGTCAAATAAAGGTTCCAACTCTCACAGTTCCACTATTAGTGTTCTGGGTTAGAGTTTTTAATCACCTTGGGATACGTGTAAAAGTCAAAAAAATAGGAATATGTAATTGAGCCATAATTTTGGTGAACCAAAAGGTGTAAATTAGTCAGATGATTGTAATTATAATTTAGAGCATTCCAGAAAAAGAATCAGGTCAAAAGGCCCCATGGTTTGAAAGTTATTACAATTTTTCAGTTTCTGGAGACCTCCTAAGAATGCTTCAAAGTTAGGTTAGGGGCATTAAATGACCTTGAACAGGGCCAAAAAATGGGGGATGAGTGAGGCTCATTTGTAGGGCTATAGAGTGCTTCGAGAGCTTTCTAGAAATGTAAATGGTTCATCAATCGAAGCTACAGTTCAAAAGTTATGCCTCCTGGAAGTTCAGTTACCATTTCTAGATTCTTCTAATTTTGTGCCGACTTCTAATGTGACTTCTAGAGCCTTCTATTTGGTTAGTGGATGCCAACTAGCACTTTCTAGAATGTATTCCTAATCCTTAACCCTCCAAGGTCTATTTAAGAACATTTCTGGCATTGTAAAAGGCAGTTCGGAGTGGAGTTTGAGAGAAGGTACTGGGAGAAGAATTTATCTCCAGATTTATGCTATTGTAAGCACATAGGGTATGTTTTGGAATTTGTTTCTCTACACTAAGTGTACTATCATATTTTTAAAGTTAATAAAATTTTCCCTTTCTTGTTGTGTCCATTCTGTGCTTGGCTTGTGTCCCCATGAAGTGGTATTAGAGCATACCTTTGTTAGTGGTAGCAGAGCATACCTCCATCATATACTCTACTCTTTTTCAAGTTGTGACATTGTGAATGCTAGCATTCTCTTAACATCTTATCTTAATTGTATCCTCCTTGTGTAATATTTATATGTGAATGACTCTTTGCAATTTTGTGTTCTTGTTAGCTACCCAGAAGTGTTTCATTGAGTCAGACCAACCACATTTTCATCCTACCATCTGGTGTATCACCCCATTTTACTTTTTCAATATTTATTTCCAAGCAATCCTTCTATCTATTTCCCCCTCAAGTTTATTTTCTTTTTTGAAGAAGTAAATAAGTGAAACATCATATAGAACCAACCTATAACCTAGAGATTCACTCCTAACTTAGGTACTTCCAACTACCTAGGAGTGTTTCCATGTTACTTAAAGTTGATTGAGTTAGAATCCAGTCTAGGTACAACTTTTAAAGATAACAATTATTAATATATGCATGATATACTTGGAAATTGGTATTCTTGTAGGAATGTGTTTAAAACAAAAAAATATGATGCTTATCATATTAGGTATCTTGAATTGAGTATCTAATGTGACTTTTCATTTCTTAGTTATGTACAGTTTGTTTTATTTTTCTCAACTTCAAATGTATATGCATATGTTACTATTGAGATAATGGGTATTGCACACATTGCATAATATTGTTATATTGTATTATTTTATTTTATTATGTAATGTTTCACCTTGATAGATGTGAAACATGGAAAGATTTCCATCGGATATACTCGATGAGTTGTATTGTAACATTGTGATAATATTTCATGTAATTATTTAATTTTAGGGAAAAGAAATTTATTTTCCAATATTAATTGTGGGGTCAATGGGTTAGGTAGCACATAGTTTTAGCACATGGTTTATATAATACCACTTGGTGGTTTGTGGGATTTGCTACTGTATAAGTAGCCACAAGGGTAGTTACTACTATGAGAAGGCATAAGACAAGAAAAGAAAAAGTCAAGCAAGACAAGGCTTAACAAGTTAGCCAAGGAAGCATTTGTGAAGGTTGGAAGCATCACATGGGATGTGTGGATTCATGCTTGTTCACATGGATTGTTTGATTGTGGCTATGGATTTGAAGGCTTCCATAGTTGTATTGTAATGGTATTTTTTAGTTGAATAATACATGATAATGGATGCTTTTAGAGGCTTGGTTTTCTCCTTAATGAGGGTTTCCCAGGGTATATCTTGTATCACAATTTTTGTGGGTGTGTTCTCTATTCTCTTGCATGTGGATTTCAATTGCATATTTATTTCAGATTTATTATGGGTTATGTGGAAAAAATTACATTATTTCTTACAATTTTCCTTGCAAGTGATCTTAGAGCTATGGTTTTATTATTGTAACTCTAGATTGAATCCATGAGAATGCATGAGAGGTTAAAAGAAAGGGCAAGATATATGAGTTGTTTATTACAAATTTGATGATTTTGGGTGTGTTGTTATGGTGGGATATTGGTAAATTTTGGGCATGTGAAATTGTTGGATAACAGAGTTTTTTAGATGTTTCATTTAAATGAGGGTTTTAGGGAGAGCTTGTAGAAATGACCTCCTAAGTAAAAAGAAAACCTCACCATTGGATCTAGGTTGATGTTTCCATAAATTTTAATATAGAATATGCCCTAGTCTGGCCATGTTCAAAGGAAATGAAAGAAATTTTTAGTTTCATCCATGATGGCTATCAAATTTAATCCTGTTTGAATTTTCGTCACAAAAAATATTAATCAAAAAATCACAGTGAAAATTGTAAAAAGACTATCTTAGTAAAATAACCATAATTTTCTCTCAAGATATTGAATTTCAAACTTCTTATAGGCATTGGAAAGCTAACTCATAGCACTACAACTTGGTGTATGTTTGGTTCTATAATTTTTTAATTTTGTAATGTTTTAAGAGCCTAAAAGTTAGATGTTGTTTATATTTAATATAGATTAGTACATAACTTGGGAATACAAAGTTAGATTTTGGACTTTGAGTAGTCAATGGGGATCAAATTTGGTATATGTTTGGCATGGTTTATTTGATGATACATTAATCTAAATAGTTTATAATATATATTGAATATGGTAGCATTGTGAGTTTATGATATTGTATATTTTAGAGATTTGGATTTGATGTCATTGTATACTCAGTTCATATTTCAGATTGGTCTTATGATGATATGGTTATTAGTATTTGGTTTGGATATGTATGATGACTTGTTGGGTGTACAAGTTGTGCAATTTTGTAAGTAATCTATACTTGTAGGTTGAATTTATGGCTTGGTTATGGGTTATCTTTGCCTATTGATCTTTCATTATTGGTGCATATTTAGAATGGTGGCTTGTATTTGGGTTGTCTATGCCCTAAGACACATAATTTTCTAATTTTTCTTCATGTAGAAAGATGAGATATTATTACTAGGTACACTCATGGTGGAGGATTGTGGTTGACTATTTTATGCTGACAGGTTAGAAAATTTGAGAGTTAGATGCTCAGTTTATTGATGTGATCATGGTGTCATAGATTTTGCAATGACATGATTGGATATATAGGCACATCCTTGGTGTTCATTAGTTTGGATTCCTAATTTTTGTTATGGTGGTATATCTTCATGGTTGAGGAACATGGTTATTTGGTTTCTTTTGAGGAGCTTGTGATGTGCACTTTGAGTTCTTTGATGGTTTGATGCCTTGGTTTATTCTCATGGTTAGAGGATGGTTTTTTTCATCATGATGTTATGAATAGCTTGGCTACACAGTTTAGTGGGAGCTTGTGATAGTGATGAGGTGAAAGTGTAGGATTAATTCCTAGTTTGATTTGTATCTTCTTGGGTTTGGAGATATTGGTTTTACTTGGCATTGACACTTTGTTTGTGTGGTAGATCTAGAGGATCTTCATGTAGGAGATAGATTTTATGATGCCATAGGTGACTTCTTACCATGGTTGAGTGGGATTTTTGGCATTGATATATTTATTGATTTTTGTCTTAGATTTTGATGTTGCAAAATTCTATTTAATATTTGCATGGTACATTTGTTATCTTTATGGTATGTGGAGATGGTTCTCAATGGTATCTGGAGATGGTTTTCTTCATGGTGTGTGGAGGTGGTTGCATCTTGAGAACTTATGGAGTTATTGGCAAAGGTGTGGTTTATGCTTTCCTTTGACATTTTATCCTTGGCATTAGGATGCCATGGTTGGAACTTTGATTGAGATCTTGGTTTACTTCCTTGGTATTGAGTACATTGATCATATGTTGGATACTTATGATATTTCTATGTTGCATTTGGAGTTGGCATGGATTGATTGGTTAGAAGTGCTCATAGATGCTTAGAGATAGTGGTGATGTTGATTTCTCTAAGATTAAAGAAGTATTTTTTGGAATAATTATTTTATTTTAGGAGGAAGTTGGAGGGGCTTTCATCTAATATGGACTTTAGAGTAGATTGTTCTTAGATGATTCTTGGTTGGAAACTTGGATATCTTGATAAGAATTATCATTCCCCACTCTTGGTCTAGTTAGTGGTTTACTAAATGAGAGGTATAGCATATTATTTCTCTTAGGTGCATTATGTTTATGTGTGTCTTTAATTGATATGGATCTTGAGCTAATGTACATGAATTAGTTCTGAAGGGTTCATTTGAGAGATGGTTTAGCATTCATTATCTCCATTTTCATATGTTTTTATGTTAGTTGAGTTTGGGAGATGGTTTTATATTGGGCATATTCTTTGGATTAGGAATGGTTTATGAATTTGATCTTCTTGTGAGAGACTTACATCCATGATTAGTTATATGGTATGGTTTGGATGTTGTTGAGGCTTCTTGGTTGGGGCTTTATGGAGGAGATCATAATTGTACAACTTACATCTAGAGGTGTGTGTAGAAGGACATGATATATATTATGATTTGCATGGTTTCTCTTTGGCCTTGGTTATTTTCCTAGATTTTTTAGTTTTACTTAAATTAGATTTGAGATTAGTTAGAGATTGTGATTACTGGTTTGTGTTCATGTATGTCATGTGAGAGATGACATGGTTATTCCTTTATCTCTTTCCTCTATTGGTTGTAGAGAACTTGGGAGAGTGTTGAAGATTTGTTATGAGAGTTGTTCTTGCAGGTTATTGGTTTATGTGTTGTGGATGTCCTTTATACTATATGGACTCACTTCTTTGAGATGTTGTGAGTGGATTGGTTATAGATTTGACATTATCTTTTGTAGTGGGAGCTTCTTGATATATATGTGGAAGGTATTGCTATTGATGCTTGTGATTGCAGGTTATAGATTGGATATGTTGATGATGTGTGATTCACTTGTTATATCTTTAGAGGTATGGATAATTGGATGGGTTTGGCACTTGCTATAGGTTCTATTGTAGCTATGGATATTTTGACAACTACTAATACATTTGATTACCCTTGGATCAGGTTTATGTTCTTGGAATTTCAATTAGTATAGGATTTTATGATCTTCTAATGTGATAGGTTGGGTGGCTTTCTTTTTGGATGGCTTCTATGTATGTCCAATGGTAGTGGCATAATAGGCTCAGGTGAGATAATTCATGTTTGAGATCCTAGATACTTTTATTTTGTTGTGGGTACCAAGATGGAGCACTTGGTGTACTTTGATCCATGATAGTGGATGTGCTAGGAAGGATTGTTCCATTGTTCATTTATGTTGCTATAGATTGACCCTATACACTATATACAACAAGTGGGAGATTGTTGAAATAATGGGTGTTGCACATATTGCATAATATTGTTATATTATATTATTTTATTATGTAATGTTACACCTAGATGGACGTGAAACATAGAAAAATTCACATGGAATATACTTGATGAGTTGTATTATAACATTGTGATAATATTTCATGTAATTATTTAATATTGGGGAAAAGAAATTAAATTTTCAATATTAAATGTGGGGTCAATGGGTTAGGTAGCACATAGTTTTAGCACATGGTTTATGTAATACGACTTGGTGGTTTTGTGGGACTTGTTACTATATAAGAAGCCACAAGGGTAGTTTTTGGTATGAGAAGACAGAAGGCAAAAAAGGAAAGAGTCGAGTAGGACAAGGCTTGACAGGTTAGCCAAGGGAGCATTTGTGAAGTTTGGAAGCATGGCATGGGATGTGTGGATTCATGCTTGTTCACATGGATTTCTTGGTTGTGGCTATAGCTCTCAAGGATTCCATGGTTGTATTGCAATGGTATTTTTCATTGAATAATACATGATGATGGATTCTTTTGGAGGCTAGGTTTTTTCCCTTAATGAGGGGTTTCCAAGGTATATCTTGTGTCACAATTTTTGTGGGTATGTTGTCTATTCTCTTGCATGTGGATTTCAATTGCATATTTATTTTAGATCTATTATGGGTTATGTGGAAATAATTACATTCTTTCTTACAAGTTTCCTTACAATTACCAAGTATATAAGGTTTCAAGTTCTTTCTTGATGGTGTTGGGTGTTCTAAGAAAATTACTTAGTGTAATATTCTCATAAGGTATTCAATACATGGATGCTTTTAATAGCGATGCAATTTTTTTTAATGCTTTATTTTCAACTCTCTATAAATGTGGTAGTGATCAATTATTATCTTATCTTATGTTTGGTTGTGAGCATCTATGACCACTCAAATTTGTCATTTCCCAATTTAGAGACATTCCCCTAGGGGAAGCACGAGATTAGATGATATTTTGGAATTGAAGTACATATTGTGGTTCATGGACTATATATGGATATCCTATAGACATTGGTAAAGTCTTAATATAATATTTTTAATTTTTTGAAGACTACTCTATGTATTTGCTTGGATATTTATCTTTTGTAAAGAATTGCAAGGTGTTTCTTAAGTTTTAGAAGTTTAAGAATCTTATCAAGAATAGTATTATATAGAAAATAAATATTATTTCAATATAAAATGATTGTGAATTATTTTCTACTTAACTTAAAATATTCAATGAACATATTTCGAGTGTGAAGAAAAGGATTAGCACATGCATAATTTAATATCATAGTGAAACTAAAATATTAAATAATCTTTCCTTGGCAAAGCCAAAAGCATGTTCAATAGGGCTATTCTATGAGAATGTTTTTGGGTTGATGATATAATTAACATTGCATTACCTGAAAAAAAAACATTGCATTTCTATGTTATAAAATAAGACACTATATGAAATTCCAACTAGTGGCAACACATTTTTTTATGCTTTTTATGCATAATTTATTTAGGTTCCAAAGGAAAAACATCCTAAATTGGACTTTAAGGATAAAAGCTTAGTATTTTTATCATTTGTGGTGAGAATGCCTCATTACCCAAGGTTGTAGATTTTTATAAATATATGAATATTGTCTAGTCTATGTATCCTAAGCTTAGGAAATTTAGACATTTTCCTACTTGAAATAACAACAAAAGACAAATTCAAGGGATAAGGTGCAATTTCAAATAAAAATAGAGAAACACAATGTATATATACAAACTATTGATGTGGTGGATTTGACAGTTTTGTATAAGAAGAGGTAATCACATCTAGTAGCACAAGCTATGAGGAAGTACATGATGTATATGTGCATTGAAGTCTTTGATGATAGATACAAGAAGATATACAATATAATAGATATCCATTGATATATGTAGCCCATTAGATCCTTGTGTATTTTATCTTACTTGCACTAATATTGAACCAAATTCTAAGGAAAAGGCTCTCACATAGAGATAAAAATCATTGAAAGAGATCCCATGGATTAAAAGATAGTATTAATGAAGAAATATAAGAATGGGGATGTGGTTGATCTACCTAAGGGTAGCAAACACATTGGTTCCATATAGGCGTTAAAGAATAATTTCAAAATGGATGGACAAATTTAACTTAGTACAAGGTGAAATTGGCACAAAATGGTTATTCCTAAAATATGTAATTTTCCTTAGTGAAATATTTTTCTTTTGATGTTAAGTTTATTTTCATTACCATAGGAAGTTTTTATCTATTCCTCAAGAACTAGACAAAAATAAGAAAATATTGTATGCAAAACTAGAGGAAGAAAAAGTCATGGTAAACCAAAATTCAAAGGCAATACTTTTTATGGTTTAAGGTAGTCCACATGTACATAAAAACAAGATTGTATGAGTTGCTTGAGTTTTCGTGTGTACGACTCTATGTTTGAGCTTTCCTTTTGTGTTCTCCATTTGTCATACCGCATTTACTATGGGAAGTTTTTAGGGGTATTTTATAATGGCTCTGGCCAGTTGCGACCTAGTAGTTGATACTAGTGTTCATGCTTCCACTTTGGAAATCTATGGCACCTCCATTGAAAAAACATCCTCGTAAGTTCATCTTGAAGGTTTTGCATGAGGTAATCCCGATATTATCCTTCCTCTACAAGAATTTGACTCCACATGTGAATGGTTAGAACAACATACTTTGATAGGGTATTTTGTGGGTAGGACTCCTCCTAAAGCCAGGCTTTGAGAATGGATTAACAAGAGCTAGAATCCTCATCGAGTCCACCTTGATGCAATTTAAAACCAAACCAAAGGTTTTTTTTTGAATTTTGCTTCACTAACCTATCCTAGGCAGATGTGGTTTTTAGCAATGGCCCTTGTTTGGTTCATTCATCCTTTCTTGTGTTCCAATGATGGTCATGAGACTTTATAGTCTTTGACAAATAAAACCTTAGGGTGTTTATTTTAGTTGAGTTCCTTGGTCTACCTTTTCCTTTTTGGTCATTTATTGAGTCCATTGCCAACACTATTGACAAAGTTGTTACTAAGGAACATGAGAAGTTTTTCAATGCTCTCCCTTAGAGACATGTTTGTGTTGAGGTTGATCTCTCCAAGCATCTCAAGGGTTTTGTAGAGATTCAAGTTGGTTCCCATACCTTCTCTTAGAAGGTGCTCTATTTGAACCTTCCCAACACCTATTATAGGTGTTAGTCAGCTGAACACAAGATCGGGGATTTCCCTTTGATAGTACCTAGGGTTAAAACCCCACCAAAGGATTCTCTTGCTAAACCCACATAAGGAAAACAAAAGGAGGAATGCACCACTATTAGGCACAAAGGTAAGGATTCCTTGCCTCCCAATCAGACATATTCTTCTGCAATTTTTTTTCTCCTATAAAAATAGGAACACAAACCTCGGCCATTGCAGGGTCAATGAAAGTTTCACTAGAGTCAAATCCTATTGATTCACAAGTTTCACACCAAGTTGTTTTACAAGGAATCAAGGTGTCTATGAGAGCTACCACTCTTGTAGTGGTTTACACTTCGCTTGATGCATCTTCCATTGAAAAAAAGAATGTGTGGCATTCTCAAAATCCTCCTAGATGTTCTAAGAAACTAGAAGAGAAGTAATAGGCTATCATTCTAGGAGAGTTTCTATTAACCTCATAATGGTTTTTGACACTTGAGTGCCAACACACTTAATCACATTCCACATTCGAGCTAAGTACACCATGCATGTCGAGCCACAACAAATGCCAAGTGATCTTCATGTGCCGAGTAGTTTTCAAATGCCGAGTAAAGATCAGATACCGAGTGAAGATCAGATACCGAGTGAAGTGTAAGTGTCGAGCAACACAAGGTGCCAAGTGTTAACAAGTGCCGAGCAACATAAGGTGTCGAGTGTTAACAAGTGCCAAGTAACATAAGGTGCCGAGTGATACAGTTTTGTTTAGGTGCCGAGCTATCTAGGAAACACCATGTGCCAAGTATCAACAATACTTCAGGAGCCAAGTAACTCAGTATATCAGCATAAGAGTTTGTAATTGCACAAATTATGATGTAAACCATTTTTATAGCCGACATAAGGTAAATCTCGAAGGATTTAATGATGAGATTGAATCTTTTATTTTTTCTATGCAATCTTCATGCAACTAATAAGAAAAATGATGAAGGCATGCAACCAATAGAAGAAATACAAATAATACGCGGACAATGGAGATCAAACATGGATCGTAGATCCATACCTAACCCTAAATTCTCAAATGTCTTTATAAAGAAGATGAAATTTCATTGTAAATATATGAGTGGACATACAAGAGTGCACAAGGAAATCTATTTTTAGAAGTGAGGGTTATTAGATCACAAAGGAATAAGATCAGAGAAATTAGAAAAGGTGCCTGCATTCAACAATCAAGGATTGTAATCTATCAAGCTCATTATACCTAATGCTTTCTAGCAATTGTATTAGAATGAAAATTCTATGGTAATAGGTTAGCTTAACAGCTATTTCATCTGATCCTTTATTTAGGTGATTAAATCCTTTAACAGGGTGACACTTCATGTTAAGTGTTTGTAAATCCTCTAACTAGGTCACTATTAATATAGTATAAAGCCTTTAACAGGGCAGGTCTTTAACAGGGCAGACCATTAGAAGTGGTTGAACAATATTGCTGTAGTAATTTTTGTGGATATCATCCCCACCCCAGTTTTACCTTCTTATTCCTGGAGGTTTTTTGGGTTATCAAATTCCAGTGTTATGAGTTGTTGATGCATGTGTTTAATTTCATGTTTACTTGATGTATTTACATGCATGCAATTTACTTTTAGTTAAAAGTTTTATTGGCTAAAGTGTGATACTTATGATTCACCCCCCCTCTCATAAGTACTCTTTCCATATTTGAATATTCCAACAATTGGTATTAGAGCGAATCCAGGTTCTCACAAGGAAAAGCCTAACATCTTGGAGGAAAGGATCTAAAGATGGAAGCTTTCAAACTTGGAAAGATCATTGAAAATCAGGTGATAGATGTGCAACTTGCTCTGCATAGCTTGGAGGAATTTAGAAACAAGTTGAAAAACTCATTAAAAAAAAGGAAGGATCTAGCCATAGCTGACAATGATATACACTACAAGGAGATTGATACCACCAACATATTTTCCAACAGAGATACAAAAGAGTTTGATGTAGCAATAGCAGAACTGATGGAGAAAAACAAAGTTCAAGCAGATGAGATAAGATCTCTCAAGATGGAACATGAGTCACAGGCCATAATGATATGTGAAATCACTGAACACAAGAAAAGAGCAGTTGAAGATAAAGTGATGATGGAAAATGACAAAAAAATCTTGCAAATAGACTTGAAGAAAAATGTACTGAATTGACAAAGATCTCAAACATGCAGATGGATACACTTGCCCAAATGATGAACCTTCATCATGAACTCAATGTAAAAGACATTGAGATCTCTACTTTGAAGATGCAGAATGAACAAATGCAGAATGAATTGAATAGAGAAAAAGAGGTAGCAGAGAATCTCAACAAATCAAGTGAAGCCATCAAGTATTTTGAACAGTTGCTGAAATCCCCAAAATCTGCCCATGATACACTTGGACTAGGATACAATAGCACTGAAGTTGGGGAATCATCAATCCATGCTGAACAAAGAAGTGACAAAAGGTAAGAATTCAAAACCCACTTGTCATCACTATAATAAGAAGGGGCATACAGCTAATGTGTACAGGAGTAGAAGATTCATTCAATCAAACACACCCAAAAAAAAAGTTTCTGTCACAAGTGCAACATGCAAGGACGTATGACACAAAATTGCAGATCCAATGTCACAAGGACTTAGAGATTTGATGGACATTGTTATAATTGCAAAAAGTATGGACATAGGGCATTTGAATGCAGATCAAAACCTATGTGGACATCAAATCAACCAACAAAAATAGAAGGGAATGAAAGTCATTATCATTGAGATTACAACACTAGGTACAATTGTCATTATTGCCAAGAATATGGACATATACCAAAAAACTACATAAGAACACATTTCAAATGGGACTACAAAAGATGGTTGAATCAAACTACATGTTTCAGTTGTTTGAAAATTGGTCATATCAGCAAAAACTGTCCTACAAAATCAAAGGCACCCAAGACTGGAGAAAACAAAGAAAAGTAAAAATTGATGTCGAAAAGATAAGAAGGCAAATGAATAAGACTTGGAAAAAGAAAGATGAGTGCAACACATCAAATGGAGGGATCACTTCACCCAATGGGTCAAGTGATCACACTTCATCAAACTAAGCATGAGAAGTACACAGGACTGATATACAAAGCTATATCACACATCAGTCCCAAGACAAAGAAGCTAAGCAAAGTATAAACCTACATGAAACAAGATGTCAAGACAAAAACTAAATTTTGTTGTCGAGTTGTCTTTGGATACTGAGTTTAACTCCAGCAAATGCCGAGCTCCTAATAGCAATTGAGCTAATAACTGATGCTGAGTTGGATAACTCCAATGGAAGCTGAGTAAAGTGGAAATATAGTGGAAACCAAGTTGGCAGTTGAGCATTTAATGCGATGGAAATAGGGTATATTATTGTGATTTCAATTAGTTTTACTCATCGCGATCAAGAAGCAAAGAAGAAGAAAGAGAGCTGAGCGACTTCATAGCAAGAATCTAGCGTATCAAGTAGATTGCAACCGCATTCAACACATTTTTCATCGATCTTGAGGTATTTTCATTTGTGCCGAGTTATGTAGTTTCGTATCCTTTTGTTGTAAAAACCCTAGTTTGCATAAATGGCGTCAAGTTCGAAGAAAATCAAGGAAAAAGAGTCTTTTGAAGTGTAGTTAGTTTCAACTTAGGTGAAGCAACCTGATTTTCGTCCTATCCCCGAAGTTGCCTACAAAAATGACCCAGCCAAAGCTCTCTCCCAAATTCTCCCAAAAGTTGTAATGGTTCAAGACGTGAGAAAATGTTACAACTATAAGATAGGTGCTCTAGGAGACATGGAAATAAGACAAGCCTATGAGAAATTGTGCATAGATGGAGTCTTGAAAGATGAATTCAAAATCGTTGAAAGAAAGGGTTTGACCCAAGTTTTAAGCTTTTCCACCGTATTCAAAATAGAATGGGTTAGACTTGTATTGAGCAGAATTCATGGTGGAAATTTGTGGTTAGAAGATATTCCCATCAAATTGACCAAAGAAATCATACATAGAGTAATAGGGTATCCAACCCTAGATCAGTACAAAACCCTGAGAAGTGAATCAAAGGAGGTTATTGAAAATAATATTGGTGCCCAGTGGAACAAAATAGGAATGACAATTCACACCATACATGATCCTCTAGTTGAGTTTGCTGTTAGAGTCATTGCCCATAAATTCTATCAATCCAGTAGACTCAATAGTGTACCATGTATTGCAGTAGATGTAGGCTACAAATTGGTGAAAAAGGATCATACTTATGATCTTGTAGAACTACAACTACAATAGATCAATGAAAACCTAGCTTCCATAAGAAAAACAAAGGGCACTCAGTGCAAATTTGGAGCAATCCTAGTTTGCATATTCTTTTATGTTCAGAATGAGTTTCCTGCTTTTGGCAAAGTGACATGGTGGAATGACAGAACCATCATTGCCCAAATTAATGAATACATAGAACAAATGGGAGAAAATTTTGATACCTTGATGACAAGCTATTTTGAGGATTTCAAGAAATCCATGAAGCAAAGATCAAGGATACTAGCTTCCTTAGTAGAAAAACATAATAATGATATATGTTTCTTAGTTGACATTGATTTTACCTATATTCAAGCAATAATACCAAGGGTAAGATGGCTAAGGCCATTTGGATATGAAATTAATATTGATGAGGCATCTGCAGCAATAACTGAATTATTGGCAGAAGAAACAGATAAAAGTGCTCCACATTTTGGCACTTATGATGTGGTAAGATCAAAGATAAACATGGAATTAAAAACTGCTTCCACATTGAAGAAGAAATACAAATTATTAAAGAAGATTAAGAAGAAATTTGGTAAAGAAATTGAGGCTGAAGTAGAAGAAGAAGATGACAATGATGATGAAGATGAGCAAGAACAAGGGCCAATGGAATTAACTCAAGGTCTTGGAGAAGACAAGGAGGAAGGTGCAGAGGAAGAAGAAGCCAAGGAAGCACCAACTGAAGCTGAGCCAAAGAAGAGAAAGGCAACAGAACAACCTCTAGCTAAGCCCAGATCAAAGAAAGCTGCCATGCCATCACCTCAAAAGCCAACAACATGAGCATCAACAAGGGCCTCCACTCAAAAGGCCAAAGAGGAAGTTACAAAGAAGGAACAAATCAAGGAAACATAGGAAGAGCCAAGGAAAAGAAGAAGATATGTGGCTCAACTTGATACTGATGAAGAAGACCAATCTGAAAAGGTAAGCCATTCTTCAGTTAATACCTTATGTAAAAAGATTGGAAATGGTGACTTAAGTAATTTAAATAAAGTTGATTTCAATAAATTTAATAAAGAAGAACATAATAGAATAGAAGAAATAGTTTATGGAATGATGGCACAGTTCAAGTACACTCCACTTGAACTAGATGGTCAATTTCCAAAAGAACTGTCAAAAATTGTAGAAGACAGATGTCATTTCTGTTTGAAAATGGAGAAGGAGATGAGGGAATCAAGCCTAGCAAGTGTATTGCTGGATTTCACTAAGGAACAAGTAAAGAATGCAGTCAAAAGGCACAATAATAGGTTTACACCTAAATATAGGGCATTCTTCATACTCCAAAATATGATGGAAGAAATTGTTCAAAGAACAATGAAATCATGGAAGAACTTGTACAAAAATATTGAAGATTTTCTTGAAGAAGAATACAAGGAAGAAGCTGTTGTACCAATAGAGGAGAGGAGAAAAAGGAAAGAAGATGAAGAAAAGAAAAGAGAAGAAGAGAGGAAAGAAGAAGAACAAAAGAAAAGAGAAGAAGAGAAGAAGGAAGAAGAAAAGAAAGATGGAGAGGAGGAATAGACACAAAAATAGGATATAATGGGAATAGCTGAGCAAGAGCTGCAACCAGATCAAAGTGTGCAAGACACACAATTGTCACCCCCTAGCCCTCCTCAAGCATCCATCTCACCTGCAGACACTGTAACTATTATTGATGTTCCTGATACTTCTGGTCAGAATATCAATCCATTAACTGCAGAAGATCTCAAAAGAATTCTTGACCAATCTACACAACAAGCAATATTATGTATAGATCCAGTATTGGTCAGTATAGATGAATTGAAAAAACTAGTAGAAAGTACAGTCAAAGATAAGGTGAATCCACAAGAACCACCTTCTATCATCTCTACAAATACTAGTAGTCAATTTCAAATGCCAGCAAGCATAGTTGATGCTGCAAGATAGAAGCCAAGTGCAACTGTAGAAAAAGGAACAAAACAAACAAGAAAGACTATTACATCTGATCTTGCAGCACAAACACAAGGTGCACTTCCCAAGATTACAATAATTGATCATGGTAGATAGAAGGAGGAGGAAACAGTGAAAACCCCTAAAGAATAGGAGGCAATACAAACATTAATAAATTTGCCTACCTCGGGAACTCCTTCACACCAGCCATTGCAAATATCTATACCAACATCTAGTACTACCAGAGTTGCAAGGGTACTTCACTATGGAGACCCTAAATTAGATGAGGAGATAGTAATACCGAGCTATGACTCAAAATCAATAACCATTGATCAAATCAATGAGGTGCAAGAAGCACTAAATAGGAGGAAAAGACAAGAAATATTCAAGGAGTATAAACAAAAGCAAACACTATATGAGATTAAGGACATCGTTATGGATGCCTTCAGTTTGCAATCACCAGATGAGTCAAAGCATATCACGGAGCAATTAACAGATATTGTTGACTAGGTGACAAATGAAGACCTAGAAACAAATGCAAAACTTATGGAATGGTCAGAAAAAAAATTTCAAGGGAAAGTGAATGAGAAAATATCAAGTCAAATTGCACTTTCACAAGTTGAATTGGCAAAGCTTATTGACAAAGTGAAAAAGGTACTTGAGAATATATTCTCATTGTACAAAAAGTTGTGTGATTTTTCATACTTCACACAAGAAACAAGCCAAAAGATACTGAGCTTGGAAAGAAATTTAAACATTTCAAGCATGCAATTACCAAATGATCCAGCTCAAAGTGAGAAGCATTTTGCTCAATCGCTTCACACTCACAAAGAAATAGCTGTATTAACAGCAGATGAGGCTAATATCAAGGCCAAATTAATACAGCTCCAATCCTCCATTACCCCACATTTAGAGATACTCCATAAAGAGCAAGTATATGCTGAAACTGTTCTCAAGAAAGGTCCAAATCTTTCTACATGAGATGGACTTATTCATCTTGCTGCCGAGACTGCCATCCAGCATAAGTCACTAGAAATTGCTTTGAACAATTGGGATGCAGCTCTTAAGATGATTATGGAGGTAAACAACACATTTTTGGCTAAATATGGTCTTAACCCTTAAACATTCTTTGACATAAGTGTCAAAAAGGGGGAGAAAACAGATATAATAGGGGGAGATACAAATATTATGAGATGAATTAATGGGGAAGAAAAGATACAAAGGAGGAGCTTGATATATAGATAAGGCACAATCAACTCAGGGGGAGTTACAAGATTTTTGAGGTATATATATTGTAAGCTACAAATTTTGATCGAGTTTTCTTTAAACTCTGTATATACCAATCAGATTAGTAAATGTACTTATAAGGTCAATTAAGTGTTTTTGTCACTCATGTCAAAGGGGGAGATTGTTAACCTCATAATGGTTTTTGACACTTGAGTGCCAACATACTTAATCACATTCCACATTAGAGCCAAGTACACCATGCATGCCGAGCCACAAAAAATGTCGAGTGATCTTCATGTGCCGGGTAGTTTTCAGATGCTGAGTAAAGATCAGATACCGAGTGAAGATCAGATACCGAGTGAAGTGTAAGTGTCGAGCAACACAAGGTGCCAAGTGTTAACAAGTGTCGAGCAACATAAGGTGTCGAGTGTTAACAAGTGCCGAGTAACATAAGGTGCCGAGTGATACAGTTTTGTTTAGGTGCCGAGCTATCTAGGAAACAACATGTGCTAATTATCAGCAATACTTCTGGAGTCGAGTAACTCAGTATATTAGCATAAGAGTTTGTAATTGCACAAATTATGATGTAAACCATTTTTATAGCCGACATAAGGTAAATCTCAAAGGATTTAATGATGAGATTGAATATTTTATTTTTCCTATGCAATCTTCATGCAGCCAATAAGAAAAATGATGAAGGCATGCAACCAATAGAAGAAATGCAAATAATAAGCGGAAAATGGAGATTGAACATGGATCATAGATCCATACCTAACCCTAAATCCTCAAATGTCTTTATAAGGAAGATGAAATTTCATTGTAAATATATGAGTCGACATACAAGGGTGCACAAGGAAATCTGTTTTCAGAAGCGAGGGTTATCAGATCACAAAGGATCAAGATCAAAGAAAGCGAAAACAGTGCCTGCATTCAGCAATCAAGGATTGTAATCTATCAGGCTCATTATACCTAATACTTTCTAGCAATTTTATTAGAATGAAAATCCTATGGTAATAGGTTAGCTTAACAACTATTTCATCAGATCCTTTATTTAGGTGATTAAATCCTTTAACAGGGTGACACTTCATGTTAAGTGTTTGTAAATCCTCTAACCAGGTCACTATTAATACAGTGTAAAGCCTTTAATAGGGCAGGTCTTTAACAGGGAAGACCATCAGAAGTGGTTGAATAATATTGCTGCAGTAATTTTTGTGGGTATCATCCCCACCCCAGTTTTACCTTCTTATTCCTGGAGGGTTTTTGGGTTATCAAATTCCAGTGTTATGAGTTGTTGATGCATGTGTTTAATTTCATGTTTACTTGGTGTATTTACATGCATGCAATTTACTTTCAGTTAAAAATTTTATTGGCTAAAGTGTGATACTTATGATTCACCCCCCCTCTCATAAGTACTCTTTCCATATTTGAATATTCCAACAGTTTCCTTCTATTTTTACCCCAGTTTCTACTTTTTTACAAAATAGCTAGTCCTCTCTCGATATGAAGGAGTTTTCATGAAATTTTTATCATGGAATGTATGAGGTCTCACAGACCTCTCTAGAAAGTACTGTTTTAGGGATACCCATCATAAACTTGGCAATTTAAATTTTCTTCATATGCAAAAGGTTAAAATATCTGGTTTCATACTTTCTTCTTTATGTTGCATCATTTAGCTAGACACATTATGTTTTGTCTTAGCATGAAATTGGTAGAGTTGGTGTAGTTACTCTCTTGTCACCTTGTCTTCATTCTATTATTATTTTTCATGGTTCCGACCCAATGCATAGAATTTTTTGGATTTTTCTTTCTCTCAATAATCATTCTTTGGGTATAGTAAATGTTTATGCTTCCAATGATGTTGTGGAAAGATCTCAACTTTGGTGTTGGATGGATGACAACTTGCCTCCAACTACTTGGGTGATGTGTGGTGATTTTAATATGGTTGAGCTGGATTCTGATAAAGAAAGAATTTTTTCTTTTCATTGGACAAATAGGGAAAGGGAAGCATGGTACTACATGCATAATGAATTGGGCATGTTTGGTCCCAGTACTAACTACTGCTAGTAGAGTGGGGTCTGGCACACTTGGTCTAATTTTTGAGTTGGCTCTAACCATATATTAAAATGTCTTGATCATGCTATGATTACTACACAATTTTTTTTTCCTTTTCTAAGGATTGAGAGCTACCTATCATTCATCTACCAGATGTGATGTTGTCAGACAAATATCCCATTTATTTTTCTATTTCTTAGCAAATAGATGTCTAGTGACATGTCAAAATGTAGTTTTTCCTCAACAAGTTGATGTTGATGCATTCTTCCATTATTTATCACATCCTATATGTCTAGAATTTAGAGGCATGTCCTCACTCTCAATCTTGCTAGATTCAATGGTGGAATGATGCTATTACCAAAAATTGAGGCAGTTGGTAGTTTTCAGAAAAAAGGTCTTATGAAACCAATACCAAGACCCTCTTGAAGGCTTGTAAAGCTCTTTCCCTTAACCCATTTGATGATGACTTACAAATCCAATTTTCCAAGCTTCGATGTGATAGATAGATTGCAAATAACTATGTTGCTAGGGGGGCCAAAATCAAAGCTTGCCTCCATTAGTAGGAGGTTGGCAATAAAGCTTCTAAAGAGTTCTTCCAGGATCTTTGAGACTACCATACCAAAGTTGGGATTAAAAAGATTAAATAGGTAAATACTATTCTCTCCAATCTCCCTAACATCATGCAAGCTTTTGTGCATCATTACCAAAATGTTTTTCCTTCATAGGGAAATTTGGTTGCTTGGGAGGAAGCTCTCAAAAAGTATATCTATGTTACTCTAAATTGCCTAGCAATCAAGCATCCAGATTTATATGAACATCTTCTCACCATTAGGGACCTCAAAGAGGTTGTCTTTTCTATGGCAGATGACAAGTCCCATAGGTGTGATGGGTTCCCTTGTGAGTTTTACAAAAACCTCTAGGATTCTATAGATCTAGACCTGCACAAAGTCTATTTGGAAGCTTACCATAATAAGAGCCTAGGACCCATTATTAACAAAGGAAACATTAAATTCATACATAATGCTAGTGGCTTTGAGGATACCTATAACCGGTGGCCCATCACCTTGCTGAATGTGTCATACAAGATCATTACTAAGGTGACATCTCTTAAGATTTGACATCTCCTTCCTTTAACTGTGTGGCCAAAGAAAACTAGTTTTATTATGTCTAGGTATATTCTTGATAACATCATTGTTTTTTGGGAAGGCATGGAATGGGCTTGCAAATCCAATTAATAGACTTTGTTTTTGAAAATTGATTTTCCCAAAGCTTATGATCACATTGAATGGCCCTTTATTTGGCTATGCTTTAGGCTTTGGGGTTCAACCCTTACTTTCTTTAGTCTGTGGAGATGCTAATGCTTGTATTACTAGTAACAATTCTCAATCTGAAGCCTTTAGGCTCTTTTGATCCATCTGGAAATGTTTCCCTTTGGCTCTGACTTTGTATGTTCTTGTTGCTGAATATTTTGGTTACTTACTAGCCCACTATGTTTCCTATGGTTTGGTTCATGGAAATTCCTTGCCTAAATCTTCTTCCTAGCTTGTCATTGGGCATTTTTCTGATGATTCTTTTCTCACTCTTTTGGAGCACAAGGAGAACACTACTAATGAATTGCAATGCTTGGAAACCTCTTTTCAAGCTTATGGTTCAACTATTCAATGGTACAAGATGCTCTATTATAGGCAATCTTTTCTTCCATCCCCATGTTGGCTTGCTCAATTCAAGTGGAAATGGGCCACTCATGAGGAGAATTTTCACTTTCTAGGCATTCCCTTTTCTTTCCAAGTTTCACCAATGGACTTATGGAATGTTCTGCTCATGAAAATTGAATAAAATCTTGACTACTAGTTAATAAACCCCTTTCTCTTGCTGGGAAATTCCAAATTTTCTCAAAGGTGCTAGTGACTACTAATGTTTATTACTCCTCATGTTGGGTTCCTTCTAAAGCCTCTTACCTCAAGTTGTAATGCTTACTTTGTGACTTTCTTTGGGTGTCTATTTATGATCACCATTGCTTTCATTGAGTTGCCTAGTATTTTTCTCATCTCTCCAAAGAGTCTAGAGGTCTTGACCTTCTTTCCACCTAGGAACAAGGTCTCACAATCTGTGCTAAGTGGATTGTTCATGTTATCATTGGTAATGAAGCTTGGAAAGTGTTGGTTCAACACTACATCACTTTTGGATTTCCTATCAATAGGCCTGCATGGAATGGGATTGGCTTTCAAACCATTCTTCTCATGTGGGAACCTATTCACATCTAGGGCTCTTTGGTTATCAATAGTATATGGAAGGTTTGGGAAGCTGTCAAGCCTTGGCTTTGCTGGGTTGGTGATGGTTCCATGATGGACTTTCTCTGAATCAGTAGAACCTTTGGTGGTCCTTGTTGTTTGGATTAAGGGTGTTCCTCTGGCCAAGACTCAAGGTGCTAGTGCTCTACATTTTTTCAAACTTGGCATCAAGACTCCTAAAGACCTCTTTTCCAAGGTCTCTATGAGTCACAAATCTTGGGAGGATATTCAAGCCCAAGTCTATCTTGCTCATCAAGATCTACAAACTTTTGATCTTCTTCTCTCTACAAATCTAGATCATTTAATTCACAAGGTGAGAATTCAGTCTGTTCGATCTTGGTGGAAGTACTAGAAGTGGTATCCTACAACACCCTTCACTAGTTACAATGCAATCTTAGGATATGAATGGCTCTCTCCTCATCTTCCCATGGTGGATACTCTCAACAAACAATGACATTTGTAGTTTCTCTTTATCAACGGAGGATGCATTTTGACACAATTTGGAGTGCTATCTTTGAGACCAAGATTGCCCATTTTTCTCAGTGCCTACTTTTTCAAGGGCTTCCCCTTAGGCTACAACTCAAGAATATTAGGATTCTTGATCCTTGGTGTCCTTTTTGTGGGCAATTGGAATCATTTCTGCATATTTTTTGGTTTTGTAAGTGTGCTCAAAATTACTGGCATTGGATACATGATTTCTTTAAGCCTTTTAGGCTAGAACACTTTTCTTTATATATGGTTGTGTTGGGTGATTCCCCCAGGATTCCTAGGAAATTTACCCAAATCTGGTATACCTTCAAGATCAAATTTTTTTTTACTTTATGGAAGGATAGATAGGAATGTTGTTCTTTTCACTCATAACTTTTGTGATATCAATGTTACTATGTACACTAAAGCATGCATTTGTAATAATGTCATGATGCAAATTTAGGTCCAAGCTAATAAAGTAGCTCTAGAGGTGGCCCAGCTTCAAGAGTTACTCAATAATTTGGGTAATGTGCCATGTGTAGTTGCTAGAGTGCCTCTTGATGCCTCAACAAACCATACTTTAACTATGGACCATCATCAGGGGTGCAACTCCTATTCTCATTGCTCGTACATGCCACACTCACAAGCTCCCCGCTAGTTACCACTCTCCTAGTGGTGGCAATGGTGGTTGGTAGTGTCATCACTCAACTTCTCTACCTTGACGTGGTTCTAGTTGGTCCCTACATCCGGCGGCTCCCCCTTCTGGTGCTCCTCCTATTGCTTCTAGCAAGTGGCCTTTCTACTTGATTTTGGCTATCTCTCTATTGCAAGTAGAGGAAAATGATAAAGATAAGGTTACTAATGACGTTGTTGATGGTTGGATTGTTCCTAGTCTACATGCTAAACCTAGGGATGATTGGGGTTTTAATGATCAATATGAACCACCCCCCTCTACTAGTACTGCTTTAGTGACCTGAGGAGTTGCTTAATGTTTTATTTATTTATTAATGAATAGTTGTTGATTCTAGCTATGGCCATGTGAACTCTTTTGGGTTGATCTTGTATCCCTCGACCCCTTTTTTGTGAATTTGTAACAAGTATATTAATTTATTAATAGAAAATGACTATTCAAAAAAAAAAAAAAAAGATTTAGCAAGCATGGCATAAAATTGGGTATTGGAATAAGTGATATTGATGAGTAAGCATTATATTTGCATGTTAATGGTTTAATTCTAATTATTATTTTATATATGTTAATGATATTTTACCATTATATAAAATAAAGCATGGGAACTTAAAACTCATTTTTCTAGTCAATATTATATGAAATGTGTCAATATAAGATGCATGATTGGAATAGGGATATGTAGGAATAAGAAAAATAAGAGATTGTGGTCAAATATAGAAAATGTATTGAAATGGACTTTCTTAGAGTTTTAGAATGTATGATGATAAGGTAATGAATTGAAATCCCTAGTAATTCTAGTATAATGAAGAGTATGGAATAATCACATAATAATACAAATGGTGTAAAGAAGAGTATGGAATAATCACACAATAATATTCTAAATCTTTTAAGTATTTGGAAGACACATAAAAAATGTTCTCCATGTAAGTACAATTGGAAAATCCATACATGTTGTCATATTTGCAAGACTACATAGTACCCAAATCATAGAGAACCCATCTAAAGAATATTGGACACATGGTAAGAGAGTGCTAAGTAATTTATTTAAAAAATTCATAAATTATTTGTCAAATTTTTATCGTATTATTATTTTGAGAAGATTTTTGAGTGTCCATCGATATATTGAATTGGATTGGAACATAATATCAACTACAAAATAAAAATGGTCACCCAACTATAATACACGACCATAGATGATGTTAACATAACCAAAATTGAAAATATTCCTTTTGAATATGTAATTCTATCATGATAATTTCATATTGAATCTATGTACAACAAGAACTTTAAGTCCAAGCCCCACATACTTAATAAAAATCTTTGGGGTGCACACTAATGTGTAATGGTTATATTTCTAATTTTTCATAAATGAGACTATAAGATATGATAATTAAAACTAGAACTCTTAATCACATGTATGCAATTCTATTTAGAGAAACCAACTACTATTGTGGGATTGTGTGACGTGTTTAAAATAATAAGAAATAGACCTGTATTGATTTGGCATGATAATAACATATTAAAATGAATGATTTCTATTTAAGATTAACTATTGTACAAAAAGCCATCTTTAAATTTAACTTTTGATCTAAGATCAACTAGAATAATAGAATACCTTTGACTTACAATCTAATATTATTCCATTGCATCATCCACATAAAATTATATGAATAAAAATAAAATCAAATAGAGTATGTAAATTCTTTTCTACATTAATCTAGAAAATTTACCTACTTATTTAAATTAATTAAGCATTAACTCAAAAAAAACTTAAAAACTTTGACTTATTCTTTTATGCTATCATCTTTACATAAAATTCGCGAACTATTTTTTTAAAATAAAAATAAAGATTTAAACAGTTACAAATCCAAATCAAGTATAGTTATCCAACCATACTTTAATATAAGTTCACCATTGGATTGTAATATGACATATGTAAAGTTCCCTTGACTTTACACATGTTGATGTCAATTCTTCCTTTATTCCCAATGTTGAGGCATATTATGGTTAGAAAACCTAATGTCATTCCTTAGGTGGGCTATGAAAATGATAGAGTTATAGTTAAAAAAATAATGTCACCAAATTTTTGCATAGATAAGGAATAATCATTATGCTCTTTACTCATTTAGTCATGCATTTTTCCTTATAGATTGGTGATAAGATTTCAAGATTGTAAATTATCTTTATGAGTCCTTGACAAGATTTCTAATTGTAAATTAATGTTTAACAATGCAATAACTTTCACATTAAAAGTTTTACTTTATACAAATACTTTCTAATATAATCTTTATTTTATTTTTAGCACTTTAAAAAAATAAAAAATCTTAATTTGAACTCAATTTTTTCTAGTACCCATTGGTGTATTGCTTCATTTGACATCAAATTTGAAAACAACATCCATCATTGCATATGACTTCATGATTGCAAGTTGTGGGCAAGGAGCATTACTAGCTAATGAGGCCCATTAAAGCAACAAAGGCTAGGCGAATATTCCAAAGCTCCAAGATTTTCCTTATTTTTAAATTTTCCACCAATCTCATTGATAAAATAAAACTATTAAAAGGAATAAAGATACCCTTGTGGTCCTCAAAGGTTGTAACATTCTAATGCATAACAACCAATATGTGGAGTTCCAATCATGACCACAATAAAAAATAATTGAGGAAATAGAAATTGACGTTAGGCGTCTTTAATCTATACAACAAAAGCTTCGACAAAGCCACAAATTAATAAAAATTTGCTTCACTAAAATAATGGAGTAATAAAAAATAGTAGAGTACCTATCAAGAATTAGTACGTCTTTTGCTTCACGGGGAGCAAATTCTTATCTATTCTTTCTAAACTAATTTTGTCTATTTCTATTGTTTGCTTACTAATCATGAGACCGGCCTACCCTTAATGTGAATTATTTGCCCATAATTAAAATTTATATATAATAATCATATATGGTCCCAAGTGTTTTTTAAAAACAATCGGTCACAAATGCAGTTTTTTGAACATGGAATTAATTGTGGGTTTGACTATGGTTCGATGTGCTTTTGGTTTTCTATTTGAGGTTTCCTTGGCATAATTTCACTTCACTCTTTTTAACCAATCAATGTATTTTTTTTTTTTTTGGGATAGTTAAATACTTTTTGGCTTAAAAAAGTGAATTTTAATATTAATGATGGTCTTTGTAAGTAATTGTAAGAGTTAAAAGGACTTCATCTTCTTAAAGTATGTTATGACGTATTTTACAAATATTATTACTTCTTTTAATTAAGATGCAAGATTTGAAAGACATTCATTTTGGGTTACAATATTAGTAGCATTTTTTGAAAATGTTAGACTTTTGTACTTATAAGACTTATCTATAATAAATTATTTGTGAACTATCCAACTTCATCTTTAGAGTAAAAATTACTTAATATATTTTACAAGTAATAAATAAAATACCATTTAAAAATTATGATATAAACTCATATGAAATTCAAATTGAATTTTTAAATGTATTTAACTTTTAAAAATTATAATTTATGTCCAAATAGTTTTTGCAAAATTCTAAACAAATAAATAATAAAAATACATATTATTAAATAGAATATTTAATTATTCATGTAAAACCATCTTGTAAAATGTAGACAACATTTAAAATATTATAAATAAATTCTAGATCTCGTAAAAGAATCTTATGAATTTGTAAGTTTGATATAAACCTTAAGATACATGATTCTTTTGTTTTCTTACTAAATTAATTGTTAATTTACTTTTTAAATTTTTTTATCTCGGTTAAATAAATTATATATTATCAATAGTTTATTCATGTACACAACTTATGTAGAAGTTGAATATGTTATCTACCAGAGTCATTTTCTTCAACATGAAGTTTTGTAGTCAATGTCTCTTGTCCCTCTTTTTGACGAAAGGTACTCCCCTCAATAACACAAACACATAATAAAAATAGAGAAATATTAGAAAGTTGCAAGAACAAAGCATTGGCTTCTTATTATCTCCAAAAGTATTCAGTAAAAAATTTTGGAAAAAAAAAACATGCAAAACCACATGGGTATTTTCCTTACAATATTATGTAAGCCAGAGCCACCACAAATATCCTGAGAATTGTTCTAGACAACTCTACATGCCTTCTTTATATAGGAAATTTTCCACCACCTAAGAGGTTCTAGAAATTTTAAATCTAGACACAAAGCCTGACCAACCATAGAATATTATTATTATTTGTAGTTTATTACATTAGAGTAGGTCCCAACAATTTTTTGAAACTAAAATAACATTTTGAAGGTCCCATGAGACGTTATGCACCCCTCTAAGAATTATGAAGGCCTCTCTAGCTGAGATAGCAGCAAAAGTGATGGCAAGTTTAGATAAAGCAGAAGTCGAAAAAGAACTAAGCCCCACTTCCCCACATGCAGGTGATAATGAGGAATGTGAAGTTTAGAAAAGGAAGAAAGCATGGGGGGGAGGGAGGAATACCAAATGTATAGACATGTGGTACAACTGGAAGACCAAGTAGTAGAGCAACTAGGAAAAAGCAAGTAGCAAGGGACATGGCCAGTGGTAAGCAACTTACACTGGAGATTGTAACAAGAGGTAATAAATGCAATTTTTTTAATTTGGAACTTAAGGGGGCTAAATAACCCCTAGAAACAATATGCTTTAAAGCAATGTATATTCCAGGAAAAGGTTGACTATGTGCTAATCCAAGAAACGAAAAATGTTTGGTTCAAATTTTAGTAGACTTGTGGGTCATATTTGGCCAAGGGTTGCCTTCATGCATGTGGATGCTTACAAAGCCTCACGGGGTATTGCTACCATGTGGAACCTATGTTCTATGACTAGATTTGAGTTATGGAAAGATAAAAGTTTCCTAATAACTGAGTTCCAAACTAGTAATCAAAGATGGAGGCTTATCAATATCTATGCTTCTAATAATAAGATAGCGAGAAAGGAAACCTATGGAAAGTTGGAAAGGATAATGGATAATATGAAGGAAAAATAGATAATGTGTATGAGCAATTTTTATACCCCCTCTACCACTCCGAAAAGTTAGGTGGAAATAGAGACTGCCTTGAAAGTTTGCAAGATCTTCATGATTTTATGGGAAAAATGGATTTAATAGACATAGACTTAAGAGGAAACCCATTCACCTAGACTCATAACAGAAAAGGAAGTAATCTTATTCAAGTAAGACTAGATAGACTGATGGTGATGGGGAACTGGAATAGGATGAATGATTCCTCTATGGAGAACCTCACAAGAATTGCTTCTGACCATTCCCCTTTAATATTCCATTGGGAGGATGGTATAAAAGGAGGTCCAAAACCTTTCAAGTATGAAATAATGTGGTCCCAGAATCAAATCCAAGAATGGTGGAACATAAGGATAGACAGTACTGCAATGTATAAACTAACTAAAAAATTAGATAATATAAGGAGAAATATTAAGGGCTAGGCTAAGATTTCCTTTGGAGATTTGTTCAAAGTCAAAAGAGAAGTGGAAGAGAAACTTAAAAAATTGTAGGAGGATATTGCTGAGGGTAATGATTTGGAAGAAGCTATAGAAGAAGAAGAAGAGTATAGAAAAGAATGGAAGGACATCATTTTGAGAGAGGAAATATTTCGGAAGAAAAGATCGAAAGTTCAATAATTAACTGAAGGTGACAGGAACACTACCTTTTTCCATAGGTTGGACTTGAACCATAAAAGAAGAAACACGATCAACAAGTTGGAAGGAGAAGGGGGAAGGGAATATAATGACTAGGAGGAGATGGGATGACATGGTGTGTAGTATTTTTACAAGGTTTATAAAAAGGAAAATAGAACAGGAAATTAGGTCATAAGAAGAAGTTTAATAAACACGATCCCACAAGTGCTAGGAGAAGCTGAAAATACTAACATTCTAGGAAATATCATGGAGGAGGAAGAAAAATAGGCAATGTTTTCTATGAAAGCTTAGAAGGCCCCAGGACCTAATGGTTTCCCCCCAATGTTTTTCTAGCAATTCTGGGAGATTATTAAAAATGAATTGATTTGGGCAACCAAGGATTTCTTTAAAATGGGGAAGATGCTAAAAAGGATAAATAAGACTTTTATTGCTTTGGTCACTAAGAGTTCCATACCCATGAGTCTCCTTGACTTTAGACCTATAAGCCTTTGTGACATAGTCTATAAGGTTTTTGCCAAGGTAATGGTCAATAGAATTAAGACCTTCCTAGAGAATATTATAGGAACACCACAAAAGGAGTTTGTCTTGGGACGAAAAATCATGGATGCTGCAATAACCACTCATGAGATCATACATTCAATGGAGAGAAATAAAATACTTGGTATGGCCTTCAAACTGGATATCTCTAAGGCATATGATAAGATAAGATGAGATTTTCTTTATGATGTTCTTGAAAGAGTGGGGTTTAACAAAAAGGTCATAAACCTTATTAGGATGATGATGAGTACTATCCAGTATGTGGTCCTACTAAATGGCTCTCCTTGGGGTAATTTTTAAGTGAGGAGAGGATTAAGTCAATGAGACCCACTATCTCCTTACCTCTTCATTATGGTGGCAAAGGTGCTGGGGAGATCATTTACCAAACTGGTAAATACGGGTTGTGTTAAAGGTACTAAACCTACCACTACTACTAAAATTGAAGTGTTAAAAAAATTCATAGATGAAACTTTTCTTTTTGGAGAATCCTCTATAATGGAAGTCAAAGCATGGAAGAGTATCCTTAGAAACTATGAAGATAGCTTAGGTTAGCAAATAAATTACTTTAAAAGTAAACTTTATTTTTTTAACACTAATATTTTTATGTAGACGAAGATTAGAAACATTTTAGGCTATCAGTCAGTTAACCTCCTAGATAATTATCTCGGCTTACCTTTAACCACCAAGAAGGTAACAAATGACTTCTGGAATACCATTGTTGAAAGAATCTAGAAGAAACTGGCAGGATGGAAAAGGAAAATTCTAAGTAATGTGGGAAAACTACAACTACTCTCTGCAACTCTATAGGGCATCCCAATTTACTTTCTATCCCTTTTTAAAATAAACTAAAACATGGCAGACATAATTGAGAGAATAAAAAGGAATTTTCTTTAGTCAAGAATGAAGGAAAAGAACAAATTAAATCTTGTCAACTGGGAGGATGTTTGCAAACCAAAGGAGAGGGGGGGTTTGGGAGTGAGAAGACTCAGGGACTTGAATAAAGCCCTTCTTGCTAAAATTGGATAGAGATTAGGAGAAAATAAGAAAAATTGGAGGAAGATCATGAAAGCTAAATACCTAGCTAACTCCCTATTTACTCACAATATTTTTAATAATGACCTCCTGGGATGATCCAAAATATGGATGAATATTGTCAAAAGTAGAGGTATACTTAGGGAAAGGGTGAGATAGATTATGGGCAGTGGGAAAAACATCAAGCTCTGGGAGGGTAATTGGATTGGGGGGAAACCGCTAGCTTACAACAAATTTAGAAGACTAATGGATACATTGAAGGTAGAGGTGGGGCTGAGAGTGGTGGATTATATTGACTCTAGAAGGAAGTGGAAGAAATTACAAAAAGATATATGTCCACTGGAAGATATTCAACTACTTAAAGAACTTGAGGAGTTGATGGAAGCTCAAAGACTCCCACTTCTAATATAGGAGGATAAAACTATGTGGGATATAACTTCTAGTGGCCATTTTACTATCAAATCTTCTTATAAAATTATCTTTTGTAAGGACCTTTTTCCCACAACATGGCATAAATTCTAGATTAGCAATCTTCTACCCAAAATCAACTTCTTTTGGTGTATTGTTCAATATGGTAAGCTACTATCTTTGGACAATCTAAAAAAAAAGAAAGGTTTCTTTATCACAAACAGATGTTACCTCTGTAAAGAAAAAGAGGAGATTATCTCTCATCTATTCCTTGAATTCCCACATGCTCTAAAGATCTGGTCGATGGTGTGGGATAAAGTTGGACTGTGTTGGGTGCTGAAGGAAAATTTGAGCCAATTTGTTGAAAACTAGGATTGTCCCTTTTATCACCCAAGTTGATATTCATATGGAGAAATGTCCCACCATACATTTGTTGGCACATATGGAAGGAAAGAAACAATAGAATCTTTCAAGAAGAGGAAAGGCCTGTGGAGGTAGTTATGGGAATTATGGAAAAACTACTAAAGGAAAATATAATGATTACCAAATGTAAGATACCAAAGGAAGAACTAGGAAGGAAAGAATATCGAATAGTGGAAAGATGGGGTATCCACTAGAACTTTAATCATTTTGATAACTTTAAGGCAATAAAGAGACAATAGACAAGATGGAGACCACCAAAAATAACTAAAATTTAATTAAACTTTGATGGTGCTACAATAGAGGGTGTTGGGGTTGCGAGTGGAGTGTTGAGGAATGGAAATGGTGAAGCATTGCCAGTATATTCTGGGAAAATTAGTGGAGGAAGTAATAACATGGCTGAAGTGATGGCTCTACTTTGAGGCATACAATTGATTAATGATATGCAAATAAAGGAAATAACTATAGAAGGTGATTCTAAATTAATAATTGATATGGTGAAGGGAGTATCTCAGCTAGGTTGGAATATCCAAAACATTATCATGGATATTAGACATATCCTAAGTGGGATGAAAAAAGTCTAGTTACAACACATATATAGGGAAGGTAATATGGTGGTGGATGTTTTTGTTACAATGGGGTTTGAGTTAAAAGAAATGACATGCTAGAGAAGCATGGATATCCTAAAGGAGGAAATTAAGACCCTAATTTGCAAGGAAAGTGCTGGGGGGGGATAAAAAATTGAGCATGGTTAAACAAATATGGATCAGTACCAAATTTGGCAATATCATCTCTAGGAAGGCGAAGCTTGCTAAATTTAATAAAAAGTATGAAGGAAAGATGATTAGATGCCTTTGTATGGTTTTGATAATAAATAGATGCAATTTGAGGCAAGAGTTACTTTGCAATTATGGTAACATAACACAAAATTTTAAATATTTTATTTTTGAAAGTATGAAAAAAAATCATTACAAATACTGTTAGAGATTTTGGGAATGTTAGAGTTACGATGCAAAGTATGCAAAAATCCCATAATGAAAAGGTATGGGATTTCAAAGCACCTCAAAACCATGCTTGTAGGATGTTTAAAGGCCCTAGAGATGTTATTTTTAACATCCCAGTGCTGTTAGTGATTAAAAAAAATTCTCATTGTTAAAAAGCTTGAGGGTAAGAAAGCTCAAATACAAATTACTAAGGTTGGGGGGTTAGGAATAAGCAGAGAAGAAATGTTTGGAGATTTGAATTGATTAGAGATGACAAAGGTAGAAAATTTTATGGAGAGGATGGTGACTTGGTTCCTGCTCAAAGAAGGGGGTTTTATTCCTTATATGCAAGCAATGACAGGTTACAATGAAAATTGTGCTCTTCAATTTGTGAATAGGTGGAATTACCATAGAGTTACCATAAATGGTATCACATTCCAAGTAAATGAGGAGGTTATTGATATGGCCACTAGTTTGTCCCTGAAGGGGAGAAAATGGAAGAAGTTTATGAAAATGATAGATGAGGCCAACATGAATAGATTTTTAACTAAGGATGAAGAACCTATTCACTATAGGGCAGGCTTCCAGAGGGATAAGCTACCAACTCCTTGGGATGATGTCTATTTGGTGATCATGAAGTACCTCATGCTCGAAGGCAAGCTTAGAGTATATTATTATTATTGCTTCCCTCTCCTAAACCATTTTAGAAATAGAGACTTTATTTCTATTCTATTCTTTCTATTACATTCCCTTGAGGACATGAGTAGCAATGTTAGGGAGAAGAGAAGTAAGGGTAATAATTTCACTATCATTCACCAAGGTCTAATTTTTAGACTTTACCAGTTTCATCTTGCCCTCTATCCCCCTAGGGTCATTATTGTTGATAATCAATGCCACCAAAAAAATTTGCCTCTGAGTGCCAGTATTGGAACTAGAATCCACACACCACACCCTTCGCCTAGTAAGGATAATAAGAAAAAGGAAAACCTAGACCTAGTAATTGAATAGAAGGGAAGTAAAAAAATCAAAATTAAAAAGCTAGTGGAGGTGGACATTGGAGATTCAGAGGAGGACGAGGGAGGAAATGATAGAAGAAGATTGGGGAGGTTAGCCAAGACACAAGCAAGGTATAAAACAAAAAGTAAATAGATTTAGGATTGAGGAGGTAGAGGAGGAGAATTTTGAGAAGAATGGAAGAGAATTGGAGGAGGAGAAACATTCTGAATCCAAGAGAGAAAAGGGGAATGAGGAGAAAGAAAAAAGTGAAAACTCTATTGATAACACCTAGGTGTCTACTGGAAATGTCAAAACCACTAAGACTACTCATGTGTCATCTAGTTTTACCTCATAGCCTATCACCTTCTATGAGGAAAAAAATAAAGTGAATACCTCCCCTATCACCATCTCCTCTCTAGCAAAGGAAAAAACCAATGTTTTTACTAACCCTCAGGTTTTGCAGGATGAGAACCAACCATTGACAAAGATTAAGGAGGTACCTAAGAATGTAGAAAAAGGAAACACAGAGAAGGAGGAGGAATCAAACAAGAACAATGCACGGATGGATAAAAGGGTCAAATTTTTAGAGGATGGGTTTTACTCCTCTAAATTTGCCTTGAAGGTTACCCATGCTACTGCTACTACCCTCCAATTACTAGCACAAGAGAAGGATGAGGTGGGGTTGGACATAGAGGACAACAAACTCCTTTATAAGTTTCTTACTAAGGATTGGGCTAGGGTGCTTCTGGCCAAAAAAGGAAAAGATAAGGATAAGAAATAATGTGGTGGTCTCTAGGAGTTTTAGCCCTAGTTTGTTTATTTGTTTTTTTAGTTACCTTGTTTGTTGGTTTACAACTTATTCTTAGACTTGAGTTGGATTGTTTATGCCTATAGTTTTATGTTCAAAACATTCATAGTATGGTTAGTACTATAGTCTTTGGTATTAGTATAGACAATACTCTAGTAGTTGTGAATGATTGTGTGTTGTTTTTTGGTTGGGATGGCTTGTTTATGCCAATAGTTTATGTTTTGAACAATCATATTATGTTTAGTACTATAGTTTTAGAATTAGTATAGATGATACTCTATAAGCTGTGAATGATAGTGTGTTGTTTCTTGGTTACTAGTAGTTGTTCTCTGGAGTAGTGGTTGCTCTCTACTTGTTTCCGCTGGCAGTGTGTTGGTTGATAGCTTTTTGGTTGTAAGCACTGACCCCCTTGTTTTGGTTTCTTTTTATTTCAAATTTTTTTTGAAGGAATTTCATTATTTCCCAATTTAGGTGGCATGAATTTTGAAGACCATACCTCAATGCTAGTTGCTCCAATTGACTATTATGACCCCGTTTCAGAAATGCCATAAAACGTTCTATAATGTCTGATTTGTGCAAGCTTAATAAAAGTGGAAAGCTCTTGAAAATACTAACTATGCATTGTGATAGCCCTTATTTTAAGATAAATCATAAATATATTTTAGGTGATGTAAGATTTCCCTTACACATAGGATGTTCCTACATCAGGCACTCGGGGTAATTTGAGAATTGACCTTGTCATGTCTCAAGTTTTCAAAGGAAAACCAAGATGGTTAACCTCCTCCCTTGTTGACCATGATGAATCTTCCACCTATAATCCTTTCCACTTGACCAAATATTCTTCACATTTCTTATTTCTTGAGCTTCTATCGACATGATTGTCTAATATATCCTCAATTTCTTCTGTAGTTAAAGTAGTTTTAATGATGTTCTACTATGCTTTTGTGACTTCATCTTCAGTAACTCATTCATGATGCTCTATCAAATCTGAAATAAAATAATAGTGAAATGTTTAGTTCACTAGACAATTCTACTTCATAAGAATTTCTTGAATCATGCTTCATCAATATCATGCATGTTTCAAACTCTTTCCTCTTTAACTTATTATATGCTCCCACTAAAAATATCTCATTTTTTCAAATGAACCATGAATTCATCTTTCATATTAAATTCCTTATTCCACCTTACCTTTTATTCTTTAGCCTTGTACTTTGCATTCATTTTAGTAATGTGCTTCCTCACTTGCTCATGCAAGTTCTTCAATTTTTCTACAAAATATTTAGCTTCAACACTACTTGTCTCCCCTTTGTCCAACTTCCTCAATTTAGAAGCATTTTTGAGAATACTTCCATATACTATTTGGAATGCTTATTTTCCAATGGTTTTATTGAGAGAATTAATGAAATTCTTCCTATGGTAATATCAAATGCCATCCATTTGGCTTATCTCCAACCAAACATCTCAACAAGTTTCTCAAATTCCTATTCACTACTTATTTTTCTTCATCAGTTTGTGGATGATTTTATGAGATAAACTTAAATTTTTTATTTAAATTCTTTCATAATGTTCTCCAAAAGTACCCAACAAACTTCATGTCTCAATCTTAAACTACGATGCTTGGTACATCATGTAGTCTCACCACTTCTCTAAACAATAATTATTCCACATAAATGGCATCATTAGTCTCCTTACAAGGAATGAAATGTTCTATTTTTTGAAAACCAATCCACCACCAAAAAACTTGAATCACATCCTCTTTGGGTCCTTGACAAACCAAGAAGATATTACATATTGATATCTTGTCATGGCTTCACTAGTACAGTAATGGCTGATAGAACCTTATATTATGCTTTGCTCCCTTTTGCATCTAACATACTCTCTAAATCTATACAAGCTTATTTACATGTTTTTGTAATTGTGGCCAAAAATAATTTTTACCACCCAAAGCAATGGTTTTATTTCCAATTGGCCCTCCACTATACTTCTCCTTGATGATTTTCTTCTTCATAGAACTCCATAGAATGCACAATTGACTTTCTTTGAATAGGATACCATCTTGGATGATGATATTCAACCACTTGGTTCTATCTAGAGTAACAAGTTATGTATAATATTTCCAAGCTTTACCAAAATTAGGATCCTCTGGATAAAAAGATCTTTAGCTCCTAAAAACATTCAATTGATATCTCTATCAACAAAAATCTATCTTTGTATATTAGACTTCCCACTCATTTATTTCAAAATAAATGAGTAACTCAACAAAAACTCAACCCATCTCAAATTTTCCTCAACTATTAAAATATAGCAAAGCTTGATGATCAATATATAAAACAAACTCCTTAGGAAGAAGATAATGCCTCCACTTCTTTAATGAATAAATTGTAGAATAAAACTCTTGATCATAAATATAATATTTTATTTTGACATCATTTAACTTCTCATTGAAGTAAGAAGAATGTCTACCTTCTTGGCTCAAAATAGCTCCACTTGCATTACCTCTAGCATCATAGTCTACTTGAAATACCTTATTATTTAGTGGGAAAATGACATCAATGATAACAATGCAAACTAGATGTAACCAATTAACACTTTCTCCATAAGTCATTGAATACAAGAGAAAGAGGGGCTTACAAGAATAACTCTAAATAGGACATAGGATTAATTAGCAAAACCCAATTATGATAAAGGCATGCCAATACAAAACCAAAGACTCATAAAGGAAGTACACTAGCAAGGCCCCTTCATGAAATTTTATAGGATCAATTAGAAGCAATAATGAGTTAATGAGGTATGCAATACAACTAAAGATCTTAAATATATAAAAACATCCATATATAGATATGATAATAAGTAAATACTAAAATTTAAAATAAAGGATTAAGGACTCACCTTAAAATATGCTCAAAATAGTGACTTATTGTTTAGAAAACAATAGATTTGGACCTATTTTTGATAATTTGACTAACGAATCTTGGATAAAATGGAAAACCTTGAAACTAATTTTCTATTTGAGGATCAGATAATAGGTCAACATGGTGGAATCCTTCTAGAACTATTTCCATGAAGTCACCATCTTCATAGGGACCTATATGAAGGTTGGCCAGACATCTCCAATGATGCAAGAGGATCCTAGGTTGCATTTCTATCCTATGTACTTTACCTTCTTCTTAGTTGCTATTAATTTGAAATATCTCATATTTTTGAATTTCTTAGTGGTTCCCAAGTTTTGTATGTTTGTTGAGTTTGTAGTTGTTGCCGATTTATCCTTGGTTTTAAAGATTTCTTTGGTTACTGAGCTCTCCTTGCTTGTCAAGTTATCCTTTGGTCACTAAGCTTTCTTTGGTTTCCAAGCTCCCCTTGGTTGCCAAGTTATCCTTTAGTGGCCAAGCTTTCCTTGGTTGATAAGTTGCCTTTTGTTTTTGAGTTATCCTTTGATTGTTGAGTTTCTTCAAATCTCGAGTATTGTTGAGTTTGCTGAGTTGTCTGTGCATGATTTCTTATTGAAGCTAATCTTTGCATTTAATTTGGTGATAGATATTTGCTGAGAGTCAACTTGTGTCTTGTTTGACATTCAATGTAAGGGTTTTCTTAGATTATATCTACAATAGACCAACTTGTGGTTGGGTGTGTACTTAATAAGGTTTTGGCTAGAGTCTCAAGGCATTGTTGGTGATGTTAGAATGAAAAAGAAAAGTAGTGAGGAAGAGCATAAGAAAAGCTAAAAGTGAAGTATGATCTTTGTGATTTAATCATGAATTGTATGTTGGTCATAACCCACAAGGCCTTACAATTGGGCATGTATATTAACAATTTGATTAATATATGATACAGTTGGCACCTCTATCTCCTACGTTCATTGTTATTGTGTTATTTTTCACTGTGTTCATTCTTGTAGGTGTGCTGGATAGTTGGGTGAGCCTTTGGCCCTGGTTATCTCTTGTCTCCCTACATTTGGTGGTATCAGAGCATGAGGTTTGCCCTTGTGGAAATTGGATCATGTAGAACCCTAAGTGAATTTGGTTGTAGGGTAGAAAATCTGTAGATTTTACCTATAACTTGTAGAGGGTTATGATCTTGCAAGAACCTGACTTGTAAAGATGGTTCAAGGTAGAGGAAATGTTGATAATGCAATATTGGATACATTGAGACAAATTTTAGCTAGATTAGATGTCATGGAGATAACCCATAGGAGAGGAGGACATCTTGATGATGTGAGTGATGATGAAGCAATAGCACCAAACCCTAATCCAAAACTTGAAGAACATTAAGATGAAGAAAAACTGTTGAGAGTATTGTCTAGGGCACATTCAAATCCTACTATGGAAGTTGTTCCTTATGTCGAAAAATTGGATACCAATGTTGTGTTGTATTGGATCTCTAATATGGAGAATTTCTTCAAGTATGAAAATACACTTGATCATAGAAAAGTGAAAATTGTAGTTACTAGGTTAAAAGATCATGCCTCACTAGGGTGGGAGCATTTTCAAACTAATAGAGAAAGGAGAGGAAAGAAGAAGATCAAGACTTGGCCAAAGATGGTGAAAAAGGTAAAGAACAAATTCCTTCCTATTGATTACCAAGCTAGCTTGTTGAGAAATATGCAAAATTTGAGACAAAGAGACACGATTGTGAATGAGTATACAAAGGAATTCTATAGATTGGACATCATATCTAGACATGTGGATGATGATGTTGAGATAATTGCAAGGTATCCAAATGGATTAAGATCTCAAATTCAAGATGAGATAAGTTTTGTGAAATTGTAAAGTGTGGAAGAAACATACCAATATTCTTTGAAAGTTGAGGAGATCTTGAAAAAGAAGCCTAAACAAAGACAAAGAGGTAGAGGTGGTAGATTCCATAGAGTTAGAGGTAGATCTTATGGAGAAGGCAAAAGATTTGATAATTTTGTGCAAGAAAAAGGAAAATATGAATAGAAAAATGATGACAAGGGAAAGACTAAGTGGAAAGGTGTTAGTTTCTACTGAGGAAGAGGTAATTCTTATTCTAGAGGTGGTTTTCAAGGTAAATTTTTTAGATGTGGTAAAGAAGGGCATAGATCCTTTGAGTGTAGATCGTCTAAAAATGGGGAAAGTAACATAAAAGCTATGATTCAAGGAGATATTGAGTGTTCATCAAGTGGATCTGAGGCTAGAGAAAATTTGATGGTTTGAAGAACCTTATGTAATAAGGGAAGTGATGAGGAACCCATCCTTAGGAGAAGTATTTTCAAAACAAGATATAAGATGATTGGAAAATATTGCAAGATGATCATTGATATTGGAAGTACTACAAATTTTGCATCAAAAGAGTTTGTTACAAAGTTGCAGTTATAGAGGTTGAAGCATCCTAAACCCTATCATGTTTCATGGATCAAAGATGAGCATAAGATATTAATAAGTGAACAATGTATTGTGAAGTTCAAGATTGGACATTATTTTGATGAATTTCTTTGTGATATTATGCCTACGGATTGTTGTCATATTGTTTTGGATAGACCTTGGTAATATGATAGATATGCTATACATGATGGAAGATTGCATCAATATATGCTTTGGGTGAATGCGAGAGAACACATATTGTTTCCTTTGATTGAAAGTCTAGATGAGGTTAATTGTACTACTGTGAGAATTTTTATGGTTAATGGGAAGAAATTTGAAAAGGAAATGAAAAAGAACCAAGATTTTTTGGTATAATTCCTAGAGGAATGAGTTGTGTCAATAGCAACTGAGTATCAAAAAATAGTACTGACTAAGTACCAGTCATTGGTGACTGAGTAACAATAGAAAGTAGTAGTATTGACTGAGTGCTAGTGGAAAATGATTTTTTTTGGAATGAGTATAAGGATATTGTTGCAGAAGATACTAGATGGTTTACCTCCTATAAGGAGCATAAGTCATTGTATGGATCTGATTCTTGCAACTAGTTTTCCAGAAAAAGCACCATATAGATTGAAACCCACAAAGAATGAAGAGTTTAACAAAGAAGTGCATGAATTTTTGTAGAAAGGTTTGATTAGGGAAATTTTGAGTCCATGTGTTGTACCTATTGTATTAGCACCTAAATGAATGGAGAATGGATGATGCCTACTGATTCCAGAGATATTAATAAGATCACAGTGAAATATAGGTTTCCTATGCCGAGAATGGATGACATAATGGATTGTTTACATGGAGGAAAGTATTGTACCAAAATTAATTTGAAAAGTGGCTATCATCAGATCAAAATCAAAGAAGGTGATGAATGAAAGACTTCTTTTAAGACAAAAGTTGGTTTGTACGAATTGTTGGTTAAGCCTTTTGGTTTGAGTAATACACCTAGTACTTTCATGAGGTTGATGAATGAAGTTATGAAATTTTTTTTAGGTAAGTTGTAATTGTTTATTTGGATGAAATTTTGATATTCAGTAAGACTAAGGAAGAACATCTTCAACATGTTTGACACTTATTGTAGAGATTGAAAGAGGAGAAGTTGATGAATAAATTGAAAAAGTGTTCTTTTATATAGGAGGAGATTGTGTATTTGGGATTTGTAATTTCAATTGATGGTTTAATCATGGATCTTGAGAAGGTTAAAGAAATTTTGGAATGGACTTCAACTAAGAATGTGGATGAGGTAAGATCATTTCATGATTTGGCTATTTTACAGAAAGTTTATAAGGAATTTCAATCCTATTTGTAATGCTATGACTAAGACAATGAGAGGAGATAAAAATGAAATCAAATAGACACATGGAGTTGATAAGATTTTTGAGACTTTGAAACAAAAGGTTGTTGAGTTAAAACTATTGGCTTTACCTAATTTCAATAAGGTTTTTCAAGTTGAATGTGATGCAAGTAGTAGTGCAATAGGAGTTGTATTAAGTCAAGAAGGTAAAATTGTTGCTTTCTTTAGTGAGAAGTTGAATGATGCTAAAAGGAAGTACTATGTGTATGATCAAGAGTTTTATGCTATTATTCAAGCCTTGAAGAAGTGGAGACATTAAATTTGATTCCTAAGGATTTTGTGTTGTATACTAATCATAAAGCTTTACAGTACTTGGGAAGTCAACATACATTGAACTAGAGACATATGGAGTAGGTTGAGTATTTGTAGAGTTCCACATTTGTGATTAAGTGTAAAAGTAGAATCACTAATTGAGTTGGTGATATATTGAGTAGAAGACATTCTTTATTGACTAAGATGAAGGTTCAAGTTCTTTGTTTTGATGAAATGAAAGAGTTGTAGGTATGATATTGACCCTAATTTTTTTGAGGTGTGGAGAGAGTTTAGAGCACCAAATATTATACATCACATAAGTAAGTATGATGAATATTTTATTCAAGAAGATATGTTTTTTAAAATAATTCAGTTGTGTATCCCTAGAAGTTCTATGAGGTTAAATTTGATTAAGGAAAAATACAGGGGTGGATTGGTTAGATATTTTGGAATTGATAAGACATTAAGTTTGTTGAAGGAGAAGTACTATTGGCCATAGATGTATAAGGATGTTCATAAATATGTGAAGAGTTGTGGAGTTTTTCATGTTGTTGTTACCATTTTTAGAGCCATGCACACAATGGATTGGTTGTCTAGTTTCCTTCATATAGGGTGGTGGCCATGTATTCACATTCATATGTTGACCCATTTATTGCCATGCAACTACGTATACTTAAAAGAACCATACATATCTTTTTTCCTTAAGTCTTTGGTGAATGCCTCATTTTTGTCGTTATCTACTTAGGGTGTGGTTTCACACCCCTTTTCTTACTAATCATGTTCTTAGCTACGATTGGGTCAAAAATGTTATATCTTCAAGTTGTGCAACTTTGCAGCAATTAAGGCCACATGAAAAATTTGTGACACAATTGTGTAATCAATATTTATTTTTTATCAAGGCTTTAAAGGTAGGAAGGGATGTAGTTAATTTTTTTTAGTGACTGTGTGAGGTGGTCATCAGGCAGTCAACTAACATTCAGTCACATGGTCGTGAGACTAAATGCCAAGATCAAGATCTTAGTCACAAAGCAATGATTTCTACCTATTCACATGCTCACATTGGGTTAGAGTTAAACCATCATTGAGGCAATGATAACATGATTAACTTGTGATCACTTGGTCATAGAGTTAGGTTGTCAACCCATAGTTTTTACTGTGGAGGTGTGAAGAGATGATACATAGCACAATGGACCTTCTTTTCCTTAGCTATCAACATCATTCATCATGCATCTTCCTAATCATTAGATCTTCTTAAATCTACGATGGTTGTATGCCTACATTGTAGAAATGATCGATATGTAGATAGTGCAAGCAAGGGACTTGCCACCACGTGGACAAGTGGGTCTAGTTCTCAATGTGGGCCACTAGCAAGAAGATTGTTAGTTGAGTTGGCATATAGAATGCTTCTAGGTGGTCAAAGTATTGACATAGAGAATGAAGTTGGTTGCATGTTTCCAAGTTATTAGATGTAAGAGGATTGATGATCATTGCTTCCCCACTTTATGGAACTACCCAAAGCCTGACCAACCATAGAATATTAATATTTTTAGTTTATTACATTAAAGTAGGTCCCAACAATTTTTTGAAACTAAAATAACATTTAGAAGGAATTCCATTGTTTCCCATTTCAAGTGGCACAATTTTTGAAGACCATACCTCATTGCTAGTTGCTCCAATTGACTATTATGACCCCATTTCAAAAATGCCATAAAATGTTCTATAATGTCTTATTTGTGCAAGCTCCAACTAGTCAAGGTTTGAAACCTTTTTTTAGCCTCTTAAGACTTCAAAACTGAGTTCAAAGTTTTTATACCCTATTACCAATATCGAAATTTTCAATAACTTCACAAATAGACTTGATATTATAATGAAACTTTATTTGCAGGCTGTTATATTTAAAATAAACCTCCATGGAAGAAATAAAAACATTTTTAGCTTGAACAAAAAACTTACTAAAAATAGAAAGCTCACAAAAATAGTAATTATGCATTGAGATAGCCCTTATTGAAAGATAAATCATAAATATATTTTAGGTGATGCAAACTTGCCCTTACACATAGGATGTTCCTGCATTAGGCACTCAGGATAATTTGAGAATTGACCTTGTCATCTCTCAAGTTTTCAAAGGAAAACCAAGATGGTTAACCTCTTCCCTTGTTAGCCATGATGAATCTTCCACATGTCATCCTTTCCACTTGACCAAATATTCTTCATCTATCTTATTTCTTGTGCTTCTACCAACATGATTGTCCAATATATCCTCACTTTCTTCTGTAGTTGAAGTAGTTGTTGGGATATTCTACTATGCTTTTTTGACTTCATCTTCAATACCTCCTTCATGATGCTCTATCAGATCTAAAATAGAATACTAGTGAAATATTTAGCTCATTAGGCAATTCTACTTCATAAGCATTTCCTGAATCATGATTCATCAATATCATGCATAGTTCAAACTCTTTCCTCTTTAACTTATTATATGTTCCCACTAAAAATATCTCATGTTTTCAAATGAACCATGACTTCATCTTTAATATGAAATTCCTTATTCCACCTTACCTCATATTCTTTAGCCTTGTACTGTGCATTCATTTTAATAATGTGCTTCCTTACTTCCTCATGGAAGTTATTCAATTTTCCTACAAAATATTTAGCTTCAACACTACTTGTCTCCTCTTTGTCCAACTTCCCCAATTTAGAAGCATTTATGAGAATAATTACATATACTATTTGGAATGCTTATTTTCTAGTGCTCTTATTGAGAGAATTAATGAAATTCTTCCTACGGTAATATCAAATCCCATCCATTTGGCTTATCTCCAACCAAACATCTCAAAAAGTTTCTCAAACTCCTATTCACTACTTATTTTTTCCCATCAGGTTGTGGATGATTTTATGAGATAAACTTCAAATTTTTATCTAAATTCTTCCATAATGTTCTCCAAAAGTACCCAAAAAACTTCATGTCTCAATCTTAAACTATGATACTTGGTACATCAAGTAGTCTCACCTCTTCTCTAAAGAATAATGCTTCCACATAAGTGACATCATTAGTTTCCTTACAAGGAATGAAATGTTCTATTTTTTGAAAACCTATTCACCACCACAAAAATTGAATCATGCCCTCTTTGGGTCCTTGAAAAACTAAGAAGATATTACATATTGATATCTTGTCATGGCTTCACTAGTATGGTAATGGCTAATATAACCTTATGTTATTCTTTGCTCCTTTTTCCATCTAACATACTTTCCAAATCTATACAAGCTTATATACATCTTGTTGTAATTGTAGCCAAAAATAATTTTTATCAAACAAAGCAATGGTTTTATGTCCAACCGACCCTCCTCTATACTTCTCCTTGATGATATTCTTCTTCATAGAACTCTTTAGAATGCACAATTGACTTTCTTTGAATAGAATACCATCTTGGATGATGATATTCAACCACTTGGTTCTATTTAGAGTAATAAGTTTTGTATAATTTTTTCAAGCTTTACCAAAATTAGGATCCTCTGGATAGAAATACTTTAGTTCCTAAAAATATTCAATCAATATCTCTGTCAGTAAAAATCTATCTTTGGATATTAGACTTCCCACTCATTTGTTTCAAAATAAATGAGTAATTTAACAAAAACTCAACCCATCTCAAATTTTCCTCAACTATTCAAATATTACAAAGCTTGATGATCAGTATATAAAAAAAACTCCTTAGGAAAAAGATAATGCCTCCACTTCTTTAATGAATAAATTCTAGAATAAAACTCTTGATCATAAATATATAGTATTTTATTCTAACATACTTTAACTTCTTATTGATGTAAGAAGAAAGTCTACCTTCTTGGGTCAATATAGCTCCAATTTCATTACCACTAGCATCATAGTTACTTGAAACACCTTATTGTTTAGTGGGAAAATGACATCAATGATAACAATGCAAACTAGATGTAACCAATTAATACTTTCTTCCTAAGTCATTTAATACAAGAGAAAGAGGGGCTTACAAGAATAACTCTAAGTAGGACCTAGGCTTGATTAGCAAAACTCAATTATGATAAAGGCATGCCAATAAAAAACCAAAGACTTATCAGGGAAGTACATTAGTAAGGCCTCTTCATGCAATTTTATAGGATCAATTAGAATCAATAATGAGATAAATGAGGTATGAAATACAACTAATGATCTTAAATGTACAAAAACATCCCAATATAGACATGATAATAAAATAAATACTACAATTTAAAATAAAGGATGAAGGACTCATCTTAAAATGTGCTCGAAAGAGTGACTTTATATTTAGAAAACAATAGATTTGGACTTATTTTTGATAATTTGACTGAAGAATTTTGGATGAAATGGAAAACCTTGAAACTAATTTTGTAGTTGAGGATCAAATAATAGGTCAACATGCTAAATTCCTTCTAGAACTATTTCCATGAAGTCACCATCTTCACAGGGAACTATAGGAAGGTCAGTGAGACCTCTCTAGTGATGTAGGAGCATCCTCAATTGCATTGTTATCCTACATACTTTCCCTTCTTCTTAGTTGCTACTGAGTTGAAATGTCTCACATTGTCAAGTTTCTTAGTGGTTTACAAGTTCTCTATGTTTTTCGAGTTTGCAGTAGCTTCCGACTTATCCTTGGTTAATGAGATCTCTTTGGTTACCAAGCTCTCCTTGCTTGTCAAGTTATCCTTTGGTCATCGAGCTTTCTTTGGTTTCAAAACTCTTCTTGGTTTCCAAGTTTTCCTTTGATTACCGAGTTTCTTCAAATGTTGAGTGTTACTAGATTCACCGAGTTGTCTCTATGTAGTTTCTTGTTGAAGTTGATCTTTGTATTTAATTTGGTGATAGATATTTGCTAAGAGTCAACTTGTGTCTTGTTTGGAATTTAATATAAGGGTTTGTTTAGCTTATATATCCAATAGATCAACTTGTGGTTGGGCATGAATTTAATAAGGTTTTGGTTAGAGTCTTAGGGCATCCTTGGGGAGGTTAGAATGAATAAGAAAAGTAGTGAGGAAGAGCATAAGAAAAACTAAACATGAAGTTTGATCTCTATTATTCAATCATGAATTGTATGTTGGTCATAAACCAAAAGTCCTTACAATTGGGCATGTATATTGGAAATTTGATTAATATATGATGCAATTGACACCTCTATCTCCTACATTCATTATTATTGTGTTGTTTTTTTTCTATGTTCACTCTTGCAGATGACCTAGATAGCTAGGTGAGCCTTTGTCCCTAGTTATCTCTTGTCTCCCTACATTAGGTGGTACTATAGAAAGATGTTTTCCCTTGTGGAAATTGGATTTTGTAGAACCCTAAGTGAATTTGGTTATAGGGTTACAAATTTGTAGATTTGACCTATAACTTGTAGAGGGTTATGATCTTATAGAAACTTGATTTATAAAGATGGTTTGAGGTAGAGGAAATTTTGATAATGAAATATTGGATTCATTGAGAAAAATTTCAGCTAGATTAGATGCCACAGAGATAGCCTATAGGAGAGGAGCACATCTTGATGATGTGAGTGATGACAAAACAATATCACTAAACCCTAATCTAGAAACTAAAGAAGATTAAGATGAAGCAAGATTTTTGAGAGTATTGTCAAGGACACATTCAAATCCTACTATGGAAGTTGTTCCTTATGTTGGAAAATTGGATATCAATGTTGTGTTGGATTAGATCTCTGATATGAAGAAGTTCTTCGAGTATGAAAGTAGGTGAACAAGGTAAAGAACAAATTCCTTCCTATTGATTACCAAGTTAGCTTGTTGAGAAAGATACAACATTTGAGACAAAGAGACATGACTATGAAGGAGCATACAAAGAAATTCTATAGATTGGACATCATATCTAGACGTATGGATGATGATGTTGAGAAAATTGCAAGGTATCTAAATGGATTAAGATCTAGAATTCAAGATGAGATAAGTTTTGTGAAATTGGAAAGTGTGGAAGAAGCATACCAACATTCCTTGAAAGCTGAGGAGATCCTAAAAAAGAAAAATGAACAAAGACAGAGAGGTAGAGGCAATAGATTCCAAAGAGGTAGAGGTAGATCTTATGGAGAAGGTGGAAGATTTGACAATTCTATGCAAGAAAAAGGAAAATCTGAATGGAAAAATGATGACAAGGGTAAGACTGAGTGGAAAGGTGGTAGTTTCTACCGTGGAGGTACTATTTCTTACCAAAGAAGAGGCAATTCTTATTCTAGAGGTGGTTTTGATGGTAACTATTTTAGATTTGGTAAAGAAGGGCATAGATCCTTTGAGTGTAGATCCTCTGAAAATGGGCAAGGTAATAGAAAATATATTATTCAAGGAGATATTGAGGGTTCATCAAGTCGATCTGAGGTTGAAGAAATCTGATGGTTAGAAGAACCTTATGTAATAAGGGAAGTGATGAAGAACCTATCCTTAGGAGAAGTATTTTCAAGACCAGATGTAAGATGACTAGAAAATATTGCAAGGTGATCATTGATACTAAAAATTCTACAAATTTTGCATCAAAAGAGTTGGTTACAAAGTTGTAGTTACAGAGGCTAAAGCATCCTAAACCCTATCATGTTTCATGGATCAAAGATGAGCATAAGATATTGGCAAGTGAACAATGTATTGTGAAGTTCAAGATTGGACATTATTTTGATGAATTTGTCTATGATATTATGCCTATGGATTATTGTCATATTGTGTTGGGTAGACCTTGGAAATATGATAGATATGCTATATGTGATGGAAGATTGCATCAATATACACTTTGGGTAAATGGGAGAGAACAAATATTGTTTCCTTTGACTAAAAGTCCAAATGAGGTTAATTGTACTACTGTGAGAATTTTCATGGTTGATGGGAAGAAATTTGAAAAGGAAATGAAAAAGAATAAAGTTTTTTTTGCTATAATTCCTAGAGGACCAAGTTTTGTTAGTAGCAACTGAGTATCAGAAAATAGTATTTCCTGAGTACTAGTTAGAGGTGACCGAGTAACAAAAAAAACTAGTAGTATTGACCAAGAGCCAGTGGAAAATGAAAATTTTCTAAATGAGTATAAGGATATTTTTGCAGAAGATATACTAAATGATTTACCTCCTATAAGGAGCATAAGTCATTGTATGGATTTGATTCCTGAAGCTAGTTTTTCAAATAAAGCACTATAAAGATTGACACCTACAAAGAATGAAGAGCTTAAAAAATAAGTGCATGAGTTGTTGTAGAAAGGTTTGATCAGAGAAAGTTTGAGTCCATGTGTTGTACCTATTTTATTAGCACCTAAAAGGAATAGATGATGGAGGATGTGTATTGATTCCAGAGATATTAACAAGACCGTAGTGAAATCTAGGTTTCCTATGCCAAGGATGGATGACATAATGGATTGTTTAACTGAAGTAGAGTATTTTACCAAAATTAATTTGATGAGTGGCTATCGTCAGATTAGAATTAGAGAAGGTGATGAATGAAATATTTCTTTTAAGAAAAAAGATGGTTTGTATGAATGGTTGGTTATGCCTTTTCGTTTGACTAATGCACCTAGTACTTTCATGAGGTTGATGAATGACGTTCTGATAAGATTTTTGGGTAAGTTTGTAATTTTTTATTTCGATAACATTCTAATATTTAGTAAGACTAAGGAAGAACATCTTGAGCATGTTTAACAAGTATTGCAGAGATTGAAAGAGGAGAAGTTGATGATTAACTTTAAAAAGTGTTCTTTTATGCAAGAGGAGATTGTGTATTTGGGATTTTTAATTTTAGCTAATGGTTTAAGAATGGATCTTGAGAAGGTTAAAGAAATTTTGGAATGGCTTAAAACTAATAATGTGGATGAGGTAAAATTATTTCATGGTTTGGGTATTTTAAAAAAAGTTTATAAGGAATTTGAGTTCTATTTGTAATGCTATAATTTAGACAATGAGAGAAGATAAAAAGGAATTGAAATAGACACATGGAGCCGACAATAGTTTTGAGACTTTGAAACAAAAGGTTGTTGAGTTAACTATATTGGCTTTACCGAATTTCAATAAGGTTTTTCAGGTTGAATGTGATGCAAGTGGTAGTGCAATAGGAGTTGCATTAAGTCAAGAAGGTAAACCTATTGCTTTCTTTAGTGAGAAGTGGAATGATGTTGAAAGGAAGTACTATGTGTATGATCAAGATTTTTATGCTATTGTTCAAACCTTGAAGAAGAGGAGACATTATTTTATTCCTAAGGAGTTTGTGTTGTATACTGATCATAAAGCTTTACAGTACTTAGGAAGTCAACATACATTGAACTAGGGACATTTGAAGTGGGTTGAGTATTTGTAGAGTTTGACATTTGTGATTAAGCATAAAATTAGAGTCACTAATTGAGTTGGTGATGCATTGAGCATAAGAAATTCTTTATTGACTAAGATGAAGGTTGAAGTTCTTTGTTTTGATGAAATGAAAGATTTGTATGATATTGACCATGATTTTTCCAAGGTGTGGAGAGAGTTTAGAACACCAAATCTTATAGATAATATAAGTAAGTATGATGAATATTCTATACAAGAAGATATGTTATTTAAAGGAATTTAGTTGTGTATCCCTAGAATTTTTATGAGATTAAATTTGATTAAGGAAAAACATACTAGTGGATTGGCTAGACATTTTGGAATTGATAGTACACTAAGTTTTCTGAATGAGAAGTACTATTGGCCACAGATGTATAAGGATGTTTAGAAATATGTGAAGAGTTGTGGAGTTTGTCATGTTTTTGTTACAATTTTTAGAGCCATGCATAGAATGGATTGGTTTTCTAGTTTCCTTGATATATAGTGGTGGCCATGTATTCATGTTCATACGTTGACCCATTTATTTCCATGCAATTACTAATATGTAAAAACACCATGCATATATTTTATCCTTAAGTGTTTGGTCAATGCCTCAATTTTTTCTTTATCTACTTAGGGTGTGGTTTCACACCCCTTTTCTTACTAACCATGTTCTTAGCTAGGACTAGGAGAAAAATGTTATATCTTCAAGTTGCAAGGCTTCGCAACAATTAAGGCCACATGATCATTTTGCAGCATGATTGTGCAATCAATGTTCATGTGTTTATTAGGGATTCAAAGGTAGGAAGGGATGTAGTCACTTTTTAAAGTGACTGTGTGAGGTAGTCATTAGGTAGTCAACTAACAGTCAGTCGTGTGGTCACGAGACTAAATGCTAGGGTCAAGATCTAAGTTGCAGAGCAACAATTTCTACCTGTTCACATGCTCACACTAGATTCGAGGTAAACCATGGTTGAGGTAGCAATAATGTGATTCCCTTGTGATCACTTGGTCATAGAGTTAGGTTGTTAACCCATAGTTTTTACTGTAGAGGTGCAAAGAGATGCCACATAGCACAGTGGGACCTCTTTTCCTCAATTACCAATATTTTTCATCATGCATCTTTCTAATTGTTGGATCTTCTCAGATCTATGGTGGGTATATTTTGACATTCTAGAAATTATTGATATTTAGACAATGTGGGCAAGTGCCTTTCCATGACATGGACAAGTGGATCAAGCTATTAGTATGGGCCACGAGAAAGAAGGTTGTTGGTTGAGTTTTCATATAGAAGGCTTCTGGTTGGTCAAGGTACTGACATAGAGAATGAAGTTGGTTGCATGTTTCTAGGCCTGAGATGTAAGAGGATCAATGATCATCACTTCCCCACTTTATGGAACTAATTAAACTTTACAGAATGTCAGGAAGCAACATCGTTCCATGTGGCCATCTGGGGTCAATTTTTCTAAAGGATGTCAAGTAGTGCTGAGGTGGAATATTTGCCAGTTAGTTCATGTTGATTTGCTAGGAGGATTACATATCTATGGAGATGGATGCTAGGTGTCTAGTGGGCCCAAGAATATTGAAGGGGAAAATGGTAATACTAGGGTCTTTCATGATCGTTGATCATTTCGTGATCAACGATCACCACTTTCCCACATTTTGAAGATGCAAGGTGTTTAAACAATGCAAAGAAGCACTTTTAGGGAATGTGTCCTAATGGGCTCAACTAGCAAGCCAACGCTAGCACATGGCATGTTTTCAAAAAAAAGCAAGGGGTCAACAGGGGCTGTCTCCTGATTGTAAGATCATAAAATTGCATTATCATGGGTCAACTAGGTTAGCACAATAATATATCAATACAAAGACAAAAAAGTGGTGAGCTTGGCCTAATAGAATAGATGAGAAAACTTCAGGATGTTCTTGCAAAGAAGAAGAATCAAGAACTGCTCAGACATGAGCATAGGTAGAAGCAAACGTTGATAGATATCAAGGACATTTTTATTGATGTATTTAGTTTTCCAGCGCTAGAAGCAACAAAGCCAATCATAGAGAAGCTAACTTGCTTAGTAAAGAAGCTAAATAACATAGATCTAGATTCAAATGTTAAACTACTTGAATGGTCTAAATTGCACGATCATAGGTTGAGTTAGCAACCAAAATTGATAGCGTGAAGAAGGTACTAGAGAACATTTTCTCTTTGTACACTAGATTGTGTAATCCCACACTCTTCAAACAAGAAATAAGGAGTCACATACTGAGTTTGGAGAGTCATATACAGTCATCTAGTATTACTTTGCCAAAGTCTCTAGCCCAAATGGAGAAACATTTCAGAAATCTCTTCAACTCCTAAAGTAAATTAGAAGTATTTCACAATGATGAAGCTAACATCAAGGCTAAACTAATCAACATCTAGTCTATTTTGACTCCACATACCGAGATATTGTATAAGGAACTAGTATTTGCAAAAATGCTCATGAAGAAAGATCCACCTCTTTCTACTCATGAAGGCTTAGCTCAGCTTGCTATCAAGTTGGCCATCTAGATCAAATCATTAGAGGTAGCTTATGATAACTAGGATGTAGCTTTGAAAATAATGCTAGATGCCGGCAAATCATTTTTGGACAAATACGCTCTTAATGAATAACCCTTTGACCTAAGTTTCAAAATGGGGGAGAATAAGGAATGAGAAATGGGGAGAAATAAGAAGCATGGGGGAGATACCATTTTTTGAAGAAAAGAGATGTCAATGAAAAAACAAAGTACATCTACTTAGTAAGAGGAATAATTTTGATTCAGATATAAAACAACACAATCAACTCAGGGGGAGTTATTTAATTTTGTGGTATGACTGATGAATCATAAGATTTTGCAAAATTTTGAATTTTTTTTTGAAAATTTTGTATGTATATGGATATTATCTAAGTTATGCTTGAAAGGCTAAAGGTTATTCATACATGATCAAGTATTTTTCCACTAATGTCAAAGGGGGAGATTGTTAATCTCATATTGGTTTTGATATATGATTGACAATATACTTAATTCATCTACTTAGTTCATGCCAAAAAAATAATACATGTTGAGCATAAGTTGTCAGCTAGTATATGTTGAGTGAAAGATATTTAGTGTGAGCCAAGTAACTAATAAGTGTCGAGTCACTCAAGTGCCAAGAAAATGGTATGTTCCAAGCTATTTAAACATTGAGTGATTAGTGGATGCCAAGTCATTCAAAGGTTGAGTTACATCATTGAAGTTGTAGTTAATGTTACACAGTTTTGACATAGTGTCAAGTTACATAGTTTTAACATAGTTGTTTGTAATGGCACAAACTTCTATGTAAACCATTTTTGGACGAAATTAAGGATTATTTTACATTATTTGTTGATAAGGATGAATCTTAAATGTGAATCCCTATGCATCCAATTAGAAAAAGGGAAGGTTTAACCAATAATATGGGTGAATCACAATCATTGATTCATACCTAACCCTAAGTCACCTAGGTCTTCTTAAAGAAGACAAACCCTAAACTTTTAAATGAATGCTTAAGGAGAATTAAAGAGAGGTTTCATGCAAAAATAAAGCATTCATGGTGATTAAGGTGTTATAAATTGAGTTACATTGTAGAATTAGTTAAAGGAGAACATAGGAAAGGAATCACAGGATAATAGAGATACATTTGATCAGAAAGGATCAAGTACACATTAGTATATATGTGATCTAACATCAAGAAATAGAGTGCTAACCAAAGGATCACTGCTAACACATTTTAATAGGTGAATTAGTTAAATCTATTAATAGAGTAGTCTTAATAGGCTATTGTAAATCCTTTAAAAGGGTGCTTACTTTATTGTATGTTAAAGTCCTCTTACTAGGCACACTTTTAGTAGGGTTTTTAAATCCTTTAACAAGGTAAGATCTAACAATCTTGTAAGCCTTTAATAGGGTAGACCTTTCATAGGGTAGATCATGTTTCATGATCAAACATTATAACCTTCATTAGATACACTTTATTACTACAATAGTGAATATTTTTGGGTGTCATCCCCACCCCTATTTTACCTTCTTCTTGGAGGGTTTCTAGGTAACCAAATATTTTGTGTCAAACATGTGTTGAATATTTTACTTTCATGCTATGGATGTATATGTTTAATTTTTTATTCCAATTTATATTTGTAGATTGTGAGATGGATGTGTGGTGAATAGTTTTTAAGTTTGAAAGTTTTAAGTGTTGATTCACCTACCCCTCTCAGAATTTTCTTACCTATTATATTTCTAAAAGTTGTGACATGTAGATGTGACTTGGTAGTTAGCTAAATTTGACCCTAGGGTGGAAAAATACTGATAGAGAGATAGAGTGGTGTGGGTTGGCATCAATCAAAGGGATGAGTTAGTGATTTAAACAACCCAATTTTAATGAATCTCAGATTTACAATTGAGTATGGAGATGATGGAGATAAGGTTCGATTGATTTCCAAGGGACAATCACCAAGAAAATATGGTCCATTCTAGAAGTTGTTGTAGCTATTAATGACTATGCCAATGGGAGTGGTTGAGGATTTGATCTTTTGAGGCTACAGGAAGAAAAGAATTAGTTAAGGTGCTCCTATAGCAAGAAACACCTAGCCTTTCCCATGATGGGGAGAGTATAGAACATAAATGTGAATGTAAGTTCTTGGAAATATCTACACTATTCCAGTGAATTTCTAACATGTGCCGCTCCCATCTAAAGCTTGTTGCAATCCTGGTCTATTTAAGGAATCCCAAGATGTGCAAAAAGGGCTGACATTTTGAATTTTTTATGCAAGACAATATTGTTGAGATCTCCTAGAAGTCATTCATGCTTTTCTTCTATAGACCACTTTATTTTGTAGTCAATCTGGATGAATTTTGTTTAATGACCTTTGAGATCTACATGAAGGAATAGTCTTAGAACCCTTACTTTGTCTCCATATTGCTTTAGTAATTGATTTGATATAGCTTTTTGTGATTTTATCCTTGAATCCCTAGGTTGTGTCTCAATTTTAGTTGCAAGAAAGATAGGAGGTATTCATATAGGTTACAAGTTGAGATACTCTACTTTCCTTCAAGTTTATGACATTATGAATGTTAGCAATATCTTTAACATCTTGTCTGAATTGTATCCTCCTTGTGAAATATTTATATGTGAATGACCCTTTGCAAGATTGTGTTCTTATTAGCTACCCAAAATTTGTTGCATGGAGTTGAGCCAACAATATCTTCATCCTACCATTTGGTGTATCACCCCATTTTACTTTTTCAATATTTATTTCCAAGAAATCCTTCTATCCCTTTCCCCTTCAAGTTTATTTTCCTATTTGAAAAAGTAAATCATTGAAACATCATATGGAATCAACCAATAACCTAGAGATTCACTCCTAACCATGGTACTTCCCACTACCTAGGAGTGTTTCCATGTTCCTCAAAGTAACTAAATACTAGAAATTGTAGTTTCAGTCCAGGCACAACTTTTAGAGATAACAGTTGCAAAAGGAGTAAGTAAGAACATTGGTTTGTATACACCTATTTCTATTCTTAAGAAACCTTGGAGTGACATTAGTATGGATTTTGTTCTTGGATTTCCTAAGATAATGAAGGGGTATGATTCCATATTTTTTAATTGTGGATAGATTTTATAAGATGGATCATTTCATACCATGTAAGAAGACATCAAATGTTGAGCATGTTGCTGAACTTTTCTTCAAAGAGATTGTGAGATTGCATGGATTGCCAAGAATCATTATTTCTGACAGAGATAGTAAGTTTGTTGGTTATTTTTGGAAGAATTTGTTAATGGGTACTAAGTTGAATTTTAGTTCTACATTCCATCCATAGATAGATGGAAAAAAAGAGGTTGTGAATAGAAGCTTAGTTAATTTGTGGAGATGTTTAGTTGGAGATAAGCCAAGTAATTGGGAAGTGGTATTGGCACAAGTTGAGTTTGCATATAATAATTCTATGAATAGGATTATAGGGAATAAACCTTTTGAGATTGTTACTGGATTGTCACCTAGGTATATCAAATTTAAGGGATGCTGATGGTGAAGAGAAGATAAGTGTTGTAGGAGATGAATTTGCTAATTTTATGGATTCTTCTCATAAGGAAGTAAAGTTGAGGCTAGAACAAAGTAATTAGTGTATATGAGAAAATGTTAGTATGCTAATAGAAACCAAATTTAAATAAAGCTTCTACAAACTAAACAAAATTCATAAACTTCAAGATAGACTAAGATGAGCTCTTAATTGAGAATATGAGCCATTAATGGGCTCTCTCAATAAGAAGCTCTCTTGTTGAGTAGCTTTGTCTAAATAGATAGGATGTATGCTCAAGCTTTATGCTTCAAAAAAGGCTTCAAATGGAGTTGGAATTTGGGTGTGAGTGTATGGTTTTGATGTAAAATGGCTTCTCAAAATGGCATTATGACTTTACTTCATGGATTGTGTTATTTTGTAAAGGGGAAGGATCCAATTTATAGGCAAGAGGCTTGAGGGATTGAGGGCTAAGATGCAAGGATGGGAGAAAGCTTATGGAAGGCTCAGATTGCATGAGAGGAGAGCACATGGATTGTGCTTCCTTATAGCCAATCAAGGAGTGACACATGTCACATGGTGAGAGGATGGAGGAAAGGGGAAGGATGAGTCAACAAAAGAGGCTCAAGAGATAAAATCTTCATAAAGACTCTCATAATGACTTGTAAGAGCAATAAAAGGGCTTGTAAGAGTCATTTATGACCTAGTGGACTTCATAAAGTTTTATGGTTGAGATATTTTGAGGGTGATGAGAGCAAATTCGACTTGGACTTGATTAGGAAGGTTCTAAGCTTGTTTAGGCTTGTGCAAATGATTAGAGGATGGATTAGGATGGTTTAGGATTAGCTTAGGGATAGGCAAGTGGATGGCATTTAATGAGGGTGGGTGAAGGAGGAGATATTTGTTAACTTTGGCTTGGGTTAGTAAGTCTTAACCCATGTTTAGGGAATGTGACAAGGTTAGGAGGGGATTAGGATTAGGTTTAAAGACATCTTCTAGAAGAGTCTAGATTTTGGAGGAGGATAAAGACTTTCTAGAATAGTCTAGAATTTCCTAGGATGAGGATGAAGACTTTCTAGAAGAGTCTAGAACTTCTTAGGATGAGGATAAATTAGATTTTTGGGAAATAAATAAAGTTTTATTTATTTCAAGGGTTTGGGTTGAGGAGATATTTATTAAAACTTTTTTAATAAACATGAGGATTAATATTTAATTTTAGTTAAATATTTTGAGTTGGGGTTAGGGGTAGGAAATGATGAGATTAGCCTTTAATCGAAATTAAAGAAGGATTAGAAGATTTTGGAAGAGGTTATTGGTCATAAGGAAATTGGCCAACTTTTGGGAAAAAAATAAATTTTTTATTTATTTTAGGATTTTTGGTCAATTTATTAATTAAATAATTAATAAATAAGAAAATAATGTTTAAATAAGATTTAAACATTTTTGGGAGGGATTCCTTAATTAAATATTTTTAATTAAGATAAAGGGATTTAATGGCATAAAAATTAATTAATTAATTAATAAATGATGATGTCATCAGGACTTTTTCAGAAAATAAAAATACTTTATTTTCTAAAGGTTTTTTAGGTGTCTACATTTTGCCCCTCTTTGATGTGATGCCGCAAGTGGCATGACATCAAAGATAAGAAAATAAGATGCCCAAGGCTAGAGCAGAAGAGGAGAGAATGGACTATGAGATGCCCCCTCAAGAAGGCAGCGGGGAGAGAAAGCGAGGCTTGGTGGCTTCTTGAACAATACAAGAATCTGGGATGAGCAAGGAGACTCAAATTGGATTAAGAGAAGAGGTTTAGTTAGCTCAAACTCTTACTATGAGAGAATGACAAAGGGAGAATCAGAGGCACAAGAGGAAGCAAGCTTAAGATCCTAGGGATTGTAGAGGATGAAGGAGCGGAGTGCTATAAAAAAGAATCCAGGATAGGGAGATGGATGAGGGGATTATAAAGCTGATGCAACAGGATTTCAAAGAGTCAGATTGGTGGAAGATGGGTTTCGAAGATCCCTAGGACTAGGATTGTGGATCTCGAAAGATGAGGCTTGGTGGATTGATTTGGATTGGTGGATCCCTAAGATTAGGATTGTGGATCCCTAAAGCTAAGAGTGATGAGTGATTCAAAGAGATACTGATGCATAAGCTGGGGTAGGAGAGACAGATGCTAGATATGGATGGGGGATAATGGAGATGAAGGAAAACCATTGAATCTTTTTGAGCGGGGGGATACTTCAAAGAGAAGTACCACCATGTAGTTGAGCACTAGATTTGCTATAGGACTATTGGTTAATTGCCAAGGTTACCAAGAACATCAAGGCCTTTTCACCAACCGTCCAAAGGACTGACAAACTAACTCAAAAAAAACACACAAGGATTGCCCCAGCATCACACATGAATCCCAGAGGAAGCAGTGTGGAAACGACACTGGAGAACCCACAAGTAGAAAAGAAAAACAAACGAAAGACCTGATCAAGACCTTACGCTCTAATTGCCCCATTCGTAGCATACCATGATATGGAAGATCGTGGCAACCTTGAGGAGGGAACAAGGAGATTGCTTGGAAAAGATACTTCAAGACCCAAAAGGGAAGATCCCAAATCAAAAGAAAGTGAAAATCCAAAAGAGAACCGTTTGCCAACGAGATGGGTAGGACGAGGTACTAACGGACCAAGATCAGACATGAGGAAAGCTATATCCTGCAAGGACCTATCGGAGAGCACCTAAGCTGGTGGATTTGGATGAGTGATGCGTCTGGCAAGCTGAACTAAGAAAGATAACACTTTGGTGATAGGAAATCTAGCTAAAGGATGCATTGGAATATCTAACCAAAGTGTGCGATGTGTGCAAGATGTTGACCAAGGACGAACTAACACGAACGCTGGATATATACAATGGTACTAAGCTAAAGAGGATGTACAAGCTGATGGACCAAGATATTTACAAGCGAGCTAATCAAGATATGGTACAAGCTAATATACCAATGATAGGGATGATACAGATGGATAAAAAGCTCAGGATGAGAGGATAGTGGGATGGCTCAATTTGGTGCAAGATGCGAAAGCTAAGGGTGGGGTGATAGCGAAAGATATGGATTTGGCAGGATGCATCCAATGATGATGAGAGATTTTGTGACCAAGGATAGCTAGAGGAGCAGGATGAGATGGCTGGATAGGATGGTAGATAGCTAGGATTATGATGGATATAAAGAGATGACATTGGGTTTGCATGAGGATAGCCTAGAGCTAGACACCAATGAAAAGGAAGGATGGACAAGAAAATATCTCCAAGGAATATAGTGCCCCCAATCAGAAGATAACATGAGGAAGGAGGTCTTATGATGGATGTGATAGGATTGAAGCTAGGATGGAAAAAGCTGAAGGAGCTAGGGAGATGGATGATAGCTGGGATGGTTGGCTGAAGCTGCAGGAGATAAGTGGATGGTGTGAGATGGAAGATGGAGGGTGGAGGATAGGTGGATAGATTGGAAGATGGAGCTGGATGGCAAGATGTGACCAAAAGCATGAGGATTATAGGCTAAGCTGGGGATGGCGAGATTACGCATGATGCTTGTTTGCCAAGTTTTCATCATGGTACTTGTCCAAGGCGCTTGAATTGCCAAGTTTTCACCAGTGGACGCTTTTCTTTTCTTTTCTTTTCTTTTTTTTTTTGACTTTGGACTTAGCTGGAATGATTTTGGCTTTCTTCAGCTATTTTGGCTTTTTTGGGATTTTTTACTAGCTGTTGGAATGTTCAATTTTGTTGCTAGCTATTGGTACACCGGATGTGTGATTTATGCAATAGATTGGATTAGATGGGATTGATGGTAGGAGATGGAGGGATGAAAAGGTTGGAAAGGAGCATGAGATGGGGATGCTTGCAAGAGCAACATTGGCACATGTTGGGACGGGTGTGAAAAGAGCATATGGGGGATAGATGGTAGATGCGGGCGTGATGGAGGATTTGTGGAAGCATGCTTGGGGATATAGGCACCCAAGATGGAGTTAGGAGATGGGGGACATGAGTTACTAGATGGGGGATTAGCAATAGTGGATGCCATTATGCATTGGGTTTCAACTTTTTTCTTGGGGATCCACATGGTTTTGGATTTTCTTTTCATAGGCTTTTGCATTGTTTTGCATTCTTTGATTGGATTTTTCCTTTTTGGAGTATCTCTTTTAGAATAGACATATGATTGCCTAGGATATGGATTTTTAGCTTTATGCATTTTGAAGTTGGCATTCACATTGATGTGGTAAGCTTTGGGAAGATGGTTAGGAGAAGCTTTGTGAGATGGAGAGGATATGAAAGAGCATGTAGGGGGATGATGATGGATGATGTGCCCTGATATGTGCCTTTGTTGATCTTGCATAGGAATGGATGGAATAGGGTTTTTATGATGGCTGATAGGAGGATGGAGGATGGTAGATTTTGGGACATAGGGACCCAAAATAGATTTAGCAGATGAAGGGGGGATATGGTAGGTTGTTTTGGGTTGCAAAGATGGTGAAGGGGGGATGACATAAGATTTCTTGAAGGAGTGATGGGAGGCTGGCATGGTGGGCTTGGAGATAGGCTTGGTTTGGGGGTGTGGTGTACCAACACCTTTAGATGGTGAGCCTTTGGATACATATCCAAGACCATGAAATCCTAGATTTTTTTGTGCAATAATAGGCTCTCTGATTCCTTTCTCTTGTGGTCCTAAACCTTGACCTTGATAACACCATCGATTGAGCATTTGAACAAGCTGAGGAAACTTTTTGCTTGCAGAAAATGGTAGAAGTGATTTATTAGGTGTATTGCAATGGGGAGATATTGTTCTTAATTCTTCTGCTGAGAGAGGGCCACTGTGGATGAATGTAAGTGAACCAAGAGGGTAGATTATAGATGGTGGAATAGCTTGGATAGGTGGTAAGATGGAAGCATGGAGTGGGGGAGATGGAAGGATAGGATCTTGATGTAGCTGGTGGGATGACAAGATATCTTGTAGTGGAGGAGATATGGCTTGAGGTTTTGGAGACGGAGGAGATGGTGACTGCACTATGGATGGAAGACATGGTACGATGATATCTTCATTTATGCTTTGGGGGATGTCAACATGCTTTTGGGCAGGATCTTGATAAGATTGGTTTGGAGTGGATGGTGTGATAGGAGGTGAAGGGATGGATTCTTCAAAGGCAGCGGATGGATAGATGGGAGATTCAGTAATGGAGATGGGTGAGTAGAAGATGGATGCATAAGGGTCATTATGAGAGATTTGGGAAATGCTTGGAGGCGATGTGGATAGGATTTGGAGGGATTTGATAGGTGGTGGGATTTTGATGCTTGCGGGAAGTGGAAGGATTTTAAGCAATTTGATGGATGGTATGGGGATGATAGCTATGGGAGATGGAGGTGATATTATAGATGGGGAAGCTTCATCACTGACTACTTCACATGGTTGGATTAGATGACATGGCTTATCGACTGTTGGAGGCAACTTTTCTTGTATTTCCTCTAGGAGATTCCTTGGAGACTCGTGTGTCGAAGGTGGAGGTGGATTGACAGGAATAGCTAGTGTGATGGGGGTGGAAGATTGGAAGCTTGGTTGATGGGGTGATGGAGGGGAAGCTGGAATATCAGATGGCATGACTAGATAGTTTGGAATAACTCTTGGATTTTGGGGGATGCTTGGGGGAATGTTTCTAAGGTTTTCAATATACCCGTCATAGTCAACAAGATTTTCATCATCATTGGAATAGGAGGTGGCAGGAGCAAAGACAATGCGACCAAACACATCATGATAGGATTGGTACTTCATGCTTTGATGATGAGTTTGATGGGGATGGGGTCTTGCATATGGATGAACACGGAAGCTCATGGTTGGATTTGGATTAAGCACAGATTTTGGATTGGCCGATGAAAGATTTCCTAGGGAGAGTCAAAGCTGTATGACAGACCTAAGGAGGATTGGCTGGAGATTTTTGGCTTTCTTGTGGGTGGAAGACTTCAAGGGTATGCTATCAAAAAGTGAGAGTTTTTCTTTCCTATGCGCTGGATTGGTGGAGATTGTGTCAACTTAAGGATAGACTAATGATCCTATGGGCATGGCACGAGATTGACCACTTGTGGATCCCAACCTTTAGCTCAAGGTGATGAGGGATAACAAGGGACAAAGCTAGATTACCCTAGACAAAGCTCTGTCAAAGGGATAACCTTGGTGAGGCTGGTGGATTGGTCGGATTGATTGGATAGAAAATTCTAGCAGAATGACAACAACTCTCTAAAGGCTTGGGTGATTTTGGATTGGGTTGCTAGCTAGCTGGGGGGATGATTTGGATGGACTTTGGATTTGGGATTGTTCTAAGGAAAAGAACTACATAGATTCAGTTGCAGTGGGGGAGCTTGGATGATTTTCTGATAAGGCAGTGACTACGCTAAGTATGCCTTGAGCTAGGAGCTTTTTGCTATTCTGGGATTTTGACCAAAATTGGCAAACATTCATTCAAAAGCTATGAACAAACAAGCAGACAAAAGTTTTTGAGCAAGCACATCAAACACACCAACATCCTAGGAAGCTTTCTACAAGGATGAAATTTGTTATAGCTAGGGAGTCCTCGATATACGCAAGGTACGTGAGGCCCAAATCCATAGATGAAACCAAAAATATGTCACACAGCCGAGAGGAGCGGTAACCCACTTCTCCTCTTTCACTTCTCAAGGGTATAAAGTTCCTTGAGGCTTAGCCTGAGTGACAAAATCTTGATTCCAAGAGAGGTGTCTTTGGATTCACCTCCCGATCTTTATACTCCGCCAGAACACTGGAGTTGAGGTCGTCCCAAGGGGTGATGAAATCCCCAAGTAGGCCTCCTAAAAAGCTAAGACAAGATTTTGGATCCTAATCTTATGCACCCAAGATGGCCTCGAAATACAACAAGGGGAGATAAGACTTGGATGATCTTGGGCTAAAAAGCATGCTTGTTCTTTTACCAACTGATGCTTAAGTTTTCTGATCTAGACTTTGCAAGCACTCATGTTTAAGATACAATGTTTATTCCAACTTTGAAGCATCGACAAAAATAAAATTGATCGAAGAATGCGAACAAGAAGAAGAGTTAGGGTCAACAAGAAGGTAAACCCGTGCGCTCGGAGGCCCTCCACGTCAAGTATCAATTGATTTTTCTTTAAGGCATTCAAGATTGAGTGTGAGTTTATTTTAAGCCCAAAACAAAGGTGTGTGAGATTCGATTTCAAGCGCGCGCCCGGAGGCCCTCCACGTCAAGATTTGTCCAATTTTTATGCCCAAATAAAGTGTGAGCGAGATTAAGGTGCATTCAAGAAAAATTTGATTTTAATCCATGGCATTCAAGAGTGACTTTAGCAACATGCATTCAAAGACAAGTGATTAAACATTCAAGTTTTTTCCTTTGAGCATTCAAGATTGAGATTTTGTGTGTTGTTTTAAGAACTTTGAAGTGCTTTGTTTTAACCTTAGATCATTCAAGATTGTTTTGGACTCAAAAGTGAAAATGACTCTTTGGACTTTGCTTTTCATTCAAGATTTTTTGTGCTAGTTTGCATGTTTTAAGCCCAAAAATGATATTCCTAGATTGTTTTGATGCATGAAAAACCTAAGAAACATTCAAGATTTTGCAATAAGACATTTGTTTGGAACAAATAACAAAGCTTTTAGAACAATTTTTGGCAACCATTTAGGACTCTTAGTTTTCATGAGATTTTTTTAAAAGAACTTTAGTGTGCACTTAGTGTTGATTTTGAACCTTTTGAAATGGAAACTTGAAGTTCTTTTTAAATTCCCAAAAATGAAGTGTTCCTAACTTTGCATGAATGCATCTAAAATCTTGATGTTGCAAGGATGCAAATGATTAGATTGGTTTAGTTTCACTTGTTAAAAGATTTCTTCTTTTTTGCAAATTTTTAATTTTTAATGGATTTAAGTATGATTTGGGGGTTCATTTTAAGCACTAAAAAGAAGTGTGTATGATTTTGCTTTCTTAAAAAAAAATGGCCAAGATCTCCCACAAGAAGAAGAAGAAGTAGTAGATGGAATAAGAAGAATATAGACAAGAAGAAGAAGAAGAATTTCAAGTTCTTTGTCCACCTATAAGCTTGAAAAATCTGCAAACACTATGAGATAGATTATGAGTTCCTTTGTCTTCTTCATGCTCATGTGGACCTACAAAACCAATTTATACAATCCTACCAATCACAAAAACAAGAAAAATTAGCCAAAATCAGCAAATGACATACAAAACTTGACTAAAAAAGCTAATGAAGATGACCCATGCGGGGTCCCACCGGGCGTGCCAAAATGTATATGAGAAAATGTTAGTATGCTAATAGAAACCAAATTTAAATAAAGCTTCTACAAACTAAACAAAATTCATAAACTTCAAGATAGACTAAGATGAGCTCTTAATTGAGAATATGAGCCATTAATGGGCTCTCTCAATAAGAAGCTCTCTTGTTGAGTAGCTTTGTCTAAATAGATAGGATGTATGCTCAAGCTTTATGCTTCAAAAAAGGCTTCAAATGGAGTTGGAATTTGGGTGTGAGTGTATGGTTTTGATGTAAAATGGCTTCTCAAAATGGAATTATGACTTTACTTCATGGATTGTGTTATTTTGTAAAGGGGAAGGATCCAATTTATAGGCAAGAGGCTTGAGGGATTGAGGGCTAAGATGCAAGGATGGGAGAAAGCTTATGGAAGGCTCAGATTGCATGAGAGGAGAGCACATGGATTGTGCTTCCTTATAGCCAATCAAGGAGTGACACATGTCACATGGTGAGAGGATGGAGGAAAGGGGAAGGATGAGTCAACAAAAGAGGCTCAAGAGATAAAATCTTCATAAAGACCCTCATAATGACTTGTAAGAGCAATAAAAGGGCTTGTAAGAGTCATTTATGACCTAGTGGACTTCATAAAGTTTTATGGTTGAGATATTTTGAGGGTGATGAGAGCAAATTCGACTTGGAATTGATTAGGAAGGTTCTAAGCTTGTTTAGGCTTGTGCAAATGATTAGAGGATGGATTAGGATGGTTTAGGATTAGCTTAGGGATAGGCAAGTGGATGGCATTTAATGAGGGTGGGTGAAGGAGGAGATATTTGTTAACTTTGGCTTGGGTTAGTAAGTCTTAACCCATGTTTAGGGAATGTGACAAGGTTAGGAGGGGATTAGGATTAGGTTTAAAGACATCTTCTAGAAGAGTCTAGATTTTGGAGGAGGATAAAGACTTTCTAGAATAGTCTAGAATTTCCTAAGATGAGGATGAAGACTTTCTAGAAGAGTCTAGAACTTCTTAGGATGAGGATAAATTAGATTTTTGGGAAATAAATAAAGTTTTATTTATTTCAAGGGTTTGGGTTGAGGAGATATTTATTAAAACTTTTTTAATAAACATGAGGATTAATATTTAATTTTAGTTAAATATTTTGAGTTGGGGTTAGGGGTAGGAAATGATGAGATTAGCCTTTAATCGAAATTAAAGAAGGATTAGAAGATTTTGGAAGAGGTTATTGGTCATAAGGAAATTGGCCAACTTTTGGGAAAAAAATAAATTTTTTATTTATTTTAGGATTTTTGGTCAATTTATTAATTAAATAATTAATAAATAAGAAAATAATGTTTAAATAAGATTTAAACATTTTTGGGAGGGATTCCTTAATTAAATATTTTTAATTAAGATAAAGGGATTTAATGGCATAAAAATTAATTAATTAATTAATTAATTAATTAATTAATAAATGATGATGTCATCAGGACTTTTTCAGAAAATAAAAATACTTTATTTTCTAAAGGCTTTTTAGGTGTCTACAATTAGAAGTACAAGGTGAATGTTGATAAGTCTAGAAGACATCATATATTTGAAGTTTGTGATGAGGTAATGGTTCATTTGAAGAAAGGAATATTTCCTATTGGAACATACAGTAAGTTGAAGATGAAGAAGTTTGGACCTTGTAAGATCTTGAGAAAGTTTGATAGTGGTAATGTTTATGAAGTTGAGTTACTTGATGACATGAATATATCTCTTGTATTCAATGTTGCTGATTTGTTTAAATACCATGAGTCAGATGATGAAATCTTTGTATTAGATGATTACACTAAGAAGTAGATTGGGGAAGTTGAATAGATATTGGATCAAAGAATTAGTAAGAGCACAAGAGGAAAAAATTACTATGAGCATTTGGTGAAGTGGAAGAACAGGTCAGTTGAAGATGCTTCATGGATTTCTTAATCTAAGTTGGATTCACCTCAAGGTGTGACATCTCAATGATTAAGTAGAATCATTTATTTCAACCCCAATTGTCTAATGTAGGAGAATCCTGGGTTACATTGCTATCATGCATACTTTGCCTTCTTCTTAGTTGTTTTTGAGTTGCAATGTCTTGCATTACTAACTTTCTTAGTGGTTACCGAGTTCTCTATGTTTTCCAAGTGTGTAGTTGTTGCCAAATTATCATTGGTTGTCAAGATTTCTATGATTTATGAGCTCTCCTTGGTTTTAGAGTTATCCTTTTATTGTTGAGATTTCTTTGGTTGTCAAGCTCTCCTTGGTTTTTGAGTTATCCTATGGTTGTTGAGCTTTCTTTGGTTGCCAAGTTCTCCTTGGTTGTTGAGTTATCCTTTAATTGTTGAGTTTCTTTGGATATCAAGTGTTGTCAAGTTCACCAAGTTATATCATTTTTATGGAGTCTTTGTTCACCAAGTTTTCTATGTGTCATTTCTTGTTGAAGCTAACCTTTGCGTTTAATTTAGTGATAAGTATTTGCTGAAAGACCACTTGTGGCTTGTTTGATGTTTAATGTAAGGGTTTGTTTAGTTGATATTTGCAACATGCCAACTTTGGTTCATTTATTTAATAAGGTTTTGGGTAGTGTTGTAGATAATTGATGGGGAGGTTAGAATGAAAAATAAAAGTAGCAAGGAAGAGAAGATAAAATACTAAAATGTAAATTTTGATCTTTGTGAATCAATCCTAAATTGTATGTTAGTTGTAACCCAAGAGGCCTTATAGTTGGATATGTATATTGAAAATTTGATGAATATATGATGTAGTTGGCACCTCTATCTCCTATGTTCATTTTTATTGTGTTGTTTTTTGTTGTGTTCACCTTTGCAGGTGACCTAGATAGCTATGTGAGACTTTGGCCCTAGTTATCTCTTGTCTCACTATGTCATCTAGAGAGGCCACAAAAAACATTTTTCATATTCAAAACCAAAAATTCGATATCAACATCAATCATGTTACTTGTGTGTGTGGGTAGCTATGAAGGGTTTTTCCTTATTCAACTTCCCATATTGGTGATTTCTACTTCCACACATATTTGTTAGGAAATATTTTTTGTGCATGTAGTGTTTGTGTATCCTAGATTGTAGATCTATAGTGTAAAAGTGCTAAGAATGCTAATAATTTACTTTATGAGTGAAACTCTGCATGTGAATGTGCAAGGTTGTAAATTTATGCAAAATTTGTGAAGGTGCAAAGGATCAAATCTGAATATAGTATAGAAATCATACAAATCAGCAAAGGTGAAAGTAATCTAACCATCTTCATAATCCCTTTGCATATCCATAGTGATAAGTTGTACTTGAATTCTTAATGTAGAAGGATAACCTTGCTTTGCAATGAAGAATAATAAACCAACCCTTTTCTTTCACCTTGCAATTTCTATATATCAGATTGGGGTGTCCATGCATGCTTTCCTCTTGCTTCCTTCATGTTGAAATAAGGGTTTTGATGTCCCTTTAAAGTTAATTTTTGAGATTTTCCTAAAATTACCCCATAGGAGTCAACTGGAATGAGTGGAATTTAACCAAAAGAGTAAAATAGGTTTGGGATCAAAATTATAGGACCCCTAGGAAAAATTTTGGCCCGAGGTTGACCTCTTGTAGGAAGAGGTTGAGGTCAACCTCTTCTCTAGAAGGCCAGATTCTTGGGTTTCACTATTCTAGCTTTAGGGGGACTATAGGGGTTTTGGGTGTAATGTATGTTGGAATTTGATAATCTAAGATCATATCTAGGATATGAGGCCTAGAAGGAGGAGGATACTCAAAAATTATATCCTACCTTCCCAATGTGTGAGAGAAAAGGAAATCAATAAGGACTTATTAGTTCTCTCCTTAATTTCACCTACAAGAAAGAAGATAAAAGAGGGAAAGTGTGTGCTCAAAGTGAAATTATGAAACTCAAAAATACTAGATAGAGAGAGAGAGAGAGAGAGAGAGAGAGAGAGAGAGAGAGAGAGAGAGAGAGAGAGAGAGAGAGAGAGAGAGAGAGAGGTCATAAATTGAAGTTCTTCCAATTTAAGATGGTACATTTATTCCACACTCTAGTGGTATATGACACTATGTTAATATGCAAACTAAAGTAAGAAAACATAAACATATCTGAAAAAGGATATAACTAAGTCCGTCCACATAGTTCCTACAAGAAAACATTAGTAACTGCACCCTATAAAACTATGAATTAGTGATAATCCAAAATAAGCTAGGACTTACAAGAGAAGGGTGGTGACATTTTTTGGTGGCCATTCCCCCCATTTTTTCTTTCTTAATTAGAAAAGTTAAAACAAGGTATCATGTTTACCACAAAAAACTAAAAATGGGGTGAGATGATAAGTGACCATTGAAGCATCCCAAGCTAAACTCAAAACACACTTAAAGGTACTTGGAAAGTAAGGTAATTCAGTTACAATTCCATTGTCTATAATGGATTGAAAATCAAAGTTAAGAAGTTCAAGATATGATTAAAAGAGTGACTAGAAGTATTAGCTGTAGATTAAATTTTGTAAATTAAATTAAAAAAAGTAATCTTAAAAAGTCTTATATAAACCCAAGTTACCCTTTTGAAATTGATTTGTGACATTACCATTGTGGATGAAGAAGAACAAGGAGAAAAATGTCTAAGATGGAAGTGTTGCAACAAACACAAATGGAGGTGCTTCGATAGGCGGTGGAAGATGATTCCAAGCTTAAGGAGGTAGGTCTTTATTCTAATTATTTCTTAAATTTCTTTGCTTTCCACATTTCTATTGGAAATTCAGCTAGGTTAGGTTATTTGATATTTTCATTTATGGAAACATATCATTTGTGTGAAGAGGGAATATTGTGAGGATTGAGTTATGATACTTAGAAAATTGTATATCACTTAGTTTATATGGAAGAACATATAGAGTTTTGATCAACATGTTTTAATGAGGCAACACTAACATGTGTGAAGTTATGTTTAGATACTTGAGATAGTCATGATGACATGTTCAAGTCTAGAGGTTAGTACAAATAGTATGGAAAGAGTTATGGATAGATAACAAATCACAACAGTATATAGGCAAAACAAAGCAAGACAGAGAAATGGGTATTTTGGGTTAAGGAGATATTTTGTTTATGATATAATTACTTAAATCTTTAGGTATGACATCCTATATATTAACCCTACATTAAAAATAGTTAATTTTATATTCCATAAAGTATATAAAGAAATGAAGGCTGATTGGTTAGACAATTTTTACTTAGCAAGGTATAAAAGAAAAATCATTATATGCAAAGTTATGTGAAGGATATATAAAATTATTGATATGAAAAATCTAATTTATGAAAAAAGGAATGAAAACTAAGATGATGTCTTTGAGATGAGAAAAAAAGGAAATATCAAATATTGAAGATATCCATAGCAGAGTAAGGATATTTTTGTATCTATCTCCTTGTGTTAAAGAACTACATTGAACATTGCATATTTGGGGATTGGGATCATCTTGAATACATTTTGTGTTTGTATATATCAAATAATAATAGGGTTGAATCAAATCCTAATAGGTTTGAGGCTTTTGACATGTCCTAGTCCTCTAATAAGGACCGAGAAACTATACGGATGTAATAGACTCCTAACAGGGTTAATATCTTTCACAAGATACTATTGATTAGTGGATCATTTTTTGGGTACCATCCCCATCGAGATTTTCCCTTGGCCAGGGTTATCTTAGTTAATAAAATGTGTTTTTATGAGTTTATATATTGTATTTTTATGTTTATTGTTCAACATAGTTTGTTTGTTCTCATATGCAAGTTATAAGATTGTTAACAATATCTAGTTTTGGACTAAAGTTTGTAAAATACTAATTCACCCCTGCCTCTTAGTATTTCCTATTTCTAAAAATTGGTATCAAAGAAAAGTTACTCAAAAGAGGCTTAAAAACTTGAGTAAGATCCCTATGGATATGGAACAATTACAGAAGAACATACAAGAAGCTCTTAAGAAAATTGATACTCTTACTGAAGAAAGAGATTCTTTGAAAGAAAGATATGAGGACACAAAAGAATACATTGGAAAGTTAAATGATAAGATTTATTATCTTAAATACAAGAAATAACATAAAGATCAATTCAAGGATAGTGCTGAAGTTTCAAGATCAAAGAAAGAAAATGAGATTCTAAAGAATGAACTAAAGATTATTGATCTGAAATTGAGCCTAAAAAAAGATGACATCAAAATTGAATTAGATTTGAAATATGAGAATGTAGATCTACTATCTAACTTTACTAAAGTTACATATGAGGTTGAATCTACTAAGTTATAGTATGTAGAACTTGAAAAGTACAATATTATTGTGAAAGGAGAGTTAACTCAAACTAAGCAACAACTTGAGCAACTATATTCTAGTAGTTAGATGTTTGATGAACACATGCCTTTTCAAAGACCTTCATATGAAAAGACTAGTGTTGGATATTTCATTGGAGAAAAATTAGTTGAGAAATCTAAAGATAGAAAATATCCTAATCCTCAAATGCACCAACCTATGCAATAAAATGGATGATCTAAACAAGATTGAGTGAAATCAATATGATGATGCACCTAAGGAGATGGAACATGCTAGTTAGATTGAACAAGTTGATGAACCAAGGCAATCTACAAATTAAATCACCTAAAGAAGTGAGATATTAATTCACATGTAGATTCTATATGTTTAATGGAGTTGGTCATGTGAAAATGAATTGCACAGGTAATTTAGTTAAAACTATTAATTGTTATAATTATCATGGTATTGGTAATAGAGTAGCTAATTATAATAGACATAAGTTTGATAATAGTAGTAGCAAAAATAGAATGCTTAGAGGTACGAACCCTAAATGAAGAAGATCTAATGAAGGAAGTAATGGAGCAAGGAACAAAATTTATGTTACAAGTGCAACAACATTAGACATATAGCCCAAAATTACAAAGAACATGTTAATCAACCTAAACCTAGACTTAGAAATAATGCACTAGTATGCTAGTTGTGTAGAAATTTTAGTCATGTAGTGAGATTATATAGAATGGATATGAGAAAACCCAAATTTCAAAAGGAATATGAATAGGAACACTAGAAGGAATGATAACAATAGTGATAGAAATAAAGACAACATAGAAGAACATGTAGAAGAATTCAAAGAGGTAATTTTCAAAGCTAAAGATCCATCTAGTTCACATATAGTGTTAGACAAATAGTTAAATGAAGTATTTGGAAGAAAATTGAGGTCAACAATTATATTTGATTCATCTTACTTGAATTAAGTACTTTCTATAAGAGATGAGCATCAAAAAAGTAGAAGTCTTGACATAGAGAGAGTTAAGATATGTGTTATTAATATGACATAAATAATGATATGTAGAATCCATGGTTGAGTGTACAGATGATTTGAAAGTAGTATGTTAGTGTGTGAAGGAAATCAAGTTTTCTGGTAATCAAAAACAACTTTGTTTAATTGTGTACTTGCACAATTAATGTAGTGATCAACTAAAAGTGATTTAAGGATCAAAATAAAGTTATGGAGTACCATTTGATTGTGCAAGTGTTAACAGAGAGATTTTGAGTGAATTTAAGGTGAATTTGAAAGAGTTTTCAAGTGTGAGCATAAAAAAACCCCATTTCCTTGTAAATAATGTATTTAATATGTGTGCAATAATTATTGGGAGTATTAATTTAAAAAATGGAAAATCCTATAGTTTGTGATGTGAGTGAGAGACCTAGATACAAATTTAAGATGTATCTTTGGAGGATGATCCCCTAGGAGCCTTTTCACAAGTTCCACACAACTTATTACATGTCAAGGGCATTATAGATTATATTCATTACAAATTTGAGAATATTGGTGATAGTGATATTCACAAGGACTTAGACCTAATTTGAAATAGTGATTTGTGTTTGAAACAAGGGTTTGAACATTTGAGTGGTCTAGACATAGTTAAGCATATGTTTTACACATAATTTGATCACCATGAATAGAGTAGAATCATTTCGAGAATAATTTATGAGGACATGTTTTGGATAGGATATATTATAGTCATGATTGATAATGAGATGATTCACAAAGGCATAGGTCTTATTAATGAAGGTTACAATCTAGTTAATGAGAAGAATGTAAAGAAACTAGTTAAGACTAACCTTAAAACAAAATCTAATGGTAGAAACATGAGACTAGACCTGCCAATAGAGATAATTGGAAGAATTATTTTCAAAAATTATTGGTTACGAGATGAATTATAGTTCTAGATTGAACTCAATACCTATTGGATTCATCCATGTGGCTTATCTAATGATTGTAAAGTTAGAAAAAGTAAATATGTGTGAGATTGTAAGGAAAGAATTATTAGATAACACTAAAAAATTGAAGAAAATAAAGAATGCAATGTTTACATTTAAATCATTTTTGACATTTTTATTTTTCTAATTAATCAAAATTTTCTTAGTTATGCCTAAGCATGAATGGAACAATGGAAAGTGCACTAAGAACAAGGTGACTCATTACTACAGGAAGCAATCAGAAAACAAAATGACTAATGATATTAAAATCATGATGAAAGGTTTTCAATCATCCATGAAACATAGATTTAGAATGCTACAATATTTGGTTGAGAAGTAAAAGGATGATAGTTTTTGTGGTAGAAATTGATGTTACTTGTATGGAAGCAGTTGAACCTAGAGCCATATTCATTGACCCTGTGGGATATGAAATGAATACATAATTAATTAAAGATTATGCTAAGATAATGATGTAGGAGCATCTAGGGTGTAAGGGTAATCTTGCATCACCCAAAAATATTTTATTTTCAATCTTTTCTATTTTAATAAGGACTAGTAGACATGGTGGTTACTATTTATGGAAACTTTCTATTTTTAGTAAGTTTTTCATATGAGCTTGGAATGTTCTCATTTTCTACAAGAAGGTTCATTTTAGAGATATAAGCCTACCATAAAAATCTCATTGCTCCAACTTAAGTATCAAAGAAGTTATTGCAGATTTTTGGTGGAACAATTTGCAAATAAATCTTCAGGCTCACCATTGGAGCCTTAGAGTGCCTAGATGAGGTCCAAAAACTTGATGGAAGGGTGCTAGTGTAGTTCTGAGCTTGTAGATCAAGAGCTAGCATTTTGAAAAAGTTGTTATAATAGCCAATTAGAGAAATGGTTTGTGAGTTATGGCCTTCCAAAGTTGGGCTACCTGAAACTTCTAAAATAATTGTCAAAGATGTATTTGGCTGACTCTATATATTTTGTTAGGGTTTATCAACACTAGGTATTAAGTTTGTGCATCTAGAACCTCCCCAAGAAATATAATGATGCAATGCAGGGTAGGGGAATTTCCAAAGGAGATGTCCTAGCCCCAACAAATAACCACATGAACAAAGACACAATAAGAATGCACAATTTGATATCAAATCACAACTCTTTATTCATAAAATAATTGTTACATGCAATGTGTTGAGCTATAAGGTCTTCCTAGTTACAACCAAATACAATAGCAATTACAATAATAGTTTTGCAAGATCTCTTAAGATCAAATCCAAAACCTAGCTAGTCTAGATCCACACTCTAGTAGAAACCTTCATGGAAAACCTAAACTCGTTCTCGCAAGCCACTAAGCAATCTCTTTGTTTCTAAATTGTAGCCACTATCTCTTCTCACAAACTCCAATTCCACCACAATCTTGTTGTAAACTACCTCACATTCGGTGCTCTATCCATAGACCTAGGAAAACTTTCTCCTCTGCTTCATCCTTCTCTCCAAGTTTATACTAAGAAGAGATCACACCTTCAAGCTTGATTAGAAATGCTCATATGCCATGATTAAATTGATGTTACTAACACAACCAGTGTGAGATAAAAGCTAAATGTAACTACCTTTCAACAAATATTTAATTCTCACCCAAATACAACTAAACACCACCGCATGACCCAACAAATATTAAATGCATGATTTAATAAAATGTCCACAAACTTGTAGAATTCCACCTACACACCTTGATAAATGGAATGACAACCATTTTAATTTATTTTTCTATTTATGCCACCTATGCACCTTAAAAATAGAAATCCCCTTTTTTTCTCCTTTTTTTTTGCCCTTTTAAAAGTTTCCTATGCAAGATACTCCTGCATCAGACTCCCTAGGTAGATAGAAAAGTGTGCCCCACACTTTGATGCCAAAAGAAAAATCTGCAACCATCTTTATCTTCATCAAAGGTTTCCACCTCAATAGGGACAAGAAAACTAGTTTGCAAATCATCCACATATGCATCACTCTATCAAACACTAGAATATCAACTATCCAATTAGCATGCTCACTCCCAGGAAAAAATTGAACATAATGCTTCATTAGAAAAACCTCATCCACATTATCAACTAGTGAATCCACACCACCAATAACAAACTCCATATCAACAACAATATGTAACTCCTCAGCAACATATGCCAACCTCACAACACTAGTAGTCTCATTGCTCACAACAAGATGCTCTATGACATACAAGTAATCACCAATAGCAACTAGATCATCCATGACTGAGTGCTCCAAAATATCCATGTTAGACTCAACTAACTAATCATGAAAAAAAATCTCCATCCCAACATCAACAAGGTTAGGGATATCCTCAACAACAACCTCCAGCTACTCTACAAGTTCTATATCAGACTCCACAATCTGATCAACAAAACAAAATGCTTCCACCTCGACCTTGCCATGCCATCTTCTTTCATGAACAAGTCTTCTAACTAGTAGGCAACTCTCTTCTAGATTGGTATACTCCAACTCCACAAACATCTACAGAATGCCTTCCTCATCTTATCTTTATCTCTATCATCTGAACTAGTTTTGAACTGAGCCACCACCTTCTTAATTCGATCAACCAAACTAGCTTCAAATTGAGCAGACATCTTAGAAAAATTCCTCTCCAACACATCATAGAGATTCTCAATCATCTCAGGGTCCAATTCTCACAAAGCCATCTCCCAAGATCTTTGTAAACCCTCTACAAAAAATCCTTCCCACACTCCTTGTGACAACCTCGAATAGTTTGTAAGTCAGATCACAACCTGTCAACTCGCATGAACAATCAAGAACCACATCACAAGTCCAAGACCATGGATTTGCAATTCACAAACTCTCTATGATCATGCCTCAACAAGACCAGTCTTCCATCTTCACATCCATTGATCCATCTACAAGCCCTCTATAATTGCAAGCTAGAACCACGATCTACCACCTCACAACCAAGAGATCTAGGACTCCAAAAATAAAATCCACCACCAAGTCAAGATCAAATCAAATCTACTTCTCCAAACCAAGTCCTATTGCAAACTCCCTCAGCTTCGATGATCTATCTACACACTCAGGAACAATCTTCACTCTGGTAAACTTCACCCAACCAAGGTTCTAGTAGAAACTACCTCACACTTTGGTGATTTGCTTGTACACTTAGGAATAATCAAGCTCTAATACCATCTGACATAGTGTAGCTTAAGAGAATCCCCAAAGGAGATGTCCTAGCCCCCAAAAAATAACCACACGATGGAAACACAATAAAAATACATGATCTAATATCAAACCACAACTCTTTATTCATAAAATAATTGTTACATGCAATGTGTTGGGCTATAAGGCCTTCCCAATTATGGCCAAATACAATAGCAATTACAATAACAGTTCTACAAGATCCCTCAAGATTAAATCCAAAACCTAGATAGTCCAAATCCACACTCTAGTAGAAACCTTCAAGGAAAATCTCAGCTTGTGCTCGCAAGCCACCAAGAAATCTCTTTGTTTCTAAACCATAGCCACTAGCTCTTCTCGAAAACTCACAATTCCACCACAATCCTACTTTAAACTACCTCACATTTGGTACTTTGTCCACAAACTCAGGGAAACTCACTCCTCTACTTTGTCCTTCTCTCCAAGTTTCTACTAAGAAGATATCACACCTTCAAGCTTCATTAGAAATGCTCATATGCTTTTCTTAAATAGGCACTTTCCACCCAAGATGTTACAAGCACAACCAATGTGGGATAAAAGGTAAATGTGACTACCTTTCAACAAATATTTAATTCTCATCCAAATACAACTAAGAACCACCATGTGACCCAACAAATATTAAATGCATGATTTAATAAAATATCCACAAACTTGTAGAATTCCTCCTACACACCTCGATAAATGGAATGACAACCATTTTTATTTATTTTTCTATTTATGCCATCCATGCACCTTGAAAATAGAAATTCCCTTTTTTTTTTTCCTTTTTTTTTTTTCCTTTTTTCCCTTTTTTTAAATTTTCCCATGCAAGATGCTCCTGCATCACTTAAAACTACCTATTTAAGAAAGGCTCAAACATTGTTTAGGACAGCTCGGGGTGATAGTTTGCAACTTGTCTTGAAAATTATTGTACTGAAGGTGCCCATGTGGGTTATCATATTATACTTATGAATTATGTGATTCCACATGTTGGTCTAATTTTTTGCAAGATAAAATTTCCCCAATCTAGGTACAAAAATTCAGAATTGAATCCATTAATAGAGAATAGGGTTTCTAGTCTTTGGTCCTCCAGATTTGTTAACCTTTGAAAATATTTGTTAAACCCTAGGTCTCATTCCTTTTTAAAAAATTTAGGCACAAATTTTTTTTTTTAAATGTCAATATTCTATATCCAATTCAAATCTTTTATGTCCCCAAGTGGCCTTTTAGTTTTTTGTTTCCCACCGTTTGATCTTGTAAGATCTATGATAGTCGCATTATTGATATAGAAAGTTGCAAGTATTTTACCCTATGTGACATAGCGACTACCACAAAATTGAAGGGCGGTGCTGTAAAATTGAGGTGTGGTGATCATAGATTACATTGTGTTAGAAGTGTTTGATCACATTTTTCATGTCAGAGCTATCAATATTTTTTGATTGGTCACCATGTAGCTATCAAAAAAATTATGCACTATGTGGCTAGTGACATGGTACCTTAATCAAAAATACAGATGAAGATTAGATTTAAGATTTTTAGTGACCATAAACTTCCCAAGTTGCATGGTGGACATGCAATTTTATTATTCTGTTAGAAGTACTAACAAGAGTAATTATGATTTGACATGTATTTGTCTTTTCAGCACCAGATTTTTAACAAGGCATCGGAGGTCACTATGTCATGATCAGATAATGAACTAGCTTCGCCATTAGTGACATAGTGCCCAGCCAAAAAGTAATAGCATGAAAATAGCTTCATAAGGTGGACCCCAGACATTTTCTTTGTTAGATATGAGTCATGTGACATTTAGACATGATGGAACCCAGTTGGAAATGTATTATGCACTTGAAAATACTAAGACACTAGAGGTTGCTATGTCACTATCGAGAAAATTTTGCATCTCGCCATTAGAAACATAGCACCTAGCCAGGAAATGAACACATTGTGGGACCTAAGTAACATAGAAATGCCACTTGGATTAAAATATGCATTTATATGCTAGTTGTATAAGATATCCTCCTATCATCAATAACCTAGACCCATGCCCCATTCATAAATCAGATGAAAGATTTTGATTGTTCAATCAAGCTCAGATCAATGATTGTCACTACATCACTATGGAAAGATGTGCACCTTTTACTCTATGTGACATAGTGACCAGGGGACCCACCACACCTTATGCATGTCATGAAATTTTCTCACAGTCAAATCAATCTCAAAACTATAGCCATTGCTATCTCGTTATGATAAGTTGCTCAAATGATATGTATAGTGACATAGCCACTAGGGGCTCACCATATTTCTCTTAAGTAATGCACCAAATATCCTCCACACAATCAATCTAGAATCAACGATTGTCACTACTTTGCTATAGAAAGATTCTCACTCTTTAAGTATAGCAAGGAAGTGACTCGATGGCATGTGTCCTCAGTCATCAGTGGGTCTAGATTGAAATGCCAACAATGAAGGAGATATACACATGGCTAAATCTCATTGGGTTGACTACTAACATGTCAAGTAGAACATGAGTCAACTCTGCTTGCATCCTTGGATCATAGGATTTTTCAAAAATCAACAGTGTGAATTTGAACAAAGAAGGTGATGCCACTCTGTGCATTTATGAGGATTGAAAGCTTTGCATACAAAAGAAAAATAGAGTATAATACAAAAGATTTCACTAGTCCCTTCTCACATGAATAAAGATTGCAAGTTTTATGAGTAGAAGCCATTACTGAGAAGATTATGTTGAGCCTAACAAGAACATGAAGTAGTTTCCCATTGCTCATGAGCTATTACAGAATTTTAGAGAAGAACAAGCTTACAAGAAAGTAAGTACTTATACATTATAACCTTTGTAGCATTTTAGTTTCTGAGAATTAAAGTCAACATGCCCCCAAAGAAGGTGTTTCCTAGTCAAGAGAATTATTTGGATAGGAATGTCCATGATGATTTGCTTGAGCTACTTCCTAACTCAACTATTGAAACTATACAAGTTAAAAAGCTAATGTCATTAAACCCTAAGTTGAGAATAGCAGATGGATTGTATGAAAAGGGGAATTGGGTTCAGGATGCTAACACCTCTCAAATTGGTCTAGATTTTTTTAAGAAATGGTTTTTAGAGAGGAACTTGTTTACCCCACATGCCAATATCTAGAATTTTGATTTAGAGAAATTGGTGGTTCCTAGTGTCTTTATGGACTATGATCTCCTTGAGACTATGGCAACAAACTATGACTAAGCCATTAGAGTAGTGAGAAGAACTAATCGTGAGATCCTCATTATAGTCAGCCTAGATGAAATTAGGAAAGTTTTTGGTTTAGGGCCTCTCACTAATTATCATGTGCCCATTGATTTGAAAGGGTTAGAAAAGAAATACGTGTCCAAGAAGGTTGTAGTTAGGTAAGGTGCACTAAAGGCACATATAGGCAGAATTGGAAATCTGCCAGCAATAACAAAATCCTTTAGGGAACCTTTCAAAAGGGCATACTTCAATACCAAGGCTATGGAGATATATAGGACCCTATGCAAAGTTTTTGGGAAAGATCAAGAGAAGTTTATGCTTGTGGATTTTATGTACATGGTTACTCAGATTTCCTCTTTTTGTGTTGACATAATTTTTGATTTTACTTCTTACTTAGCCAAAGAAATTCCCAATGGACTAATTGGGATTGCTAAGGGAAAGGTGGAAAAGACTTTTGGCCACTATTCTTTGATTATGCACATGTTTCTATTTAAAGGAGTAACATATTTTGGAAAAGAAATGTAGTTGAATAGGGAACAAGATGGGGCAGCACTGCTAGTCCTATTATGGGCTGCATATATGATCTAGGAAGTAGAGAAAGCTAATTTTGTCATATTTGATTGATATTTTGCTTTAAAACTTAGATGTTAATTATTGAGTGAGAATCCTAGAATCCCCAAGGCATTGTAAGGTCTTATTAGGCCCCTAGACAATTCTATTGGTTTGAAGGTTTCACACAATTGGGGAGACATCATCCCATATTCAGTCTCAACTATTATAAGGATTTATAGTTCCAAAGGAGCATCCCATGCACTACCTTACCAAGTGCCCTTAAAGGTAGGAGTAGCTGAATTTTTGTGGTAGTTAGAAGGATTCAAGGAAACCTTTTTGTTAAAGAGGGGGAGGGGGTCAATTTTCCTACTTGTATAGTGGCCCATCAATTTGTAATCACAAAAAGGGGATGGCTTTCTCTATACAAGATTTTGGATCCTTATAAAAGGGAAATTTCTCACCCTTGCTTGTGTGATTCTGAGGTATTTTATCATTTGGCTCTAAGACACATAACTAAGCTTGGTAAAATTGAGCATTAATTCTATTTTCCTAAAGAAAAAATAAGAAATGAATACTCGTTGCAAGAGAAAGAAACTAGAAAGGAAAAGTGGAGAGTATTCTCTAACATTTTGGATTTCATTCATTGTTTTGATGCAAATTATGGTCCTTTAGACAATGTTGTTACAAATGCAGATAAGATAAATAAACTTATGAATACTTTTCATGTGCAGGTTGCAAACATGGGCATGGATAAATCTCAATGTATTTTGGCCACTACTGAAAAGGAAGAAAAGGCCATGTTTGAATTGCAAAGTAAATATGAAAGTGTTCTGGAAGCTTACAATAAAGAAGTTCAAAAGAGGATTGAACTTGAAAATAAAGTAATGGGGATGTTTACAAGGCCAAGAATAACATATCCCCATTGTTAGTCCTTAGATAGTTTTGACATTTGAGTGTTAACACACTTAATCACTTTTTGTATTGAAGTTGAGAATATTGTGTATGTTGAGCCATAGTATGTGTCGAGCTAGTATTTCAACAGGTGCCGAGTGACTTTAGGTCCTGAGCAGTGTATAAGTGTCGAGTGATATATAGGTGCCGAGTCATAGTTGATGCTAAGAAAATATGAATGCAGTATATGTCGAGTGAGCTAGAATCATATATGTGCTAAGTAAGACAGAGTGTAGTTGGTGCCAAGCAATCTAGGATAGTATATACTATGCACTAGTAGTCTAATATGTTTTGAGTAACACAAAATCAGCATATGAGTTTGTGCCCTCACAAACTCAGATCTAAACCATTTTTGGAGCTAACATAGAAGGATTTTGAAAAGAAAAAAGGATAAGGACAAATCATTTACATTCACCATGCAATCTGCATGCAGCTAATCAGAAAAATGGAGAAGGCATGCAACCAATGAGAAAAATGCAAGGTATGAGTGGGAATTTGAGATTCAATATGGATTGTAGATCCATAACTAACCCTAAGTCTTCACAATATTTAAAAGGAGGTCAAATAATCCATTTCAGAAGTGGATGAGAATAGTTTATGGGGATACTATAGCAAAATTTTAGTGTGAAGAAGGAAAGACTTAGAGGAACAAAACATCAATTTTATATCTAATTGATCAGAATAGCATAAGGGACAAGGAACACAATCAGACATCAGATCTTAGAGGATGAAGATCAAAGAGAGTAGATCAAATGCTTGAATCCAACAATTAGAGATTGCATACTATCACGTCAAATATTCTAATACTTTCTTACCATTGTATTAGATGCTGAAATCCTATATTGACGGGTTAGCTTAACGGCTAGGTAGGAGAACCTTTAGAGAAGGTGATTGAAAATCCTATGTATTAGGTGGGTTTAACATCCTATACTAAATCCTTTAACAGGATGACACTTCATGTAGAGTGTTGTCTAAATCCTTAACCAGGTCACTATTGACACAGTGTAAAGCCTTTAATAGGGTAGGCCTTTCACAGAGAAAACTATCAGAAGTGGTTGAACATTGATTACTATAGTGATTTTTGTGGGTGTCATCCCCACCCCAATTTTACCTTCTTATTCTTGGAGGGTTTCTAGGTTATCACTTTTGGTGTTATGTGTTATTGCATGTGATTTACTATATGTTCCTTTATATGTTTATATGCATGTAGCTTATTTTTCAGTTATATGTTTAAAGGATTGAATAAGGTTAAAAGTGTAGTACTTTTGATTTACCCCCCCTCTTAGAAGTACTCTTCCAATTTTGAACATTCCAACACCCATCCCCCAATGGAACCTTTTAAATCCACTTCTCTCATAGAGATGTCAGATACCCCACAGAGGCCACAATATTACACTACTGAAGACTTTAAAGAAGAAAAGAGCAAGTTGTGGGCCTTACATGTAGAATTGAATGTACAATATGAAGATAAATTGAGAAAGGCTCTCTCATATTTGGGGGATAAAATTGAATGGCCATTAGTTTATGATCAACTGGCTAGAGTGATAGGCATATGGGAAGAATTGAAATTAAGTGATGAGGCTCTAAGGCCTATTGTCAATAAATGGGTACAAACAAGGAAGGAAATGAAATTTTTATGTTATTATGTCATAAAAGTCTCACACGATCAAATTGAAAAGACTTTTGATATTGTTTTCGATGTTCCTAAATTTGACAATAAGAGAATTCATCTATAGAGAATACTAGTTGGCTATTTAAATAAATATAAGAGCCAATAGTTTAGTTTATTTCCTCATGCCCTAGATAGAAGGAATAATTTGAAAAACAAAGATGAATGGGCTAAGGAACTTGATGATTTATTTTGTCTAAGGATGAATAAAATTATCAATGAAAAAGGGCATGCATGGTGGGCTACCACAACAGAGGAAATAGTGAAAGCCCAAACATTCTTTGATTCTTTGAAACAAGAATTTGTTGATATTGATAGGGAAGTTGAATATGTTATCAAGAAATAATAGGCTATTCTACATTTTGACTGGCTAGATGATGCACTTTATGACAAGTGGATGGTGGATATTGCTTCTAGTGAGCAACTAGAAGAAGTTGAAAGTGGTGATGATGAAGTACATGACAATGAGTTACAAATTATTGATCCACTTCCATCAGCACCTGGAAAAGAAGAAGTCAAATAAGGGCAGCCATCTCTTGCTAAAGATGCAATGGATTAGTTAGATGACATAGAAAAAATAAAATCAAGAATAACTATCACCTTGGTAATACATGATAATTGTTGGATACAATTGTTAATTGCATATTGTCTTTGATGTTACACAAATGTCATATCAGCCATCAGACAGAGTCTACCAAGATTAGATGGTTAGCAAAGCAATTTATAGTGACTACTGAGCATTCCTAAACATTACATAGAAAGTTAGCTTTTACCGAGCTCACTTGGTAAGCAAAGGAAAGTTACATTTTACCGAGCTCACTCGGTAAGCAAAGGAAAGTTAGCTTTTACCGAGCTCACTCAGTAAACAAAGGAAGGTTAGTATTTACTGAATTAACTCGGTCTCCAAAGGAAGTTGCAAGGTTTGCAGTGTTTACCGAGCTTCACTTGGTTAACACGAGGAAACCATTTTGAAGTAGTGGTCACCGAGCTAGGTCGGGTAGCAAAGAATTTTATGATTCTAAAGAATTAAGTTTAATTGTTTTGTGCAACTGACTGATTTATGTTTTTTCAGTTGTTGTAAACTTGTAATTGAGCTGACTTAACAATCTGTAAGGTATATATGAAAGCTCAAGTTGTGAATTCATAAGTAAGTGTATGGATGCATAAAAAGTGTGAATGTATGAATAAGAAAATACATGAGTGAATGTTGAGGAAGAATTTGTCATCCCTATGAAGATGCAAAGTTGCATTCAATCAGTGAGGATTTAATGAAGCAAAACAGAGATAAGTTGCATATATTTCAGATCACTTCATTGTTGCTTTCTAATCATTGTAATAGTGATTCAAAATCTCTTAACAGAGTTGGTTTGATAGCCATTTTGTAAATCCTCTAACAAGGTAAAAATTCAGGTGAATTGTTTTAAAGACCTCTGACAAGGCCACTTCTAACAAGGTGATCAAATCCTCTAACAAGGTCACACCTAACAGTGCATTTTGTAACCTTTAATAGGGTTGGCTTCTAACAGGGCTCACTTCAGAAGAGTGAAAATTGGTAATTAGTTACTTGGTGGTTTTTCCCAAATTGGGTTTCCACATTAAATCTGGTGTCTCTTGTGTTCATGTTATTTCTTTATGCATGCATGTTATCACTTTAAATGCTTAATAAAGTTAACAGAACATCTATCTAGTTTCAGCATTTATTTGTGTGGTTACCGAGTGTCAGCAACAGCTATATTTTAAGACATCTAAGGATTTGTAGAAATATTTTTGTGGTAACTGATTCACCCCTCCCCTCTCAGTTACTCCATCTCTATTTCCAACAATTGGTATCAAAGCTTTTGGTGCTTGTAGGATAAGATTTCAAGGATCTAAGCCAAAGATCAGGATGTCTTACAAAAGGGAAATCCCAAGACTTAATAGAAATAACTTCTCAGCATGGCAAGGAATGATGAGACTTCACCTAGCATCCATTGGTGATACAGGACTGAAGTGCCTTGATGAAAAATATGCATAACCAGCTGGTACACTATTTGTCAATGATATTGCTGAAAAGAAGACTCACAACATTATGATGATAGATATAGCATCTACTCTGAGTTATGAAGAATTTGATGATATCAAGGACTGCAAATCTGCCTTTAAAATGTGGGAAAAGCTAAAAGAGATCTATGGAGGAGATGATAATGTTAGAAGAGCCAAAGCAGAAAGTCTGAGAGGACAATTTGATCAAATGAGCATGAGAGAGGATGAAAACATTACAACATATGTTGAAAGAGTTAAAGCATGTGTCAGTGGAATCAAAGCTTCTAGAGGAGATATCAGTGAAGAGATAGTTATAAGTAAAGTTCTCAGAACTCTACTTTCTATTATGCAATCAGAGTTTCTGCAATTCAGAAAAGAAGATGTGAAGCAAATCATAAGATAAATCTAGAGGCTATAGTTGGAAGATTGACTGCATTTGAACCAGATAACTTTGATAACTATATTCCAGCTTCCAAGAACATTGAATCAGCATTTGAAGCCAAACTTTCACTCAAGGAGAAAGGAAAAAAGAAATCTTAGTCAGAAAGTGAAGATGAATCAAACCAAAGTTCAGACAGTGGTCTTGAAGTAATTGAAGCCCTTCTAGTGAGGAAATATTCTAGAGGCAGAGGAAAATACAAAGGTAAAGTACCCCTAATCTATTTTTCATGTGAAGAAGTTGGTCATATTGCTACTAGATGTCCAAACAAGCAGAATAAAGATGAAAAGAAAGATAAAAAATAGAATGGCAAGAAATATTTCAAATCATTCAAGGACAAAGGTAGGAAAACATGTTTTATGGCTAAAGATTCTAATGACTCTAATGATGAAGAAGAAGATGAGATTGTCTATATTGTTGTAAAAGATGAATCTGATAATGATGAAGAAATGGCACTCATTTCTCATATGAGAAAAAATGATACATGGATCATAGATAGTGGTTTTTCTCATCACATGATTGGTGACAAAACTAAGTTTGAATACTTTGAAGACTATGATGGTGGCAGTGTAAGATTTGGTAACAATGAACCTTGTTGTATAAAAGGAAGAGGAAGAATCCCTCTAACCAAAGAACTTATATGTGATAATGCCTATTGGGTAGAAGGACTAAAGAATAATCTGTTAAGTGTGGCACAACTACTCAATAATGGAATCAAAGTAGAATTCATGCATGGTAAAACAAGACTGCTGGATGGGAAAGGAAAGTTGATTGGATCAAGTACTCAAACTAAAGGTAACTTGTTCTATTTTGAACTAGGTGAATGTTCATTTTTCATTTCTCAAGTTGAAGAAAGTTGGTTATGGCATAAAAGGTTGTGTCATGTAAACTTTGATAATCTGGTAAAGATAAGCAAATTCAGAAAAGTAAAAGGCATTCCCAATATAAAGAAACCTGAGGTCGGTCTATGCAAAAATTGTCAAATTGGAAAGATGGGAAAGACTAGTTTTAAAAGTAAAAACTATCATTCTGAAGACATATTAGAAATTGTGCATACTAATTTATGTGGACCCATTGGAATTGAAAGCTATACTGGAGAAAAGTTCTTCATTCTTTTTGTTGATGATTACTCAAGAATGATGATAGTCATGTATCTAAAAAATAAATTAGAAGAATTTGAAAAGTTCAAATGGTATTTTGCCAGAGTAGAAGAGGAAACAGGAAAAAGATTAAATGCTTGAAGTTAGACAGAGGTGGAGAATTCATTTCACATGAATTCAATAACTTTTGCATTGAAAGAGGAATCAAAAGATAGGTATCAGCACCTGGAACACCCCAATAGAATGGAATAACTGAAAGAAGAAACAAATCCATCATGGATTGTGCAAGAACATTAATGATTGAAAAGAGAATTGCTATCAAATAATGGAAGGAAGCAATCAACACTGCAGTCTATACCTTGAATCGAGTACAACTGAAGAAAGACTCATTCAAAACCCCCTATGAGTTATGGTATGGCTATAAACCTAATGTAAGTTATCTTAAAGTATTTGGAAGTAAATGTTGCATTTTGAAAAAATCTAGAAAAGGAAAATTTGATGTAAAAGGTGATGAAGGTATATTCCTTGGATACTCATGCACAAGTAAGGCATATAGATGTTTGAACTTGTCTACTCACAAAGTCATAGAAAGTGCACATGTGAAAGTTGATGAGTTTGCAGAAAAGACTAAAGAAGAAAGAAAAAGGGAACTAGAAGATTATAAAAGGTTTGTCTTCAGTGACCTTGATACAGTACCAGTTACATCAGAGAATCAGGAAACTTCTACTCCTGAGTCATCTGTAACCGAGTTACAGGAAGTTCAAACCAAGCCATAGCAAATCGAGTTAAATTCAGTATTTACCAAGCGAGTATTTATCGAGCAAACATCTACTGAGAAAATATCTACTGAGCCAGAATAGAAAGAGCCTGAAGTTGAAATGCAAAAAGATAATAATGAAATCCATTGAAAAGGCAAGGAACTTGTGTTAGCTAAATATGTTAGGGGACATCATTCAGTAGATCAGATCATTGGAGATAAATCTAAAGGAACCATGACAAGAAATAAGCTGAAAGGTACTTGTTTACTTGCTGATTTTGAACCTAGAAATATCAAAGATGCATTGGAAAATGATAGTTGGATTGAGGCTATGAATGAAGGGATAGAGCAAATAGAGAAAAAAAAGACATGGACTCTTGTACCTAGACCTAAAGAAAAACATGTGGTTGGAACTAAGTGGGTATTCAGAAACAAGTTGGATGAAGATGGTAAGGTATCAAAAAACAAAGCTAGACTAGTATGAAAAGGATATGCTCAAGAAGAAGGAATAGACTATGGAGAAACTTTTGCTCCTGTTGCAAGATTGGAAGGAATCAAAACCTTACTAGCATATGCTGCTCACAAGGGTTTCAAACTTTATCAGATGGATGTCAAATCAAAATTCCTCAATGGTATACTGGATGAAGAGGTTTACATTGAACAACCTAAAGGTTTTGTTAATCCAGATAAGAAGAACAAGGTCTGCAAATTACACAAGGAATTGTATGGTTTGAAACAAGCCCCTAGAGCATGGTATGAAAGATTGCATAAATATCTTATTCAGATTGGTTTTCAAAGAACTAATGATAACAGTAGCTTGTATATTAAAGAAGGACCAGATAATAAAATTGTCTTGGCAAAAATATTTGTAGATGATACTGTTTTCACAGGGAATGATGATCTGTGTAAATAATTCTCAAAACAAATGAACAAGGAATTTGAAATGTCTATGTTTGGTGAGATCAAATTCTTTGTTGGTCTTCAAATTCAATAGAATAAAAATGGTATCTACATTACTCAATCAAAGTACATCAAGGAGATATTAATTTTTTTTGGAATGGAAGATTGTAAACTAGTTGGGACTCCTATGTGTACTAGATTAAAACTTACCAGGAAAGATGAATCAAAAGAAGTAGATCAAACATTGTATAGATCTATGATTGGAAAGTTGCAGTATGTAGTTCATACTAGACCAGATATTGCCCTTGCAGTTGGTATTGTAGCAAGATTTTCAGCAAAACCAAGAGAAAACCACTTGATGGCAATCAAAAGAATAATGAGATATTTGAAAGGAACTGAAAAGTATGGTTTATGGTATAAGTTTGGAGGAAATTTGGATTTGAAAGTATTTACTGATCCTGATTGGGCAGGGAACCCTGATGACAGAAAAAGTACAAGTGAAGGTGCATTCTTTCTTGGAAAAAGGTTGGTTTCATGGATAAGCAAAAAGCAAAATTGTACATCTCAATCAACAGCAGAGGCAGAGTATGTTGCTGCAACAGTAAACTATTCTAACATTGTTTGGTTTAAATAGTTGTTGGAAGACATGAAGATGGAAATCAAAGAACCAGTTGTTATGTTCTGTGATAATACAAGTGCAATCAACATATCTAAGAATCCAGTGATGCATTTCAAAACCAAGCATATTGCAATAAAATATCATTTTGTCAGAGAATTGGTGCAAGATAAGGAGATTAGATTGGAATATATTCATACAAAGGACCAAATTTCTGACATATTCACAAAACCATTACCTAAGGATGCATTCTTGTATCTAAGAGGTATGTTAGGGGTCACTCCCCTATCTGAAGTTCACTAAAATAAAGTTTTAGTGATGCATCAACTCATACCAGATTGAAGATCTATTAGTTGATGCAGCATAATCAGGAAACATTGCATATGAATCAGTACTAAAAGGTACGCTAAAATTAATTTGAGTTTGAGTTGTCTTTGGCATGTGTTGTCAAAGAGGGAGAGTTTACTACTGTCATATCTCTCTGAAATTTGTTCAAAAGAGTTTTCTATGCAATTTCTTCACAAAAGGAGATTACTATAAGAGGAAGAGTTTTCTATCTTAGAGGGAGAATTATTATATTGACATATTGTGTTGCCATACAAGTGAAATACTTGTTTTCAAATTTCATTTTTGCTATGACATGTTGTGTTTCGATTAATGCCAAAGAGGGAGATTGTTGGATACAATTGTTAATTGCATATTGTCTTTGATGTTACACAAATGTCATATCAGCCATCAGACAGAGTCTACCGAGCTTAGATGGTTAGCAAAGCAATTTATAGTGATTACCGAGTATTCCTGAACATTACATAGAAAGTTAGCTTTTATCGAGCTCACTCGGTAAGAAAAGGAAAGTTAGCTTTTACCAAGCTCACTCAGTAAGCAATGGAAAGTTAGCTTTTACCGAGCTCACTCAGTAAACAAAGGAAGGTTAGTATTTACAAAATTAACTTAGTCTCCAAAGGAAGTTGCGAGGTTTGTAGTGTTTACCGAGCTTCACTTGGTTAACACGGGGAAACCATTTTGAAGCAGTGGTCATCGAGCTGGGTAGGGCAACAAAGAATTTTATGATTCTAAAGAATTAAGTTTAATTTTTTTGTGTAGCCGACTGATTTATGTTTTTTTAGTTGTTGTAAACTTGTAATTGAGCCAACTTGACAATTTGTAAGGTATATATGAAAGGTCAAGTTGTGAATTCATAAGTAAGTGTATGGATGCATAAAAAGTGCGAATGTATGAATAAGAAAATACATGAGTGAATGTTGAGGAAGAATTTGTCATCCCTATGAAGTTTCAAAGTTACATTCGATCAGTGAGGATTTAATGAAGCAGAACAAAGATATGTATTCAGCAAAAATAAGTTGCATATATTTCAGATCACTTCATTGTTGCTTTCTAATCATTGTAACAGTGATTCAAAATCTCTTAATAGAGTTGGTTTGACAACCATTTTGTAAATCCTCTAACCAGGTAACAATTTAGGTGAATTGTTTTAAAGACCTCTGAAAAGGCCACTTCTAACAAGGTGATCAAATCCTCTAATAGGGTCACACCTAATAGTGTGTTTTGTAACCTTTAACAGGGTTGGCTCCTAACAGGGCTCACTTTAGAAGAGTGAAAATTGGTAACTAGTTACTTGGTGGTTTTTCCCAAATTGGGTTTCCACATTAAATCTGGTGTCTCTTGTGTTCATGTTATTTCTTTATGCATGCATGTTATCACTTTAAATGCTTAATAAAGTTAATAGAACATCTATCTAGTTTTAGCATTTATTTATGTCGTTACCGAGTGTCAGCAGCAACTGTATTTTAAGACATCTAAGGATCTGTAGAAATATTTTTGTGGTTACTGATTCACCCCTCCCTTCTCAATTACTCCATCTCTATTTCCAACAGATGATATGAGTGAAAATGCTAGAGTGGAGGTGAAGCTACATGAATTATAGGCTAACACATCACTGGCAACTCTAATAGATACATATGTTGAGGATTCAAAATGAATAAAGACCAATGATAGGATTTCCAACATGCAAGGATGTAACAAAAAAAGGGGCCTACCAAGAGAATAATATGATGTTATATTCCTATTACTTGAAATTTTATCTTTTTCTATTAAGAAATCATTTGTAAAAGGACACTTGCTGGTTCTCTATGCCTGAAGCTTGTTACATCTCACATTATTTAAGTGAGATTCTAGGGCTAGAGAAGGGTCCAATTTCTAATGCTTTTTAGTTTTACACTTAGGTTGTTTTTAGTCCAAGAAATTTGAGAAAACTTTATGATGTATCCTCTCTACAAATTTTTTGAGAATACATTAATGTGGAATGATCTCTATGTTTCTTTCTAAGGTTATTTTGAGTTTACTACAATTGTATACAATTTTCAAGGAAAATTAGTACATATTTTGAGCTATCCCCATATCAATTCTTATTGAATTTTGTCTCCTTTTCTATTACCTGGTTATTTTGAGATTGTGTGAGTAAAGCTTTCTCAATTGAATGCAATTCATTGAGATTGTATTTCAACTCATTACTGCTATTAATTCAATGAATTATGTAAATGCGTTGATGACTTTGATGGGATTTTCATGGTGATAGAAAGGATGTCTGTAAGAATGAATTTTAGTAAGAATTGCTAATAATATTTGTTGTAAGGCAACAAATGAGATCCATAAAATTGCAGTAGACTCTAAGTCCTAATGGAATAGCCACTAATCTTATTAATTTAGTCTGCAAATAGGTATACCATGAAGAAACATCAAATATAAAATCACAATCAGCTATATTTTAATTTTCTTGAAGATTTTCAAATGTGGTTAGCACTTATTTGCACGAATTGTTTTAGCCTTAGTTAGCCACTATTGCTCAGAATACTTACAAATCTATAGAAGAATTGCAACCAAATCTTCTATATGGGATGTGTTTTATCCAAAATGTCAAAATCATGCATGTGTTTAAGGATATGAGATGAGAATTAGAATGAAACTAAAATAATTCTCATACAGTAGCATCTAGCCTTAAATCATTCCCTGGGTATACCCACCTTGGTTTTGTAGAGCCTAAATAGTAGAAAACCATCCTTGGTTTTGTTGAAGTTGGGTCCAAATGATTTACACATGTAATTGTTAATAGTAATTAGCTATTACTTAGGTTGTGTGAGTAATATCAATTTGGTAATGAGCATTTTGTTGCTTAGTAGTTTTAAAACATCAACAAAATGGTGACTTTGTTGGGGAGTTGTCCAACACAACCAACAAAGTACTATAGTTTATTTGGTCCTATTGTGTATGTGTGTATCAGAACTTTAAATATTTCTCATGGTTATAATGGGTGTGTTTTAGTGAAAAACCTTGAGAATTTAAAAGTACGAAAAGAAAACCAATGCCACAGAGATGCACTAATGTATCTAGCCTTTCCAAGTGTCTTATCTATCAAGCAAGAGTTGTAGTCTTATTATCTTAAGTGATTGGTCCATCTGTCTCAGATATTTTCATATTAATTTGTGTCTTTTCTTTAAAGTCAGGATTAATTTTAATTGTGTATTTTCCCAAGAATAGGGTGGCAACTCAGTCAAGGTTTTGAAGCTAGTGCTTATTTGATAAATAGTAAAATGGCTGACAAAAGAAAAAACACAAGAGCATACACAAGAGCCAATCCAAATGTACCAATGTATACTAATTGACCTAAAGGTGGTAGAAAAAACTTGAACAAGAAAAAGGCAGATCCAAATCCCACCTAGAAGCCCAAAGGTAGTGTATCAATTAGTTCTCAGTATCAACCAGTGGTAGCGAGAGAATCTTCTTCACTTAGCTCTAAATCAAAAATCACAAGACTCTTAGTAGGAATATTTAGTACCCTAGTACCAGATGAAAGAACATATCAAGATAAGGATATGCCACTAGTAGGGAATATATCCCCTAGACTAGATCTCATAGCTGAAATGCATCGCAAGTTAGGACTCATGAGTTCATTTGGAGATCCTTCTAATCCTAAAAAAGTCCCATACATGGAACCTAATCTCATAGACCTAGATGATCTTGCTGACTCAGAATCTACTTCTGTAGATCCTATAGAAGTACAATTAGAGATAGGATTAATGAAAAAATGGTTCGTTGAAGAAGAAGCTAAGTGCATTCATTTAGAAAAGGAAAAGGAGCAAGCCACATTAGATGATATAGTGGAAAGAGATAATCTACTTCAAAGGATGGCTACCTTAAAGGAACAAAACACAAAGTTAGAAGAAAGAATGATAACCCTCCATGTTGATGTCTTTGGAGATGTAGACAGTCTGAGAGCTAAGGTTCAGGAACAAGAAAAAATCCTAAGTCAAAAGCAAGAACCTGTCCTTACTCAAGTCTAAGCTTACAAGCCTGTCCAAGTAGATCCTATAGAACCTACTGTGAAAGCTACATATAAGGGAAAGGGCAAAGCCATAAGGATCCAAATAAATGAACCTCAAGCTCAACCAAGAAAATACATAAAGCCTTTCATGTCAAAATTAGATCTAGATCTGGAGAAGGCTAGTAAGGAGAAGGAAGATCTTGCAAAAGAACTTGAGAAGGTGGAGAATGAACCTCAAGTTGTAGAAACTAGGAGAAAAATTTAGTTCATTAAGTCTAATTCTACATTAGCCTCATGGCCAAATTTGTCCACCCCAGCTTTAGTTTCTATACTAGCTTGTGGATTGGTAGTTTTAGTTCAAGGAATATCTCAATCTACACCTAACTCATCATCCACCATTAATACTCAGGCCCTTATTGTACAACCTCAACAATCTGAAAGTGTTCCTCTTAACCAAGCTAATGTAGCAAGCAATTCAAATGTTGCTAGTTTTCAGAAGAATCTTGTATACATGGAAAGTATAGAAATATATTATTTTCAAGCATCCTTGGTGATCCACATCCCATATCTTTTGATTTAAGAGATAATGTTGCCAAGTTCTCAAGAAACAATACTCTTAGTAGCAAAGAGCATTTGAGAATTTTCATAGATATACTAAATGACTAAGAAGTTGAACATGAGGATGTGATAATGAAGTTGTTTGTTCATTCACTAACTGAGGATGCAAGGGATTGGTTCAGAAGGTTACCTAATGATAGCATTAGTTCATGGAGTGATTTAGAGAAGTTATTCAAAGAGCAATACGGAGACAACACTAATGCTAGATTCATGTTAAATGAATTCAATAACATAAAAAAAAAGCCCTAACGAATCCACATTTTATTTTAATGTGAGATTCTAGAAAGGTATGTATAAATTGTTTTAGGTCATGAGGTTGGATGAGGATGTCTGTCTTACAACATATTTTAATGCTTTTGATAGAAAAATGGCTTATCAGTTGAGTGAAAACTTTGAGGGATTCTTTTAAGGTTGTAAAAAATATTGAGAATAATAGGAAGGCATCTAGTAAGCTTGTTAGGAGAGATGATCCAAATTTGTTTAATCCCAAGAATAACAATAAAAGGGAGGTTGATAAAACTCCTATAGGAAAGAAGCCAAAAGAACCTACAATAGGTTAGGTGTTGGAATTGCTTAAAAAGATGAATCCTACTAGTTTCAATACCCAAAAGCCAAATGTTGTTGATAAGACCCTTGCAAACAATAACAATTTTAATAGACAACCTAGAATGTAGAATTACCCTTATACCACCCAATGGAAGGATGACAAGCCAATTCCTAATGAGACCCAAAATGTAAAAGATAAGGGTACACCAGACCCTCTACAAAGAAGTTTAGTAAATATGAATGATAATGTGCCATGGTGTATTATTTGTCAGTCACCTCACTCTACAGAATATTGTGCAGTTACTTAGTCATTTTCTTCTAATCATAGTTTACAAACTAAGGAGGAGGAAGAAGAAAATAGCCATGATGATGTAAGCTACAATATGGTATAGTGATTGTGTTGATTCTAATTTGGAAGAAACAAGAAGTGATCTAGAGAATAAGAAAATTGCTTATCAATTACATCATCAACAAGTTTTTTTAGAAAATGAAGGCTATGATGAAGATCAAGTATGTGTTACATTTTCTGAAGTTGGTCATGTGAATTTGAGAATGCCTTCTAAGGAAGAAATTGATAGGATCACTGTAGAGATGATCTCCCAAGTACATAGAAATTACAACTTAAGAAATAGAATAGTTAACAATGATTTTGGGAAGCCTTCTAATATATTCATAAAAGATATTACACACAAGATGAAAGATGAAGCCAAGAAGGCTAATGCAGAGACAATCAAGGTTAAATATATCCAAACTAAGAAGTGTGAACTCAAGAAGAAAGTGCAATTCCAAGCAAATGAGACAGCAAAAGTAGTTGTGAAACAGAAGGTATCAAGATCTAATAATGCCAAGCAAGTAGTAGTCCCACTACTCAAAAGGTTCCTACTCTAGGTATGATTGTGAAACCCAATGTATTTGATCCAATTGATATGATATCCATGTTATCACAAATTACTATTAAGGTACCCTTGTCTAAACTATTCAGAATTGAAGAGCATAAGAGAAAAGCCTTGTCATGGTTGGGAGGGATAGGAAATAATAGCAACAATTTAGAACAAAATACCATTTAGAAGACCCCCTTAGTAATAGAGAGATAGTGGTATCATGTCCCAAATTCCCCAAATATTCTTGGATGATTCATTAGTAGCATACATAGAAGATATTGACCGATTTTTTCATAGTCTAATTATAAAAGGAGAAAGCCTAAAAAATTGCATGATAGATTTAGGAGCTTCTAACACCATCATACCTTTCAAAGTAATGGAAACCTTAGGGTTGAAAGTAGACACTAAACAAGGTAGATGCAGAGGTATGGATGCTAAAGAAGTCCTAGTCATAGGTACTCTAAATGCTTTACCATTTAAGCTAGCTACATATCCTAAGGTATAATTGACCATGTCAATCCTTGTAATTGATATCCCTCCACACTATGGCATGTCGCTTTCTAGAAAATGGAGTACTACTATGTGAGGTAACCTACAATGTGATTTGACTTATACAAATTTTCACATAGGTGAAAAGGCTATTAAAGTAGATAGAGAGCCCAAGATTAGTCATATCTTGGGTGGAAAAATTGACAAAGATGCTACTTGTTTTCTAGACACTGGTGTGAATGCATTTAGAGCTAAGCTAATTGTCCAATAAGTTGAAAAGTTGCCTACTATGATTGAACAAGAAGTTGAGTGTTGTATGGACTCACCAATAATATGTAAAATGTTTTTTGATGGGGCTAGTTCAAAAGAAGGTGTAGGGGTAGGGGTACTTTTTGTTTCTCCAGAGAAAAATTCTTTCAGATATTCCTTTACCTTGATTTTTTCATGCACTAACAATATAGCTGAATATGAAGCCTTTTTGTTAGGGTTGAAAGTTGCTACCACCATAGGATTAAAAAGTTGCAAGTTATAGGTCATTCTAAATTAATTATCTCATAGATAAAGGGAACATATGCTTCTAAGAATAGAAGGCTGAAATAGTCCAAAAATGTTGTTTGGGATCATATTGAATTCTTTGATGCATTTCGTATATCATGGAGGGATAGGGCTCAGAATAAGATAGCTGACTTATTATCAAATATAGAAATTAAACCCTAGGAGATATCATTTGCAAGAATCTCGTAGTTCAAATTTTAAAATAGGCCATCAATATCAGACAATATTGAACAGTGGCAAGTCTTTGAAGATGACCAAAACATTGTGAATTTCTTGCTAAATGAATATAAATACCATGGATAAGAGTTGGAATGTAGTGATTTCGTTCAAACCATAGATGGGAAGGAAATAATTTTTGGTCAAGAGGTTATACAATTAAAAACTAATAAAGTGCCTAAAGGTTTGGTTTTTTTGGAGAACATGTTTGATAACCAAGATAGGGTAAGGCCTAGTGCTAAAGATTGTAAACCTCAAGAGCTAGAAGAAATAAATTTGGGTATTATTGAGGCACCTAAGAAAGTTTATATTGGCTAGAATTTGTCAACTAAGATTAGAAATCCTTTGATTGATTTATTGAGAAAATATATACATGTCTCTGCCTGGTCATATGATGACCTAAAAGCCTATAGAGAATATCTTTTTCAACATGTCATACCTTTGAAGGAAAATGTAAACCCTTTTAGGAAAACATAGAGACTAGTTAATCTCACTCTAGCCCCTAAAATGAAAGAGGAATTAATGAAGTTAAGGGATGGGGAAATAATTAAACCTATTAGACATTCCACTTGGGTCTCTCATTTAGTACCTATCAGGAAAAAGAATGGAGATATTACACTGTGTGTAGATTTCAGAAACTTGAACATTGCTTCCCTAAAAGATAATTATGGGTTACCAAACATGGAAGCTATGTTGCAACAGGTAACTAGGTCTAAAATTATGTCTATGATGGATGGGTTCTCAAGATATAAGTAGGTCTTGGTAAAATAAGAAGAGCAATTTAAGATAACATTTACCACTCCTTGGGGAACTTATGTATATCTTAGAATGCCTTTTGGACTAATTAATGTTGGTGCCACTTTTCAAAGAGCCATGGATGTGGCTTTCCATGAGTATATAAATAAGTTTATGGTTGTATACCAAGATGATCTCATAGCTTATTCTAAAAGGGATGAAGACCATTGTGGGAACCTGGAGAAGATATTCATCAAAGCCATAGAATATGGAGTATCATTAAACCCTAAGAAATGTACATTTGGGGTAACTAAAAGAAAATTATTGGGACATATAGTATAAAAGGATGGAGTAAAGATAGATCCTAAATGAGTAGCCACCATTGATAAAGTCTTAAAGCCAAAGAATGTGAAAGGAATCCAATCTTTCTTTGGGCAAGTTAACTTCCTAGGGAGATTTGTTACAGATTTTTTTAAAGATTAGCAGACCTATTTCTAAAATGCTCAAGAAAGGAGCTACTATTAATTGGGATGGTGAACCTTCGTAGGCATTTCAAGATATTAAGACTGCTATAAAGAATGTTCTAGTCCTTAAGACCCCTGACTACACCAAGTCTATGCACATATTCTCTTTTGCATCTTTCCACATTGTAGCTACAATTTTGTTGCAAAAGAATGACAAAGGATATGAACAACCCATTGCTTTCTTCACTTTTAGATGCTATTTGATAGGTGCTATTGTCATTGCATTTATGCCTAGTGCTTCTGTAAAGGATATTTTTTCTCAACAAGAAGTATTAGGTAGAAGATGTAGATGGATCAATAGGATCCAAGAATTTAACATTGAGATATAGATAACAAAACTGGTAAGAGGTATGGGTTTACCTAAACTCATGGCCCAATCTAATTTGGATGCTAATCAAATAAATATGGTGGCAAATGACCTCAAGTCTGATTTATGTGACATGGATCACTATGAGTGGTATGCTAATGTTATCCACTATCAACAACATATGGAAGCTCCACCTCATTTGACTGAAAATGAGAAGAGGAGCACTAAATTACAAGCCATCAGATACATAATTATCAAAGACAGCTTGTGGTGGAGAAATTTTGAGTGAATATTACTTAAATATGTTGATCAAGAAAAATCTAAAGAAGTCCTAAGTGAAATACATGCTAGAGTGTGTGGGGGACATTATATGGCTAAGACTATTGCACACAAGGTAATGGGAGCTAGATTATGGAGACCTTCCCTTTTTAAAAATGCCCAAATCATGGTTAGAAAATGTGATGCATGTCAAAGGTTTCCTAGAAAATTGAAATTTTCAGGTAATACTCCATTAAAGCTAGTTGAAGTTCAAGCACCATTTCAACAATGGGGTATGGATTTCATAGGTGAGATCTCTCCTAAATCTAGCACTGGCTATTCTTGGATTTTATTTGCTACTAATTATTTCACAAAATGGGTGGAAGAAATCCCTACAAGAAATGCAACTAGTAAAGTTGTCAACAATTTCTTGTTAAATAACATTATTTCCAAGTTTGGTTGTGCTCAGAGAATTGTAATAGATAATGCAATGTGCTTTAGGTCTGAGGAATTTATAAAATTTTGTGACAAATATGGAATCACCAAATTAACATCCTCCCCATATCATCCACAAGGAAATGGATAGGCTAAATCCATAAATAAAAAAAATGTTAAAAGTCATTAGGAGGACCTTGGATGATAACAAGAAGGCATGGGATTCTAAGTTGTAGCTAGCAATATGGGCTAATAGGGTGATTGTGAAGAAAGCTATTGGAGTAGCCCCATTTGATATAGTATATGGAATTTAGGCAAGGATGCCTTAGAAAAATCTAATGAGCCTATATAACTACATTCAAATGTATGATGATGATATCATTGATGAAATGCAAGAAAGGCTAGATGAGCTTGTAAGATTAGCAGAAGCTAGAAGAGAAGCATCTCTTAAGAACTAGAAGCTATAACTACAAGTCAAGACATTATATGATAAAAGGACAGTGAGTAAAAAGTTTGAAGATGGAGATTTAGTCCTAATGTGGAATGCCAAAATTGAGGAAAAAGGAAAACATGGTAAATTTGATACTATCTGGTTACGTCCTTATTTGATTGAAAACACTTGGGGAGAAGACTCTTATGTTCTCAAAGATTTTTCAGACAACATTCTTGAACTGCTAGTTCATGGACAATTCTTGAAGAGGTATTTTTCTTGCAAAAATACTTGTTTCTTCCATGAATAGTAGTTTAGCATTTTCCTATAGATTTGTTTAGTTTCTTCTATATAGTTTTCCTTTGCTTGTTGTTCTCATGGAGTGCTCAGTTTGTGGGGAATCTTTGTGGTCTACTTCCCCCTGAAATTCTAAGCCCTCATTTGAATCTAAATAATTCAATGTCCGTAGATAGAGCCATTGTTAGTCTAATGTTTTGCATGATAAAATTTCTCCAATCTAGGTACAAAGAATCAGAATTAAATCCATTAATAGAGAATAGGATTTTTGGTCTTTGGTCCTATAGATTTGTTAACCTTTGAAAACATTTGTCAAACCGTAGGTCTTGTTCCTTTTTAAAAAAATTGGGTGCAATTTTTTTTTAAAAATGCAAATATTTTGTATCCAATTCAAATCTTTCATGCCCCCAAGTGGCCTTGTTCTTTTCTATTTCCCACCATCTAATCTTTGTAAGATCTATGGCAGTTGCATCATCGCTATAGAAAGTTGAAGTTTTTTACCCTATGCAACATAGCAATTGCCACAAAATTGAAGGGTGGTGCCATAAAATGGAGGTGTGGTGATCAAATATTTCATTTTGTTAGAAGTTTTTGATCACATTTTCCATGTCAAAACTGTCAGAACTATAAAAGGGATTAGAAAAATGAAGTACAAAAGGTGTCAGTAGAAATCTATATTTTCTAATTAGTTACCATGTTGCTATCAAAACAAATGTGCACTATACAAAAAATATAGATGATGGTTTCTTTTAAGTTTTTTGATGACCATAAACTTCCCAAATTGTATCGTGGATGTGTGGTTTTATTATTCTATTAGAAGCACTAACTAGAGTAATTATGATTTGACATGCATTTGTCTTTCTGACACCAAATTTTTAACAAGGCACTGGAGGTTGCTATGTCGCAATCAAAAAATGAATGAGCTTCGTCTTTAGCAACATAGCGCCTAGTTGGAAATTAATAGCATGGCAATAGTTTTATAAGGTGGGCCCTAGACATTTTATTTTTTAGATATGAGTCACATGACCTTTGGACATTGTTGGACCCAATTGGATATGTATTGTGCACCAAAAAATACTAAGACACTAGAGGTTGCTATATCACTGTTAGGAATTTTTTGCACCTTGCCGTTAGCGAAATAGCTCCTAGCTAGGAAATGAACACATGATGGGACCTAAGTAATGTTGCAACATCACTAGGATTAAAATATGGATTTATATGCCAACTATATAGGATATCCTTATGTCATCAATAACCTAGACCTACACCCCATTCATAAATCAAATGAAAGATTTTGATTGTTCGATCAAGCTCAGATCGACGATTGTCACTACCTTGCTATGGAAAGATGTGGACTTTTTACTCTATGTGACATAGTGAACAGGGGACCCACCACACCTTATGCAAATCATGAAATTTTCTCACCCTCAGATCAATCTCAAATCTATGATCATCGTTATCTCACTATGATAAGTTGTTCAAATGATATGTATAGCAAAATAGCGACTAGGGGCCCACCATATTTCTCTTAAGTAATGCACCAAATATCCTCCACACGATCAATCTAGAATCAACAATTGTCACTACTTTTCTATAGCAAGATGCTCACTATTTATGTATAGTGAGGTAGTGACTCGATGACACATGTCCTCAGTCATCATTAAGTCTAGATTGAAATGTCAACAATGAAGGACATATACACATGGATAAATCTTATTGGGTTGACTGCTAACATGTGAAGTAGAACATGAGTTAGCTCTACTTGCATCCCTAGATCGTAGGATTTTTCAAAAATCAAAGGCATGAATTTGAATGAAGAAGGTGATGCCACTTTGTGCATTTATGAGGAATGAAACCTTCACGTGTGAAAGAAAAATAGAGTATAATAAAAAAGATTTCACTAGTTGCTTCTCATAATTTTTTTTTAACTTGCAAGTTTTATGAGTAGAAGCCATTACTGAGAAGATTATGTTGAGCCTGATAAGAATTTGAAGCAATTTCCCATTTTTTGTGAGCTATTGCAGAATTTTAGAGAAGAACAAGCTTACAAGCAACTAAATACTTATACATTATAACCTATGTAGTATTTCAATTTCTGAGAATTAAAGTCAACATGCCTCCAAAGAAGGTGTTTTCTAGTCAAGAGAATTATTTGGATAGCAATGTCCATGATGATTTGGTTGAGCCACTTCCTAACTCCACTATTGAAATTGTACAAGGTAAAAAGCTAATGTCATTAAACCCTAAGTTGAGAATAGTAGATGGATTGTATGACAAGGGGAATTGGGTTTGGGATGCTAACACCTCTAAAATTGGTCTGGGTTTGTTTAAGAAATGGTTTTAAGAGAGGAACTTGTTTGCCCCACATGCCAATATCTAGAATTTTGATTTAGGGAAATTGGTGGTTCCTAGTGTCTTTATGGACTATGATCTCCTTGAGGCTATGGAAAAAAAATATGACCAAGCAATTAGAGTAGTGAGAAGAAGTGATGGTGAGATCCTAATTATAGTCAGCCCAAATGAAATTAGGGAAGTTTGTGGTTTAGGGCCTCTCACTGATTATCATGTGCCGATTGATTTGAAAGGATTAGAAAAGGAATACATGTCCAAGAAGGATGTAGTTAGACAAGGTGTAGTGAATGCACATATAGGAAAAATTTGAACTCTACCAACAATAACAACATCCTCCAAGGAACCTTTCAAAAGGGCATACTTCAATACCAAGACTATGGAGATATATAGGACCATGTGCATAGTTTTTGGGAAAGATGAAGAGGAATTTATACCTATGGATTTTATGTACATGGTTACTCAGATTTCCTCTTTTGGTGTGGACATAATTTTTGATTTTTCTTCTTACTTAGCTAAGGAAATTCACAATGGACTAATTGGGATCATTAAGGGCAAGGTGGAAAAGACTTTTGGCCACTATTCTTTGATTATGCACATGTTTTTTGTTTAAAGGAGCAACATATTTTGGAAAAAAAATGTAGTTGGATAGGGAACAAGATGGGGAAGCACTGCCAATCCATTTATGGAGTGTAGATATAACCTAGGAAGTAGAGAAAACCAGTTTTGTTAGATTTGATAGATATTTTGCTTCAAAACTGAGGTCTTTATTATTGAGTGACAGTTCCAAAATCCCTAAGGCATTCGTAGGTCTTATTAGGCCCCAAGAAAATCCTATTAGTTTGAAGGTTTCACACAACTGGAGAGACATCATTCCATATTTAGTCTCAAATTTTATAAGGATTTATGGTTTCAAAGGAGTACCCCATGTACTACCTTACCAAGTACCCTTAAAGGTAGGAGCAGCTAAATTTTTGTGGTAGTTAGGAAGACTGGAGGAAACCTTTTTGTTAAAAAGGGGGAGGGGGTCAATTTTTCCCACTTGTATAGTGGCCGATCAATTTGTAATCACAAAAGGGGGTTGGCTTTCTCTGCACAAGATTTTGGATCCTTATAAAATGGCAATTTCTCAACCTTATTTTTGTGATTCTAAGGGATTTTATCATTTGGCTCTGAGACACAAAATTAAGCTTGGTAAAATTGAGCATGAATTCTATTTTCCTAAAGACATAATAAGAAATGAATGCTCCTCGCAAGAGCAAGAAACTATAAAGGAAAAGTGGAGAGTATTCTCTAAAGTTTTGGATTTCATTCATTGTTTTGATGTAGATTATAGTCCTTTGGACAATGTTGTTACAAATGTAGATAAGATAAATAAACTTATGAATAATTTTCCTAAAATAATGGAGGTAATGAATGAAAAGAAGCAATTCTTTATTAAATTTTACCCAGATAAGGAAGTAATGAGAAGACTGGGTTTTATTCCCAATATAGGGGCGAGGCAATTAACTATCTAGAGAAGGCTAGGATATACTATCATTCAAAATAAAGGGACCATTGTGGACAAAGGAAAACAACTAATTGAGTCCACTAGTGCTATTTTGGAAGAGAGGCCTCCTGACCCCTCCCTTAAGAGGCAAAAAATAATAAGGGAAGAGGATCCTCATGTTGAGGAATACTCACCTTCATAGACCCCCATGGGAATTGAGGAAGAACAACTTATTGAAGAGAAAATTGAATACTTGGGATCCCAAGGGGGGATTTTTGTTATAGAATTATAAATAGATGAAGGAAACCCCCAGGAGCCTCCTATGCCAAGTTTTTAGTTGACCATTGTATATTACAAAGGAAGGGAATTAGATCTTATATTAGAACAAGCCAATCAACAATTTCTATTATATGAAAACTTTGTCAAATCTAGGGCTTTTATCCAATTTGCATGGAGAGCCAACATGAGAAAATTTGAAGAAAGATGCAACAAATTGAGAATAGAGCATCCTGAGCTAGAGGAGGTAGCCCTACAAAATCAAATAAAAGAATAGATGATTCAAGAGTTCCAAAACATAATCCCTGAAGAGGGGAGGCAGATGGTGAAGACCTAAAATATTTTATTATTACCTAATTGGGATATTGCTGATGCCTTAATATTTAATTCTATTTCAAATAAGTTGGATTTCTAAGATCCAAATCGGAAGGAATTCATAGGGATTGCATTCAATGAAGACCAGGCTGCTCTACTTATATGGTCTTTAAGGAAGGGATCAAGAGCTACCCCATCATAGCTAGATGAGTCTAGATTTATGGGAAATATCATTGTAAGAAGAGTAGCTAATACTTCTCATGTGCAGGCTACACACATGGGTGTGGATACATCTCAATTTGTTTTGGCCATTACTAAAAAGGAAGAAAAGGCCATGTTTGAATTGTAAAGTAAATATGAAAATGTTCTGGAAGCTTATAATAAAGAAGTTCAAAAGAGGTTTGAACTTGAAAATAAAGTAATGACGAGGTCTACAAGACCAAGAATAACATATCCCCATCCCTGAGTGGAACCTTTTAAATCCACTCCTCTCATAGAGATGCCAGATACCTCACAGAGGCCACAATATTACTCTACTGAAGACTTTGAAGAAGAAAAGAGCAAGTTGTGGGCCTTACATGTAGAATTGAATTTACAATGTCAAGATAAATTGAGAAAGGCTCTCACATATTTGGGGTATAAAATTGAATGGCCATTATTTTATGATCAATTGGCTAGAGTGGTAGGAAAATGGGAAGAATTGAAAGTAAGTGATGAGGCTCTAAGGCGTATTGTCTATAAATGGGTAAGAAGAAGGAAAGAAATGAAATTTTTATGTTATTCTATCATAAAAGTCTCACATGATCAAATTGAAAAGACTTTTGATATTGTTTTTGATCTTCCTAATTTTGATAATAAGAGAATTCATCTACAAAGAATAATAGTTGGCTATTTAAATAAATATAAGAGTCAATAGTTTAGTTTATTTCCTCATGCCCTAGATAGAAGGAATAATTTGAAAAATAAAGATGAATGGGCTAAGGAACTTGATGATTTATTTTGTGTAAGGATGAATAAAATTATCAATGAAAAAGGGCATGCATGGTGGGCTACCACAATAGAGAAAATAGTGAAAGCCCATATATTCTTTGATTCTTTGAAACAAGAATTTGTTGATATTGATAGGGAAGCTAAATATGTTATTAAGAAACAACATGATATTCTATATTTTGATTGGATAGATGATGCACTTTATGACAAGTGGATGGTGGATATTTCTTTTGGTAAGCAGCTAGAAGAAGTTGAAAGTGGTGATGATGAAGCACATGAAGATGAGTTACACATTTTTGATCCACTTCCATCAGCACTTGGAAAGGAAAGAGACAAAGAAGGGAAGCCATCTCATGCTAAAGATGCAATGGATTATTTAGATGATGTAGCAAAGACATAATCAAGAATAACTATCACCTTGGTAATACATGATGATATGAGTGAAAATGCTAGAGTGGAGGTGAAGCTACATGAATCAGAGCTTGACACATAACTGGCAGGTCTGATGGCTACATATTTTGAGGATTCAAAATGAATAAAGACCAATCACAAGATTTCCAACATGCAAGGATGTAACAAGAAAAGGGGCATACCAAGAGAATAACATGATGTTACATTCATGTTACTTGAAATTTTGTCTTTTTCTGTTAAGCAATGTAAATATCTTTGTATAAAGACACCTATTAGTTCTCTATACCTAAATCTTGTTGCATCTCACCTTATTTAAGTGAGATTCTAGGGCTAGAGAAGGATCTGATTTCTAATGCTTTTTAGTTTTACACTTAGGTTGTTTTTAGTTGAAGCAATTTGAGAAAACTTTATGATGTATCCTCTTTGCAAACTTTCTAAGAATACATTAATGTGGAATGATCTTTGTGTTTCTTTCTAAGGTTATTATGAGTTTATTACAATTGTATACAATTTTCAAGGAAAATTAATAAATATTTTGAGCTATTCCCATATCAGTTCTTATTGAATTGTGTGAGTAAAGCTTGCTCAATTGAATGCAATTCATTTAGATTGTATGTCAACTCATTACTGCTATTAATTCAATGAATTATGTAAATTCTTTGATGACTTTGATGGGATTATCATGGTGATAAAAAGGATGTCTATAAGAATGAACTTTAGTAAGAATTGTTGATAATATTTGTTGTAAGGCAACAAATCAGATCCATAATTGTATTAGACTTTGAATCCTAATGGAATAGGCACTGATCTTGTTAATTTAGTCTGCAAATAGGTATACCATGAAGAAACATCAAATCTAAAATCACAATGAGCTCACTTTACTTTAATTTTCTTGAATATTTTCAAATGTGGTCAGCACTTGTTTGCATGAATTGTTTTAGCCTTAGTTAGCCACTATTGTTGGGAATACTTGCAAATCTATAGAAGAATTGTGACCAAATCTACTATATGGGATGTGTTTTATCCAAAATATCAAAATCATGCATGTGTTTGAGGATATGAGAGGAGAATCATAATGAAATTAAAATAATTCTCATATAGTAGCATGTTTCCTTAAATCCTTCCCTATGTATACCCCGCCTAGTTTTGTAGAGCCTAAAGAGTAGAAAATCATCATTGGTTTTGTTGAAGTTGGGTCCAAATGGTTTGCTCAAGTAATTTTTAATAATAATTGTCTATTCCTTAGGTTGTGGTAGTAATGCCAATTTGGTAATGAGCATTTTGTTATTTAGTAGTTTTAAAACACCAACAACACATTTGGGGCACAAATAAGAAGTCCATATTTTGCTCTCACATTTGTTGTTGTTTCTTTGTTTCTATTATGAGTTTATGGTATTAAGGGGAGCACCCTGCATCAAGTGGTATTAGAGCTAGAGTTCTTGAGTGTGTGGATAGATTGTTGATTGTGAGGTAGTTTGCACCAGGACTGTGGTTTGGGCTAAGTTTGTAGATAGATTATCGATTGTGAGGTAGTTTGCACTAGAGTATTAGCAAAAGCACGAAAATTCCTTTCGGAAGAGAGCATGGTAGAAGAGGTATAGGTGTTACACTTGAGGGTTTCCAAGCCCTCCAAAGCCAAATGCAAGCATCAGAACAATGCGAAGAGGAATAAATCTTCCTATAAGAGATGAAAGTGAAGATGAGGACAAAGTAGAAGAAAATGTTGAAGTAGAGGCAATTCTAAATCCAAAAGAAGAGAGGTTTTTTAGGGCCTTCTCCAAGATTGAAAAAAGACCTAAGTTTGAGGTTCCCACATTTTTAGGAAATCTTAATCTAGAGGAGTTGATTGATTGGATCAATAAACTAGAGGAGTACTTTGAGTATGAAGATATTGATGATCTTGATAGGGTCAAGTTTGCAAAGGAAAAAGTAAAGGGGCATGCAAAGATTTGGTGGTAGGAGGTTTGGTTGGAGCACAATAGAAAGGTAAAAGACAAAATCACCAGATGGGATAAGATGAAAGATAAACTGAAGCAACAGTTCATTCCCATGGATTATGAGCTTGATCTATTGAAGAATATGCAAGGGTTGAAGCAAGCCGAAAAATCTATTCAAGGGTATATTGAAGACTTCTACTGAGTTCTCATTAGAATCGAACATACAAAAGCTAATAATAAGAAAGTCACCCGTTATCTTAATGGGTTAAGGCCTAGCATTTAGGATGAGCTAAGTCTAGTTTGAATGAGTAGTATTGAGGAGACATACCAATTTTCCCTAAGAGTTGAGGAGAAATTGAGCAACAAGTTTGATAATAAGAATAGTGGAAGAGGTCACGGTGGAAGATCTAGTAGGTGATCTTATGGTAGTCATAATGATGATCAAAAGAACAAGGATGAGGTTGGAAGTAGTAGTCAAAACTAGAGGGGAAATAATTTCCATCATTTCCATGATTAGAACAATAGAGATCAGAGAGGAAGAGGCAAAGGACAAGGATTTGGAAGAGGAGGCTTTCATGGGAAATGTTTTCACTATAGAGAAGAAGGGAATAGAGCATTTGAATGTACCTAGCACCAAGGAAGGGCAGATTGAAGAATAGAAGGCTAGACCAATGTTGCACATGTTGATGAAGATGCCAGATCCTCATATTCTGAAGATGTTGAAAGAGGAGAAGTCCTAGTTAACTGAAGAGTCTTACTGAGTGGTGAGAATGAACCCAAGCAAAGATGGAGCTTGTTTCACACAAGGTGTAGATGTGAAGATAAGTGTTGTGATGTCATAAATTATGGTGGAAGTACTAAAAATATGGTATAAAAAATGATGGTCACCAAGTTGAAGCTGAAGAGGTAGAAACACCCACATCAATACCACATTGCTTAGGTGCAAGATGACCACAAGGTCATGGTCAATGAGTAGTACTCAGTGAAGTTCAAGATTAGAAGCTACATGATGAGGTACTATGTGATATCATACCTATGAACATATGTCATATGTTGTTGGGTAGGTTGTGGTAGTTTGAGAGGCATGGTATACATGATGGGTGAACAAATACCTACACTCTAACTAAGGATAGAGTGAAACATAAGCTGAAGCCATTGAAGGATAAAGAGTAAAAGTTATGTAGTGCTACTAGAATATGTTTTGTTGATGGAAAAGAGTTTTTTAAATGTATGAAACATGAGCATATGTGTTTTTCTATAATTCCTAAAGATAGTAAAGAAGAAGTAGAGAATGTACTTGCAAAAATTGTAGATATTTTGGAAGAGTTTTCTGATATTGTATTAGATAATGTACCTGATGGATTTCCCCCATTAAGGAAGATCAATCACCAAATAGATTTGGTTCCAGGAGCTAGTCTCCCAAACAAGGTAGCACATATAATGACACCATCATAAAGTGAAGAGTTGAATAGGTAAGTTAATGAGTTGTTGCAGAAGGGGTTGATTTGAGAGAGTTTGAGTCCATGTGTTATACCAGCAATATTAGCACCAAATAAGAATGGAGAATGGATGATGTGCACAAATTCTCATGCTATCAACAAGATCACAATAAAGTATAGATTTCCATTGCCAAGGATGGATGATATTATAGATTGTTTGAGTGGAGCTAAGTATTTCACAAAGATAGATCTTAAGAGTGGGTACCATCAAATTTGTATCAGAGAAGGTCATGAGTGGAAGACTACTTTCAAGACAAGGGAAAGACTATATGAGTGGTTAGTCATGCCTTTTGGGCTAACCAATGCACCAAGCACTTTCATGAGGCTCATGAATGAGGTACTGAAGGAGTTTCTAGGTAAGTTTGTCATTGTTTACCTAGATGATATATTGATCTTTAGTAAGACATTAGAGGAACATTTTATCCATATTTTCAAGGTGTTTGATAAGTTAAGGGAAGAAAAGTTGTTGATAAATTTGAAGAAGTGCACTTTTGTAAATAAGGAGTTGGTGTACCTAGGATTTATACTCTCTGGAGAAGGTGTAAAAATGGACCCAGAGAAAGTGAAGGCTATCCTTGAATGACCTACTCCAAGGAGTGTGACAGAGGTAAGATCTTTTCATGGACTAGCTACATTTTACAAAAAGTTCATAAGAAGTTTTGGCAATATTTTTGGACCCTTGACTAAAACAATGAGAGGGGGATAGGAAAGAGTTTAAGTGGACTATAGGAGTAGATAAGAGTTTTAATTTATTGAAACAAAAAGTTATTGAGAAACCTATTTTAGCACTTCCTAATTTTAACAAGGTGTTTCAAGTAGACTATGATGCTAGTGGTACTACAATAGGAGCTATTTTGAGCCAAGTAGGTAGACCTATTACTTATTTTAGTTAGAAGTTGAATGATGCAAAAAGAAATTTTTTTTTTTATGATCTAGAATTTTATGCTATAGTTCAAACATTGAAGAAGTGGAGACACTATCTTCTTTCCAAGGAGTTTGTTTTATATACTGATCATCAACCTTTGCACTATTTGAATAGTCAAGGAAAATTGAACCAAAGGCATTTAAAGTGGGTTGAGTTTTTACAGAGTTATACAATTTTTTTGAAACATAGGAGTTTGAAGTCTAGCAAAGTTGTAGATGCTCTTAGTAGAAGACAAATTTTGTTGATAGAAATGCAGATAAAGATGGTTGGGTTTAAGGAACTTAGTACATTATATCCAGATGATCTTGATTTTGGTGAAACATGGAAGGTTTGTACATAACCTGTTACACTTGATAGGACAAAGTGGTTGGATTTCATGATCTAGGATAATATGTTGTTCAAAGGAAGCTAGTTGTGCATTCCCAAAAGTTCAATGAGAGAGAATCTCATCAAGGAGAAACATGGTGGAGGATTGGCTAGACATTTTGGTATAGATAAAACCATAGCTTTGGTTGCTAAATAGTAATATTGGCCATAGCTGCACAAGATGTGATGAATTTTTTATAAATTTGTAGAGTATGTTAGATGGAAAAATGAGTGAAGAAAAATACAGGGTTGTATCAGCCATTACGTATACCAAAGAAGCCATGGTAGGATATCAACATGGATTTTGTTCTAGGATTTCTGAGGACATAGCATGGGTATGATTCTCTTTTTTTTGTAGTTGACATGTTTTCAAAGATGGCACATTTTATTCCTTGCAAGAAGACTAGTGATGTTGTTCATGTAGCAGAGTTGTTTTTTAGAGAAGTGATGAGATTACATGGTCTGCCAAAGAATATCATTTTAGATAGAGATACCAATTTTTTTGGATATTTCTAGCATACATTATGATAGAAGTTAAAGATAGATTTGAAGTTTAGTTCATCACATCAACCATAGACTGATGGATAGATGGAAGCTATGAATGGTAGTTTCAAAAACTTGTTGAGATGCTTGGTTGGAGATAAACCAAAAGGATGGGATATAATTTTACCATAGGTGGAATTTGTGTGTAATAATTCTATCAATAGGAGTACTGGTAAATCATCATTCCAAATTATATCTAGGATTAGTTCCAAAAATGCTTCTAAATTGAGGCAATTGGATAAAGGAGAGATAAGTTGTGCTGAAGCAGAAGATTTTGCTGAACATTTGAAGAATGTCCATGAGGAGGTAAGGAAGCACATCACAAATATGAATACATAGTATAAGGCTAAAGAAGATGTGAAAAGGAGATATAAGGAATTTTAGATTGGAGATGAAGTCATGGTTCATTTGAGAAAGGAGTATTTTCTAGTGGGTACATATAATAAGTTGAAGATGAAGAAGTTTTGATTGTGTAAGATAGTGGAAAGGCATGATTTTCCAAATGCATATGAAATGAAGTTACTTACTAAATTCAATATTTCACCAGTATTTAATTCTTTAGATTTGATAGAGTATTATGAAGGAGGTGATGGAGATGAAGTTGCAAAAGCATCATGGAGTATTCTAGCAACTAGTTTGGCTACAAAGGAAATTGAGGAGATACTAGATAGTCATGTTGGAAAAAGTATTAGAAATAGAACTTATGAGGAATATCTAGTCAAATAGAAAGGGAGACCAGTTGAGGATTCATCGTGGCTAGCAAAGGAGGAGGTTAACCATCTTGGTTTTCCTTTGAACACCTGAGATGTGATGAGGTCACTTCTCAAATTACCCTAAGTGTTTGATGCAAGAGCATCCTGGGAGTAAGGGCAATCTTGCATCACCCAAAAATATTCTATTTTTAAGTCTTTTCTATTTTAATAAGGACTAGTAGATAGGGTGTTTACTATTTATGGGAAGTTGCTATTTTTAGTAAGTTTGTCATATGAGCTTGGAATGTTCTCATTTTCTAAAAGAAGGCTAATTTTAGAGATATAAGCCTACCATAAAAATCTCATTGCTCTAACTTAAGTATCAAAGAAGTTATTGCAGATTTTTAGTGGAATAATTTTTAGAAAAATCTTCATGCTCACCATTGGAGGCCTTAGAGTGCCTGGATGAGGTCTAAAAACTTGATGGAAGGGAGCTAACACCATTTTGAGCCTATAGATTAGGAGCTTCCAAAAGTGGTTATAATATCCAATTAGAGCAATGGTTTGTGAGTTATGGCCTTCTAAAGTTGGGCTACCCAAAACTTCTAAAATAATTGTGAAAGATCTAATTGGCCAACTCTATATGTTCTTTTAGGGTTTTTTGGCCCTAGGTATTAAGTTTGAGAATCTAGAATCTTCCTAGGTGACATTAAATTGCTATTTAAGAAAGGCCAAAACATTTCCTAGGATAACTCTAGGTGATAGTTCATAGCTTGTCTTATAAATTACTGTACTAAAGGTGCCCATGTGGGTTAGCATATTGTGCTTATGAATTTTTTAATTCTACATTTGTGGCACAAATAAGAAGTCCATATTTTGTTTTGAAATTTCATGTTGTTTCTTTTTTTTCTTTATGAGTTTATGGTATTAAGGAGAGCACCCTACATCAGATAATCTTGGAGTTTGAGAAAGGAAAGAAGTTTCCTAGATCATGCACATATGAAAAAATAATTTAGGAAGTTCACAATGAATTGTATAGTAAAGAAATTAAGAAGAAAGTGGAGAAAAAGATTGATGAAATTTTAAAAGAATCTAGAATGAAAATAGAGGAGTATAGAGAAGCAATGGGAATTTCTATGGAGATATGAGAAAATGGTGAAACTAAGGTGTTAAGGGAAAACCCATTAGCAATAGATGTTGGAGCATCACAAGGTGTCACTATAGCACAAATATCAGCCAAAGAACCCTATGAAGCAATATCATACATGTTAGAGTAGGGTTGTCATTGCACCAAAAGACTAATCTTTTAATGACTAATATAGTCACTCAATGTATATTACATAGGAGGCAGTTAAGCCCTTGTCATGAATCTTGATGGGAGCACTAAAAAAATTTCCTACAATCTTCTCCTCAATGTTACCCAAGGGTCTGAGGATTTGAACCTATGACCAAGCTCTAATACCACTTGTTAGAGTGGGGTTTCCATTACACAAAAATATTGATTTGTGAATGCCTGATACAACCACTCATCTTATAGTACATAGGAGGCAATTAAGCCCTTGTCACAAATCCTAAGGGGAGCACTAAAAAAATTTCAACACTAAGTACAACCTAAAATTGTACCTCCAAAATGTAAATAAAATGATGTAGAGGAAGTTAATATTACTAAAGTTCAAATAGTTACCCCACCTAGCACCAAGAGGTCTGCGAGGTTAACTGAGGTTAAGAAAGAGAAAGTAGAGTCTCCTACAAAGAAAATGAAAAAACAAATGTCAAGTGGACCAAGTAAATAGAGGAAAACCCTACAAGTAGTTGATTTTGATGAATCAAAAGAAGAATAAACAAAGGTAAGAAAAGTAGAGAAGGAAAAGGTGGAGACAAAGAGACCATCCAGTAAAAGACCTTGGAAATGAAAGGTTGAAGCCTTGAATGTTGTAATTATTGATAACAATAATTTTGTAGAAATGAATTATTTGTATGATATGTATACTAAAATAAATAGATTAAAATTAGATAATGGAGTTATTAGAAATATAATATTAGTAAACAAAATATTTAAGAATATTTAAAAGAAAATTCCAAAAGATTTTTATAATAGACCGATCAATAGAAAGAGAAGGATTATTGATGAGGATAAGGGAATTAAAGACACTCGGATAAGAAATTTTTGCAAAGTAAATGGAGATGAAGATCATGCTATAATATTGAAGAGTATTGAGCCCCTATTAAGGAATAAGAGGAGAAATATTATTGACTATGAAGAGGTGAACAAAAGAAGTGAACAATAAATTATTAAGTTTATGATCTCCACACCCAACATTGTATAGATAAGAAAGTATTTAGGGGAAGCACTCCCTACAATGATAAAGAAGACATCATTAGCTGAGCATGCAAAAACAAAATAAATTGCACCATAGATATCTATAATCCCCACACTAGTAGTAGTATTAGCCACAGAGGTTGGAAAAGACACAATGATGATTGAGTCAATACCATAGATAGAAATTAGTAATAATACCATGCAAGTAGGTAGTAAAAATATTACCCTCGATGAAGACAAAGAAAATCATTGTAAGGATTATGAACCATCCATTGTTGATAATTTGGCCAACTAAACTAGGTTTGATAATGAAGATGATGGAATGAAGAAGAGAAGAAGAAAAATAAAAAGAACAAAGGAAGAAAGAAAGAAGTAGAGAAGAGGAAGAGATTAGAAGAAATAAAGAAAAAGGAAGAATAATTGAAGAGAAAAAAATAAGAAAGAGGTAGAAGAGAAAGAGAAACTAGAAGAAGAAGGAGGAGAGGAGGAGGAGGAGGAGGAGGAGGAGGAGGAGGAGGAGGAGAAGCAAAAGGAGAAGGACAAGGAGAAGGAGAAGTGAGAAGAAGAAAGGAGGAAGAAAGCAGAGAAGGAGAAGAAAATACAAGAAGAAATGATGAAGAATAATTGGAATGTAATAATGCATGAATCCACATTTTTACCACAACCAAAGCATATAGAGACTGAATTTGAAAAAGTAATATTCTAGGATGAGGCAAATATTTTTTTGCAGAATCTAGAGAAAGGAAAATATTCATTAGAATCAGCCTTAGAAATTTTATCTAGAGATGATAATGATTAGCTAGGCCTGATTTCATCTTTGAGAAAACTATTTGAGAAAAATAAAAAGTTGAATATTCTTGAAAGGACATTAGGAGAACTATCTAAAAGGTTGCAAAAGGTTATATCCATTAGGACAATAGAAACATAGCCCTAACAAAGAGTGGAAGAACTAATGAATTCTTTTGATAATAAGTTTACTCATTTATTAGAAGTTTCATTGAACCAAGCACATATAAGGCATGATGCACATTTTTTTGATACAATATGTACAAATGTTAGGAACAATTTGAAAAAACTTGATGCTTGCATCAAGCATCTAAGAAGATTTTTGGAAGAAGGAAGGAAAGTGTATGGATAGTGAACCTTTACATAAAATAACATTAGGGATATAAGAGATAAACTAAATGCAAAAAAGTATGGGTTGGAAATTTTCATAAGTGAGATACAATAACTAGATACAAAGATTGAATATCTTGAGGTAGCTATACCATAGATTTATGATGAAATAAAGATCATTAAATTGAGGAAGGAAAGAGTGACAAAGATGTTCTCTTTGTTAATAGATCATCTAAATTTGAAAATTAGCAATGTGTAGAAGAAGCTTGATGAATGTCTTGCAAAAAGTATATCATATGAAAAGTTTATAAATTTGGATTTGAATGCAATTGAGGTGGCATCCTATGGACTATGCAAGCTAATAAGTGTTAGAAATGTTTAGAATAATTGGGGTGGGGGGGGGGGCATGAATCATTTACTCAAGGTATTCATGTACCACTTGAACAATAAAGAAAACATCCATTGCTCTACTAATCCATTTGTTTCTCAGTCTCAATTGAAAATAATGTCTTAAACATAACTTTATTTTCATAGTGAAAACATTGTCAAAAGTAAAACATATAAAGAATTCAATACATATTTGACACTATGATTTTTATGTGGAAACCCAATTTTGGAAAAACCACTAGCAACATGTCACTCTTTTTCACTCTTTTAGAGTGAGCTTTGTTAGGAGCCAAACCTATTAAAGGTTAGAAAACACACTATTAAATGTGACCTTGTTAAAGGATTTAATCACCCTACTAGGAGTCACCTTGTAAAAGGAATTTGATCATTCCATTCAGAATGTCACCTAGTTAAAGGATTTACACAAACTATTAAGTGTTCCAAATGATTGTTACGTCAACGTATATTAAAAGGATTTCAATAAGAATTGTTTACAATGACTAGAAAGAAAATAGTGGGTTTTGATATGTGTGATTACAACTCACTTTTTTGGGTTCAAATCTCTATTCAGATCTTGTGATAACTCATTGATAAGCCTTCCACTATCATATGTAATCTTGATTCACTTGAAAAGTATTCAAGTAATTAGTCAAATATTCTCAAAAACACTTAAGCCTTCTACTCAAATTCACTTATCAATACCAACATCATCTCTGCAAGCTTTCTCATTTAGCTTCACATTCACTCACACTTGTGTGTATCTAATCAACCTTGTGTTAGTTTGTGGTGACTGATAAGGGAAAATGAGACTAGTAAGAAATTAAAATGTCTCAGATTTGATAATCATGGTGAGTATTCCAGTCATGAATTTGAATATTATTTCTCCACTACCGATATTCATAGACATAAAACTATTCCAAGGACTCTTGGAAATTTGAAAGCCATTGTGTTTACTGTTGTGCTAATAGATCAACCTATTAACATGTGATACAACCACATGGCTTATTTAACATAGGAAGTGGTTAGACCATGTCACAAATCTTACAAGGGATGTTGGCCCACTACCCAAAATCACCCTCCCAGTGTCACTTGTTGTGGCCCATAGGATTGGAACCTATGACCAAGCTCTAATATCATTTGTTAGAAACTTGAAAGCTGTCATGTTTGTCATTGTGCTAAAAGATTGACCTGTTAACATGTGATACAACCACATGAATTATTCAACGTAGGAGGTGGTTAAACCATGTCACAAATCATATGAGGGACATTGGCCCATTGCAAACAAGGATTCACAGGAAAATGGAGTGGCTAAACAAAAAAATAGGACTATAATGGAGCGTACAAGGAGCATGAGGTTGCATGCAAGGTTTCTTTTAAACATGTGGGTGGAGGCTATTAATACTACTTTATATTTAATTAATAGAGGTCTCTCTACTCCTTTGGGTTGTGGTATTCTAGAGGAAGCATGGACTGGTAAGAAGGTGAGTTATTCTTTTCTCAAGACCTTCATATTAGCAATATAGTCAATTAGATGTATTCAAGATTGTCATTTATGTGCAACTAAGGAAGGTCTATAACATTTTCATGATGACATGTACTAGTGAACATGTGTGTATAGTTAGTATGAGACAAGTTACTATAAGTTTAACTGTGTTGGTATTTAACAACATAGAACAAAGAATTGCAACAAATATAGTTCTATCACTTTAGGATTTATTTTGATTTCAAAATAATTACTAAATCATGTTAAGCCAAAAATATGGATGTTATTTTATAATATGTCAAGCATGTGAAGACATGGAAGTTAACTAAGCAACAATTTGTGAATGCACAAGGTATACATAAAGATCTTATATTGCACAAAGTGTGTGTAAGTATATTGAACAATGAATAGATCTAATGCATAGATACATTGGAAGTTTCATGATTAGATGTGACATGAAAACTATTATGAGAACCATTTACAAGCCTCATCTCATGCAAAATTGGATGTAAAGATCAGAGCAAGTGTGAGTTACAATAGCAAGCAAGTATTGTATGCATATCTATTCTATGAAGGAACTAAATTATTTAATTGCATGTTAAGGTAGTGGGATCTTCTTTCATACATTGTAATTGATCTACTAACTCCTAATAGGGTTGAGGCTTCTAACAAGGCCTAGTACTCTAACAAGGACTTGATACACTATATGTACTTCATAGACTCCTAACGAGGTCAATATCCTAAACCAGATCCTATTGTTTAATGAATCATGTAGTGGGTATCATCCCCACTGAGGTTTTCACTTGGCTAGGGTTTTCCTAGTTAGCAAATAATGGTGTTATGAGTTCTCTATGTGTATGGTTATATTTACTATTCAACATTGTTGGTTTACTTTCATATGCAAGTTATAAAATAAGTAACAATATTCAGATGTGGGAAAAGGTTTATAGAATACCGATTCACACCACCACCTTCTCAATATTATCTATTTCTAACAATTAGTATTAGAGCATAGTTACTTTCAAGAGGCTTAATAGCTTAAGTAATTGAAGAAGAATCTTGAATAAGCTCTTGAACAGATTGATCTTCTTACTGAAGAGAGAGACAATTTAAAAGATGGATACACAGATGAAAATTTTTATATTGGAAAACTAAAAGATGATATTGGTGATCTAAAAACTAGAAAGGAATCATTTGCACAGACCAATGTTAACGATGATACAAAAAGTCTCAAGAAAGAGAACAAGATCTTGAAGCATGAGCTGAAAATTGTTGAACTTAAGTTGAGTGTTAAGATTGGTGGCAATAAGAATGAACTTGATTTGAAATATGACAATGTAGACCTTAGATCCCAATTAAGTCAAGTGAAATATAAATTAAATTCTATTAAGATAGAGCATGTAGAGTTGGAAAAATACAACATCATTATGAAAGGAGAATTCACACAAGAAAAAAATAGTTAGAGAAAATTTACACAAGTTCTGAGAAAATTGATGAATAGGTATTTTATCAAAGACTTTCTTATGATTATATAGGCCTTGGATATCTTCTTGGAGAGAAATCAGAAAATAAATAGGAGATTAAGATAGAAGAAGATTCTCTAGTGGAAATCCCTAAAGAAAAAGTGGTCTGATGAAGTTGAAAAAATTGAATTGACAAAGAAATTTGATGAACTTAGAACAATAGAGAAAGTTGAAAACCTAAGCAAGATGATTCATCCAAAGAGGAAAGACATGAATCGAAAGGTATATGTTTAACATGAAATGAAGTTGGACATATGAAGAGAGATTGTATAGGTAAGTCTTTTAAACCCATTACTAATTTTTATTGTTATAATTGTCATGGTTATGGACATAAGACATTAGAATGTAAGAAACCTAAGTTTTTTGATGATAATAATAATAGTAGAATTTTTAGAAATACTAACCCTATAGGTAATGGAACAAGTAAATCATTGAGCAGATCTAATGATGGAGAGAAACCTAATAGTAAAAGAAAGTAGTTTGTTTGTTACAAATGTAACAATACTAGATATATTGCAAGGAATTGTAGAGAACCTAAGAGTCATAATGGAAACAATTAGAGGAGGAATGCACCTATATGTCAGCTATGCATTCACTTTGGACACATAACAAGATTATGTAGAATGGGCAGAGGGAACTTTAATAGGAACCCTAATCATGGAAGGAACAATATGAATGATAGAAGGAATGAAAATGGAGGCAAAAATAGTTAGAAAGAAGCAATCAATGAACATGTTGAAGAATTCAAAGAAGCATTTGTAAAGTCTTGTAATCTAGAGAGTTCACATACAATATTGGAAGAGCAATTATTTGATGGACCTGATGGAAAGTTGAAGTCACGAATTGTTTGCAACTCAACCTACCTAAATTAAGCTACTGTAGTAAGCAACAGAGCATCAGTGGTTAGAACTAATGTTAGAGAGTGAGTTAGAGATTGCACAGTTAACAAAAGGTAGAAGACATAGAGAAAAAACTATGTTTTGTTACACAAGTCTTGATGTGATTGCAATATGCAAAAATTGTAAGTCAGGGTCACTAGTAAATAGAGACAATATTTTGAGTTTGCAGTAGATACAAATTTATTGTGTAGTGCAATTAGAAATGATTTAAGGATCACAAGAAAGATTTGATGTACCATTTGTTCATGCAAAGTGTCTTGAGTGAATTGAAGAGTGATTTGACAATAATTGAAGTGTGAAGCAAGTTTTTCAAGTCAAAAGTTGTAGAAGTCCTAAAATCATGAATTTAAAGAATTTTATAGTATATTGAATCCAATTTCTTGAAGTATTTATAGTTATTGAAGAATGGATAGTCAAAGAGTGAATGATGTTAGTGATAGACCAAGGTATGAGTTCAAGAAAGACCCATTTGTTTCTTTACTAGATGATCCTATAGGTACATTTTTGCAAGTTCTAGAAAATGTGTTACATGTAGAGGATATAAGGAATTATATACATTGAAAAAACAAGAGTATAGGTGATGAGGAGATTCACAAGGACTTAGGAGCCATGTGTAATAATGACTTATCCTTGAAGTCTGTGTATGCGAACCTTGAAGATTTCAATTTGGTGAAGTATATGTTCTACACAGAATTCAACAATCACAAGTGGACCCAAATTATACTAAGTAGAGTTCATGATGATATGTTCTAGTCAGGTGATGCACATATTGTCATTGATAATGACCTAATCCACATGGTCATAGGATTCAAAAATGATGGTTGTAATCTTGTTAATGAGACAAGTGTCAAGAAATTAGTAAAGAAAAACCTAAAAACCAAGTTCAATGAAAGAAATATGAGGGTTGATCATATTTAGGATAAAGCAATCAAGCTATTGACTAAAATCTTAGGGTATAAGTTGAACCATGGATCAAGGGTAAACTCTATACTGTAGGAGTTGATGAAATCCAACTTCGTAGTCACTAAGATCACCTACATGCAAAATAACTTGTCAAAGGGAAACCAAGAAGGAAGAGGTGGAGCTTGGAAAAACCCTAAATGGACATGAGAGAGAAAAAATGCAAAACAATGAAATTGTATTTACAATGAGAATGGAATGTGAAAATACAAAGAGAGAGCCTGAACATAAAGGCCTCATGGAAGCTTGTAGAACAAGCTAGAAAGTGGTAGAAGATAAGGTTGACAACCAAACACACTTCCACAAAAAGGTGGAACATGCTAGAAGCGAACAAACTCTCGTGTTGTCAACAACTCATCACTAAATGCATTAACCTAAGTAAGCTTAAGTAAATAGAATAAATAATTAATAATTTACTCTAACATCCCCCCTTAAGTGCAACTTAGGGGAATGCCTTAAGCTCACAAAACTAAGATGATAATGTAGAATGGGTCCTAAAAACAAGGCCATGTTAGGTACCCATGTACAATGCAAAGAGATGCAACCTCTAAAAATGAGGAAAGAGAGAAAACCATGTGGGAAAAACTCTCCCCCAAAAAGAGGTAACCTAGTGAAGAACTGAAGAAGCCTCCAACTAGGGGAATGTCCCCTAAAATAGGAACAAAGAGTGATCGTGAAGAGCATCACTGAAGCATGAAGAAGCCAAAAAAATTTCCATCAAAAAGAAATTTTTGATATGAAGAACCTCCATGGAAGAAGAAGGAACAAATTAAGCGTGCCTATATGGTAAATGATCCATCTCACCAAAATGCATAGGTAGCCAGCCACTACAATCACCTCATATATAGGATCAACCACTGAATAAATAGTTCACACTATTGAACTATTGAACCAAGGATGCATTGGAACAACAACATAACCGCCCCTTAATGCAGACAAGGTGAGATGATAAGCAACTAAGAAGGTGGGTCAAAATCTCTTGCAGACAGAACCAAGAACAATGAGAGAGGAAGAGGTACAAACACCTATAAAGACATGATCACAATGATGCTACATGGGGCTAATGTCATGAAGGGACACTCACTTGACAAAGGGAAAATGGCTAAAACAAAAAAAAACCATCCCCCATGGTGCTTTATAAAAAGAGTGTGAGTACAACTGACTCAAAAATAATGTTCATGAATCTAAAATGCAAAAGTGGTACTTTATCTCAAGGCATATATAAAAGAGCTTACAAATGATGTCTACAATGATCAAAATAGGAAAAAAGCTAAAACAAAAGATAGGACAGCCCAAAACAAAAGAAACCATGCCAGGAAAATGATTCTTAGACCTGAAACACCCAAGATATCCACCATAGAGAAAAAATGCCAAAAATATGATAGAAAGAGCATGGGATAGAATCTAAGGAAAATGACTATATTTCCAAAAATATAACATTTTCAAAAAATTGACATGGGATGTAAAATATATGCATGTCAGAGTCAAAAACACAACTTCAAACGTCAACTAAAAAACAAACAACAAAACTGCATCAAAACCTAAAAATACCTAACCAATGTCATCGTCTGTAAACCAACTTTTTGGCACTTCTTTTAGATTGTAAAAATACCTCTGTATGCTCAAGTTATGGCCAAAAAATTGAAGGTAGGTCCAAAATGACCTTGAAGGAGAGGTGCAAGAAGGTCTCCTGATGCAGGGATGACATCAAAAAAATGCTAGGTTGAAATTGATGGCCTACAACCTATCACAGCAAAAAAGTGGCCACATGGTAGTGGTGATGTCAGAAAGTGTGATGTGGTAGGGTCCATGTGGCACCCTTGCCATGTGTCACCACAAAAACTTGCCAAGTGGTAAGCAGGCTGATTGGACCAAGAACTGCCGATAGTGCAAAAAATCCACACAGGTGTTGTTTAGTGTACAGAGGCAGAGCTAACTAGGTGAGCAGAGCACAAGTGCCAAAAGAGTTGCAGATGAGTGGAACAAGAGAAAAAAACATTAGTGGAGCAGAGGAAAGACCTGGTGATGCCACCAGAAAGGTTGTGCACCAATGGAGGCAGATGCTTAGTGCAGCTGACACAGAGCTTGAGGTGACACTGCCTATTGTGGCCACTGTAGGCTACATGTGGGTGGCATATTTGCAACCCCATGGTGGTGTGGTAGTGGCACCTACTTGTTATAATATTTTTTGACCCTACATCGGTATGATCTATACGAAAAAGCCCTCTGAGATAAAAAAATTTGTCTCTCAAATCCCTGTCTCCAAAATTGACAAATTTTATATGGATCCTAGTTGAAAAATGTCTTCTAAATCCAATGGAAGTGTCCATTTGGGCCCAATGCGCTTCAAAAAAAATTTCTTCCCCCAATTTGGAGAAAAATGCACAAACAAACTAGGGTTTGTGTCTCCAAATTGTGGCTTCAAAAATCCTTCAACAAAACAGCAGCAGGGAGGCTCTGATACCATGTAGGAGTTGATAAAATCCAACTCCCCAGTCACCAAGATCACCTACATGCAAAATAACCTGTCAAAGAGAAATCGAGAAGGAAGAGGTGGAGCTTGGAAAAACCCTAAACAAACATGAGAGAGAAATAATGCAAAACAATGAAATTTTATTTACAATGAGAATGAAATGTGAAAATACAAAGAGAGAGCCCAAATATAAAGATCTCATGGAAGCTTGTAGAACAAGTTGGAAAGTGGTAGAAGATAAGGTTGACAACTAAGCACACTTCCATAAAAAGGTGGAACATGCTAGAAGGGAAAAAACTCTCATGTTGTCAACAACTCATCACTACATGCATTAAATACTAAATATTAAATGAATGCATTAACCTAAGTAAGCTTAAGTAAATACAATAAATAATTAATAATTAATTAATTATTTACTCTATTATATACTTGTTGGATTCATTCATACAACATATATGATGGGTATTGAAAGGAGAAAAGTAAGTTTGTGTGACATTGTTAGAGTGTAGCTTTTGGACAATATTGTGAAGATAAAGAAAACTAAGAGTATATTATTTAGATTTGAGTCTCTATTGACTCATATATTCTTTTATGTTACTAAGAAATTTCTTGGAGTAATCAATTTGGATAGAAGCAAGTGTACAATGAAGATTGTAACTCAAAGCTATAGATCTAAACCTGAGAATGTTAAAGACATTGATTTTGATAGAATGATGAAGCATTTTCAGTCTAAGATGAAATTGAGCTATAGGATACCTCCCTCTATGTTAGAGAAGTATAAGGATGATTTTTACTTTATGGTGGAAATTGATAACACATGCATGGAAGCATTGATACCTAGAGTAAAGTTCATTGAGCCTATGGGCTATGAGATGAGTGCATAACTTATTAAAAGGTATGAGCATATCATACTCAAGTTTGAGTAGGATACAAAATGTCCTAGATGGGAGACATATGGTGAAAGGCCAAGAATTGTTGAGTCTAAGCTGCATAGAAAGGAGAGTAAAAAGAAAGTAGAGAAGGAGATAGATTCCATACTCAAGGAATTTGGCATAAATAGACATGAATTCCATGAGATAAAGGGAATTTCTCTGGAGATGAAGGCTAGTGGATAGACATAATTGTTGGTAGCAACACCTATTACAATGCCAGGACCTTTAGAAGGTGTAATAGTGGCACAATCATGTGCACAAGTGCAACCTATAAGGGAAAGCTATGAGCAATCAATGAGGTAGTGAAAGGTGGAATCACCTACTATGCAGAGGAAGTCAGGAACACTGGTGAAGGTCAAGCAAGAAACTACATGCCAAGTAAAGAAATGAGTAAATAAAATCAATAGTGGGCCTAGAAAAAGGAGGAAAACCATGCAAGTGAGTAGTTGTAAAAGCTTAGAAAATGATGATGATGAAGATAAGCCTATTGAGAAAGATGTGTAGGAAGCCAAGATAGCCACAAGCAAGAAAGCATGTAAACCTAAGGTAGAAAATCTAAATATGCAGATTATAAATGATAAAAAAATTGTTTTGTTAAATAAATTTTACAGTATGTACAATAGTATGGATAGGAGGAAATTAGAGAATGCTTTAATTAGAAATATGATTATAAGGAATAACAAATTTGATAATATTTAGAATAAGATTCTAGAAGACCTCTATAGAAGAAGATCTAAATATGAGGATCTCATCCATAAACAAGTTATGTGATGTTGGATCAAAAGAGGAATCTAGGAAAATTTTGAAGGGTATTGAGCCCTTGCTAAGAAACAAAAGAAGAGAAATTATTCCGATGGGAGCCAATTATGAGGAGGCAAGGAAATAAATAGAGGAGGCTATAATGAAATTTATGTCCTCGGTAACTAAGGAGAGTATGCAAGCAAAGGATGATAGTCCAGACTATATACTGGTAGACATACCTTTCAGTGAAGAGGATGAGATAGAAAGGGCACACCAAGCACTATCTCCACCTCACATTGTTATTGGTACTGAATCCATACAAGTGGATAGTATACACATAACTATGGACACAAAGGATAATCCATTTATAGCACACGAGGAAAATATTGTTGGAAATATCACTGCCTATATCAGTTCCATTGGTGAAGAGGAAGAGAAAAAGAAGAAGGAAGAAGAATAAAAGGAGAGAAAGGAACTTGAAGAAAATAAAATGATGGAAGATTAAGAAAATAAGATGAAATTATAAGAGGAAAAGAAAATGAAAGAAGAATAGGAGAAGTGGAAAGAAGAGGAAAAGAAAAAGTTAGTAGAAGAGAAGAAGAAGAAAGAGGCTGAGGAAAAGAAGAGTGTAGAGGAATATATGAGAAAGATTATTGTATCTTCACTAGTATTAGCAATTGGAACATCATTAGTAATACCTATTCCATATGATGATGAAGACCAAAAAGAGATATTGGGTACTTTGAGCAAATTGTTTGAGAAAAATATTTCTATAAAGTCTTTGGAGAAGACTCTTGCTGAAGTCTTAGAGCACATGTAAAAGATAATTTCTACAACTATAGCTAATCTAGACTTGCAAGATAAGGAAAAAGATTTGGCAAAGACCTTTGATGGGGAATTCACAACCTTAGCTAAAGTAGCAGCAACACAAGCACAAACCAATCATGATGCAACACTATTCAACATAGTGTGCACCAATGTGCTCAATAATTTGAAGGCACTTGATGGAAACACCAAGGAATTGAGAAAATATATTGTTGAAGGTAAGAAGTTATATGGATAGTGTGCAATTTCCTATATTTATTTATTTTATTTTGATGTAAAAAATCAAAGGACATATGAGTGAGCTCTAGTTACTCACTATAAGATTGCAACAAACTGAGATCATAATTGAAGATTTTGAGTATGAGATTGAGAAGATCCACAATTCTATTAGAAGCATTTAATTTGACAAGGAGAAGGTAATAATAATATAATATGTTCTCTAAGAATATCTGGCACCTAAGGTTGTAATTTTGCAGAGGACATTGGAGGACTGTCTTTCAGCAAAGAATTCCTATGACAAATTTTCCTATACTAACTTGAGCATAGTTGAAGTAGCATCCTATGCACTTTGTCCACTCATCAATATATTAGATAAATTCATAGGAAATTAGAAGGACTTTGAAAAATTGATGAATAATTTTGTAAATTGCATATCTAGAATGAAAGGTTGATCAACAACAAACATCAATTTTTTTGATACAATTTTTTTGACACCTTTTCCATTGATGTCAAAGAGGGAGTATAAACTAAAGAAAATTGTATAAATGCAAATATATATGTAATGGGGAGCTTATGCATGTATCAAAGTAAAGGAGTGATAAGGAATGTAATGATCCATCAAAACATGAATTAAATTGTTATGTTTTGAAGGAAATTTATGTGTAGTTATTTTATTTTGTTTTGTTTTGTATGACATCATTTTGGGACTTAGTCAATATATTGTCTATAGGGTGCCTTCTACATACCTCCAAAATCTTCTCCATTATGCATCTATCACTACTCATTATGTCTGTGACTGATAAGTAGGGAAATCTCTTAAGCACATGAAAGAATATCTGATTGATCAATGACTAGAATCTAAAAACACCATTCTTTTTGTCCTCTTGATCTTTCCAAGGTTTTCTAGTAGTTGCATTCTTAGTATTTGACTAAGATTCACTTGTTCTTTTTCTATACATATCTTATATGCTACATAAATGAATCCTACTAAAATTTCATCAATCTTAGAACTTGCACAAATAGAATAGGCAATAATTTTGCTTAAAAATTTCACATCATCTTTCTTGATGGTTTTGATCACCATAGCCTTTCAATTATATACTACTTTAGTGTAACTTTCAACTTTCTTCTTGACCATTTTCTCTCCTGTAGGTACACTACCTTGTTTACTAAGACCAATTACCTCATGAATAAGGTCCAAAAATGTCAACTACATTATCTTGCATCCATAATTTTCCATCATGTATCCTGCTCAGTATAATCTGTGTCCATTCATCTATCTCTAACTCATGGTAGAAGTGATACTTAAATAGGTCTAATTCCATTAGATATTCAAATCTGAGCTTCATAGTTGTGTCATGGTTGAAAACCAATTCCATATCCTTGTTCATGAATTCACTACTAATCGACTCAAACTTGCTATTCAAATAACTACCTACATATTTAAGATAAACTATGTTCTTTAGAGTGATAGAAAATGTTGAGTTAGGGTTTCCTTTAGTGGATTTTATGGAAAAAATCTTTAACTTAGGTCTATCCTCATTCTTGATATTGTGTAATAATGACATATCCATGATTCTATCAATTACAATCTTTTACCAAATAAATTTGTAGAAAAAATGATAAAATACCTCTTTCCAAAAATAGGATTTTCTTCAAAATTTCTCTGACAAGTCACTTCTAAATGCTCTTTTCTTTGGATGTGTTTGCAATGAAGTGAAAATCAATATGGTACTCCACTTAACCTTTCAACTTGAACTTGCATTAATTGTGTACTTTACAAATATGAAAAAGCTATCAACTAAGATCATCTATACAATCTTCATGTTGGAATTCTTTAAAATAACTATGGGTGTTGGGGGGGGGGTGAATTATTTATCCAAGGTCTAGATTTATAAATAAAACTTTTCATAGTTTAGTGAACCCATAAAACATTTGTGTTCATGCATGCATCCATAAGATTATGCAATCACTTAAAACTTGTAGGTTACTATCAAATGAACTTGCAAAAATGTAATACATGAAACATAATAGGTTCATCAACACACTTGACATAATGATTTATGTGGAAACCCAATTTGGGAAAAACAACTAGTAACATGCTACTCTTTTCACTCTTTTGAAGTGATGCCCTATGAAAGGCCAACCCTATTAAAGGTTACAATACACACTGTTAAATGTGACCATATTAAAGGATTTTAATCACCCTATTAGGAGTGAGCCTTGATAGAGGACTTTAGGTCATTCACTTGGAATGCCACCCAGTTAAAGGATTTACAAATGATTACTAGGTAAATCTTAATTTTAAGGAATTACCCTAGACTGCTATAATTATTAAAGAGTAAGAATAGAGCTTTGAACTGATACAACTTACAACTTCTCTTGCAAATTATAGATCTTTTTTTAGTCCTCCATTCTGCTCGGTCTTAATACTTTATAGCTCTGATAGGTTTTTCACCCTTCAAGCATTCATATCCTTAAGCCTTTTTTCTTAATATGTCATAGTAGACTCTTCTCTTAGTCACTTGATGAAGAAAAACCCTTTTGACTCCTTGTCTTCCTTAGGTTCTCGCACATGACAACTTTTCTTCATGACTAGCCATTCCTATAAATAGAAAGTTTAGATATTTTGCTATTTATTCTTCATCATCCAATTTAGGGTTTGGATGGATTAGGTAGGATATAATGTATCTACCCCATATCTTGTATCTCTTCTAGAAACTTCTCCTAGAATCCACTTTGAATTCACCTAAAAATAGTTTACCTCAAATTCTATGCCACCAACTCATCATCCTTATCTTCCACCTAGTTCAAAAAATCCAAGGAAAAAAACTTGTTGGCTCAGATTTAGTGAATCTTTGATGTTTTAAATAATGTAGTAGCTAGACATTATCAACCTTCTGATGCTTGGCACATACTATGTTATTTGGCATCCATTATAAAATCACTCAACATCAACTAAAACTTACTAGTTCTTGGCATCAACTAAACTTTATTCAGCATCAACTATCTTGCTTGACATCCACTAGAATTTATTTTTACTTGGCTCCAACTAACTCTCTACTTGGATTGCATTGACTTTTGTTGGTACCTACTATCCACTTAGTCAAGCTTGGAAAACAAACTTTGTTTAACTTGTTCTTCTAACCTTTCTTAGTGTAGCCAACATTTGTAACCTTAAGTAGATTATCAATACATCATGTCATCACCATCTTAACTAATTCTTGTACTTTATTACATAATCATAACTCAACCTTTCCTCTAGGTTCTATTGTTACCTCTTGTTGATCAAATTCTCTTCATCAATCAACTAAGTGATAGTACTTGAATCTTATAAGCAATTGTCTTACTAGTAAATAGTAGGTTTGAAATTAGTGAAAAAACAATGATTGGAACATAGTCTTCTTCAACAATCTCCCTCTTTTAGTGATCTCTCTCAATAATCTCCCTCTTTGATTAGTTTCTTCAATTGATTGTCAACATTTTAGATGTCACCTGAGGTTTACTATAGCTTACTTTCATCATGACAAATCTCCTCAAGACTTTTCATCACAAAATTCTTTGCAAAAACATACTTTTCATATTTTGTTATAGAATCAACTTTTACTATAATACCAATAACTCTAAATTCTTTCATAACATGTTTAGATGATCTCCAAATTAAAAGTGAGCTTAGGTACCATCTAAACATAATTGGATACATCTTTTCCCAACTTCACTACCTCTAATTCAGCTTTTGATTGAAGTTCTCAAATTCTAATGTTGTGAACAAACTTAATTCAACTTAATTGAATCAAACTCAACAACTGACTTCGATCTTCTTGTCTCATCATCATCTAACTTTTATTTTGAGATATATAATCCTTTCACAAATGCTTCATTAAGTTCTTCTCCAAGTTCACTAACTACATTTCTTTGTTCCTAATTATCTTTTTTATTCTTGGAGTTCTTTTCATGGTTCCTTCTATCATTTTTGATGTTCTTTCCATCATTTCTTCTATTCCCAAAGTTGTTGCATAACTGACATATAGGTGTTCTGCTTCTAGAATTTTGCTAATCATTAGGTGCATGACAATTCCAAGTAATGTGTCCTAAGTTGTAACACTTATAACACACAATTTGTCTTCTTTCTTCATAAGATCTTCTTTCTCTTGATGTCCTTTAATTAGATATTCTTATGTCTATAGGATTAGTATTTCTAGACATTCTACTATTTCTTCTATCATTATCATACCTAGGTTTCCTACAATCAATTTCATTATGACCCATACCATGACAATTATAATAGTAAAAGTCCTTAACATGATTAAATGACTTATTTGTACAATCTCTTTTCATATGACCTAATTTTTTACATAAAAAGAACTTACCTCTAAATTTATACCTAGTTTCCTCAGGAGTCTCCACTTGCCTTGGTTCATCCAAAATTTCAACTTCCTTGTCTTGTCTAACTTCTTTAGGTTTCTTAGAAGATTGATTGGATTCAATCTAATCATCATATTTGTCTTTATCTTTCAGATCATATCTAATCTCTTGTTTCTTTGCAAACATGTTAATTAGATAACCAAGACTAATCCTATCATAAGTAAGTCTCTATATTGACATTGAATCATCAAGATTTTCTCTAGTAGAATAAAGCTTCTTAAGTTGCTACTTGCATTGTGTTAATTCACCTTTCACAATAGTATTTTACTTATCGAGTTCTTCATGATCTTCTTTTAATGTTTCAAACTCAAATGTTCTCTTCGCTAGACTCGCTCTCAGATCTACATTTTCAATCTTCAAATTAGATTCAACTATACTAGGTGTTGGAAATGATTGAAATGATCATAAGATAAGTTTTTGGAATAATATATGGAACTGGTAAAGAATTTCCTCAATCATTGTTTTGTCATTGATGTCAAACTTGCTATTTGTAGGAATGACAATTGCTTTAGTGATCCAAATACTATCAATTAGTTGATTGTCAAGGAGGAGACAATCAATAAGATGTAACTAGAGCACATAGAGAAAGGTTGAAGTTATGATGTTGTAATGAAGTACAAGGATCAGCTAAGCCATTGGTGAAAAAGTGTATTTGATGACATATTATAAGATACAAAGAATGGGCACACTAAAACATATCAAAGATTTAAGGTTTTAGCTAAGTATTTTGTAAAGCTCAAACTAAGATCATTAGAGAGAAGGAGCCAAGCAAGCTAGTAAGAGCCAAGAGAATTCCTAGTTAATGCTGAGTAAACTTTAGATGTCAAGCGAACTTCAGATGCTGAGTAAACTTTAGATGTCGAGTAAATTTTAGATGCCGAGTAAACTTCAGATGCCAAGTAAACTTTAGATGCCGAGCAAGTTAAGATGCCAAGTGACACAGAGTTAATCAAGTGCCGAGGAGAACCAAGTGTTGAGTAGAACCAAGTGCCAAGTAGAACCAAATGCCAAGAAGAATCAAGTGTCGAGCAGAACCAAGTGCCAAGCAGAACCAAGTGCTGAGTAGGTATAGGTGTCGAGTAATACAGAGGTGCTAGGCACTAGTAACTCAATAATGCCAAGTTGCTGCATTATTTTGGAAATCAAATATTTTCCAGATCTAAGATGACAAGGTTGTTATCTAGAAATTTGTGAATTAAAAGGAAGATAAGAATGATGAGCTGGTGGTACAGAACACCATGTATAACATTTTTCTTTTAAGGATACAAGTGGCAAAGTTTCTAGAAGAGAACAAGATATGGGGTAGATACATCGTATCCTACCTAATCTATTTTGAAACCCTAAAATTGGAGAGGGAGAATTGAATGGCAAAGGCAAATCAAATTTCTATTTAAGAAGACATAAGTTAATAAAAGAGAGAGAGAGAGAGGTGGTCAAGCATAAAAGCATGAAGTGCTGTAGAATGTGCTAAGGAGAAGAAAGCACAGGAACTCTATTTGGATAGATGAACTCAAGGATGATTACATTGGCAGAATGAGTAAGAAGACTCAAGGAGATGAAGCTTGAGAGGGAGACAAGCAGTTAGAGCTGAAGTGATTGAAGCCAAGCATAAGGATTGAATTGAAAGTGTGATCTGAAATCTACAAAGTATGTTGTAAGTTATATCAGATCAGAAGACCATTATCGTTACTTTCTAGCAATTGTAACAGCAAGTTTAAATCCTATGGACTTAGGTTGGTTTAATAGCCATAAGATAAATCCTTTAACAGGGTGACATTCCAAGTGAATGTTCTAAAGACCTTTAACTAGGCCCATTCCTAACAGTTTGGTGAAATCCTCTAACAAGGTCACATTTAATAGTGTGTTGTAAGCCTTTAACAGGGCAGGCTTTCAATAGGGCATCACTTCAGAAGAGTGAAAATCAAGTAGCATGTTACTGGTGGTTTTTCCCAAATTGGGTTTCCACATAAATCATTGTGTCATGTGTTGATTTTCGATGTTTTATCATTGCATATTGATTTACTGTAACTTGCTTATATGATTGATTTAAGTATTGGATGGATGAAAAGTGTATGGATTCATTAAAAGTAGTAAAAAGGTATTAATAGGGAATTTTGGACCTTGAATAACTGATTCACTCCCCCTCTCAGTTATTCTAAAGAATTCTAACAATTGGTATCAGAGCTGACTACTGATTTAATTTAAAAGGACTACAAGCAGAAAAGATTAAAATGGCAAAGAGAGAAGTTCCCAAACCCAACAAAGACAACTTTGTTGCATGGAAAAGTTTGAAGAAGCTACATCTTTGATCCATAGGAGATTATGCCCAAAATTTAATCGTCATTGAACGTGTAGATCCAATAGGTGCTCCTACTGTAGAAGACATGAAAAAAAAGCAAGAACACAATAAGAAAATGCTGGAAATTGCCTCTGCACTCAGCTATGCTGAATTTGATGATATCAAAGGATGTGAAACTGCATTCAAAATGTGGAAAGCCTTATCAGACATCTATGGAGGAGATCAGAATGTACAAAGAGCAAAAAGAGAAAGTCTCAGAGGAAAGTTTGATGACATGAAAATGGAAGAAAATGAGAATCGTGCTCAATATGGTGCAAGAATAAAGGAAGTAGTAAGTGCAATAAGATGCTTGAGTGGTCAATTGGATGAAGATACTATTAATAGTAAGTTCTTAAGAACCTTGCTCCCTAACGATGCTATTAGAGTATTAGCAATACAAGAGCTAAGATGTATACTAGGAAATAATCTAAGTTTTGAAGGTATAATAGGTAGACTCACTGCATTTGAGTTATCCAACTTTGACAACTACAAACCTAAAAATGTTGAATCTACTTTTAAGGCCAAGTTATTACTGAAAGATGCCGAACAGATGAAATCAAAGAAAGGAAGAAAAATGAAGTATGTATCTAGTGATAGTAGCACTGATGAGGAAGATGTGGAACAATTGGAAGCATTGCTTGCTAGAAGATTTCACAAGGGCAAAGGAAAATTCAAAGGTAAGATGCCTATCATTTGTTTCAATTGTAATGAAGTAGGTCATATTGCTGCAAGGTGACCATAGAAAAAGGATTCCAAGGAAGGAAACAAATACAAGAATAGAAGAGATGATGACAAGAGAGATTACAAAGAAAAAGGTAAGAAGTATTATATTATTGAAGAAAATTCTGATGACAATGATGATGAAGTTGTTTATGTAGCTATGAAGGACCAATTTGATAAATAAGAGACCATAGCACTGGTAACATGTATAAACAAGAATTATATATGGATCATAGATAGTGGATGCTCACATCACATGACAGGAGACAAAAGTAAGTTTATTAACTTTACTCAGTATGATCGAAATAGTGTTAGATTTGGTAATGATGCTCCATGTCAAATCAAAGGAAAAGGTTCCATTAAGCTCATAGAAAAAATTTCATGTGACAATGCATACTATGTTGAAGGATTAAACTACAGTTTACTGAGTGTCTCATAGTTAGGCAATATAGGTTGCAAAGTGGAATTTGGAAACAAAACTACAAAAATCTATGATACTGATGGTAAACTGATAGGAAAAGGAGATCAAACAAAGAGTAATTTGTTTTACCTTGATATGGATGATGTTTCTTGTCTATTTGCAAAATTTGATGATGAATGGTTATGGCATAGAAGATTATGTCATGTCAACTTTAAAAATCTAGTCAACATGAGTAAAATGAAGAAAGTCAAAGGTTTACCAAAATTGAAGAAGCTTGATAATATCATGTGCAAACAATGTCAGCTAGGAAAGATGATGAAGTCAAGTTTCAAAAGCAAAAACTATACATCTAAAGAGATACTTGAGTTAGTTCACATTGACTTATGTGGTCCAATGGAAATACAAAACTATAGAGGGGATAAATACATAATGCTATTTGTTGATGACTATTCTAGGATGATGATTATTATGTTCTTAAAATAAAAATATGATGCTTTTCAAATGTTTAAGTGGTATGTGGCTAGAGTTGAAAAGGAAACTAGAAAAAGCTTGAAATGCCTAAGATCAGATAGAGGTGGTGAATTTACATCAAATGAATTCGAGATATTCTATAATGACAAAGGAATCAAAAGACAAACATCAGTTCCTAGAACTCCCCCATAGAATGGAATTGTTGAAAGAAGAAACAGATCTATGATTGACTATGCCAGAACATTAATGATGGAAAAGAATGTTGCTCTAAAATACTGGAGAGAAGCTGTAAGTGTAGCTGTTCATACATTAAACCGATTACAAGTCAAAAAAGGTACAAATACAACACCTTTTTAATTATGGTATGGTTACTCACCCAATGTAAAACATTTCAAAGTGTTTGGTTGCAAATGCTTTATCCTTAAAGATGTTAGAAATGGAAAATTTGATGCAAAAAGTGATGAAGACATATTTCTTGGTTACTCCACTAGAAGTAAGGCATATAAGTGTTTGAATATTAACACTAACAAAATTGTGGAAATTGCAAATGTAAATTTTGATGAGCACACAGAAGTCCAAGTTGAAATACCAAAGAAAATGGAAGAGTACAGAACCTTTGTGTATTCTTATGAAGGAATGACTATTGATGAGGATGATATCAATCAAATTGAAAATTAACAAAAAGTATCAATTTTAGCTGAGTCACAACCAATGAATGTCGAGTTGCATTCAGAAGTCGAGTTGCAGAATGAAGAAAATGCACAATCTGATTCTGAAGACAACATACATGATGAAGAACAACCTGACAATAAAGTGCATAGTGATCCCGAATTTGAAAGATCAAACATGGAAACAAGGATAGAGCCAAGATTATCCAAATATGTAAAAATACATCACCCTGTTGAACAAATAATTGGTGACAAAGATGCAAGACCAATGACAAGGAACAAACTAAGACATGAATCATGTCTGATCAAAAAATCTAAACCCAAGATAGTACATGGTGCATTACAAGATGATGACTGGTATAAAGCTATGGAAGAAGAAATTGATCAAATAAGAAAAAAAAAAACCTGGAGTTTGGTTCCTAGACCAACTGACAAGAATGTGATTGGCACCAAATGGGTATTCAGAAACAAACTAGATGAGAATGGTGAGATTACCAGAAATAAAGCTAGACTAGTATGTAAGGTTTATGCTCAAGAAGAAGGAATAGATTATGGAGAAACATTCGCTCCTGTTGCTAGAATGGAAGGAGTAAGAACTTTACTTGCATATGCTGCCTACAAAGATTTTAAAGTCTATCAAATGGATGTAAAATCTACCTTCTTAAATGGTATACTAGAAGAAGAAGTCTATGTTGAACAACTAGAAGGATTTTTTGATGAAAACAATAGGGATATGGTGTGTAAGTTACATAAAGCACTCTATGATTTGAAACAAGCACCTAGAGCATGGTATGAGAGACTTCACAAGTATCTAGTGCAAATAAGATTTGAAAGAACTGATGAAAACAACAAAATGTATAGTAAAATAGAAGAAGGTAAAGAAATTATTGTATCTAAAATCTTTGTGGATGACATAGTGTTTGGAGGTAAGGAAGTACTTTGTAAAGGCTTTGCTGACAAAATGAAACATGAATTTGAGATGTCTATGTTTGGAGAAATCTATTTTTTTGTTGGATTGTAAGTACATCAACTCAAACATGGAATATTTGTTACACAATCAAAATACATCAAAAAAATTCTTAAAACATTTGGATTGGAGGAATCCAAACTAGTCAACACACCAATGACAACGGGAAATAAGCTATCCAAGAATGATGAGTCATCTGAAGTCAATCAAATAATGTACAGATCCATGATTGGAAAATTATAATATGTTGTACATAGTAGACCAAAAATAGCATTAGTAGTTGGAATAATGGCTAGGTTCTCTGCTAATCCTAAAGAAAATCATCTCATAGCAGTAAAAAGAATAATGAGATATCTCAAAGGAACTAATGACTTTGGTCTATACTACAAAAAGAATGGAAAATTTGAGCTCAATGCTTATACAGATGCAGACTGGGGAGGAAACATTGATGATAGAAAAAGCACAAGTGGATGTGCATTATTCCTAGGCAAAAGGCTAGTTATCTGGACTAGCAAGAAACAAACATGTATATCACAGTCCACTGCAGAGTCAGAATATGTGGCAGCTATAGTCAATTGCACAAACATTGTATGGCTCACACATCTATTGAATGGAATGAAAGAAGAAGTAACAAAACCTATGATATTGTATTGTGAAAATACAAGTGCTATAAACATATCCAAAAATTAGTGATGCATGCAAAAACCAAGCATATTACAATCAAGTATCATTATGTTAGAGAATTGGTAGAAGACAAACAAGTGAAGTTGGAATACATTCACACAAAGGAACAAACTACAGATATCTTCACCAAACCATTGCCCAAGGATGCCTATGAATATCTTAGAGGCAAGTTGGGGGTCATACCCCTAACTCAAGCAGTTTAAGGCAACAAGGAAGCTGCCTTGCATCAACAAGAATAAATCTTTGAAATATTAACAGGTTGATGCAAAGGATGACAACAGGAGCAGAAAATCCAAATCAATCACAAGTATAGTGACAGAGGGAGAAAAACAACAAGAAGCCAAAGCTTATATTTTGCATGATAAAGATGCTACATCTTTGGAATTTATGTCGAAGAGGGAGAAATATGCAAAAATCTGATCAATAAACAGTAACAGAAGGAGATATATATATGAAAAAGAGAGATATATGAGATCAGTAGTAAACATACAGCAAGACAACGTATACAATCTTGGTGGTAACTAAGTTGATCAATTGATCAGTTTGGTTTGCCATCAATGCCAAAGAGGGAGATTGTTGCAAATGATTGAAATGATCATAAGATAATTTGTTGGAATAATATATGAAACTGGTAAAGAATGTCCTCAATCATTGTTTTATCATTGATGTCAAACTTGCTATTTGCAGGAATGACAATTGCTTTAGTGATCCAAATACTATCAATTAGTTAATTGTCAAGGAGGGGGAAATCAATAAGATGTAACTAGAACACCTAGAGAAAGGTTGAAGTTATGATGTTGTAATGAAGTACAAGGATCAACTAAGCCATTGATGAAAAAGTTTATTTGATGAAATACTATAAGATACAAAGAATGGGCACACTGAAACATATCAAAGATTTAAGGTTTTAGCTAAGTCTTTTGTAAAGCTCAAAGTAAGATCATTAGAGAGAAGGAGCCAAGCAAGCTAGTAAGAGCCAAGCAAATTCCTAGTTAATGCCAAGTAAACTTTAGATGCTGAGAAAACTTTAGATGTCGAGTAAACTTTAGATGCCAAGTAAATTTTAGATGTTGAGTAAACTTTAGATGCCAAGTAAACTTCAGATGTCGAGCAAGTTAAGATGCTGAGTGACACAAAGTTTATCAAGTGCCGAGCAGAACCAAGTGTCGAGCAAAACCAAGTGCCGAGCAGAATCAAGTGTCGAGCAGAACCAAGTGCTAAGCAGAATCAAGTGCCGAGCAGAACCAAGTGCCAAGCAGAACCAAGTGCCGAGTAGGTATAGGTGCCGAGTAACATAGAGGTGCCGAGAACTAGTAACTCAATAATGTTGAGTTGCTGCATTATTTTGGAAATCGAAGATTCGCCAAATCTAAGTCGACAAGGTTGTTATCTAGCAATTTTTGAATTAAAAGGAAGATTAGAATGATGAGCTGGTGGCACAGAACACCATGTAGAATGTTTTTCTTTTAAGGATACAATTGGCAAAGTTTCTAGAAGAGAACAAGATATGGGGTAGATACATTGTATCCTACCTAATCCATTTTGAAACCCTAAAATTGGAGAGGGAGAATTGAGCAGAAAAGGCAAATCAGACTTCTATTTAAGAAGACATAAGTTAATAAGAGAGAGAGAGAGAGAGAGAGAGAGAGAGAGAGAGGTGGTCAAGCATAAAAGCATGAAGTACTGTAGAATGTGCTAAGGAGAAGAAAGCACAGGAACTCTATTTGGATAGACGACCTCAAGGATGATTGCATTGGTAGAATGAGTAAGAAGACTCAAGGAGATGAAGCTTGAGAGGGAGACAAGCAGTCAGAGCTGAAGTGATTGAAGCCAAGCATAAGGATTGAACTGAAAGTGTGATCTGAAATCTACAAAGTATGTTGTAAGTTATATCAGATTAGAAGACCATTATCGTTACTTTCTAGCAATTATAACAGTAAGTTTAAATCCTATGGACTTAGGTTGGTTTAATAGCCATAAGATAAATCCTTTAATAGGGTGACATTCCAAGTGAATGTTCTAAAGACCTTTAACCAGGCCCATTCCTAATAGTTTGGTGAAATCCTCTAACAAGGTCACATTTAACAATGTGTTGTAAGCCTTTAATAGGGCAGGCTTTTACCAGGGCATCACTTCAGAAGAGTGAAAATCAAGTAGCATGTTACTAGTGGTTTTTCCCAAATTGGGTTTCCACGTAAATCATTGTGTCATGTTGTTATTTTGGATGTTTTATCATTGCATATTGATTTACTGTAACTTGCTTATATGATTGATTTAAGTATTGGATGGATGAAAAGTGTATGGATTCATTAAAAGTAGTAAAAAGGTATTAATAGGGAATTTTGGACCTCGAATAACTGATTCACCCCCCCTCTCAGTTATTCTAAAGAATTCTAACACAAGGATCATTTCTCAAAGTCAACTTTAGATTTGTAATCTTCAACTTATGCTTCAAGATCTTGTACTCTATTTTCAACTTTGAATAGTCACTATCACTAGTTCTAGATTTAGTGGGTTTAGGCTTGGATTTTAGATGTCCAATATTTTCCTTCAATTGACCAATGTATACTTTGGAGTCTTCATATCTATCCTTCAGCTTGTCTCTTTCTTTAGTAAGGAGATCAATTTGTTCAAGAGATTATTCGAGGTTTTCCATCAACTATTCCATATCCATAGGGATCTTACTTAAGTTGTTAAGCCACTTCAAAGTAATTATGCTTTGATACCAATTGTTAGAAATAGGGATTACTAGGGGGCAGGGTGGGGGGGGGGGGGGGGGGGGGGGACGGTAGATGAATCAACAATCTACAAACTTTAGTCACCAACTGGATATCATTACTTACTTTAAACCATGCATAACAAAGTAATAAATTAATGTTGAATAGTAATAGTGATAATACACAAAGATAACTCATAACACCATATTTTGTTAACTAGGGAAACCCTAGCCAAGGGCAAACCCCGATGGGGATGATACCCATAGGATAATATATTGATATATAAGTTCCCTTTTAGAGGATGGACCCTGTTAGGAGTCAATGAGAAAATTTAGTATAAGCCATCCCTATTAGGAGAATTTGAATCTTTGTTAGGAGATTCCAACCCTATTAGGAGTTGAGGTATAATGTATGCAAGAAGAGCCCACTACCCAAACATGCAATTTCAGCTAGAAGAAGAGCTCACTTCTCAAACAAGTAATTTATTGTTATCTTCTTCCTTGACTGATCTCTTATCTTCAGATTGATCTTGGATCACCAAATAGCTCATATAAAACTTCACATATATTGCTTTCACAAAAGTTCACATATAGTCACAATTAACAATTCACACTTGTACTTCAATTCAAGATAGAACTCTTCATAATCTTACCAAAAAATGTCCTTTGCATAAATAGCATGCCTTTACAAAAATTACTACTAGGTTAGATAAGACCACAAACCACTTTTCCAAGTTACTGTAAACATCTAGGATGTTGGCTCTAATTAGACAAGTAATTGTTTTTAGAAAAAATAATTATTTCCTTCAATTTCGATGTCCTATTTTGATTCAAACATGATTATCTCTATTTTGTACAATTTTTATTGACTTCCAAGGTTATATATGTCATCACCAACATGTATAATATCTCCATAGAACTTCACTAGTCATAATATGACATCAACAACAAGTTATGAATAAAAAAATACACTCTTGTAAACCAAATTCTATACTTAGACAATTTTTCGATTACCAAACACTCAGTATCTTTATTTATGAGGTTTCTTGTTAACATGTACATCATACATTTCCATAAATGACAAAAATTACATATCACTATTAGCTAATTTTTAATAGGATTTGGGGGCAACAAAAAAAATCCTTGGTATGAAGATTTGTAGAGATAGGAAGAATGAAATATTGACTTTATCTTGGGCTGATTAAATTGTGAAGGTGTTGCAACATTTCTCTATGTAGAATGCCAAAGCTTTTAGCACAATTTTATATGGTCATTTGAAATCAATGTATCCAAAGATACAAGAAGATGATGATAAGATGTCCAAGGTACCTTATACTTTAGTTGGAGGAAGCTTGATATGTGCTATGGTATGTACAAGGCTAGATATTGCATATGTAGTGGGAGTCATTAGTAGGTATATGAGTCATCCATGGCTTGAGCATTGGAATGTTGTAAAATGGATTCTTAGATATTTTAGATGAAAATCCAGTGAGTATTTACACTTTGGGAGCTCTACTACTAATTTATAGTGCTATGTTGACTCAGATTTGGCACAGGATATTGATACTAGGTGGAGTACTACTAGTTATGTATCTACTGTTGGTGGAGCAATAGTGAGCTTGGTTTCTCACTTATAGAAGGTTAATGCTTTATCCACTATAGAGGTAGAGTATGTTTTCACTATAGAGGCAGCCAAGGAGATGATATGGCTTTAGTTTCTCTTGGATAAATTGGGACACCATTAGAGGGATAATTATTTGTTTATAGATAGCTAGAGTGCCATTCATCTTGTGAATAATTCTACTCTACATTCAAAGACAAAACACATACAACTATGGTACCATTTCATTTAGTCAGTTTTGGATAATAGACAGTTAAATTTGAACAAGATACATATAGATGATAATCTAATAGATATGTTTACAAAGATAGTGACAAGGGAGAAGCTAAACTCATCAGCTTTGGTTGGTCTTCTAGACTAAACAGAATAAAAGAATAGCCAAGTCTAGAGTGGTTAATCTAGTGGTAGCCCCATGTGGTAGTGGTATTGCTACAAGATCATTCTCCAAGTAGGAGATTGTTGTCTAGTGTGGAGCTTGATGAATCCCCTAGTGGGAGATTGTTAGTTTGTGGTGACTAGTTAGGAAATTACTATACATACTTCATAATTCTTTGGCCTATTTTATTTCTAATATTTTATCAATAATTTTGGGCTGACATATTGTAAATAAAAATAACCATAAAGTGAAAAAATAGTTGTATAAAAGGGCTTAGGGTTAGGGATTTTTCCATAAGGTGTGATGCAAATATTGCTTCCTATGACAATATTTAGTTGTAAGGCATTACAAATTATAATCAAGTTGTAATCACTAGATTGTAATAATATTAGACTTGTTGTTTGGTGGATGTAGCCTAGGGTTTGGGTGAACCACATTAAATCCTAGTGTCTTGTGTTCTCTTCTATGTGATTTATTATTTCTTGATATTGTTTATATTTTCATGTAACTGTTATTTCTATTTGAGGTTAATCCTAAGACCTTGCTCTATATTCCTCTCTTCATATATGAACTCACACATACACATAGCTCACAACACTCACACTCATGCATATTGTTTGACTTTGCATCTCTTTAAATAGTGTTGGTTAATAGTTAGTTCTCCTATTGTGATTTATATGCTAACTCTTTTAATACCCAATGTTTTGGATAGACAAAAGGATGTCACCAGCAAATGGGTCAGTGTATATATTATCACTACCCTCTAAATTATAAGGTATAACTCCCTTGAAACTTGCAATGATCTACAATGAATATGTCTTTCTTAGATAAGAAGTTTATGATAGAATAAGCTCTTTACCTGAGAGAAGTAAAGGCTAACCAAATTTCTTGTAGATACAAACAATTCAAGCAAAATCAATTTGGATAACTCACAAGCCCCAATGGAATATTTTTCATCAATTATCTTGCAACACTTATATATAGCTTCTAAATATAATCAATTTCTCTTTATGCAATCCTAATTTTTAACCCTAACAAATAAAAACAACAAGAGGGAGAGAAGAAACACAATCATAGTGACTATTTATCTTTAGGTGACTACAAAAATACTATGAAAATATTTATTTCTTTTGTATTCTATTGTTGGTGCCCAATCTATGTAATTTGTATTTCAATGGTTACACTAAGTTTGAATTCTAGTCATTGATCTTGAATTGATGATCAATATCTTATTTATTTATGACTTCTTTTATGAGTCCTTTTCTGTGCACGTATCTAGTTCTCACTTTCTTGCATTGGTTATTCTTCATGAATCTTCAAAAAGTGGGAAAGCAAGAGGCATTGATCTACTTTTGATCAAAAACTTCCATAAAGAAAAGATCTTTTATAACAGTTAGAAACTCCAACCAATCTGAGTATGCCCTCTGGACAACTTATTCATATGTCTAGTCCCAACATCTCCATATTTTTAATGCTCATATTCCTTCATTGGTTATCTTTCATGTATCTTTGAAAATTAGGAAAGAGACAGTCATTGATCCTTTAAAATCTGATAGCTAAATAATATCTCCTCTTTTCATGTCTCATCTTTGCAACTTAAGATGTCATCATCCTACTAAGCATAGAAATGAATGTACAGTATCCATAATCATGGCTTTGCAACATTAAAATTAACTATTATTGCAAACCTTTGAAGTAGCAAAACCTTTGAATTTGACTGGGTTACCTCTTTGCAATTGTTAATCACTTAACACCATTATCTCTTGCGATGTTGTGATGACTATTTGACTTCACCACTACTGCCTCTTATAGCTTTGTAACCTTTATTGAGGTTCAACATTAACATAGTGCAATGATGCAATTTATAGACTTTTTCCACTTCAAAACTTAAAATATCTTAAAATATTCTTAGCTAGTGACCTTGTGAAAATTATTCACCTTAACTATTGTTGTTTATCACACTATCACAAAATTCTTTAAGAATTAACCTTAACATCTTACAACACAAAAAATGCATTATTTATCTCCTTCACAAAATTAACCTTAGGTTACCTTTAACAATTAGTGACAATGCTATCTTTAGCTTTCACTACTTTGCAAGCTTAACTCATGAATAAATTAAAATTCCTGCAACCATGTGATAACCTTAAATCTTAACTATCAATTTCATTCTTCACATCCTTGTAACTTGAAAGTCTTCAACCTTTTCCCCACCTATGATGTTGTGTTAACCATGTGAAATTGACTATCCTTTTGTGTGAAACTTCTCAACTTAAGATTTAACTTCTTGTTCAATTGCATAATATTGCAATGACCTTTGATCTGATCTTCATCCAATGATCAAGGATCCATCTTTAAGATAAACTGAATTTTTAACTAACCAATGGAATGCATTCCTTTTGTTGATTGAATTTCCCACTCATCCAAGTAGCTACTGATACAAATTGGTTTCTCTACATATAGAGTTTGATTTCCTGTGATATTTTCCATTGAAATGTAATTACTAAAAATCTATGTCCTTGAAATCCTTATGAATCCTTAGATGATGAATCAAGTTCAAAATTTGTTCATCACTATCAAAAAATTGCTAACTTACATCATTGTCAGGTATAGAGGGTCTAACCACAATTTGATATGCTGATGTGTATATTCCTTGTTAATATTTTCAACTATATCAAACTATACTCCTATAGAAGATAACCTATTGGCATGTTGATTTAATTTCCTATGGACAAAAACCACATTAAAAGCATCAAAATTTTCAATTATGTCCCAAACTCTTTGTTTGTAGCTCTTCAATTTCTCATTTTTTGTCATATGTATCCCTCTAACTTGGTTGAAAACTAACTTACTATCCCCAAGTACTTTTATGCACTTAATACCCCTCATTTTGGCCCATTCCAACCCCTAAATTAGCCCCTCATATTTAGTTTTATTATTTGTACATGCAAAGTTGAAATACAAAGCAACATAATATTTATCTCCATAAGGAGAGATCAAATTTTCTCCCCCACCTGAGCCATTTTTTCTCCTTGAACCAAGTATAGTTCCCAAACCTTATTTTTCTGCTCAAAATGATCCTTTACGCCCTTGAAAAGTTTTGGTATTACTAACCAAGCCTCTTGGAAGATATAGTTCCATGTACCAACATCCATAATTTTGTCAGTCCCCTCAATTAAGGTTTTTTCTATTTCCCACTCATCCAACAACACCCAGGGATACTTTCAACTTAAGTATTTGTATCTTGGGTAACAAGGTCTTCTTCTTGATGAAATGTGATACAATTGGCATTGATCACATTGCATATGTAAGGCTCAATGTGGTCCTTTGCAAGTAATTCAGACTTGATTGTTACTTTGGTTCCATATCTAGCCCAAAACAACATGTGTGACCAATATGTAGATAAGTAGCCCCCTATATTGGCTATGAATTCCCTTGACAAACAAAGGGAAAAATATGGAAGCAAATCTATTACAAAGATATCTTGGGGAATGGAAAAGTTGGGACATGCATGGAGTGTTGAACTTGCATTTTTTATGAGACCTATTGTATTAAGACATGAACCATCCAAATGGACTACACCTTTCTCTAAAGGTTCATATTTTAACCCTAGCTAGTCTTCTATCTTTTTGGCATAGCAGACCTTGTGGCTCCCCTATCTACCATGCAACTATGAACCAACTTGTTCGCTGTAATCAGCGAAACATAAAATGGTGGAGGCTTCACATCCTTACCTTGGATCTGATTTCCCTTCTTCTTGTTGTCTTGACTAACAACTCCTTGGTTTGTGAATATACCACTATGAGGTTCATCAATAGCTTAATTTTGAATATGTGTTGCTAAGGCCTCCTTCAAAAAGTTTTTTTTCACCAGAATAGCTAGAGAATCCCACATAGACATCGTGATGCTTATCCTTTTCATGTTTTCTACAATATTAAATGGTATAGTAGCATGCACCTTTGATTGGACCTTAGGAACAATGGTATCTATTTGTTGTTGTGGTTGTTCTTGAGTGATAATAGGAGGGCCTCTTTGTTTTTCTTTTTGTTCTTGAGGTGTGGAAGGCCTCATAGTTCATACACTCCTACTTGTCACTACTTCATTGTCTATGTCTCTCTTCTTTGCTCTAGTACAAACACCACTCAGGGCATTATCTCTATTTACAACACATTGTTCTTCCCCTTGCTAGTTCATGAATGCAACATCTACAAGAGGAACCTCTTGTTTTTTCTCATCTTCAACATTAAATGTCTACTATATACTAGAAGTACCTTGAACCATTAAGGCTTTCTTAATGACCCCATTAGAGCACATAGCCTAATTGTGTTGTTGATTGCAAAGGTAACACCAATCATAGTCTTTTGCTAAGTTATTTTCAGCATAGCCAATATCTCTAATAGTATTTAAAGGAGGATAAACATTCAAAGGGGCAAGGGCATAATGTCTAAAACATCTTTGGTTGAATTTATACCTATTTGGTGGGTATTGGCCTTGAAATTGTTGTTGGTTAGGTTGATTTGGAATTTTATTTTGAGATTGGGATGGCTTCCTAGCTTGGAATTGTTGCTTCTTAATATTTTATCATCTTGTTGATAAAGGTTTGCATGAGGTTTTCCATCTTAAGCTAGCCATTTCTTATCTCTTGCAGTTCTTGTGAAGGTCCAATGACTATAACTTCTTGCCTTGGAATAGATGATAATGGATTAAAAGGTGGCATAAAGAAAGGTATATTAGGTTGGATATCTAGATATATGGGCATTGGAGGCCTAGGGGATATCTCACCCCCTTGAATAAGACTATTTTCAGCCCTTATAGCAATGTCATAAGCTTGTGATAATTAAGAACCCCCCATAGATTATATCGTAACAAAAATTTCATTGTTTAAGCTTTTCAAATATTAAAGAAAATCATTGTCTACTAAAGGCCTTATCAGATTTGGTATTATACTCCATATTCTTTAAAATCTATAATTGAAGTCCATCGTTTGCTCATGAGGAGCATGCTTGATGGTTTTAAGCTGCTCAACAAGAGACAAATAATCTAACTTATCCTCAAAATGCCTTGTAAAGAAATCTTCCAATGCATCCTATGAATCAATTGAAATCACATCAAGGATTCAAAACCACTATAGAGATTTTCTTTTGAACGAGGCTACAAGAAGCTTTATAGAAACATATTCCTTAGTAACATGATGCACATTGCACAATGTTCCAACATATCTAATATGCTCAAAAGTTGTTGTTTGGCCTTCTCTAGTGAAGTCTAGAAAACTTTTTAAAGTAGCTAGAGGAACATCATGGTGTTGAACAAAATTTAGTGGATTTTCTTGATACTTGAAAAATTTTGCTCCTTGGAATAGTAACTTTCCTTACAATGATGACATTACTTGTTGTTGGATGAGTGGATTTAGCCCTCCTAGTATGATCAAGGGTCTCCTAGATTCTTTTAGTCATCCTACTTCTCCTTCTAGGTGGGGACAACTCCCTATATTCAAACTTGTAGAATTACTCCTTGACTGTGGTCTTCTCATAAGTCATACACACTAATCTTTCTTTTCATAGCTTAGAGTTACCAGATGTGTATGCCTTTATTTACTTGTAAAATGGGTTAATTTGTTATTTTACACATCAAAAATAGAAAATAAAATATCAAAAAAACTTAAGAACATTTTTTCCATCCCATTAGCCTACCAAAATTATTATCTCTAAAAATTGCACCCTGACTAGATTCTAAAATTTAGTCACTTTGAATAAGATGAAAATACTCCTAAGTAGATACTATACTAGGGTTAGGAGTGAATCTCTTGGTTCTAGGCTAGCTCCTTATAATGTTTCACCTATTATCTCTTCAAATGCAAATTTAAACTTGGAAGGGAAAGAGATAGAAGGATTACTTGCATGAATACAAATGCTAAAAAGTAAACTTAATGTGATACACCAAAATATTAAGATAAGAATATTTTTGGCTTGATGGGATGAATCTTTTTTGAACAATCAAAGTGAGTGTAATATTGACCTCAAAAAACTCATAAATAAATGCTTCATAGGAAGGATTGAACTTTAAACAAGATGCTAAAGGGAATAATGTTACTCACAATTAACAACTTGAAAAGAAGTACAAAATCATGACTTGTAACCTATATGAATATTTTAAGAGAAATCACTTGTAGATTAATAAAAGGGACACAAACTAAGGGATTTAGAATAAATCAAAAAATTTATATCAAACCAATGGTTTTCATAGTAAGATGAGCATAAGAAGGGCTTTTAATTGTTCCTTTATTCAAGCTTCTAAGATAGTTCAACAACATCCCTCCAAGTGGTTGCAAAGTGATCTGCAAAAAAAATTATAAAGGACTCTTAAGAGATCGCAACAAAGAATTCTTTTTTGCACAAAAAATGGAACAATTTCTCCACATAATGGAAATCCAGAGAAATTGTTCCATTTTATTGGCTAAGGGCCTCTTTCATTTTTCAGCTGAGACAAGAAACAAAATGACTTTTACTATTTAACTATTTTGAAGACTTGTCACAACCTTATATCCTAAAAAAAAAAAAAAATTTCTCACCTTTGCAACCTCGTGACCTTATCTTCTTATTGACCATGTTGACTTGTGAGGTTGTGAAAACCTCACTTTGAACAAATGATCTCTTTGTCACAACTATTAACTACTCCTTTTCACTAACTCTTTCAAAGAAATGAAAACCATCTCCTTTGATTGTCATATGCCCTTCACAATTTTGCAATAGAAAATGATACTCCTAGCTTGACCATGTGATGTTACAAAGGGTGGGTTCTCTTTAATCATTACTTTGCAACTTGAAACTAGATTTTATCATTTAATTCTAGGAACACGTGACCTAAGCACTTCACTACTTTTCAACCTTAACTATGGGTAAATCTTAATCACATGCAATACTATGGAGGCTTGGACCTTAACTATTGATCACTTAGTCACAACTAAAAATCCCTTAGTATAGAACTAACTTGACAATTAGCTTGAATAACTCTAAAGTTGCACTAACCCATTTGTTGTCTATTTCACATCCTCACACCCATTTTAGTAGTTAGTGATCAAATACAAGTGATATTGTGACTAGAACACTTTTGCAACATCACAACTTA